>OY998240.1:49602272-52002272 GCA_963922005.1 Cornus suecica | reverse complement strand
CCATAGATCGAGGAGACATATCCCTGTTATCTTAGGAAGACCATTTTTGGCTACGGCTAATGCATGTATTGATTGCAGAAAAGGGGTTATGGACATATCTTTTGGGAATTTAAACATGAAGATAAATGTCTTTGATACCAACCATCAACTACCTGAACCAGTTGAGTGTTTTAACATAGAAGGGATAGTTGAAGAAGTTGTACCTAAGAGTAGTGTAAGAGATGATTTGGAGATTGTGATGAAAAGGTCAGAGGTGAATTTTGAAAATGGAGAGGACCAACAACGATCTAGTTGGAAAGATATTGATGCGTTGGAAGCTGCGTTGTATTCACCGTCAGAGAGAGAATCAAGAAATTTGCTTAGACCTCAACTTATTCCTCCATAGAAGTTGGTGCCTAAAAGTAAGCGTCTTGAGATGGTGTTGTGCGTGGAGGATGATGAATTAAAAGATAAAATAGGTGTGAAGAATGCTAGAGATGATCAATGGTCACGAACTTTTAGAGAACCCACTAAGGATGATCCCCCTCTTAAGGACACCTTTCTAGATGAACAGTGTTAGGTATACACATGGTAGGAGAGCTATATGCCTTGGAAGATTCGCGATTAGGGACTACGTGTGAGGGGATACGAAATTGTGCATATAAGGATGTTCAATTAAAGAGGCGTGGTCAGCGGCTGAAGATTTATGAGAAGATTGATCCAAGACCAGAATTTATAGCGTCTGTCAGTTTACTGGAGAGTGATGAGATAGTGGAAGGACTGTTGTCTAAGGTGTTGAAGGAAGATTTGATGGAAGCACTGACCATATAAGGGCTGAAGTCAGAACAAGAAAAGGGGGTATTTTACATGGTGACTATTGTTATGTAATCGATATCATGAGTTATACTAATTATCTATGGGTGAGAGCGCTTAGAAAGTCAACTCCTACATTTGTCCTTTAATTAAGGGAAGTATGGCAGAGAGGAAAGGTATTGGATAACCCTTTGTGAAACATCGTGCCAAAGATGTTAAACATTGGTTCTAGGCTGTCTAGCCTCGGTTTGTATAATAATAGGTAAGTTATTTCTGCAATTTCAATTCTTAGAGATTGTAGGCCCTTAAGGCCAAATCATTTTATTTATTTATTTCATTTAAAAAAAATTCAATAAAATCCAAAAAGAGAATTTTCAAAAATTTCTTGAAAACTTTTGTGTCAATTTCTGGTAATTTTTATAATTTATTTTCCCTTGCTATGATATTTGGGTATGTGTTTGTTATATATTTACAGGTGATCTAAATCAAGTTTGGGGGAGGAGGTTGAGCATTTCAAAGAATCCAGGACTGCGCTTCAAGGATAACTGTATTTGGTCTCATTCTTTATTTTTTACTATGAGGACATGGTCACATTTAAGTTTGGGGGTGAGGGTATATAGTTAAAAGAAAGGAAACTTTTTGAGAAATTTGAAAAAAAATTAAAAGTTTTCAGGAGTTCTTTATTTTCATGCATGAATGTTTGGCATTTATAGTTTGATTAAGTTTATATTTATAATGTATGAGTAGTAGCTGTAGTGAACAATGTTCGTGGCTATAAAGCTCGAACTAAGTTTAAAATTTCTCCCATGTTCTCATTTCTCCACCAAAAGTTCTGAAATCACTCCCTATCCATTCCTGCTACAATTTTGAATCATAAATGGTGATTTTTGCGTCAGATCTGTGCATTGATCATCCGGACTCGCTGAAGAACTTGAAGAGTCTCGAAAACTATTTTTTGGAAAAATTATCAAATCCTTCGATTTAGTGAGTTTTTCTTCGATCTTTGGGTTTCAAATTACTTTTCTAATCATTCTAAACTGGTATAGTTGAACGAATCCAGTTGAAAACATGTTTCGATTCGTTTCTCAAAAGTTGAAAGTTTCGGCTTAGAGAACGAATTGGATCTTGAATTTTTGCATGTTTTTTATTTCAGGGTTTGTTTAATCGTCATATTGGGTCCATTTATTAATGATTTTAAGTTTGATTCGGTATCCGAAATGGTCCGCTATTTTTTTAAAAAAATTCATAATTGTATTTATGAAGCTGAGACTACGGAAAGGAGGTACGAGTTCCTCGAGCGTTCAACGGAGGTCTCCGTACGCTGACCCATTGGATAGTTTTGCACTTTCGGTCCGCAGGTGCTACATACCACTGGCTGACTGACCACACTCGTCATTGGCCACTCAGAGTGACCAAGTCGTTCCGTCGGTGGCTTCACCACATGATTCACCGCTCGCATCACCATCTATTATACCACCAGTGGCACCCGAGCCACAGGATGAGCTGGGGGTGTTGGTTTTTCAATTACCAGTACCACCCATGGCAGATGTGGGTGAATTATTAAAGAAAATATTAAAGAAAGGATTCCAACAAGAGCGGGTGTATTATACGACAGCTTTAGAGAGGTTGTAGCCGGTGCCAGCTTGGACTATCCATGAGTTATGGGAGCAACGATTGTTACCGATCCTTATCCCTTCCTCTAAATTTGTCTATGCCGATATGATTAAGGAGTTCTGGCTGCACATGCAGCATTACAGCAGGGGATGTGATTGGAGACAAAGGTTAGGGGGGTAAGATTCGGGATCACGCCCCAGACTATTACAGAGGCGTGGGGTACACCAGATACATGCCCACCTGAGGTGGAGGTAGATTAACTACCTCTCCTAGAGCCACTTCCTGGCCTAATTGAGATAGTCCAGATGCAGAACGAGGGTAGGTTTGTGGATGATCAGAACAATTGCATATAGAAGAGTGATTATGATCCCAAGTTTTGGTCTTGGACACGATCCTCAAGTCCCAAGTGCATCCTCAGGGGCACAAGACTCAGAGATACCTGTTATTTTTGGTGTTACATTAGGCTTTTGAGTTCTGTCGATGGGTGTTGATTCCCTAAATTTTGTGGCAGGGCTTGAACCAGAATTGTACGGATTTGTGGACGGTGTGCAAGGTTGGGCTGCGTACATTTTGGATCAGATTCCTGACACTGACCATACGGCTTATGGTTGATGCTGGGATTGAGCCTGATAAGGAGACGAACCGAAACATGTTTGAGAGAGGTACGTACATCTCGAGCTTGTGGACCAAGACTTGGAAGAGATTGCACGGTGATGCAGTGTTACATAGGAGGCCGATGGTCCCTGGTCTAGGTGTCCCTCCAGTTATACCTCCTATGGAGCCTGTGGAGGCCGTGGCTGAACATGATGATGTTATACCACCTCATGCAGAGGAGGGGTACAGGCTGCTGAGATACCTTAGATGCCTGTCAGAGCTACAATGACGCTCTCTAGGGAACAGTTTGATGCAATTATGACAAGGCAAGCGGCATTGCGGGATGAGGTTAGGCAGCAAATTACGGCTATGACAGATTTGCAGAGGGAGTTGTGGGCTAACCTTAGGGTTCAGAAGAGGTTTCGACTTCGTCATTGACGGCTATGAGGCTTGGTTCAAACGCATTTTGATCATGAGGGATTACCATTACCAGAGACTCGGCCTACTTTGTTGGATGATGAGTAGTAGTGTAGCTTAGTTATAGTTTTTGGTAGTTTTTGGGTTTTACACTCGAGTTAAATTGTTCAGTGGATAGTAGTGATAGGTGTTTCATGTTACCGCTGAAACGAATGACTTCTAAGTGTACTTTTTGTATTTTGAAATTTATAAAAATAAAAATTTTCATATATGTGCGAAATTATTATTTATATTGTTCATTTCCCGATACTATGATGATGTGTGCATAGAATTGTGTGATTCTTAGAGTTTGCTTAAGTTGAGTCGCACCATGAGGACATATGTGCGTTTAAGTTTGGGGGAGTGAGGTGATGCATTGAAGAATGATATTCAAGCAGAGATAGGTCAAGTTGTTAAGAAAAAAAAACTAGGCCAAGCTTACGCTTGGAGCTACGCGCCACGTGTAGCTCCCCTACGCGCAATGCGTAAGAGCCAGACATGGGATAGGTAGAGAAAATTGAAAAGTTTGCCTATTCGAGGACTTTTTTGGGTAGTTTTGTACCTGTACTGTATTAGGATTTATTTTAGGGTAATTTTAGGACTTAATTAGGAGTTTGTAGAGTAATCCTAGTCCGGATAGGAAGTTGAATTGAAATATAAGTCAAAGATGGATTGTTAGTTATTTCCACTATCGAATTCAAACAAGGAGTCCAAATCCTTTTCCTCTATAAATCTGATACCTTCATCTATATATACACCCATTGAGATACACAATTCATAATTCACATAAGAGCTTGTGCAAGATGGCTAGTTTCTCTTACTCTATTCCTTTTTCTTTTTCTTTTTATAATCCCGAGGGTGATCGGGTAAAGAGTGAATATGATATAGAGCCAGATCCTGAGGAATTGATTGAAGAAGATGTCTTCCTCGAGGATGGAAATATGGGAGGAGAGAATTTTGAGATTAGAGAGGTGAGTAGAAATAGAGCTACAAGTAGAAAGCGGAAGAGACCCACACCTACTACGTTTATAATGTTCAGAATACAATTTAAGTTGAAGTTTTATTTGAAAAAGATGAATGAGAAATTGACTGCACATGGGAAGGAAATCCTAAGTCAACTTGGATTAAAGAGATTATAGCTCCTAGCTGGACGAACGGTGTATCTACGGTTGGTTCAGAAGTTTTATGTGTTAGTCACTAATTAGCCCTAGAGGGGGGTGAATAGGTTGTTAAAACAATTGTGAAGTTCTTTTTAACAAAAACTAGCAATATCCACAAATCTATAAATTTGTTATACAAATGAGTTTTCAATGAAAGACTCAATTTAATTTATCAAGCTAATTATCACAAGATTAATTAAGCATGCAAGATAACAAAATATGGAGATGGAGATAGAGAGGTTGACATCGTGATTTTTACGAGGTTCGGTAGCTCTTAGTCCTCGGCTGAAATAATCCCCTTCCTTGAGACTTTCCTAATCCTCACACTATGGCTCTTCCTTCAATAGGTGGAATAGCAAAACCTTTACACACGAGCTAACTAGCTCGTAACACAATCAAGAGAACAATCATCTCTTGAAACAATGGGCTTCACTTACCCAAGATCACAAATTTGTGTATGCGATCAATATATCACTCAAGAAACAAAAACACTCAAAAACCCTAAGGGTTTTATGAAGGATATATGAATATAAGGCTAAGTATTTTTAGGTGATATTTCAAGAACTCTAGATGTATATTCTCAAAGGATGAATTCAATGAGAGAATAATAAAATAACTAGAGTTTAAATCTTCAAATGATTTCAGTGAAAAACGAGATTTCTAGATTTTAGTTCCAAAGACTTTTCAAAGAATGCTAGAGAGAAAATAAGAGATGAAGATTTTTTTAGAAAATTTATCACACTGGGACTACTCTTTCAATACTACATCTCATTCTATATATAGTGAAACATTAGGGTTTGGAGAGTGAATCTCACTCAAGATAGTAGGAGAGTGAGTTCTGAAAAGTAGCAAGAATAAACACCAAGTGATGGGCACAAATATTTCTCAGATTTACTTTTCCTTAAAAAACTGAAGCACCCAGTCAACTGCCTCCAAGCTGTATTTTAAAATATTTTTCCCAATGGCTATGGCCAATCGACTGCCTTGGATAAGCCAGTCGACTGCCTCAGGCAATCAAATAAGTTCAAAACTCTTTCTTTCATCCAATCGGTTGGGCCCTTGGCCAGTCGACTGGGTCACAGCTAGTCGGTTGCCATTGCTTGGCCAATCGACTGGGTGACTCAAAGATTTTGATTCTGAGTTCATTTTTGTTCCGTTTTGAGTTCGGTTCTTTAATCACTTGAACTTATAGGACCAATCAATACATAAAATACCTTGTTACAATATTCACACATCGACCTATCTACCCCGGGTCTTGAATCTTCAACTTTCGCCTTTCGTTGATCATTTTGTCCTTTTTCATTTTTGCACTTAAATTTCTTTGTCGCTTATCACTTTTTGTGTTTGTATTCTTTCCGAATTATTTTCCTGTTCTTGCTGAAACACTTAGCTCAAAATTATTTAAGTATCAAACACGCTTTAAATGTTTTGTTAATATGAAAATAAGAATTATTGTCCGAAATAGAATTTCAAAGCCAAAAATCTCCCATTTTTTGATGTTGACAAAACATTTCGTGTTTGCACATAGTTGATGAAGTATCAAATGATACTCCCCCTTAATATGTACACTTTTCATTTTTCTTTCGATGCTCCCCCTTAGGAAATAAATTTAGCAATTTGATAGACATTGAGATAATGCATTGAAACATATTTAAAGATAATAGAAACAACATTTCCATTTAAGTTTTGCAATATTCAATACATGTTGTTTTACTACTACAATGGCACACAAGATAATAAAACATAGAGCAAGAACAAAAGTAACACAAAACAAGCTAAGCAACGCCTATGCTATGCGAAATAAAAGCTACAGCCAAACACATAAAAACCCAAAAATTCTCCCCCTTTGGCGACATAAAAAAGGCAGAGGATTGCGGCGAAGAGCTTCCATGGCAGTGGTGATGCAGTCAAATTTATCCTCAAGATGCTTCATGTCCTCGGCAGTCTTCTTGTGGGCTTCCTTATTACGCTTAACGACCTCAAGAATTTGATTGAGGGTTTCGGGATTTACACTAAACTAAAAATCGAGAATGTTGAAGGAGTTGCCCAGTGAAGGAAATGAAAAAGTCAGAACTTTGGGATGAGGAACAGAGGGACTGGCTTGGTCTGCTGAAGTAGGTTCTTTTAGAGAGACCAATACCCCATCAGAAATTTTCCAATATGCATATGTTAGAGATGAGTGCGATCAAGAAAAATAGGGTTATGCTCGGAATGTTCTTCATCAAGTGGAACATTGCATCGTGTAAGAAGATAAGAAATATGTGCGGGAAAGATGAGAACACCGTTCTTCTTTTGGCACTCAAGGATGGCGGAAATAAAAATGAAGGCTAAATTTACCTTTCAACTGGTCATTACGCAAAAGACAAGGAAGGCTTCCATTATTGACACAAGACTGTGGCTTTCGAACTTGGGCAATATGGAGTAGGTGATAATATTGTCCACAAGTCGAGCCTCAAGAGTAAGCGAGGATGATGGAAATTCGGCAATTGTGGTTGTCACGCCCCAAATTCTTAGGACTCCGAAATCCGAGCCTAAGAGCTAAGGGAGTGAATGCGGAAGTAAAAAGAAACAAAAACAAATGAAAACCAATGACTGAAGGTCATCAAACATCCACAAAAGGGTAAAAGTGCTCTAATATCATGCTGACACGTCCCTAAATTCCTAAGACTCCCGAACTCGGACATCCAAGGGATACAGGATGTGATCATTATAATGAGCAACAAGATATCATTAACCATGAAAACTTATGGAATAATGATAGAACGGTATATTTCATACCCAAATGAATAATAAATAAAGTAGCGGAATCTAACAAAAATCCGGCAGAGTTCCGTTTGTAAATGGAACATCCGGACAACCAACCACAACACAATAACCTGCCAATAGCAATTCGATAATAATGGTGGCTTCCAAGCCCCACATTCATCAATCCTACTAGGGCCGAGGTAGTGGAAAGAAACCACAACCTCTCTAAACCCTCTAACATCAACAGAGCCACAAATGCTCGAATAAGAATACGGAAAAGCGTCTAGCTGAACAGAATAGATACAATAACATCCTAAAAGAATTAATACAGGAAATAAATGATACACCAATAGGGATATGCCAACAGACTGGCTCCCAAAAGAAATACGTGATAATCCCACAAAACATGGGTAAAGAAGCTGACAGAAGAATACTACCGTCCCCAAACCCAGTCGTGCTGCCACTGTAACCGCATCACCCTGAGCAACTCCAAAACCTGTAACAAGAAAACCAAGGAAAGTTTCCGTTGTACCGCATCCTGCCCATAGCCGTACATTTCCTGCAACCTGGCGTGGGAATACCAGGGGGCAAATGAAATACCCCTGTGAGCAAATAAGCTCAGTGGGAAAGGATACTCTAACTACCACATCCTCTAATAGTTTAGGTAATGCTAAACCACCTAGTGAGATACATAGCCCACAACATAACCCAGCCACGAAAACCCAAGGTACGTGCTCACATGCTACCATAAATGAATATATATATATCAGGGATAAATATATATGTATATATATTTAAATACACAACACGAGTCTATAAGATACGACTAAGACTCGTACTCCAAGCACTACACCAGTAGTCTACACTACTCTCACCAACGTATACTAGGTACACGACCCTAAGGTCCAATCTAACAAATCATCAAGCGCCTACAACGCTAACCAGAAACTCAAAACAGAGGGAATCACACTCACCTCTAATATCCAAAAGGATTAATCCACCACTAGTACCGAGGAATACTCATAACTCACTCCCCGAGAACACGGGAGGAAAAGTACTCACGTCCTTGCGTACTAACACAATCATCGTCTATATAAATATAATACAAACCTCATCCCATTCCTTAAGGAAAATCTACCTCTCAAAGGCTAGATCACCTCAATCATATCACCATACCATAAATCATATCGACCTCATAATACTATCATCGATAGGGTCAATCACATCACTAACACTCTCACTGTAGGCGAGGAAAAACCACCAATCAAATCACTAAGAGTACACGAACGCAACTCACAAGAACGACCACCCAATGGTCACCGAAACAAAGAAAAGGAAAAGACTTCCCAATGCTAAACCAACAGATAACCGAGACAACAATGTTAAGGTTAAAACACCACAAGTGTTTAAGGAAAACACCTGGACAAGGAACCCAATCCACTCGGTATCCATGCCCATAACATGTGGAACAACTCGAATCACCTAAGTGGTGACGTTAAAAGCCAAGAAGAAATGAAGGACAACACTATATGTGTGCACTGAACAACACCAAGCCTCATACCCGAGACATAGAAATGATAGGAAGCAAAGGTGAAACAATGGAACACCTTTCAAAACTTTACAGGATGAGATATTGAGAAAGAAGTCTCGAAATCTCAGAATCCCAAGAAAAGTAATAAAATAGTTTTCCTTTTAAGAAACCACATAGTAAAAATGACCGTCTCTCCCCCGGTCTCCGTCAGTTGCCAACACCGGCTTTTAAAAGTTGAAAATCCTTTTAAAGAAGATCCTAAGATCATTTTACAAGTACTAAAACTTATAGTTGCTACGGGGGTAGGCGAAAATGGGTTTTTCCTTTTAAACACAAAGAGTTTATTTCAAAACTTAGAAAACACCGTTTCCGAGAGACAGCCAATAAGAATGAACATAACTCCATGAAATCCTATAATGTCCAAGAGGACAAGAAGGAAGAATAATACGTTGGACTCACGGAAGACAACCGTCCGTTTCCAACTCCACAAAATCAACTGACACCACGAGGAAGAGGTCCGACACCGCGCCGTACCGACGACTCATGGAATGACATATAAGTCAACAATCACCTACCTCTTCCAATTCATTATAACCTCAATTGATACTAGAATCAATCTCTAACCTCAAATCTCCAAAGAGGTCACACAACTAATCACAATCACAAAACTGTTAACCCCGCCTTCTCTAAGACATCAACTCCAAATCATCTCTGCAGTCCATCACTAACCGCAACTAACCACAAAGGTCACTATGCCAATATACTTAACCTCCCCCAAGGGTACGAAAGTATATATATACTCACAAGTATAAAATAAGCATTTAATTATACTTGATCTATCACCACATGTAATCATTTTCTTTCACGTTAATCATTATCAACTGAGCATTTTACAACGATATGAATTTAAATTCACAATGTTCATACATAACATGCTCCAAAATCCAACAGGCAATAATAACATATATTAAACCTACTCCAACAACACATGTAATAATATCACGTATATATGTCAAATGAAATCACATAAATGCCATGTAAATACAATGTGACTCAACACCGCACTTTTCCCTATCATAGGTTAACGAATACGCACTCTACCCATAAATAGGAGCTAACAGAGGGTCGCACCGGTACTTCCCAAGTGATTTTGAAACTTCTCACTTCAACAAGGAAGACGGTTTGCACGAGACGACCCGTGACCAAAGATTCGTCAACACGAATGCACAAGATGACCCGCGACTTCGAGAATGAGACGACTCACCCTATACCCCATTCACGGCTCATTATTCCGTAGGATGGGAACACCCCCTGGCCATTTGTTGCGACGATTCGACACAAAGACACCCCACATGATTTCATAAACCGCATATACCAACACTATATGCATCCAGTTTCAATGACAATCATGCCCCAACATTAATATGATTTCATAAACCGCATATACCAACACTATATGCATCTAGGTTTCAATGACAATCATGCCTCAATATAAATATGTAATGCATCATATTTATATACAATATCCACATATAATTCACACGGCGCCCATCACAGGTTAACGGATACAATCCGACACAAAACCGTCCCTACAGGATACATACCCATGTACTCAACATAAATATATAGTGCATCATATTTAAGCAATTAACCACATGGTAATGTCAACATAAATCTCAAAACAAATCTCCTTGCATGCTTTAAAATACAATAAAGCATTTAAATCATATGAAAACAAATTCATATACAATTCATGTTTTCACAAATATATTTTCCTTAATTCTTTAGAAAATATTTCAATTTCTCTTATCATGCCTTTAAAATAAATGAAAGCAATTAATTCACGTATCGTAGGGGGACCTGGAAATTCTAAGCCGTCTATTCTTATTCAATTTAAATAAGAATTTAATTAATCTCGTAGGAATTAATTTAATTAATTTTCTTAAATTAATCTCTAAGTCCAATTCCGATACTAAGCAAATTATAGATAATTAAATTAACAATTTAATATATCTATATTAAATTAAATAAGGGTTTGCACCTCTAAACTACTTCAATAATGCGGAGTGAGAAATATAATTTCCCACCTGAAAAACGCTCACAGAATAACCGTTTCGGGCCCACATATAAATGCGATTTCTGGACAAATCGTTCAACGTAAAATCACAAAATTAATGTATGACGAATACTACGTATATATGGAGCTACTCACCAAAAATTGGCTCAAACCGATCACCGGAAGGTTGCCGAAAACATAGCCGAAGCTCCGGCCGAATGCGCCCCTGCTCACGCGAGTCACTGCGCTGGCCGTCTCCTTGCGCCACCACCGGCGCCACCTCGCCGACGCCCACCAGCCGCCGTTGACTGCCCAGTCGGTGCCGACCAACCGGACCGCCGCTGCTCCAGGGCCGTCGCCGCCTTGCTCCAGCCGCGTCTGCTACTAGCTGCGACCACCAGCCGCGCCTCCCTCCAGCCGGCCTCTCTCTCCCTCTCTCTCTCTCTCTCTCGCTGGCGACCATGGAGGTGAAGATGGAGCTGCTTCGTAGTGCGTCACAGAGAAGGAAGAAGATGAGGCTGGTCTGTGCATATATTCGTATACATATACACATATATGCCCTAATCGCACTAGTAACCCTTTAGTTATCCGTAATCGCAAAATAACCCCACTTCAATATATATATATAATAAATCCAACACTATATATATATTTAATTGTAATTAAATATATATATATAAACCATAAATTCCAATAATTATCGGGAATGTCCAAACATAATCTCGCAAGCCCGAAATAATAACGGAATGCCAACCAAATTAGTCCGAAAGAAATACACCGGGTTAGGAACCCAATGTCAGAACACCTAACAAGTCCGATCAATTACAACATGTCGTCGTCTAGTCAAAACACTAATCATTAAATGTCGAACTATATCGCCTAGTCGAGAATAAGAATTCACGTAGTGTCGTCCAGTCGACTTTGAAACTAAAAGCGAAAAATAGAGGCACTCGACTGGCCAAATAGAGGCACTCGACTGGCCAAATAGAGGCACTCGACTGGCTCATGACCCAGTCGACTGGCTGAAGTAATTTTAAAATGCCAAAAACCCTCTGGTTCACCTAGTCGACTGGTCCTTATAAGGCAGTTGACTGGCCTTCAAAAATTTTTGAAATTGTTTTTAAAGCCGAGATAGTAAATGAGGTTTTGAGAAAATTAAGCTATTACTTCAAAATCCATGGCCATTCCAATTTCTCTACGAATGTTTGAAAAAGGTTCGTCTAATAGGGGTTTTGTGAAAATATCCGCTAATTGATTTTTAGTGTCAATAAAAATGAATTCAACGTATCATTTAGCTACGTGATCACGTAAGAAATGATGCCTAATCTCGATGTGCTTAGTGCGTGAGTGTTGAATAGGATTCTTAGATATACAAATAGCAGTAGTATTGTCACATTTAATTGGTACATGATTGAAGACAAGTTCGAAATCAAGTAATTGTTGCTTAATGTAAAGAGTTTGAGCACAACTACTACCGGCCGCAACATATTCAGCTTCGGCCGTAGACAAGGCAACAAAATTTTGCTTTTTACTTGACCATGATACTAGGGAGTGTCCTAGAAAGTGACATATATTGCTTGTGCTTTTTCTATCCACTTTACGTCCCGCAAAATTGGCATCTGAATAACTAATCAGATAAAGTGTAGTGCCACGTGGATACCACAGTCCTAAGTTAATCATTCCACTAAGATAGCGAAAAATACATTTTATGGCTAGCAAATGAGATTCTTTAGGACAAGATTGAAAACGAGAACATAAGCATACGCTAAACATTATATCCTTTCTACTAGCGGTTAAGTAAAGAAAACTTCCAATCATGCCTCTATATTTAATGATGTCAACACATTTACCATTTTTGTCTTTGTCTAGCTTAATAGAGGTACTCATAGGAGTTATGACATTTTTGGCTTCCTCCATACCAAATCGCTTTAGCAAATATTTAGTGTACTTGGATTGGCTAACAAATAAGCCATCCAAGCTTTGCTTAATTTGTAATCCTAATAAGAAGTTTAACTCACCCATCATACTCATTTCAAATTCATTTTGCATACTTATGGCGAATTCTTTGCAAAGAGAATCATATGTTGATCCGAATATAATGTCGTCAACATATATTTGGATAAGCAACAAATTGTTCTTGACAATTTTTGTAAAGAGTGTATTATCAACTTTTCCTTTTGAAAAACCATTTTGAATCAAGAAATCACTAAGCCTCTCAGACCAAGCTCTAGGAGCTTACTTCAAACCATAGAAGGCTTTAGATAATTTGTAAACATGATTTGAAAAAAGTTCATTTTCAAAACCGGGTGGTTGCTTCATAAACACTTCTTCATCTATAGTTCCATTTAGAATAACACTTTTGACATCCATTTGATAAAGAGTAAAATTTCTAAATGATACAAATGCAAGAAGCATTCTAATTGCTTATAATCTAGCTACGGGTGCAAAAGTTTCATCATAGTCAATGCCTTCCTCTTTATTGTAACCTTGAGCTACCAATCTTGCTTTTGTTTTGAATAATCACTCCAGTTTCATCCTTTTTATTTCAAAAAATCCATTTTGTGCCTATTATAGTTTGATGTGCGGGTTGAGGAACTAAATGCCAAACTTGATTACGTTCAAATTGATTTAGCTCCTCTTGCATAGCCACGATCCAAGTATCATCACATTGAGCTTTGTGGAAGTTCTTGGGTTCGATTTAAGACACAAAAGCCATGTGATTGCATAAGTCTCTAAGTTGAGATCTTTTGCTAACACCTTGTGAAGGATTACCTATGACTTGGTCAAGAGGATGATTGTGTACAATCCTCCAAGATTTAGGAATTGAGCTTGTCAAGTCATCATTAGATTGATTCCCAGCTTCACTCTTTTCCATTTGCCTACTTTATGAGTTGGAGATATTAAATTTATTTAAGTTATCCTCAATCCCTACAACTCCATCATCATCTAGGTTAACCCTAGGTAATGGTAGTGGTGGTGATTCATCAAAAATAACATGGATAGACTCGACCATGGTTAAAGTCCTTTTGTTAAAGACTTTAAAGGCTCTACTTCTTGAAGAATAACCTAAGAAAATTTCTTCATCCGATTTGGAATCGAATTTTCCCGAGTTATCTTTATCATTTAGCACAAAACATTTACAAACGAACACCTTGAAATATCCAATATTGGGCTTTCGACTGTTCCATAACTCATAAGGTGTTTTTCCCAATTTCATTCGAATGATAACTCTATTTATGACATGACAAACGATGTTTACCGCTTCTACCCAAAGGCTTAGGGGAAGGTTTTGTTCATTTAACATGGTTCTAGCCATTTCTTGCAATGATCTATTCCTTCTTTCAAACACACCATTTTGTTAAGGAGATCTTGGAGCCAAGAGTTCATGAGATACACCAAGTTCATCACATAATTTCTCTAGATCTTGATTTTTAAATTCTCTACCCCTATCACTTCTAATTTTTTTTATTTTCAAATGTTTTTTCATTTTGAATGTCTATTAAATTTATCAAGAATGGAGTGAGTTTCATTTTTATGAGCAAGAAAGTGAACCCAAGTAAATCTAGAGTAGTCATTGACTATAACAAGTACATAGAGTTTTCCTACTAAGCTAGTCATTCTCTCCTGACCAAAAAGGTCCATGTGAAGTAGCTCTAATGGTATAGAAGTGGTAATGTCTTTCTTTCTTTTAAAAGAGGACTTTACTTGCTTGCATATTTGACACGCACTACATACTTTATCTTTTGAAAATTAGTCTTCAGGAGGCCTTTGACTAACTCATTTTTAGATAAACGATGAATGAGGTCCATACTAGCATGTCCTAAGCGTCTATGCCATAACCAACTAGTTTTATCAGATGTGACAAAACACTTAACATCTTGTCATGTAATTCACAAAGCAACATATTATATAAATTTCTGTTTCTTTTAGTATTGAACAATTGTTTTCCATCTTTCTCAACTATGCATACATTTGACCTAAAAATAACATCATAACCTTTGTCACATAATTGACAAATGCTAAACAAGTTATGCTTCAAACCATAAACTAAAAGCACATTATCTATAGATAGAGATGAAGATATACCGATGGAGCCAATTCCAATAATTTTTCCTTTAGAGTTGTCTCCAAAAGTAACGCTCCCTCCTTTATAGGACTTTAATGACATGAATTTTGATTTGTATCCCTTCATATGCCTTGAGCATCCGCTATCAAGAAACAATTTTTATCTTGAGGCGGACTTCAAGCATACCTACAAAACAAATTTAAGTAACGTTCATTGGTACCCAATCTATTTTGGGTCCACTAAGGTTAGAGAAAGATGCAATTGTTCCTTTTGGAACCCAAAACATTTTTGTTGCAACATTTCCCTTTTTATGTAGATTCCTTTTGGAACCCAAAACATTTTTAAGACAACTCTCTTCTTTCTTAGAAAACAAACATTTGCCTTATGATCATTTTTCTTGCAATAATAGCTTGTAACATGTTTATGATCATTTGACGGTGTGTGAGATAATATTTTTGAAAATGTATGCCTTGATGATTTTATCTTTTTCAATATATGTGTGTCTTTGTTAAAAGCATCGTACCCTAAACCACTTTTATCAAATGATCTTTTTTGTCTTCCTAGCATAATACTCAAGTTTTGTTTTCCTTTTGTGAAATTTGCTAAGATGTTTATTTGATCATCTATAGTCTTTTTCAAGAATACATTTTCCTTTTCTATCTCAATGCTTTTGTTATCCGTTATATTTGAATCAACTACGGTGGAGCAAGTAAGACTACATGAAGATTTAGCTTTCTTAAGTAAAATGTATTTACTAGCTAATCTTTCAAATTCATCATGCAATTCTTCAAATGCATCTTGCAATTCATTATAGGAGAAGAGGAGCTCATCATATGACATTTTTTATTTATTTAATACTTGCGAATTTAAATGTACCTCATATTTATTTGTCATGAGGCAAAGACTTTCTATTTCCTCATCATTTTCTTCCTTATCTGAATCACATGAGTCATAGTCATCCTATGTAGCATTTATGGCTATCTTGTTTGGCCTTTTCTCGTTCTCCTTTTTGAGCTTGAAGCACTCATTTATATATTGCCCCGGTTTTCCACAATTGAAGCAAGTTAGAGGCTCCCTCTTGCTAGACTTGCCTCTTGGCTCATTTTTCCTTATGATCTCCCGTTGTTGGCCTTCTTTCGTTGAAGAAATCTCTTAAATCTTTGGGTGATCAAGGCAATATCTTCATCTACCTCTTCTTCAATTTGCTCATTTGCTTCAATTTTGTTAGAGGCTTGCAAGGCTATACCTTTTCTAGGCTTGGTGTTTTCTTCACGAGATTTTAAGGTGATTTCCCAAGTGAGAAAGACCCAAAAATCTCATCAAGGCTCATTGAGCTAAGATCATGTGCTTCTTTAATTGCCATCACTTTTGCATCCCATTTGACCGGAAGGCTTCTAAGGATTTTGCGTGTCGTATCGGATCTAGGAATAATTCTACCAAAATGCTTTAGTCCATTCAAAATATTAGTGAAACGAGACATCATAGAATGATATTTTCATCTTCCTTCATGGCAAATCATTTATATTCATGCATGAGTATATCAATTTTAGATTCTCGAACTTAAGTGGTACCTTCATAAGTTACTTCTAGATTATCCCACATTTCTTTAGCCATGGATCAAGTAGAAATACGATTAAATTCATTTGGACTTAAGGCACAATTTAGATTTACCTTAGCTTTAGCATTAAAAGACATAAGCCTACGTTCATCATTATCCCATTCATTTGGCAATTTAAGGATTGTTTTTCCATCTACCACTTTGGTTATAGTAAAAGGTCCATCAACAATAACTTGCCAAATTTTGTAATCAATAGCTTGAAAACAATCTACCATTCTAGTCTTCCAATAGATATAGTTTGAACCATCAAACCATGGGGGCCTATTGTTGGATTGTCCTTCTACGTGAGTGACTACATCTAAGGTCATGATCATTTTCTAAGACGGTTAAGTCTGAAACAACTAGAGATTAGGCTTTGATACCAATTGTTAGTCACTAATTAACCCTAGAAGGGGATGAAAAGGGTGTTAAACTAAATGTTAAGTTATTTTCAACAAAAACTAGCAATATCCACAAATCTCTAAATTTGTTATACAAATGAGTTTTCAATAAAAGACTCAATTTAATTTATCAATCTAATTATCACAAGATTAATTAAGCATGCAAGGTAACAAAATAAGGAGATAGAGATAGAGAGATTGACACTGTGATTTTTACGAGATTCGATAGCTCCTAGTCCTCGGCTTAAAGAATCCCCTTCCTTGAGACTTTCCCAATCCTCACACTGTGGCTCTTCCTTCAATAGGTGGAATAGCAAAACCTTTACAAATGAGCTAATTAGATCGTCACACAATCAAGAGAACAATCCTCCCTTGAAACAATGGGCTTCACTTACCCAAGATCACAAATTTGTGTATGCAATCAATATATCACTCAAGAAACAAAAACACTTAAAAACCCTAAAGACACGTTTGGAAAGGCCATTTTTGTTTTTTTGGACTCAAGTTAAGGACGAAAACATGTTTGGGTCAAATTAAGCCCAAAAGTTTTTCTTATATAATGTAAAAACAAAGGCCCTTTTTGGCCTGATTTTAAGAACACCTTTTTTGGTGTTTTTTTATTGTTTGTACTATCCCTATTGAGCTAATCAAAAAAACAAAAAAAAAAACATTTTCTCCTCCACTCACGGACAGTTTCTCTAGGGTTGAATGGAGGCAATTCTTTGAGCGATTACGACCATGGCGATTCTTAAAGATCGGTCATAAAAATTGCGATTTCAATAAGGAAACATCTCACCTACACATCAATAATGGTCTCACCTTTACCTTCAGAACTGAATCAAACGATTTGAGTCACACACATGTATGGTCTCGTCTTTCTTTCCTCATTTTTATTTCGAAATTCGTCAGATCTGCTTTGGTTTCAAGCCCTTGATGTCGTTTGTGTGTGTGTATATGTGTGCAACATGATGATTCTATTTGTGTGAAACCCCTTTCAAATTTTCTTCTAGGGTTTCAAAACTGGTTGTGTCTGTGTGATTTAGTCTATGGTGTTGAAACCCCTTTCAATACTTTTATGGTGGCCTTAGGGTTTGATTGGAGGATGAAATTACTAAAATTTAGAACAAATTGGGACATAGTTCTGTTAAAAAAAATGTGGCTTGCACTTGCCCATTTCAGGTTTCAATATTTCTCTCAATCTTGGTTCCTATTCGCCATTAATTTAGTGGGTTAAGCTAAAAATTAGTGATTGAAAAGTGTTACCTTTATTAGGTATTTGATGTTTTTTTTTATCAAATACATGTATCTTTTCATCTTTCTCCTTTCAATTTTTTTTCTCTGTTTTTGGTTTCAATTATTTATTTTTTGAATGATTTGATCTGTAAATTTGTTTTTATGAACACCCTCTAGAGGGTTTTGTTCCAGTCTTTGATCATGGTGGTTTTCTATATAAAATGAAAACCTATAACCTAGTTTCATCTTCTTCTCTGTAAGTACTTTTGCTCTATGTTTTCCAAATTCCACAGAGAATTGTATCCATTCATATACAAATTTTGAAATTCAATGGACAATTCTCTATTAGTAGTGTTTTTCACCATATATATATGGATAGAAATATAGATAGATAGATGTGCGTGTATGTTAGTATGGTTTAATTGCCCATGTCGATGAGTTTCGGTAACTTCTGGGTTTTTAGTGTTCAGTCATCATGCTTAACTGAAGTATAATATTTTTAGTGTTCATTTTTTAATCCAAAGTGAAATAATGAGTGTAACACCCCGCTTCAACACTTGGTATAATATTGTTCGCTCTGGGCCCAGCCTGCACGGTTTTGCTCTTGGACTTCACACAAAAGGCCTCATACCAATTGGAGACAACACTGCACATATAAGCACATCCCCAGACCTCTACCCAGGCGATGTGGGACATCACAATCACCCCCCCTTGGGAACCAGCGTCCTCGCTGGCAACCCACGGGTGATGTGCATGCTCCCACACTTAATTCCGGCTGGGCTCTGGCTCTGATACCAATTGTAACACCCCGCTCTAACACTTGGTATGATATTGTCCGCTTTGGGCCCAGCCCGCACGGTTTTGCTCTTGGGCTTCTCCCAAAAGGCCTCATACCAATTGGAGACAACACTGCACATATAAGCACATCCCCAGACCTCTACCCGGGCGATGTGGGACATCACAATCACCCCCCCTTGGGACCCAGCGTCCTCGCTGGCAACCCACGGGTGATGTGCATGCTCCCGCACTTAATTCCGGTGATGTGCATGCCCCACCGGAATTAAGTGCGGGAGCATGCACATCACCCGTGGGTTGCCAGCGAGGACGCTGGGTCCCAAGGGGGGGTGATTGTGATGTCCCACATCGCCCGGGTAGAGGTCTGGGGATGTGCTTATATGTGCAGTGTTGTCTCCAATTGGTATGAGGCCTTTTGGGATGAGCCCAAGAGCAAAATCGTGGGGGCTGGGCCTAGAGCGGACAATATTATACCAAGTGTTGGAGCGGGGTGTTACAATGGGTATCAGAGCCAGAGCCCTGCCGGAATTAAGTGTGGGAGCATGGACATCACCCGTGGGTTACCAGCGAGGATGCTAGGTCCCAAGGGGGGTGATTGTGATGTCCCACATCGCCCGGGTAGAGGTCTGGGGATGTGCTTATATGTGGAGTGTTGTCTCCAATTGGTATGAGGCCTTTTGGGACGAGCCCAAGAGCAAAACCGTGCGGGTTGGGCCCAGAGCAGACAATATCATACCAAGTGTTGAAGCGCACTTCATGTTTTGTAGATATCCAGTTGCATTTTCTGATTGTCACGGTCAAGTATCAAATCACTTGCAATTTCCTTCCACTCTCAACCGTACCTTTGCAAGAGGTCTGTTCATGTTTTTCCATTTATATATATGTGTATATATATATTATTGAAGTGCATTGCTACAAGTTTTGGATATATTGAAAGAATTGGGAAAATTTTGAAATCAAGATATGCATCCTGCTTTGTGACTTAGCATGGAAATTTTTAAATGGTATATATCGTATATCATAATATTCATAATTTCAATTTTCGGTTGAATATGCATATTCCCGAAGAAGGGTTAGAATTGGTAATGGGGTTCCGTCTTGGCCTCTTGGGAGGGGTGGGACTGGACATAAACCTAAAATTTGATACTATTTTACACAAGTCGGTGCTGTTAATCTGAAATTTTTGTTATACAAACCAAAGTTTTATCATTTCAGCAATTTAATGAGGTCTGGCACTGAAAATTGAGTTTTAGGTGTCAATTAAATTATGAAAGTTTCTTAAAAGGAGCAACTAAGCCCAGAGTATGCTTTCCTTTATTGTGAATTTAGGGTGTCAATTAACATGCAGTAAAGCCATTCTAGTGTGTTTCTGTCTTCATTTCCAGAACATTTGTATGACATGTAGTAGAGCCATTTTATAGTTTGTCCCACTAATTTAGTCTTAATATTTAAGTTCTTATCTTTTCAATATTAATAGTACTTGGACTTTTCATCTTATTCAATTTGATTATTGACACTTTAGATTTTACTATTACCAGCCTTTGATGGAATTTCACTTATTATTGACTAAATTTGTTAGGTGTAACTTAATGTTTTTTTTTATAATAGTAACAAAGTTTATTCCTCTCTTTTTTTCTTTTGCTCTTGTTCTTCTACTTAGAAAATTTTTCAATCTATTTTTGGTAATGAAATAGACCCACAAAATCAATGATGAGTATGGAATATTGATCTATGAGCAGAGACAAACTTAAATTTGTGTCTTGTTCTTTTCTTTGTTGTTCAACCTGCCATTGGATTCTTACCAGTTACATGGAACTTGGTATTCAGTCTGCTCTGCTTTGGTGTTCTACTATTTTTTACATCTCTGAAAGTGTTTTTTTCATGATTATTTCATTGATTGTTTTTTCCTTTCTAATTTTTCTTGTAGCAAGTTCCAAGCCTTATAGTAGTTTTGTTTTCCCACCATTCCAGAACTATTATTACAGTGTGAAAAGGGTTGCTGGTATTGCATCGAGGGTGAACCTTACAGCATTAAATCTACGAATAAGGTAAGATAAACAGCACAATGTGAGCCTGTGACTGGAACTGCACAGCAACACGAACTCGCTTCGAGCTACAAGAAGTTACTGAAGTATTAAAGACTACTGTGATTTAGTCGAGACATCTTTCTGTGAAAGGAATTTGTGTAAAAATACTATATTTTGACATAATATATATTGCCTTCTGGGGTATTGTTGCTAAATTCCATGACTAGTTTAATAAAACATGTATCAATTCTGACTTTGATGATTATATTTTTGATAAGTTTTGCTATAAAAATTGACTTGAGAAATTACTAATATAGATTATATAACTTTTGTGTTATGCATACTAGATCAAGTAAAGTGTGATGCTCTTTTGTAACAAGTGTGATGGAATGCGCTAGTTTGATTAATCAATAGTTTATGATTTCCATCTTCCATGCATGGACATGTGGAAAGTTGTATTTTTGTTATTTATTTACAAGTTGTAATTATGGTAATTGTTAATGGGAGATGTTGTCCAAAAATTTTCAAAACTAATATGACATTATCATGTAAGAATACATAATAAAAACCTTTAAAAAGATTAATCAAACATTCCATATACAAATTGAAAATTTACTTTAACAAAAGTTTAGTTCAAAATTTTTGGTTTTTTAAGGTTATTACAACATAAAAAATATATTCAATATTTTTACACCCAATTAAAAATTTCAGGCCAAACATGTTTTTTTTGTTTCTGGTCTCAAACTTTCTGAAAAAATAAGTTCTATCAAACGTGTTTTTTTGTTTTTTGTTCTTGAAAATTTTTTAGACAAGGTTCCCAACCAAACATGTTTTTGTTTCCGGGTTACCCTTAGGACAAGAACAAGAATGTTTTTTGCTTTCAAGAGGACGAAAAGAAAAGCAAAAACACTGGTTTCCAAACGGGGCATAAAGTTTTTATGGAGGATAGATCAATATAAGCTCAAGTATTTTTAGGTGATATTTCCAGAACTTTAGATGTATATTCTCAAAGGATGAATTCAATGAGAGAATAAGAAAGAGCTAGAGTTTAAATCTTCAAATGATTTGAGTGAAAAACGAGATTTCTTGTTTCTTGTTTTCAAAGACTTTTCAAAGAGTGCTAGAGAGAAAATAAGAGATGAAGATTTTTTCAGAAAATTTCTCACACTAGGACTACTCTTTCAATCCTACATCTCATTCTATATATAGTGAAACATTAGGGTTTGGAGAGTGAATCTCACTCTAGAAAAGTAAGAGAGTGAGTTCTGAAAAGTAGCAAGAATAAACACCAAGTGATGGGCAAACATATTTCTCAGATTTACTTTTCCTTAAAAAATTGAAGCACCCAATCGACTGCCTATAGGCACCCAGTCAACTGCCTCCAAGTTGTATTTTAAAATATTTTTCTCAACGGCTATGGCCAGTCGATTGCCTCAAGAGAGCCAGTCGACTGCCTTGGATAGGCC
This sequence comes from Cornus suecica, assembly GCA_963922005.1. NCBI lineage: Eukaryota > Viridiplantae > Streptophyta > Magnoliopsida > Cornales > Cornaceae > Cornus > Cornus suecica. The sequence continues at coordinate 51,979,739 of OY998240.1, read as the reverse complement.
AGTCGACTGCCTCAGGCAATCAAATAAGTTCAAAACTCTTTGTTTCATCCAATCGGCTGGGCCCTTGGCCAGTAGACTTGATCACAACCAGCGACTGGGTGACTCAAATATTTTGATTGTAAGTTCGTTTTTGTTCCATTTTGAGTTCGGTTATTTAATTACTTGAGCTTATAGGACCAATCAATGCATAGAATACCTTGTTACAATATTCACACATCGAGCTATCTACCCCAGGTCTTGAGTCTTCAACTTTTGCCTTTCGTTGACCATTTTTTCCTTTTCCATTTTTGCGATAGAATTTCTTTGTCGCTAATCGCTTTTTGTGTTTGTATTCTTTCCAAATCATTTTCCTGTTTTTGTTGAAACACTTAGCTCAAAATTATATTAGTATCAAACACGCTTTAAATGTTTTGTTAATATCAAAATAAGAATTATTGTCCGAAATAGAATTTCAAGGCCAACATTATGAAATGATGTAGATTAAGGGACCGCCAGGATTTGAGGTCATGAAAGCTCAAGTGGCTAACAGGGGTGATTCTATAGAGATAAGTCGGAGGTTGATTGCTAAGACATGGAAGATCCCTGACGAGTGTCCAACTCAATCGAAGGCCAAGTTAAAGAAATCCTGTTAAAATGCCACATACAGAGGAGGAAATGATCTAAGCAATATGTGCCATGCATGTTCCAAAAGCAGGAGAAACAAGTTGTGAGAATTTTTTGTTAAAGCGGGAACTACTCTATTTGGATTATGTGCTTGTTGCTCAAGTCCGTCAGAATCATAGGACAAGTTCGAGAGGATATTCGTATATCAAATTGCTATTTGCCATGACTAATGGTTATTGGGTGTCGATTCTGATAGTGATATTGGTTAATATTTTGACGGTTCATAGGATTGTGCGTATAAAATTGCCAGGTGGGGATTCGATGGTGTAAGAACATTTATTTATGTAATGGCATTATTCTGATCAAAAACCATGTTGAGATTTTTATGTTTTAGATTGAGTTGTTAAGTGTTAAATGTTAAATGTGTGTACAAAGTGGTGAAGATAGAAATGATATTCAGTGGAACAAAGGTTGGAAGCGGTAGTGCAAAGAAGCAAAGATTTCAGAGAAATTTGTATGTTGTTCCACCGAGTACTCGGTAAGGTGCGAACTTGTGGCCGTTTGCGCAAAAAATGTATTTTTTACCAGAACATTTTGCGAACTTGCACATCACTTGCGCACGAAAAAGATTCTCTGAGTACACGGTAGAACAGTCACCGAGTACTCGGTAAGTGGCTATGCAGATTTATTTGTGGGAAGTATTAAATTGAGATGCAATCAATTCCTAACCACTTTGGGACGTAATTAGAAGCTATTATCAGTATATTGGACTATCATTGATAGATTTATTTATATTTGGAAGATTTAGATTTAAATGGTGGATATACGAATCCTGATTGGAAAAATATTCTTACCATTATTTGAAGACTTTTCTCAATATATATGAGTTAAACCTAAGAGAAGGGTGTGGTTTTTGAGAGATCTCTGCAATTCTTCTTCAGATTCATATTCTTCTATAGAGATATATATAGAGAGAAAATTATTGAGTAAATATATATTTTCTAGTTCTCTCTTGGTTTGAGGTTTTCCAATTGTGCTTTTACACCAAAGATCGTTATGCATAATTGGATGATCTAGTCGCTAAAAAATCATCACACCACCTTGATCGAAGCAGAAGGCTTCATGGTTCTTTGATCCGTTGCGAAGCAAAGCCGTCAAAGTATGAAGATCGAAGCGAGAGCTTCATGAACCACGGGTGATTCAAAACCGTCAGACGTCAAGTGGAGAAAGGTAGATCAGGAGTGATTTGTGAGTCTAAAACTTCATAGAGTCTTGTACTTCTTGATTCATAGTGCATCGATACCTAAGCGTATCCGTGATTTTTTACTCGGAGTCTTTCCAAGGATTTTCCACGTAAAAATATTGGTGTCGTCAATGATTTATTTTCTACACTTATATTTATTATTGCGTGGTTTATATTGTAATCGAATTGAATTTAAATTGACTATTCCGCAATTAAAATTTTAATTTGTCAATTAATTCATAGAAAGCCTATCCCCCCCCCCCCCCTTCTAAGCTTAGTTCATCATTGTCTAAGTAATTTCAATTGGTATCAGAGCGTAGTTGCCCCATTTTTGGTTAACTACCTAGGGTTATATCTTGAACTTAGATGATGGATTTACCTCGTGAAGGAGGGTCAATATCTAGATCCCCTTTATTTAATGTCTCTAATTATACGTATTGGAATGCTGGGATAAAAATGTTCTTGAAATCTCTTGATGAGAGAACATGACTTGCTATAGAAATAGGGTATTCGCCTCCAAATGTGATAGACGCAACTACTAATAAATCTAAATTAAAACCAGCTAACGAGTGGAGTACTGCTGAAATAAACAATTCTAATTGGAACTCTAAATCATTGAATGCTTTATACAATGTTGTTACCTCGAGTGAGTTTAAGAGAATTTCCATGTGTAAGAATGCCAAAGAAGCTTGGGATATTCTTGAAGTAACTCATGAAGGGACTTCAAAAGTTAAAGAATAAAAACTTCAAGTATTAAATTCTAAATTTGAACAACTTAAAATGGAAGAGGATGAAATTTTTACTGACTTTGAGGATAGACTAACCGACACAGTAACGAGTTATCATAATCTAGGATAACCTAGTCCTAAGACTATTATAGTGAAAAGGATTCTTAGGTCTCTCCCTTAATGTTTTAGATCTAAAGTTATTGTCCTCTCAGAAGTTATGAGTCTTAAAGAAATTAAACTTGAAGAGTCGGCTGGGAATCTTAAATCCTATGAGATGGACATGTTAAAAAATCCCCATAATAAGTGTAGCATATTAAAAGAGAAGAGCATAGCTTTTAAAATCACTAAAGAGGATCATATTGAGTCTGATGAAGAAGGTGATAGTGGTTCAAGACAAGTTGACATGATAAAATTTTCTTATGGTCAAGAAATGATTAAAGGACAAAATTTTGGAGATAAATCATATGATTTTAAAAATAAAAATAAAGTCCAAAAATAGAATGACAAGTTTGACCCTAAGAAGAAAAAACCTAAATGTTTTGAGTGCTAAGGTTTTGGTCACATAGCTACGGAGTGTGCTAATAAGGTAAAAAGATCCAAAGGTCTAGCTGTCACTTGGGATGATGGATCAGATGATGATACAACTAGTGATTTGGATGATACGTATAAGGATTTTATTGCACTTACAACACAAAGTATAGAGTTTGAAGAAGTTGTTACAAGATGGACAATGTCTGGGGATGAAGATTCTAAGGATAATGAAGATCGTGGGGATTCGTATGAAGATGCTTACAAAAAACTTTATGAAAAATCCATACATCTTAGTAAAGAATTCTCAAAATGTATAGTTAAACTTAAAAGTTTTGAAAAGGAAAGACGATCCTTAAAAGAATATTTAACCAATACTACCTTTTCCCTAAATCAACTTCAGACACAAAGAACTCAATGGTCTGAAGAATTGATTAAGTCTGAAAAAGATAGGAAGCGGGCTTTCAAGAGTGTAGATGATCTCAATATGAAATTAGCCAATCTAAGATCTTATATAAATAAGAAATCTACGAGAATTGAGGTATTGGAAAAGGAATTGAAGGATGTTAACTCAAATATTTATAAATGGTCTAGTGGAACCCTTAAGCTTAATCATATGTTGAGTGTAAGTAAATCAGTGGAAAACAATAAAGGATTGGGATTCAAAGGAACAATGAGTAATTCAAATAGTGCCCCCAAAATGATTTTTGTTAAAACTTCTCATGTAACATCTAGTTCCTCTTAAGATAATTCTAATATAAGAAACATTCCTCCTATTAAGAAGAATTTTAATGTCCAATCTTATGTTAGAATCATTGAAGTCTGGACCGTAGTAATTTTGGTCATCTGGCTAATGTCCCTTTCAATATTTGGGTGCTCCAGTATTTGGAAGTGTTAAAAGAAGAAATTTACTAATTACAAGAAAAATAAATGGATTGAAAATAGAATTATCAACTTTCTTGCCATTTAATTCCATATCCTATCACTTTTGGGTAATTTCCGAGGAACAAGTTCATTCCCTCCATCTCCCAATTCACATTTAATCAGTGATCATTATGTGTCTTTCCCTTCATTTCCTTCTTTTTTTCTTTCCACCAATCGAAACGTACTCTTCAGGTATAGATTGTCAATACTTCATTCTTTCGACACACAACCTTTTTTTTTTTCTTGAATGGTAAGAAACTCACACACCTACAATATCTCTTAGGAGGCTCGAACCCCTCATCTCCCAATTGGGAGAGTGATGTTATACCATTGCACCAATGTGCGCTTGTTTTGACACACAATTTTAAGGGTTGGATAGTTTAATAAAGAGAAACAGCAGCAGCAACAACAAACCAATATTCCTGGAAAAGCAACAAAAAAAACAAAAGTGGTTCTGATGCATAGGTACAATATTCGAATAATACCAATATTCCTGGAAAAACAAGGATTCTATATTCTTTCCAAAGCTCCAAGTAGATAATTGCAAATAGTTCTTTCCCACATGCATGCACTAGTTATCAAAAAAGTATTAGTTATCAGATGAAAAAGCTAGCTTAGGCTTCCACAGGTATACTAGTCTAATGAAAAAGAATTCAAATAAATCAGAGCCAAACTCGATCCAAAGAACAATATGCCAATGGAAACCTTAAGTTCTCTTTGTTTTGGTCATCAGGTATTATTTTTGACAAAAACTCTTTGTTTTGGACAATATATTTATATAAGTTCTGAATGTGCATTGTGGTTATAGTTAGCATACACTATAATTCCTATTCATTCTCTAGTAGTCAACGAAGCAAACCATTATAAGAATTGTCTTCATTCTATTTAATACCTGCTCCAAGATTGGAATGAATCCAACTCCATGTTTTGATGATTTTCTGTGAGAAATATGGATAGGCTTTATTCAGTTATGCTACTAGGAGCTCAACAGAAACCAAGTATGAAATTGTCACCAAGCTACCATAAACCAGCCAAAACTGTAATAGAAGAGAAATGGATCAAAATGTTCATCTTATTGTTATGGACAAGTACATAAAAGCAAAGAAGCAGCCAAAATAATGTAACAACTCCCATTTATGCCCTGACCTACATATCTCTTCATCAACAATCACCAAAGCACTATATATACCTTGTCTAAGCCTCACTTAAATCCATCAAGAAAAGTTCATAGAAATACAATCCCAAATTCAAAATATATATATATATATATATAGTTTCTAAGTCAAGGAAAGATGAAAGGAGCAGTGATATCAGTGATGGTTATGCTAGTAATGGTTCAGTTGATGGTGAAGCTAGGAGAGGCCTTGGGTTGTGGTCAAGTGGATGCATATTTGGCTCCATGCATGTTTCCCCTATCTCACCAATGGTGGCACCCATGAACCGACATGCTGTGGGAAAATGAGACTAAAGTTTGGAGTTCTGACTCTCACACTCTGTAGAGAGTGTTCACGTTGAATATATATAAACAAAGTTGTTACATGGTTACAACTATCTCTCCAATAAAGGTGGAGAAGATTAATGATAAAGTACAATACAACTAGCTAACTAATTAAGTGATAAACATAGAATATATAAGACTCCTGAAGAACATGGCAATCTATCACATTAAGACTCCCCCTCAAGGTGGAGCGTGAATATGAAGAACGCCCAGCTTGGAAATCAAATTCTGAAAAGCATCATTTCCCAATGGTTTAGTGAAAACATCTGCCAATTGAGAAGATGAAGAAACAAAACGTGGCAAAATAAGCTTAGATATGATCTTCTCACAAACAAAATGACAATCGATCTTGATATGTTTAGTCCGTTCATGAAAAACTGGATTATTAGCAATATGTAAAGTAGCTTGATTCTCACAATAGAAGAGATAGGGAGAAGGACTTAGAAGACCAAAATCATGAAACAAAAAACGCATCCATTGTAATTCAGATGCTAAAGTAGCCATGGCCCTATATTTAGCTTCAGTGGAAGACCTTGAAACAGTATTTTGTTTCTTTGTTTTCCAAGAGATCAAATTAGATCCCAAGAAAATGCAGTAACAAGTCGTCGAACGACGTGTGTGAGGACAACCTGCCCAATCAGAATCACAAAAACCACGCACATCCAATGTGCTAGAAAAAGAGAAGAAAATGCCTTTGCCAATGGAACCCTTCAACTAACGAACCAAACGATGAGCAACATCTAAGTGAGCACTTCGTGGAGAATGCATAAATTGGCTTAATACATGAACCGCATAATAAATATCTGGTCTTGTCACAGTAAGATAGATAAGGCGACCCACCAATCGCCGATAAAAAGTAGGATCAGTTAACAAAGTACCATCATTTGGAGATAAACGAAGTTGTTGCTCCATGGGAAAATGAGAGACACAACCCCCAATAAGACTAGTATCACGAAGAATATCAAGGATATATTTTTGTTGTGATAAGAAAATGCCGCTCTTAGAGTGAGCTACTTTAAACCCCAAAAAATATTTAAGCTTGCCGAGATCCTTGATAGAAAATTTAGATGCTAAAAATTGCTTGACACACATAATGGCCATATCATTGTTGCCTGAATTAATAATGTCGTCGACGTATATCAAGACGAATGTATTAGAAGTACCTTCCCGGAGAATGAATAAGGAATAATCTACCTTAGACTAAGAGAAACCAGCACTCAAAAGGATAGAAGAAAGTTTAGCAAACCATTGACGTGAGGCTTGCTTTAACCCATAAATAGACTTGTGAAGATGACAGACTCGTTTCTCCCCTTGTCGAGCAAATCCTGGAGGAAGATTCATATAAATATCTTCATCTAAATCACCCTATAAAAAAGCATTATTGACATCCAGTTTGTGGAGAGACCACCCTTTGATAGCAACAAGAGAATGAGGGCACAAACAGTTACAAGTTTGGCAACAGGAGTGAAAGTGTCGTGGTAGTCTAAACCTTCAACTTGTGTAAAACCCTTAGCAACCAAGCGTGCTTTGTAATGTTCGATAGTGCCATCAGATTTGTACTTTATGGTGAAAACCCATTTGCACTTAACAGGTTTCTTGTGAGAAGGAAGAGATGCAAGACTCCACGTATGGTTCTTTTCAAGTGCCATAATTTCTTTCTCTATAGCTTCCCGCTAGTGGGGCACTTTTATTGCTTCAAAAAATGTTCAAGATACCTCTGTAGAGTTAATAGTAGAGAGAAAACATCTATGTGTTGGAGAGAAATTAGAATATGTAATATAATGATGGAGGGGGTAGGGTGTACTTGACAACTCAGAAGGCGATGGAGAAGTGGAACATACATGAGTAACATTATAGGCTTTAAGCCAAATATAACCTTCAATGAGAGGCTTTTTAGGTGGTTGATGGTTTCTCTGAGGTCTGGTAAGGATGGGTGTTTCACTAGATTGAGCAGCAAGAATTGAATCAACATTGGAAGTAAGAGGTTCAGTAGCATTTGTATCGGGAATAACTTGTGGAGTATGATGTAGTTCATGGTTGGGTTGTGGTATGGAAACGGGAGATGGGAAAATGATTGGGTCAGAGTTGGAGCATGGGCAATGATCACCTGGAGAAGATATATTAGTGGAAGGTAAGGTGCTGTTTTGACTCACAATTGAGTCACCAGTATCTAAATCATCTAATAATAATGGGGTAACATAAGAAGATGTGGACTGAAGTTTAGACATATCCTTAAATGGGAAAAATCCTTCATAAAAAATAACATCACGAGAAGTGTATACAGATTGAGTTTCAAGATCATAAACTCGATACCCTTTTTGAGCATAAGGATAACCAACATAAATGTCGGGTTTAGCACGTTGATCAAATTTGTGTTTAATATTAGCATTACGGGCATAACACAAGCTTCCAAAAACACGTAAGTGATTATAAATTGGTGGTGATTGAAGTAAGATTTCATATGGGGATTTACCCGATAGAAGAGGTGTAGGAATTTTATTTATAAGGTAAACGGTTGTGACAACACATTCACCCCAAAATGTTAAAGGTAAGTGAGCTTGAAAGCGTAATGCCCGAGCCACTTCTAACATATGACGGTGTTTGCGCTCGACAACACCATTTTGTTGGGGAGTCCCAACACAACTTCTTTGATGAACAACACCATTTAAAGAGAAGAAAGTTTGCATATCTTTAGACAAAAATTCTGAACCATTATCTTAGTATACTTTTTGAATTTCTGAAAAAAAATATGTTTTCCATGGCCATGAGAAAGAGAACGAACTTTGGAGGAAAATTGTGTTTTAACCATGGCAAAAAACGATTTCAACAAACTTTGAGTTTGAGACTTTACATGCATAAGATAAATCCAAGTGCATCTAGTATAATCATCCACAATTGTTAAAAAATAACGAGAACTATTTAAAGATGGCTGCGAAAAAGGACCCCAAATATCGCAATGTATTAATTCAAAAGTATGCAGTGTAGTAATTGAACTAAATGGAAAAGGTAAACGTGTTTGTTTCGCTTGAGGAAAAACATCACAAACATGATTATTCGAACATGACATGAAAGGAAACTCCTTAACTAGATGTTCTAAGGAACGGAAAGAAATATGGCCTAAACGCCAATGCCAAAGATCAAGAGTAGGGGCTGCAACAACTGCTAGGGCTACTGGTGACGCTTTGTAAAAATAAAGACCATCATGGATGATCCCCTGTCCAATCATCTTCCTCATTGATAGGTCCTGAAATGAACAAGAGTTAGGTAAAAAGGTTACAACATAATTTTCAGTTTTGGTAAGTTGACTGACTGACAATAAGTTGTATTTAAAGGATTGTATGTGAAACACATTATGTAAAGTGAGATTGGGAGAAAGAACAACAGAGCCAATATGAGAAATTTGTGCATCAGAACCATCAGGTAGTTGAACAAAAGATGGTTTGGGACATGATTTGTAAAATGAAAAAAATGTCAAAGAAGAGCACACGTGATTGGTGGCACCAGTGTCAATAATCCAAATGGAATTTGGGAGAACAGAAAAAGCCAGACCTGCAAGGTTAGCACCCGAATGGATGTTACCTGTTGCCATCATAGCAAGTAACTTATGGTATTGCTCTTGACTGATAACTGGAGATGGTGCAAGACCTCCAGTGTTCAGTTTACTGCCTGAAGTATCTAACTTCTTTGGAGGATAGCCATGAAGTTTGTAGCAACGAGCAATGTTATAATTATCACGACCACAATGATCACAATGAAATCGAGGCTGAGTATTAGAATTGGTAGCTTGAGTTCCATTACGAGCAGGTCGAACATAACTACTGGATTTAGTGTTGATATATAAAGTGGTGGCTTCAGTCCTGTAAGATTGAAAAGAATGTATCTCTTGTTATTTTTCTTCTTATCGGACAAGAGAATACATTTTGGTGGCAATAGGAAATGGTTCCATAAGCAAAATTTGGCTCCGTATAGCGGCAAAATGATCATGTAAACCTTGTAGAAATTCCATAGCTCGATCTTGTTGAAAAATTTCAACCACAGCCTTGCCATTGCCGCAAGTACATGGCTGTAAATTAGTGAATGAGTTTAATTCATCCCATAAATATTTCAGTTTCGTAAAATAAGCTGAAACTGATAAATCATCTTGTTTGAGAGAGGAAATGGACTGCTTTAATTGGTAGATCTTAGGTGCATTGGTTTGAAAAAATCGTTCAGCAAGATCAACCCAAATATCTTTCGCAGTATTGGCGTACAAGATGTTACCATGAATTTCAGCAGAAACAGAGTTAAGAATCCACGAGCTAATCAGATCGTTGTAGCGTTCCCATTGATGCAGCTCTTTTGGAGATGTTGCAGGAGGTTGTTTGATGGTGTCATCAACAAAACCTAACTTCTTTTTAGCACGAAGGGCCATAGTAATAGCACGCAACCATGAAGAATAATTATCACCGGTTAAAGGGTGTGAAACAAGGATAGCAGTTGGGTTGTCAGAGTGATGAATGAAAAAGGGATCACCAGATTGTGTCTCTGAGGAAACAGTAGAGAGAGCATCGGATGATGTTGGTGAAGTCATTGTTGAAAACAAATATAGGATTTTTAGGCTCTGATACCATGTGAAAATGAGACTAGAGTTTGGAGTTCTGACTCTCACACTCTGTAGAGAGTGTTCACGTTGAATATATATAAACAAAGTTGTTACATGGTTACAACTATCTCTCCAATGAAGGTGTAGAGGATTAATGATAGAGTACAATACAACTAGCTAACTAATTAAGTGATAAACATAGAATAGATAAGACTCCTGAAGAACATGGCAATCTATCACGTTAAGATGTTGTAGTGGGGCAAAAGCATTAAAGAGATGGCTAAGAGTACAGCTGACAAGCGAACCGCATGCAACAGTCTTAAGGCTGCTATTATTCGCTACGCCAACTTAAAAGATATCGCCATCTCTCAAAGCACCAACTGTGAACTGTAAGCCCTTTTTCGGTTTTTTCAAATGCTTTTCTAAAATGGATAGTGTGCAAAACTCTTTGTTTTTTAAATAATTTAATAACTTTTAATAAATACTCTACCCACAAATAAAAATGTATATTGTTCATGGCTAAAGTTGCTACACTACTTATGAACTAGTACTTGTAGTATTTAGTGGAAAGGTATAAATTAACCATGAAAATAATGTTTTAAAACACAATCCCACTCACCTCTAACGGTTGAAAACATGACCTTGGACTACATGTTCCACATGGATCACATCCGAGTCCCGACTCGTAAACGATTTTGTTGGATTTGAAGACATTAGTTTGTATGTCGAGTTGTGATTTGGTTTTGATCATACAAATTGTTTTTATTTTTTATTTTTTTAAAAAAATTCGATCAGGCTATCTCAAAATTCTGACTGCATCAAAAATCTAAGAATAGTTTACTATGCAATATATCATATTATAGAATAAGTAATTAATTTAAAGCATAAAAAATAAAATAGTTTACCAGTTAAATTTGCAACTCGAAGAGAAATATAAGAAATTCGGCACATGAAAAAACAAAATCAATTTTAGAATCAATTCATCTTAAGGGCACACATTTTTTCTACCTAGAACACATTCCGAACTTCTCTCAATTTAGTCGGAAAAATAAATTAAATTTTTTTTTTGTATTGAATGTCTTTTTTACCGATGTACATATAGTAATAAGAGTAAAAACACAAAACAATATTCCAATTCCCGTTATGGTTTATTCCAACTAGAACCGCCAATGAATCCGATCCGATTAGTCGAATATGGATTATTAAAAAAATCTAATAATCTGATTATGATCCGAATCCGATAGTCCGATTTTATTAACAAATAGAATATGAATTTAGGTGATCCTTTCCGATAATAATCGAATCCTATTATTTATATATAGATATATATAGTATACTATTTATTAATATATAAATGTTCATTAGTAAATGTAATATACTTAATAATGTCCCAATTTCTTTTTTCAATTTTTTATTTTTATATTTGTCATGTTTACTCATTATAGAAAAACAACAAAAAATCTAAAATTCTTTATTGATTTTTGTAATTTGATGATCGGATTATCGGATCAGATATCTAATAATGAAGAATTTCGAATATGAATCAACTAAGTAAAAATCCGTTGAATTATGAATTTGGATCGGATTGGGGGCTTTGTCATCCCTATCAATAAACATGTCAATAGATCGGATTTTAATATGAATTCGATGTGAATCTAATTAGTCGGATATGGATTAGCGAAAAGAATATAATAATCCGATTATAATCTAAATCCGACCATTCGATTTTATTAACAAATCGGATATGAATTTAACTAATATGATCTAAAACCGATCCGTTGACAAGTCTATTCCAAACACACAATTCTCAATTCCCATTACCATGTTACGATTTATTCCAAACATACAATCCTATTTCATTACCAATCCAATTCTTATCCCAATTCTAAATCCAAATCCGAAAATAATTTGATTTCAAACACTGTCTTAATATTAGTTGTCAAAATCCTAATTCTAAATGGTAAATCTTATAATTCTACGATTATGTTACAATTCTATATGATTCTGTACAATTTTACAATTTTACCATGATTTTATTATATTAAAATACTTATTGGACGGTGTAAGTGCAATTTTTTGTTCAAACACTCGAATAAGTCTTATTGAGGCTCTAGGGTCGTATTTATACAAACATAGATCGGTTTTAGCCCATCATGATGAGGATCAAATCCCTTGATTGCATGGATTTTATTAACATCAATCTCTTATCTAATTAAGCCCTTATCTTTAGCCTCAAGTTTAAACTACTTGTGGGCTTAAATAAATTGGGCTTTGAATTTTGAATGGCTTATAGGCTCATAAGGTGGGCTTTTATACTCTATTAACGGGCCTAGATCCACCTATCTTTTAGGTAATTTCTTTGGGCTTTCTCCTTGATGGGCCAAGAATTTTGCCCTTTACACTAGCCCCTTTGGATCTGACCCAATGTTTCATGGGCCAGGTCCAAATGTTTAAATTTTACAAAGTGACTTTTCCTTTTCTGAGTATGTGTAAGTTCACATGTATAAGCAGACATGGGCTGGATGATGACATCGCCATAATCATGAATTTAAATTACATGTGGATCATTGCAATGAATTTGACGGCTTGAGTCCCTCAAATGATGCATCGGTCTGCCTCAAAAAGCTGCAACGCCTCAGGTTTATTTAATGCGTCGTTTGGTCTTGCCTCTTCATCTCTGCTTCTATCACTTGCCATTTTTTTATCTTTGCATCTTCTTGCTTCTTTTGGATTTTACTTGTTGAAGCTTTCTCCGGCATACAACTCCAGCAACATCTTTTATTTCAGTGAGTGTTTTATCACTTCTTCTTCTTTCTCATTATGTATGAGTCTCTCGCTAGTTCCGCCAGTGAAGAATTAGCTTCTCTGTCCCGTGAAGTTTTCGTTGAAAGCCATGCTGGGGAACTCCCAATCCTCCCCCAAGAGGATAAAAGTAATGATGATATCAAGGACCTTCCCCCTTACAACCCAAATAAAATCCCTGCAAGTCTTCGTAAAACCCTAACGTCAAATCCCTTAGGAAATTGGTCAAGTCTCCCTCTGGTGTAAAGTTTGAGGCCTACAACCCTGAGTTTGATTTTACCCAGGGTGAGGGTATTGGACCTCATGACCTACTTCTTTATTACAACCAAGTGAAATTGGTTAGGTTTCCCCTTCACCCTTTCTTTAATTTCATTTTTTTCACTTTGGGGCTAGCCCTATTTCAAGTTAAACCCAATTTCTTTCGAATTGTCTCCATGTTAATCCTGGCGAGCCGTGACCAAGGGTTGCATCTGGGGTTTGATGACCTCCTTTTATGTTATCGGATTTTTGAGATCTCTGGTTGTGTGGGGAGGTTCATGTTTTACCCCTTTAAAGACATAAGCATTTGGGGGGGGCGGGGGGGGGGGGGGGGGGGGGGGGGGGGGGCGGGGGGGAATGATTATGAGAAGGGATGGAAAGAGATAATGGTCTTGATTAAAGGCCCATGGTTTTACCCCCATTCTGTTTCTTTTCCTATCCTTAGCACTTTTGGCCCTGGCAAATTTAATCCTTATAAGCTCCTTCATGGTCACCTGGCTTCCTTCTTCTGTCCTAAATGTGACCTCCATAGGGATGAGTACATATGTGAGTCTTTTGGTGTCAGTAGCAAAAAGTCCTCCTCGGTAGAGTTTATAAAAGGGTAAAACCTCTAAGGAGTAAACTTTGGTCTGAACATTTATAATGCATTGAACTTCTGACTCTTGCTAATTTGTAGGATATATTCAGATTAGGTGCCTCAGTAGACATGCTTCGCCTAACCCATCCTAAGTTCTTCGATGCTGACCCAGAGATAGCTCTAGAGTCTTCCACCCAAGGGACCTCTCCTCGAGCCACAATTGCAACCCCAACATCTCGGTCTGCTCCAGCTTCTGGGTATATGACAGGTGCTCAATATTCTCCATTTTAACCTCTTAACTCACCATAGTTACGTGTTTTTCATTCCATTATTTGGTGTTTTCATGTCGTTTGCGTGTTTAAGCATGTTTCAGGAGCTTAATGAAGAAATAAAGCTAACTTTGGTGAATTAACCAAGTACACATTCATTTCTATCCAAAAGGAGAGTCAAAAAGGTGTATTCAAGACAAAAATGCTTCCCAAAGGGCAAAAATAGCATTTTTCGAAACCATCACCTAAAGCAAAAAGTCTCGTGGAATCAAGACGGTCATTTTGCCACAATTGCGGAGAAAAGTGGTTTTCATGAAGAATTTACGCTCAAGCCTACGGATATAGAAGCAAAAAGTGGCTAGAAAGTGAGTTTCTATGCTCAACCTATGCTCAAGCCAACGCCTAAGGTGTAGCTCCCTATGCCTAATGTGTAGCTACAGTGTTTTCAGCACAAATTCTCAGTCAACTTTGAAGGTCCATAACTCGGTCAAAACAGGTCCAAATGGGGTGATTCTTGTGCCTAACATCAAGAGCTTGAAGTCAGCTTTCCACCAAGATATTACATTCCTCCATCAAAGCAGTGTAACAACATATATGAGCAAATGAGTGAGAGGTGTCCTACAGAAAAAGCTGAAAATTTCATAATCGGGCCAAAATCCTATATTAACCCGGATCAATACGAATTGACCCGGATGACATTGAGTTCGACCCCACCACCTCTAAAAACATGTTTTGGACATATAATACATTATATTGAAGGATTTGGCTCAGTTTGAAAGGAAATCATACGAAAGGAGAATCCTATTCTCAATAGGAGTCTAACACAAGTTAAGGTTTCCTTCACCTTTGTCTATAAATATCAAGGTCTGCTACAGACTTTGGGGACTCCACTTCACATAATTTTGGGACTTCTTTCTACCCAATTTTTACATATTTCTTTTCTGATTAATATCATCAAAAGGGAGGAGTCATTCAAGACCTAGAGATCCGGAGAAGAAGATCATGGAGGGCATTTCTACATCAACGATTCAGTCTCCTTCTACCATGAGCAACTAATTCGGTATCTAGAATTTTCTATCAAAATCCTAGCCAAGTAATGTAGTTCTTTTATTTGTTTCAATTGTAACGAAGGGAAACTGTGACCATACTGTGATGATTGTTGTAGATGAGTTATCGTTTTTATTCTTGCACAAAACTCTATATTTGTTCTAATTCTTGTCTTAGATGGAATGAATATATTATTTTACATAATCATGATTATTCACTATGGGCTTGAACTCGGATGCTTAATTCATGATTTTCTACACAATGGTGGTAATAAAGTTCTAAACCCTAGGTTGACACAAGTCATGCCTTGATGAGTTGATATAGACATGTTTTAATTTATTTTCATGCATTAGGAGTATATTAGTGTACTTTAATTGGCATGTATTAGTAGTTCAGTCATGAGATGGGTTGTCGCAATTCGGTTGACGGTATTCCTTTTTGGGGTCGTATTTAGCTATTTGCGGTACGGTCTGATTCACAGTTATGGATTGTCTTCTTGCAATTCAGCAAGTAGACAACTATGCTATGAGGTTAGTGGTGGAGAATGGAAATCCTAGATTTTATTCCTATTGTTCTTGTTTTAATCTATCTTTACTTACTTTCTTAGTTAATTAGTGAATTAATCTCAAAACGACAAACTATATTTTTCTAGCAATTTGGGAGTATTATTTTACGAGAATTCAGAATACCACTTAGTCTTTGTGGTATCGATAACCTTTCTCAAGTCGAGCTATACTACAATTGACTCGTGCGTTTATGAATAGGTAAAATCTAGGCCGTCATTAAGGAGTTATTTTTAACACATATTTTTAGCACACTCCGACGGACATCAGTTTTTTTGCACCATTGCCAGGGACTAACGGATTTTCTGAATTTGAGTTGAATTGTTTTTACTTGTCTTATTTTTATTTTCTTTTTTTTAAAGTTGGATTGTATGTTTTTGCGAGGTAAACTGAAAAATGTGAAGGGAATTAGCAGAGTAGTGACGATTGCATCATTTGACCACTGTTGAGTTTTAGTGTCGCTTAATTTTATGCATAATCTTAGCTTTATTTTCTGTCCATAGTTAGTTTTTTTTTAAAAAAAAAAAATGTGCAGTTTTCATGTAAACTTTTAGAAAGTTCAATTTTCGCAAAACAGGAAAGGTTTTTGAGTGGAAAAGGGTCAATAAATAAAACTCACTACTTAGTGAGCCAAGTTGATTTTAGGCTAAAACACGTCGTTTAGGACCTCAAAACCACGATTTAGTGATTGTCAGGAAAAAATATGTATAATTGTTATACCAATTCGTCGAGTGTTCCATATTATAAATCATATAACCCGGATTGGAGAGGTCATCTCAATTTCCAATACCAACAATCAGTATAGAAAATTCATATCAAAGCTTTAATGAGGATCCACGATATTTTGATCATGAATCAGGGTATCGACCGTATAGTCAATATTATTATCTTCAACCATTGAATCAATTCTAATTTGAAGAGTCAAATGCACATTCGTGTCTGGAGCAATTGTATTTTGCAGAGAAATACGTAGCAAAATTGAGTGAAATCAGAGCAAGAGCAACCACTTGTATAGAGACATTGTCTTTTGAAGAAAAATTCCTAGCATATTTGAGCAAAATCGAAGCAACCCATCAAAATTATGAGGAGATCACATACAACAGAGATAATTCATATTTTCCTAACATTGAAAATCCTCAACCAAGTTTCAATAGAAGCCAACAACCATTCAATACTCAGGATTTTCAATCCAATAACACCCAATCATTCCAACCCCTCAACCAAAATCCACCCCAGTTTCAAAATCAAAATTCACCGTCTCGACCACCTAGTTTTGAGGATGAAATTATGAGCGCCTTGAGAGAGTTTAACAACCAATCTCAGACAGATATCCAATTGCTGAACTCAAATTTCCAACTGTTGAACTCTCATTCTCAAGCCTTGACTAAGGTAGAAACCCAAATAGGGCAACTAGTTGATAATTTAAATACGAGAATGGAGGATTTGCTAAATCAAGTGGTAGATAATTTTGAAGATGAGGAAGATGGGTACAATGAAAAAGAGGAAATTTTTGAAACAGAGAGTGGCATTGCATATGACGAGTGTGCACAAACCATTCCTTTACCAGAAGAGCCAAAAGAGACACCATTTGAACCTAAAGCAATATTTACCCAATGTCTCGATGAGCTGTGTTTTAAAGATAAACAAAGAGGGGATTAGTACTATTTGACTGAAGGGATCGATGAGGTGGTGAAAGACTCATTACCTTATTAGGTGACAAAAGAATTGTTGGACATAAGTACTAAACATGAGATGAATGTAGAGCATGACAAATGAGAGAAGATATATGATGATTATTATGTGTTTGATGTCTTGCTTATTGCTGAATGTTCACAATGGACACCGTGGAATGATTTACTTCCCACACTTGCTCCAACATTTGGTGGAAGTGTGAAAGAGAGGAAGGGTGTTGGATAGCGGCCCTTTACGGAGCCGTCGCGCCAAAGATGTTAAACATTTATCCTAGGTTATGAAAATTAATTTCTAGCCTCGGTTTGTAGAATAGTAGGTCATTTAATTTTTACAAGTTTCAATTTTTAGAGATTGTAGGCCCTTAAAGCCAAATCTTTGCTGATTTATTTTAATTTTGTAGGATTGTAGGCCCTTAAGGCCAAATAATTGTTTATTTCATTAAACAAAATCATTCATTCTGCTATATTGAGTAATGATTTATGGAAAGCGATGGTTATATTTATTCTTCCCTTACTATGATTTGGGTATGTGTGCTTTGTTGAATATCTCTACAGATAGCTCGATTCAAGTTTGGGGGGAAGGATAAGCATGAAGAGAGGAAATTCCTGAATTGCGCTTCAAGGGTAACTATATTCTTTCTCATGAGTATGATGGTGAACCATGAGGACATAGTTTAATTTAAGTTTGGGGGGAAGGTATAGTTGTTACAAAGAGTGATTGGAAAAAAAAAATTTTAAAAAAATTGAAAAGTTTTGGAAAAATTCTTTGTTTTCATTCATGAGTGTTTTGTATTACAAGTTGATTGAGTTTGTGTTTATGAGGTACGAGTAGTATATGATGCGATATTCCCATTCATGAGAATAATGATTAGATCGAGCTAAGTGGAGTGATGTTGTTTATATGGGTGAATGAATTAGTGAAATTGAAACCGAAAATGACGATCTTGACCTATAAGCACAAGCACACATTCATTATGGGAAAAATAGTTAATCTTTTACTATGTAGTTCAAAAACGAATTTTGCCACAATAAAAGGGGAGATGGGGAGTTGATATAGATGGAATGGAGAAAAAGTTAAAAATTTATTATGAAAAATAAAATGCAAAAATTAGTTTTTCAATCTGAGTAACCGGGCATTTGTATCACCAATATCATTGTTCGCGTTTAAAGGGGAGAAAACTAATGAGCATAAATCCCACGGAAGAAGCTAGGGCCCAGTTGGTTAGGACTAAAAATCCTCGCTAGAAAGTCCGGAGCTTAGAAAGACAATAAGGGATAAAAGTAGAAAGTTGGAAATAATACGTTTTTATGAAAAATGACAAAATTTGATCAATGAAGTAGGAAAAGAGATATTGAAATACCATAGGGGAATGTTCACAAATACACGAAAGGTTGTCTGGATTGGGAGTATAAAGTAATGAAGTCGTTTACTTTAGTGGGGCCAGTCATGACATGAAGCTCGAGATAGTTATTGTTCGGTAGTTAATGGGAGTATTTGCGTCCATATTATCTTTTGCATTGTATCATGACTTGGTTAATGTGTGTGTGAACTCATGACTGCATGATTACAAGAGAATAGAGAAGTTGTGGGTAGTATATCTAACCCTCACGAGACTTCAATCGTTTACTCGATGTTGCGGAGGGGTTTAAAAGGCTTGTTACATGTGCTAAGTGCAATCATCAACCCTCACGAAAGCAAGGGAGTAGTATAGATTAGTGTAGATTAGTATAGAATAGCTAGAATAAAGATCATCACAAGATAGTTTTCCTGAGTTCATTGCTAAGAAACTAGAAATATGTAAGTTTGAGGGTGTGATAGGTGCTCAATATTATCCATTTTGACCCCTTAACTCATTATAGTTACGTCATTTTTATTCTATTATTTGGTGTTTTAATGTCGTTTGCGTGTTTAAGCATTTTTCAAGAACTTAATGAAGAAATAGAGCTAACTTTGGTGAATTAACCAAGTACATGTTCATTTTTATCTAAGAAGAGAGTTAAAGAGATTTTTTCACGACAAAAATACTTCCAGGAGGGAAAAACCGGCATTTTCAGAAGCCGTCACCTAAAGCAAAAAGTCTCGTGGAATAAAGACGGTCATTTTGGTACAATTGCGGAGAAAAGTGATTTTCATGAAGAATTTACACTCAAGCCTACACCTACAGAAGCAAAAAGTTGCCAGAAAGTGAGTTTTTATGCCCAAGCTTATGCCTAAGGTGTAGCTCCCTACGCCTAAGGCGTAGCTATAGTGTTTTCAGCACAAATTTTTAGTTAACTTTGAAGGTCCATATCTCGGTCAATATAGGTCCAAATGGGGTGATTCTTGAGCCTAACATCAAGAGCTTGAAGTCAGCTCTAGATATAATCAAAAGGTGTCTTGCAGAAAAAGATGAAAATTTCATAATCGGGCCAAAATCCTATTTTGATCCGGATTGATTTGAATTGACCCGGATGATTTTGAGTTCAACCCCACCAACTCTAAACACATGTTTTAGACATATTGTACATTATATTTAAGGGTTTGGCTCAGTTTGGAAGGAAATCATATCAAAGGGGAATCCTATTCTCAATAGGAGTTTAACACAAGTTAGGGTTTCCCTCATATTTGTCTATAAATACCAAGGTCTGCTACAGATTTTGGGGACTCCTCTTCACATAATTTTGGGGCTTCTTTCTACCCAATTTTTAGAGCTTTCTTTTCCAGATTCATATCATCAAAGGGAGGAGCCATTCAAGACCTAGAGATTTGGAGAAGAAGATCATGGATAACGTTTCTACATCAACAATGCAGTCTTCTTCTACCATGAGCAACTAATTCTGTATCTAGGGTTTTCTAGCAATACCCTAGCCAAGTAATGCAGTTTTTTTTTTTTTTAATTGTAACCAGGGGAAGTTGTGACCATACTGTGATGATTCTTGTAGATGAGTGATTGTTTTTATTCTTGACACAAAACTCTATATTTGTTCTAAATTATTGTCTTAGATGAAATGATATATTATTTTACTCAATCATGATGATTCACTATGGGCTTGAACTCAGATGCTTAATTCATGATTTTCTACACAATGGTGGTAATAAAACTCGAAATCCTAGGTTGACACAGGCCATGCATTCGGGAGATGATGTAGACATACTTTAGTTTATTTTCATGCATTAGGAGTAGATTATAGTAATTTAATTGGCATGTACTAGTAAATTCAGTCATGAGATGGGTTGTTGTAATCCGGTTGACTGTATTCCTTTTTGGGGTCGTATTTAGCTATTTGCGGTATGACCTGATTCACAGTTATAGATCGCCCTCTTACAATGGAACAAGTAGATAGCTATGTTATGCGGTTAGTGGTGGAATATGGAAACACTAGATTTTATTTCTATTGTTCTTGTCTTAATCTATCTTTACTTGCTTTCTTAGTTAATTAGTTAATTAATCTCAAAATGACAAACAATATTTTTCTAGCAATTTGAGAGTATTATTTTACGAGAATTCATAATACGACTTAGTCTTTGTGGGATCGATAACCTTTCTCAAGTCGAACTATACTATAATTGACTCATGCGCTTGTGTATAGGTAAAATCTAGGCCATCATTAAGGAGTTGTTTTTAACAAAAAAATTTAGCACACTCTGATAGACATCAGTCTGAGGTAGCTCAGGTTGTTTCCCCTACCTTGCCTCAACTCCCCTCTACCCGAGTCCGTCCTACGGCAGATGAGAGGTTCTCGAAGAGGCAAAAGCTAGAGGGACAGGCAGGTGAAGAGGGTGTGATAACACCCATCCCTACTACCATAGAGGCCATGACTAAAAGGGCTAAGTCCATTTGGTCAAAGGAGGACTTGACTGCCTTCCATGTAACACCCCGTGTTATTTTCCCAATTTCCTGGAATTATTTTAGTTTTATTTTCAGTTGTAACGTCACTTGTTCATGACGTCATGGTTATTCTTGGTATCTCACGTGTAAATTTTTCGCGTTTACGTCTGGATTCGACGGGACGACTTGATGATTGTCTATTTGATTACTTCGTGGAGTTTCTTTGGTGATTACGGGACTTGACGATGACGTCTAGTGTTTCAAGCTTAGTGAAACATTTACGTGGGTTCTTGTGCCGACTATGTGGTTATGTTTCAACGTTTAACGTTTAGTGTTTTAGACTTGGTGAAACGTTTACAGGAATTCTTGATATTGACTAAGTGAATTCATTTTGAAGCTTGGCGTTTGGTGTTTCGACTGTGTGGCGACATGCCCAATATGTATGACGTTTAAGGCTCCAACGTTGTTGTTCGAGTTCGGCATTTAGTGCTTTAGGGGTTCGATGTTTTGTTTTCCCTTATAATGGGATTAGTATGAGCTTTATTTGATTGACGTGCTCTGTATTTTTGTAAGTGTGTGCCCCTAGGTATTGTTTGACTTGTGTGTTTAGGGGTAATTGCGTTAGCTTGTTGTTTCCCCGTATTTATACTTGTGTGTCGTGTATTTTTAGATTTATTGGGTTGACTTTTGGCTTTTCCTTGTTTTAAGAGCTCCAATGGGTTAGCATGTACCCGGTGTTCCGGTGGTTGTGTTTTGTACCCTGCACTATTTATCTCCATTTATATTAATTATTGGGAGTTTGGTTTATATTTACAGGCTCATGTGATTTTATTTAGGGGTTCCCGGTACATTTTTGAGATTAATTATGCTTCTATATATTATTATTTGTAATATATATATGGGTGTTTAATAAATAAATGGAATTATAGGCATTTATTAGGTATATATATATATTTTTTTTATTTAAATACATATATAAATATATGTATTAAATACATGAGATATATATGTATATTTGTGTATATGTTGGCTGAGAGAGAGACCCTGACCACCGTCCTTCTTTTTCTTCATCAGGATCGGCTTCGTTCTTCCTCCATCTTTGATCAACATCCTGGCCTTCTCCTCATCCATTTTATCGTCGATTAGGGTGAGAAAGAGAG
Organism: Cornus suecica; assembly: GCA_963922005.1. Taxonomy (NCBI): domain Eukaryota; kingdom Viridiplantae; phylum Streptophyta; class Magnoliopsida; order Cornales; family Cornaceae; genus Cornus; species Cornus suecica. Next base: position 51,957,457 of record OY998240.1, on the reverse strand, counting down.
GTAGAGAGAGGGACGTCGCGTCTGAAGGAGCGCGACATGGTGACAATAGTGAGTCCTGGTGGCGCGTCGTGTAGAGGAGGGCGGCGGTGCATGGAGGTCGTTGGGTGGTGCGCGACGACTTGGTGGTGGCGCTGGTTCGCGCCATGATGGTGCATGACGAATAGTGGCGAGTTCGGCCAGATTGAGTTGGGTTGACTCGGTGTTGATTTGTGCTTCATTTGACGCGAAATTTTGAAGATAGCTTGTTCCCAATGTCATACACAATATATCTAAATTGGATGCAAAACCGTTGAGCGGTTCGCCGGGAATTTTAGATTATAGGTACGATTTTTCGGTTTGGTTTTTGTTAGATTTATTCAAATTTTTTTATCGATTGCTAATGGGTTTCAAGTATATTGAATAGGACAGTAAGGCGGTCATTTTGGTCCGAGCGGAAAAAGTTTTGGACAACTTTGGTCGGCGGGCCCATTTTCGGGTGCCGACACTGTTCACACCGGGCTATTTCGGGGTTGTTCTATATGCTTTATTCTAGGTGGGATATTTTTAAAAATATATCTAACTCTCACACTCGTGGCGTAGGGAGCTGTAGATTTTATTATTATTTATTTATTGAGCATGCTTTAAATGTTTAGGATATTTTATTTTTCCTGTTGTTTGTGTATTGCTAGTATGTGATGGCATGCTTTGTGTTATTTATTATATACGAAATTTAGGAATTTTATAAACTCGATAATGGAGTGCCTCTAGGTGAGCTAGAAAAGAGGCGAAGGATAGTAGTTTACTCAAGAAATTAAAATGATTTAAAACCTACTTAAATTGGATTAAAATATGCGGCCTAGCATCCCTTGGAGTTGAAATAGGTTAGTAAAATTTGTGAAAATGGTATGTGAACTTAGAACATGATATTAGCTCCCTTGTTGCTTATGTATTACTGAAATTAAAAACATGTTAGGGGATACGTGAAATTGAGGGACGTGGAACCTTAGACACCTTTCTAGTTCCCTTTTATATTTTCGTAAATTATAAAGAAGTAAAATTATGAACTGGATGTCCCTGAGGTCGATTTATTCGAAATCGGTTATTGAAATTTAATTATAAGCATGCAGATACGTATAATTTACAAGAATGGGGTAATTACGAACCTGGGTAACTTCAAGATGGAATTGTCATGGTTTACTAATTTAATTTAATTATAAAGCATGCTTTAAATGAAAATGGTTATATTTTGAACTTGTTGTGTAACAAGGATTATAAGACAAGCATGAATCATTTGAAAATGTTGTACATTGATATTAACTCACTGTTGAGGCATGATAAGCATATTGTATACACCATGAGCATATTTGCATTGGGTGTGATTTCATGTCTCATTCATTTACCTTTGGTGTGAGTGAGTCTTTTGGGTAGTCGCAATAACTGGCCAGGCGGTGTCTCTCGCTACTGGCAGACTAGTACTCTGGGAATCAGGGAGGTGTGTGAGGCCGTGGTCCGAACACGGTATGTATTTCACGAGTCGATAAATTCCTCGTGGTTGTGTTACTTTGGAGACATCATACCCGGTTTTCCTTGTAGACAGGTTACATTGGAGTTTCATTTGCATTGTCACGAGCATGGACATACATAGTATGATATTATTGCACAGGCATGTGGTTATTTTAAGTATTTTGAATATAAATATGAAACTCATGTTATTAATGGAAAAGGGTAATTAATGTGACTTTCGTAAATTGAAAATGTATGCTCTACTGATAATTTGAGTTGATTTTACCCTTTACTTGAGTTGCTTAAAATTTTAACACGAGGGTAAATTTGGTATTTGTTTGTTGTCTATGAAATTGTGAGGTGTTATGGTAAATGGGTTCCCTTGGGATAGGAGAGTGGCCTAGGGATGTAGTTTTGATCGTAAGTTCTAAGTTGTTTGGAGGGACAATTATAATTCATTATTGGACTTAGACACGTATGTAGTAACGACCAGGTAGGCCCTTGAGTATTGGTCGATGTATGAGGTTATGGAGTGGTCGGTATACCACTCTTGTTGATATATAAGAATGGTTGATTGTGAGGTCTAACCAGGTATAATAAGTTAGCACATTCCTTTTCTTCTATACTAGTGTTATTTTCAGCTACGTATCTTGTTCTGCACCCATCCGTGGTTAAACTTTGGACTATCATGTGCCTTAAGGATCCATTGAATGTAAATTGAGGTACCCATAATGGTTTGAGTTGTCATACTCCCGAGGGGACGTTTTATAGTAATTTTGAGACAAACTGACAATGTTTAAGGATGGTATTGATCTTTTGTTTGTGGTATAGTGATATTGAGATCTTAAAGTATTATTGAGATTTTATGGTGATACTGACAGGTATGGAATTGATTACATTTTAGTGCATACATAATGCACACTTTTTTTTATAGTTTCCTTGTCTTAGTCTCGGATAAAAGACATGATATTGATTTATGCACATGTAGTGCGATTCATAATACTTTGGGTGGGTTCGGAAACATTGGAACTAAATAGATTTGACCGGGTCCTAAACTTTTTCTTAAAAACTGGTTGAATCCTTCGGGATTCAGCATTTTTCTTTAAAAACCTTAAGGACTCGGCATCCGTTTGGGACTAAATGATTTTGGTACCCCTTTAGTGTGCCTCGATAGGCGGTGTGAATTGGAGATTGTCTTTTAATTGTCGAATCTGATTCAATGGTAGAGTTTTTCACTTGTGTTACATTTGAGGTTTAGATTGTGGTTGTGTGTCTAAACCATATGACCACTAGTTAGTTTTATAAGCTCTATTTACTATAGGAGGCCTTGGAGAAAAGATTCTTTAAGTAAACGGATTATTTCACTAGTTATTGTGGATAAGAGGACAAGTTTGAGGTTAGAATTATGAGAGTGAGACTCTCCAGGCATGATTTGATAGCGGTGCTGTGTAGGCATTGTTGTTTAGTTGTGGGCGTGATTATGGTTATTCCCTTTTAGTAGTCCTAAGGAGTGACCTATTTACCTCCTAGGAACCTTGAGTGGCGTGCTCGGTGCACGGTGTGATAGATAGTTAGTTATTGTAGTATCTCTAGACGAGAGTGCATATTATACTATTTGTGTACGCCTATACGGGTATGATTAGTTATCTACGAGATTTTACTTGTGTACATGTTTGTATTTAAGTTGTTTTGACCGGTGTATATAGGTTGATGATATTTCTATTTCTCTATATTCTCTTGTGATTCTTGATATGATTTGGATTAATTGTGGGGTTGTTTTGGGGTCTCGGATTGGCGTGGGTGCCAGGTGAGACAACTGACTGACCTAGGATAGATACATGCACACGGGATGGTTAGAGGTTCCTGGCGGCTAGGGGTGTGCTTGTTAGGGATATTTTTGGTGAGCCCCTGAGGTTGTGCTCACCCCCACACTGATTACAGGTGGATGCAGCAAGGCATGTTCAGCGGCGATGATACAGGTGAATTGGGATGTTTTTAGTTAGTTTTATTCCTTTTATCCGTATTTATTCTGGTGTATTCTTATTTCTCTTGGGAGTCAATTTGTTGGCATATTCCCTTTCGTTGTATATTTTATTTCGGATATTTGTTGATTCAGGGTGCCATTATACATTTTCGGCATCGCCATGTGGCTTACTTTATAATTTTATTTGAGCATTTGGGGCTCTATCAATTTTAGAGGGGTTGTGTAGAGGTAACGATGTTCTTTTCCACTACCTCCGCCCTAGTAGGCTTCCGAAATGTTGGGTTACGTGCCATTGATTCTATTTATGTTGTTATGGGTAAGTTATTCTATTGTGTTGATTTTGGGTTGTCCGGATGTTCCATTTATGAACAAAACTCTGCCGAATTTTTGTTAGAATTCACTTCAGAGTTTCTATCACCCAGGTGGCATGGAATACTTTATTTTCATTCTTATTCCATGTATTTTCTCATGATTGTTGATTCTAGTGGTTATTTTCAGTGACGTCATACCTCGGAATTCGCTGATTCTCTGAATGGGAGTCTTAGGAAGAACGGGGCGTGAAAAATTGGTATCAGAGCTCTAGGTTTCATTATCCTATGGATGACGAGAAAGGGTCGATGGGACGTTCGATGTTGATGTTATCTACGACTTCGATCTGCGGTGTTGAATTGCGTTGTTTGTTCCTTTCAGTGTTAAGGTGTCGAGGACGTGTCTTACTTGATACATCCCGTTGCGATTTAATCCCAACGGAGTAGGACAATACCTTAATCACTTCATTCTTTTTCGTGTCTATATCACGGTGATAGTTAGAAAGGAATGTAAGTATGTTGTTCGGTCTGATCAACTGGACATGGCTTGCGGATTGAGATACGCCCTGATTTCGAAGACGAAATCTCCTAACGTGGAAAGATTGTAACACCCCGTGTTATTTTCCCAATTTCCTGGAATTATTTTCGATTTATTTTCAGTTGTGACGTCACTTGTTCATGACATCATGGTTATTCTTGTATCTGATGTGTAAAATTTTTGCATTTACGTCTGGATTCAACGGGAAGACTTGACGATTGTCTCTTTGATGACTTTGTGGAGTTTCTTTGGTGATTACGGGACTTGACGGTGACGTCTAGTGTTTCAAATTTAGTGAAACGTTTACGTGGGTTCTTATGCCAACTATGTGGTTCAGTTTCGACGTTTAACGTTTAATGTTTCAAACTTGGTGAAATGTTTACGGGAATTCTTGATGTCGACTAAGTTAATTCATTTTGAAGCTTGGCATTTGGTGTTTCGACTGTGTGGCGACGTGCCCAGTATGTCTGACGTTTAAGGCTCAAACGTTGTTGTTCGACTTTAGCATTTAGTGCTTTAGGGGTTTGATGTTTTGTTTTCCCTTGTAATGGGATTAGTATGAGCTTTATTTTATTGGCGTGCTTTGTGTTTGTAAGTGTGTGCCCCTAGGTATTGTTTGACTTATGTGCTTAGGGGTAATTGCGTTAGCTTGTTGTTTCCCCGTATTTATACTTGTGTGACGTGTATTTTTAGATTTATTGGGTTGACTTTTGGCCTTTCCTTATTTTAGGAGCTCCGATGGGTTAGCATGTACCCGGTGTTCCGGTGGTTGGGTTTTCTACCCCGGACTATTTATCTCCATTTATATTAATTATTGGGCGTTCTGTTTTTATTTACGGGCTCATGTGATTTTATTTTGGGGTTCCTGGTATATTTTCGGGATTAATTATGCCTATATATATTATTATTTGTAATATATATATGTGGGTGTTTAATAAATAAATGGAATTATGGGTATTTATTGGGTATATATATATATTTAATTTCATTTAAATATATGTATGAAATACATGAGATATATATGTATATTTGTGCATATGTTGGTTGAGACAGAGACCCCGGCCACCGTCATTAGAATTCACTTTTGAGTTTCTATCACCCATGTGGTATGGAATACTTTATTTTCATTCTTATTCCATGTATTTTCTCGTTATTGTTGATTCTAGTGGTCGTTTTCAGTGACGTCATACCTCGAGATTCTCTGATTCTCCGGACAGGAGTCTCAGGAAGAACGGGGCATGACATTTCAGGCCCTCGATGGTCCTAAGCTACCCAATAGAGTTATGGGCATGATGATGAGGGTAAACGTTTTCTCTTTGCCATTTTATTTGCCTCATTTTTGTCTAAGTATTTTTGTGGCATCTGATATTTTCTATGTGCATTTCTTCTACAGGCCTTTTATATTGTGGGGGCTCTGTGCTATACTCATCAGACTCACAGTGATGAGCTGGCTCATTAGCCCAAGGAGGTGATCCACCTCAAAGTTGTTTTGGCTTTGGCAGATGGAAGAGAAAGCCTTCTAGTCAAAGAAAAGGCATCTCTGGCTGAGGAGAATGCCGAATTGAAAGAGAGCAGGGCCAAGGAAAATGCTGAGATTGAGGACCTCCAGCACCGCCTGACCCTTGCCCACTTTGAACTGGAGATGTGCCACCGTGGGGGCCTGGCCATGCATTCGCGCTATGAAGTTTTCAACAATTGTGTTGCTGGCCAGTTTTGGTGAAATGGCTTTGAAACTAATTTGAAGGAGCCGGGGCAAAGAAAACCTACCAACCCTGAGGTCATGTATGCTCACCTTGGTGTTGAGGCTCCTTATAAGGCTCCCGATCCTGGTCCGGCTGAGGAACTTTTTATAAAGTTCCTTTCAGGGGAGTCTACTTCTGACCTTCAGGCTTCCGAAGCCCCTGCCCCTCCTCGCATAGAGATTATGGATGCCTTTGGGCCAGAGTTCAGCGCCAAGAGCAAAACTTAGGGTCCCCTTGGCATTTGCAAGGGATGTTGATAGAGCCATAATACGGATCTCTCTTTTTCTTTGAGTTATCTTCCATAGCACTATCACTTCCACAGCTGGACCATCTTGGCCTTTTTCTTGCTTGGCTATTTTTTATTTCATCTTGCCTCTGAGCATTTGTAGCCCCTTGGGCATATGAGCATTTACAGCACTTGTAACACGTGTTTTATACATGTTTTATTTTAATGGGAATTTCTTTTATTCACAAGCTGTCTATTTATTCTGTTTTGATTCAACCAAAGCTTATATGCCTTAAATGATTTTTATCCTATCAGTATGTATATGCCTCTGGGATTCAAGCATTAGGTTGACTATTTTTTAGTTTAGGAATAAATTCCTCTGCCATTTTTCTAATTTAGGAATAAATTCCTTTTTTAAATGGGTCACGCATATGCCTCTGCCATTTTTACAACTTAGGAATAAATTTCTATTTTTAAATGGGTTAGGCATATGCCTCTGTCATTTTTACAACTTGGAATAAATTGATCTTTTAAATGGGTCAGACATATACCTCTACCATTTTTTACAACTTATGAATAAATTCCTCTTTTAAATGGGTCAGGCATATGCCTCTACCATTTAAATTCCTCTTTTAAATGGGTCAGGCATATGCCTCTACCATTTTTACAACTTAAGAATAAATTCCTCTTTTTAAATGGGTAAGGCATATACATCTGCCATTTTAATATCTTAGGAATAAATTTCTCTTCTAAATGGGTCAGGCATATGCCTCTGCCATTTTTACAACTTAGGAATAAATTCCTCTTTTAAATGGGTCAGACATATATCTCTATCATTTTTACATCTTAGGAATGAATTACTCTTTGGAATGGGCCAGGCATATGCCTTTACAATTTTTATAACTGAAGAATAAATTCCTCTTTTAAATGGGTTAGGCATATGCCTCTGCCATTTTTACAACTTAAGAATAAATTCCTCTTTTAAATGGGTCAGGCATATGTCTTTGTCATTTTTACAACTTAGGAATAAATTCCTCTTTTAAATTGGTCAGGCATATTCCTCTACTATTTTTACAACTTAGGAATAAATTCCTCTTTTAAATGGGTCAGGCATATGCCTCTGCCATTTTTATAACCTAGGAATAAATTTCTCTTTGGAATGGGCCAGGCATATGCCTCTACCGTTTTTAAAACTTAGGAATAAATTTTTCTTTTAAATTCATAATAAAACTTATTGTTAATTGACTTCAAAAATATTGATTTGGGAAGACGAATATTAGGCTTCAGTTTCTTTTATTCATTGTAGTGAAATAAATGACAAACAATGTGGGCATAAATTGTCTTTACCAATTTTTAGATAACTCAAAATCTATCCAGGGATAGTACCTCTTTAGTCTGGAGGCATTTTGGGAATGGGGCTCCATGAACCCATCTGATCTTTTCAATCAGTAAACTCCCCAGTTTACCCAGAGGTTGTCGATGATGCCAATCTTCTTCCTAAGGACCATGTCCCTAACCTGGAATTCTTGTCTCTCGACCTTCTGGTTGTAGCTCATTCTAATCCTCTGGTGATATTCAGTCAGTCTGGTAACTGCCTTATCACACTTTTCTTTTAGAGTATCAAGAGCATGTACCAGATTCTGATTGTTCTGATCTTCTTGAAAAGCTTCAGTCCTTATAGTTGAGACCTCATTCTCTATTGGGATTACTAGTTTTGCCCCGTATGTTATAGAGAATGGTGTTTCCCCAGTGGGTAACCTCGGGGTAGTCCTGTATGCCCATAGTACCTCTGGCAATTTGTCTGGCCAGAGTTCTTTAGTATGTTCCTGCTTTTTCTTGAGATTGTCCAAGATGGTTTTGTTTGTCCTCTCGGCTTGTCCATTACCCTGTGGATATCCGACTGAAGATGTTTTAAGCTAGATGTCATGTTGTTAACAAAAATCTCTAGTCCATTTGTTGTCCAGGTTCATGCCATTATCAATCATTATGATTCTAGGTGCACCGAAACTACATATGATATTATTCTAAATGAATTTGATTACATGCCTATGGGTGATTACTAAGTAGGACTCAGCCTCTACCCATTTTGTGAAGTAATCAGTGGTTTTAAGTGTTAGCTTGACTTCCCTCGGAGCCTGTGGGAGAGGTCCAACAATATCGATACCCCATTGGGCAAAAAGATATGGATTGAGTGTGGGATTGAGAAACTCTGGTGGGGTCGAATGATGTCACCATGGATCTGGCATTTATGGCATCTTCTGACATAGGTATCTGTATCTTGAGAAAGATAAGGCCATAAGTAGCCTTGGTTCAGCACTTTATAAGCAAGTGACCTCCTCATTAAATGATTTCCACATTCCCCTTCATGTATCTCCTTCATAATGGCTCTGGCTTCGGAGAGGGTTAGGCACCTAAGGTATGGTCCTCCAAAGGATCTTTTGTATAACTTTCTGTTGATCAAAGAATACCTGGCAGACTTCATGTGGAATTTTCGTGCCTCGAGTTTGCTTTCAGGCAAAATCCTATCTCTTAAAAAGGATACAATCGGGTCCATCCAGCTGAGCTCCCATGGAATTATGCAGACATTTTTTGGCCGTTGTGTACTTGGGATTTCCAAATAGTCTATTGGAGCCACCCTGGTCAGATCTTGGGTGTTGGATGATGCTATGTTGGCGAGTCTGTCTGCACCTTCGTTCTTTTTTCTTGGAATCTGTTGAAGGGTGAATTTATCAAAGTGACTGAGCTCTGCCTAAGCCAATGCTCTGTATGGTTATAGTTTTTCCCCAACTTCATACTCCCCACTGACCTGTCTCACAATAAGTTGGGAGTCACTGTATATCCTGAGGCATTTGATTTGAAGACTCTGGTATAATCTGACACATGCTAGTAATGTTTCATACTCAACTTCATTATTGGAGGCTGGAAATTCCAAACGTACAGACTGTTGAAATTTTGTACCATCTGGCGTTATAACCTCCAGACGTATTCCTGCCCCAACCATTCCGACTGATCCGTCAACAGATAAACTCCATTCAGGCTCCTCTTATTCTGGATGCTCAAGCTCTGATTCCGCTTCTAGAAGAAAGTCTGTTAGGGCCTGCTTCTTCAAAAGTTCCCAACTCAAAGGTCAATTTGTAATTGTTATTTTTCCTTCTGCTTTGAGCTCTCCTAGACCTCCTCATCTGGCTTAGTCTAGGTATTAAGGTTCTTCATTGACACTGCATAGCATTCATTCACTACTACTTGATCCTCTGGGATATCTATCATGTCGACCCCGTTGGGGTCCATACATCTCATTACCTGATGGAGGGTTAAAGGTACTCCCTGCATCCTGTGAATCCAGCCTCATCCCATAAGGAGGTTATACGAGGGCTTGACATCCACCACTACAAAATTTTCCTTGAGTGTCCTTTTGGCGACTGATACAAACAATTGGATGACCTCAATCGGCTCCACCCATGGCCCATCAAATCCGGCGAGGGGGACTTTGGCAGGTTACATCTGGTTGGTGTCTACTCTGAGTTTATCAAAGGCCCATTTGGTCATGATGTTCGTGCTACTTCCAGGATCTACCATGACTCTTTTGACGAAACAGTTGGACACTAAAAGTGAAATGATCAGTGGGTCCTCATGAGGCATCTGCACATTCTTGAGGTCGGTTTTGGAAAAGCTGGTCTAGGGTTCCTCCTTCCTGTTAGAGGTCTGGCATATCTCGTCAACCCTCCTAAGCTTGTGCACCTGATGTATCTGGGATCTCCTGACCCCTTCTGTCTCATCGGCTTTATATCCACCCTGAACCATATGAATCACCCATACTGGTTGTCCTGCTTGGGTATTGTTCTGAGGAGCCTTTACCTGATGCTCTACCCGGGTCTGGTCCTTTGCCACGTACTCCGCTAGTTCTCCCTTTGCAATCATTGCTTCTACCTATCTGTGTAGATTTATGCATTTACTAACTAGTATGATGGACATACTCATTACAGAAGGCGCAATGCTTTTTCATATCCTTCTACTCCATGGGCTCTCTCATAGGTAAAAGGGGTCTGAAAATCCCCTTATTATTCTTTTCCAGGTAAAGCATACCTAGACTCACTTTAAGGGGGGTCACCCTGTCCTCCACCCTTTGTTTCTTGTTGGTAGGCTTGCTTGACGAAGGGTTTGGAGCCTGGCAGGCTGGCTTCTACTCTTTGATACCATCCTTAGTGCGGGCTTCAACAGTAACCATGGCGGCCCTTTTACGTCTGACTGCTTCCTCTTTTTCAATCCGGAGGTAGCCCAGGGCTCTGGAATTTAACTCCCCTATATTGCTCGGGGGCCTTTTTACTAGAGAGGCGTGGAACTTAGTCCCTGGGATCAGGGTCATCCTGCATGCTTCCACTGCCGATAGCTAGTCGCACTGATCAATGGAAGACATCTCTCTAGTGAATCTGGACAAAAAACTCTGGAAACTTTCATCCTTCTCCTAGGTGATAGTGAATAGGCTTGAAACTTTCATCCAGGGGGTTGTTTCCTGAACCATATGAGGGATATTTCTGTCAAGCTGGAGGGGAATACGTTGCACATCAAGCCTCGTCTTTCTTCCAGGCTGTCATCTATGTCTGGTATTGGTAGATGTGATCCGTTGGATCTTTGGTCCCATCATAAAGGGTGAAGGTTGGCAATCTGAACTTCCTTGGGTATTCAGCCTAATCTATTTCACTTTGTGAACGGTGATCTGATCATGTAAATAGCTGTGTGGGCCGCCAGGTCTTTCATTGAGGGAGCCTAGGCTTTTATGCTTTCCAACAGTTGCCTCTGGATCCTGGCAGCCATGTCCTCCAGATCCTTCATCGTAGGTTGTGGCTGGGCTGGTGGTTTCTTGGGCCTCAGTCTAGAGATCTCCTCCTGATCATCACCTGCTTTGCTGCCAGTACCCTCTCGTCCGTTATTCTTGTTTCCATCATTCCTGGGTGGATCTGGATGGACGCCTTCATTGTTGGCGGCATTGACCTGACCTTCTGGGTTTGCAGGATTCGGAACCTGCCTTTGTCTCTAATGGAGCTCTGCGTTTTGTCGTTCTAGTTCTTCGTTCTTTCTTTCTATCATGGTCAACCTCTCCGTGATCGCCTGGATCTGGACAACTTGGACGTTCTGAGCGGCACTATCTCCTGTCGCTGCAGAAGACCTAGTTATTGCCATGGATGGTGGCAAAACAAAGGAGTAAAAGTTTAGAAGAGAAATTAAGAAAAAATGGGCGTCTTCCCACAGACGGCGCCAAAGTGTAAGTGCAGTTTTTTGCTCAAACACTCGAATGAATCTTATTAAGGCTCTAGGGCCGTATTTATACAAACATAGATGGGTTTTAGCCCATCATGATAAGGATCAAAACCCTTAATTGCAGGGATTTAATTAACATCAATCTCTTATCTAATTAAGCCCTGATCTTTAGCCTCAAGTTTAAACTACTTGTGGGCTTAGATAAATTGGGCTTTGAATTTCCATTGACTTATAGGATCATAAGGTGTGCTTTTATACTCTATTAGCGGACCTACATCCACCTGTCTTTTAGGTAATTGTATTTTGGCCTTCTTCTTGATGGGCCAAGAATTTTACTCTTTACAGACGGTTAAGCCATCCATATGAAATGCCCAAAAGCTTAATGATTTAGTCCAATATTTCAATATGTGGCCTAAATTTATTAGAAAATATTTAAAGACCCCATATATTAGAAAATTTTGAAAATTCTAATATGATTTAGATTTTTAAATTAAATATTTAATATTTAATAATTTAAAAAAAAATTAATACGTGCGAATAAAGATTGGAGAGGTGGTGTTGTTCTTCTTAAGAGAAAGGATTTTCATAAGAGAGTAGGTTGAGGTGAGAACTATTGATGATCAAGGGTTTCTCTAGGGTTTTGGGGTTTAGGTTCAGACAGTAGATTGAGAGGGTGTCACTTTTTATATAAATGAATGGTGGACATAATTTTGGAATGATAAAAATATGTTTTTTATTCAGCAATGACCTTGTGATCTGATGATATTTTCATTCTTCCCCAAATTGGGAGAGGTCTGGGGTTTGAGCCCTATAGGGCTCATGTGTGGGTATGTGAGTTTCTTAACATTCAAAAAATATATATATGTTTTTATTAAATGACACCATAATTCATAAAGTTGTATGTATATACTTCCTCCGTCCCAAATTAGTTGTTCACTTTGCTTGCTTTACTCCTCCCAAATTATCTCTCTTCATTAACTTCAAAAAGCAACGAGCCCCACTAAAAACTACAACTACATTACATTATCAAATGACAAAATAGAAAACACAAAATATCAAAAACATTATTGAAAAGTTAAATGTAGACAACTAATTTGGGATGGAGGGAGTATTAAATTTCAAAAAAATATTAAAAAATGTTTAGGTTCCCTCTCCCTACACTTCATTTATCTGTATATAATTCAATCCAGTATAATTTGTATTGATTTCACTTTTTAAAAATCAAATTAATAGAAAAAATAATAATATTGAATCATCTCAAAAAAAAAATCTCTTATTCACTTGTTAGTTATGAAAACTAATCATGACGGTTGTATCTAATTAATAAATTTGTGAATATACTAGATGTGAATAACATTTGTATTTTATCCTTGAGTAAGAATTCATTATTCATCATATGAGTACATATATGTAACTCGTCCTGAGGAATTTGGGCGCCATGCACGAAAAGGAAGTTAATAAATATAATTATTGTTGTTATTTGTATTATTTTTGATGAAAATTATATATTTTAAAGTGAAAATTAAAGTAGTATCATTATACTTAATTCAATTAATGCATATTAAGTGAAAAATACATTTCTTCGGATAAGAGCTGCAAATGAGTTGTATCGAGCTAAGTTTCGAAAAGTTGATTTATTTACTAAACAAGTTTTAAAAATGTGTTCGGGCTCGACTCATTTTTTAAACAAACGAGTTTTAGCGAGCGCGAATTTTAACGAGTTGAGCTCAAACTTACTCACGAATGGTTCGGTCAAGTTGTCACATATTTTCGAAGGATACCTAGGTGAAGTTGTTACATGTTTGTTTTAACTTATTAAATTATTTACTTATTTTTACTAGTTTATATTTTTATGAAGTGAGTCTTATGAATGTATCGTAGCAGTCCAGTAATTCTCAACAACTGTCTTTGAAATTTATTCAATTCTAACACCTTATCTTAGCGATTATGAGATAATATATTATTTTAACTAAACGAACGTGTTCGCCAGCTTTGTCGAATCGAGCCTAGTAATATTCAAAATAAACTCATTTACAAAACGAACCTAAAAGTTATGCTCGAACTTTAACTTATGGTAATTAATAAGAAAAATGTATTAAGTAAAATTCATTAAAGAAAGAACATTTAGGTCATTTATGAAATATTTTTAAGAAAATGGGATATTTTACAACAAATATGATAGATTAGGGGGTTTGTTGAACATTTTATCGTTCAAGGGAGTAATTTGCAATTGCATCAGGAATTTATTTTATTTAACCCTAATTATTAGTTAGAATCCGAATTACAGCTGAGATATTTGTATATACATGATTGCCAGATGGGCTGGACCACAGATTGAACTAAAGACCAAATCAACTGGAGGCCCAAAGTCCAAATAGGTCAAAAACCATTGAAGCCCACTGTATACATTGTTCAACTAAGGGCTGCACACAAAACCGAAAAAACGAACCGGACTGAACCGAAACCGGCGGTTTGGTTCGGTTTTAAGGTTATTCGGTTCGGTTCCGGTTCTCAAAATTAAAGAACCGATCTTTTAGGTTCGGTTCCGGTCCTTAACCACATAGAACCGGACCAAAACGGAACCGAACCGATTATATATATATATATATTTAAAAGTTATTATTAAATAAATAATGTATAATTTTAAAATTTTATAATGATATGTATAAATGTATCACTGATTCACTAATATAAGTAACATGTGAATGATACTTTTAGGCCAAGACTCGTAGTAGCTTGGGCTTTAATTATGAAAACCCCATATATTTTCCTCATTATTTGTTGGCCTTTGGCCCATTTCTATTTTATAATAATTTTGATTCTTAACCTAGTGATATCAATGTATCAGGCGTCTCCCATTCTCACTACATTTCCCATTGTCATTAATTGCACGCACCATACCCCTTCTCACTACTTCTCAAAGCATATCCGGTTCATTGGTTTGCTTCGCCGGGTATTTCTCTCTCTCTATCTCTTTTTATCTATATATCTCTCTCTCTCTATTTCCAACTATGAGTTCATGGGATTCATCATCTTCTTCAGTCAAGGTAATAAACCAAAAGAACTTTTTAGATTTTGTATTGTTTGGTGTGTTATTATTGCCGATTGCATGAAAAAATTGTATCTTTTAGCTGACTCTAATTTAGGCATTAAATGATAGTATAATCAAATCTATCTATTTAGGCCAAGTTTCCGATTTTCATAATTTAAACTTACATTTTCTTCCCTGGTGGGATGAAATTTTATACCTATTTTTTATAATAATTAAAAGAACACTATTCCATGATATATTATCTCTAACTCTCTTTGATTTGGATTCAAAGTGTTTGTATTTGTGTACCGTACCGCATGTATATACCATATTGGCATGCTAATATTCAAGTACTTGCTCTAAAATATATGAAACATAATCGAAAGGCATAATTGTCTAGAGAATTACAGTAAGAGAGGACCACACAAAACAATTACAATAAGAGAGTACCACATAAAGTTACAGTAATTAAATGGATTCCAGTATGTTGTAATGAGATGGATTCCATGTACATTTTTTATTTATTCTAAGTTGATTAATTATTTTATGAAATTAAATGATATTTAGAATCAATTATTCACACATATATCATACATGTACGTGTACCCACTGTCTCAATTATTATTTACAAAATATGTACACTGTGACTAACCATTATATATTTTAATCACGCATATATCAATTATCACACACTATCACAAATATATGTACACTGTCTATATTTATTGATATAATTTTTCTCTAATTTTCAGATGGAAAATGAACCAAGTCCCAGAAAAAAAACCCAATGAGATTCTTTCAAGTAAGCTTCCTAAAAAACCCAATGCTTGATTTGTACGCAAGATTGGTTGCGTGATCCAACACGTCCACTTCATTTGGAAGAGACTATAGATGAAATTGCAGCACTTAAACCTGGTAATTCACTATTGCTATTAATATTTTTTATTTGATTTTAAATAAATATATTTCTTATAATAAATCTTTTTCTTTTTATAGATGTAATGAAATGACTTCTATTAGAGCATGAATTTCACCTTTTAATGAGCAGTTTCAAGGATTATTGGATTAGGAGCAGTTTTCAGTATTGCATTTTGCCCTTTTAATTTTTTTTATTATTGAGAAACATCATTGCCCCTTTTTAAAAACATGCAAGTGATACTGTTTTGTTTTTAAGAAAGCATGACAAGCTTTTTTTTTTGAAAAAAAAAATACTCACTGTCCATTTTTGTCATTGCAGATTATGGGGGTTGCATTCTAAGGAGTTTTTTGTTTTGAAATGCAAGTGAGACTGGTAGCCGTACCAACTCAAGGATGTCTTTTTTTTTTTTTTCTTTTTAACCATGAAATGCAATTTT
The DNA here is from genome assembly GCA_963922005.1 of Cornus suecica. Classification (NCBI taxonomy): domain Eukaryota; kingdom Viridiplantae; phylum Streptophyta; class Magnoliopsida; order Cornales; family Cornaceae; genus Cornus; species Cornus suecica. Next base: position 51,941,535 of record OY998240.1, on the reverse strand, counting down.
TTGCTTTTTTAGAGGACAAGTTTGAATTCTTGGAATTGTAATTTCAAAATGATTACTTTCATTACACTAACTATCATTTTATTTTGGGTTTGTAATAGACTAATAGTTGAAATACTCTGTAATTTGGTTTATAATTATGTTTTGTTTTGAAATTTTTTATGTTTTTTAAAAGTAATAATAGAAACCGGAACCGAACCGAAAAAGATGATTTGGTTTGGTTCGATTCCTTGTATTAATGATTCGATTCCGATTCTCATTTTTTAGGAATCGAAAATAATTATTCGGTTCCGGTTCCGGTCGGAACCGAGCCCGAACCGGACCGTGTGCAGCCCTAGTTCAGCTCACCAAACCTCATAAAAGATTTTTATATATAAACCCACTTCTCTTTCTCTTTCTCTTTCTCTCCATACACCCAAAACCCTAGAAGTGTAGGTGCAACAATGGCCTTCTCGACCTACTCTCTAGTTAAGCTACTATATCCTCTGAAGGCCTCACGAGTTTTGGTTCATTCGTTCGGCTCCAAAGCTCTTTCTAAAGCCATTTCGGACTCTGATACCCCATGTTCCGATTCAGATCCGCACTCCGAAGGTACCAAAAAAAGAGCCATTCTATTTTCGCAATTTTGTTTTTTTCTCTCTCTCACTTTCCAAATGCTGATGTTTTTGTTGTTTTTCATATGTTGGGTTTGTTACCCATTTTTTTTAATTTCAGTTCTTGAACACCTTTTGCTGAAATTTTTTTAGGGAAAATTATATAAATTATCCCTGAACTATGACATAATTGCACGCGGTCCTCTTACGTTTCAATAATATCATAAACTACTATTAAAACAACATCCGTTGTAACACTTAGCCCATTCCGTAAAAAGTCAACCCCTTCCGTTAAAAGTCAATGACGGAAAATATGAATTTTGGTCAATAAAGCCTATTTTTGGAGTGAACTTCCAATTTTGCCCTTATATATGCATGTTCCAATTTAACCCTAACTTTTTTTTATCAAATTGCCCTCACAATTTCATTTAAAAAAATATAAAAATATTTTTTTTTGTGAAAAATACATATTATGTTCCAAAATATGATTGTTTTTTGCGAAAAAGTATATATTATGTTCCAAAATATAATTATTTTCCGAAAAATAATTTTTTTGCAAAAATTATATATTATGTTCCAAAATATGAATTTTTCGGAAAAAAAATTTTATATTTTGGAACATAATAAATATTTTTTTGCAAAAACTATTTTTCAGAAAAAAAATCATATTTTGGAACATAATATATATTTTTTGCAAAAAAATTATTTTTCGAAAAAAAAATTCATATTTTGGAACATAATATATATTTTTCACAAAAAAAATATTTTTCGTAAAAAAGTCATATTTTGAAACATAATATATATTTTTCGCAAAAAAATTATTTTTCGGAAAAAATCATATTTTCCGAAATATATATATATTTTGAAATTTATACTTTTTACGAAAAATATAATTTATAGAATCTTTTTATTTAAGTTTCTGGGGTTTAAACTAATATTGATGTTAATGGAATTTGCTAAAACATTGATGTTTGTGTTTTTTGGAACAAGTAATTTCAATTTTTATATTTTTTTAAATGAAATTGTGAGAGCAAGTTGGAAAAAAAGTTAGGGTATTTAAGTACTTTTGTATATAAAAGTAAGGGTTAAATTGGAACATGCATATATAATGGCAAAATTGGAAGTTCACTCCAAAAATAGGCTTTATTGACAAAAAGAAAATTTTCCGTCATTGACTTTTAACGGAAGGGGTTGACTTTTAACGGAAGGGACTAAGTGTTACAACGGATGTGGTTTTAAGGGTAGTTTATGATTATTATTGAAACATAAGGGGTACCGCGTGCAATTATATCATAGTTCAGGGATAGTTTGTGTAATTTTCCCAATTTTTTATTAGTGTATTTATATGTTTACAATTATATATATATATATATATCGTACTTTGTCCGTGTAGACAAATGTTGGGGGGAAATTTGTTAAATCCTTTGTTATGCTTTTGAAAGAAAATAGATAAATACTGTATATGGGTGGACCTTGATTAATACAATGATAGCAAGAATTGTGGTTTGAATTAGAGTTGATGAGAGGAGATTTATGAAATCTAGTTGGACTATAATATTTAATTTTTATTTGTTAATTTTTGATTGGGTATTGAGTTAGCAGTTGCTATTGATCTCTAATATTTATGGGTGGGTACCAAAAACAGAGCCATTCTATTTTTCCAATCTTTATTTTTTGTTTTTTGTGTGTTCTTCTCTCTCTTTATCACTTTGTATGGTTGGTTTGTTACCCATTTTTTTATGGCAGTCCTTGAATACCCATTTGCTTGGTTCTTTTTATTTATTTATTTTGTATTTATTTGTTTACAATTCCATATATGGTAGTTTGTCCGTGTATACAAATGTTGGGAAGAAGTTTGCTAATCCTTTATTATTCTTGAAACAACATAGATAAATATTGTTTAATTGTGGATGAAAGGACCTTGATTGATAATATAATAACAAGACAAGAACTGTTGTTTGAATTGGAGATGAGTGACGGGAGATTTATAAAATCTTGTAGGACTATAATATCTAATTATTCAATTTTGTTATTGTTAGTTTTGTTTGTGTGGGTATTGATTATGTAAGTTATTACGTTTCTTTAGTATTTATCTATTTTTGATTAAAAAATTTGTATCCGTCGCTTCTTGTGTTCTCCCTTTCCCTGTCCGCATAGTGTATATGATTTTTTGTGTATATGCAAATGTTGTCCCTACAATGAGTGTTTCTTGAGTTAAGAATCACTTTGGGGGAAATGCTTGTTGTGTGACATTACATATGTAGACATTTCTACTTAGAGAATTGTGGTTTATAAAATAATAACAAGAATTGTAGTTTGAATTAGAGATTTTTATGAAATCTCGTACGACTATAATACTTAATTTATATTTTTAAAATATTTTGGGCGGGGATCATCATATTCTAGTGTTATTTCTCTCCTCAAATCTGTTGAAACTGTGTTGAATTTTTTGTTTGTCTGGCATATTAGTTATTTGTAACTAAAGTTCAATTTCTCAAGTCGTGCTCCAAACAGAGCTTTAGGATTTGACTGTACACATATATACATTTATATATATTCTCATTCGTTTCTCTCTTGAATTTGTTATTTCTCAGTTTCATTTCACCTCCAAACATAATCTGTGTTGAATTAATTGTTTTCCCACAACTGTTTTGTTTCAATTTCAGAGCCTCCCTTCAAGAATCCGCTGTTGGTTGAAGGACCGGTGGGGCCGTACAATATCAAGGAAGATGATGAGGCCACGTGGGCAAGGTTCGACATACCGGGGGTTGAAAAAGAGGGCGTGAAGGTTTGGGTGGAGAAGAATGCTCTGATGTTCAATGGAGTTGAGCCGTCTGATTCAGAGGCTAAGAGGAGATACTCGGGGGGGATCAGGTTTAATGGGGGACCTTTTGTGCTTGATCAGATCAAAGCTGAGGTCAACAATGGTGTCCTGAAGGTTGTCATCCCCAAGGTGAAGCAGGAGGACAGGAGTGAATCGAGTGATGTTCTCCTGATCAAGGTCAACTAAGGTCAAAATATTACATTGATCTTCTCGTGATGTTCATGTCTGTTTTTGGTGAATCTTACTGCTACTACTAAGGTTGCGTTTGGTAACGGTTTGGTGCGGTGTTAGTTTTTGGTTTTGGTTTTGGTTGGGTTGGATTTGGTTTGGTGTGGTTTTATTTTGGTTTCAAACCATGTTTGGTGCAGATGATTTTGGTGTGAGAAAAAGTGATGCTGAAAAACCAAACCATATTTGGTAGAGTTGGTATGGGTTAAAATATATTAATATTAATATTAAAATAAAAATATATTAATATACTAATATATTAATATTAAAATTTATAATATTAAAATATATTATATTAAAATATATTTTTATTATATTTTAATTTTAATATTAATATTTTAATATTAAAATTTATTTTAATTTTAATATTAATATTAATATTAATATAATAATATATTAATATTAAAATTTATATTAATATTAATATTAAAATAATATTATTATAAATTTTAATATTAATATTTTTTTAATATTAATATTAATATAAAATTTAATATTAATATATATATATATTAATATTAAAATTTATAATATTAAAATATAAATATTATATTCGGTGCTACAGTGATTCAGGTTACTACAGTGGTTTGCTACAGTACCCGCACCATCCAAAACCATCAAAAAGATGGTTCCAAAATCCTTCACAAATTTGGCACCATGGTTTGCTACAGTAACGGTACCATTTTTTGGCACCATTTTACCAAACATGGTTTGATACCATTTTTTGGCACCAAAACCATATTTTTGGCACCAAACCTGTTTACAAAACAGGCCCTAAGTAATACTTAGCTCTATATGAGAATATAAAATTTCATATATGGATAAGAACTTTTATGGGGGAGGAATCAAGGGGTGATACTTATGGAATCAAAGTGAAGCATTGCTTGTCAGTTGTTTTGTTTATTTTCTAACTTTCTATGTAATTTTCGCATTTGGAAAGGGAGAAAATGTGAGTTGTAGGGACTAATGGAGCACTTCAATTCATAAATGTAGAACTCGGGAGCAATGAAGTGATGATACTTTTGGATTTGAGGTGAAACATGATCTTTTGTTAACGGAGTGAGGGCTATGTGTATGGTGGGAAAAGTATATGGGGTTATTTGACACTTTAGGGGGTGTTTGTCAAAAATTTAAAATCATAGGGAATTGTTTGTTAATAGCCCAAAATACTAAAATCTTATTGTTATCTTCATCAATGAATTGAATTTTTTTGTTTGGCAAGAGAGAAAATGTGAGTACTCTAATGGGGAGGAATGAAGTGGTAATACTTTCTTAAGGTGTTACCAATTTTGTTACCAAAGAAAACAAACTCACAATTATAGATAGCACTATTATTACTAGGGACAACAAAACACTATTATTACTATATTATTACAAGTGACAACAAAACACTATTATTACTATATTATTACAAGTGACAACAAAACACTATTATTACTAGTGGCAATGGGTGGTTTGACGTGATTGGGCGAGAAGGAGAGAATATGAAATTTTAAGTTGAATTGTTTAGACAAGAAGTGAAGGAGAATTGTATTTTAAAAATGAATAATTAATTATTGAAATTTATTGATTAGTTACCATAAATTAACTAATTATTAGTAAAATTGAATAAAAAAATGTTAAAACAACTAGGAATTAATTAAAAAGTTTAATAAATAAAGAATAAATTTCAGTTAAATGAAATATATATCAAAATTAGTTATGTATGTTCATATAATTACTAATAATGAGTTAATAAATTTTAATATAGAATAAATAAATAAATAATAAGTTATGTATGTTTATATAATTAATAAATAAAAATATAAAAAATATAAAATAAATTCCAAAAAATTTATTAAATAATTATTTTATTGGATTGAGCTTAGTGCATGTCAAACCATATTACTTCTAGCATAATCATCATGATTTACTTCCTCTTCATTGGATTGGGCTTGATGCATACCAAACCATATCAAAACCTTAAAGTTTGGGCATGTTCGGCCTTACCCCATACCATTGGTACACTTGAGTGAATGATAAAAATCAAGATTGTTAAATTTGGGAGTTTAAGTAGGAACGTTGGTGAGGTCCATAGAATCATAATCATAGAATCATACCTCATTATTAATAAATTTATTTATTTAATTTATTAAAGAAGAAATATTTATAATATAGCAAAAATATACTCAAGAAAAATAAAATATGAACAAAAATATTAAGATTTTGGGCATTCAATTATTTTTTCATAAGTTTGGGTCATATTGGACTAAATTATTAAGATTTTAGGTTTTTCCTATGGAGGACCTAACCATGAAACCATTATTTCAGTTCAAAAAATTCTATAACACATGTGAGTAGAACGTGGTAAAATCATAAAATCGTACAAAATCGTATAAAATCGTTGTAGAATTATAAAATCTACCAGTTTGGATCACGATTCTGATAACTATGATAAAAATAAATTAATCTATTATAAAAACATTAATAATCTAAATATAAATAATTTGTCCTCAAATATCTTGAATTTTATATTTAGTTGTCAAAAAGGCACCATATTGTCTACTGATCATAGCACTAACTGTACTAAAGACAACAAACTTAGTACATCATGTAAACAGAACAATATTTAGTTGTTAAATTCCATCTATACAAACCTAATCTAAACCTTATATTATTATATAATGTTTTAATAAAATAAAATCATAATTGTAGTTGACCTCTTATCTTTGTAGTATATTTTCATTAAAAAGATTATTAGATTTTCAAAAACTCTAGCTGTGTTAATTTTTAAGCAAGAACCGAACTATGTATTTTATCATATTTCAATTTCTCTTGCTATTGTATTCTATTCGACATTTCATACATTATACTGGAAAGAAGTTTCTTGTCACCCCCCGAATTTCCTAAGACTCAGAAACATGAGCCTAAGAGTCAAGGGAGTGATGCGGAAGTAAAACAAAACGAAAATAGAATATTAAGTCGTCAAATGCCCGTACAAGGGTAAAATAGTCATTGACGTCTGTCAATCGGAGTTAAAAATAATGGTTAAGAACAAACCCTTATGACGACAAGTTTTTACCTATCGCAAGCGCACGAACCGTATTATAGCACAAATCGGCTTGAGAAATGGAATATCGATCCCGCAGAGGCTTGAATTATTCACTCTACCAATCTAAAAGTACTGAATTATGTTTGAAAAATATTTTGATTTGTTTTGAGATTTATAACTAATTAACTAAAAAGCAGTATTTAAATGAGTTTGTGATTCAAGGTAGAGAAAAACTAGGATTTTCATGCTCCACCACTAACCGCATAATATAGTTATCTACTTGCTCAATTGCAAGAGGGCGATCCAACACTGTGAATCAGATCACACTGTAAATAGTCGAATACGTCCCAAAAAGGATACTATCTACCGGATTCGCTACAACTCATCTCCGGACAGAGTGTGATTACATGTCATCTACTTTACTTTAATCTACTCCTACAGCATGAATTTAAATTAAAACATGTCTATATCACCTCACCGAGGCATGACTTGTGTACATCTAAGGTTTCAAGTGTTCAGCCTCATTGTGTAAAAAATCATGATATGTTTAAGATAATATGATTGGTTGAGATAATGCATTCATTCAATCTAAGACAAATTTAGAATAAATATAAATCTCGTATCACGAATTACTACGGTCACAGATCTACACAATTATCACATATGTGATTTTCAGTTTCCCCTCGTTACAATTGAAACAAATAAATAAACTACATTATTTGGCTAGTGTTTTGCTAGAAAACCCTAGATACCGAATTAGTTGCTTATGGTGGAAGGAGACTGTATCCTTGATGTAGAAACGCCCTCCATGATCGTCTGCTCCGGATCTCTAGGTCTTGAATGACTCCTCTCTTTAAAAGATATAAATCTATAAAAATAGTGCTTTGAAAATTATGTATTTAGAAGCTCCTTAGGTTTGGTCCAGACCTTGGTATTTATAGAAGAGATTGAGGAGAGTTCTGCTTATATGCAACTTGTCCCACTTGAGTAAGATTCCTCTTTGATGTCTCTCTCCTCAAATCTGATCCAAACCCTTCAATCTGATGTATAATATGCCCTATACACGTTCTTAGAGGTGTTGGAATCGAAGATATGTCAAAAGAGTTCAATTAGGATCGGGACTCAAATTCCCAACTGACATCTATGCTTGGCCCCTACGCTTGAGCGTAGGGGAGTTGCGCTTGAGCTAGCATTAGCCAATTTTCATGAGCATAGCTTGAGTGTAGTTTTTTTTTTTTATGTTTCTAGGCATTTTTAGCTACTGTATGCGGAACTCAAGTGTAGCGAAATACTTAGAAACCACATTTTCTAATTATTTCTCCGTTAGACCCCCTCGACTCCATTGATATGTTTATCGAAGTTTCGGCTTCAAAAAATATCGTTTTTGCCCTCCGGGAGATACTTTTGCTTGAAAACTCCTATTTTACTGTCTTTGTGGATAGACAAGCATGTCTTTAGTTAATTCACCAAAGTTAACTCGTTTCTGCGTTAAGCTCCTGAAACACACTTTGACATGCAAACTGCATAAAAATACCAATTAATGAAATGATAAGACGTAACAATAGTGAGTTAGGGGCCCAGAATGTACAACATTTGACACCTATCACACCCTCAAACTTACATATTGCTAGTCTCTTAACAATGAATATAGGAGATCTTTAAAAACATCCCATGATGATTTTATAATCTAACTACTCTACATTAATCTTTTGTTTTCGTAAGGGTCGACGATTAGACTTAACATGTGTAACAAGCCTTTTAAACCCCTCAGTAATGCTAAGTGGACGAGGGAAGTCTCGTAAGGGTTAGCTATACTACCCACAACTTCTCTATCCTTCATTCTCACGCATTCATGAATTCACATACTCATTAGTTAAGTCATGCTACAGTATACGGAATAACACGGAGATAGATATTCCCACTCACTACCGAACAATGACTATCTTAAGCTAATATTGAGAATGGTCCCCACTAGAGTAAACAACTTCGTTAATCTGTAGTCCCAATTCAGACAACCTTCTGTGTTTATGTGAACTCCCCCTACAACAAATTAATCTATTTTTCATATTTTTTCACCGTTTGTTTTTTTGTTATGTTTTTCACTTCATTTTCTCTCTGTTCCTCCCACCTAGTGACTTTAGTAGATGTTAGGCCAATGATCCCAAGCCAGATGACTTTAGGTCACCAGGTGTTAAAGTACCCCTCAGGCTTAATAATCCAGACCAGCTAATCTCAATTCACAAAGATTTTCAACTACTTCACTTTCATCGTTTTCCCATTTTCATATTTTCTCCTTTTTTTTTCATAGCATTCAATTTTTTTTCCCGACTCAATACTTAAATATCAACTAATTTATTAGTAGGGATCATGTGCATGTGCTTATAGGTCAAAATCGCCATTTTAAATTTCAATTTCACTAATTCATTCACTTATGTAAAATCACATTTCTTCACTAACTCAATTTAACAATTACTCTTATGAGCAGGAATATCACATCACATACTACTCATACATCATAAACACAAACCCAATCAACTTGTAATGCAAAACACTCATCCATGAAAACAATGATTTGTTTTCAAATTTGTTTTTCATTTATTTTTTAATATTTTTTTCAATCATTCCTTATAACCAACCAACTATACCCCCCCCCCCCCCCCCCCCCCCCCCCCCCCCCCCCCCCCCCCAAAAAAAACTAAAATTAAACCATGTTCACATGGTTCACAATCATACTCATAAGGAATAATATAGTTACCCTTGAAGCGTAGTTCCGGAATTTCAACTCTCTATGTTTGTCCTTTCCCCCAAACTTGAATTGAGCCACCTGTAGAGATATTCAATAAAGCATACATACCCAACATCATAGCAAGGGAAAAATAAATATAATTATTGCTTTCTTGAAATTCTTACTCAATATAGCACAAGGAATGAGTTTTTTATTTTTTTTATTTTTAATATAAACAATGATTTGGCCTTAAGGGCTTACAATCCTATGAATTGAAATTGCAGAAATTAAATAACATATTATTCTACAAACCGAGGCTAGAACTAACTTTCACAGCCTAGGACCAATGTTTAACGTCTTTGGCCTAATGTGGCCACTTGCTCTTACCCCGTATCATACACTTGATCCACCAAATTGACAGATGCCATAAATCTCGGCCCCGGATCAATCACTTCATAAATCTTCAGCCACTGATCACGCCTCTTTAACCTCTCATTTTTGAAACCTACCTCTCCGTGGGGGTAAACTGATTTAAGTCTAAATGGTATGTCCTATCTTAATCGGATTTTTCCTAGAAACAATTTAAGTCTCGAATTACACCGTCGTCCATTCCATCCAATCTTAAAGACCTTAAGTCGAACATGCTTAGCATGATGCACTTTTGTTTGAGCTGTGTAAATTCGAACATTCATAGACTCAAATAAGTCCAAAAAATTTCTTCTTAGCACTAAGAAGTTCTACTTTTGAGATTCATTTCCATTCAAGTCCTAAAAGTCTATATTTTCTATTTATATTATTTCTAAACACATGTAATTTTTAAAAAATATAATTTTAATTTATGAATTGTTACATAATGTACATATTTATAATTCTTAGGGTAAAGTGCACAAAAACCCACTGTACTATTGTACTTTTGTAACTAACTCCCCAAACTAAAACAAACCCCCCCAACTATCAATTTGTTGTAATTTGCCTCAATTCTATTGCAAATGACTATACTACCCTTACTATTATATTTGTAAATTTGTAAATTATATCAATATTATTTCTCTTAGTTAGAATATTAATTATATCATTCACCTTAAGTGTATTAGAGTAAATATATTCTCAAATATTAAAACAAATAATAGAGTTCTAAGTTGTAATTATTTTATTTTTAAATAAATTAACTTGCTGATATTAAAATTTAATTTAATTTCAATAATAAAAATCATTATCCTAGTTAATTATTTTTATGCAAAATGGGAACTTCTTTTCATAGAAATATATTCATAAATAAATCACAAATAAACACCTTTTGATTTCATATGTTATATATATACATAGTTTTAATTAATTAACTAAGAATTTTATAATTTTATTTAATTCTTACTTAAAGAACCAAAAAAAAGTATTCAAAAAATAAAATTCTAAAAATTATGTGTAATTTTCTGCAACTTTGAAGGGAGAATATGACATCAAACTACTATCAAATATATATATATATATAAATATATATATATATAATTTATGCTAATTAATAAGAAAAATGTAGTAAGTAAAATTCATTAAAGAAAGAGCATTTAGGTCATTTATGGAATATTTTTAAGAAAATGGGATATTTTGCAACAAATGTGATAGATTAGGGAGTTTGTTGCACATTTTATAGTTCAAGGGAGCTATTTGTAAATCTGATGATGATTGTAGGGGGTTTATTTCATTTAACCCTAATTCTTAGTTAGAATTGGAATTATGATTACCAGACGGGCTGGCCCACAGCTTGAACTAAAGACCAAATCGACTACTCTAGAGGCTCAAAGTCCAAATTAGGTCAAAAATCATTAAAGCCCACTGTATGAACAATTGTTCAGCTCACCAAACCAAAACTTTGGGTGGTGACAACTCATAAAAGTTTTGTATATGTGAGCACGTTCGTGATGACCAAACGAAATCAACGATTAAAATGGCACTAAAAGACTTATAACTGGAATAAATAGAAATAAAGAACAAGAACAATTGAGCAAAATATAGTTAGTGAGAGAAAGAGAGTTTATCAAGAATAGGATGATCTTTTTATTGTATAACTTGCTACTATTCATACTGAAATAACATCTTCAAATTTGGTAAAGATTAATTTTGCTTGATCTTTGCCTTCCATCATTCCTGAGCTTGATTTATGGGATTGGTGGTTGGTGAAGATTTGAATTTCCCTTTTTAAAGCTTCCAGATTTGGGGTTCGTGGGCTTCCTATAGGGCCCTGTCTTTTAGCCCAACAATTTTATTGAGTCTGCTGGACCTAGGCCTGAATTTGGGCCTACACTTTGCCCCAAAATACCTAGCCCATTATTTTAAAATGGGTGGGAATTTCAAACTACCCTCATAAATGCTTTCGTTTTTAGAGACATGTTTTCAATTCTTAACCTTTGGTCTTCAACTCTATCTCTAACTTTACTCTGAAGCAGACCAAGCGATACCATCATCAAATTTCTCTCTGTTTGTCCATTGTTGAGGTTACTCTATCTTGATCTTGATTTGCTTTTCTTTTTCCTTTTTTTTATCTATTCTCATGAGTATCGATAGTGGCGAAACGGTTTCCAAGGAAGGCATGGTTATTGTTGAACCGGGGGAGTCATCTTCTCTGGTGTCTGCAACTTCCGACAACTTGCTAGTTGAAAATATGTGTACGAAACTGTGGCTTAAACTTCCCATCCATGAGAGATGGATATTTGAGTTCCAAATCCCTCATGATGTGTCCATCGAGGAGTACCCTTCATCTTTTAATTTTAGGGTTTATGAGAACGTTGAAGAAAAAGAGAGATTGTAATCTGCTGGTCACTTACACGCTCTTAGATTCCCTTTGCATCCGTTCTACCACATTGTTTTGAACAAATTAGGCCTAACTCCCTTACAAGTGAACCCTAATTTTTTTAAGGTTCTATCTTCGATGTTGGTTCTGAATAGAAAGAGAAATTTGAACTTAGGAACTGCAGATTTTCTTATTTGTTATAGCATCGATCATATTCGTGATCTCCCTGATCAGTATCATCTCCACTCCCATATTGATCATAAATTGTGTAATGGACTCCCAAAGATTGGAAGATAAAAGTCGTAAAAATTAGGGGAAATTGGATGGTTGATGCCTCCAAGAGTTATCCCATTCCGAGATCCTTCGGCCAATGTAAATTGTCAAAGGGGATGATCACTCAACATGGCAATTGTTTCATCTGATCTTTTTTCCATTTGGCATGTATACTTTATTTATTTTGAGTTTTTCCCTAATTTTCCTTTTGTTGATCGACCAGTCAAGAGGCTTGAATATTTGAGAAGAGAAGTTTTTTCTTATCTTCCCTCCAACAAATTGTTGCTGACTGCTGAGAATTTGAAACTTATTGCTAAGAGTGTTGCTGTTGCCAAGGTTATGGACATTCCTCTCCCCCCTTCCAGAAGGTTTGCTGCTAAAAAGAGGAAGGCACCCCAAAATGAAGCTGATCATACTAATAATCTCCCAGCGAAAAGTAAGGGCCATTTTATCCAGAAGAAGGTTATCAAGATCGATCCACCTGCCTCTAAGAAGCAAAAAGGAGTGGTAGGTTCTAAGGCCACATTCGATCCAGTCCAAGATATGAAAACTGTTGGGGGCTACACGGTGCCAGATCTCTATTTTTCTAGTTCTACTCCCAAGACATGATTACCTACCTTTGTAAAACCTGATGGCTCTTTGATCATGACGAACACTCTTACACTGGGCGATCCTGATTCTCTTCTGACTTTGGCCAGGGGGATGTGGCCTCCAAAAGATTAATTGCTTCAACAACATGTTGATCAGGATGAACTGATGGCTCGTGTGCCTGTTTCGATCATGGAGGTAAGGATGGTTGTGAATTTTGTTTAGATAAGTGATCTTACTCTTTATAAAGGCTAACTAATCTCTGATTTTTTAGGCTGCTTTCAACATCCTGGCCATTTGCAAGGCGGTCGGTGCAGGGAATTATAAGAGGAATGTTATGGACGAGGCTTATCAGAAGGGGGAAGCTAGGGAGATCGCCGTTGTCAAAACCAGACAGGATTTAGAGGCTGAGATAAGTGATGGTTGTCAGGTGTGTGCAAAATATGTGGTTAAAAACGACACCTTAATGACATTTTAAGTTTTACCCTTCTGCAAACGTATAGATCAATTGTAGAAAGTTTTGCTTGAGTAGGAGAATATCAATCCCACAGAGACGATGATTATTCAATTTAATAGTCTAAAAACATTTAATTATATTTTTCCGAAAAGAGTTTGATTTTGTGAATTATCTAATACTAATGAAAATAAAACAGAAAGTAATAATAAATAATGGTTGTGATTCAAAAAGAGAGAAAACTAGGGTTTCCTCACTCCACCACTAACCGCATAATATAATCCAAATTCTATTTCAATTGCATGAGGGCGATCCATTGACTGTGAATCAGGTCGCACCGCGCTAGCAGTTTGACCCCAAAAAGGATTACTCTCAACCGGATCGCGACAACCCAACTCAAGACTAAACTGATTAGTGTATGACAACTACTACATAAAGTAAATGCAGAAAAGTAAAATAAAGCAGTAAATTAAAGCATGAAAATAAACTAAGACATGTCTATATCAGTTTGTCAGGGCATGACCTGTGTCAACCTAAGATTTTGAGTTTTATCACTTCCATTGTATGAAAAATCACAAATTAAGCATCCGAGTTCCAGCTCATAGTGAATAATTGTGATTGTGTAAGATAAATATATTCGAAAAGTTTAAGACAAGAATCAATTCAAATATATATACTTGTATCACGAATAAAAACGGTCTCTCATCTGACACAATCATCACAGTATAGTCACAGTTTCCCCTCTCTACAATTGAATATAAAATTAGAACTACATTACTTGGCTAGGATTTTCTGAGAAAACCCTAGATACCAAGTTAGTTGATCATGGCTGAGAGAATCTGCATTGTCGGTGTAGAAACGCTTTCCATGGCTTTCTTTTCCGGATCTTTAGGTCTTTAATGGTGTTTCTCTTCAATGGAAGAGAAATATATGAATGAACGTGTATGAAAATCAGAACCAGTCTAAAAAATAGAACCCAAAAACAGCACCCCTTTTTAAACCTAACCCTTTTATATTTATAGACAAGTGAGGGAAACCCTAATGGTTGCCCTTTTCTGTAATTTCATAATACATGAATAATGTCTCTAAAATATGATGTAAATATGTGTATAAGCCTGTATATAGAGGTTTGGAATCACCGATCACTTAAAATATCGAAGTAGGGACAGAACTGGAAAATTTCGAAACAACTCCGAAACAACTTCTCCACGTAAAGGGTCACATGGCCACAAGGCGGGACCTACTCTCTTGACCTACGCTTGGGCTTAGGTTTAAGGTGTAGGGCCTCCCATTGGCTCACAAACCAAAGCATAGCTCAGGTCCAGTTTGCCTCTTTTTCCCTCTGACGACGTAGGGTTTGTTGTATCTTTTGCTATAAAAACTCATTTTTTTGTATTTGAGCTAGACTTGTTGCCTTTGACTCCCGATGCTTTTGAGTGAAGTAATAATGTCTGAAAATGACATTTTTGTCCTTCGGTGAGATAACGATGTTGGGAAATGACCATTTTGCCCTCTGGTAGCTCTTTTTTGCTCTGACACACCTCTTGATTCCTTTTTTGAGATATAAACGAACACGAACTCAGTTAATTCACCGAGATTAGCTCTGTTTCTTCATTAAGCTCTTGAAACATGATTACACACACAAACGGGATAAAAATACCAAGTAATGGAATGTAAAGACATAACAAACGCAAGATAGGGGCGAAAAATGACCAATATTGAGCACCTATCACACCCCAAACTTACATATTGCTAGTCCCTTAGCGATAAACTCAGAGAAACTATCTGTGATGATTTTTATTATAACTAACTTATTCTAATCTACAATACTCCATATTAATCCCTTGCTTTCGCGAGAGTCGACGATTACACTTAGTACGTGTAACAAGTCTTTTAAACACCAAGGTTACCCTTAGTGGACGAGTGAAGTCTCGTGAAGGTTTCCAGTGATGGTACCTACAAACATCTCAATTCTTTTGTAATTACGCATTCATTAGTTCACACATACAAATTAAATAAGCTATGATACAACACACAAGATAATATGAATGCAAATACTCCCACTCACTACCGAACAATAATTATCTCGAGCTTTGTGTCATGAATGGTCCCCACTTAAGTGAATGATTTTGCTACTTAAATCCAGACAACTTTCTATGATTTTGTGAACATTCAACTACAATATTTCAGTTTCTTTTCTCCTACTTCATTGATCAAACTTTTCCATTTTTAGTAAAAATGTACTATTTCCATCTTTTCACTTTTCATCCCTTTTTGTCTTTCTAAGTCTCCGGACTTTCCAGCAAGGATTTTTTGTCCCAACCAACTAGGTCCGAGCTTCTTCCATGGGATTTATGCTCATCAGTATTCTCCCCTTTAAACGCGAATAGTGATATTGGTGATACCAAGACCCGGTTACTCAGATCAAAGAACTATTTTTTGCATTTTATTTTCTCAAAATATTTTTTTCAATTTGATCTATTTCAACCAAAACAACTCCCCATTTATTGCGGCAAAATTATTTTTCAACTACATAGTAAAAAATTAACCTATTTCTCATAGTGAATCTGTGCTTGTGTTTATAGGTCAAAGTCGTCCTTCTTAATTTCAATTTCACTAATCACTAACCCATGTAAACCACATCACTTCACTAACTTGATCTAATCATTATTCTCATGAGCGCGAACATCACATCACATACTACTTATACATTATAAACATAAACTCAATAAACTCATAATGCGAAACACTCATGCATGAAAACAAAGAAATCCTTAAAACTTTCAATCTTTTTTCAAACTTTTCCTTTCTTGTAACGATATACCCTCACCCCCAAAATTAAAACTGACCATGTCCTCATGGTCAAAAATAAAGAATGAGAACAGATATAGTTACCCTTGAAGCACAGTCCTGAATTCTTCTAAATGCTCAACCTCTTCCCCCAAACTTGATTCTGATCATCTGTAAATATACAACAAACACATACCCAAATATCATAGCAAGGGAAAAGAAACTGCAAAAATAATATCCAGGAATTGACACACATAATTATTTTAAGGAATTTTTGAAAATTCTCTTTTTGGATTTTATTAAAAAAAATTTTAAAAAATGAAATAAAAAAAATGATTTGGCCTTAAGGGCCTACAATCTCTAAGAATTGAAATTGCATAAATTAACTTACCTATTATTATACAAACCGAGGCTAGACAGCCTAGGACCAATGTTTAACGTCTTTGGCACGACGTTTCACAAAGGGTTATCCAACACCTTTCCTTTCTGTCATACTTCTCTTAATTAAAGGACAAAATATAGGAGGTGACTCTCTAAGCGCTCTCACCGATAGATAATTAGTACTACTTATGACATCGAGTACATAACAATAATTACCATGTAAAATACCCCATTTTCTTGTTCTAACTTCAGCCCCTATATAGTCAGTGCTTCCATCAAATCCCCCTTCAACACCTTAGAAAACAGTCTTTCCACCATCTCATCACTCTCCAGTAAACTGACATACGCCATAAATTCCGGTCCCGGATCAGTCTCCTCATAATATCTCAGTCTCTGCCCATGTATCCCGAACCTTTTATCGAATACTACTTCTCCGTGGGAGAAACCGATCTAACCCTGTGTGGTCCTTCCCATCTTTATCAAAGTTTACCTAGAAACACTTTCAACTTTGGATTACATTGTTGTTTTCGGCATGCTTAAGGAACTTAAGACGAACATACTTAGCATGATGTACTCTTGTTCGAGCTATGTAACTCTGAGCATCCTTATACGCATAACTTCGTATCCCCTCACACTTGTTTCTTAATCATTGATCTTCCAAGGCATATAGCTCTTCTACCATGTGTATACCTAACACTGGTTCATCTAGAAAGGTGTCCTTAAGAGGGGGGTCATCCTTAGTAGGTTCTCTAAAAGTTCGTGACCATTGATCATCTCTAGCATTCTTCACACCAATTTTATCTTTTAATTCATCATCCTCCACACGTAACACCATCTCAAGAAGCTTACTTTCTGGCACCAACTTCTGTGGAGGAATAAGTTGAGGTCCAAGCGACTCTCTTGATACTCTCTTTGACGGTGAATACAACGTAGCTTCCGATACAAAAATATCTTTCCAACTAGATCGCTATTGGTCCTCTCCATTTTCAAAATTCACCTCCGACCTTTTCATCACAATTCCATATCATCTCTTAAACTACTCTGTGGTACAACTTCTTCAACCATCCCCTCTATGTTAAAACACTCAGCTGGTTCAGGTAGTTGATGGTTAGTATTAAAGACATTCATCCTCATGTTTAAATTCCCAAAAGATATGTCCATAACCCCTGTTCTACAATCAATGCATGCATTCGCTGTAGCCAAAAATGGTCTTCCTAAGATAACAGGGATATGTCTCCTTGATCTATGGTCAGGTTCCATGTCTAATACTACAGAGTCTACAGGATAGTAGAACTTACCCACTTGCACTATGACATCCTCCAAAATTCCTCTCGGTTGTTTAGTTGATCTGTCTGCTAATTGAAGCACCAATGAGGTAGTATTGAGATTTCCCAACCCTAGCTGCTGATAGATCGGGTAAGGTAATAAATTAATACTTGCACCCATATCAAGAAGAGCTCTACCAATCTTCTGGTCACCAATGACACACGAAATAATGGGAGGCCCAAGATCTTTCCTCTTAGGTGGAGCATCACTCAGTAAGATTGAACTCACTTGTTCAGTTAACAAAATCTTTTTCGGGACCTTAGTTCTGTTTTTATGCTTTTGACTACAGAGATCCTTCAAACTTTTAGCATAGGGTGGAATTTTGTCATCAATGTTTAGAAGAGGTTTATTGATCTCGACTTGCCGACATGGATCCAAAATGTCCTTCTCCTTATGCTCTTTATACAAAATCGACTCTCGAAGACGTTGAGGGTAAGGTGTTACTTCCTCATATGGTGCCCTTTCTGGTTCTTCATCCTCCTTCACTTGAGGTTGATCTTTCTGAGCTTTCCCAGCCTTTTTCTTCTGCCTTTCTTTGAACTTCTTCAACCTTTTGCTTCTTCAGCCTTTCCTCATGCTGCTCCTCAGCCTTACTATACACTTATCTTCCATTTCTCAAAATTGTGACTGCTTGGACTGTCTCATGACAAGTCTCAACAAAGGATCCAGGCTCCAGTACTTATTATGGTTTTGGGTTCACCATCGGTTGACTAGGCAATATTCTCACTATCCTATCCATAACATCCGCTAATTGTACCATTCGGGCTTCCATTTGAATAAGGGATTGGGAATGAGAGTTCAGTGTTTGGATGGTCGCCTGAGAATTATTAGATTGATTTTTAAGCTCCCTTAGGGTACTCATCATCTCTTCAAAGTTAGGTAGTCTTGATAGTGAATTTTGAGTTGGATATTGATGTTGGAAATAGTTTTGAGGATATGGAGGGTAAGTTTGATTCAAATTGAATCCTTGGTTTTGGTTTTCTTGAGGCTGGGTCTGGTAGTTATATGGTTGGACAACTTGATTATTATTAAATGACTGGAGAGCCAGAGAATTATTGGATGACTATCTGGGTTGGTAATTTGATTGAGAATTTTGAATCATTATTCTTGGCTGAGATTCAAATGATTGCTGACTCTATTGGAACCTTGGCTGTGGATATGATTATTGTTCTTGAATGAACCTTGGTTGACTATTGCATGATTGTCCTTGTGGGACCCTTTCTGGTTGGTTTTTCACATTTGTGGATATATAGGATAAGAATGGGTGATTTCTGGCATTGGAAGTGTATGAATTTGTGAAAGGAGCATTATTTAAATTGTTCCATGATGCGTTGGCATCAACGACCATTATGTCCTGACACTCATTTTAGGAATACTCGGCTTCTACCTCTGAGACTTCTCTCCTAGGTGAATGATTTTTCTTGAGAAACTTGTCTACTTTCTTTCTTAACAACGCCACTGAATCTCTTACATCATCATGATTCACCTCATACGCTTTTTTAGATCTCTTGTGAAGACCACTGATAGGTGCTCAATATTGGTCAATTTTCGCCCCTATCTTACGTTTGTTATGTCTTTACATTCCGTTACTTGGTATTTTTTTTATCCCGTTTGTGTGTGTAAACCTGTTTTAGGAGCTTCATGAGAAAACATAACTAATATTGGTGAATTAACCGAGTTCATGTTCGTTTTTATCTCGAGAAAGGAATTAAGAGGTGTGCTAGAGCAAAGAAGAGCTACTGAAGGGCAAAATGGTCATTTCCCGATATCGTTATCTTAGCGAAGGGCAAAAATGTCATTTCTAGACATTATTACTTCAACCAAAAGCATCAAAAGTCAAAGGCGACCAGTCTAGCTCAAATATGAAAAAACACGGATTTTATAGCAAAAAATGCATCATACCCTACGTCACTATAGGCAAAAACAGTCAAAATTGGACCATACCTACGCTTTGATTTATGATCCAGAATTGGACCCTACGCCCCTAACCTACGCTTGGGCGTAGGTCCAGTATTTCCAGCACCAAAATTTCAGCCAACTTCGGGCACTCATATCTCGGTCAAAAAGGATCTAAATGAGATTATTCTTGAGCCTAAAATCAATATCTTGAAGTTATCTTTCCAACGATATATCACAATCCTTCATTCAATGTGTATAACTTAAGTTATGATCAAAAGAGTGAGAGGTGTTCTACAGAAAAAGCTGAAAATTTCAGTTTCGGGCCAAAATCCTATTTTGACCCGGATTGATTTGTTTTCACCCGAATGACTTTATTTCTACCCCAACACCTCTATAAATGATATATACACATATTATACATCATATATTAGGGTTTTGCTTGGTTGAGTGTGAAATTACCAAAAAGAGTAATCTTATTCTCCAAGTTAGGGTTTCCTTCAACTTTGCCTATAAATACCAAGCTTTACTACAGATTTTAGAGAGCTTCTTGGCACGTATAATTTTCAGAGCCGCCTCTAGAGATTCATCTTATTCAAAAGGGAGGAGCCATTCATGACCTAGAGATCCGGAGAAGAAGGCCATGGAGGGCGATTCTACATCAACGATGCAGATTCTCTCAGCCATGATCAACTAATTCGGTATCTAGGATTTTCTCACAAAACCCTAGCCAAGTAATGTAGATCTAATTTTATATTCAATTGTAGAGAGGGGAAACTGTGATTATAATGTGATGATTGTGTTAGATGAAAGACCATTTTTATTCGTGATATAAGTTTATATATTTGTATTGATTCTTATCTTAGACTTTTCGAATATATTTATCTTACACAATCATAATTATTCACTATGGGCTGGAACTCAGATGCTTAATCTGTGATTTTCTACACAATGGTGGTCATAAAACTCAAAACCCTAGGTTGACACAGGTCATGCCCTGACAAACTGATATAGACATGCTTTAGTTTAATTTACTGCTTTAATTTACTTTTTTGTTAGTAGTTGACATGCACTAATCAGTTTAGTCTTAAGATGGGTTGAGAGTAATCTTTTTTGGGGTTTTCATCACTCCACCACTAGCCGCATAATATAATTCCTCATTGTATCAACTGTAAGAGGGCGATCATAACTGTGAATTAGGTCATACCGCAAATAGCTATATACTACCCCAAAAAGGAGTATCATCAACCAAATTACGACAACCCGTCTCATAACTGACCTAACTAGTACATGCCAATTATGCTACTTTAATCTACTCCTAATGCATCTAAATAAACTAAAGCATGTCTATATTAAATCGTCAATGATTGGCTTGTGTCAACCTAGGGTTTCAAGTTTCATTACCACCATTGTGTAGAAAACCATGATTAAGCATACGAGTTCCAACCCATAGTGAATAATCATAATTGTGCAAAATAATACATTCATTCCATCTAAGACAAGAATTTAGAACAAACATATAATTTTATATTATAAATCATTACGGTCTCTTAACTACTACAATCATCACAGTATGGTCAACAATTTTCCCTCGTTATAGTTAAAAACAATGAAAGAACTACATTACTTGACTAGAGTTTTGCTAGAAAACCCTAGATACCGAGTTAGTTAGCCATGGTAGAAGGTGTTTGCATCGTTGATGTAGAAACTCTCTCCATAGTCTTCTTCTTCAGATCTCTAGGTTTGAATATAGCTCTCGATAGTAGCAAGTCTGAATGAATGAACCTCTTGAATGAACGTCTCCCAAAACCAACTCTCTGAACAACCACCAGCCAGGCCTAACTTTGATATATGATCATATATATATATATAAGCAATGGTACAGAGAGGTCTTTTTCAGTCTTTTCACTCTCCACTTGATGCAAACCCTAACTTCTGATATATGTGTATATACATGTATGTAGAGGTCTGGAGTCGCAGACAAGTCTTCTAATCGAACTAGGGGTGAAACAGGCAAAAACCATCGAAAAACCACAGAAGTTGCTTGAAGCTTACCTGGCCTACGCTTCAAGCGTAGGTCCCAAGCGTAGCTCCAAGCTTAGGTATAAGCGTAGAAATGTGATTTTCAGCCATTTTTTGAAACTAGAAGCGTAGGCAAAAACGTATGTATTTTATGGAAAACTACTTTTCTCCGTGAATGCACCAAAACGACCGTCTAGAACCCACAATACTTTTTGCTAAAGATGACGGCTTCTAGAAATGCCATTTTTGCCCTCCGGAAGTCATTTTTGTCTCGGATAGCCCCTTTGACACTCCTATTGGATAGAAATAATACACTCTTCAGTTAATTCACCGAAGTTAGCTTCATTTCTTCATTAAGCTCTTGAAACAAGCTTTAACACGCAAACAACATAAAAATACCAAATAATGGAATGAAAGAACGTAACAATAGTTAGTTAAGGGGTCAAAATGACTAATATTCAAACTTACACATTGCTAGTCCCTTAGCAATAAACTCAGGGAACTTTTCTTGTGATGATTTTCTTAATCTAATTACTATAACTAATCTAACCTAATCCCTTGCTTTCGTGAGGGTCGACGATTACACTTAACGCGTGTAACAAGTCTTTTAAACCCCTAGGTTACCCCTTGTGGACGAGTGAAGTCTCGTGAAGATTTCCAGTGATGGTAACTACAAACATCTTAGTTCTCTGTAATCATGCAGGCATGAGTTCACACACAAATTCAATTAAGTCATGATATAATGCAAAAGACAACATGGATGCAAATACTCCCACTCACTACCGGACAACAATTATATCAAGCTTCGTGTCCTAAATGGTTCCCACTAAAGTGAATGATTTTGCTACTTTCTACTTTAAATCTAGATAATCTTCCGTGATCTTGTGAACACTCGACTACGATATTTCAGTTTCTCTTCTCCTACTTCATTGATAGAACTTTGCCATTTTTAGTAAAAATGTACTCTTTCCATCTTTCCACTTTTCATCCCTTTTTATCTTTCTAGGTCTCTGGACTTTCCAGCGAGGATTTTTAGTCCCGACCAACTGGGCCCGAGCTTCTTCCATGGGATTTATGTTCATCAATATTTTCCCCTTTAAACGCGAATAGTGATATTGGTGATACCAAGGCTCAGTTACTCAGTTTGAAGAACTACTTTTTGCATTTTATTTTCTCAAAATAAATTTTCAACTTTCTCCATTTCAACTATAACATCTCCCCTTATCCCCTTTTATTGTGGAAACATTATTTTTTCAACTACGTAGTCAAAGATCAACCTATTTCCCCTAGTGAATATGTGTTTGTGCTTATAAGTCAAAGTCGTCCTTCTTAATTTCAATTTCACTCATTCCCTCACCCATGTAAAACCATATCACTTCACTAACTCGATCTAATCATTACTCTCATAAATGGGAATATCACATCTCATACCACTCATGCATTATATACACAAACTTAATCAAATTGTAATGCAAAACATTCATGCGTGAAAATAAAAAACTGCTCCAAAATTTTAAAATTCCAAAAAAGATTTCACTCCTTGTAATTCTATACCCTCACCCCTAAACTTAAATGAGACCATGTCCTCATGGTCAAAAATAAAGTATGAGAACATATATAGTTACCCTTGAAGCTTAATTATGGATTCAACATTGAAGCACGTGATCTCCTCCCCCAAACTTGATTTGGATCACCTGTAGATATGATCAACAAAGCACACATACCCAATCATAGCAAGGGAAAATTAATTTCAAAAATATTCAAAAATTCACACAATTTTGCAAGGAATTAAATATTTTCCTTTTTTTCCCAACAAATTTGGCTTAAGGGCCTACAATCCTGCGAATAAAATAAAAGATAAAAATAAAAATAAAAATAAAGACGTGGCCTTAAGGGTCTACCGTCTCTAAGAATTTAAAAATTGCATAAATTAAATGACCTACTATTTTACAAACCTAGGCTAGAAACTAACTTTCACAACCTAGAACCAATGTTTAATGTCGTCGGCACGACAGGACCACTCAATGGGTTATCCAACACCCTTCATCTCTGTAATATCTCCCCTACTCATAGGACAAAATATATGAGACGACTCTCTCAGTGTTCTCACCTGTAGACAAGTAGTACTATCTGATAAGTCCATTTTACATACATATTTTATCCCCAAATGTATATTTGTTAGTAGGTAAAACTATTTATTTTAATTAATTTAGAAGTGTAATAATGATAAATGCATAAAACTTAATTTATATAATAAAATTGTTGAATAAATCATTTTCAATGTCATTAAATTACATCTACATTTATGTCTTTCATTTATAGGTGTAAAGTGAGAAATGAATCAAATGCACATGGATGAAAGTTGGATGAATCAAATGCACATGGATGAAAGTTGGATGATTCAAATGCACATGGAAAAACAACAAAATGTGATGGAAAGTGATGAAAAAGAAAAGAAAAGAATATTTCATTTCTCTTTACAAGTTGTAATTTGATTCCAATATTTCTCTATAAATATGGATACATCTTGAAGAGGAAAGAAAATGAAAGAAGAAAGAAGAAGAAGGAGGAGAGCAAGAAGGACACCAAAGAGGAGAATAATTTATCTTCAATTCCGGGTTTTATTGTTCTTACTTTGTTATTTTCTTTTTAAGCATGTGTGACTAAATTCTTAACTAAGGTTGAGGATGAAACCACTATTTATGAAATAAATTCCTTTTAGTCTTTTATCAATTTCCATGTGTATGGTTTAAATGCTTATGATTTTCATTTCATAGTATTAATTGTTTTAAATTCCTTTCACTATAAATATCATGTATTTATAGTAGTTAAGAATTCTTATCACAATTAATCAAGCTTGGATTTGATGAGTTTATAAGTAAAAATCTTTGATCTTATGTGATCCATTAAATTGCATACATAGGATGCTTAGAATTTTACACTTTAAAGCGAAGGAAAATCTATTTCTTGAAAATATATTTCATTAGTGCGTTATTGTTAAATCTTGAGAAAGTAATAAGATTGATTTCTAAATTACTACTCTAAAATTGGAATTGATAAAGGAATAATTAGAAGTTTATGGATTAGTGGTGGTGGATTCCGATACCTTAGTATTTTCTCCCTATTATTCTCGCTTTAATTATTTGTATTTCTATATTGCATGTTTAGTATAAAAATCACTTCAACAAACAAACTTTGAGAAACTAGGTTAGTTTTAGATTAATTTGAGTTTAATTAAGTTCTCTTTAAAGCATTCCCTTGGGTTCGACCTCGTTCTTGCATAACCTAAATTACAATTGATTCGTGCACTTGCAGTAATATTTTAAAATACACCAAGTTTTTGGCGCCGTTGCCGGGGAATAGCAACAAGAAACTAATTAAATTTAAGTTGATTTAATTCTTCTACTAGTTATTTTTTTTAAAAAAAAAAAACAGATTTTAGAAGATACTGTTTTGCTTGAATCTATTGTTTCGAAAAAAAAAAAAAGTTTTAAAAAAAAATATCGATACTACTGTAGCAATTTCGTGATACTGTAGCAATAATATTGTCACTTTGAAAAAAAAAATAAAAAAAAAATAATAAAAAATTTCATATTCCAGTAGCTTTATTCATTGTAAGCTTTTGATTTTTTTTTTTTGATTTTTTTTTTATTTTTTGTCAAATTATACTCTAGTAGCTTTGCTAAATTGTAGTTGTTGTTTTTTTTAAATAAAAAAGAAATTTGAATTTCTACTGTAGCATTTCGAGTACTGTAGTAAAAAAAAAAAAAAAAAAAAAAATTCATTTGTGATAAGCTACTGCTTTGTTTAAAAAATAAAAATAAAATAAAATAAAAAAATTTCTTTCTAATTGTGATAGTACTGTAGTGTTTCTTCACTTTTAAATTTAGAGATTAGTATTTTATTAGTGATAACAAATTAGAAAAAAAAAGAAAAAAAAAAAAAAATTCAAAAACTACTGTAGCATTTCGGCTACTGTAGCAAAACAAAAAAATAATAATAATAAAAAAAAAAAAAATTTATTTTGTTTATTCTTAGCTTAAGTATAGAATTAGTGTTTGTCTGCTTAAGTTTATAATTTTTGTTATTTTTATTTTTGTTTTTAAGTAATTGATCCTTCTTGAATTTTTTAGGTAATATTTTTTTTGAGATTGCATTGGATAAGCAAATACTTGGATTTTTTTGTGCCAACTTCACTAGTATTATTGCGGAATCCAGGTAAGTACCCCTATCTTTAGTAAATAGTATTATTTTTTTAGATTAGGTGAACATAGTTTTTATATAGGTGAAATTTTGCATGCTACCTTTAGGATAGAATAACACTAGAAATAACCTTTAGGAACACACTTTCTTCAAATTTATTTTTGTTATTTATTTTATTTTATTTCGTTTACTTCTTTCTTTATTTATTTATTTAAAAAAAAAAAAAAAAAAAAGAAGAAGAAAGTTCACACACTCACTCCCTTTACTTTTATTTTTGTTGACTTGCTTGTATGTGCATTTTTTAATTTAGCATTTTGCATAAATCTTTTAGTAAGGGCATTAACCCTCTAACAAGATAAGGATTGGATTTCATCACCAATTCCTTGCCCATTAGGTTAAAAATCTCCTTACATTTGTATACCCTTGGCTAAATTTAGTTTAATTTAAAATCAAGTAGACGTTGGCCAATAGGTTTTCATATAGCTCATAGGATTCTCTTGGACATTGTTAAACTTTTGGTAACTCCAGTGAGTCACTATTAAATTGATAAACGGTAGGACAGTTCTGTCTAGGAGTGTGGCTGACGCGGCATTAAGCAGGCCTAGTGCCTCGCCACACTTTCCTAGGAACTACTTCGTTGTTAGTTTGATGGTCCTTAACTGGTCATCCATTAGTTTTCTCTGAAAGGGAGTAGGAGCTGTCTAACTAGGTGAAGATTATTTTGGAATTAGTCCTAATAATCTCTCATATAGGAAATTAAAAAATAAAAAATAAAAAAAAAATAGAAATCACTACCCTTGAATTAAATTTCAGATAAAGAAAATACTTGTTTTGGTAGTGTGTTTGTTGAGTCATGGAGTCTTCCTAGTGCATGTTAGGTCGTCGATCTCTGAAATCAAAGTTGGCACCTTTAAATCTAGAAATTGAGAGAACTTTTAGAAAAGGTGTAAGGAATTCTAGTGTTGAAAAGATCATTGAAGTCAAGATGGAGGGAGAACAGAATGAAGTGAAAGCCCTTAAGGATTATTATACTCCCGCACATATCACAAATCCTTCTTGTATTGTCTTGCCTGCTACACAACATGCCCATTTGGAAATACGGGCAGCAGTAATCAATTTACTGCCGACTTTTAGAGGTTCGAACTTTGAAGACCCATACCTTCATGTTAAGGAATTTTTAGAGATTTGTTCCACTTTGAATTTTCAGAATATTCCCGAAGAGTCAATTAAGATGAGGTTATTCCCATTCTCTTTGAAAGAGAAAGCCAAGTCTTGGTTATATTCATTGGAACCAGAATCAATCAAATCTTGGGATGAACTTTGTAAAAAATTCCTCACTAAATTCTTCCCTAGACATAGAACTAATTCCCTTCGCCGAAATATCATGGAATTTGCTCAAAAAGAAGGTGAACAGTTTTACATGTGTTGGGAAACATTCAATGATTTGCTACTTAAGTGTCCCCACCATGGTTTTGAAAAATGGCGCTTAGTTGAATTCTTTTATGATGGATTATCAGCTCAAAATCGTCAACTAATTGAGTCACGAGGTGGGGTAGATTTCATGTCTAAGAATGAGAATGAGGCTTGGAAATTTCTAGATGCGTTAGCTGAGAGTTCCCAACATTGGGAATACTCAGGGAGGGTTGAGAGAAGAAGTTTACCAATGTCTATGGATACCAAAAAGGGAGGAGTCTATGAGGTTAGTGAGGGAACTGATCTGAGTGCAAGGATAGCTAGTCTCACCAGAAAAGTGGAGGCTATAGAGATGAAAAATGGAAAACGTTCTTCAGTCCATGTTATTAGTGAGACATGTCAACTTTGTGAGAGTCCATCTCATACTGCTCAGACGTGTCTCTCTATAGCATCATTCCATGAGTGTATAACTGAACAAGCTAATGCACTAAACGGTTATAAGAAACCATTTGGCAGTCCCTATTCTGACACATACAACCCCAATTGGAGAAATCATCCTAATTTCTCATGGAGTCAAAATCAGTCTCAAAACAACTCGGGTATGCAACATATGCAATCCCAAAGGCAACCACCAGCATCATATCCTTCCATGTCCCAAAATTCTCATCCATATGTCCCCCAACAACCAAGGAAACCAACACTGGAAGATACATTACAACAGTTCATGCAACAAACTAGTCAATCGATTTCTAAATTAGAAACACAGATTGGCCAGTTAGCCACTGTTGTAGGAGAGAGGGAAAAAGGAAAATTTCCTAGTCAGCCCATTCCCAACCCAAAGGGTCAATATCATGTGAGTGAACAGTCGACCTCTGGTCCAACTGATCAAGTACAGTCAATCATAACCCTAAGGTCAGGCAAACAAGTTGACAATCAAGTCAAAATTCCAATAAGGGAAACTGTGAAAGGTAACCATGAACCAGAAAAGGAAAACAAAATGGAATCTAAAGTTGACCCAAAAGTCCAAATTCCCGATCTTGTCCCCAATCCTCTAGTAGAACCTTCAGTTAGGAACTTTGTTCCTACTGCACCATTTCCTCAAAGACTCCAAAAGCCTAAGAAGGGGCATCATTACAAAGAGATTATGGAAATATTCAAACAAGTCAAAATCAATATTCCATTTCTCGATGCAATTCAACAAGTCCCCTCTTATGCTAAGTTTCTGAAAGATTTATGTACGGTTAAACGTGGATTGAATGTGTATAAAAAAGCCTTCCTTACAGAGCAAGTAAGCTAAATTATCCAGCACCGCACACCACCTAAATTCAAGGATCCCGGTTGTCCTACAATTTCATGTACAATAGGTAACCAAATAATTGAGCAATCTTTGCTTGATTTGGGTGCGAGTGTAAATCTGTTGCCATACTCTGTGTATGAGCAACTCGGTCTTGGTGATTTGAAACCCACAAAGGTAGTGCTACAGTTGGCAGATCGTTCAGTCAAGGTACCTCGCGGTATCATTGAGGATGTGTTAATTCAAGTTGACAAATTCTTCTTTCCAGTAGACTTCATAGTCTTAGACACTCAACCTGTGGCTAATCCCAATAGCCAAATTCCTGTTATCCTTGGTCGACCATTCCTAGCCACTTCAAATGCTTTAATCAATTGTAGGAATGGTGTCCTGAAACTTTCATTTGGAAACATGTCTGTTGAGCTTAATGTTTTTAATGTGAGCCGACAACCATCAGACTCTGAGGATATAAGTGATGTGAATCTAATAGAGAGCTTAGTACAAGAGACTTTTGAACATTCAAGTTTTGATGATCCTTTAGAAGCATGTCTAAATCACTTTGGGTGTGATTTTGATCTGGATAGTGCTTGTGAAGAAGTGAATACCTTGTTAGATTCTGTCCCTTTTATGGACATTGAGAATTGGAAAGCCAAGGTAAAACTCCTTTCACCAATTGAATCTAAACATGTCTCATCTGTTGAGTCACCTCCAAAATTGGATCTGAAAGTTTTACCTTCTGAACTGAAGTATGCCTACTTAGGTCCAAATAAGAGTCTTCCTATCATCATTGCTTCTGAGTTAAATAAAGAACATGAGGAAAAACTCTTAAATGTCCTTAGGGAGCATAAATCGGCTATTGGGTGGACTATAGCAGACATTAAGGGTATATCTCCATCCGTGTGCATGCATCGTATCCATCTTGAGGAAAATGTTAAAACTTCGCGAGAAATGCAAAGACGGCTTAACCCCAACATGAAAGAGGTCGTTAGGGCAGAAGTCTTGAAGTTGTTAGATGTGGGGATCATATATCCTATTTCCGATAGTTCTTGGGTAAGTCCTGTTCAAGTCGTGCCTAAGAAATCAAGTATCACGGTAGTCACAAATGATGTCAATGAGTTAGTACCGACCCGAATGACCACTGGATGGCGAGTGTGCATTGATTATAGGAAGTTGAACACTTTCACTAGGAAAGATCATTTTCCACTTCCTTTTATCGATCAGATGCTTGAGAGATTAGCAGGTCATGAGTACTACTGTTTCCTAGATGGTTATTTTGGATATAACCAAATTCCTATTGCACCTGAGGATCAGGAGAAAACCACATTCACTTGTCCTTTTGGAACATTTGCCTATACGTATGCCATTTGGATTATGCATAGCACCTGCTACTTTTCAGCGGTGTATGCTCAGCATATTTTTTGATATGGTAGAACGTTTTCTTGAGGTGTTTATGGATGACATCTCCGTGTTTGGCTCATCCTTTGATGAATGTCTCATTCATTTGAAACTCGTGCTTACACGTTGTGAGGAGAAAAATCTGGTCTTAAATTGGGAGAAATGCCATTTTATGGTGAAAAAGGGAATTGTCTTGGGGCATGTTATTTCAAAGAAGGGTATAGAGGTTGACAAAGCTAAGGTTGATCTAATTTCCAATCTTCCACCACCACGTACGGTCAAAGAGATTAGGTCATTCTTAGGTCATGCAGGATTTTATCGTCGATTCATTAAAAACTTTAGCAGCATTTCCAGACCCCTTTGCAATTTACTTGCTAAAGATGTTGCTTTTGTCTTTGATGACGAATGCCTGAAAGCTTTTGAGAAGCTCAAAACATTGTTGACCACAACACCTATCATGAAGCCACTGAGTTGGGATGCGCCTTTTGAGATTATGTGCGATGCATCTGATTATGCAGTTGGAGCTGTGTTAGGGCAACGTGTGAAAAGGCTACCCCATGTGATCTATTATGCAAGTAAGACATTAAATGAGGCACAACTGAATTACTCTACCACTGAAAAAGAATTGTTAGCATTTGTGTTTGCATTAGACAAGTTTAGGTCCTATCTGTTAGGGTCTAAAGTCCTCATTTTCTCAGATCATGCTGCACTTAGGTATCTCTTCTCTAAAAAAGATGCTAAGCCGCGCTTAATTCGATGGATCCTATTGCTACAAGAGTTTAATCTAGAAATTCGAGATAAGAATGGGTCTGAAAATGTAGTAGCTGATCACTTGTCTAGGCTCATTCTTGAGACATCCTTAGACTCCATGCCTATTCTTGAGTCTTTCCATGATGAACAACTCTTTGTTGTATCTGAGTCACCTTGGTTTGCCGACATTGTGAACTATCTTGTCACAGGTCAAATGCCTTCACATTGGACTAAGCAAGATAAATCCAAATTCTTATCTGAGGTCCGTCACTTCTTTTGGGATGATCCGTACTTATTCAAGTATTGTCCTGATCAGATTATTCGAAGATGTGTCCCCAATTGTGACCAAACTAGTGTAATTTCCTTTTGTCATGATCATGCATGTGGAGGTCATTTTAGTTCAAAGAGAACCGCTGCAAAGATATTGCAATCTGGATTTTACTGGCCCTCAATCTTTAAAGATTGTCATTCTTATTGCTTAGCATGTGAGCGATGTCAAAATTTAGGGAGTATTTCACGTCGAAATATGATGCCTTTAAAACCAATTCTGATTATTGAAGTTTTCGATGTTTGGGGCATTGATTTCATGGGACCATTTCCTAATTCATTTGGCAATTTGTACATCCTTGTCGCAGTTGATTATGTGTCTAAATGGATTGAGGCAATTGCATGTAAAACTAATGATCACAAGGTGGTAGTCAAGTTTTTGAAAGATAATATCTTTTCACGTTTTGGTACACCCCGTGCTATTATTAGTGATGGGGGGAAACATTTTTGCAATAGGGTTTTCGAAGCATTAATGAGAAAATATTGTGTAACCCACAAAATGGCACTTGCTTATCATCCCCAGACTAGCGGTCAAGTTGAGTTATCCAATAGAGAAATTAAGCACATTTTGGAGAAAACGGTTAACCCAAATAGGAAAGACTGGTCCTTGAGACTTAGTGATGCACTGTGGGCATACCGTACTGCATTTAAGAACCCCATTGGAATGTCTCCTTACCGAATGGTGTATGGAAAAGCTTGTCATCTCCCAGTTGAGTTAGAGCATAGAGCCTTTTGGGCTATTAAGCAACTCAACTTTAACCTTGACAGAGCAGGAGTCCATAGGAAGCTTCAGTTGAATGAGTTGGAGGAAATTAGGAATGATGCTTACCAGAGTACAAAAATCTATAAAGAGAAAATGAAAATAAGGCATGACAAAAGTATTCTTAGGAAAACTTTCACACCTGGTCAAAAAGTCTTGCTTTATAATTCTCGGTTGCATTTGTTTCCAGGAAAGTTGAGATCTCGATGGTCTGGTCCGTTCATTGTTCGAATTGTTCATCCATATGGAGCCATTGAGATTGAAAATCCAAAAAATGGTGATGTGTTCAAAGTTAACGGTCAGCGTTTGAAACCATTTTTAGAGTTACTTTCTCAAGAAGGGGAGGAGATCTTTCTGAGTGATCGTGTTTATCAGGATTGACCTATGTGCTCTTGTTGTACATATCTATTTTAGGATTTTTTACGTTATTTTTAATTTTTGTTTTGAATTCTATCAACTCATTGTTGTTTGATAGCAAGTTTGACCAGATCAACCTACCATGAGTCAGGTGATACCTTTTCACTCTTGTTTTTTTGTTTACAAAATGTGAGTTTGTCCAACATTAGGGACAATGTTGAGTTTAGGTTTGGGGGTATGGTGTCTAATTTTTGTTGTGTAATTCATTAATTTAAAAAAAAAAAAAAAAAAATTTGTTTTTACGCATGAATGTTTTGCATTACAAGTTGATTGAGTTTGTGTTTATGATGTGTGAGTAGTATGTGATGCAATATTCCCGTTCATGAGAGTAATGATTAGATCGAGCTAAGTGAGGTGATGTGGTTTTACATGGGTGAATAGATTAGTGAAATTGAAACCGAAAAGGACGACTTTGACCTATAAGCACAAGCACACATTCACTATGGGAAAAACAATTGATCTTTGACTATATAGTTGAGAAATTAATTTTGCCAGAATAAAATGGGAGATGGGGAGTTGATATAGATGAAATGGAGAAAATTTTGAAAATTTATTTTGAAAAATAAAATGCAAAAAGTAGTTCTTCGATCTGAGTAACCGGACCTTGGTATCACCAATATCATTCTTCGCGTAAAAAGGGGAGAAAACTAATGAGCATAAATTCCAATAAAGAAGTTAGGGCCCAGTTGGTTGGGATTAAAAATCCTCGCTGGAAAGTCCGGAGCTTAGAAAGATAAAAAGGAATGAAAAGTGTAATGATGGAAGGAATAATTTTTTGGCAAAAATTTGATCAATGAAGTAGAAAAAGAAAGATTGAAATACCATAGTAGAATGTTCACAAAAACACGGAGGGTTGTCTGGATTGGGAGTAGAAAGTAACGAAATCTTTTACTTTTGTGGGAACCATTCATGACACGAATCTTGAGATTAGTTATTGTTCGGTAGTGAATGGGAGTATTTGCATCCATAATATATTGTGCATTATATCATGACTTGGTTGATGAGTATGTGAATGCATGAATGCGTGATTATAAAAAAATTGAGAAGTTGTGGGTAGTATATCCAACCCTCACGAGAATCGATGCTTGTGGGTATCATCACTGGAAACCCTCACGAGACTATAACTCGTCCACTAGGGGAAACCTAGGGGTTCAAAGGCTTATTGCATATGCTAAATGTAATCGAGATAACCAGCGAAAATGGTGTAGTTAGAATTTTATTTCTTTTTGTTTTGCTCGAGGACTAGCAAAATATAGGTTTGGGGGTATTTGATAAGTCCATTTTACATACATATTTTATCCCCAAATGTATATTTGTTAGTAGGTAAAACTATTTATTTTAATTAATTTAGAAGTGTAATAATGATAAATGCATAAAACTTAATTTATATAATAAAATTGTTGAATAAATCATTTTCAATGTCATTAAATTACATCTACATTTATGTCTTTCATTTATAGGTGTAAAGTGAGAAATGAATCAAATGCACATGGATGAAAGTTGGATGAATCAAATGCACATGGATGAAAGTTGGATGATTCAAATGCACATGGAAAAACAACAAAATGTGATGGAAAGTGATGAAAAAGAAAAGAAAAGAATATTTCATTTCTCTTTAAAAGTTGTAATTTGATTCCAATATTTCTCTATAAATATGGATACATCTTGAAGAGGAAAGAAAATGAAAGAAGAAAGAAGAAGAAGGAGGAGAGCAAGAAGGACACCAAAGAGGAGAAGAATTTATCTTCAATTCCGGGTTTTATTGTTCTTACTTTGTTATTTTCTTTTTAAGCATGTGTAACTAAATTCTTAACTAAGGTTGAGGATGAAACCACCATTTATGAAATAAATTCCTTTTAGTCTTTTATCAATTTCCATGTGTATGGTTTAAATGCTTATGATTTTCATTTCATAGTATTAATTGTTTTAAATTCCTTTCACTATAAATATCATGTATTTATAGTAGTTAAGAATTCTTATCACAATTAATCAAGCTTGGATTTGATGAGTTTATAAGTAAAAATCTTTGATCTTATGTGATCCATTAAATTGCATACATAGGATGCTTAGAATTTTACACTTTAAAGCGAAGGAAAATCTATTTCTTGAAAATATATTTCATTAGTGCGTTATTGTTAAATCTTGAGAAAGTAATAAGATTGATTTCTAAATTACTACTCTAAAATTGGAATTGATAAAGGAATAATTAGAAGTTTATGGATTAGTGGTGGTGGATTCCGATACCTTAGTATTTTCTCCCTATTATTCTCGCTTTAATTATTTGTATTTCTATATTGCATGTTTAGTATAAAAATCACTTCAACAAACAAACTTTGAGAAACTAGGTTAGTTTTAGATTAATTTGAGTTTAATTAAGTTCTCTTTAAAGCATTCCCTTGGGTTCGACCTCGTTCTTGCATAACCTAAATTACAATTGATTCGTGCACTTGCGAGTAATATTTTAAAATACACCACTATCCATGACATCAAATATAAAACAATAATCACCATATAAAGTACCTCGTTTATCACGTTCTAACTTTTCCCCATGTACAGGCAATGTGTCCAACAAATCTTCCTTCAACATCTTATGTAAGGTTCCTTCCACCAATTCATCATTTTCCATTAGATTGACAGATGCCATAAATTCCGGTCCCGGATCAATCTCCTCATAAATCTACCACGCCTCTTTAACCTCTCATTTCCAAAACCTACCTCTCTGTGGGGGTAAACCGATTTAACTCTAAATGGTCCGTCCTTTCTTAACCGGATCTTAGCTGGAAATAATTTTAGTTTCGAATTACACCTCTGTCCCTTTTGGCCGAGCTCAAGGAACTTAAGACGAACATGCTTAGCACGGTGTACTCTTATCTGAGCTATATAAATTCGAACATCCTCAAACGCACAATTCCGTCCCCCCTCACACTCATTTCTTAATCGCGGATCTTCCTAAGCATACAACTTGTCTACGATGTTTATACTCAACACTCGCTCATCTGAAAAGGGATCCTTAAGAGGGATGTCATCCTTGGTAGGCTCTATGAAAGTTCGTGGTAAATGATCAGCTCTCACAGTCTTTGCACCCTTTTCATCTTTCAAAACGCCATCCTATTGATCCTTAATTATCCCACACATTATCATTTCTTGAAGTGTAATCTTAAGCATCAACTCTTGTGGAGGAATAGGTTGAAGTCCAACTGACTCTCTTGGTGTTATCTTTGGATGTGAGTACCAAACGACTTCCAATGCCGTAATAACTTCCAAATTTGATTGCTTTTGATCCTCATAGTTTTCTAATTTTGTCTCCACATCTTGTTTATTCATCACTAAGCTTTCCTCTCGACCTTCAGTGCCATCATACAACCTAATCTTATAAAGTGAGTTATCGGTCACCAATGCAGCTGATGGCACAAATGGAGATTTAGGCAAATCTCTTGGCTCCTCCCCTGGTTGCAAACCTAGAGCTCTTTCAAATGCATTTGATCTTTCCATCACAACATCCAGGTCATTTATTGCTCGACTCTGAGGTATCGGTTCTTCACAAGCCTTATTGACTTCTTCAACATTAAAGCACTCAACCGGTGTATTGATTTGATGACCTATATCAAAAAAATTCATCATCACCTTCATATTCTCGAAACATAGATCCATCGCTCCTATCCTGCAATCGATATGTGCATTGGTTATGGTCAAGAATGGTCTTCCTAATATCACTGGGATATGTTTCTTCAAGTCTTGAACAGGTTCTATATCAAGAATTATGAAGTCCATTGGGAAGTAATACTTGTTCACTTGAATGATAACATCTTCCAGAACTCCCCTCGCTTGCTTAATTGACCTATCTGCAAATTGGAGCTCCACCGAAGTAGGACTGAGCTCTCCTAACCCTAGCTATTGATAAATTGAATATAGTAGTAAGTTAACACTGGCACCTAGATCAAGTAGAGCTCTACCTATTTCCCAGTCACCAATGACACATGAAATAGTGGGAACACCAGGATCTTTCATCTTAGGTGGTATGTTACTTAGAAGCAATGAACTAACTTGTTCAGTCATCATGATCTTCTTTGGAGTCTTTGCTCTATTTTTTTGCTTTTGTGTACAGAGGTCCTTGAAGAACTTAACATAGGGTGGTATTTGGTCTATAATGTCTAAGAGAGGCAGATTAATCTTGAATTATCAGAATGTTTCCAACATGTCTGACTCTTTATTCTTACCATTTCTGGTTGGCTCTCTAAGACGTTGAGGGAATGGTGTTTCCTCTTCAAATGATGCTCTTTCTAGCTTTCATCTTCCTCCACTTGAGGTTGATCTTTCTAAACTTTCTCAGCCTCTTTCTTCTGAGCTTCTTCTCTTGCCTTTCCTTGAACTTCTTTGGCCTGTTGCTTATTCAGCCTCTCCTCATGCTACTTCTCAGCCTTACTATCCAGTTCTTAAAATCATGACTGCTTGGACTGTCTTATGACGAGTGTTAAAGGATCCCAACTCCAGTGTTTGTTGCGGCTTTGGGTTAACTATTGGGTGACTAGGCACTATTCTCTCTATCCTATCCACAACATTTGCTAATTGTACCATTTGGTCTCCTATTTGAGCAGTGAATTGGGAATGAGAGTTCAGTGTTTTGATGGTCACCTAAAAATCATTAGATTGATTTTTAAACTTCCTCAGGGCCCTCATCACCTCTCATTCAAAGTCAGGTAATCTTGGTGGTGGATTTTGATGTTGGAAATGATTTTGAAGATATGGAGGGTAAGGTGGATTTGGATTGAATCCTTGGATTTGGTTTCCTTGAGGCTGAGTTTTGTAGTTATATGTTTGGATAGCCTGATTAGTATTGAATGGTTAGAGAGCTTAAGAATTATTAGATGGATGTCTCGGCTGGTAATTTGACTGAGGATTTTGAGCCATGATTGTTGGTTGGGAGTCAAATGATTGTTGACTTTGTTGGAACCTTGGCTGTGAATTATATGACTGATGTCTCTCAGTGAACCTTGGTTGTGAGTTCTCCAAATTTGTAGAGTTATAGGAAATGAGTGGATGATTTCTGGCATCCGAGGTGTATGAATTAGTGAAATGAGCATTATTGGAATAGTTCCACGATGCATTAGCATCAACAACCATTATCTCCTGACACTCATTTTGGGAATACTCACCTTCTATTCTTAGCATCTCTCTAGGAGGAGAATGACTTCGCTGAAGAAAGTTTTCAATTCTCTATAATTTTTCTCCTATCAATGCCATTAAATCTCTCACATCATCATTATTCATGCCATAAGCTTTCTCAGATCTTCTATCCTGTCCCCCTCTTGTCCTCAACTCAGATTCATATTGAATCGTATTCTCATTAATATTATCAAACAAATCTAAGAGTTCTTTTGCTAGCCTTAAGATAAACTGACCTTGTGTTGAAGCATCTATCAAAGTTTTATGAGTCTCTCCAAGTCCCATGTAGAACTTTTAGCAATATCCTGTTCATAAAACCTACGATGAGGACATTTATACAAAATTTCACTTTATCTCTCCCAAGCATTATGAAACTGCTCACTAGGCAACTGCCTAAAGCTTTTAATTGCATCTTCTGCTTCTGAGGTTTTTCCTATGGGATAGTGCTTCTCTATGAATTCTTTCTTAAGGGCTTCCTAATCAATTTTAATTTCTTTTGCAAATTTGATGTACTATATTTTAGCTCTCTCTTTTAATGACTAATGGAATAATCTCACTCGCAAGTCATTTTTGGACAGATTGTCATACCTAACAATGGATGCGACCTCTAAGAAATCGTTACTATACTGGTATGAGTCCTCTATTCTAAGGCCTGAAAATTTTGGAAACATATTGATGATGCTTGTCTTGATCTCGAAGTGCTTCGCTCCATCTTCCTCTGAAAAATCAGCATAGGAGTCATACGCATTGGGTGCGTAATATCCCTTCAATGATGTCTCTGGTGCCCTCGCGCAGGTTGGGTCTTCGATAACCCATTGCTCATTCTTCAATGATTGACGATGACGTTCTTCAATAGCTTGACGTTTTAAAAAAAAAAAATCTGTTTGATCCCAAGATGAAAAGGTTCTAATTCAACATTGAGATTAAAACAGGATTTTGGAGCGGTCGTACACCAAGCAAAAAAAATTCTATACTTTTATTTTATTTTATTTTTACTTCTCAACTATTCTAAATATTAACAGAAAATAAAGCTAAAATTGTGCACGAAATTAAGATAAACTAAAACTCACCAGAGGTCCAATGACGCAACTTCTGTTTTGCCAAATCTCTTTATGCTCTTCAGAATACCTATCAATCACACAAAAATTCCAACTTTCAATACACTACAATAACACAATGTAAATAAACTACTAAAGCTAATGAACAATGCTCAGTTCCCCGACAATGGTGCCAAAAACTTGATGTGATGTCAGGTGTATAGAAATATATAATTAAAAACAACACCTTAATGACTCTAGGTTTTATCCTACACAAGTGCACGTATCAATTATAGAATAGCAAACGGCTTGAGTAAGGGATATCGATCCCACAAAGACTGAGATTGTTCACTTTAGCAATTTAAAAACACTGAATTATATTTTTCTGAAGAATGATTTGTTTGGGTGGTCAAAGAACAAATTATCTATTTTAACTATTAATTATCTAGAAAGCAAAGTAAATTGGTTGTGATTTAGATGAGAGAAAAAACTAGGGTTTTCATCACTCCATCACTAACTGTATAATATAGTTCCCCATTGTATCAACTGTAAGAGGGCGATCCATAACTGTGAATCAGGTCATACGGCCTGTGTCAACCTAGGGTTTCAAGTTTCATTACCACCATTGTGTAGAAAACTATGATTAAGCATCCGAGTTCCAGCCCATAATGAATTATCATAATTATGCAAAATAATACATTCATTCCATCTAAGTCAAGAATTTAGAACAAACATATTGTTGGCCACATATTGACACCTAGAGGGGGGTAAATAGGGTCAATTATTAACTTTGAGACTTTTTCGGTTTGACTTTGTTTTAACAAAAATAATCTTTGTAGAGCTCTAATCAAACATTTAGTTAGATAAATGATCTCTTAAGTGACAACTTCATTTCATACTTGTACTAATGCAACATTGCATCATTGATTCAATTTAGAATATGAAGTATTATACAATAACCAAGTATGCAATTCTCCTAACCAAATAGAACATGTAATAACACTTTTCCTCATTTATGAACATTATGCATAAAGTGTTATTGTCTAGAAAACATCCTAAAAGTACACTCTTAAGGTAAAGGTTAGGATGAATAAGCATTTTGTCAAGCACATGGGATTCATATGGACATTAAAGGCGTTGGTTTGTTGAAGTAACATTTTATTTAAACACGTGTTGTGTAACAAGATTTAGTAAAATAAATGAGATGATAGTCTAAGCTATAATCCAATCCAGCTCACTTCCTCACATACATAGAGTTATGAATGAAATACTCAAATGAAAAGCTCAAACTCAATGTGTGGAAGAATGAATGACAAGATAAAATATGAATGATGCTCATGTGGTGATTCTTATAGAAGAGATTTCTACCCAACAATAATTTCAACAATTTATGCCCAAATTGGTAGATTTTCATCTATACTCTTCTCTCCCTCTTCTCTCACCCATTTTCGGCTCATATATGACACATATATAGCATAGGAACACAATATAGCCGTTTGGGGGTGTTTTGGGAAGTTTTGGAACATTTTTTATTCGAAACTAGCCGTTAGAATTCAAATCCAGGATGAGGTAGTCGACTGGGTGTTTTGGGGCAGTCGGCTGGGTCTTTAAAAATTTATTTTTAGCTCTCTGACTTAGCCTGTCGATTGGTCTTCTTGGCCCAGTTGACTTGGTCAACAGGCAGTAGACTGGGTGGTTTACCTAGTCGATTAGGCTGTTTAGCCCAATTTCGACGTAGTTCACTCATTTGGTCATAATAGTAGTTTCGTAACTCGGATGGAGGCGTTATTTAGCATTTTGGAAAGAGGACTTCAATATATTTATGTTAGGAGTTTGAATCACTCCATTTGACCCATGTTTGAGTGCGATATTCTTGTTTGAATGTGACTCTTCATTTCAAACTTCTAACCTACTTGACGGTTTTTTGTGAAATCTTTTGGGATTTTTCCAAGATGACTTAGAAACACTCCTAGGATGTCTTAGAGACTTAATAAGGTCCTGGACATGCCTAAAGTTAATATTGAGATCATAAAATGATTTTCCAATTTAAACAAATTCTCAATATTAGACAAAAGTGTTTCATGGTTTAACAATTTTGTTCAAAGATTTAATATGCATCTAGAATCTATTTCAAGTAATATGAGTTAAGTTGATGGTTCTAAGAAAACGTATTTTTTGAGTTCTTCCATAGCTTATGAAAGCTTGAACTAACTCAACTTTAGCAAAGACTAAATGATGTTCACCAACTTTCTTGAGTTTTA
This sequence comes from Cornus suecica, assembly GCA_963922005.1. NCBI lineage: Eukaryota > Viridiplantae > Streptophyta > Magnoliopsida > Cornales > Cornaceae > Cornus > Cornus suecica. The sequence continues at coordinate 51,900,605 of OY998240.1, read as the reverse complement.
TCTTGAATCAACAACCTATTAAGGATAACTCAAGTAGAAATTAAATTCACCACATTCAATGGTTTTTTATCATCAAAATGTCATGTTTACAGTCGTGGAAAACCTTGAGTCAACACATATAATTATATATTGCAAATCAGTACGGTCTTTTAACTACTACAATCATCATAGTATAGTCAACAGTTTCCCCTCATTATAGTTAAAAATAATGAAAGAACTACATTACTTGGCTAGGGTTTTGCTAGAAAACCTTAGATACTGAGTTAGTTAGCTATGGTAGAAGGTGACTACATCGTTGATGTAGAAACGCTCTTCATAGTCTTCTTATCCGAATCTCTAGGTTTGAATATGACTCTCAATAACAGCAAGTATGAATGAATGAACCTCTTCAATGAACGTCTCCCAAAACCAACTCTCTAAACAACTAACCAGCCAGTCCTAACTCTAATATATAATCATGTATATATATAGGCAATGGTATAGAGATACCCTTTTCAGTATTTTCACTCTCCACTTCATGCAAACCTTAACTTCTGATATATATATATGAATGTATATACATGTATATAGAGGTCTGGAGTTGCAGGCACGTCTTCCAATCGAACCAGGGGTAAAACAGACAAAAACCATCAAAAAACCACAAAAGTTGCCACACTTACGCTTGAAGCTTACCTGGCCTACGTTTCAAGCGTAGCTCCAACTGTAGAAATGTGATTTCCAGCCACTTTTTGAAATTGGAAACGTAGGCAAAAGCGTTGATATTTTATGGAAAACCACTTTTCTCTGTGAACGCACCAAAACGACCGTCTTGAACCTACGATACTTTTTGCTGAAGATGACGGCTTCTGGAAATGTCGTTTTTGCCCTCCGGGAGTCATTTTTGTCTCGGACTGCCCTTTTGACTCTCCTTTTTGATAGAAAGAACACACTCTTCAGTTAATTCACTAAAGTTAGCTCAATTTATTCATAATGCTCCTGAAACATGCTTTAACACGCAAACAACATAAAAATACCAAATAATGAAATGAAAGAACGTAACAATAGTGAGTTAAGGGGTTAAAATGACTAATATTTAACACTTATCACCGCTATTGTGTAAAAAATCATGATATGTTTAAGATAACATGATTGGTTGAGATAATGCATTCATTCAATCTAAGATAAAAATTTAAAATAAATATAAAATCTCGTATCACGAATAGCTACGGTCACAAATCTACACAATTATCACATATGTAGTCTTCAGTTTCCCCTCATTACAATTGAAACAAATAAATAAACTACATTACTTGGCTTTACTAGAAAATCCTAGATATCGAATTAGTTGGTCATGTTGGAAGGATACTGCATCGTTGATGTAGAAATGCCCTCTATGATCATCTGCTCCGGATCTCTAGGTCTTGAATGGCTCCCCTCTTTAAAAGATGTAAATCTCTAGGTCACTGCATATTTGATCGAGCTTGTCTTGATTCTTCTGGTTTCTTGCCTATCTTTTGGAAGCGTTCCTATTTGAAGATAAGCTAAAATTGGATCGATCCAACTCGGCTCATAGGGAATGACACAAGTTTCCTCTTTCCTCTCGACTGAGGGTTCATCGAGCTCATCAATCGGAATTACTCTGACCAAATCCTCACCTACCGCCGAGGCCTGGTTTACTATCTGATCAGCTATTGCGTTATCTGATAGGGGGATTCAGATGAATTTTACTTCCTAAAAATTGGATAATTCCTCTTTTATTCTTGTATCCTCATTCCCTTTGTGATATAATTCCCTTATACTTGGTTAACGATTAGTTGTGAGTCGCTGTACACCTTTATGCTTCGAACATGGAGTTCATTTGCCAATCTAAGGCCATCAAAACAATGTCAAATCCCCCAGCCAAACCAACTGCCCCACCTACTACCAAAATTGCAGCTGCCGCGACCCCCACCTGCAGTCGCAACTACCACAAGCCACCGTACCGTCGCCGCCTGCAACCCTCCGACGACCAACCCCCATCTTCGGCAGAAACTCTCTCCTCCTCCTCCTGCCCCCTACTCACAAATAACCCATCTTCTCTCGCGATCATCCTCTCTCTCCCCCTCATGATCTCCTCCCCCCCCTCTCTGGTATGGTGAAGAAAGGAAGAAGAAGTAGTATAATAGCGCGTGTGTTGTGTGTTGCGTGTGGTGTGTGTCTGATATACATATATCCTATATATATATATATAATATCCCATATATAAAATATATATATATTCCATTATGATTTATTATAACAAAATTACCCATTTAATTCACATTTATATATTCCCATGAGTAAATACAAAAATTAAAAATAGCAAAAAAAAAAAACAAAAAATCACCAAACGTTACAAAATCATTGAGTGAAGATATTTTTGTTCTCTCTTAATTAGCATTTGTTCAATTGTACTTCTACATCAAAGATCTCTATGTACAATTGACTGACCTAGTTGTTGAAAAATCAACATACCACCTTGTGCAACGTGGTTTCTTAGATACGTTTGAGAAACGGAGCCATCTGAGTGCGGAGATCGGAGCAGGAGGCTTCGTGGTTCATTGATCCGTTGAGAAGCGAAGCCGTCAGAGTACGGAGCGGAGCAAGAGCTTCGTGGAGTGCAAGTGTTTCAAGTTTGTCAGACGTTGAGTGGAGAAAGGCAAATCTGGAGGGATTTGTAAGTCTAAAACTTGATAGAGTCTGTATATCTCTTGATTCATAGTGCATCGATACCCGAGCGTATCCGTGGTTTTTACTTGGAGTCTTTCAAAGATTTTCCACGTAAAAATATCGTGTCTCTATTGCTTTATTTTCTGCACTTAGATTAATCGTTGCATGATTTATCTTGATAGTGAATTGGATTAAAATTGAATTTTCCGCAATTAATATTAATTTGTTAATAAATCCACAAAAAGCCTATTCACCCCCCTCTAGGTTATTTTCATTGATCGTCTAGGTAATTTTAGTTTATCCCAGTATGTCATCACTGTGGAGTGAAAGGTCACATTTGACCCATGTGTTCAAAGTTAAGAGGATAAACTTTGAAATTAGAGTGGAAGCATAGAACTCAAAAAGGACTTAATGTTGAAAATCAAATTCGGGTGTTGAGTGAAGAGGTGAAGAGTTAGTCTAGGCTAGCAAATAGAGTACCAAAAATTAAACAAGTGTGGGTTAGGAAAGATGAACTACATTGTTTGGTTGCTTATACTACATGTAGAGTGCGTGACTCTAGTTCTGAGAAAGGTCTTGAGTATATATCCACAGATTCTCAGTCGACAGACATCTCTACAAAGCCATTAGATTTTTAAAAGCATGCACATCTTATAAAATCTAGTGACATGTTATCATTAGGATAAATGGCTTCATATGTATCATTCTAGGAATATTTTGCATTATCTTTTATCCTATAATTGATACATTATCATGCATTTTTTATTTATGCATTTTATTTTTTTTGATTTGTTTATTTTTATGCATGCATCATGATTTGTTACTATTAGGATTGTTCATCCATGCATTATTATGAAAAAAATGCCATAAAAATCATAAATTAATTTTTTTTTTTGGAATAATGAGCTTGGTTAAAGTACAAAGAGTTGTCATATTTTACTCTATTCTCTTATTTACTTGTCTGATTATACATATGGGAAGTAGAGGTGTTAGCCTGACCTTAGGATTTTGGATGTTCACTTGACATGATTATTTTATGTTGAAAACCTTAATCTTAAGTGCTTGTTTTACTTCGGAGATGATTGTAATGCATACTGAAACTGATATTTTTTTCATTTAACCCGAAGTGATATATCGGTTCATGATTTAGACTAGATTGATCAATACTTTTGAATACCTTTTTCATGCTCATAAATGTTGGGATAATGTTGAAAGAGGAAAAGATAAAAATGATAAAATATAAAAATGCAAAAAGTAGTTTTTCGATCTGAGTAACCGGGCATCCTCCCAAAAAGTAGCAGAGTGTTCGCGTAAAAGGGGAGAAAACTAATGAGCATGAATCCCAAGAAAGAAACTCGGACCCAGTTGGTCGGGACTAAAAATCCTCGATGGAAAGTCCGGAGCTTAGAAAGATAAAAAGGGATAAAAGGAAAAGGTGCAAAAGGAGAAATTGTGTGACAAAGAAAAAGAAAGAAATGTATTCCTTTAAAAAAAGCAATAAGAGCCAAGTTAACGAAAAAACACTTTTTTTTTTGTTTGCAAAAAGCGTAAAAAAACACAAATGTTTTTTACTATTCAAAACAAAACACGAGAGTCAAACATGTTTTTGTTTCGAAAAAAAAAAATAGTTTGTTGGATTTGAAATTTTGAAAATTTGGGACTTGCTTGATTTGTATTTCTGAAAATAGTTTTATGTTTTCTGAAAACTGAAAACAGAAAAACTATAAAAAAAAATTGCTTGGTTAAATTTTCTGAAAATTTACAAAAAAATTGTTGTTTTCAGATAACTCGTTTTAATTGTTCTCAGAAAATTATTTTATGTTCTCAAAATTCTCAAGAACAATTTTCAGAAATACAAACCAAACAACCGTGTTTGTTATTTGAGTCTTTAAAATGGTTTTGAATCGTATTTTCATTAATATCACCAAAAATGGTAAAACTTGGAGTTGTTGATGACATAACATTAGAGAACAACCAAAAAGAGTCTAATTTTTTTATAGGGTCCGTTTGGATAGCAGAGTTTTTGTTTTTGTTTTTGTATTTAGAGTAGTCCGGATATAAAAACATGTTTGGTTCGAAATTTTCTCCGAAAAATTTTCTGGGAAAAAAAAACACGTTTGGCAGACCTTGTTTTTTCAGAAAATTTGAGAACAGAAACAGAAAAATACGTTTGGCAGTGTCTGTGTTTTCTGGATTTTTAGAACAAAACCAGAAAAACACGTTTGGCAAGTTGAATTTTTTTAAAAAAAAAGTTTACTAAAATTTTTATGGTTAATAGTTTTTTTTATTATTATTATAGAATTATGTTTAGCTATTGGTTTTGATAAAATTAATACCAATAAATATATGATGGCATAAAAAATATTGACATGCTTATACATATAAATACCCAACATATTCTACATATATATTACCCCATAAATGTCAACAATATTTTACAACATCATCTCATACGACTAGGTTCTCTTCATTTCAGTACAATAACAATAAATACAATTAAAATGAGAATGCACATAAGAACCAACAACAAACTGAGGCAGATACAACCAGCATATAACATGTACTTTTTCCGATTCTGTTCATGTTGTATATGAGCAACAACATTGCCCAAATCAGTGTTACTATCCTCTGGTTCATGATTGATTTGATGTTCGGCATTTATTCTATCCACCCATATAAAAGAATCACGGTGATCCTACAATTGCACATGAAAGGAGACCAATTATAAACTTCAAAATATATAATTGAAAATTTGATTAAAATGGTAACCTTAAATCATACCTCCCAATCTGGACATCGGTAGAAGTATCGTCCATAATTCGCCTTTGTGTAGGCCTGATAAAGAATCATCGGTCCGTTGCCACAATAACAAGGTGGCCCATGGCCATGAACTCCGTACATGTCTATTTATTTATTTTTTCACAATCCATCAAAAATTGTATTAGAGTCATCCAGTATTAGTAAAGTAAGAAAAATAAATGAATCGCACAGATATATAATTCGCCTTTGTGTGGGCCTGATAAAGAATCATCGGTCTGTTGCCATAATAACAAGGTGGCTCATGGCCATGAACTCCGTACATGTCTATTTATTTATTTTTTCACAATCCATCAAAAATTGTATTAGAGTCATCCAGTACTAGTAAAGTAAGAAAAATAAATGGATCGCATATAAATATGGTACATGCTACAAATACGAAGAGTCATACAAAATAACATATCCTAAGCGCGTCGATTAGCCCAAACGGCCTCAGCTATATCAATGCGAAACGCCTGCATATATTGGGTGCCCAGTTGACCTTGTAATACCTCGACATCATCAGCATCATTTTCATCGGCCCCATCCCCTTCACCCATGTTCTGGGCCCCATCCCCTTCACCCGAACTCTCGAATTCTCTCCCATCAAATATGTTATCCGATTGTCCAAGTATCCTTATGTAGTTGTGCAAAACACAACAACACATGACAATTTGAACTTGAGTGGGAAATTTGTACGGACGCATTAGCCTAAGCGCTGGAAGTCGTTGCTTAAACATGCCAAAGCACCTCTCAATTACATTCCGCAGTGAAGAATGTATGTAATTGAACATTTCTTCTTTCCCTTTAAACCTTATAACTGTCTGAAATTCAGGCAAGTGATATCGTTGTCCTCGATATGGGACTAGAAATCCCGGTTGATTGGCATAACCGGAATCAACCAAATAATATTTTCCTATTTACAGAATAAAAATAAATATATTAGAATAGGATACGAAATTATCATTTTTAATAAACACACCATATATTGATTTAACATATGTATTTACCTGATGGCGGTTTAGGAAACATCCATTCCTCCCGCGCAAGACATTTGTTTAGGATTCGGGAATCATTAGCTGACCTTTCCCAGCCTGCTATGACATAAGTAAATAACATATCAAATGAACAACATGCCATAACATTCTGCATTGGATACCCTTTCCTCCCTCTATATGTATATACCCTATCAGCTTCTATATGGGCAGGCACATGGGTGCCGTCTATTGCACCCACAACATTCATGAACGGGTGGAACCTCGCCCCTTTGCTCAAAATATGTTGAGAATGTCCAATCATGTCAGGAGGGACAATGAGTTCATTCCCAAGAAGTTGTACCACTTGAATTAACCTGTGTATGTGTCGGTTTATTGTTTCAATTGAATGCTGAAATCTTTCAGCTAGTACCCGGTTTGTTCTTGTATGGCTTAGGGTTTGTAAGAAAATCGCAACTTGTTCAATTACTGATACTCTTCTAGTATCAGTTAACCCTAATTCCTTTAACTTGTCACATAATTTCTCGAAGGCAAATGGTTGTATTCGCAAGTTTTCATGATATCTATCAGGATGGCCATGTAGTAACTCTTTAACATAATCAAAACCTCTCAACATCGAAGTCCTACACGGAACTCGTTCATAATCCATCTCTTGCATATACTCTTCCATCATTAAATACATGGCATGACAACTATGTTCTTCTTTAGAGTCATCATTAACATAAGGTACTAATAGCTGCCAATAGGAGTTCAACAGGTAATGTTGTTCATCGCTCATATTGTTCTTGATTTACCTAATAACAACAACACTAATTAATCATAAAAAAAGAGTAAATCTTAAAAATATGACATTACAAACTTTTAAACAAGTCATCACTAAGAAAATCATCAAAAAAAACACGAGACTACAATTATCCAAATAACACACGGTATTACATGAATCCAAATTCAACACAGGGTACAGTCATCCAAATAAATCCAAGTTACAGTAATCCAAATAAAAACAAAGCAACAGGGATCCAAATAAATCCAAACTACAGTCATGAAAATAACACCATCACAGTACAGTCATCCAAATAACACGAAACATAGATAATCCTAAGCGAGATTGTTGGCCCAAGCAATTTTCTTACCATCTGCAACGGTAATAAAGAAATGCTAGAATGCCTTAGATTTCTCCAATGCAATCACTGCCTTAGCATATTGCTCACTACTTACACCCTCCAAGTTCCCTAGGATTTCAACACATTGCATAAACTGATTGTACGTGTTCTTAGGGGGGAGTTCACCTCATCATTATGACTACTCTGAGGTTCCACAGTAGGAGTTGACCTTGTAGCAGAGTTGTTAAAGGCACTAACGACAGTCTGGGTTGATTTCTCGAATTTCTCATCTCTTGCAAGTGATGTCTCCTTAATGACATTCATGAAATCATACATGGCTTTAATAAAACGCTCATCCTTCATTTTCTTGCGTTTTGGGCCTCCAGACCGCACAAAGTCGTCAGTATCAATCTCATCATCTACTGGGCGGGTGGAGGACTCTAGTTCAGATTCCGGCCTCATAGTGGAAGGTATGGCAAAGTCACGGGTAGCTTCACCGTATTCATCTATGACGCTCCATTGTCTATGGTATATGAACGGCTTATCCTTAAATTTGCTCTTGATCCTGGGAATTTTCTAATTAAAAAAATATATTAATTATTAATTCGGAGATAATAATAATTCACCATATTCAATAAATTCAATTACTGATTTATCATATTACTACGTACCTTATCCAAACTGTCCCAAAGTTCAGGCTCCATGGTCACCTACCCAACAGTAGGGTCAAAACCAACTCTTATGTTATCCTTCACCCTTTTAAACTTCCTCCAATGAGGTCTTTCCCTATTAAATTTTGACTTAATTTTCTAACCCACGTATTCATTTCCAAACTCAGCTTGCATGGCATTTGTCACATTATCCCAACCCGTTTTGGAAAAAGTACCCTTTCCAGTCCCATGAGCAAGATTGACTTGGTCTTCTAATAGATTCAACAACATCTCATATTGAGGTTTACGCCATAGTTTACTGTCATCTCCCCCCCCCCCCCCCCCCCCAGGCGTACTTTCAATCTCAGTAGCTTGTGAAGCATTGCTATCCATCTACATTTACACAAGTAGAGTATAACCATATAACCAAAACTATATCATAGGCTTCAAGAGGTTTAAAGCTAATAATGATGACGAGTTTCTTGGATTAAAGTCTCATTTCAAAATGTAAAAGTAACTAGAGAAATAGAAGAATTATACACTCTTCAAATGGATATTTCTCAAGCGTGACTTGAGAAACTAAGGATCTGCAATACCAATTGCCTACCAAACTCAAAGTATATGACTTAAGTATATGCCATAGAGCTACTTTAATCATAGATAGAACATGTTTTCCTCTTTAAATACTAAAACAAAATTTTGTATTCTAATTGAACAAACCCAATTCTGTAACTACTTTTCAGTCAGCTAACCAAGTACTTGTTATCAGTGCCTATATAGCCAAGCTTGAAACTGAGGTCTGTATATGCCAATTCTGTAACTACTTATTCATTTTCAGTGCTTGTTTTCTGAAATTTCATACAACTTGTTAGGTGTATAACAGCTGCACATAGCTATGGCTTTTGCAAAAAAGAAAGTCGGCTGCAGTAGTACATTTGTGTTATGTGAATACCATTTAAAGTATCAGCTGCACTACTCTGTCAATCCAGAAGACAGTTTCTTGAAGACAGTAAATTTATCATCAATAGCATACCAAACTTTCTCGTGTCTAGCTGATAGGGTAAGTGCTTAAATTACGGAGTTCATAGACAGTGGCACCTGATAGTGCATCTATAATTTGTTTGCATCAAATTACAACTGTACGGGAAGATTTCTAGTATCAGATCCCATGTTTCTTTAAAGAGAAATACCAAATAAAATTATTATAGAATCGCCTTTGATCTGTGGCTTTGACTATTCTACATTGTATACATGAATGCATGATTTCAGGATATGGATTTCATCCTATTTGATTAAACAAATAAATAGGAGATGCAATAAAATTTATTAATTAAATAACTGAGCCAGATATTACCTCCTTACTGACTGACGTTGAAGACCAGAATACTCCTTAATCTTGAATACAATGCTTTTCTCCCCTTGCAGTGTTTGTAAAAGGGCTACCAAGTACAGGGGCTTAAGCTTTGATTCACAGAACTGCACAGAAGATGGTGGCAAAACTGAATATTAAACATAAATGTAATACTTTCTGTGGGATGGATATCTATTTTTGCACTAAAGACTATACATCAATCAGATAAAATCAACTCATGCCCAGTTAGCAATTTTAGGTGGTAACTCAACTCATGCCCAGTGACATTTCTGTCTATTAGAAATTATTATATAGTCTTAGATTATTCTGTTCACTCAATTGACAAGTTGTATAAATGAATTTGATTCTATTTATATGAAAAATAAATAAATGAAAGAAAATTTTAAATTTACTATTATGATTTTTTTATATATATATTCAATTCCACAAATGTTATCTCAAAAATATTGTTTGGATCAGTGTTGAGATTAAAATATGATTACATTTTAATCACAAATTCAATTTAAATTATAAAAATTATAAATTTAAAACTAAATTAAATAATATACACTAGTAATATAGGACTAGGGAGTATTTTTTTTTCCTCTTGAAAGAAAAAAAATAACTATTGAAACCATAAAAGAACAGAGTAAAAATATTTCATGTCATATATAATATATTATTGAGCCACCCAGCTTGGATTAGAGGGCTGTAGAACACTCACAGATACATAAATTTTTGGGCATTGTCCTAATTAGAAAAAGAAAAACCCCAGCTACAACTCAACGAATATTACAGAATTAAAGAAGAAAAAAATTCCAATTTTGTGGAAACCAAAGAAAAATTTAAAAATCTTTCTACTCAATCATTTGTTTATGTATATATTTCTGGTGATTGTTGGATACCCATTAACTTCAAATTCAAGTTCTGACTCTCCAATTTATCATCATTGAGATTTGAGGAGGCACAACATATATCTTAATATATACATATACAAATCTCTATTATGTTTATATCTGCACTGTGGCTCAAAGCATATAACTTTAAGGCATTTTCAATTAGTATGTAGCAGAATTCTTAGGGGGATACAGGGGATAACACAATCAAGAGAAATTTGTATGTATTTGCAACAGGGACTCAAAATTTAGTAATTAAATTTTCACCATATACACTACTAACAGTTGACGAAATCAGTCCTTTATGGATCTACTCTCAATCAATACAAGAAACTAAATCAAATGCATATAACTTGAACAAGAGAAGCCTAATTTGAAACCCAAAATTGAACCCTAAAGCCGAAAAGCCCTAATTTATATTCAGAAAATCCCATTCGTTTCAACAAGAAAATCCTAAATTCGAACCCAAAATTGAAACTACAGAAATTAAAGAAGAATAGATCTATCACATATACATATACATATATACACATATACATATATGTATATACATAGCTATACATATATACACATATAGATATATATTTCCACCCAAATTCGAAATCGAACACAGTAAAGAGAGGAAAACGGAAAATCGCAGAGAGAGAACGAACCTTCAACGCTTGTCATAGACCGAAGGTGAGTCTGGAGAGTTAGGCTTTGTGGAGAGGCGAGATAGGTATCGATCTAGGGTTTGTGGAGAGGCGAGAGAGGCGACTAGCTAGGGTTTCTGGAGATGCGAGAGAGGCGACCAACTAGGGTTTGTGGAGATGCGAGAGAGGCGACCAGCTAGGGTTTCTGGAGATGCAAGAGAGGCGACCAGCTAGGGTTTGTGGAGATGCGAGAGAGGCGACCGGCTAGGGTTTGTGGAGATGCAAGAGAGGCGGCTAGAGAAGAGACGAAAAATAGTTTCTGAGATGTGAAGGAAAGAGTTTGTAAGATATGTTTTTTTGATGTATGGTATTGTACAGTAATAAAACACCAAAAACAATTCAAATCTGTACTAGAAATTGGGTGAATTTTGGAACAAATTTTTTTACTAAGCTAGAGAAAGAAACGGCCTTCTTTATTTGCCAAACATGTTTTTGTTCTTAAATTGGGTGAACAGTAAAACAATAGTACAGAAAACAACCTATCTAAACGGACCCATAATCTTCAGGCCATCCACGAGAACAAACCGAAACTAGAGAGGGCCACAACGGATCAAATTGTGAAGCTACGGTGAGCAGAGAACTGTCATTATATGTATATATTATGACAATTGCGAAAATGATCATAGTAGACTGTTGCTACATTGCCATAAAAAACTCAAATCACAAAATATCACTAATTTTTAAATAATATAAAATAAAAATTATCCCAAATTACAATATATTATCACTTTGTAAAAAAAATAATCTCAAGAGATCTTTCGACCTATTGCACGCTCAAAACTCTACTATTTAGTTAGCTATTGTAATTGAATCTCTATTATCCGCGAAAACACCCATAGGAGCCTAGTTAAGAGATTGTAACAGAAAATTAACCTTTTGTCACCAATTCAAAGCTTATTCGCACGTATTTTACTTTAATAAAATTAAAAAACACTTAGTTGCTATTTTTTGTTCACAATTATTTTAATTTTTTTCTTGTTTGGTAAAGAATACGATAAACTTTAGATCTCATATATGTAATGTGTTTAAATTTTTTTATGTTGTTTGAGACTATTTAGCCTATTCTTGTTTGTTTTTTCTTTGTGGTTGATTTATTTTTTCAATACTAAAGGTTATATAATTTTATGTGTTAATATTATATGCAAATAATACATTTTTAAAACAATTATGGAGAGAATCGATAGTTGTTTCAAAAAAAATCAGACTTGACTACCCCATAGAGAGAAATGATGATACTGTAAAGTAAAGTCTGTTAGATATCAATTTTGAAGGTCATCAAACAAATCAAGGATTACGAACTAAAATTTTGGATTACAAATTTTAATATTCGGAATGAAATTTGTAGAGCATATTGCTTAAAGGGTCTTTGTCAGCCTAATAAACATCAATTTCCCCGTAAGAATTTTGAAAAAACACCCCGGCCGCGGTTCTGTGCGTGTAATGCAGTAAACCATTCTCCTAATTCAAAAAATGAACCCAACTGTCATGTGTCTTGACCCTCATATCATCATGTCTCGCCAAGAATTTGAATATTAGCAATAAAAGTGGCCATGTTGGTTTGAAATCCAAAAAAGTCATAATTGTGTTTATACATGTACTTTACAACCGAAAAATACCAAAATACATATTCTAAAAACCTATTTAGCTGATCAAAAGTTAACCTACAACAATTCCCAATAAAACGATTCCTGATCTGTAAAATAGATAAAAACATCTTCATATTACAATCTGTACTCTACCTCGGAAATAGTCTTGGTGTAGTTCGGGAGCACCTCCAATCAAACGGCCAGCAGAAGTCATTTTGTAGGCCTCATGATCAACTTAACTATGGTTAGTAAATATATACATGTATTAAATTAATATATATATTTGTACAATGTGATTCCTATCATATCCCCACAAATATATGTTAAAATATCTGTGGAGAGAGAATGGTACCAAAATTTTGATTTTGGGATGAAAATTATAATCCAACCCATGTTTGGTTGGTTGGTTTTGGGTCCAAAATATTGCTCCATGATGTACCAAATGAGATTTTTTTCAACTCATCTCAATACATGGTTTTACATGGTGTGGTTCTTATTTACTCAAAACCAAAACCATTTTGGTGTACCATTTTGAAGCCCAAATCAATCCATGGTGTACCATTTTGAAGAAACACAATTTTTTGGAATTAGAAGCCATATTTAAATTTAAAAAAATATATATAAAATTTGAAAAATATATATAAATTTCGAACTTAATATATAAAATTAGAAAATATATATAAAACTTTCGAAACAAATACATAAAATTCCAAAACAATATATAAAATTTGAAAAACATATAAAATTAGAAAATATATATATAAATTTCGAAACAAATATATAAACTTCGAAAAAAATATATAAAATTTGAAAACAATATATATATTAGATTTTATATACTTTTTTTGAATTATATATATATTTGAAATTTATATATTTATTTTTCAATACATATTTGAAATTTATATATATATTTTTCAAATGTTATATATATTTCAAAAAATATATATTTTTTCGGATTTTATATATTTTTTCTAATTATATATATATATTTCGAATTATATATATTTTTTAAATTTATATTTTTTTGAATTTTATATATATTTTGAATTTTATATACTTTTTCGAATTATATATATATTTTTGAAATTTAATATATTGTTTTTAAATTATATATATTTGAAATTTATATATTTTTTCAAAATTTATATTTTTTTCGATTTTTATATATTTTTTGAATTATATATATATATTTGAATTTATATTTTTTTGAATTTCATATATTTTTTAATTTTATATATTATTTTTTGAATTATATATGTTTTTTCAATAATACTATATATTTTTTGAATTATATATATATATATTTTTTGAAATATTTAAGGGGGTGTAAGTGGGATATGGGCTAATTTGAGGGGGTGTAATTGGGATTTACTATTAAAATTCAATAAAATAAAAATAGGTATAAAAGTTATTTATTTATATATTTTATTTTTTAAAACATATATATTTACAAAATATTATTATAAATAAATAAAATTTCAAATCAATCCAAGTTACCAAACATAATTTGATTTCAGAATTTCAGCTCATGACAACTCTACCAAACATGATTTGATTTTTCAACTTTACTTTTTATCACACCAAAAACCAGTTTAACCAAACCCAACCCAAACAAAAATCATAAACCACCACCGCACTACTTGCCAAACAATCACTAAAATCGTCATCCTTTTCACTCCAAATTCGAAAGCTTCTCTAATCCCTAATTTTTGGTACCTATTTTCATCCGTAGATCAAATTTCGCGATCTCTACACGCAACGTTGTAAGGTATTTGATAACTTTGGAACAGTTTTCTATTTCATAGAATTATAAATGAATCCGAAAACAAATCCTAGAAAATTTGAATCACCGCTTTTCTTTGACTCTTGCTCTTTCTTTATCGGGTAAATGGCCCAAAATAAAAGGAAACAGTTATGGAACCTTCAACTTTGTCTGTTCCAATTCAAACTCTTCTTCTCAAAGCACCCATCAAATTCTATCACCAAAACCTAGGGTTTCACAGACCAAATAGGAGTCCACATTCGAAAAGAAGACTCAGTAGAGTTTGTTTTTACAATGCAGATGAAGATTCTAAAAGTGAATTTCAACCCAAAGTAAGATTGTTACTTAAATCCCCAAAATGGGTGATGATTATAAGTTATCTGATTTTGCGTTTTTTATGATAAATAGACGATTTTGATTTGCTTCTTGTTTGGTTTCTGGGAAGATGAGAGAAAATATGTGTTTCTATGTTGTTTCTTTATTTCATGAGTTCCAGCTATACTTTTTATCCCATATTTAATTTTTGTGCCCAAGTGAGGGATTGACATTGAAATTTAGTTAAATAAAGAAATATTTTTTTGGTGTGATACAAGAATCATATACAATTTTTATATAGAAAAAGTTATACAAAGAGTTTAAAACTAGGGCTGT
This sequence comes from Cornus suecica, assembly GCA_963922005.1. Taxonomy (NCBI): domain Eukaryota; kingdom Viridiplantae; phylum Streptophyta; class Magnoliopsida; order Cornales; family Cornaceae; genus Cornus; species Cornus suecica. The sequence goes on along the minus strand of OY998240.1, from coordinate 51,885,453 downwards.
AAACAAGTGACCCTGCTTGACTTCCTTCATTGTAGCTAAGCTTATAAATAAAGAAATAGGGTTGAGCTTATTTCATTTGGCCTTGGAACTGTGGGAATATTGAATAGAAATTAAATTATATAACATAATCTGCTACTAATATAGATATGGGTGTGACCCAGTTTTGTAGAGAGAGGTGCATTAACTATTTAGATAGTTGGAGTGACTCTTCACATCCAACGAGGACAAAAACAGTTTCAATACCTCTTCTAAACCATTGTGGCTACAGTTTCAGTGCTTCTTCAGTGTCTATAAATAAACCAGAGTTCACTTCGGATTACTTTTTGAATAATTATTCTCCTTATCTATTTGGTCAGTCTCTCTCTATTACATACATACATATATTCTGGAGTCTTTGGTTGGAGTATAAACACAAAAATTGTGTTCGCTGGTTTTCAAAGATTGGAGTGCTACTTCTTTGAAAACGAAATTCGTTCTATCTTGGGGGGCAATTGTTCGTAAACCTTGAGCACCGGAGAGGGAACAAATTTGCCTTAAGAAAACCGTGATTGCACAGGGCTCAGATTCTACTGTTTCAATCTTGGACTGTTCTGTAAGTTCGATTTTATTCTTCCTTTACAGTTTTATTATATCTGTTAGAATATATAGACTCTGTTTAATTCTATATTTATATACATTGAATGTATCGTGTTTATTCGTATACATATCTAGTCCTCTGTTTTAGAAGTTATATATATAGTCCTCTGATATATATAAACAATCATTTGCTATACAAATTGTTTACATATATATAGAATCCTCTAGTATACAAATTGTTTATATATATAAAGTCTTCCGTTATACAACTTTACAACTTGTTTATATATATACACAGTGTTTGATTACATATGGACAATTACATTTATTTTACAATATTAAGTCAAATTTCGTTTTGTTATTTGTATTTGTGCACTATTTCATATTCTATACTGATTATACGTACATATATATATATATATATCTGTTTCCGTATATTGTTCCATATATACGAGATATGTATACAATGTTTTGTATATATAATTATTACATATATATATTCGGTGTATATATATAATTATATTTTCCTTGTGTATATATATATAATCTGTTTGGTTTTATATAATACACTGTTTATATATATATATATATATATATATATATATATATATATATATATTGTATTGAACTTGTTGAATTCTGGTACATATATTTATATATAGTATTCTGATTTGCTGATTTCGTTGGTTAATATATATATATATATTCGACAGTCCTATATAGAATCAATGTCTAACATCTTAAGACATAATTTATGCCCATGAGAATCCTATTTGTGTTCAATTTTCTTAGATGGGGTATCAGAGCCAACATGGGCTTTAATACATAAATCTAAAAAATAAATTTTCTATATCTATTTTTAAGTGTGAATTTTCTCAACAAAATACGTGCTATGAATGTGACGAATATGTTTATCAATTTGAATTCTGTTAGTAAAATATTTTGTTTTTTGGGCATGCGTTAATGACAAGTATGTATATCCGTAACTTACCAGAAACATGAAATTAGTCACATGCTTAAAGTTCATTATATTACAGTGTTTTAATTCATTTGGATGCAATATATATATATATATATAGAGAGAGAGAGAGAGACTGACGCTGAAAATAATAGAGATTATTATGCAGGTTAGTGCAATAGGTACTTTGCAAGGAAAAACAGGAGAATTTCGACCCAAAATTCAGAGAACACTCTGGAATTTAATAAAATTGTTTATAATCAATAATGAATAAAAAATAACCCAAAATCCGGGTTTAAATACCTGAAAATCGACCCCTAATGGGATTTTTACCAAAAATAGCAAAACCCTAAAAGTCTTACCAAAACGAAATACGGAAAGAAATAAAAAGATTGCCAAAAATCTGGCCCAAATCGGGTTCAGAATCATCTCCTAATCGACAAATAAAAGATTACCATTAATAGCAAAAATTAACTAAAAATAAAGATTTGAAAAGGAAAATAGCGGATTTGGGGCTCGAAACGATGTTCATCGAGCGTAGCTCGGTGGCCACGACGTGCGCGCCGAAATTAGCTTTCCGAACTGGGGTCACAGACGCTAATCGGACACTTGTAGCTCCAGTTATGGCAAAAAACTAACACGTGCACGGAAACCGCCCCAATTAGGCTAGATCACAATTTCTTGCCATCTTTGAGCTGATCCTCCCGCTCCAGGTAATCCAACGCCATTAATGAGCAATCTGACAGTTCGGCATCGTCTGACTCGGATCTCCCTGCATCAGAGACGTTGTCCTGTTGTATTGGAAGTTAGTGTGAGGTGTTGATAGACGTACATACGGATATATCATATATGCTGGAATATAATAACCAAAGGCAAAAGTTGATTTTAATATAGAGTTCCAAAATTTTAATTACTTGGGATGACATAACAAATCATACTTGTGTACCCAATACGTTATATGAATACGTGTATATATAGTTCAACCAAAGCATGATTACAGTATAGACAATTGAAAGTGAATACATAAGTATTTATTGGATACATTGTTTGTATTGAATGTCTATAAGTATATATTACTATGATATTATTATTATGATATCGTTTTATTATGATCGGAACGATTTCATTCAACCACTTATTAAGATATCGTTTTATAAGATATTTGGTTAGCAATTATGAAACAGAAAGTCACATATAATAATAAAATGATACGACACTGTCTAATAACTGTTATATATATTTATATATGCATATACTATCTAACTATATGTTTTGTTTATAGCTATATTTGGTGACAACGACTAGTATCTTATGTAACCACACAATATGTGATATTTTCCGTGATACTTTCAAAGTCATTTATAATGGTTGATATATATTATTCTAGAATTATGTTTGGTATTATCAAATTAAAGTTTCAATATCTTATATGATTTTATTCTAGAATGATAAGAATTACACATTTCGGTTGTGAAGTTTAAAGAAGAAATATGTATTTATTTCATTTCTTCTATTTTGTTGTGATTCTTTATTATATGACATGTATACTTGAGATTTGTTTTCTGACTTATTTTTGGTATGCCAATTATATGTTGTTATCATCATGGTTAATTATATTATATGTTTAATGATGTGTATGGCATGATTAAGGATTATATTTTATTTGAAATTATACATGTTTATTGAGATTATAAACATAATCATGCATATGTCTCTTGTTATAAATTATTGCATATTATGTATTCCGATTTGATTCATTTGAGGAATTGAATCAGTAAATGATCCTAATTATTAATGTGAGACTTGCGTGGAATCAAAATTGACAAGAACATTCATTCAAAACATTGAAAGATGTATCGATCCTCTAGAATTAATTCACAGTGATATATGTGACTTAAAGTTTTTTGCAAACTAGAGGAGGTAAAAAGTATTTTATTACTTTTATAAATGATTGCATTAGATACTGTTATGTATATTTGCTAAGAAGCAAAGATGATGCAATTATGTTTTAAACATAATAAAAATGAAGTTGAGAGTCAACTTAGCAGGAATATAAAAGCTTTAAAAAGTGATAGCAATGATGCTAATTTCAGGAGTACCACAAAACTTGTGGGAGGAAGCTATATTTTATGCTAATTACATTATTAACAAAGTGCCTCATAAGGAAACCATTAAAACTCTGTATGAATTATGGAAATGTTATAAGTCTTCCTATAAATACTTAAAAGTGTGGGGGTGCTTAGCAAAAGTGGAAGTTCCTAAACCTAATAAGGTAAAGATAGGACCAAAAACCATTGATTGTGTATTTATTTTTTATGATCAAAATAGTGGTGCATATCGATTTCTTGTTAATGAATCGGAGATTCTTGATGTGCATGTTAATATGATTATTGAATCAAGGAATGTTTCATTCTTTGAGAATATATTTTCATATAATATGACATCAGAATCAGTCTCAAGAAAGAGGCTTCTTGATGCTACATCTAATGATAGTCAAGTTAATGTAGACGAAGGGTCTATAGAAAATGAACTTAGACATAGCAAAAAGGGTAAGAACCTCAACGTCATTTCAGCCAGATTTCATTACTAATCTGTTGGAGAATGCTCCTAAAATTTTTAAGGAGGCCATATTTTCTCTAGATCATTCTATAAAAAGAAGCTGTCAATGGTGAATTTGAATTCCAAATTCACACCTGGGAGTAATATGTTTAAGTCTCTCATGGAAAATGTTACCCAATAAATTCGACAATAATTGTTTGTGTGGGGGTAATGTGTAACTTCTTAGTTACAAATAAAGTTACCAATATGGACTCATATTGAAATTCTAGGCGAGAAACCTAAGTGATTGGTAAGTGAACAGTTCATATTGAGACTTGGCATAAGTATGAATGTTGGTGCAAAGTTAGCATAAATATTATGCTATAGATTGCAAAGCTGGCAAAGAAATTGATTGGTTGAAATTATGAGGAAATATAAAGTTGTGGCCATAACTGGAGCCATCTTTTTCTTTGCATGGAGCTCAAATCAAATGTATAATGGTAACTCTAGACATATTCATCGTACACAAAATACCATGAAACAGTTGCTCCCAAATGGTATAATATCCATTGATTATGTGAGGTCAAAGGATAATATTGCGGATCCGTTAACTAAAGATTTGACAAGAGAGCAAGTGGAAAGTTCATCGAGGGGAATAGGCTTGAAGCCTCTGGGTTAAAAGACACCACAATGGCAATCCAACCTAGTTGACTGGAGATCCCAAGATCTAGGTTCAAAGGGACAACCGAATTGTGTGTGACTTTGTAAAGCACTGTGGAGATTATTAAATTATTCCCATTCCTATGATGGGATAGTGCATATTTTATGGTAAGTTACGCTTTTAATGATTTATATGACTTGGACATATCCAAGTGAGGATGTATAAATATTCCTAATAGAATCAGCTATTTGAGTAGAAGGGGCCGCTTCTAGGAGATTTTTTTAAGGCGGAATTCTCTGACAAATACTCATGAAACCAAGTGGTGTCCAAGGCCAAAACGAATACAAACGTGAGAACCAACTGTGTTCGAAGGGGAACTGTGTGAATTCTATTGTCTTGGTTTACACAAACAGCTGACAGTTTAAGGCATCATGTCCACTGATTAACTAGTGAATCCGATAGTCTTTCACAATGAAAAGTTCAAGGCTCTAAGACTACTTATATCCTGATACAACAACCTTTCATTGTACTCGAACTAGTGTCTGCATATTCATTTGCATGTTGCAAAGCTAATTTCAATTCATGTGAGGGATTATTGGAATATTGAATGGGAAATTAAATTATATAACCTAATCTACTACTAATATAGATATGGGTTTGACGCAGTTTTGCAGAGAGAGGTGCATTAACTGTTTGGACAGTTGGAGTGACTTTTCACCTCCAACCAGTGCCAAAACAGTTTCAATACCTGTTTCAAACCATTGCGACTACAGTTTTTGTGCCTCTTCAATGTCTATAAATAGACCAGGTCAGAGTTCATTTCGGATTAACTTTTAAATAATTATTCTCCTTATCTATTTGGTCAGTCTATCTCTGTTACATACATATATATATTTTGGAGTCTTTGGTTCGAGTATAAATACAAAAATTATGGTCGTTGGTTTTCAAAGATTGGAGTGCTACTTCTTTGAAAATGAAATCCGTTCTATCTTGGGAGGCAATTGTTCATAAATCTTGAGCACCAGAGAGGGAGCAAATTTTCCTTAAGCAAACTTTGATTGCGCAGGGCTCGGATTAACCTACTGTTTCAATCTTTGATTTCTGGACTGTCCTGTAAGTTCGGTTTTGTTCTTCCTTTACAGTTTTATTATATTTGTTAGAATATATACACTCGGTTTTATTCTATATTTATATACATTGAACGTATCATGTTTATTCTGGTTTACATATAGATATAGTCCTCTGTTATATAAACTGTACATATATCTAGTCCTCTGTTTTATAAGTTATATATATATATATAGTTTTCTTCTATACAAATTGTGTACATATATATAGAATCCTCTAGTATACAAATTGTTTATATATATAAAGTCTTCCGTTATACAACTTTACAATTTTTTTATATATATACATAGTGTTTGATTACATACGGACAACAATATTTATTTTACAGGAACAAGCAACGTGTATGTTTAACTACTTTTGCCAAAATGGAAGGGCAGGGAAGAGGTGATGGTGTGGGGGAAGAAATTGTAGTCACAAGAACATACGCGTTTTTCTCTATGAATTGTGTTAACTTTTAAACTAATGTTTTTATCTTTAAGTTTGTCAACTCATCATAATTAATAGAATTTCGCAAATGCTTTCTCATGATTCCCATACTAATCTTTTGTCCTGTACTTCAAGAACGCATATATTCTTTATATAAAATTATGCATTCAAGAACACCAAATACATTCCTCTTAGTCTGCTCCTCAAGTGTTGGATTCTCTAGAAACCCTAAATATTCCTGAAACTTCGACCCTTGAGGTATTTATTTTCCAGTTATTCAAGCATTTTTTATGATTATTTATTAATTTTGGTATTTTCAGGTTGAAGGTTCAGATGTTGGTTCTTCACCGCTCAGCATAGGTTCAGATGTTAATAAGGTAATGAACTTTGAAAATTGTTCTGGAAAACAGTTTTTTGAGAATGAGAACAAATAATAGAGAATCGTTTTTTCAGTTCAAAATTTCATTTGGCTAGTAAAATTACAAAACAGTTTAAAAAAAAGAAAAGTTAAAACATATGTTTGGTTACATTTATTAGATAAATAAAATAATTCTAAAGTGCAATATATAATAAATTAGGAAATATCAAACATTCTTAAATTATAGCATATTATACTATTCTCATAATACTGAAAACAAGAAACAAATAACACACGTATAAAATATTTGTTTCACAAGTTTCCTATAGGGTCCGTTTGGATACCCTGTTTTCTGTTTTTGTTTTTTTTACTGTTCATCAGATCAAAAAAAAAAAACACGTTTGGCAAATACGTTTACTGTTCACTTTTTTTTCCCCAAGAAAACTGTTTTCTGTGAATAGTGTGTAAAAGTGGTGAAAACACCAAATACAACTTTTAGTTATTTTTTGAGTTTTTTCACTGTTTAGGTGGTAAAAACAGTGAAAATACCAAATCCATAAAATACAACTTTCACCAAATAAAAGTGGTGAAAACACCTTCATCCAAACGCTTTTTTGTTTTTAGTTTTTTGCTGAAAAAAACAAAGACAAATACAAAAACAGTTTTTATATTCGAAGACAGAAAACAAATACAAAAAACAGGATTTCCAAACGCACCCATAATAAATTATATATTTTTGTCTCATAAATTTTTAAAAAATATAATTTTATATATTAAAATTTATCTTATATTTAATTAAAAATATTTTCTTATTAAATAATATTTTATTATTTAATGTAAATATATTATTAATGTCAAGTAATATATTAATGAAATTATATATAGAATAAATTATATATTTTTGTCTCATGAAATTAAACTAATAAGATTTTATTATTTAATAAAATATATTATTAATATCAATTAATTTATTAATGAAATTATATATAATAAATTTTTTTTTCTCATAAATTCAAACTAATATATAAAATTTTATATTAATTAAAAATATTTTAATATTAAATAATGTTTTATTATTTAATATAATATATTATATATATTTAATAATAGTATTATATATAATAAATTATATATTTTGTCTCATAAATTCGAACTAATATGTAGAATTTTATTTATTAAAAGTTATTTCATATTAATTAAAAATATTTTATTATTTAATATAATATGTTATATATTTAATAATAATACTATATATAATAAATTATACATTTAAACATGAAACGTTCCATATTATTGAACACACCTTTGTTTTCTTGTTTCTGAGAACAACTTAAATTTGAACACACTTGGCAAGTTGTTCTCCAAAATTTGATATTATTGAACTCGAGTTTCCAAAAGCTGTTTTACAAAACAACTTGCCAAGTAGGAAATTTTAGCTGTTTTTTATTTTTTGTAACTTAAAGTACAGAAAATTGTTTTCATAATTCCATACAAAGCATGCCCTAAATTTTCGGTCGTAAAGACCTTTGCCATATTTTAGGTGAATTTAACTAAAATATGGGTTTGTTTGGTTGGTTGGTTCTATTACAGGATGCTCTATTTCCCGTTGGTGAATTAATTTATGGAGATGGCTTGATAAATGGGTCATAATGGAATTTTTGTTTCCTTTTTCACTCAATTTTATGGATTTAGAGTAGTAGATAGTTCAGGGTGGATATGTAGGTTGTTGGTGTTCTCTGTTTGTTGCCTCCACAAGCATGATTTTTGGTGAAGTAGAGTGTTGCTCTGTGGTAAATCTATGTTTGCCAAAAAAAAGATTTTTAGGGTGCTGGGAAGTCGACATATTTTAATGGGTTTCTATGTTTATTGTTCTTGAGTTTAATAGTTTAGAAAATATAAGTTTATCATCTTGGTTCAATTTGCTATGGAGTGTTAAATAGATGGAATTAATAGAAGCTTGATTGTAAATTGTTTAATATTTGTATAAAATGGAGTCAATAATTTTGATCTGTAATTTGGGATTTGTTAAACACTTGGCATTAGCTTTTAATTCAGTGCGTGGACAGAATTATATTTCCTACATTTTGCCATCGTTAGTACTGCAGGTTATCAGTTTGATTATGTCTTTGATTGGACTATATTAAAGTATCCTCAGATTGGTGCCAATTCTAGGGGACGGGTCAATGCTTTTAGTAATTTTTTTTCTTGTGTTTCATTATCCTGCCTACAATGTTTACTTATCTTAATTCACCTTTCTGTAGAATCCCAGTGGTAAAGGTTTAGATGTAGGACCATCTGCAGAGAGACCATAAAGTAATTTGCTTAGTTACATATGTTAGAGGTGCCATATCTAAGCTCTGATTATTGATTTTTTAAAGTGCAGATGTAACTCACGCGCTTCTTTTTGCCTTTCGGGAATTCTTTTCCCAAGTATAAATATTTTGTGACGTCACTTATTCATGACGTCTTATGGAATCTTGGTACGTGTAAATTTTTTGCGTTTATGTTTCAGACTTAGCGAGACAACTTCGTGGATTTGTGTTTCGTTGGCGACTACATGGGTTCGTCGTAATGTTTTCTTGTTGATGCTTCGGCGAACGTGTTCCATGCTCGAATGTGTTACTTTAGTTTATTGTAGACGTTCCGGTGTATCACTTATGTGATTATTTTTGTTTTTAGAACTTTTGAGAGTGAGGGGTATTCTTGGTATTTCACTTGTGTGTGAGCTGGTGATGAAGTATGAGAGTCTTCCTATGTATTCTAGAGTGTTTGGATGTGTCCCACATTGTTTCAGAGTTTTCCAGTGTCATCGTTGGCCTTGGAGCCTTTTCTTGCAATTGTTGTTTCAGAGGTTACCGAGTACTCGGTGTACAACTCGATGGATTGGTTACCGAGTACTCGACCTTTAATCTACCGAGTACTCGATGTACAACTCGGCAGAGTCCACAGATTGCCTATATAAGTGAATGTTGACCTAAAACATTTCATTTTTCCTTTCTTCTTCTCCAAACTCAACCCTCTTTCTCCCACTTAGTTTTCTCTCAATCTTTGCCCTATTTCATCTATTTGGGCTTAGATTTTGGTTACGGTTTCAACACGGAAGTTGGTCGTGGTATTCTTGATTTCAATTTGAGTCATGGATTGTTTAGAGTTTTATCCTCTTTGTGAGTTTTTTTCTCAAACCCTAATTTTGGGTTTTCTTGACAAACCATCTATTGAATCTTGTTTTCCTTGTGGTTTGAGTCTTGATTCATTGTTAGGAGGCTATGACGAAGCTTTTCACCGATTGGGTTCGTAGATTTCGGTTTCGAGTGAAAGCTAGGGTTTCATGGGCCTTATTTGGTGATTGGCTTGTTCATCATTTGAGGTAGGGGAAAGCATCTTTAATCTATCATTCTTTGATTGGTGAGTGTGCGATATCGGTTTTAGGGTTTTCTAACCCTAGTTATATTTTTGCTAAGTGTATACTTGAGAAATATGAATTTAGGGTTTATAGGTATTCATGTGCTATAATCCATGTTTATGTCATCCTTGAAATAAGTATATGATACATGATAGATGGGTTATGAGTTGTGAACTTTTGGAGTTGAAATATATTTGTATGCATATATATGTGAATATGAGTATTGAGGTGTATATGTATAAGTGTAAGTATACATATCGGATTATGGGTTTTAGTAGTGTGGCTTTGATAGCGTAAGTAAGCTAGCTACCTCGGTTAGTGAGTTGGAATGTGGATGTTGATGATTTGTGGCGGATGGGATTATGAACTTAGAGCATTATTCTACTTCCCCCATTCTTGTTAATCATGAAGTTGCTATCTTTACATTAAACTTGTATATGAAAATGAGTTAATGTGTATAATTGCTTTAATTGAGATAAAAGTATGTTAAATGAAAGGTAATGTTATCTTTGTGAATTAAATGATAACTTGATGATTTAGAACATTATTTGTGCTTGATAATGTATCATTATGAGTTAAATGCTTTAATTGAGATAAAAACATGTTAAGTGAATGAAAAATGTTATCCTTGTGTATTAAAAGGACAACTTGATGATTTGGGATCATAAATGGTGCATGAGAAAACATCCTTCTTGATTATTGCTTTAATGAGATTTAAAAGTATGTTGAATGATTAATGGCATTCGTGTTGATATTTTTGAAATGTTGTTCATAAATATGATGTGATACATATTTGTGTTGGTGCATGGGTCATTGAGACATAGTGCATATGATGTTCACCTTTTGTATGAGAATTCAATTGGTGTTGGTCTATGTACGTTTGTGTAATTATGCGTGAGTAGACTTGTTTTGGATCGTCGTAACAACTGGCTAGGGGTGTTTCTCGCTCCTAGGAAACTAGTCTTCCGAGAAACAGAGACGATATGGGGAGGACTTGGCCAAATCCTATGTCACGGTCGTGTCGTGTTTGACAATCTTCCTTGTTAAAAATGTGAAGTGTCAAAAGTATTTGGGAAGAATCGGTACGATAAATCTATCTTTCCATATGAATATAAAGGGAAGGTTTAGAGAATGATCTCGTTGACCCTTGGAGTTAGGGTGTCTGTGGTTGCGTGTGTACCATGAGGTGTGTAAGTCACATTACATTGAGTTGCCTTTATGTGATTTATGTTACATGTGAATTATGATATTATTCAATGTGGTTGAGGAGCATGTTTCATGTGAATTTCAAGATATAATTCATATGTTATTAAAATGCTCAAGTTAAATTGAATAATGTGAGAATATGATTTGCATGCTTGTTTTAAAGTATAATGTGAGATGAATGCTTATACTTGTTGTTATGTGCTTATATACCTTAGGGTAGTGATTTGAGTTGGTTTAACAACTTTCTTGTGATAAGTAAAGTCGGTAGTGAGCTATGGAGTTGAATGTGAGTTATGACCTTGGATAAGGTGGGTGATAGTTTTGTGACCTTGGTTGGTAGTGGGGTATCGATCACTTAATGTTCTTGCACCTTTGAGTGGTGTATCTTCCTTGTTAGTTTTGTGATCTTGGTTGGTTATGTAGTGATGGCCATTCGATATTTCTTTTGCATTTGAGGAATGTATCATCTATTATACTTCGAGGTTTGAAGTTTGATTAAGTGAGGTGAGGATTGATCCTAGTCACTTGTGTGGTAACGGTTTCTTGATTCCATTAGTAATCTGGAAGAAGTGATATTACGTGTGGATTGAGGTTTGAATGGATGGGAAGAGGTTTTGATTTAACCTAGCTTGTCACATAGTTTTGGCTACTAGGTCTTCCTTTTCATATCCTAAGAATAGGAGTGTTCTTGGAGTTGTCAACTTAACCGCCGTAGGTGGTTGAGATGAGTTGTTCATTTAGAGTTCAATTGAGTTCCGGGTTGGGGATAAAGTTATGGGATCGTTCTTTTTCGTTTTCGTTAAAGAGTTGTCATTTTTGGACTTCCACCTTCATTCTTCGTTCTCTGTGGTTCATGTCGCATATTAAGTCACTCAGCATGGTGTTGGCTCAAAGTTGCCCGATTTCGTTTCGGAGTTTTCCGGGTTCATTCCTTGACTTTTTATTCTGGGGACCACCGAGTACTCGATGATGATTTTACCGAGTACTCAGTGATATGTACACTTGCGCAAATGTTCAATTTATTCCAGAGGGTTTGGTCAGTCACAACTCGGTGGAGGGTCACCGAGTACTCGGTGGTACCTGTTTGTGCATTTTCTTTCAATTTCTTTTCATTTTCTCTCTTGTGTTTCACCACTTCTTCTCCTATGATTGGGCATTGATTAGTGGTCTTTAGGGATGAGTTTTGTTAGGTTGAAGGATCAGCTTAGATCCACCTTTCTTGAGTGTTGGTCGCGGCGTGATGCTGAGCCACTCCTTTGTGTCATCATTTGATCCGTTGGGTTGGAAACAGACGTTGTGTTCTCTGGTTCCAGCGTGTCACTTTGTTCCTTCTTCGTCCTCGTGGGGCGTCATAGGAATCCTAAGAGTTGTGGTATTGACTTAAGAGTGTATTATCTCAGTATGTGTGTCTCATACCTTCTTTCATTTCGAGTCTCGATTATGATGTGTGTGGCTTAGTGCACATACATAGTGATGTTTCCTAGTCACGGGTGGATGTTCCTCCATGTTGACGTGATGTTTTGGTTATTCATATGTTTAGATTTGGAGTTCCATTCCTTTTTTGATTTCATGGTTTTAGGTGGCCATTCTCGAGGGTATTGTCCACATACCCTTCGTGGTTGAGTAGTTAGCCTTCCTTGTGTATGGTGAGGATGATAGTGATTGAATTGATCTCCTTGTGGATAGTATCATGCACTACTAGAAAAATGGGTTTTTACAACCTTATATTTACGAGAGGTCACTATTTTTGCTCGTAAAATGTACCTTTTACGAGGTTGAGTCAAAACTCCCCGTAATAAATTCATAATATGGTAGTTTTTACGATAAGCTAATAAAATAGTCGTAAATACACTTATTAACGATGATTCAAACACCTCGATAATTCTTTTATTATTAACGGGGTATTTTTTTGTTATAACAGGAGGTAAAACATCTCGTAAATGATTGAATAACAATTTTATTTACAGAGTGTCTTTGTACCCGTGAATAAATACTTATTACTCTTGAAAATTTTCATTGTCCCACCAAAGATTATAATTTTTATTTTGAATTTGAACTTTTGTTTTACAAATGGCGCCTAGAGTTTCGTTATTTTTTTGGTCTATTAACAGGGTACTTTTGAACTAATAACGGGATACTTTAGAATTAAAATATCCCGTAAATAATTAGACGAAAGTTACATTTACGGGATTCATTTTTCCTCCTAAATAAATATATATTTTTTAAGAAGTATTCATTCTCACCGTTATTATTATTATTTTTTCTTAATCTTTTAATAACGTTTTAGGTAACTAGGTTTCTCATCCATTCCATTCCAACTTCCGCAAAAATTGATCATGCCGAACCCGACCCTTTTAAGTACTCCCAACACAGCGAATGCAGTGGCAACCCTGCGGATTATCGACGAAGGCGACCTTCCGGCTGACCTACAATGGCGATTCAGTCGGTAGAGGGAAAAAAGGGACTGAAAATTGTGAGAATTTCAGGTTTGTCTTCTTTTCTTCTTCTATTTCTTAACGACGATTCATCTTCGCATTCGCATATTCTCTTTCCCTCTCTCAGTTTCAATTACGGTTTAAGGTATTTGGCCTCTCTCGCTACTCTATATACATGTAGGAATATATATATATATATATATATATATATATATATATATATATATATATTTGTGTGTGTTAATCTATTGTGAGTTTGGAGCGCGATGGGTGTTTAGGCATTTTACCGGTGGTTATCGGAGAAGTATCTGATGGTAGTGGTGGATGTTATGACTCCTTCAAAGTTTTTTTTTAGTTTTAATAACATGATTCATGTATAGATTATACTAAATTTTACTGGTATTAGTGACTTAGTCTCCGTATAATGCTATGATTTTAAGAATTTCTTGTAACAATGTTGTGAAATTGTAGATAGAATATGCAAGATCGATTCAATGTTCAGGTTATGCACTTTAAATATTCGCTTTTACTGAAATTTAGCTTTTCCTTTCATAATTCTGCTAGTGGAAGGCAAACTGTTGTGGAAAGAGGGCAAGTACTGCAGAAAGGTGTATAGCTTCATAGAAGTGGGGTATTCTATATTAGTATTTAGGGCAACTACTTATAAGACCATACTCATTTCTTGACTCTCCCTTTTATTCAAATTTTTCGAATTTAAAATTAGTATCAATTGGGTTTATGCAGCGTTATTCAGTCCCATTTCCTTCTTAATTTGAATTTATGATCTAATTGACAGGTCACGTAATATATGGACTTGAAAATTGACATGAATAAAAAGTGATGTGCATCTATGAGGGAGGTTGATCGGTCTTTTTTCTTTTTAATGATTTGTGGTTAGGCTCACAGTGAAGAAGGGACCGGCCAAGAAGGCCAAGCCTGCGAAAGATCCTAACAAATCTAAGAGGCCTCCCAGTGCCTTTTTTGTCTTCACGTATGTATATATATACATATACATATAGATCTCTATAAATCATATATTGTTTAATCGGTTTAGGTTTAACTGCATCAATTGTGCTTGATAATTCTAGGGAAGACTTCTGGAAGTAATTCAAGGAAAATCATTTAAACAACAAATCCGTTGCCGTTGTGAGTGGTTTTGACCTTCAGATAATCAATTTGGCTTGGGATTGTTACCTTGTGATTTACTTAAATGTAATTGTGGTGTACTAATTTGGGGCAACTATTGAATCAGGTTGGTAAAGCTGGTGGAGATAGTGGAAATCGATATCAGACGCTGTGAGTACATTTGTGAAAAATAAAATCATTTTGTTCTCTTCTTGATCAATAATTGTTCTTCATTTAATTACTTCTGTGCTTACATATTTAATTTTTTCACAAATTCAGGAGAAAGCTCCTTATCAAGTAAAGGCAGTGAAAAGGAAGACAGACTACAACAAAAGTAAGACCATATCAGAGTATATCTCTGTTTTTCTCATTATTTTAACTCTATTAAAACTGATGGGGCTATTTTGAAATTTTTTAAACCCATTTAACTCTAAATGTAGGTGTTTGTGTGATCAATGACACTTTGTAATTTAGATCTTGGTCTTCTTATTTTGGTGATGCAGATTTAGTAGGTGGTGGAATGATCAACTAAGCTCTAAAAACAAAGCTTAAATTCATTACTGGAGTTCTGCAAATCAAAGTGAAGGTATAGTATTGTACAAGAAGGTTCAGCATCACAACAACCTTGAAATTAATTAATATGATAGTGAAAGAGACTATAGTTATTTGAGACTCCTCTTCTATAAGGCTGATACCTCATATCTTGATTTAAGGCTTGTGGTAGTAAATTCAGTATCATACATAATCATATCATTTATTAGCGAAATACTTTGTCATTGCAGATATTATAGTGCAAAGTTTCTGGTTGTCCAATGTAAAAGTAGATCTGGTTTGAAAATATGAGTGGGACGTTATTCCAGGTGAGAAGAAAGTATTTTTGAACTTTATGTCTCTGCAAATTCTTGTGTATACATTTTTCAATTTTGCATCATCATGTTGGCTTTCATTCTAATATTAATTTTTTATTGTGTATGAATAGGCAAAGAGAGAAAAATCGAGGATTTTGTTCCCCTTGGTCAAGATTGTTGGAAAGTTTGGGTTGATTATGCCATCGTTGGAACTTGTCCTTTGTATCGAGCAAGCCTAGTTGGAAAGTATTATATTCGCGATGTTCAGACAAGCTCGATTGCATGGCCTAAAAAAATTGTGAAAATCTTGGAGGTAAATTATGAATTTTTTTTTCACAAATTACTAACTAACTGTATGATTTATTAATTATATTTTTTGACATTACCATTATATTATTTTGACAGGATCACTCATCACCAAGTCATTAGCAGCTTGGGTGTTTTGCTTCTTACTTGAAGATTAGCGAAAAGACATTGGTGTAGTGAAGCTACTTGTGTTTTTGAAGTGAATTATTGTTGCATTTTGAATATTTGTTAACGGCGTTTTGAAAATGGTTAAAGATACTATTTTTACATTTTTATTTGGAGCATTGAACTCCGGTGAATTATGATGACATCTTAATTAATGAATTGCTTCTTTTTTTCTTGTAATTGTTACTATGTCGCAATGGAATGATGGCTCAATTGAAATTGTTGCAAGTACAGGGTAATTTGAATCATATAAGTTATGTTATTCACAAGGAATAAAAGTAGGTCGTGAAAGTTTAAATTATTTACGAGATGTCAAAAGTTTCATAAATACATATTTCTTATGACTTGTATTAGTGGCTCGTGAATACTTGGCGTTATTGACGACAAGTGTCGCTTCTTGTAAATAAAGTATTAACGTGGAGTACAAGTCAGCCGTAAAAAGTTTAAATCATTTATGAGGTGTCAAAACTCTCGTGAATAAATGTTTTTACGGCTTGCATTAGTGTCTCGTAAATATTTTAATATAATAACGAGAAGTCAAGTTACCCGTTAATAAATAATTAATGATGAATATACAAGTCGCAAAAATATGTTTTACGACTAAGATTATTGTCCCGTGAATATTTAAACATATTTACGAGAGGTAAATCTTCCTTTAAATAAATTATTGACGACCAATATATATGTCATAATAACGTTTATGCGAGGGGAAATTAATCTTTTACGAACTACGTTGTTCCCCGTAAAAACGTAAGACTTTTTACGAGACCGCCATTTATAAGGGGGGCATGTTTCCCGTAAAAAACTTTTTACGACAAGTTTGACCCCTCGTAAATACCCTTTTTTCTTAATCTCATATGAGATTGATGTTGTGGCATGACTAGTGATTTTGAGGTGAGTGTGGTTCGCCTTTGTGAAGAGATTGAGGTGTCGTATATGTACTGTGTATATATGTATTGACGATGGTTATATAGGTACGTAAAGACTTGAGAATTTTCCTTGATACTGGTTATGGATGTTCCTTTTTACGAGCATTGTGGTGATCTTAGTTCCTTTAGATCCTATGGTTATTGTTGTGGCCACTAGAGTGATTGGCTATGCTACGCTAGTGTATTGTGTACTTGGTGTACGTTTATGTGAGTAGTGTAGACTACTAGTGTTGGATTGGTGGGTATGAGCCATACTGTTCTCTCGTGAGGTTAGAACTACGTGCCTTATACTTATTTTGTTGTCTTTATGTATATATAAGTATATATATATATTGATGTGCGTTTGCCATATGATGTTATATTATGGTTTCGTTATGTGCTAGTTGCCTTGATGATGCATGGTAGGTGTTAGACAGTTTTCATTCGTTAAAGTCCATGACAGTAGGGAACTAGAGGGATATTTTCAGGGGTCTCGTGTTGGCGTGAGTGTCGTGTGGGATGATTGAATGACTTAGGGTAGATGAATTTACACAGGTTGGTTCGCACTCGACTTGGACGGTCGGAGGATGTGACGATTATGATTTTCTTTTTCCTACGGGGCTTCGATGAGCTCACCCCGGCGTTCTTTTGCCCTGGTGCCTACACACCAGTTTGCAGGGATGTTTCGGCTATGAGTTGCTTGGGCGCAACGGCACATTTCTTTTGTTTACTCATTGCAGGTTCTGAATTGGACAGGGTGTTACGGATGATGCTGCGGGATGGGGACGGTCATACGTAGTGTAGTTCCATTTTATTTTCCTTTGCTTGTCCCCTGAATTGGGACTGTTGTTGTATTTCTTGGGAGCCAATCTGTTGGCATATCCCTTTCTTGTATTTGGTATCGTTGCATCGTTGTAGAGATATATTCTTTCGGCGCCTCACTGTGCTTTGTGTATCAATTGGTATTAGCTTCCGCTCAATTGTATGGAATCATAGTTGTTGGCATGATTCTATTCGTTTTATTGATGTTGATATTCTTAGTTGGTCACTCATTTTATGGATCACGACCCTGGATTCCTCGGATGTTCCGGTTCGGGAGTCTTTGGAATTTAGGGGCGTGACAACAGAACTTTAGGAGATAGTAATTTCTTTGTCCTTTCAATTGTTTGGTAAAGTCTACCACTGAGATTAAAATTATTCGATTTCTGGGCTTTGGTTGCGGGTTGAGAGGAGGCGAGCTTCCTCTGACTCAAACCAAGATTGACAGATCGTTTATACTCTGAGTTTTTCAGAGCCCTTCGTTTCTGGTAGAAAATTTTGACAAGTTGTTTTTACTTAATTGGTGTTTTAATTTCTGGTGAATTTTCAACAAATTATCTCTACTTGTGGGGAAGTGAGCATTGAATGATCCTGTATTTATATATTTTTTACTCCAGTAGGATAAGATATTCGAGATAAATTCTCAGGTGCCGTTGGAGCCTTTATAAGAAAAAATGCTTCAGGAACTGGTCAGTATTGTGATCACGTCAGACATAGGACTTTAGAGGATGTGCCTTCATTTAAGGATGTGGCTTCATTTTAGTGAATTTTTATTGATGTATTGAATCTTTACTCTCTCTCATATCAACAGGAAGCTACTACAGAAAGGAGCCGAACTTCTAGAAATGGAAGTTCCTCACTTATCATTTCCATCACTTGATTACTGTCATTTTCTTTGATGTTGTTCCCAATATATATATATACAAAATAGTACCATCGATACTTAATGAAGGTATGGTGCCTTCATTAATGCAGTTAGAAGTAATACAGACTTTGCCATTTTGGTAGGTTATTTGTCATTTATTATTTATCTTATCTTGTAGGAGCATGGAAGGTTCTACTAATCTGCCAAGGCTTCTAAGAAATGCCTCAACTTCTAGTGATATGAGTAGCGCCAGCTCTCAGTGCTCTCTTCTTCAAATTTAGGTTGCAATTTGGAACTTGTGTTCTTTATATATTTTCAGGAAACCATCGATAGATGAAATCTTATGCATCGAGTACTCATTTTGCTGTCCATTTATTTTTTGTCACATGCTTGATGTGCTGGTTCATCCTTCAAGTTGGTTGCAGTCAGATAACATTCATACACTTCTTATTATGTACTATATATTCTTTGCCGACCAAGTGTTCTAGCTACTTCATAATCAATAAGTGTTTCTGGCCCATTGAGAACGGTAATGAGGAATAAAAAAGCCTACAACATCCTCATCGACATTCTATACTCGACTGCCCAAACAATCGACTCCCTGATGCAGCTTGGCCTCCCTGCTGGAGTTGATGTGGAGGTCAAGCTTTGAAGATGTTGTGCTGTAGCAATCATTGTAATCTGATTATCTTCAGTTAAATTGGAGAAATTGAAGTTCTCTAAATTCCAAAGTATGAGTTCATTTTTTTCATGCAATCTTAGAGAAGGGCATGCAATTTTAGAGTAGTTGTTTGCCAGGCATTTTTTTTGCCAAAAAGAATCAGATTTTTTTTTGCTTCTTTGAGATGTTATGTGATCCATATTATTAATGATAACATAATTTGATTAAATAGAGTTATATTTGTTTTGGTTTAAATCATATTTCATGTGTAAATGAAATTTTTGTGTTTGTTTATTTTGTATTTGGTGCTTGATTATAATTTGACCTAAACGTAATGGTTCCATAATATTATCAAGAAACTCACGTGGTTTCAAACAAAATCAACAAACTCCCCTCCATTTCAAGAAACTCCCTACAGTTTTCAAAATTGATCAAATTGCCCCCTCCCCTTCAATTCCAATCAGCTCCTGTTAACGACATTATTAAATGAATAAAAAGCCCTTGCCAAAACGATGACATCACAGGGGGATTTGTTGATCAATTCTGTAACCACATGGGGGTTTAGTGATAATATCTCTTTGAACAAATATCCGCTCTATTAAATTCTTTCCCATTTTCCCATTGATGCTCTATATATCTATATATATCTATACTATTGAGCCCCCTTTTGTTTTTATACATTTTTTTAATTTTTTAATAAATTAAATATTACTTAAGATTTAAAATAAAATAATTATAACCTATAAGTAACGATGTATATTCAATGTGTTATACATTCATAGTAATGTGTATTTAATACCATCTTATTTTAAAATATATAAAAATAAAAGAGGCTCTTAAAAGTTTGTGTCATTTTCTACTTATTTTATTATTAATTCATATTATTCATAGTAATTTTTTTTAATTATAGTTTTGGGTTTAATTTTATATTTTCAAATTTAGAATAATATCATTTTAATAGAAAAATAACAAATGAGGGTCTTCAGAAAGAATAAAAAAAATAATCCATCAAAAGATTATGTCTTTTGATGTAACCTATGAAGCACGGACACTACGTCTAGGGTCGCCGTACCCGTGTCGGACACACGTGTCCGTATCGGACATGCAGACACGCCAAAAATAAGAGTCCGACACATCAAAAACGTGTCTTGAATTTTTTTAAAATTGGATACTTAGTGAACACTCGGAGGCCACACGCGTGTCCGTGTGTCGGATACGCAGCGAGTTGGTTGATTCAATGAAATAAAGAGGTCTTAGATTCGATAATTTAATGAATCACTTATTGAACTTCAGCACCTCTAATTCAATCTTTGATTTTGAAGACACTTGAATATCTTTGTTCCTCCTCATCTTGTGAGAGGTCTTGTTTATAAGTTTATTTGATTGTCATTGTTTAAGTGATAAATAAAGTATTTGTGTAATATAATATATATATATATAAAAAATAATAATTTTTTATAGAAGTGTTGGGACCGTGTCATGTCCTAATAATTTTTTATATAACTTAAATGTTCTGGTCATGTATTCCCTAATATCTGTCACAGCAATAGGGAATACATTTCAGCATGAATCCTAATATACATTATATATTTTCAAGTCCAAAACCCTACAACTTATATTTGGGTCAAACCTTCCCTTTGGGCCATCTCCTATCTTATCCCCTCAGCAAATATCATGAATTATCAACAATGGAAGTAAATATTTAATATTCAAAGTAAAAATATTTTTATTTTAAAAAATTTAAAAATGTATTGAAATATTCCAAGGCCCCTAAACTTTTATAATAGTATATAAATAAATATAGATAGATAGAAGTAAATGTTTAAAAATTAAATAACTTTATTTGAAATACATAAATAAAGATTGAAAATTCCTAAGAAAAATGTATATCCGTCTATGACACAATTGGAAGCTGTATGGCCCAAATATAAGTTGTAGGGTATAATTGGTATGATTTAAACTTATAGAATGTGTATCATGGATTTTAGTTGCAATGTGTTACGCTATGTGTAGATGGATGTTAGAAAATACAGGGTTAGGTGTTGTAATAAGCAATTACATAATCAATTGGAATTACCTATAGATAGTAACAGTAGAGTACAAAATAAATATCAGTCATGGTGAATCACTATTTTATTATGATTTGTATTATTTTGCTTATACTTATGAAGGACCACTTAGCCCAACGGTATAACTAAACATAACAATAGGGACTGTGAGGGGTTCGAGTCACCTTTTGGGAGAAAAAAAGCAAAAAAATAAAAAAAATAAAAAACAGAAATAGGTTTGTTTAATTAATACCAAAATAATCATTGGTATCATATTTTTGGATTTTCAATGTGACAAATCATGGATTGCCCTTTATAAAAACATATGAATACAAAAAATAGATAATTAATTTTAATTTAAAAACTCATGAAACCTAAAAAAATCTATACAATTTGAGTGATTCATAATAACTGAAGTGTCAATACATACATCTTCCATTGTTGATAATTCATGATATTTGCTGAGTGGATAAGATAGGGGATGGCCTAAGGGGAAGCGGTTTGGCCCAAATATAAGTTGTAGGGTCTTGGACTTGAAAATATTGAATGTATATTAGGATTCTTGTTGAAATGTGTTTGTTAGTCACTAATTAACCCTAGAAGGGGTGAATAGGGTTATAAAAAATCTTTATCTCTTTTTGCACTAATTTTGATTTCAACTATAAAGTTAACAAGGAGCATGCACTAAACACTTAGCCAATTAATCAACAATAGATTATCTATTTATGCAATCAATAGTAAGTATCTAGTTAAATAGAGCATGCAATAAATCAAATGAAAGAGTAAGAGAGGGAAAGATGACACTGCGATTTTTATGAGGTTCGGTAACTCCTACTCCTCGGCTTAAGGATCCCCCCTTAAGACTTTCTCAATCTCACACTATGGTTTTTCCTTGCAGGTGGATAGCAAACCTTTACACACGAGCTAACGAGTCCGTCGCTCAAACAAGAGGACAAACCCTCTCTTAAAGATCAATGAGCTTCACTCACTCAAAGATCATAATCCTTTTATAAAGAAATGAAACACTCAAAAACCCCTAGGGTTTATGAAAGATACACAAAGTATAAGTTCAAGTGTTTTTAGTGATATGTTTGGTTCTCTCAAGATCTTGGAATCTCTTGACAATAAATAAGAGTTGTACTCAAGAGAATGAACAAAATATATTTTCTATCTAGATTCTCACAATGATTAGAATTGAATGAGAGGAGGCTAGCTTTCAGTACTCGAGCTTTTTCTTACACAAGATGAAGGATGATTGAGAGTAAAAAAACTTTGAATGCAAGAGTAAAGGAGGTTGTTATTTTTCTCAAATTCTATAACATCATATATATAGCTAGGTCAAAAGCTAAGAGAGTTAGAATCACTTTAGGAGAGTGAGCTAATAGTGGTGGTAGTTAAATGCCATTAATGCTCTGAACTAGCCGTTTTAAGCACTATCAGTCGACTGAAATGATTTCATCAGTCGCCTAATGGCTTACTGTCGGTAGTCTGAAATTTTTCCATGAATCGACTGACAAATGATATGAAAAAGGCTCAAAAGTCTCTGGAGGTTTCGGTCAACTGACACATGAAAGTCGATCGACTGACAACTTAGTTCGGTTGATAGAAAAATGAATTTCGGTCGATTGATAAAATAGGTATTTGAAACTCTCTGATGGGTTCGGTCGACTGACAAATACTCACAAAAATTTCTGTCTGGATCGGTCGCCTGACTCTTGAAGGTCAGTTGACTGACCAAGCAAAAAGTCAACTGATTTGGTAAATCAGTCGACTGACAGTTTAGTCTCCATTTTTCAATTTTAATTCTTGAGCTTATAAGATGTGAAAACATATCATAAACCCTTTGATACAAGTCACTTACCATCCTATCTACCCCAAGTCCTGATTCTTCAATCTTTGAAGCACTTCATTTGTAAAATGACCTTTTTGTCCTTCCTTTAAGTTTTTCGCTTTAACTTTCGACTTTGTGTCATGTAGCTCTATAATACTTAACTGAATAATATCATTAGTACTAAATACGTGCTAAACATTTTATTATCATCAAAACGGATAATTGTTCTTTGATTGACCATTTGGCCAACAATATTGAATACTGTTATGACAGATATTAGAGAATACATGGCCAAAACAGTTAAGTTCTATATCTGTCTATGTAACTTGTGTTGACCCTTGGCCCACAAACTCAAATCCCATCTTCCTCTTGATAATTCATGATATTTGCTAAGTGGATAAGATTGGGGATGGCCCAAAGGGAAGCATTTGGCCCAAATATATGTTGTAGGGTTGTAGTTCTTTGGACTTGAAAATATGGAATATATATTAGGATTCATACTGAAATGTATTGCCTAGTGCTACGACATATATTATAGTATATATGGTCAGAACAGTTAAATTATTGACTTACCCTTAACCAGCCGAATTCAACACCGATCTACCCGAATCGAAAACCGCGGTCGACTATCTGGTCCAATTGATCCGGCCATTAAGCGTTGTCACTTTTCAACCACTGAACCACCACTTCCAATAACCCCACACATTCTTCTATAATATTAGTTTATTGAACTATAATTTTCAATTCACAAGTATTTTTGTCATATAAAGTTATAATATTGAGTTTGAGGAACTGAAGTTATATTAAATTTGACATTGATATTGAATTTTATACTACATACATAATAATTGTTTTATAACATAGTTGATATTTATACTACATACATAATAATTGTTCTTTCTCTCTCTCAAATTCTAACATATTATGTAACACCCCGCTCCAACACTTGAGAACACATGGCCAAAACAGTTAAGTTCTATACTCGTTTATGTAACTTGTATTGACCTTGGTCCACAAAGTCAAATCCCATTTTTTTGTAATAAGAATCATAATTTTTAATTCCATCACATCCTTCAATGTTTCTCTCCTATCTCTCCTATGTTTGTTTCCTCCTCCACCACTACCACGCCACCGAGTTCATTTTAGAGAGAGAAAATATTTATTTGTATTAATAAACACAGTAATTTGTAATGAAATCCATCACTTTTATAATAAGAATCACATTTTGTTTCCTCCTCCTCCTCCTCCTCCTCCACCACCACCACCACCACCACCACCACCACCACCACCACCTTCGCATTGCAAGTGACCTTAAATAAATTGTTAATTAATGTAAAAACTGCTAGCTAAATTTGTGGACAGTATATTACAAAATAATTATATGTTTAGAATAACATCCAAACTTAAACTGAAAAATATCAAATCATAGATTTTTGTTTTCTCTCTTTCATTTAAACAATGACGTGCTCATTCAAAATAAAAATAATCCATATGTTTAAATCCAACCAATTATACCCTACAACTTATATTTGGGCCATACCGTTTCCAATGATGGGCCATCCCCTATCTTATCCACTCAACAAATATCACGAGTTTTCACCAAATATCCTGAGTTTCCACCAATAGAACATAGGATTTGAGTTTGAGGATCAAGGATCAACACAAGTGACATAGACGGGTATATAACTTAACTATTATGGCCCTGCATTTGCTAATATCCGTATACACATAAGGTAACACATGGATATTGGAATCCTAATATACATTATATATGCTCAAATACAAACAAATATACCAAATTAATGATGCAAATAATGTTGTTTGACATCCTTACTAGATTGAACTAAAAAGACAAAAATAAATGTGAATTTTTTAATTTATGGAACCATTAGGTTTAGGTAAAATTATAATCAAGCATGAAACACAAAATATATGTATGAATTTATTAGTGCAATAAGGTAATGGGAATGGTCATGTTGTCAAACATTGGAATAGATAATATGTAACACCCCACTCCAACACTTAGTATAATATTGTCCGCTTTAGGCCCAGCCCACACGGTTTTGCTCTTGGGCTCCTCCCAAAAGGCCTCATACCAATTGGAGACAACACTGCACATATAAACACATCCCCAGACCTCTACCCGGGCGATGTGGGACATCAAATTCACCCCCCCTTAGGACCCAGCGTCCTCGCTGGCGACCCACGGGTGATGTGCATGCACCCACACTTAATTCCGGTCGGGCTCTGGCTCTGATACCAATTGTAACACCCCGCTCCAACACTTGGTATAATATTGTCCGCTCTGGGCCCAGCCAGCACGATTTTGTTCTTGGGCTCCTCCCAAAAGGCCTCATACCAATTGGAGACAACACTACACATATAAGTACATCCCCAGACCTCTACCCGGGCGATGTGGGACATCACAATCATCCCCTCTTGGGACCCAGCGTCCTCGCTGGTGTTACCCACGGGCTTGTGCATGCACCCACACTTAATTCCGGCCGGGCTCTGGCTCTGATACCAATTGTAACAACCCGCTCCAACACTTGGTATAATATTGTTCGCTTTGGGCCCAGCCCACACGGTTTTGCTCTTGGGCTCCTCCCAAAAGCCTCATACCAATTGGAGACAACACTGCACATATAAGCACATCCCCAGACTTCTACCCGGGCGATGTGGGACATCACAATCACCCCCCTTAGGACCCAGCGTCCTCGCTGGCGACCCACGGGTGATGTGCATGCACCCACACTTATTTCCGGCCGGGCTCTGGCTCTGATACCAATTGTAACACCCCGCTCCAACACTTGGTATAATATTGTCCGCTTTGGGCCCAGCCTGCACGGTTTTGTTCTTGGGCTCCTCCCAAAAGGCCTCATACCAATTGGAGACAACACTACACATATAAGCACATCCCCAGACCTCTACCCGGGCGATGTGGGACATCACAATAGAACCGGTCTAAACCGAACCGGTGCTTTGGTTCCAGTTTTGAATTGATTTGGTTTGGTTCCGGTTCTTAAAAAAAAGAACTGTTCTAATTTGATTTGGTTCCGATTTCAGACTGTTTGGAACCCAACCGAACCGATATGAATTAGATATACATATATATATATGTATATATATATATATAACTCACTTATACAATTACATTATACTTCACAAAATTATAGATTCATATAAATTTATAACACCAAATAAATACAAATTAGTATATTAAATAAAATTTTAAGTTTACCCCAATAGTTTTTACCATCCAAACAAATATTACATGCATATAAATAAAAATTCTATAATTTTAGCCGGCCATCAAACTCATCTCCTCATTATCACCGGCTTCTAAACTTTCTACAAAAGGTTAGTTTTTCTTTCCCCCTCTATAGATCTCTAAATATGTGTTGGTTCACATACAAACACGGACTCATAACTTTTCTGTTTTAACTCGTGGACATTCAACAATTTTCTTTATTAAAGGCATGTTTGAAATTAAAAAAAAAAAAAAAAAAAAAAAAAAAAAAAAAAAAAAAAAAACCTATTTCAGGAAAACAAAGAATATAAAGGATATGCATAAACGTCTAGCTTTTGGTTGGGTCAGGAATACCAATACATCAGTTGGTTTACTATTTCAGGATTGTCAGCATTGGGTGGGTTTAGCCCCCATAAAATCCAATAATATAGTTGCCTAAACACAAGCTACATAAATAAAATTATTTGAGTCTATAAAAATCGAAGTGAAAGAAGAAAAATTAAGTAACCAAGCCAGCAGGCACGCAGTCACTTCAACAGGCACACAGTCAGAGCCCCAGGCTCCTCCCACTGCTCTCTGAGCGAAAGGAGCGAATGAGCCAAGCAAGAAAGTGGGATTGGAGTAGTATTGGTTAGGCTGGCAAAGTGGATGAGATTTAAATAAGTTGATGAGATATAGTATAGGCTAGCTAAATGAGATGGCTAATAGGCTAGTGGTAAAGGTTGGGAGCACCATGGTAGTGGTTGGTGGGGGGCTTCGCTCCTTGAATATTAAAGCATTCATTGTTAGGCCCTATTCGTTCAAAGGGGGGCCGGGAGCACAAGGTCCAATGACCGATTGTAGTAATACCACTGAACTTTTCGTAGTGACTATCAATTGAACGTTAACGGCGGCACGAATCGAACTAAAAAAAAGAAATGGATTGGTATTGGGAGAGGCAGTATTCGAACCTACGTAGAAAAACTTTAACATATTTACAGTCTGTCGCTTTTGACCACTCGGCCACTTTCCCCTTTCCTTCCCAGACGCTTTCTCAATCCATTCTTTACTCGTACAACGATAAAGCCTCTTTTGCTTATGCCCAGCTCCTAGAAAACAACGTTCGACTTTCATGTGTTAAGCATATAGCTTCAGTAGCATGATTGGAGCTTCTTAGCGCTTAGGCTACTACCTATAAGCTTCCCCCTCCTCTTACTTAGATTGAGGAGATAGTAAGCAAGACTTTCTACGCTGCTTCTCTTATGAAATTCCCGTTTTCACCCCCTTTCAAACAGACGATTAGTGCATAGCATATT
Organism: Cornus suecica; assembly: GCA_963922005.1. Taxonomy (NCBI): domain Eukaryota; kingdom Viridiplantae; phylum Streptophyta; class Magnoliopsida; order Cornales; family Cornaceae; genus Cornus; species Cornus suecica. The sequence goes on along the minus strand of OY998240.1, from coordinate 51,857,643 downwards.
CTCACAAACAGACGATTCTCTACATCTGAGATACGTTTGTCTTGCTTCTGTCTCTCTGGTTGTGGCATTCCTAAAGACCCACCGAGCGGTAACTATTAAAAATCCCCGCTAAGCACTCTTGTTCTAGTAAACTCTTCTCTGCTAGCACTTGCTTTCGAGTTCATGAACGGGCAAAAGGGGGTTAGGCTTCTTCCACTGCATAGTTGCGGTACTACGAGCCCTCTGTCCCACGCATCCGTGGTTCACCGGTTCCACCGCATTTGTTGAAGCGGAGCATAGTGTGAATCGATCAACCTTTACTTTTCAATCTTGTACCCATACACTAAACACCAACAAAATATCATAAGAGAACTTAACAGTAGAAAATATGCATTATGTAACTAACACGTACATTTACATGACCCACAAATGTTAATCAGGACGTGTAACTAACACGTACATTTACATGACCCTCAATGGGATATTGGGTTTTTGTATCCCATACAACGAACATTAGATAACTTATGTTCTTACAATTGCTATATGTTCCACTAATGTCTCCTCCAATATCCCTGAATTCTACCAGATTATTCCTCATAATAGGAACATACCGATGAAATGGTATTTCAAAATCCACTCTTCCAGGAATAATTTCAATATGTTCACGAACAAGAACATTAAACCGACGAGTGAGTTCTTTCTTCACTAACAATTGGCCTATCATCCCCTCACCAATAGTATTATGGAATATATCAAGGAACCCAGGTATTCCATCACTCCCGATTCGTGGTTGGTTATCCACAACCACAAAGAACGTAATCGTACCACCCATGAATACTCCTCCAGGTCGTTTACTCTCATATGTGTCCATCAAACCTGTTCTTGATGGAACAACAAACGAACCTAAAAAATGCAATGTTGTCATCATGATCTTATGACGCTTCCTTTCATGCCCGAATATGGGCATTTTGATATAGTTTTTATATGCCGTTCTTGGCTGCAGTCCAGGTTCAGTCATCTGAATATCATCATCAATAATTCCTGATTCAGTCACCAAACGGGATGGTCTGTACTTCCGACCATAATATTTACGGCTCCTTGATGGTTTCAATGGGTAATAAGGAGGTTGGTAAACCTTCTTAGATATACCGTATGACCTATACCACATACGGTTATTACTCCTGCCAACATAATTACCACGTCTATTATATGCATTCACCATTTTGGGTATATTCTTTTTTGAATTACACATACCCATATATAGTAATTATGTATACTAAAACGACGCCGTTTTTATAGCTTGCACACGAAACATACAGCAGTTCGGTACATTTCATGTGGACTACATTTAATTCCCACATCAAATAATTTGGGCGGGCTCCACGCCCTTATTCGAATTTTAAATTGCAAGTGGGCCGACAAGTGTACAGTATTGTACAGTACTCATCCAATAGCCATGTGCCACGTGTAAAGGTTGTCGGGAGATAATCATTACTATATTTGCAACTAAGTTTGACAAATCTCCCCAATTCAGTGTTACATTATTATCTGAATTGGTACTTCCTACTTGACTAATTGAATCACCAAGATCCGTGTCCACACGTGTTGTGCTGATATCTGGATTGAACTCGCGCGTTGATGAACATCTTAACACCGATGTAGAAGCACGCGCTGGCACTTGTGAAGAGGATGCAGTTATCCGTAGAGGTTGCCTTAACGGTATACGGTTTAAATCATTGTTTGGCGGTGGACAATGCCAAACACTTACATTCGCGGCAGTGTATCCTGGTGATATAATCTGAATATCCGGTAGTCGTATATTAATATCATCCAAAGTCTTCGTAGTTGACAATTTCAATTGAGCTGTCAATTGGCAGAAATTATGTGTGGATGATATTGTTGTATTCTCCAGTTGATATGTAGCCTTCCATGGACATGATTTGTCCCTTGATGAGAAATATGAATTGTCGTAGTACGTTATATCGCAATTACATTTAACTGGAAATATGTACTCGGCCTGTTTACTGTCATCCCCTAATATCCTCGTATCGTATATGGATATACGGACTGTACCAACGGCATTGTAAGCCGTTTGATTTCTATATTTGAAAATACAACGATCTATCTTAATAGATCTCAGTGTCACCGTATGTCGTAATTGATGAACAAGAGAGGGGAAATAAAATTTAATCTGTTGTGGTTGCGTGGAAGCAACACTGTGAATTCTCCCAGAATTATAATCTCCATCTATTTGTTCGGAGATATTAATATCCATCCTCTTAAAGCTATCAATTTAGCTTAGATTTGAGGAGGAATATGTTATAAACATGTTAGGGTTAGTATATATAGAACAATTGGGAAAGTGAATGTCTAAGATAGGAATAACACTGTTTACAATTGGGGATGACAGCTTCTAAATGAGGGCAAAATAATCCGGTGTACAAAGTAATGGCATATTTGTAAATATGGGGTGTGTCTCTGAATGAGGGAGGGGCTTCAAGCTCTCGTATATTCGGAGACATAGAGCCAATATATAGGGGAGGGGGGGAGCTTATAAAGAAACTATTGAAGGGCATGCATTCACTTGTAAGATTCATTGGGCATGTTCTCTTGGGCCTCATAATTATTTACAAGGCTGGCCCATTGATTACAACAGATATAGCAACGACGCCTGGTATAATATAATTGATGACATTCCACTCGATAAACTTCATTTTAATTGGAAACAATTCATTGGTTCACAGAGGGATTGGCTAGGCTAGGTAAGATACGGCAGACACAAGGAGATTGCAGGTGGTATTCCTACAATAGCAATCTGCAACCCAGGTCCGAATTCTTCAATATATCAGTAGTTACAAACGAAGTCAGACGTACTCGAGTGGACACAGAAAACAGCGGAGTTCATCTTCATCACAAAACCGCTGTTCTAGGCACTGCGCGAACATTTAACATAATGGAAGGGGTTTTCGTAGAACAGGTTCCAAATCCAATCTACGTCAGATGTATATGGAGTTCTGAAGACTCAATAATGCTGGAGATTCGGATGAATTACAACTTAAGAAAGGCACTGAACATCCGATCAGGTTTTTTAGAATATTATGTTAGATTAAAACCTCATTTCCGTGTTATTTCATCTTCAAATGTAATAGCTGGATTGTTTAGATCCAGAATTGTAGCTTGGCTTAATTCATTCGGTGCAATATCATATCCCTTATTACGTATTTCAATTCAGAAGAGTCTGTATCCATACAATTTATATGTAAATGAAATGCGAGAGTATGTAAACTTCAAATATTATTAAATACTTCGGAAATACAACTTGCAATCTGCAAATATAGTTACATGTTCTGGATAATAACAAGCTATTACAACATACAGTGCTCCTTTCTGCATATCTTCAATTCCACCAGCAGTTGTATCCTTGTAGAATGTTTTATGATGCAGAATTTTCTCCAATTCAATGGGCATACTCGGTCTGCACGGATAATAGCCATTATTGTTTTCTCCCTGACCTATTAATTCATATTTTTTCTTTAATAATATATTAAACCTATCGCTCTGACTATCATTTTTGATCCACATCTCCGGATCATGCGCCGATCCCCTAAATATATCCATAGGGGTCGGCGGTGCAATACCTGGTCGTTTATCCCAAACGACCCATAACAATATTAGATGAATTCTTGCAATTTTTAAACCGTCTAATCCTAACTCTAATCTACCATTTATTTTTAATTTCGTCCAAAGGATTGTCTGACTATGACGAGTACCAATTGTTGACCCAGCACCACACTCATTTATTACACTAACCAAACCATCATCGCTAATAGCATTATAATGCACTTTCCTATACATATATTGTTTTGGTAGCCTATTATTATTTTTTTCCGAAGGTACACCGCTGGAAGCTGTGTCCTTTGAGTCTGGCTGAACTGCAAACGACGTCTGACAGGTCTCCCCGAGGGAATTGTCCCGGCATTTCTCGGCCGCTTTCTCCATGTTGTAGAGGAGCTTGGTGTGTTCATTCTCCAGGTCGTTTATCCACAGGATCATCAGACGTGAATCCTTTAACTCCACCACCTGATGAGTGATAGACTCCAATATCAGACGGGTATCACCCCGCGTAAAAGCATGGAGAAAGCAACCGAGAAATGGCGGGACAATTCCCTCGGGGAGACCTGTCAGACATCGTCTGCAGTTCAGCCAGACTCAAATGACACAGCTTCCAGCGGTGTACCTTCGGAAAAACAATAATAGGCTACCAAAACAATATATGTATAGGAAAGTGCATTATAATGCTACTAGCGATGATGGTTTGGTTAGTGTAATAAATGAGTGTGGTGCTGGGTCAACAATTGGTACTCGTCATAGTCAGACAATCATTTGGACGAAATTAAAAATAAATGGTAGATTAGAGTTAGGATTAGACGGTTTAAAAATTGCAAGAATTCATCCAATATTGTTATGGGTCGTTTGGGATAAACGACCAGGTATTGCACCGCCGACCCCTATGGATATATTTAGGGGATCGACGCATGATCCGGAGATGTGGATAAAAAATGATAGCCAGAGTGATAGGTTTAATATATTATCAAAGAAAAAATATGAATTAATAGGTCAGGGAGAAAACAATAATGGCTATTATCCGTGCAGACCGAGTATGCCCATTGAATTGGAGAAAATTCTGCATCATAAAACATACTACAAGGATACAACTGCTGGTGGAATTGAAGATATGCATAAAGGAGCACTGTATGTTGTAATAGCTAGTTATTATCCAGAACATGTAACTATATTTGCAGATTGCAAGTTGTATTTCCGAAGTATTTAATAATATTTGATGTTTACATACTCTCGCATTTCATTTACATATAAACTGTATGGATACAGACTCTTCTGAATTGAAATGCGTAATAAGGGATATGATATTACACCGAATGAATTAAGCCACGCCACAATTCTGGATCTAAACAATCCAGCTATTACATTTGAAGATGAAATAACACAGAAAGAAGGTTTTAATCTAACATAATATTATAAAAAACATGATCGGATGTTCAGTGCCTTTCTTAAATTGTAATTCATCCGAATCTCCAGCATTATTGAGTCTTCAGAACTCCATATACATCTGACGTAGATTGGATTTGGAACCTGTTCTACGAAAACCCCTTCCATTATGTTAAATGTTCGCCTAGCGCCTAGAACAGCGGTTCTGTGATGAAGATGAACTCCGTTGTTTTCTGTGTCCACTCGATTACGTCTGGCTTCGTTTGTAACCACTGATATATTGAAGAATTCAGACCTGGGTTGCAGATTGCTATTGTAGGAATACCACCTGCAATCTCCTTGTGTCTGTCGTATCTTACCCAACCTAGCCAATCCCTCTGTGAACTAATGAGTTGTTTCCATTTAAAATGAAGTTTATCGAGTGGAATGTCATCAATTATATTGTACCAGGCATCGTTACTATATCTGCTGTAATCAATGGGCCAACCTTGTAAATAATTATGAGGCCCAAGAGAACGGGCCCAATGAGTCTTACCAGTGAATACAGGCCCTTCAATAATTAATGACTTGGGCCTGATGGGTCTGTGTTCAGGGCCCATTATATTTTCATCAATCCATTGTTCCATATCATCACATATGTTGAACTTAGTGAAAATAGGTGTAAATTCCTTCACTAGAGGTTTAAAAATTAAATCAGTCATCTTTAAAACACGATCATGCTGAAGATAAAAGGATTTAGAACCACCTTTTCTAATGATAGCAAGAGCTTCTCCTTTGATGATGCATCCAGTGCACTATCATAACACGATGATGAAGTGCTAGATTTCTTTCTATCATCACCATCTTTGTATTCCCCGAAATCTTTTACATCACCATCTTTTGTGATGTAGCTCTTTACTGCGGAAAGATATCTTGCCCCCTCAATATTTGGATGATATATCTTAGAAGAATTGGGGCAAGTAATGATTACTAGCCAATTAAATATTAAAGCATTCATTGTTAGGCCCTATTCGTTCAAAGGGGGGCCGGGAGCACAAGGTCCAATGACCGATTGTAGTAATACCACTGAACTTTTCGTAGTGACTATCAATTGAACGTTAACGGCGGCACGAATCGAACTAAAAAAAAGAAATGGATTGGTATTGGGAGAGGCAGTATTCGAACCTACGTATAAAAACTTTAACAGATTTACAGTCTGTCGCTTTTGACCACTCGGCCACTTTCCCCTTCCCTTCCCAGACGCTTTCTCAATCCATTCTTTACTCGTACAACGATAAAGCCTCTTTTGCTTCTGCCCAGCTCCTAGAAAACAACGTTCGACTTGCATGTGTTAAGTATATAGCTTCAGTAGCATGATTGGAGCTTCTTAGCGCTTAGGCTACTACCTATAAGCTTCCCCCTCCTCTTACTTAGATTGAGGATATAGTAAGCAAGACTTTCTACGCTGCTTCTCTTATGAAATTCCCGTTTTCACCCCCTTTCAAACAGACGATTAGTGCATAGCCTATTCTCACAAACAGACGATTCTCTACATCTGAGATGCATTTGTCTTGCTTCTGTCTCTCTGGTTGTGGCATTACTAAAGACCCACGGAGCGGTAACTATTAAAAATCCCCACTAAGCACTCTTGTTCTAGTAAACTCTTCTCTGCTAGCACTTGCTTTCGAGTTCATGAACGGGCAAAGGGGGGTTAGGCTTCTTCCACTGCATAGTTGCGGTACTACGAGCCCTCTGTCCCACGCATCCGTGGTTCACCGATTCCACCGCATTTGTTGAAGCGGAGCATAGTGTGAATCGATCAACCTTTACTTTTCAATCTTGTACCCATACACTAAACACCAACAAAATATCATAAGAGAACTTAACAGTAGAAAATATGCATTATGTAACTGAATGAGCGCCACTCTATTATATGATATTTGACTATGTCGTGAAAGAGAGCGAGTTGATAAGAGAGAGCATGTTCCGTCGATGGTATTAATGCCCGGCCGGACTAGCGATAGTTGCTTGGCCCACAAGTATGGCATATAAGTACAGCACAGCGGCGGCTAACGGACAGGTGGGAAGCGGTACTGACAATACTTTATATGAGGTAGTTTAACGCCTACGGTACAAGCAGTACGCCACATAAAGCATATAACTACAGCACAGTGGAACTACTCGGTGGGACTACCTTACAACCATACCACCACTTCCTATTTCCTTAGGACAGTTACCACATCGGACTACAAATCCAATTAGCTTTAAGCCCTTGTCGGATAACTACTAGCGCACCTACCATCAACGACCAACTACCAGCTACAGATCGTACCATAACTACTATTACCGGAACCTTCGAGCAAGAAATCTTCGATAAAAAAGAATCCAAAAGCAGAGAAACGGTGGTTGGCGCTCAATGAATTCACTATGCGCAAGCCTTCCTTAACTTTTTGGTTCGAGGACCCATTGGTAAAAAATGTGTGATTCTAAACGTGTTCAGTTCTTTGATCGATTGCATATAGAGTTAGGTGGGGCCTTCTCACGAATGAAAGGGACTATAGTATGGAAAAGGGGGGTTGACTGATGAAGAAAATCAACCAAAGCAATGAGGGAGTTGGTTGTTGAAAGTAAAACGAGTAATGTTTTGCGGGCTAAACCTTCTCAAATCAGGAACTTCGTACTATTAACTTTCACCCATTCAGAACGACGGCCGGTCGTTAGGCGAGAAATAATACGGTACCGTCTTTTGAATATCTATGACCAAATGCGCATTATCATTATATACACCGAGAAGCATAAGGATGGCAGCTTCCACTATCATGCGGGTCTTTGTAAGACTGTGTCTAGACACTGGGCTTCTAAGAGGCTGAGGCCGGCCTTTCCTTCATGGTCTTGCTTTCTTTCCTCCCTGGCATACTACACATAGGATTGGGGATAAATAGAAGCTTACTAATCCTCATTGGCAGCAAGCCCCTATTACCTAAAGAGCTGAAGAAAAGCATCAATAGAAAAGAAAAGAGAGATGCCCACAAGATCTCTTAAGGTCGTCCTCCAGCCTCGACTGGTTCTCCCTTTCCTTGTATCAAGGGTTTCGGGATCTTTTTTAACCCTTACTTAAATAGGGGGGCTCCATGCTCCACTGCTGAAAGAGGCATACTTTCTTATTCTTATTGAATTTCCATAAATAGAATAGAGGCAAAGGTGCTCAAGATCGAAAAGACAGCTAACGATCGTAAAGTAACTCTCCCTGAAAAGGGGGTGATCCATATGCACCTTCTAGTATGGCTTGATTTCATACTTCGCCATTTATTAAATAATAAATTCCTAATTCTTTTAAGGTTAAAGTGAGCAAGCTTATCTACAAGAATCATTAAAATGACTATGCTTGTTTAATATAATAAAAAGGGAGTCCCCCCTCTAAAGAGAGCGTAACGACAAGGCTTATGCCTAGCTGATTGAATCAGTACAGCTTTAGCGCCCAGAGGACTAATCAAGTGAACCAAGCCCAAGAGAATAAGCAAGTTATGTTGTTGTTGGATCGCCCATTGGGCCCCATGTTGCGCGCAGGATATACAACCATCTCGTTGACAACCCGGGCAGACATGCTCTTAAGGATGAAAATCCATTGGATTATTCTTTCGGCGCCCCTATAGACGTAAAACAATCTAATAGCCCTGTCAAAGTAGAAGGGGGAGCCTGGGATCCCCATCTTGCATCATCAAGTTTGACATAAAATAAGTTTATATCTATTTGAGAATCATCTATCACATATTCTTATGTAATTAATATTAATTCAGAAGGCCTAGATCTGCCTCTTTTATAGGCATGAAGTCTACAAGAAGAACAATTGAGAGCATATAGTGTCTAAGCCTTATGGGTTGGCTGTTGTCCAAATCCTAGCCTCCAGTAGAGGAAGTTGCAATGCTCTCTTGGCCTGATACTTGAAATGTATAGAGTTTGATAAGTAAAAATTTCTTTTATGAATCTCATTGATCTATGGAAATCGAGTATGGTCATTGAGCCTATTTGAGTAAGTAGAAGGAAAGTGAACAAGCTATCACATTGCTTAAGTAATATGGGTTTTCTCTTTCTTCTTGTTGTACGATAGTCGATCGAGAATCTCCCTCTACCTCTTATGCAGCGCAAAAGAGACTAAACTTATTAAAAGCTCAGATGGTAGTTACTCTTTACCCTAGTCCTCATCTTTATGCCCTTTCTTTCCTCTTTCTATCTTTCTTTCAGTACGAGTGAGATAGAGGATCGAGAAAGTCACTTCCTATCCCATTATTTAGAGTAGAGGGTAGATCTTTCTTTCAATACTTCCCAGGGAGCTTATTCTATCACTCCCGTTAAAGAGTCCGGGGTTACGACCTGTATCCGAACCTTGACTAAGAAATACTTAGTGGAGCCCTCCATTCCCAATTAACGGGGGGATTAATGCTAAATATAAGAGCTGTAAAACATAGGTAACCACATATATGATTAAATAAATGGATTTCTTTTCGCTAGTAGAGGGAACAAGGTCTGCAACAAGAAAAAGAATCAAGAAAGAGATAATACCAATTCCAAGGGATAAGATAGAAGAATGGGTCCATTAATGGATATCTATGCTGACTACTGGTACTCATTAATGGCCGAAGTGTAATATTTTGTCCACCCTTGATAGGGAATCGGGTTGGTACCCCAACCTGACTATACCTAGCACGAGATGCCCAGACTACTTATTGAAAATGAAAAGACAGATCGAGTAGATAGAATATCTCTCTTTTACAGGAATGCTTACCCCCGCCTCTAGAATATATGATCTTAGCACGATAACCGAAACCTAGCAACCTACTCCTGCTTGCTTTTGGCCTTGGCCGACAGTACAGTAGCCAAGACTACTTCTTCTGCTTCACCACCATCATCCCCTCCGGTCATAGATTTAAACCGTGGATTAGTAGCCTTATTTATGTTTATATGTTTATGGCATTCGAGCCTGCCTTATTCCTTATTCTGAGGGCTTTGTTTATTAACTTGCTTAATGCATAGTGGATTAAGAGAAGTGCTTGCATGCTTCCTTTAAGCTTGTTTTGGTACCGGACTACTGACCACTTAGAGCTAGCCTCCCTTACTTTACTAGCATGAGAAAGAGAGCTTTCAGTGCTTCCTTAGAGAGCCTACCAGACTAGGCTTTTCCTTGGCTCTAAGATCAACTGAGAAGGGGTTGGGATGGAGATGCTTCTAGACAGAGTGCAATTCTTCCCTAACCTTCTCAACTCTGTTAGTAATATTACTAAACTTTTGTTTGTTAATCTTCTTTAATTCACCCCAGCTAGGCCAGCACTGTCAAGTTATAAGTACCTCCCTTCATCTTAAACTAAGATTTTGACCTTGTGATCAAGCTGGGGCTAAGGCTAATAGCCTGAAATGCAAAGCCACGCACAACTAGTTTGAAGCCTCTACTAACTAGCTTGTGCAAATTTATTTTACAAAATTAAAACAAATGAGGAAGAATTCTTTCAACCATATTGCCATACTATAATTTTTGCTCATGACAGAGAACTAAACAAGAACAAATATCACAAAGTCCAAGCAACCAGGCTAGTTTTACGATAAAACACTATTTCTTACTTTTGTTTCTAATTATCTTTTTTTTATGAGAACCTGAAGTATGGATAGTTCTCAAAGAGTGAGCTTTTTCTATTGAGCAATATCAAAATGGGGAGTTTAATGAGCTCAAAATCAATAGCAATATCAAAATGGGGAGTTTGGAATCTGCTAGAGTTGTCGAACACACACTTGGTACTGAAATACAGAATGCAACTACCAAAGAGTGAAACCTGAAATTTTCTTACTTTTGTTTCTAATTATCTTTTTTAATGAGAACCTGAAGTATGGAAAGTTCTCAAAAAGTGAGCTTTTTCTATTGAGCAATATAAAAATGGGGAGTTTAATAAGCTCAAAATCAACAGCAATATAAAAATGGGGAGTTTGGAATCTTCCAGAGTTGTCAAACACACACTTGGTGCTGAAATACACAATGCAACTACCAAAGAGTGAAACCTAAAATTTTCTTACTTTTGTCTCTAATTATATTTTTTCATGAGAACCTGAAGTATGGACAGTTCTCACAGAGTAAGCTTTTTCTATTGCGCAATATCAAAATGTGGAGTTTAATGTGCTCAAAATCAACAGCCTCTGCGCATGTGGGGTGTTAAAAGCGTCTGATCCTCCCCAAATACCGCATTGGTGGGTACGTAGTGCACTGGACTATCCCTTACTATACAAAGCAACTAGCTTACATAGGAAGACATTCGAACCTCTAAAATTTGAATCAGAAAAATTTGCTCGAATCACACCCTCTAAAGAGAATTAGAATAAAAAAATAATAATGACATATAAAATATGCATACCTTTGCTTCATGACCCATCATTTTTGCTCCCACTATGTAAACAACCCACAATTTGACCGTTATATGCAAGCACATATATCTAATAGAAATAACAAGAAAGAACTGAAAGTACAGAACAATATATATGTGTGAGTTCATCTATGTATTACATGCAAGCCATGGCCCAATAATTCAAAGAGCATTTAATTCAAAAAAAAAAAGGCATGAAGTTCTTCAATAAAAACTGTAGAATAATTGGTGCAATAAATTTACAAAATTTGATATTCTACCAAGGGAGACCAAATTTGTTGAAAGATAAACTTGACTCCACATGCATGCACAGAATGTCAAGAGTGGCTGCCACCAAACACCATGCGTGAAGCCAAAGCATGCGTGAAGACTTTGCCTGCTCAAAACCACCGAAGTCAAGAAAAACGGCGGATGAAGATTTGTTGTTTTGTCTTGTGTCATTTACATGTCTATATATACAGAATGTATGGTATTGAATTAAATAGAAGCTAGAAGATAGAAAGAAAGGAAAAAAGAGAGAGAGCGCTTTGTATTTTTAAAAGTGTGAGATTTAGAAATAAAAGTTTCGTTATCTAAATATTGTGTTGATCCTGGGCATGTTAATCACCTCAAGTGATTCGCATCATGGTATCAGAGCTTGGTGAAGCTTGAGCAAGCCCAGACAAAAAAAAAAAAAACAAAGCCAAACCTTTCAATCCCTATTCGTGCGTCATAGGTGTTCAAACCACAAGTTTGAGCATACACCTAGCTTCTCCATTCCAGCAGGAACGCATTCCCAAAGAAATCAGGCGAAAATACCGACGGACGCGCCCTCACGCGCCGCCTGAAGAGTGGCGAGTGAAGCCCACTCTCAGCCACGCGCCCAGTTGTCTTCAACCTCCAGACGGCGCGTGGTACCACGCACACGCGCAGCCACGTCAGCGTGACGTCATCAGCCACGTGTCCCAACCATCAGTTGACATGTGGCCCTATAAGAAGCAGACACGTGGCACCAACCACCAGCCGACATGTGGCGCCAACCACCGGCCGACACGTGGCCCAATCAGGAGCCGACACGTGTCACTACCACGTCAGCAAAAATCTGAAAATTACAGAATAACCCTAGTTGGTATTTTGTCCATTCCGGACTCATTTTAACTCCGATTTGAGCAAACGAAGAGTCGTTCTTGACTAAACGGAACGCTCTGGACGCAACCGTGTGATCGGTTTGACTAGATTCTACACCGATTTTCAGAAATAAGCACCTCAAGTGCTTAAGCAAATCCGATGGCGTCCTCCAGCAATTTCTTCCAGCCCCAGCTTCCGTGACTGAACAAAGATAATTACGAAGTGATGTATCATGATGAGAGTCCTTCTACCCTCACAAGATTTGTGGGATGTGATTGATACCGGGTATGACGAACCCGAAGAAGTAGAGAATCTAAGCCAGGTCCAACAGGCCGAGCTTAAAGAAGAAAGACGAAAGGACAAGAAGGCGTTATATCTGCTTTATCAAAGTGTAGATGAAGCAAGTTTTGAGAAGATATCCGTCGTCAACACCGCCAAGCAAGCATGGGAAATTCTTCGTAAAGAAAATCGAGGAATTGAAAAGACGATAAAAATTAAACTTCAAGGTCTAAGGGGGGAATTTGAATTGCTACAGATGAAGGAAAGAGAGTCGATTTCTGAGTACTTTACCAGAATATTGACTACTATGAATCAGATCAGAGGATGTGGAGAAACGATCGAAGATGTACATGTGCTAGAAAAGATAATGAGATCACTCAATTCGAAATTTGAGTTCGTGGTTGTAACCATTGAAGAATCAAAGGATTTGGATGGCATGACGGTTGACGAGTTACAAGCCACTCTAGAAATCCATGAACAGCGAATCGACAAGAAGAATACCTCAAGCATCCCAGAGGACGAGCGAGTCCTGCAGTCAAAGTTCTCAGCCAAAAAAGAGAAATGGGGAAATTCACAAAAAGGTCAAGGTAGAGGTCGTGGCTATCAAGGACGAGAAGGTGAAGATGGGAAAAGAAAAGTGAAGTGTTATAACTGCAACAGATACGACCACTATGCCCGTGAATGCAGAAGTGAGCTAACAGAAGAAGATGAAAATGACGAACATGTGTACTTTGCAGAGAAAGACACAAATGAGCTAAACGGAATGTTATTGATGGCTCAATATGGGAATCCTGTTAGCTGGATATTTGAAAAAGAAACGGAGCCCAAGGAGCTCGTGATTGAAAAAGAAGAGAATGAAGCAGAAGAAGTGTCACCAACAGTGCCACAAGATAAGGTTGAAGCAGTGCCACCAACAGTGACACAAATTGCTCATGTTCCTGACAAGAAGAAGTCAGAAGTGGATCCGAGTGAAAGATATTGGACCAAGAAGAAGTCAGATATGGATCCAGGTGAAAGATACTGGACCAGGAAGAAGTCAGAAGAAGATCCGGTTAGCTTCACCGAAGCCATTCAAGAGAAGAAATGGAAGACAAATATGGATCAAGAGTTGTTCACCATAGAGAAGAAGCAGTGTAGTCCACCAGAGGATCATAAGTCAACTGGGTTGAAGTGCGTCCATAAGACGAGAAGTGGAAAAGGCGAAGTTCAGAGATACAAAACTAGCATGTCCATGAAAGACTACAAAAGAAGAAAAGTGAAGCCAGGAAATGTAATGTCTCAGTAATAGTTCCAGGAAAGGAAGTGCAGGGAAAGAAAATGGTATCTCTTCAGAGTTCAGGCAGGTCGACTCGGTTCAGTTCGAGGTACTTGTCGCTAGTCGAGGACTTGACTATGAAGAAGAGAGTCAACCATCTCTGTGCATAACTGAACGAGAGAGAAACTGAAGAAGAGTTGCACGGAATGCAGAAATTCCAAGATAAGTCCATAAGACTAAAAAAAAGTTGCAAGGAATGCAGAAATTCCGAAATAAGTCCACAAGACTAGAGATGGTGTTAGAAATGCAGAAGTATGGAAAATCAAGTTTAAGAGGGAATGTTGAAAGATAAACTTGACTCCACATGCATGCACAGAATGTCAAGAGTGGCTGCCACCAAACACCATGCGTGAAGCCAAAGCATGCGTGAAGACTTTGCATGCTCAAATCCACCGAAGTCAAGAAAAACGGCGGATGAAGATTTGTTGTTTTGTCTTGTGTCATTTACATGTCTATATATACAAAATGTATGGTATTGAATTAAATAGAAGCTAGAAGATAGAAATAAAGGAAAAAAGAAAGAGAGAGCTTTGTATTTTTAAAAGTGTGAGATTTAAAAATAAAAGTTTCGTTCTCTCAATATTGTGTTGATCCTGGGCATGTTAATCACCTCAAGTGATTCGCATCAAAATTAATGGGACCTTAAACAGAAAAATTATGTCATGGTATCAAAAATTGAATAATATACCCTCCGAAGTACCAAAGTATTTGCTTATATACACACTTTTGATCTTTTAAGAGGAAACCATAACTCAGGTAAGCCCCAACCATATGGATAAGAAATAAAGACCACAACTCTGCTGAAACTTCTGCATAGAAATTTCATACACACCAATGCAAGAAAGAACTGAAGTCAGCAATAGAAAATAGTTGAAACCCAAATTACAATAAATTGTTGCTCGCAAAAGACGAAAAACTATTGTGTAGACGAGGTTATTATTACACGAAACTCCCATTATATAGAAGTGATTTAATTGATTCAAAAGTTAAACTACAAACTATTTGTTGGGGTTAAAGAGAAATGTTCCAACCTAAAATGATAATGTGCCCGCTATGGAGGCTATAGCTCAGCTTTCCTCACTTTGGCTCATATTTTACCCACCACTTTGTCCGGAAATTCAGCACAACTTCTATTGAAATTTTCTAGGAGAAGCCCTCTACAATTTCGATATGACTTTTTGGAATTTTACTTAAATATGAAATGAGCCAATAATGTTTATGAAACAAATTGTTTAGGACTTTTCGTTGGAGGGGTATGAAATTACGAATAAAATGAAGCAAAAACATTATACAACTAAAAATTCATGGATCACTGAAACTATATGATTGAGAAACACAAGAAAAATTGAAAAGAAGTCAAACACACAAGCTCTATGAATTAAATGCACGTTTGATCCATAAAACTAGTAAATTAAATACACATTTGATCTATAATTTCCATTGGCTTTTCAAGAGTGACATAGATGAGCAATATGAATAGTATTAAAAATGTAATCAACTGGTGCCTCTTGAATTTTACAAACATACCATTATATGGCTTACAATCAAGCCTCGTCTTTATTACTCATAACAAGATTATTTGATAATCAATTCATTATTGTACTAATTACATATATCAATTAGCTCGACTTGATATCACAAAAAAAAAAATTAAAAAAATAATGGATAGTAACATAGTTGTTATTGTCAGAATTAATACAGAAAAGATCCTCTGTGTAGTATTGCTACAGAATCAGAAAACCAAAAAAATATTTAGTTCATGCTTGACAGTTGAAACTATTTTAAAAGATATAACATTAACAACATAAATTGTATTAAGAGTGATAATATAAACAACATTTATCATTTGAACATAAGAACATTCAGCATACAACAATGCTGAACAACATGAACTACGGAGTCCATTTTACGTGCTTGAACTCACTTAACATGTCCTATCAGAAATTTGTAGAAGACTTGAATCTTTGATTAGTTTTGGTCTAATTATATATATATATAAATAAAAAGATCCCCGGCTGTGTAAAAGAATGACCACTCGAATCAAATCGTTCCCAAAAGTGAGACTAAGTCGATAGTAACTTCTATCCCCTGTATGGATATATATTAAGTTAAAATAATCTTAAATTCACAATGAAAAACTAGGGTTTATAATTGAAATTGAAAGAAATTTAAAAAGGCCCCAAAATTAAACTAGGTTTTCGAAGTCTCTATCCCCTGAATATCCATGGGATATATTAAGTTAACAAAATCTTAAATTAAAAATGAAAAACTAGGGTTTAAAATTGAAATTGAAAGAAATTTAAAAAGGCCCCAAAATTAAACTAGGTTTTCGAAGTTTCAAAACATTTATACCTCTTTACTCGCTGGAAACTAAAAGGTTGCCGGAAGCGGAATTGTTTTATCGCAGACTGATTCTTATGCTTCTTTTTCATACTCGGAGAACAACCACTCAGACGAATCAACAATAAACAAAAATTTTGGACGGCAAGTTCTTGCTTCAAAGGTGAAGAGCTCTTTGGTATATCTCTCTCATATTGGTTTTTTGGGCAATAACAGAAAAAAGAATTTGGGGGAAATTTTTTGAAGAGATATAAGAGTTGGAGGGAATGAATTTTGGAGGGGAATGGATTTGGGGGGAATATATTTGGAGGGAAAGATTGGATGAAAATTTTGGTGAAATTTTGGTTTCGGAGGTTTCAAGGGGCTAGCCGAAGATTTCATGAGAAAGAGATATATACAATGCCATATATATATATATATATATATATATATATATATTTCATTGTGTCTAACTTACCCTGAGTTTACTTTTCATTTTCTCATTTTTTATTGGAGGTGAGTCCCCAACTACACCAGACTTATTTCCACCTCTACCTCACCCATGTCCTCATTTTCACACGACAGGGTTTTCTGTAAAAATTTTTGAAACCAAATCATATTTGGTAATCAAAAAAATAAGAAATTAATAAATTATGAACAAATTATTAATACAAATAAAATAAAATAATTTAAATATTTTTTTATTTTTTTGTACAAATTTATTTAATATTTAAATATAAATATAATTATTTATTATTTACTATTAATTATTTATTCATTTTATTTTTGTTTATTATTTATTTGGTTTTACTTTATTTATTTATTTTAAATATTTATTACTCATATTTATTTATTTATTATTTATTATTTCTATTTTGTTTATTTAATATTTTACTCAATTTTTATTTTATTTTTATTATTTATTTATTTATTACTCACCACCGCCTCGTTAGAGAGTTCCTGCAAATTTTGAAACCAAATCATGTTTGGTAACCAAAAAAATGAGGAATTAATAAATTATGAACAAATTATTAATACAAATAAAATGAACTAATTTAAATATTTTTTTTATTTTTTTGTACAAATTTATTTAATATTTAAATATTAATATAATTTTTATTATTTATTTATTATTTACTATTAATTATTTATTAATTTTATTTCTGTTTATTAATTATTTGGTTTTACTTTATTTATTATTTTTAAATATTTATTACTCAATATTTATTTATTTATTATTTATTATTTCTATTTTGTTTATTTAATATTTTACTCAATTTTTATTTATTTATTTATAACTCACCACCGCCTCGTCAGAGAGCTCCTGCAACATGGTCCGCAGGATCTGAACTATGACGCTCGGAATCGAGACCTAGTGGCGAGCATAAAAACAGTACATCACCTCTAGAAGAAGACCCCGCCTCTTTGTGTCATGGTCGCGAGCATGAACCTGATCATACAGCATGGTATCCAAAAACCATAACTTTCCCCGCACATGTCGCGCTCTTCGGATCCCCATAGCGCCTTCGACACATCCGGCGCACTATCTCATGGACATTGGGGAATGGCTTTGGAGGTGGTGAAAAATCATCCCGTAAATCCTCCAGACACTTATCCGGTATGCCCCACACTGTTGCAATAAGGGCAGTATCGATCGTAAAATGATGACCTCTCACCGTCGTAGACAAACCGGTCGCCATATCATAAACTAGGTTGCGATAGAACTCGCAAACCATCTCGGGGTAATACACGGGCGACACCGGTGTCAACAATGGTACTAACCTCCGTTCCTCCAACCTCTTGACACTCGTCCAGAATTTTCGTGCGTATCGAAAGTCGGTGTATTTGAAAGTGCGCTCGAGCTAAAAATCCTTGGAAAGCCCGACCTCCCATGCCCTTTGTTGTGACTCGGCCTCCCTTTAGGGCAATCATTCTTGCATCTCGACAACTGTTGCCGATGATTCTCCTTCCTCTGTAGTCCTGTTCCTCTTCTTGGGTGCCATTGGAACGATTTCAAATGGACTTGAATGATTTTTGAGGAATAAACTGATGTGTATATATATGGGTATATATATAGGTTCGAAAATGGAAGCCAAATGAAGGATTTTAGGTTGTTTTTGTGCGAGATAATCGGTGGGTTTTGGTCGTATTAGGGCTAGGATGAAGATCTGAGGCTTGATTTAAGTAAAAACTATCAAAAATTGAGGATTTGAGGGCCAAACGAAAGTATATATGTATGTATATAGATATATGTGTGTGTATATATTTATATTTATAAAGTGATATATGCGATTTGGGAGGATTTTGAAGCTAGAATCTTGTTGGATCGAGAGTAATGAAGGTATAAAAGGGTTATGGTGTAAGTTTTTTGAGAGAATAATAGTTTTTGAGCGATTTGTGAAGAGAAAGAATGAGTCCTAATATGAACAGCCAAGTTGCCTGGCTCAGCTTGATATGTAAGTCACCGAATACTCGGTGAATACTCTACCGAGTATTCGGTAGTTCATAGTTGCTGAAAATTTTCTTACAACTCCTTTTTCATTTTGGATTCATTCATTCACTCAAATACTTACTTCTATTGTTATACCTCATCTAAACTTAATAAAAACACAAATTAACTAAGATTAATTAAACAAAAAGTAAGATAATTAAAATCCTATTATTACATACCCGTCTAGGAAAACACGAACTCTCTTAGTCGGTGTCTAATCCTTAAAAATTATTAAACTAATGCTAAAAACATTCCTCAAAATAAAAGAAATCATAAAACATGCAAAAAGAATAGAAAATCTAGTTAATATACAATTCCGGATTACCGACGTCAATCTTTACCGTATTTGGCAAGACCGTGTCTAATTGTACTATCCAACACATTTTCTCTCTGCTACGCATCTACCAAATTTTTGTCTAAGTTTGGGAAGTAAGTCGTGAATCGGTGTCCATTGTAAATATTCAGTAATGAGCATGACAACAAGCAAATAATAATCATCATATAATTTACCTCCTTTATCATGATCTAAATTCATCTCATGTTTAATCCATGTGTCCGGCGATTCTTTCATCAACGTATGAGGTAATGTATCCTCCATCACCTCGTCAATTCCCTTAATTACATAGTATTCTCTTTTATTATCGTGAACTTGTTCCTCGAAACAAGGGGAAATTGATTATTTGAATTCACATGATGTATCAATTGACTTTTTAGGTTCTTCGGATTCTGATGTTGATAAGTTTATTTGCGTGGAACTGACTGGTATATGCAAGGTGATTGGTAATGACTCTATTGGTTTTTGCCATGACTCTCCATATAGTGCTTTTTATGTAGCTGCGATGTCATCAAGGTTAGATTGTATTTGTTTATCCTAATCGATATTTGTGAAGTCTTCCTTTACTTTAGGCAATTCATCATTTCTAACCTCTATTTGTACCGACTCTTTTGGTAGGATTTCATTAGTTACCTCGAATTGTTCCTCTGTTTGATTATAATCATCCTCCTCGTCTTCATAAGTTATATAGAATGGACTAGTTTCCTCTTCATCACTAAGGGATCCTAGCTCAACTATACTTTGGTCTATTGTATCAACTACCGCTTGACATGGCCGTTCCTCTTCTCTTCTATTTAAAGCACTAGCTAGTTGCCCTACTAGGGTTTCTAACTTACAAAGGGATTGTGAATGAGAATGGAGTAATTGTGATTTGGCTTCTAACGTGTTAAGGGCAGTCACAACATTATCTTCAAATTTGTTTGACTAGGGAGGTGAACATGGAATTAGATTCGGAACAAAATCTTCATATTGAGGTTGATTTAAATCATACGAATAAAATTCTTGATTATCTAATTGTAAGTACGAATTATCTACATTGTATGCAATCTCCTCACACTCACGAGTGGTTGCTTCAATATTCCCTAAGGCTGCTAAAACTTTATCTTTAAAACTCAATGGCTCTTGGGGAAAATATTGATTTGACTCCTCAATTTGGAATTTACTATATGGTTGAGGGTAGTACTCTTGATTATATGATAACAAGCCTAATCCTTGATTATATAATTGAGAGTTCGATGATTGATTGAAATATCGTGGATCTTGATTTAAGCTTTGATATTGACTTCCCATGTATGGTTGGTGATATGAAAAACTGGGATCGTCTAACCAGCCCTGATTATATGTATTATAATATGGAATATTGGTCGAATTGGTGTAAGCGTTATACATTATATTTATATATATATATATATGTATATATATTTTATTATTATGAATAAATACAACTAAAAATAAATATAAATTAAGCAAGAAAAGTAAAGTAGAAATTGTGCAATAATGATAAATACACTTAAAACTCACAAACGATCCAGTAAAATAGTGGCCACCTGCTTCTCCGGTTCTCCTTTTGCTTATTTCGGTGTACCTCGTCAAAACACACAATTCAACTTTAAAAAGAAGAAAATAAAAGTAAAGCAAATAAATAATCTAGCTATAATAATTATTTAGAGGTATAGAAAATTGTTAGTCCCCGGCAACGACGCCAAAAACTCGATTGGTCGGGCCAGACCTTGTTAGGCTCTGCCCTTACTAGGCTTGGGTAATAAATAATAATAATAATAGTGTGTGCAAATAAGCCTTTAAAGTTGACCTAATTTTCCCTATCGCAAGTGCACGAATCTATTATAGTATAGTATAGATGAGATAGGGTATATCGAATCCACATAAACTATTGAATTCACAACTTCCTTATAATTATTATAACTAAATTATGAAAGATAATTTATTTGTTTGGTTTTCTAGAATTACTTTGACACTAAATAAAATAACATAAAAGTAAAGATAGATTTTGGTTTTGGTTGAGATCAATGGAGATAAAGATCTAGGGTATTTCTAACTCCACCACTAACCACATAATATATCATCTTAATCATTTAATTGTAAAGAGCAATGCATCATATGTGAATCAGATATATGGTCGCAAACATTGGTAAAACCCTAATCCCAAAAAAGAAATAATTCATCTATCATTGGCACAAGCCATCATTGAACAAACATAACTAGTACACGCATCTACTCTAAACTACTCCTACTAACATAAATTAAAAAGCATGTCACTCGTTATCTTTCTTTATGCATGGTTTGTCTACATCAAGATCGCATGTTAATTACTACCATTGTATAGAAAATCATGAGTTAAGCATCCGAGTTCTAGCCCATATTGAATAACCATGATTGTACAAGATAAAACATTCATTCAAGTTAAGACAAAACATAGAATAAATGAAAAATCTTATATAAAATCAAACGTAATCACTCATCTACACAATCATCACATACGTGTCATTTAGTTTCCCCTTATACAATAAAAATATGAAAGTGTCTACATTACTTGGCTAGGGCTTTGTTAAAAACCCTAGATACCAATTTAGTTGTTCATGGTAGTGGTTGTCTGCATTGTTGATGTAGACACCCCCTCCATGGTTGATATTCTACCCAACTCTCCAAGAAAATATGTATTGTATTTATAAGAATCTTTATTAAAATTTATCTTTCTGTAGGGGAGACCCCCCTCTTTTATAGAAAAAAGGGGTCTTTGTTTGATAATTTGATTGTTTCATCGTTAAGTCAAGAATGTGTATCTTGATATTTCTGGAAGAATGATATGAAATCTCATCAAATATGATCAATATTGTGTCCAAGATAGTCTAGAGATCATCCCATATTGATTTTGGCCGAAACGGGTCCCATTGATGTGTATACAAGTTGCTGATGTGGCCTGGCCGTTTTTGGTCTCATCGAGTACTTGGTGAGAATTCTACCGAGTACTCGATAGCTCCTGAGTACTGCGCAAACGGGCACAAGTGCGCTAAATTCTCCAGATGTTTTTCCTCTTTTGCGGAAGTGTGCTCCCTTTCGTACTTGACCGGGTACTCGATAAAGGCACTACCGAGTACTCGGTAGTTCTTCACCTTGAACTTCATTTTATTTTCTATTTCTCTTCTCGGCTTCATTCCTCTTCATTCCTTTTGCATCATTGACTTACGTTTGGTCCTTCATAAGTCTTTTATCCATGGTTTCGGCTCTTTAATTTTGAGTCACTAATCCAGTTATTTCACCAAATTTAACTCGTTTTACATGACATGGCCTGAAACGTCTTAAAACACGGAAACCGTATAAAAGCACAAATATAATGATATATATAGACATAACAATGTATAATTAGAAGCCTTAAATGTATGATATTTGGCTCATATCACGAAACTCAAGTAAAAATTGCAGAAATGAAAATTTGAAGGCCCAGTCGACTGCCAAGGTCTGAAAAGTTAGAAAAATGACCCTAAACCACTTTGAACTGTTATGAAACATGGAGGATAGCCTCAAAACTATTAGGGAACTTTTGAAATGAACAAAATATCACCGGAACTCGGAAAAGAGAGAGAAATGGGTATTTTTGTCGAAAACACTTCTTTGAATTTCCAAAAAATATCCGTCTTACCCCTGGTCTCCGTTTTTGTATACCACAAACTTTTAAAGTATCAAATCCTTTTTCAATAACTCAAAATCATTTTCCAAAACTCAAAGTTCTAGTCGGGATCACGGGGGTGAGCGAAAACGGTTTTTTTTCACTTCAAGATCGTATGGACTTAAATGTAAGTCTTATGAAAAATCCGTTTTCGGGAAAAAAAACCGAAACACCAATGGAAAAACCAAAGCAAATTTATAAACGCTCAATGGAGTAAGGGAATCAAAAAGCGGAAGTAAATGGCACCTCAAAGGAAAAGGTAAGTGGCTATACACAACGACACTAACCTTAATCCAACCACACTTAGCTCCACATCCAAACTCATAAACCCTATAACGACTTAACCAAGAATGACCACACCTCCGATGACATTCCAATCCTTAAGATCGCTAAAGGGAACCTAGTGGTCGTTGCCACGGGACTAACTAGTTTCAAATCAAAACATCTTCCGATTCTTTCAAACCTCAATTTTACATTTGAAATTACATCACTTAGGTTTCTAAGGTTCACTCATAACCTCGTCTATCATAACCAAAACATCAATATCACGATTGATGCCACGTTGCTACACCAACGCTAACTCATACCACAAAACTATCACATGTTTTCTCAAGGACTTTAACTCATAATCAACTCTATGATCCATCACCGACTTTAACTTATCACAAAAAAACTATTAGGTTAACTTATACACTACCGAAGGCACATAAGTACATATCAATAAGTATAAGCATTCATCTTACATTATACTTTAAAACAAGGCATGCAAATCATATTCTCACATTATCCAATTTCACTTGAGTATTTAAATAACCTATGAATTATATATCAAAATTCACACTAAACATGATCTTCAACCACATTGAATAATATCATGATCCACATGTAAACATAAATCACATAACAACAACTCAATGCAATGTGACTCACACACCTCATGGTACACACGCGACCACACACACCCTAACTCCAAGGGTCAACGGGATCATTTTCAAACCATTCACTTTTGATGATACAAGCTCATGAAGGAAGGTAGATTTATCGTACCGATTCTTCCTAAGTGATTTTTGACACTTTCCCTTTTAACAAGGAAGACGTCAAACACGACGTGGTCGTGAAATATGATTTGGACAAGTCCTCCCCCTACTATCTTTGTTTCTCGGAAGACTAGTTTCGTAGAAGCAAGAAACACCCCCTGGCAAGTTGTTACTACAATCCAAAACAAGTCTACTCACGCATAATTACACAAACGGACGTAGACCAATACCAATTAAATTCTCAATACAAAAGGTGAAATCCATATGCACTATGTCTCAATGACCCATGCACCAACACAAATATGTATCTCATCATATTTATGAACAACATTCCCAAAATGTCAACACGAATTCCATTAATCATTCAACATGCTTTTAAATATCATTAAAGCAATAATCAACAATGATGTTTTCTCATGCACCATTCATGTTCCAAATCATCAAGTTATCCTTTAATTTCACGAGGATAACATTTCCATTCATTTAACATATTTTTATCTCAATTAAAGCAATGATACGCATTAACTCATTTTCATAGACAAGTTTAATGTTCAAGATGGTAACTTCAAGATTAACAAGAGTGAGGGAACTAGAATGACACTCTAAGTTCATGATCCCACACAACAAAATTTATCCACCTCCACATCTCAACATACTAACCAAGGTAGCTACCCTAATTACATCATCAAGGCTACACCACTAATACCCATACTCACATATGTATATTTACACTTATACATATACACAATCATACCCATAGATATACACACATATAGGCGTACAAGCACACTTTTTATATCAAACTCCCAAGAACTATAATTCAACTACTATACATCATAGTCTTATCAATATACTCATCAAGCATGCTATAATCAAGGGTTATATCACATAATCTTCTACAAACCTAACTTCACAATTTTCAAGTATATAACTTAGCAATTTCATCTAAGGTTAAGAACCCTAGAATCAAGTTCTCATACCTACACAGTCACAAGATGAGATAGTCAAGAAGTTTTCCCCTACCTCCATGAAGAGCAAAGCAAAACCACTAAGCAAGGCCAAAGAAACCCTAGCTCTCACCCAACACCGAAATCAATGGAGCAAATCGGTGGAAAGCTTTACCATAGTCTCCTAATAATGAATCAAGACACAATACAAGAGGAGAACAAGAATCATGAAGTGGTTTGACAAGAAAACCCAAAACAAGGGTTTGAAAAGAAAACACATAAGGAGGGAAGAACACTTACCAATCATTGGCTTAAACCGAAGATAAGAACACCATGATCAACTTTCATGTTGAAGGTCACCTCAAACTTCAAACTTAGGGTGACAAAATCAACCCATAAGTGGAGAAGAAGAAAAAGCAAATGAGAAGTGTAGGGAGAAATATATTTGGAGAGAAATAATGAAGTCTTGCAATGAAAGACTTGTGATGTGTTGAGATCCTCCACTCACACCTCTCACAATCCAATTGCTAAGATTAAATCTAACAATTGAAGGCTTAATCCAAGGGCCACAAAGTGGTCTTGCAAGTGGAAGACTTTACATGATCCAAGGATCCAAAATAAATGTGGGAAAAAGAGGAATGGATCCAAGGACTATAAACAAGTCTTGTAAATAGAAGACTTAATTTAATACACACCACCCTTATACACTTACCAAACAAGGCCTTAACATCCAAGGGTTGATATTAAACATGGGAGAGAAGATCTAATGGCTAAGAATGTGACAACATATTAAAGTGGTCAAAGACCAAAAGCCCTACAACTTATGTCCAATTACAAGAGTGCCATTGAAATTATCTTTCACATTTAACCAAAGTCTTTCACTCTATTTACCTCTATGTCACTCAAGGGTTATTCCAACACTTAGCCAAATTTCTAGGATTTTCCACTAACTCAATACTTAGTGAAAATACTATAATGCCCCTAGGTCATTATTTTCTTGAAATCATTTTTAACTATTTTTATTAATTGAAAAATGAAAATACAACAAGTAATGCACATATTTACACTTATTAAGAAACATCCGTTAAATATGCTAAGCACAACAAGCATAAAACCACATAGGTGCTACACCGGAACGTCTACAATAAACTAAGGTAACACATTCGGGAACGCAATACAATTGTCGAAGCTCCAATGAAAAAATGTTACAACAAACCCACGTTGTTGCCAACGAATAATAAATCACGAAGCCGAAAACGAAAGTCCACGACGTTGTCCTGCTAAGTCCAAAACATAAACGCGAAAAATTTATACGTACCAAGATTGCACAAGACGTCATGAATAAGTGACGTCACAAAACATTAACACTTTGTTATTTCTTTAACTATTATTCCTTGTTATTTCTTTACATTCATAAAAATAATTAATTACCCATTGTATTTTCTTGTGAATTTATTTTTTTTTGTTTAATATTGGAATTTTTATCATCATAATAGTATAAGACCGATTTGTATGTAATTTTTAATTTATAAATTAAATTCTACTTGAATTATGACTAAAAATAAATAATTCTACTTTAATTTTATAACTTTAATTCAAGTAAAATAAGGAAATTTAATTCATTGAATTATAACACAAAGAGGAGTTCTACAAACCCAATTATACTTAAACTTTGTTACTAAAATTTTATTGTAATCGATAATCCTAATTATAGTATAAAATTGATTTTTATTATTTTTCAAATTTGCAACGGCCCTTAATTTATTTATTTATTTATTTTTAAGTTATATTTTAGTTCGAAACATAATTATACCCAAACTCCACATCTACAATCCAATTTTAATACATTTCATCTCTACATTCTAATTCTCATTTTTAATATTATCTTATATTTTTCATTTTCTTTCCATTTTCTTATGTCTTGAATCATCCATATATTTACCAAAGGAGTAGGTAACATTATGGTTTTATGATAAAAGAACTACAGTCTCCGTGGGACCAAAGGCTCCTAGCCGGGGAGGGTTGGAGTGAGTAGTTATGTACAAAATAAATAGAACATAAAAGCTATAGTAATTGAATTGTGCATGGTTGGAATGTTATTTGATAGTTTAAATTTTACTAGGCTAAAATTACAATTATTTTTGGTAAACTCTCCACATGATTTAGCATAATTAAAATTAAAATTGGATTGCACTGGTGGAGTTTTGGGTGGTATTCTATGGTTACGAAAATTGGATTGCACTGACGGAATTTTGGGTCAATTTCTATTCTTATGATTCTATTATATGTCTTTTTTATTGCGACCTCCCCCTTTATACCTACTCCTTTATACCTACTGGAAGAATATTTATTTATATAATAACATTATTCTGATAAAAAATTATGTTGAAGGTTGTCTGTTTTAGATCGAGTTGTTAAAGAATTGTATGCTAAGGAGTTTATGTGTCAAATCAAGCATAAAGTGATAAAGTTACAGGAGTGAAACAATGATTGGAAGGAAGCGGAAACGTGACAAAATTATATTTTTATATTTTCGCAATTTTGTTACACCGAGCACTCGGTGGAAACCTTACCAAGTACTCGGTAAGGTGCGAACTTGCGGCCGATTGCACAAAGTTGAAAAAATCACCAGAGAGTTGTGTGCACTTGCGCCCGTTTGCACGCATATTTAGGTTCACCAAGTACTCGGTAAGTGGATGTGCAGATTTATTTTTGGGAGATATTAAATTGATATGCAATCAACTCCTAACCACTTTGAGACATGATTTGAAGTTATTATTGGTATATTGGACTATCAATGATATATTTATTTATATTTTGAATATTTAAATAGTGGAAATGCGAACACTGATTGGAAAATGATTCTTACCATTAATTAAAGACTCTTATCTATATATATGAGTTAAACCTAAGAGAATGGGGTGATTTTTTTAGAAATCTCTACAATTCTTCTACAGATTCATATTCTTCTACAGAGATATATATAGAGAAAAAAATTATTGAGTGATTATATATTTTCTAGTTCTCTCTTGGTTTGAGGTTTTCCAATTTTGCTTCTACACCGAAGATCATTATGCACAATTGGATGATCTAGTTGCTGAAAAATCATCACACCACCTTGATCGAAGCAGGAGGCTTCGTGGTTCTTTGATCCGTTGAGGAGCGGAGCCGTTAGAGTACGGAGATCGGAACGAGAGCTTCATAGAGTGCAAGTGATTCAAGACTGTCAGACGTCGAGTGGAGAAAGGTAGATCATGAATGATTTGTAAGTCTAAAACTTCATAGAGCCTTGTACTTCTTAATTCATAGTGCATCGATACCCGAGCGTATCCGTAGTTTTTTACTTGAAGTATTTTCAAGATTTTTTCACGTAAAAATATTGGTGTCGTCTCTGATATATTTTCTACGCTTATATTTATTATTGTGTGGTTTATATTGTGATCAAATTGAATTAAAATTGACTATTCAACAATTAAAATTTCAATTTGTCAATTAATTCATAAAAAGCCGATTCACCCCCCTCTAGGCTTAGTTCATCATTGTCTAGGTAATTTCAATTGGTACTAGAGCGTGGTTGCCCCGTTTTAGGTTAACTACCTAGGGTTATATCTTGAACTTAGATGATGGATTTACCTCGTGAAGGAGGGTCTGTATCTAGCTCCCCTTTGTTTAAAGGCTCTAATTATACGTATTGGAAAGCTATGATGAAAACTTTCTTGAAATCTCTTGACGAGAGAGCATGACTTGCTATAGAAAATAGGGTATTCGCCTCTCAATGTGATAGATGCAACTACTAATAAATTTAAATTTAAACCGGCTAACGAGTGGATTACTACTGAAACAAACAATTCTAATTGGAACTTTAAAGCCTTAAATGGTTTATACAATGTTGTTACCTCGAGTGAGTTTCAGAGAATTGCCATGTGTAAGAATGCCAAAGAAGCTTGGGATATTT
This sequence comes from Cornus suecica, assembly GCA_963922005.1. NCBI lineage: Eukaryota > Viridiplantae > Streptophyta > Magnoliopsida > Cornales > Cornaceae > Cornus > Cornus suecica. Next base: position 51,828,805 of record OY998240.1, on the reverse strand, counting down.
TTCAAGTAAATCATGAAGGGACTTCAAAAGTTAAAGAATCAAAACTTCAAATATTAAATTCTAAATTTGAACAGCTTAAAATGCAAGATGATGATTTTTTTGCTGATTTCGAGGATAAACTAACCGACATAGTAACGAGTTGTCATAATCTAGGAAAACCTATTCCTGAGATTATTATAGTGAAAAATATTTTTATGTCTCTCCCTGAACGTTTTAGATCTAAAGTTGTTGTCATCTCGGAAGTTATGAGTCTTAAATAAATTAAACTTGAAAAGTTGGATGGGAATCTTAAATCTTATGAGATGGAGATGTTAAAAAATCCCCCAAATAAGTCTAGCAGGTTAAAAGAGAAGAGCATAGCTTTTAAAACTACTAAGGAGGATCCTATTGAGTCTGATGATGAAGGTGATAGTGGTTCAAAACAGTTTGACATGATTATGAAACAGTTTTATAAGTTTTTAAAATTTTCTTGTGGTCAAGAAATTATTAAAGGACAAAAATTTGGAGATAAATCATATGATTATCAAAATAAAAATAAAGTCCAAAATCAGAATGACAAGTTTTACCCTAAGAAGAAGATACCTAAATGTTTTGAGTGTCAAGGTTTTGATCACATAGCTGTAGAGTGTGCTAATAAGGTAAAAAGAACCAAATGTCTAGCTGTCACTTAGGATGATGGATCGAATAATGGAATAGTTAGTGATTCTGCTGAGTCTGATTTGGATGATAGGTATAAGGATTTGATTGCACTTGCAGCGCAAAGTAAGGAGTTTGAAGAAGTGTTGAGCGTAGGTAAATCTATGAGAAACACTAAAGGATTGAAATTCAAAGGAACGAGTAATTCAAATAGTGCCCCCAAAATGATTTTTGTTAAAGCTTCTCAAGTAGCATCTAGTTCCTCTCAAAGTAATTCTAATATAAGAAACATTCCTCATGTTAAGAAGAATTTTAATGTCCAATCTTATGTTAGAAAACTGATTAAGAGTAAATGTCACGCCCTAAATTTCCTAGAACTCAGAAAACCGAGCCTAAGAACTAAGGGAGTGAAGGAAAGTAAAAGAAATGAGAACCAATGACATTCAGTCATCAACACCAGAAAAAAAGGATTGCAATGAATGCTCAGATACCATGCTGTCACGCCCCAGAAAGGGTGACGCAAGCTAAGCGACCACTAAAGTCAACAATAACAAGAATATACATGGAGTAACAATGAAAAATATACTCCACGCCAAAAAGAATACTAGAACTCAATAGTATCCTCAGATACCAACAGACACGCTCCTAAATCCCTAAGACTCCCGAACTGGGACATCCAAGGAATCTAGGATGTGATCCCTAACATGAATGACCAACTAAGACATCATTAACCATGAAAACATATTGGTTGATGATAGAAATGGTATATTTAATACCCAAATGGATAATAAACAAAGCAGCGGAATCTAACGAAAATCCGGCAGAGTTCCGTTTGTAAATGGAACATCCGGACAACCAACCACAACACAATAACCTGCCCAAACCAATTCAATAATCACAATGGCTTCCAAGCCCCACATTCATCAATCCTACTAGGGCCGAGGTAGTGGAAAGAAACCAAAACCCCTCCAAACCCTCTATAATCAACAGAGCCACAAATGCTCGAATAAGAATACAGTAAAGCACCTAGCTGTGCAGAATAGATACAACAACATCCTGAAAGAATAAATACAGGAAAAATAAAGAATACATCAATAGGGATATGCCAACAGACTGGCTCCCAAAAGAAATACATGACAATCCCACCAAACATGGGTAAAGAAACTATCCGCAGAAAACTATCGTCCCAAACCTGTTGCGCTGCAACCGTAACCGCATTACCCAACGCAACTCCAAAACCTGTAACAAGAAACTAAAGAAAATTGTCGTTGCACTGCATCCTGCTCATAGCCGTATGTTTCCTGCAACCTGGCGTGGGAATACCAGGGGGAAAATGAAATACCCCTGTGGACAAATAAGCTCAGTGGGAAAGGATACTATAACTACCACATACTCTAATAGTTTAGGTAATGCTAAACCACCCAGTGAGATACATAGCCCACAACATAACCCAAGGTACGCACTCATATACTACCGTACGTAAGTATATAGCAGAGATATATATATATATATATATATATATACATATATATATATACAAGTATACATGTATAAGTATGCAACCTGAGTCTATAAGGTACAACTAAGACTCGTACTCTAAGTACCAACACAGGTAGTCTACACTACTCTCACCAACATACGCTAGGTATACGACATCCAGGTCAAACCTAACAAGTCATCAATTACTCACAACACAAATCAGAAGATCCAACAGAGGAGATTACACTCGCCTCTAACATCCACAGGAATAAAAATCCACCATTAGTACCAAGGAAAGCTCAAATCCCACACCCCGATAACACAGGAAGGAAAATACTCACATCCTTGCGTACTAACACAACCATCATCAATATATATATATATATATATATATATATATATATATATGTGCAATATATTTATATATATAACAAACCTCATCCCATTCCTAGATAAAGTCTACCTCTCAAGGGCTAAGTCACCTCAATCATATCATCACATAAACACCTCAATTACTATCTCCAACAATGTCGATAAATCACCAACACTCTCACAATGGATAAGAAAAACCCCGTAAGAGTCAAGAACCCAAGCAAGGAAAAAGAAGTCCCAATGTCAACCAAAAGATAACGGAGACAAGTAATAAAATAGTTTTCTTTTAGGAATTCACACAGTAAAAATGATCGTCTTGCCCCCGGTCTCCGTCAGTCGCCATCACCGGCATTTTATAAGTATTAAAACTTTTAGTTGTTACGGGGGTAGGCGAAAACGGGTTTTTTCCTTTTAAATATAAAGAGTTTATTTCAAAACTTAGAAAACACCGTTTTCGAAATGACAGCCAAATAAGAGAAAACACAACTCTACGGATTCCTATAATGTCCGAGAGGACAAGGAAAGAAGAGTACTACATTGGGTTCACGGAACACAACTATCTGTTCCCAACCTCACGAAATCAAATGATAACACCTGGAAGAGGTTCGGCACCACGCCATAACCAATGACTCAAGGAATGACATACAAGTCAACGACTACGTACTAGCGTACAACACATAGTACAGGGAATGCTTAGGGGGAATGAACTAAGCATAAGAAACAATGGCACAACACTTACAACACTCCAAGTACTTAATGAAGTCACTTGACCATAACCTCTTCTCATCAATCAAATCTCACACAATCTCATCACCTGCCTTCTCTAAGGCCTCAATTCATAACTGATACTAAAATTAATCTCGGATCACAAATATCTAACAAGGTCACACAACTAACCACAATCACAAGACTACTAACCACAATCACAAGACAGTTAACCGCCTTCTCTAAGGCCTCAATCACAATTGATACTCCAATCAATCCCTAACATCAAATCTATCTAGATAGCACATAACTAACCACATAATCACTATGCCAATACACATAACCTCCCCCAAGGGTATAAGGTAAATACTTACAAGTATAAAGATACACGTTCCATGTATACTTTAACAAGTTTCCCATTTAATTCATGCTTTCACATTTATTACTTTCAACTGAGCATTTTATAAAGTATGAATTTATTTTACAGTATTCATAATTAATCATGCTCCAACATCATATATACATACATATCAATAAAATCACATAATGATATGCAACGCACCGTACTCACAGACCGCCTGTGGTACACACACCCTTCCCAAGGGTACTGGATCATTCTCTACAATTCCCCTGAGGATACAAGCTCACTAAGGAATGTAGACTTATCGTCCCGTTCTTCCCAAGTGCTTTTGACACTTCACACTTTTAACCAAGGAAGACGTCCACCACGGCCCAGCCGTGAACATAGGGCCTTGGACGATGTGTCCTCCCCTTATATCGTTTGCGTTCTCAAAAGATTAGTTCCGTGGGTGCAGCACCCCCTGGCCAGTTGTCACGACGATCCAAACATAAATGTCTACTCGTGCACCACGCACTAAGGAAGTAGACCACACCAAATGAATTTCTCTACAAAGGGTGAAACCATGCACTACATGCACCAACACCCATGTCTCACAATACATGGTGTACGCAATAAAATTATGTCCAACATAAATATGTAATGGACCATATTTATGAATACCCACATGATAATATCAATATAAATCTCAAAATCTCTTTTCATGCTTTAAAATACAATAAAGCAATTAAATCATATGAAAACAATTTCATATACAATTCATGTTTTCAAAGATATATTTTCTTTAATTCTTTAGAAAATATTTCAATTTCCCTTAATATGCCTTTAAAATAATTAAAACAGATAATCCACATATAATGAAAGGAGCCTAGCATAGCGTCTAAGTTTCTCACGTCCAACATTTACAAAATTCTCTAGTCCATTTAATAATCAAGAGAAATTCTAAGCCGTCTATTCCTATTCGATTCATAGAGGAAATTATTTAATTACATAGGAAATAATTTAATAAATTTCCTATGTAATTAAACGATTCTAAACGAATTATAGATAATTAATTCCTAAGTCCAACTCCGATTCTAAACGAATTATAGATATTTAATTTAACGATTTAATATATCTATATTAAATTAAATAAGAGTTTGCACCCCTGAACTACTTTAGTAATGCGGAGTGAGAAATATAATTTCCCACCTAATTTACGTTTACCGAATAGCCCGAACCAGCACAGTACCAGCGCCCGAATATGAAGCCCGCCGACCAAAATCGTCCGAAAAATATTTCGAATATATCAAAATGTCCGTCTCAGCAACCTATACGATATATATGAAGCCCATTAATAATAGGTTAATTAATTTGAGTAAATCTAAATTAACCCAAACGAAAACTATAACCTATAAACGCGATTTACGAGCAAATCGTTCAATGTAAAATTACGAAATTAATGTATGATGAATACTACGTATATACGAAGCTACTCACCAAAAATCGGCTCAAACCGATCATCGGAAGGTCGCCGAAAAATTGGCCGAAGCTCAGCTAGAATCGCCCCTATTCACGCGCTGCTACGCGAACCAGCGCCACCCTGCGCCGCTACGGCCTCCTGCGCCGCCGCCTGGCCCAACCGACGACCACCATGGGTCGTCGCCACCCAAGCCGACCCTCGCCGTCGCCGCCCAACCCTGCTCCAGCCGTCTCTGCTCCCGACCAACCGACGACTCTGCGTATCGCCGCCTGCTATGGCGACCACTCTCTCACCCGACTCTCTTGTCGGCGACCATGGAGGTGGAGGAGAAGAAGGCGAGGAGCAAATTCGGTCGTCAATGAAGAAGAAGCAGAACTGTAGTCGTGGAGACGGAGAAAAGTGGTTCAGCAGATCAGTGTATACATATACACATATATGCCTTAATTGCAAAAGCAACCCTCAACTTATCCATAATTGCGAAATGAACCCCACTTCAATATATATATATATATAATAAGTCCCAACAATTTCCGGAAACCTCCAAATAATATTGCGTTAACCCGTAAGTCCACAGGATGCCAAATAACCAAATTAGTCCGAAAGAAATATACCGGTTTAGGAATCCAACAACCGGAACACCGAGAAAGTAATTTAATACGTTTCACACCGGATCCGTAAAAGTACTAATACCGTAACCGAAATAATCGAAACAATATCGTGTAGTCGATAACGATAACTCGCGTAGTCGTCAAAGAGAAACCGGAATGTCATCCAGTCGACTTTAAACTAAAAGCGAAAAATTTACAAGTATCAAATACCAAGAATAAATGATACGTCATAAACAAGTGACGTCATTACTGAAATTAAAATTTAAATAATTTCAGAAAAAAAAAAAATAACACGGGGTGTTACAGTAAACCTCACTTTACCTCTAAGTATCACAAAAACAATTATAATGGTTTTCAAAGATTTGTTCCTATATGTTATCATTGTGGTGTGAAAGGTCATATTCGACCCATGTGCTTCAAATTAAGAGAATTTTTTTTTAATTCAAGAACAAATCAAAGAACTCAAACATGACCCAATATTCATTATCAAATTCGGGTGTTATGTGAAGAGGTAAATAATTTGTCTAATATGGCAAGTATAACACAGAAAATTAGACAGATTTGGGTTAAGAAATGTGAGCTACATTGTTTTGTTGTCAATACTACCCTTAGAGCATGCAATTCTAGTTCATGGTGTTTTGATAATGGATGTTCTAGGCACATGACTGAAAATAAGTCATTGTTTGGTGATTTCAAATAAAGTAATGTAGGAACTGCTACTTTTGGTAATGAGAATAAACTTAAAGTTTTAGGAAAGGGCACAATTATTGCTTCTAGTTTACTTAGATTAGAATATGTTTATTATGTTGAGAGCCTAAAGGCTAATTTGCTTAGCATTAGCCAAATATACGATAATAACCAAAATATCAATTTCACTTTCGATAAATGTTTTATTATTGATTATGTTGGAAATTGTGTTATGGAAGGTGTACGTACAAGATAATCGTTATTGCATTTTTCCTAAACTTTGTTATGAGAAAGATCTTGAGTTTAGATCAACCGATTCTCAGTTGACAGACATCTCTACAAAACCATTAGATTTTCAAAAGCATGCGAGTCTTAGGAAATCTAGTGGCATGTTCTCATTAGAATAGATGTCTTCATATGTATCATTCTAGGAAAATCTCGCATTATTATTTATCCTAGAATTGATACATTATTATGCATTTTTATTTTTGTTTATTATTATGCATGCATCATATTTTATTATTACTTTTAGGATTTTCATGCATACATTATGACATAAAACACCATAAAAATTATAAAATAAAAATTCTTAGCATGTTGAGCTTGGCTAAGGGTACAAATGGTTGTCATATTTCACTCTATTCTCATATTTACTTTTCTTATTATGTTTATGGGAATTGGAATTGTTAGTCTGACCTGAGAATATGAGTCATTGACTTGACATGTTTAAATATTATTTTTAGAACTCATTAAACTTGGGTGTTTGTTTTATTTTGGAGATGATTGTAATACTTGCTGAAACTTCTAGTCTTTCTCATCTAACTCGAACCGATAAGTAGGTTCATGAGTTATGCTAGATTGATCAATGTTTTTTAATACCTTTTGCATTATTTTTAATGTTGGGGTGATGTTGAAAGAAGAAATAATAAAATCATGAAATATATAAAAAAATAAAAAATACAAAATGTAGTTCTTCGATCTGAGTAACCGGGCCTCCTACCACAAAGTAGCAGAGTGTTCGCGTAAAAAAAGGAGAAAACTAATGAGCATAAATCCCAAGGAAGAAGCTCAGGCCCAGTTGGTCAGGACTAAAAATCCTTACTGGAAAGTCTGGAGCTTAGAAAAACAAAAGGAATAAAGTGAAAAGGTGCAAAAGCTTAAATTGTGAGACATTTAAATGCAATAAGGTCTGAGCTAAATATTTGACTTCTAGTTTAGGTTTTGGACCGAAGTATCATCACTGTTAGTGAAGAGATTATTAGAATTAGTACGTATTGTTTTCATCTTAGTTGTTTGTTTGCACCCGAATATTTTTCATATATGCAAAGACTATATAAAGTTTGTCTTGTGACTGATTATAACTACAAGGTATGTGTACTAATTTTCTTCACTACCGTGTGTATATCAACTAAGTCAAATATGCGAATATGATGTGTTAATGATTAGCTCACTGTCTCTATTGCTCTGCTCACATGTTTCTAAGAATAAAAATATTTTTTATTGAGCATTTTGCATTCATGCATTAGAATTAAGTTCATGCATTGTAGAGATTTTTGTTACCCGAGAATCTGGATATATTCTTTAGAGTTATATGATTTAATATAAGCTTTGACTAGATTCTCTGGTCTTCCCAAATATTTTTCCAATATTTACAATTTGTTTATTCTCTTTTATCTCTCTTGACTATTTGTATTATTATTTAATACCTTGTCAGTTCAGTGACAAAAAGGGGGAGAAATATTTAGACAAATGGAGAAATATTTAGAAAGGGGGAGTAATTATTTTTTATGAGGATAAATATTTAATTGAGGGGGAGAATTATTTGTTATTGATTAATGATCATTATGTTTCATGTTGATATTATTCGTTTTGTTTATGATCATTTAATATGGATTATTCCTCCTATTTGTTTTCCACACTTGCGTTTCACATGTATGTTTGTTTAAGTGTTGTGATTGCAGGATTTGTAGATCATCATGAGATCAAAAGAAAAGTCTATGTCAATGTTTGTTGGTGTGTGTTCATAGGTATAGATTTTATTTTTATCATAAGGATATATTTGTAAAATATGTGTTTGTCTCAGAAATGCCAATGGGGAGATTGTAAGAACATTTATTTATGTAATGACATTATTCTGATAAAAAACCATGTTGAGAGTTGTCTGTTTTAGATTGAGTTGTTAAAGCGTTGTATGGTAAGGAGTTTATGTGTCAAATCAAGCATAAAATGGTGAAGATACAGTGGTGAAGTTACAAGAGTGGAACAATGGTTGGAAAGAAGCGGAAATGTGACAAAATTATATTTTTATATTTTCGCAATTTTGTTACACCGAGTACTAGGTGGGAACATTACCGAGTACTCAGTAAGGTGCGAACTTGCGGCCGTTTGCGCAAAATTGAAAAAATCACCAGAGAGTTGTGCGTACTTGCGCCCGTTTGTGCGCATATTCAGGATCACCGAGTACTTAGTAGAACAACCACTGAGTACTCGGTAAGTGGCTGCACATATTTATTTTTGGGAGATATTAAATTGATATGCAATCAACTTCTAACACTTTGAGAGATGATTTGAAGTTATTATTGGTATATTGGACTATTATTGATATATTTATTTATATTTGGAAGATTTAAATGGTGGAAATAGAAATCCTGATTGGAAAAAGATTCTTACCATTAATTGAAGACTCTTCTATATATATATGAGTTAAACCTAAGAGAAGATGGTGACTTTTTGAGAGATCTCTGGAATTCTTCTACAGAGATATATATAGAGAAAAAAATTATTGAGTGATTATATATTTTCTAGTTCTCTCTTGGTTTGAGGTTTTCCAATTGTGCTTCTACACCGAAGATTGTTATGCACAATTGGATGATCTAATTGCTGAAAAATCATCACACCACCTTGATCGAAGTAGGAGGCTTTCTGATTCTTTGATTCGTTGAGAAGCGGAGCCGTCAAAGTACGGAGATCGGAGCAAGAGTTTCGTGGAACACAAGTGATTCAAGAGTGTCAGACGTCGAGTGCAAAAAGGCAGATCAAGAGTGATTTGTAAGTTTAAAACTTCATAGAGTCTTCTACTTCTTGATTCACAGTACATCGATACTAAAGCGTATCTGTAGTTTTTTACTTGGAGTATTTCTAAGGTTTTTCCACGTACCCCCCCTTATAGGCTTAGTTTATCATTGTCTAGGTAATTTCACCTACGACTAAGCACGGAGGGACAGAGAATGTTTTGAATTTTTTGAATGCTAATTTAACTATTTTAAAGAAAATGTAGGCAAAAAATGAAAATTGACCCCAGTAAATTTTTAAAAAATTATTCTTATTGCCCCTAATTATCCCTAATGTCATGGATTGACCCCAATGAAAAATATTTCTGGCTCCGGTAAAAAAATACTCCAAGTCAATTTAACTCCAAACATAATAATACTTTAACGCCATCTCTACAATCCAATTTTAATTATCTCAATTTCTAAAACTTAATTTTAATTTCAATATTACCAATTTTATTTCTTTGTGTCATATTTTAATTCCAAATCCAACTATAACTCCACCTCTATAACCTATTTTATTTTTTTGTGTCATATTTTAATTCCAAATCCAACTATAACTCCACCTCCACAGCTTTAATTTTAAGTCTATTTCTGTATGTTTTTTAATTGCACATCCATTTGCATGTATGAGGCCACTGTGTTAAATAATGATAATGTTGTATCCATTTCTAATTGTATTATAGTTAGGATTAAATTTGTAGGGATCCGAAAATAGAATCATAAAAAGAATTCTAATATATTATAAGGTAGTATGGCTTACGTTAAATGATGTCCTAAATGACCAATAACAGTTATATTAGAATTCACTATCACTCCTTATTCTATTTTTTTTGAAATTTCAAACAGTAATTAATTGAACTAATACAAGTTTATATTAATTAGTAAACTCTTTACTTATTGAAAAATAACAAAAACTCTTCCTAAAACTGTATAAACAATTAATACTATATACACACACACAAGTATCACATGATTCAAATTGACTTTTCCTTTTTATGAAGAAATACGTTTTCTATGATCTCTAAATTTAATGTGCCTTGGGTACGCTGGTTAGCTTTATTGGTTGTCTTCTACATCTCGTCTCATGGGGTGTGCATTCTTTGTAGTGTGGAGGATTCTTCAAAAAAAAAATATTATGTATTTTAAGTGTCTTTATATTAGTTATTAAACTAATATATAAACCTCCAGCGTATATTATGAATTATAGGTGGTTTCCATATTATTTTAAAATAGAATATATATAAATCTACAAAAATTAAATTCAACTAAACCTAAAATTCGACTATGTTGGAAAATAGTTTGAATGAGATATAAATTTGTATCACTATTCGACAAAGAGTTACAGTTGGACAGTTGAAGTGACTGTACGAAGATACGCATCTCTTCAGTCAGCACTCTTCCAACCTGTGTATCTATTCATTCGTAACTCTTGATTGTCTATAAATACCACATGTCATTTGCAAAAATCATCCCAAAAATCATTTTCTTCTTTCCTTATCTTTTCTCTGCAGACATATTAGTAAGTGTAAGAGAGAGTACTACACCAAGTTGGTTCGCTTGTTTCTACAGTTTGCAGTGCTGCCATTTGAGAAAGAAAGGTCGTTGTATCCTAGGAGACAGATGTTATACAAATCATCAACACCGTAGTGGGACGAATCTGTCTTAAGGACATAAAATCTAATTCTAGACTCGGCCTAACATGTTCTTTATTTTAATATTATATTTTGTTTAATATATATAATTTTATTATATAGTATATATATATTTTGTTTGATATATATTATTATATTTTGTTTAATATATATATAAGTTTATTAAATAATATATATATTTTCTGTGATACATTAGAAATTATATTAATAATAATAATAATACTATAATATTGCACACATATTGAACTACAGTCTTAAGACAGATTCGTTTAATATTATAGTGTTATTTGAATATTAAATTGTGGTATGTATATTTATATAACAAATGAATGACTAGTAGTAGAACTACAACTGTGCCTACTGTGGAAAAAAGCCCTAAAAGTTTAATGGGGCAAATGTGACTGAGGTTGGGAATAAAAAGAGGAAATACTCTGGCCAAGGTCCCAGCCTAGGACAGAACAAAAGTTCAATGGGAAGTGCTTCTTCTGTAATAAGCATGAACACCATGTTAAAGATTGTTGAAGTGTGAAATCACATAATAAGTCAAAAAAGAAGATTACTAAGGTGCACGTTACCAAGGAGGAGAGGTTAACAACTGATGTGTCAGAGCTAAACCTTTCAGCGGTAGTGTCGAAATTCAACCTTGTGAGCAACAATAGAGAATGGTGGGTGGACATGGGAGCTACTCACCATATCTGCTCAGAAAAGAGGATATTCACGACCTATGAAGAAATAAAAAATGGTGAACAATTGTACATGGAAAACTCTTCTATTGCCAAGGTTGAAGGACAAGGTAAGATAAAGTTGCTTATGACCTCAGGAAAAGAACACACTCTGAATAATGTGTTGTATGTCCCAGACATTAGAAATAACTTGATTTCTGGTTCTCTCTTGAGCAAGAATGGGCTCAAGCTAGTCTTTGTTTCTAATAATTTGTTACTTATTAAGAATGCGGTGTATGTGGGAAAAGGGTGTTTAAGTGATGGATTGTTCAAATTCAATGTAATGAATGTTGTACCCAAAGTTACTAATAACACAGTTAATTCTTCTGTTTACATGATTGAGTCATCTGAAGTATGGTATGGTAGGTTAGGACATGTTAATTATAATACTATTTGTAGATTAATTAACATGAATTCTATACCTAAAGTTAAGTTTGATATAAATGGAAAATGTTAAACTTGTATTGAAGTAAAGTTAACTAGAACTTCATTTCAATCTATTGAGAGAAGCACTGAACCTCTAGCTTTAATTCACAGTGATATTTGTGACTTTAAACCCGTGCCAACCAGAGGTGGAAAAAGATATTTCATCATGTTTATTGATGACTGTACAAGATACTGTTATGTATACTTGTTACGAAGCAAAGATGAAGCCTTGAAAATGTTTAAACATTACAAAAATGAGGTTGAGAATCAACTTGGCAAAAAGATCAAGGTTTTAAGAAGTGATAGAAGTGGTGAATATGAAGCACCATTTACTGACATTTGTTCATAAAATGTATTATTCACCAAACTACCACTCCTTATTCACCTCAATAAAATGGTGTAGTTGAACGGAAAAACTGTACACTAAAGAAAATGATGAATGCCATGTTGATAAGCTTTGGCTTAACTCAGAATATGTGGGGGAAAGCTGTGCTTTCTGCAAACTACATTCTCAATAAGTTACCTCAAAAGAAAAGTAAAGTAACACCTTATGAATTATGGAAAGGTAGAAAACCTTTCTATAAATTCTTAAAAGTGTGGGGGTGTCTAGCAAAGGTTAAGGTTCCTATACCAAAGAAAGTAAAGATAGGACCTAAAACCATATATGGTATTTTCATAGGCTGTGCACAAAACAGTAGTGAATTTCTGTTTCTTGTGCATAAATCAGACATTCCGGATATTCATGTTAATACGATTATTGAATCAAGGAATGCTTATTTATTTGAGGATATATTTCCTTGTAAAGAAATAAAGAGAAAAGTCCCTTTAAAAGAAACTTTGATACTTCTAATAGCAATATATAAGAGGATGTCACCAAGAGGTTGAAAATCAGGATAAACTTAGACGTAGAAAGCGAGCTAGAACGTCCTCTATGTTCAGTCCTGAGTTTCTAACTGTTGGCTTTGAAATTAACGGTCGGACAATAATACCTGTTTTAATTATCATAAACCATTTATGCGTGTTTGGTACTAATGAAAATTGAGTTACATGTTTCAGCAAAAGACAGGAAAAGAATACTCATAAATAAATGCTCAACAACAAAAGTGAAAAATGGAATTCAAAAGAGCAAAAACAACAAAGGACAAGATGGTCAACGAAAAGCTAAAATTGAAGACTCAAGACCGGGGTAGATAGGTCGGGGTGCGAATACTGTAAAAATATATTTTATGCGTTGATTAGTCCTATAAGCTCAAGTGATTAAAGAACTGAACTTTAAATGAAACAAAAATGAACAAATCAAGTCGCCGGGTTTAACCCAGTCGACTGGCCAAGACAAGGAAGTTAACTGGAAGTGACCCAGTCGACTGCCAGTACAAAACTGGGCAGCGACTGGAACAATCAGAGATTTTGAGATCATATAATCACATTAGGCAGTCGGCTGGCCAGTTCAGGCAGTCGACCGGTTCTTGCGGTAATCCACTGAAGTTCTTGAGGCAGTCGACTGGCAGTGACCGTTGGGAAAAATAATTTTAAACTCGGATTGGAGGCAGTCGACTGGGATTGTAAAGGCAGTCGACTGGCCGACCCAACTTTTGACAAAAAGTTAATTTTAAAAATTATTTTTGCCCATTACTTGGTGTATTATTCTCTCAACTTTTTCAAACTCATTCTCCTACTCTTCAAGTGTGAGATTCACTCTCTCAAACCCTAATGTGCCCTATATATAGAATGAAATGAGTATTTTGGAAAGTATGAATTCTAGTGTGAGAAACTTTCATAAATTCTTCATCTTCATCATTCTCTCTAGCATACTTTGAAAAATCCATTGAAGGCAAAAAATAAGAAGCTTGATTTTCAACTCAAATCTTTTGAAAGCTTTAAACTCTAGTGTCATTTTTTCTTCTCTTGTGCACACTTGTTGAAATTATTCATTTGAGAATATTTATTTAGAGTTCTTGAAATATCACTTAAAAACACTTGAGCTTATATTGATCAATCTTCCATAAAAACCTTAGGGTTTTGAGTGTTTCTTATTTCTTGAGTGATATATTGATTGCATACACAAATTTGTGATCTTGGGTTAGTAAGGCCCATTGGTTCAAGAGAGGATTGTTCTCTTGAATGTGAGACAAGCTCATTAGCTCGTGTGTAAGGATTTGCTATTCCGCCCGTGAAGGAAGAGCCATAGTGAAAGGATCGGGAAAAGTCTCAAGAAGGGGTTTTTGAGCCGAGGAGTAGGAGTTACCGAACCTCGAAAAAATGCGGTGTCAATCTCTCTATCTCTATCTCTTTACTTCATTATTTTGCATGCTATATTTACCTCAATATCTTGTATGCTATAATTAGTCTTAAGATAATTAGATTAATCGAATTGAAATTGTTTATTGAAGAAATTGAATAATTGTTATAGCTTGTTCTATTTTCGAAAAGAGTTAGAAATAATTTATTTTTAACACCCTATTCACCCCCCCCCCCCCCCCTCTAGGGTTAATTAGTGACTAACACTAACCTATATAGTGGAGAATGAACCATAAAGCTTTTAAGAAGTAATGTGTTCTCCAGAAGCTCCTTATTGGAAAGAGGCTATAAAAAATGAAATTAAATCTATTATGCAAAACCACACATGGGAACTAGTGGATCTTTCTCCTGGATCTAAACATTTAGGGTATAAGTGGATTTTTAAGAGGAAGATGAAGGTTGATGGTTTAATTGATAAATATAAAGCCAAGATTGTTGCTAAGGGTTTCAAGCAAAAAAAGGGCTTAGATTATTTCTATACTTATTCACCAGTGACTAGAATAACATCCATTCGATTGTTACTAGCTATTGCAGCATTACAAAATTTAGAAATACATCAAATGGATGTTAAAACGGCTTTCTTGAATGGTGAATTAGAAGAGGAAACTTATATGGAACAACCTGAGGGTTTTGTAGTTCCAGGGCAAAAAAAATAAAGTGTGGAAACTGGTAAAATCCTTATATGGATTAAAATAAGCACCTAAACAATGGCATGTAAAGTTTGACAAAGTGATGTTGTCAAATGGATTTAGAATCAATGAGTGTGATAAATGTGTTTATGTGAAAAACCCTTAACATGGATATGTCATTGTATGCCTATATGTGGATGATATGCTAATTATTGGTAGCAATAATGATATCATTAAAACTACCAAAAAGATGTTGACCAAAAATTTCGATACGAAAGATTTAAGTGTGACTGATGTCATATTAGGAATCAAGATTTCTAGGATATCAGATGGTCTAGCATTATCTCTGTCACGCCCCAAATTCCTAGGACTCCGAAACCCGAGCCTAAGAGTTAAGGGAGTGATTGCGGAAGTAAAAAAAAACGAAAACCAAGAGACATTCAGTCATCAAACACCCATAAAGGGTTGCAATGAATGCCCAGATACCATGCTGTCACACTCCTAAAGGGTGACGCAAACCAAGCGACTACTAGAGTCAACAATAACAAAGAAGTACATGGAATAACAATAAAAATATACTCCATGCCAACACGAATACTAAAAATACAAGAGTATCCTTAGATACCAACAGACACGCTCCTAAATCCCTAAGACTCCCGAACAGGGACATCCAAGGAATCCAGAATGTGATCCTTAACATGAATGACCAACTAAGACATCATTAACCGTGAAAACATATGGGTTAATGATAGATATGGTATATTTAATACCCAAATGACTAATAAAACTAAGCAGCGGAATCTAACGAAAATCCGGCAGAGTTCCGTTTGTAAATGGAACATCCGGACAACCAAACACAACACAATAACCTGCCCAAAGCAATTCAATAATCACAATGGCTTCCAAGCCCCACATTCATCAATCCTAATAGGGCCGAGGTAGTGGAAAGAAACCAAAACCCCTCCAAACCCTCTAACATTAACAGAGCCACAAATGCTCGAATAAAAATACAGTAAAGCACCTAGCTGTGCAGAATAAATACAATAATCTCCTGAAAGAATAAATATAGGAAGTAAAAGATACATCAACAGGGATATGCCAACAGACTGGCTCCCAAAAGAAATACATGATAATCCCATAACAATGGGTAAAGAAGCTGAAAGAAAAATACTACCGTCCCCAAACCCAGTCGCGCTGCAACCGTAACCGCATCACCCAACACAACTCCAAAACCTGTAACAAGGAAACAAAAGAAGCTTCCGTTGCACTGCATCCTGCCCATAGCCGTATAATTCCTGCAACCTGGCGTGGAATACCAGGGGGGCAAATGAAATTCCCTCCGTGAGCAAATAAGCTCAGTGGGAAAAGATATCCTAACTACCACATCCTCTGATAGTTTAGGTAAAGCTAAACCGTCTAATAAGATATAAATATAGCCCAACTAGTCCCATCCACGCAAACCCAAGTCACACGCTCATATACTATCGTAAACGAGTATACATAAGTATATAGGGAAGATATATATATATATATATCTACACGTATATATATATAAATACCCAACATGAGTCTCTAAAACTCGTACTCCAAGTACCCAACACCAATAGTCTACACTACTCTCATCAACGTACACTAAGTACACGATACTAAGATCCAGTCTAACAAATCGCCAATTACTCACAACACAATTCAGAAGATCCAACCGAGGAGATCACACTCACCTCTAATATCCACAATGAAACAAAATCCACCAATAGTACCAAGGAAGGCTCAAATCCTACACCCCGATAACACAGGAAGGAAAACACCCACGTCCTTGCGTACTAACACAACCATCATCAATATATATATATATATATATACAATATATATATATAACAAATCTCATCCCACTCCTAGAGGAATCTACCTCTCAGGAACTAGATCACCTCAATCACATCTATTCCTCGATACCATAAGTCACATCATCACATTAACCTCATAATACTATCACCAATATATATATATATATATACATATATATATATAACAAACCTCAATTGCTATCTCCAACAATGTCAATTAATCACCAACGCTCTCACTAAGGATATGAAAAACCACGTAAGAGTCAAGAACCCAAGCAAGGGAAAAGAAGTCCCAATGCTACACCAACAGATAACCGAGACACAATGTCAAGGTTAAGAATACCCAAACAAGGAAAGAACACCACGAATGAACCAGAAAGGAACATTACAAGTGGACAAGGGAACCAAAAGCGAATGGCCGAGTATGAAAGTAAATAAAAGAGGAATCCCAAGGATTTCCATAGTTTTTAAGAAAAAGGTTTTTAAAACTCAAACCATTTCATTCGGCATCCATGCCCCTGACAAGTGAAAAACCCCAATCACCTAGATGGTGACATCAACAACCCAAAGAAAAGGAAAGGTAACACTATAAGTGTACGCTGAACAACACCAAGCCTCCTAACCGAGACTTAGAACGATCCGAAGAAAAGGTGAAACAAGAAACCACCTTTCAAAATACTACAAGTCGAGATTTTGAGAAAGAAGTCTCAAAATCTCAGAATCTCGAGACAAGTGATAAAATAGTTTTCTTTTTAGAAATCACACAGTAAAAATGACCGTCTTGCCCCCGGTCTCCGTCAGTCGCCATCACAGGCTTTTAAAAGTTGAAAATCATTTCAAAGAAGATCTCAAGATCATTTTATAAGTATTAAAACTGTTCGTTTATTCGGGGGTAGGCGGAAACGGGTTTTTCCTTTTAAATACAAAGAGTTTATTTAAAAACATTAGAAAACACCGTTTTCGAAATGACAGCCAAACAAGAGGGAACATAACTCCACATATTTCTATAATGTCCGATAGGACAAGGAAAGGACGAACAACACGTTGGACTCACGGAAGACAAATATCCGTTCCAACTCCACCAACTCAAATGACACCACAAGGAAGAGGTTCGGCACCACACCGTAACCAACGACTCAAGGAATGACATACAAGTCAACGACTACGTGCTAGTGTACAAAACACAGTACAAGGAATGCTTAGGGAAATGAACTAAGCATGAGGAACCACCCTACAGTACTCCAAGTACTTAATGAAATCACTTCAATCATAACCTCTACCCATTCCTCAAAAGAATGAAAAACACTTAAGGGTCTATACTACCCCATCCACTAAGACCACAATCACATCAACCACCTTATCTAAGGCCTCAATTACAATTGATACTAAATCAATTACTGATCTCAATTCTCTAAGGATATCACACAACTAACTACAACCACAAAACAATTAACAGTCCTCTCTAAAGCCTCAACTCAACCTCAATTCTACAATCCATCTCTAACTTCAACTAATCACAACCACAAGACTACTAACCACATCTCTGAGGCTACGAACCACAATCTCTAAGGCCTCAACTCAAGGTCAAGCCTACGGTCCACCACTAGCCTCAACTAGCCACATAGATCACTATGCCAATACATAACCTCCCCTACGGGCACAAAGTATACAACACAAGTATAAGGATATACGCCTCGTTTATACTTTAATAATTACTGCTTTTAATTTCCGTTTTCACATTTATCACTTTCAACTGAGCATTTTATAAAATGAATTCATTTTGCATATTCATAAATAATCATGCTCCAACATATATATATATACATATCAGTAAATCACATGATGATATGCAACGCACCGTACTCACAGACCGCCTGTAGTACACACACACAAAAAACACACCCTACCAAAGGGTCCTGGATCATTCTCCACCATTCCCCTAAGTCTGCAGGCTCACTAGGGAATGTGGACTCATCATACCGTTCTTCCCAAGTGCTTTTGACACTTCACACTTTTAACCAAGGAAGACGTCCTCCACGACGCGGTCGTGCGCATAGGCTTTGGACGATATGTCCTCCCCCTATCATCTGCGTTTCTCAGCTTTTTAGTTATGTGGGAGCAAGAAGCACTCCCTGGCCAGTTGTTTCGACGATCCAAACACAAACGTCTACTCGTGCCCCACGCACAAAGGAAGTAGACCACACCAAATGAATCTCTCTGCAAATGGTGAAATCATGCAATACATGCACCAACACCCATGTCTCACAATACATGGTGTACACAAATAAATCATGTCCAACATAAATATGTAATGCACCATATTTATGAAAATACCCACATGGTAATATATAAATCTCATAATCTCTGTACATGCTTTTAAAAATATATTAAAGCATTTAAATCATATGAAAATAATTTCATATACCATTCATGTTCTCCAAAAATATATTTTCTTTAATTCTTTAGAAAATATTTCATTTTCAATTAACATGCCTTTTTAAAATAATTTAAACAATTATTTCACGTATACCAGAAGGATCCTAGCATATCGTCTAAGCTTTTCGAATCTCTAATAACCCATTTAAATTTGTAAGGATTTCTAAGCCGTCCATTCTTATTTAATTTAAATAAGAATATTATTTAATCATATAGGAATAATTTAATAAATTTTCTTAAATTAATTCCTAAGTCCAATTCCGATTCTAAACGAATTATAGATATTTAAATTAACGATTTAAAATATCTATTATTAAATTAAATAAGGGTTTGCACACCCCAAACTACTTCAATAATGTGGAGTGATAAATAAAGTTTCCCACCTAATTATACGTTACCGAACAGCCCGAAACAGCACAGTACCGGCGCCCGAATATGAAGCCCGCCGACCAAAATCGTCCAAAAACTATTTCGAATATATCGAAATGTCCGTCTCGACAACCTATACGATATATATGAAGCCCATTAATAATCGGTTAATTAATTGGGTTAAATCTAAAATACCCCAAACGAAATCTATAACCTATAAATGCGATTTCCGGGCACACCATTTATCCTAAAATCACGAAATTAATATATATCGAATAACATGTATATACGGAGCTACTCACCGAAAATCGGCTCAAACCGATCACCGGAAGGTCGCCGAACAATTGGCCGAAGCCCAGCCGAACACGCCCCTATCCACGCGCTGCTACACGAACCAGTGCGCCTCCCGTTCCGGTGACTCACGCCGCCCGTGCCGCCGCCTCTCGCCACCAGCGCCGCCGCCGTCCACAGCCCAGCAGCCCCTCGCCGTCGCTGCTCCCAACCAGCTGCAACCGCCGGTCATCCCTCAGCCGACTCTGCTCTTCCTCTCTCGCCATGACCGACGACTCTCGCTCTCTCTCTCTCGCCTGACCGGCGACCATGGAGGTGGAGGAAGGTGGTTCAGTCGTTCGCCTGTGGAGAAGGAGAGG
This sequence comes from Cornus suecica, assembly GCA_963922005.1. Classification (NCBI taxonomy): domain Eukaryota; kingdom Viridiplantae; phylum Streptophyta; class Magnoliopsida; order Cornales; family Cornaceae; genus Cornus; species Cornus suecica. The sequence goes on along the minus strand of OY998240.1, from coordinate 51,808,419 downwards.
AGCAGATCGTCTGATGGCGTGTAGAGAAGAGAATGAGAGTAGTTGGTCTGTTGTAGCGTGTACATATATACATATATATGTACTAATTGCACAACTAACCCCCAACTTCTCTATAATCGCAAAATGAACCCCACTTCATTATATATATATATAATTAAATATATATATATATAATAAATCCCAATTTAAATGGACCAACCCCCAAGTGTAATTTAGGTAACTGGTAATTACACGGGACACCAATTTACCAAATTAGTCCGAAAGAATTTTACCGGTTTAGAAATCCAACAACCGGAACACCGAGAAAGTAATTTAATACGCTTCATCCCGGATCCGTAAAAGTACTAATACCGTAACCGAAATAATCGAAACGATATCGTGTAGTCGAGAATAAGAATTCGTGTAGTCGTCAAAGAGAAACTGTAAAGTCATACAGTCGTCTTTAAAACTAAACGCGAAAAATTTACAGGTATCAAATACCAAGAATAAACAATACGTCAATAACAAATGACGTCATTACCGAAATTAAATCAGAATTAATTTCAGTAAAAAGAATAATAACACGGGGTGTTACAATCTCAATTTCATTATATTGAGAAAATACTAAAAATATTTGACAAAGAAAACAGTGGTCTTGTCAAGACTCCTGTTGATGTAAATCTTCATTTATCGAAAAATATTGGTCCTAACATATCTCAACTAGAGTATTATCGCATTATAGGCAGCTTAATGTATTTAATTACTTGCACAGAACTAGATATAGCATACTCAATTAATAAATTAAGTAGATATATAAGCAATCCAGGAAATTTGCATTGGACTGCGATAAAGAGGGTCCTGCGGTATTTGAGATAGACCAAGGATTATGGATTGCATTAGATTAGATATCCAGCAGTACTTGAAGGGTACAGTAATGTAAATTGGATATCTAATACAAAGGATTCAAAGTCCACAAGTGGCTATGTTTTACGATTGGAGGCGGAGCCATATCTTAGAAATCTTCGAAACAAACATGTATTGCCAGATCCATTATGGAATCTGAATTCATTGCTTTAGTTGAGTGGCTTTGTAATTTCTCAGAAGATATTCCAAATTGGCCTCAACCTGTGCCGGTAATATATATACATTGTAATAGTAAATCGGTGATTTCTAGGGCACAAAGTAATATGTATAACGGTAAGTCTCGACATATATGTCGAAGACATAACACCGTTAAACAACTGCTCTCTAATGGAATAATCTCTATAGATTATATAAAGTCAAAAAAATATTTAGCATATCTGTTTACAAAAGGTTTGACTAGAGAGCAAATGTATAGTTCATCGAGGGGAATGGGTTTAAAGCCGAAAGCTAACGAGTCATCTTAATGGAAACCCAACCTAGTTGATATCGAAGGGACAACATAAATTCTGAATGACTCACCAGAAGCACTGGGAAGAAATAAATCTTCTACCCATTTATATGATGAGACAGTGTAACCTACAGCGAGGATTAGGATAAACTATGTTTTTAATGACTCTTATATCTTGAAAATTCAAGTGGGATATGGTAGGATATTCTTAATAAGAGGTCACCTATATGAGTGTGAAGTGGGTCCGCTTCTATGAAACTTCCAAGGCTAAGTTGTTTGGAGCACTCATGAAGTACCAGGCGTTGTTCAGGGCCATATGAACTCAACAATGAGAATCAATTTTGTGCGGAAGGAAACTGTATGTTTGCTATTGTCTTGGTTTACATCAACGACTGAATAGTTCAAGACATCATATTCACTGATTAGCTAGTAAATCCGATAGTAATACACTAAGGAAGATTTAAGTCCAAAAGCTACCTCTCCTAATGCAGTAACTTTCCAATTTTACTCTATCTAGTGTCTGGATTTTCATCGTCATTTATTTGCACTAATATCTCATTCATGTGGGGGATTGTTGGAAAATAGTTTGAATGAGATATAAATTTGTATCATTGTTCGACAAAGAGTTGCGTCTGCAATTGGTTAGTTGCTGAAACAGTGTGACTGATAGACAGAGAGTTGTGTCTATAGTTGGATAGTTGAAGTGAAGAGTTGTGACTTCAGTTGGATAGTTGAAGAGACTGTATGAAGATACGCATCTCTTCAGTCACTACTCTTCTAACCTGTGTATCTATTTATTCGTAACTCTTGATTGCCAATAAATACCCACGGGTCATTTACAAAAATCATTTTTTTCTTTCCTTATCTTTTCTCTGCATACATAGTATTAAGTGTAGGAAAGAGTACTACAACAAGTTGGTTCACTTGTTTCTCCAGTTTGCAGTGCTGCCATTGGAGAAAGAAAGGTGGTTGTATCCTGGGAGACGGATGTTATACAGATCGTCAGCACCGTAGTAGGGCGAATCTATCTTAATGACATAGAATCTAATGCTAGACTCGGCCTAACATGTTCTTTATTTTAATATTATATTTTGTTTAATATATATATAATTTTATTATATAGTATATATATATTCTGTTTGATATATATTATTATATTATGTTTAATATATATATAAGTTTATTAAATAGTATATATATATATTATGATGCATTAAATATAGATATATATATTCTGTGATACATTAGAAATTATATTAATAATAATAATACTATAGTATTGCACACATATTGAGCTACACACTATGCACGTTGCAATTAACGTGTTAGAAAAATATAAATTCTATAGTATGTATATTTTTTTTGTATATTAATTTCTTATAAGTAATTACTTATTTATTGTATAGTTTTATTCTTTTGGTGTATTCTTATTTATTTAATTCCTTATTTAGCATTTAAAAAAATATTGATTTTTTTTATTAAAATAAAAATTGTAATTTAATATTTATTTTTATTTAATAATTCCAATACCAACTATTTCTTTTATTTTTGTCACGCACTTTACTAGTATATATATATTCTTTTTTTGGGGGTAAATTATATATATATATAGATAGATTCTTATGTATAGGAAAGAATTAGAAGATGAGAAGGGCTCACGAAAGTGGACGGGTGCTACGCTGAATGTTAGTTGAAGCCAAGGTCAGTCTCCTTCTTTTTTTCTTTTTTTCTTTTCTGATTAATTTTGTGCACCATTAGGCCCTGTTTTGTAACTGGTTTTGATACCAGTTTTTTGGTTTTGGTACGAAATGGTGGTACCAACCCATGTTTGGTAGGATTGGTGTTGGTACAACAGTACCAAACCAATGATACCAAATGATGGTACTAACCCATGATTTTGGAACCATCAAATGAGGTGGTTTTTGGTGGTGCGGTACTGTAGCAACCAAAACCAAAACCAAATGGTTGCACCATCTCACCCCAGACCAAAACCAAATGGTTGCACCATCTCACCCCAAACCAAAACCAAATAGTTGCACCATATTAATATATTATATTAATATTAAAATATATTAATATATTAATATTAATATATTAAAATATATTAATATTAAAATATATTAATATATTAATATTAATATATTAAAATATATTTTTGGAAGTTATTTTAATATTATAGTTTTATTATCTTTCCTAAAAATTAATATATTAATATTAATATATATTTTTGAAAATTTAATATATTTTAATATTATAGTTTTATTCTCTTTCTTAAAAATTAATATATTAATATTAATATATTAAAATATATTTTTGGAAATTTAATATATTTTAATATTATAGTTTTATTATCTTTCCTAAAAATTAATATATTAATATTAATATATTTTAATATATTAATATTAATATATTTTAATATATTAATATTAAAATATATTTTAATATTAAAATTTTATTATATTAATATATTAATATATATTAATATTAAAATATATATTTGGAATTTATTTTAATATTTTAATTTTATTATCTTTCCTAAAAATTAATATATTAATATTATTATATTTATTAATATTATTAATATATTAATATTAAAATATATTTTTGAAAATTTAATATATTTTAATATTATAGTTTTATTATCTTTCCTAAAAATTAATATTAATATATTTTAATATATTAATATTAAATATATTTTAATATTATAAATTTTAATATTTATAAATAAAATGTGAAACCATTCCAAGTTACCAAACATGATTTGGTTTCGGAATTTCAACCCATACAAACTCTACCAAACATGGTTTGGTTTTTTAGCATCACTTTTTCTCACACCAAAACCATCTGCACCAAACATGGTTTGAAATCAAAATAAAATAATACCAAACCAAATCCAACCCAACCCAACCCAACCCAAAACCAAAAACTAACAACGCACCGCACCGTTACCAAACGCAACCTTATTGGATCCTTGGACACCAATGGTCTACATCATTATTAGGATTGTATTATTGTAGTTATATGAATAAAATAAATCATGTATAGAAAGTATAAATGATTGATTTGAGCATACTTCTTAACAGCTTTTATGTGGTTTAGGCAACTTGATTATTTGGGTCAGTGTTTGGTTGCACTTTTTGTACTATTTCTCTCTCTCTCTTTTTTTAGGGATATTGATTTTCTTTAGAAGGAAAATTGATGTTATCATTAGATAAGGGAATAATGGAGTTCAGTTATATTTTTCTATGAGTATATTTCAAGTAATTTCATTTAATTTTTCTTTAAATGAATAAAATTAAATTTATCTTCTATTACATTCTTTATAGTTATATTATATATTTTTAACAAATTATATTGTGACTATCAATTTGTTATGTATCTCTCCTTCATAATTATATTATATATTTTTTTAAAATGTATGTAATATTTTTATTTAAATACATCGATTTTTGTAACTAAATCAACTTGAGTTTGAGGATTTTTAATTTTACTTTGTAATATATTAATGGAAATTTTATTTATTTATTTTTATACGGTATATGCATAATATATTATTTCACCATAGAATTTATATTTGCTAATCCTTTTGATTATATGCTCTTTCTCCGTTTTGGCATATTGCGTCGGATTTATATTTATTTATTTTACTTTTAACCGTATTAATTTTAGTTTATGTTTTAAATATCTGTGTATTTGTGTAGTAGTTTGAATTTGAGGAATTGAATTAACAACATAATTTATATTCTTTTTCCTTTTCATTATATTCCTTTTTGGTTTTCAATATAATTTTTATTTTTATTTATTTAATTTTGTTTTTTACTATAGTATTAGGTTTTATTATATAATTGAATTCATACCATTTTGTAATTCTATTCATTCTCTAACTCTTACAATTTTATATATATTGCAGTCATGTAGGAATAAGCAATCCGATGTGATGAGATTCTTGCTATCGTCAAGTGTCAAAAGTACCATCAGCTTCTTGCAAACCTTCGTGACACTCATCCCACATGATATGATCGCGGTTTGGGCTACGTACAAAGCCAAGTAGGTAATTATTTTAAATTTTTGGCAAAAGTGCATAATATCCTCTATCTTTGCAAAAGTTACAAAATACCCTCTATGTTCTTTTTAACTCCAAATTACTATTATGTATTTTTCAAAAAGTAACATAATACTCCATTAGATATGTTTTACATAAAAATATTGACCACTTTGCCCCCCGTATGTTGTAATAACCCATTTTTAGTATTTTGTTTATTTTTTTTTCTCTTTTTCAATAATATAATTAATAATAAATCAAAATTTCACACACATATTTCTAGGGGTGTTCAAAACAGGTTCGATTCCTTAAAAATAGAAACTAGAACCGAAAAAAAACTACCAAAAATATAAGTAAAAAAGCTACCAAAAAATTTTAATTGGTGAAAAAAAAATTTTAATTTGTATATATTGTTTTTTGTAAAACAAAATTAAAATAAAGTGAGAACAGTCAAATCATTTGTTACATTTGATATGACTCACACTTAGACCGTACCAAATCCCAAGAAAAGATATTTAAAACTACCAAAAATAGAAGTAAAAAAATTACCAATTTTTTTTTTAATTCATGAAAATATATATATAAATTTGTTAAATTATAAGTAACGTTATATTGAATTACGAATTTCACTAAATCTTAGCAAATTTTTACTTTTTAAAAAAAATGATAGTAGGAATCGGAACTGGAACCGAAATTTTGGCTCCAGTTCTTATTTTTAATGAACCAAACTGGTTTTGAACACTTTTAGAAATAAGTTTGTGAAATTTTGATTTATTATTAATTATATTGTTGAAAAAGAGAAAAAAAAAAGTAAACAAAATACTAAAAATGAGTTATTACAACATACATGGGTAAAGTAATCAATATTTTTGTATAAAATATTTGCAAGGGGGGTATTTTGCAAATTTTGAAAAATACATGATAGTGATTTGGAGCTAAGCAAAGCACGAGAGTATTTTACAATTTTTTGAAAAGTACATAATAGTGATTTGGACCTAAAAAAAATATAAAGAGTATTTTGCAATTTTTGCAAAGTACATGGGGATATTATACACTTTTGTCTAATTGTTTTTATTTGTGCTTTCTTTCGAAAAAAATATAGGCAAATCCATGGTGTGGCTCCGTGCCTGGCTCGGGTCAAAAGAATTTATTAGGCTACATATATAGCAATTAGATAGAGCACAGACAACTCATTACGAGATTAAAAGAAAATTTTAAAATAGATGAACTTTTGAATTATAATTTATTACACATGGACTCAGAGTCAGGATTATCAAGGTTTAAATATAAATGAACTACACGAAAAAATTACTCTTAACACTATCCAATAGCCAAGCTACCTTTACTATGTTTGTTGTCAAAAGTAGAGGCGATTTTACACGATAATTTTTATTGTTATATTTATTTGTTAATTTTTTATATTATTTAATTAATCATGAATTAAAATATATTAATAAATTATTACTGAATCGTGTCAAATTCAATTCCAATTTCATTTTTATTTTTTATTTTTCGTGTTGGATTGTGTCATATTTAAAATATTTAATTTTCGTGTCGACTAGTATCAGATTACTTTGTTGACACGTAGATCGACCTGTTGACACGAATTATCAGCTCTCATCAAAACTATGAAAGCAAAGATGCGAACACAAAAACGGTTCTAGTTTTACATCATTGTGCATAGAGGTAATATTTTTTCGTGTTCACATATATATTCTTTTTCAAGATAAATTATTTTCATAATCAATTATCAAAATTTCATTTTTTTAATGGGAAAAAGTAAAAATAATTGAAGTATTATTTTAAGAATAATTACAATTACCTCTCTTCAAGATTTGTCAAATTACACCTGCACCCCTTTTCGTTTTGATAATTATTATTATCTTACAAATTTATATTTTGTAACAAAATACATTATTCCGACTAACTTGCCGCAGTTTTTAGTGCTAAAATGACAATAATAGTCTCACTAATTTGTAAATTTATTTATGTTCATGCAAAAAACACATGGGTCTAAAGGTAATTTTATATTTATGGCGGTCAGATATGAACATCGATTATTTAAAGGAGAAGAAACTGCACATATTCAAAGGACATGGGTGTAGGCGTAGTTACGTAGGCCTTGTTTGGTAGGTGGTCTGGTCTGGTATTGCGTTTTATGGGACCAGACCGTGTTTGGTAGTATTGGTCCCAAATTTTTTGTTAGACCAAGTAAGACCAAATCAAACCAAAATGGCCTCATTTTAGACAAAAACAAAGGTGGTTCCTGGTGGTCCGGTCTGGTCTTATTAATAAAATATATTTATAAATAATTAAAAATGAATAAATAATAATAATAAATTAAATAAAACATAAATTAAAAATAAAATATAAATAATAAATAATAAAAAAAATGAAATAAATAATACCTAATAATAATAAAAAATGAATAAATAATAACATATATTTATAAATAATTAAAAATGAATAATTAATAATATAAATAATAAATTAAATAAAACATAATAATAATAAAAAATGAATACAATAATAATAAATAAATATAATAATAATAAAAAATGGACTAAATAATAAATACTAATAATAAATTAATAAAATAAATAATAAATTACATAAAACATATTTAAAAATATAATAAAAATAATAAATAATAAACAAAATGAAATAAATAATAATAATAAATAAATATAATAAAAAATAATAAATAGATATAATAATAAATAAATATAATAATAAATAATAAGTAAATATAATAATGAATAAATACTTCATAATAATAATAAAAAATGAGTATAATAATAATAAATTAATACTAAATTAATAAAATATATTTTTAAATAATTAAAAATGAATAAATAATTTATAAATAAAATGAATTAAATAATGAAATAATAATAAATAAATAGATTATATTTATAAATTAATAAATAATAATTTTATAATATAAATAATAAAATATATTATAAAGTGAATAAATAATAAATAAAGAAATAAATAAATAATACATAATACATAAATTAATATTATAATAAATAATAAATAAATAGTAAGACCAGACCGTTTACCAAACAGACTTTTTCAGATCAGATTAGACCAGACCTGACCGGATCGGACCAGACCAGAAAGACCGCCTACCAAACATGGCCGTAGTATGACAAATCTCGAGGAGAAGTAATTGTATATCTATTATTTAGTTACGTAGTAGTACGATAACTCTCGAAGAGAAGTAATTGTAATTATCTCTTATTATTATTATTTGTCTAATGTATTAAAATGATGTGCAAATCACGCTTTTTATTTTATTTTATGAAGCTTGATGACTTTTCACTTCATAAAATAGTATATACTGACTAATTTTTCAAATATCTAATTCAGCATCTCTCAAAACGATATATATTTAAGTATAAAAATATATAATAGGATTAATTCCAGCTAGACCCCTCGAGATATGACAAATTACAACTAGATTCATTGTCATTTGACAAATTACAGGTAGATCCCCTCAAGTTGATCGCGTATATTTTTGGTGACCGGTAATGTTTAATTACATCTTTGCTCATGCCTATATTTAATTTAAAGAACTTAAATATGAGTATTTTGTTAGCATTGACTGAGTTTGACTACGCCGAAAGTTTAACATAAGGGGTATCTATTACAACTTACAAACCTGAGGGAATTACTTGTAATTTACCAAATGACAGAAGGTCTAGCTGTAATTCATCATATCTCGAGAGGGTCTAGCTGTAATTAGCCTTATATAATATGCCTTATTGGCTTCCCTAAAACATATTGTGGCCCAATAACTTACAAAATAAAATCTTTTGTAATTTAATTATTAATAATTAAAAACAATTATCAATGCTAAGGTTATATCATAGGTTAAAAATAGTAAGGTTTTGTTCTCTATTTATTTCAATTCTAACCTCGTTAATTAATTGAGTTCTCATTTTAACACCAATTCAATTTGCATTTACCCAGGAAAATTAAAAACTCACACTTTCTTATTCTATTTTATTTTGTTATTTTGGACACACGGATCATATATTAATTTATATTATTGATGATTATATCATGAAATTTATTTCAAGAGTTATAACATTTTTCAATTGAAGAATATTAATATGTGCCAAATGTTGACCATTTTAGGCCCCTATCTTGCTATTATTATGTCTTATCATTCCATTACTTGATATTTTTATGCGATTTGTGTGTCTAAGCGTGTTTCAAGAGTTTAATGAAGAAAATGAGCTAACTTTGGTGAATTAACCAAGGAAGTGTTTGTGTCAATCCAAAGAGAAAACAAAAGAGGTGTTTTCAAGTAAAAAATGTCTCCCGGAGGGCGAAAACGTTATTTTTCGGAGCCGCAACTTCAAGAAAGATACCAAGGAAGTCAAGGGGGTTCAAACGGAGCAACTATCAAGAAAAGTATTTTCCAAGAAATTTGCTACGATTGACCTATGCTTACAGTAACTAAAAGTGGCTAGAAAGTGCTAAAACTACGCTTGGAAGATTCCAGCTACGTTGAAGCGTAGTTAGGGCCTACGCTTAAGCATAGCAACCCCTATGCTTGGGTGATATGTGCTAAATGCTGTACATTCTATGTCCCTAACTCGTTATTGTTATGTATTTACATTCCATTTCTTTGTATTTTTATGCAGTTTGCGTGTCTAACTGTATTTCAGGAGCTTAATGAAGAAAATAAGTTAACTTTACCAAGGTTGTGTTTGTTACCACTCAAAAAGAGAAGAAAAACTGAGTTTTGAACCAAGAAACGTATTTCGAAGGGCAAAACAGACATTAAATATGTCTTATATATAGACGTACATGCCATAGGAACAAATGATGTCTAAAAATATGAAGTATTGCAAAAAGTCAGATTTTGATATTTCGGGCCGAAGTTGGGTGCATATAGTAGGGGAAAAATAACATTCAACTTCAAACGGCCATATCTCAATCAAACCTAGTCCAAATGGAGTGATTCTTGAGCCTAACATCAAGATCTTGAAGTCATATTTCCAGCAAGATATAGCATGCCTCTATCCAATATGTGTATCTCTAGTTATGATCAAAAGAGTAAGATGTGTCTGCATGAAAAAACCGAAAATTCCAGATTCGGGCAGAAATCCCAGTTTGACCCGAATTGATCCGTTTTGAATCAGAGGATTTTGTGTTCGACCCTACCACCTCTAGGCACGTGTTTTAGACATATTTTACATGAAATTGAAGGGTTTGACTCAGTTTTGCACAATAAGGGGAATCATACTCTAAGCGGGACAAGTCTAATGCAATTAGGATTTCCCTCAGTTTTGTCTATAAAATCCAAGGTCTTATTTAGATCTTAGAAGCTTTCAATTCCATATTTTTTAGAGCACTATCTCTGGAGATTTATATCTTTCAAAGAAGAGAGTCATTCAAGACCTAGAGATCCGTAGAAGACGATCACGGAGGCCGATTATACATCAACGATGCAATCCCCTTCTACCATGAGCAACTAATTCCGTATTTAGGTTTTTATAGAAAAACCTAGCCAAATAATATAGTTCTTTTATTTGTTTCAATTGTATTAAGGGGAAACTGTGATCACACTATGATGATTGTATATAATAGAGATTGTACTTATTCTTGACACGAGATCTTATATTTATTCTAATTCTTGTCTTAGATTGAATGAATCTATTTTCTCACCCAATCATGTTATCATAAATATAGCATGATTTTCTACACAATGATGCTTAATACTTGAAACTCTAGGTTTACACAGGCCATGCCTCAGCGAGGTGATATAGACATGCTTTAGTTTAATATAATGCTATTGGAGTAGATTAGAGTAAAGTAGATGACATGTACTAGTCACACTCTGTCCAGAGATGGGTTGTAGCGAATCTGGTGGATGGTATCTTTTTTGGGACGTATTCGACTATTTACGGTATGATCTGATTCACAGTGATGGATCACCCTCATGCAATTGAGAAAGTAGATAGCTATATTATGCGGTTAGTGGTGGAGTATGAAAATCCTAGTTTTTCTATACTGTTCTTTTCTTAATCTATCTTTACTTGCTTTATTAGTTAATTAGTTAATCAATCACAAAACAATAAAGCATACTTTCATAACAATTTAAGAGTATTACTTTATGAGAATTCAGAATAAGACTTAGTCTCTGTGGGATCGATAATCTTTCTCAAGCCGAACTATACTACAATACGATTCGTGCACTCGTGATACGTAAAACCTAGTCATCGTAAGAGTTTGTTCTTAACCATTATTTTTATCACCCCTAAACAGACATCATGTTTTTAGCGCCGTTGTCGGGGACTAACAAATATTCTGAATTTTAGTAATTTAGTATACTTGAAGTGTTTGTATTGTAATATATCTAAAGTTGGAATGTGTGTTTTTACAAAGGTACACTGAAAAGCACAAAGGGAATCGGCGGAGTAGTGACGATTCCGTTGTTGGACCACTTGTGAGTTCTAGTGCATCTTAATGTTATGCATAATTTTAGCTTTATCTTTTGTTCATAGTTAGAGTAGTTTAGAAGTAGTAAGTTTTTATTAAAAAAAAAAATAAAAAAAAAAATTATGCAGTTTTTATGTAAACTGTTAGAAAGTCTGATTTTCGCAAAGGATGAGATATTTTTGAGTGGAAAAGGGCCACTAAACAAAATTCACTGTACAACAGTGAGCATAGTTGATTTTAGGCCGAAACACGTCATTTAGAACCTGAAAATCATGATTTTGTGATTGTCAAAAAAATAAAATGTATAATGGTTATACCAATTCAGCGAGTGTTCCATATTATAATTCATACAATCCGGATTCGAGAAATCATCCTAATTGCTAATACCAACAATCAGGTATATGAAATTCACATCAAAGCTTTAATGAGAGTCCACGATATTTCGATCACGGATCAGGGTATAGACTGTATAGTCAAGATTATTATCCTCAACCATCTAATCAATTCCAATTTGAAGAGTTAAGTGCATATTCATGTTCGGAGCCATTATCTTTTGCAGATAAATTCTTATCATCTTTGAGTGAAATCAGATCAAGAGTAACCACCTGTCCGGAGTCATTGTCTTCTGACAAAAAATTCTTAGCATCTTTGAGAAAAATCGAGGCAACCCCTCAAAATTATGAGGAGATCACGTACAATAGAGAAAATTCATACTTTCCGAACACTGAAAATTATCAATCAAGTTTCAATAAAAGTCAACAACTATTCAGCACTCGGGATTTTCAGTCCAATAATACCCAATCATTCCAACCCTTCAACCAAAATCCACTCCAATTTCAAAGTTAAAATCTACCGACTAGTGTTGAGGATGAACTGATGATCACCTTGATAGAGCTTAAAACAACTGCCCAATTGAATTCTCAAGCCTATACTAGATTAGAAATTCAAGGAGAACAACTAGTTGACACTTTGATGAGAATGGAGGAAGTGCCAAATGAAGTGATGGATAATTTTAAAGATGAAGAGGATGGGTACAGTGAAATAGAGGAAAGCTTTGAAACTAAGAGTGACATATCACAGGGCGAGTGTGTGCAAACCATTCCTTTACCACAAGAGCCAAAAGAGACACCATATGAATCTAAAACAATATTTACCCAATGTCTCGATGAGCTGTGTCTTGAAGATAAACAAGTAAGGATGAGTACTATGTAATTGATGGAATTGATGAGGTGATAAATGACTCATTACCTTATTCGTTGACAGAAGAATCGTTGAACATATGTACTAAACATGGGAGGAATGGATAACATGACAAAATAGAGAAAGTATATGACAATTATTATGTGCTTGATGTCTTACTTGCTACTGAATGTTCATAATGGACACCGTGGACTGATTTACTTCTCACACTTGCTCCACCATGTGGTGGAAGTGTCGAAGAGATGAAGGGTGTTGGATAGCCCTTTGCGGAGCTATTGTACCAATGACGTTAAACATTGGTCCTAAGCTGTGAAAGTTAATTTTTAGCCTCGGTTTGTATAATAGGATGACATTTAATTTTTGTAAATTTTAATTTATAGAATTGTAGGCCCTTAAGGAAAAATCGCTGCAATTTCAATTTTGTAGCATTATAGGCCTTTAAGGCCAAATTATTGTTTATTTTATTTAAAAACAAAAACTCATTCCTTTTGCTAGACTGAGTAATGATTTATGGAAAATGATGATTCTATTTCTTCTTCCCTTGCTATGATATTGGGTATGTGTGCTTTGTTGAATATTTCTACAGGTGGCTCAAACCAAGTTTTGGGGGGGGGGGGGGGGGGGGGGGGGAGAACAAGCATAAAGATTTGAAATTCCGGATCTGCATTTCAAGGGTAACTATATTCTTTCTCATAATTATGATTGTGAACCATGAAGATATGGTTTAATTTAAGTTTGGGGGGAAGGTATAGTTAGTATAGGGAATGTGGAAAAAAAATTTGAAAAAAAATGATTTTTTTTCAAAAATTCTTTATTTTCACGCATGAGTGTTTTACATTACAAGTTGATTGAGCTTGTGTTTATGATATATGAGTAGTATGTGATGCGATATTTCTGCTCATGAGAGTAATGATTAGATTAAGTTAATGAAATGATGTGCTTTTACATGGGTGAATGAATTAGTAAAATTGAAACTGATGATGAGACCATAATAGTTGGTATTGTGGACGTTAATAAACCCTTAGTTAGTCTCTTTATTCTAATAATAAGATATTCTTAATTGAGTTGTGTGTTTAAGCATGTTTTAGGGATCTTAACTCGAATTTGAGTTAATTTCGGGTTTTTAGCAATTGCGCTTGATTCAGAATCTACTTAGAGGATAAATGCACTCAGTTCAAAATAAGGTACAAGTCAACAAAGCAGAGTACAAGCGGTTGAAGCATAAAATTGTAGAATAAATATACATTAAATTTCAGGAGCTACTGATTTATCGGTCACTGCTTACTTTAGGAAATGTGCGTAAACATTCTGCAGAATTTTGACTTTGTGTACAAGTATATCAGGGGGCAGATTGGTCCATTCACAACTTTTGCTTGATCCTCACACCAAGAATCCTTGGAGTGCACACAAAGACATGCAATATCTACACCGACTTTTGTCTATAAATATCTACATTGGCTTTTGTCTATAAATATTTGAAGACTTCATGAAGAGAAGATATCTTTTGATCATTTATTTTATATCATCGTTCATATACAAAGTCTCTCTCAAGAGAGAGGCTCTCCTAAAGAACTCAAGATCCACTCTCCAACCGTGAAGATGGTGCCTACATCAACGATGCAGTCTCCTTTTTTCATGAGCGGTTAGTCGGTATCTAGAGTTTCCAACAAAACCCCAGTCAAGTAATGTAGAATTTGAATTGATTTTGTTGCAATGAGGGGAAGCTCAAGGGCACTTATATGATCATTATGTTGTGAGAGACCGAACAAATTACCTACATACGATTTATTTATTAATTATCTACTTAAGATGAGATTGATTTAATGGTTTATCTTAAACAACCATGTTTTTACTAAGGACAAGAAATCCAATGTTTAAATTATGGTTTATACATAATAGTATGTAACGGTATGATAAGGTTTTAGGTGCATACAGTTCATACTAAGAGGGGATGATCATTAGTGTGTTTTTAATTTCATGTCTTAGGAGTAGTTGTAGTATAGATGGATACAATTGTCATGCCACTCAAAAATGAATTTGAAACTAACCTTTGATTACATCTCTTTTGGGATTAGGCAACTGCTTGTAGCGTTATTAATCTGATTCGTATAAGCTGTACCGCCCTCTTGCAACAATAAGATTAAATGACTATATTATGAGACTAGTGGTGTAGTTGGAGCAAAATCCTAGACTTGTTTATCTTGATTCATAACACAAAAATTATCTATTTATTTATTTTATGTTTATTAGTTATAAAACAAACCAATCAAAACAACGTTTATATTATAATTCAATTTTCTGCTTTACAATTGTTTGAAATACGACTCTGATATCTGTGGCTCGATACCCTCTCTATCTAACTAAATTATACTACTCGAGTATTTGCGACTGAGAGGTAAAATAGATCGTGCTAATTCTTCATTTTAAACACTTTTATTTTCATACGACTAGAACCGATCACAAATTTTTGGCGCCGTTGCTGGGGATCAAACGGATATTTCATATTATTGTATTGAAGTTTATTGAATTATTGTACTGATTTTATTTTATTTTTCCATTTCTTATTTTTATTTGCAGGTTAGAAACTGCACTGGTCAAAACTATAAATTTTCCAGAAAACTCACGGACTGCAGTCTCCGATCGATCGGCTCCTTCACCGATCATTCGGTAAGTCTAAAGATCGTTCGCAACATCCTCTGATCGATTGGTAATAACCATGATCGTTCAGTTGACTTTGTGATCAATCGGAATACTTCTGTTCGTACAAAAACAAAGATAAACAGAAAAGATACAGATCAATCATATCAGAACTGTATCAGAAAAAAAAATATATAATCTTTTCTTAAGATAAAAAATATAAACAGATTCTCATATCACATTTTTTTTATTGCTATATATATAATAATAATAATAATAATAATAATAAATATATTTTTTAATCATATTTATTTATTTATTTAAATATATATAATTGTTGCATTATTCATTTATTGTAACTTATTATTTTATTTAATATTATTGTTTATTGATTATGCTTAGACGCCATTCAATTAATAGTCCTCTCGAGGCCTTTGATCCTGAAATTGATCGAACGTACTAAGTAAATAAAAGAAAGAATCTAAATAATTTAAATAATATAAACATGGGTGAACACGCAGTAGTAGCTCCGCCTACTGTCTTTAAAGATTTTTATATTGCGCAAGAATATACTTCCCCATTAGAAATCACAATACCAGCAGGAGCGGACCAATATGAAATTAAACCTGCTATAGTTAATATGTTATCTAAGTTTCATGGAAATGCTCATGAAGAACCCTATCACCATATAGATGAATTCTTAGATGTCTGTAACACTGTGCGTATAAGAGGATGTACGGATGACGATTTTAAAATTAGACTATTATCTTATTCCTTAAAAGATAAAACGAAACTCTGGTATAGTACAATACTAGAAGATATTATAAACAACTGGAAGAAACTTCAAAAAGGAATTCTTACACAAATTCTTCCGAGTAGGAAAAACGCACGAGACCCGTATAGCGATCCTAATTGTAATGCCCCGCGTTTTCCTTTCTCTTTTCTAGAATTATTTTCCAAGTGTTAAACGTTTTGTGACGTCACTTATTCATGACGTCTTGTATTCTTGGTACGTGTAAATTTTTCGCGTTTAAGTTTCGGACTTAGCGGGACGACTTCCTGAACTTTCGTTTCCGGCTTTGTGGATTTGAGTGTCGCCAACGACTACGTGGGTTCGTGCAACATTTTCTCGTTGGAGCTTCGGCAATCATGTTGCGTTCCCGAAAGTGTTACCCTAGTCTAGTGTAGACGTTTGGTGTAACACTTATGTGAATTTCTTGTTATATTTTCATGTTGTAAGTAATGAAAATAGTTAGAAACGATTTCGGGAAAGAAATGGCCGAGGGGTAAATGAGTATTTTCATATTTGGAGCACTTAGTGAAAAATGTAGAGATTTGACTAAGTGTTGGGGTATGAATGACGTGTTGGTAATTATAGAGGATGATAAGGGGTATAAGGGTAATTGAGAGGTTTGATGACACTCTTGTAATTAACCCTAAGTTGGGAATAATTTGGTCATTTCCACTTTTCATGTGGTGTCTCATTCCTTGCCATTGATCTCATTCTCCCATTTTTGTTTTAGACCGTTGGATCATAAGGCTTTGTTTGGTTGACACTTAAATACAATAATCCATTATTGTTGGTATTTCACTTAGTAAGATTTTTTTTATCAACCATTGGATGGTTAATTCAATCCCATCCTTGTTCTAAGCCCTTGGATGATAAGGCCTTGTTTGGCAAATTAATGAATTTTGTGTGTGTAGTAATAAGTCTTTCAATGACAAGACTTATTCCTAGCCCTTGGATTCATTTACTTTTTCCCCATCTTTATTTTGGACCCTTGGATGGTGAGAGGTGTGAGTGAGAAATCTCTATACATTGCAAGTCTTCCACTTTGTAAGACTTCACCTATTCTTTTCCATTTTCTTTCCTCTTTGTTCTTCTCCACTTATAGGTGGAATTCATCACCCTAAGTTGGGAGTTTGGTGTGGCCATCAACATAGAAGATGTTCATGGTGTCCTTCTCTTTGGTTTAAGCCAAGAAGTGGTAAGTGTTCTTCCCTCCTTGTGTATTTTCCATTCAAACCCTAGTTTAGGGTTTCTTGTTAGACAATTTGATGAATCTTGTTTCCCTCTTGTATTGGAGTTGGATTCATGGTTAGGAGGCCATGGTGAAGCTTTCCACCGGTTTGCTCCTTGGATTTCGGTTGGGGAAGAGCTAGGGTTTCATGGGCCTTGCTTGGTAGTTGTTGTGTTTTGCTCTTCAAGAGGTAGGGGAAAACTTCCTAACTAGCCATCTTATGATTGTAAGAGTATGAGAATTTGATTATAGGATTCATTGCCTTAAATTAAATTGCTAAGTGTATCCTTGAATTGTGAGGTTGGGGTTGAACATGTGTTATGGGAATTAACCCTTGTGTATGGAGTAATTGGTAATGAAATTGCTAGGAATATGATGCATGCTAGTTGAGTGGCTATTCTTGAGAATTCACATAGTAAAGTAAGCTTGTATGCCTATATATATGTGGATATGTATGATGGTATTGTGGTGTGTATGTGTAAGTGTACTTATACATATGTGTATGTGGGTGTTAGGGAGGTAGCCTTGGAATGAGATTAGGCTAGTTCCTTTGGTTAGTACCTTTGAGGTATTTTGGGATTTCTTATCATGTTTGAGATGTGATATGTGAAAACTTGCTTAATTGAACCAAGAACATGTTTAATAGAATGAAATGGGTTTCCTTGTGAATTAAAGGATAATTTGATGGTTTGGAACATTCTTGTGTATGAGAATGTATCCTTGTAAATTTAAATGCTTCAATTGAACTATAAGAATGTTAAATGGATGAAAATGTTATCTTTATGTATTAAATGATAACTTAATGATCTGGGATCATGAGTGGTGCATGAAAAAGTACCTTTGTTGATAGGTGCTTTAAATGAAATTTAAAAGCATGTTGAATGGTGAAAAACATTCATGTGGACATTCTGGGAATGCTGTTATAAATATGATTTGATATGTGGTACATGGGTCATTGAGGACATAGTGCATGGGTTCACCTTTTGTATTGAGAACTCAATTGGTGTTGGGCTATGCCCTGTCGTGTAACCATGGGTGAGTAGTCTTCTGTCGAATCGTCGCAACAACTGGCTAGGAGGTGTCCCCCACCTATGAAACTAAAAAGCTGAAAATTGTTGATATAGGTTTGGGTCGTCCATACCTCAAAGTTGCGGGTCGTCTCGTGCATTCGGTATACGAATTTTTAGTCATGGGTCGACTTGTGTAACCGCCTTCCTTGTTGAAAGTGAGAAGTGTCAAAATCACTTGGGAAGAATCAGTGCGGTACTTTTTTCTCATTGTGAATGGGTAGAGTGCGTATTCGTTAACCTGTGTTGGGCAAAGTGTGTTTCATGAGGTTTGTGCCATGAGGTGTGTGGTCGTGTGTGTACCACGGATGGTGTTGAGTCATATTACATTTGCATAGCATTTATGTGATTCCCTTTGACATGTATTTCATAATATTATTCAATGTGATAGAGGAGCATGTTTAATGTGAATTTTGAGATATAATTCATATGTTATTAAAATGCTCAAGTGGAATTGAATAATGCGAGAATATGATTTGCATGCTTGTTTTAAAGTATAAAATGAGATGAATATTTATACTTGTTAGATGCTTATATGCCCTTAGGTGGGGTTATGAGTTGGTTTTCTAAGGACTTTCTTGTGATAAGTAAAGTTGGTTGTGGCTATTGAGTTGAATGTGGGTTGAAGCCTTGAGAAGGCGGTTGATAGTTTTGAGGTATAGTTAGAGTTGTTGTAGCAACGTGGCGTAATTCGTGATATTGATGTTTCGGTTGTGATAGATGAGGTTATGAATAAACCGAGTCAGTTGTGTATGGATGGTCAATGGATTTTGTTAGAAACTTAGGTGATGTAGTTTCAAATATGAAATTGAGGTTTGAAAGAATCGGAAGGGGTTCTTGGTTAAAACTAGTTGGTTCCGTGGCAACGGCCAATAGGTTCCTTTAGCGATCTTAAGGAATGGAATGTCATCGGAGTTGTGGTCATTCTCGGTTAAGTCGTTATAGGGTTTGTGAATTTGAATGTGGAACGAAGTATGGTTGGGTTAGAGTTAGTGCCTCGTGTATAGTCACTTGCCATTTCCTTCGAGTCGCTTTTGAACTTTGGTTCTTCATTCATTTGCTCCATTTGAGCGTCTACAAATACACATTGGTTTTTCCGTTGGTTTCGGTTGTTTCCCGAAAAAAGATTTTTCATAAGACTTGTATTTGAGTTCATTCGGTCTTTAAGTGAAAAACTCGTTTTCGCCTACCCCGTGATACTGACAAAACTTTGAGTTCTGAAATGGTTTTCAAGTCATGAAATAAAATATTTTGGTCTTTGGAGGTCAGTGGTGTCCAAAACAAAGACTGGGGGCAAGACGGTTAGTTTTACGAATTTTCAAGAAAATGTCTTTGATAAAACTAAACCGAGATAAATGATATTTTTATCATTTCAAAAGTTCTCTAATAGTTTTGAGGCTATCCTTAGTGGTTTATACGGATTTAAAGTGATTTCAGGTCAGTTTTTCAACTTTTAGGACCCATGTAGTCGACTAAGGCCTTCCTGTAGTCGACTAAGCCTTCAAATCTTCATTTCCGGAACATTTTAGCAATCTTCGTCCTTGTGTAGTCGACTAAAGGCCTGGTGTAGTCGACTGAAGACTTTAGTGTAGTCGACTAAAGCCTCCTGTGTAGTCGACTGAAGAATTTAGTGTAGTCGACTAAAGCCTCCTGTGTAGTCGACTCTCGGAAATTCACCATGTTTCGACCAGTTTTCAAAAATTCATTTATCTCACCTCGTAACTCGGATTGAGGTTCCGTTTATTCCTATGGCTTGTGCTAGGTACAGAAGTTTTATAAAAATTTAAAATATTTTATTTATATTTTAAATGACTGTTTTACCCTTGGTAAAAGAGTGGTACTTCAGCTTTCCGTTTATATCGGCGTTGTCCGATACTGTTTTCAAAAATGCATATCTCTCGCCTCGTGGCTTTGATTGAAGTCCCGTTTCTTTCTAGGGCCTTACCTATGTCCATATATTTGATATAAAATTTAAAATCATTTATTTCCATTTGAATTTAGTTCCGTTTGTTTCTATGGTTCAACCTATGTCCAAATAGGTGGGGTAACCTTTGAAAGTGCATCTTTTCCCTTGAAATGACCATTTTACCCTTGGGCGAACATGTGACATTTGAGTGGTCGGTGTAAGGGGTTATTCAATCCCTTTCACTTCCTTTTGTTGTTTGGAAACCTTTGTGACTTCCCTTAGGTTGATGAGATTGTTTTACCCTTGTGTTGGGTTTACGGATATCGGTAGTGACATGTGAGGTGATTGATAATATGAGTAGATACTGATTTAAGGTTTTGGAGCTCGGTATGCTCGTGACCTAGGAAGTGCGAGTGTTATCCTTCCTGGAGTGTTATGAATAGGAGTGTCTTTCCCGTGATTTGGTGATAGTGTTGTGGTGATTGTTAGTGTGGGACTGATGGGAACGAGTCGTAGTGATCTATGAGGGGGTCTGTACTCTGTATCTTGTATTAGTTATAGATCTCTATATGTATATATATACGTGCATATATATACATGCATATATATATATAGGTGTGAGTTATTACATTTTATTGTGATATAATTTCACTATGTGCTAGTTGCCTTATTTGTTGATGCATGGTAGGGGATTAGGGGGATGTATTTCTGGGGTCTCGTATTGGCGTGATTGCTATGTGGGATATTTGACTGACCTAGGGTAGTTGCATGTACACGGGTTGATTTGCACTCGACTTGAACGATCGTAGGATGTGAAAATTATGATTTCTTTCTCCTACGGGGCTCAATGAGCTCACCTCGACAGAGGTATGCCTGGTGGTTGACACCATTAGTTTGCAGGAAATGTTTTGGCTATGGACAACTTGGAGTGCAGGATGGCTTGTGGCACTGATGTTGTTGCAAGATTTGGGACTTTTTTAGGTAAAGTTGGTCCTTTTGTTTCATTTGCTTGTTCCCTATATTGGGACCGTAGATGTTGTATCTCTTGGGAGCCAGTCTGTAGGCTTATCCCTTCATTGTATTCAGTATCAGTGCATCGTTGTATAGATGTATTCTTTCGGCACCTCGATGTGCCTTGTGTATTATTTTGTTTAGCTTCCGTATGGTTGTATGGAATTATTGTTGTTAATAATATTCCATTCAGTTTTATGGTTATTTAGGATCTTAATTAGTCGCTCATTTTATGGATCACGACCCGGATTCCTCGGATGTCCCGGTTCGGGAGTCTATGGAAATTTGGGGCGTGACATTAATGTTCTCATAAATACCTAGTGAGCAATTCTATGAAACTTGAGAACGATTTCATAAAATTTTATGAAAATACCCTCATCATGGATTCCCTAGTCACGAATTAGTCCATAGTTTATATGTAGGACTAGGAGAGGGCCACAAAAATACAGTTGATGCAGCCTGTGGAGGAACATTTTCATAGAAAACCGTAGACTTCTTATGGAATCTATTTAAGAATCTTAGTGAAGATTCTTGACAAAATATGTCTGACATTAGAGCCCCATGAACTATCCTTTCTAATCCTAAAAAAACCGATAGTGCATTTGAAGCAAGTCAGATATATGAAGTAGCATCAAAAGTGGATGAGCTAAATAAGAAATTTGATCAATTAATGAGAACCACTCATATGAACCCCACAATCCAAGAAGTTTGTTCAATATGTGCTAATCCTTCACACTATGCCAACAACTGTCCGTATACATAACCATAATCTGAGTATATCACTGAGGATGTTAATGCCACCTTTACTAATCCTAATAATGATCCATTTTCAAATAGTTAGAATCCCGGTTGGCGAAATCATCCTAATTTCTCATATAAAACTCAGAATAACACCTTTAATCAAAACCCCAATCAACATACCAACCAATTTCGATCATTTAACCAAAATCCTAATCAACAACCAAATCAATTTTGTTCATTCAATCAAAACCCTAATCAGTTACCTTTTAGAAACCCAAACAATACACAACCTATGAGAACACCTGATCTTGAACAAGAACTCAGGAATGTGCTGGACGAATTCAACAATGCCATGCAACTCCTACATACTCATTCCCAATTTATCTCTAAAGTTGAGACCCAAATTGGGCAGATAGCTAATTTTATGAATATAAGAGAAAAAGGGAAGCTACCAAGTTAACCACTCATTAACCCAAAAGGGAAACATATAATTGAACATATATCACCAGTAGGAGAACCAACAATAGAAACCATTCAAGCCATAACTACACTTCGGAGTGGTAAAATCATAGACAACAAGGTTGAGGAACAATTTGAGGAAATGACGAATAAGCAAAATAATAAAGAAACCAATCCTGAAGTAGAAAAAGACTTAACTTCTGACACATAAAAAATAGACCTCGAAATAGAAATAGAAATAGAAATAGAAAAAGAATTAGTCTCTAAAAAGAAACAAGAACCAATTACGGAAAGACAAAATTCTACACCAACAGAAACTAGAGAAACGAGCTACGAACCTAAAGCTCCGTTTCCACAACGTTTATAAGAGCCTGTTCCTTACGGGAAACAAGGAAACAAGATTCAAGAAATGTTTGAGATGTTCTAACAAGTAAAGATTAATCTTCCTCTCTTGACGACAATCAAACAGATTCCTTCATATGTTAAATTCTTAAAAGATTTATGTACACATAAAAGGAGGACAAAACTCATAACACGAAGAAAATAGTGTTGACCAATCACGTGAGTTCTATAATATCCAACAATACGCCTCTAAAATATAAAGATCCAAGAGCACCAACAATTTCCTGTACAATAGGGGATCATGAAATTGGAAAAGCCTTGCTCGATTTAGGAGTTAGTATAAATCTGTTACCATATTCAGTATACCGGCAGTTAGGACTGGGATAATTAATTCCAACATCTGTTATTTTACAACTTGCTGATAGATCCACTAAACAATCACGAGGAATAATAGAGGATGTTATTGTCCAAATTGATAAATTTTATTTTCCTGTTGAATTTATCGTTTTTGATATGGAACCTGCTTATGATTCCACTAGAAAAATACTTGTAATCCTAGGCCAACCATTCTTAGCAACTGCAAATGCATGTATAAACTGTAGAACTGGGGATATGGATCTATCATTTGGAAATATGAAGGTTCGGAAAAATATCTTCGAATCCGGCTATCCATTAGAAGGTAATAAGGAATGCTTTATATTAGAACCTCTTGACAAATCCATACCAGGGATAGTACCTCAACCAGTGGATAAACCACCTGATAACCTCTTAGCTTGTCAATTAAACACATTTAAACCTTTACCTGATATTATTTTAGAAATGTTGAAAGAATATTATGACGAAGATGTAAGGAAACAACGTTCACCAGAAGGGGAAAAAGAGAAATATAAAAAGACAATAATAGAGCCTGAAACAACCATATCAAGTATACCCCAACCAAAGATAGAAAAATAATTTTTGGATGATCATAAATTAAAGTATGAATGCATCTTCTTTAGAGACGAGTACCAAGAGTTAACAATAGAAAAGGCCATGAAGGAACTTAAAAGACGAAGATTATAAAATTTATTGCAACCTGTTTCAGCAGTCGCATACCCTGATTTGGTTTGAGAATTTTACCAAAATATACATTTAAAAGACATTGTAGTGAGCAAAGTATTATATACAAGAGTACAAGGGCATGAAATAGAAATATCCCCTGATACTATTGCTAGAGCTTGGCATATTCCTCATAAGACACCCTTAGAATTAGTGAAATAATTTCCAAAAGTCTCGTCCCATGACCTTACAACTCGTGAAGTGGCTAAAATTATTTGTAGAAATAATGGTACAAAGCTCATAATGGGAGGGATTACAAAATCACAAATTCAACCTGAACTATGGTTTATAGATAACATCATGACTAGATAAGTAGGTCTTAAGTTTGGTAATGACCAAGGGCCATCGCTCATCAAAATGCTCTATTATTTCAACCAAGGATATTGGGTGTCTATACCGGATATTATTTACAATCATATGGAGACATTATGGGAAGCCGTGATCGCATGTAAACTTTCCTTTGACCGAAAATGGAAAATCCTATTCCTATTCTTAGTACAAGCTTTGATAAAATATCATATAGGATCAAAGATTGAAATTCCATCCAAAACAGGAATATTTGTTATTAAAGATTACGATCATTGGAAATTCTTCGATACCTTCAGCTATGATGAAATGGGGTGATTGTGGGAGTTTCAGCTACGATTAATTAGGCAAAACAAAAATCGTGTTAAAGAAAATAAAGCACATGCTAAAGATATAATCGAGTCTATTAATTTGATAGACTACGTAGATAAACCCGGTTGAGCACGATAGAGCTATCGTGCCATCGACATTAAATAATGGTCTCGGGTTGAAAGTACCTAATATTTCAGCCGAGTGTAGCAAATTAGGAGTTTTACTTTATTACTATAGTAATTTTATTTTATAATATTTATAATTAAAAAAAAAATAATTTTTTTTACCAAAACGAAATTCTGATAAAATTGGATTTAAGTCTCTCTTTGTACCATCCCCGACACACAGATCATTTACACACGAGATTAATTATTCTTACGATCGATCGAGTGTTCTTTGAGATATTCATCAGGGATCGATTGATCCTTATTTCGATCGTTTGAACCTTTTAGCTATCGTTTTCTCTATTCCTGCGAGAGTTCATTCGTTTCTTTCGATCAATCGGAGCTACCAACTATCTATCTTCATTACGTGTGATCGTTCGGAAGAGGAGTTGACCCCATTCCTTTTTTAGTTCATTTTTTTCTATTCTGGGGAGTTGTAATGGTGCGCACCAAGAGAGCTACCGAGGCCGAGTCGAGCATCATGGGGTGCAAGAGAGGTCGTTCGCCAACCCTATAGGAGGCTAGGGCAACCGTCTACTGGGCTGTCTGGAAGCCTTTACGCCACGAGTATAGTTACGATAATGACTACTTTCTAGGCGATCGGATGACTACCTGGGCAGTGAATGATTTTATTTCTCGCGGGTTGGGTCCATTGCTGTCAGCCCCCTGCAAGCATATTTATGAGGGGCTTCTACGGGAGTTTTAACTCCAGCTAGAGGTTTAGCAGGAGGAGGACAAGGTCCGGCTATTCACACATGTTCATGATCAGGAGTTGGAGATTACTCCTGAGTCGATAGCCCAAGCTTGGGGGCTGTCGATAGAGTGTTCTCCTGATCTACAGGGAACATATCCTCCTCTGCCTATGCCAGAGCCATCTATGGACCAGATTTCACTAGAGTGATGCGGTAATAAGTTTGGAGATGGCTCCATGACTTGTAACAAGAAGGTGGACTGGCTAGAGAGGATTTGATTTGTTGATGAGGTGTTGAGAGCACAGGTGCACCCACAGGGGCACAAGACTGAGCGGCGGTGGGGGATGTAGGCATCCAGGCCAATGATGATGACACGGTTGTACCGGTCGGTGTACTTTATAGTGGATAGGACTGGACGCGATCTCGTAGTCATCTCATTTCGCGGAGTCGGAGAGGACCATCAACAGTAACAACGCCACCACCAGCACCAGCAGCAGTTCCTGCGGTGGATCCACCAGTCCCTGCAGAGGTAGTTACCATTCCTAGGACAGAGTGGGAGGGGGCTAGGGCAGACATGGCTACTCTCCTAGAGCGTATGTATACTCACTGAGGAGATACGTCTCTTTAGGGGTGCACAGCCTAGCTAACCCCAGGATCCCCCACCGAGTAGATAGGTGTGGAGAGTGTGAGTGTGAGCGATCATTGTAGACATCTTTTGTCACCCATTTGTGATTCCTTTTTATATATACTTTACCAAAAATAATTCTCATTCTCGTTTTACGTCGAAACTTTATAATATATCTTTTATAAACATGAAATTTTTGGTCATATATAGTATTTTATAACTAACTAACTTATTGATATATATAAATATCTTTACTAATATATTACATAAATCTTTATATTAATATAGACATTACAAATACTTATAATAATATTTTATATATTTATTTCTTCTCTTTTCTAAATAAGTTTAGGGGAGGGATTTTTAATTATTCATATATATATATATTTAATATTTTAATAAAGTTCTATATTTATATATATATCTATATTTATTAATTTCATAATAAAAAGAAAAATAATTTTATCGCCGATCGATTGATCATAGTGGCGATCGATCGAGAGGTTGCTAATTTTATAAAATTTATATTTTCGGGAAACTTTGACTTATTCCATTTGGGGATTATGGTCAAAATCCTAGTCCAGGTTCCAAACATTACAATATTATAGGTCTAAGAAGGGCTGATATTTTCCTATATATGAATATATATTTATTCCATAATATGTAATTTCTTTATAACCAAGTATAAACTTACCTTTATGATTAATTCCTATTCATAGGGGGGCATATATTTTTCTTATAAATATACATCTTTGGCTTTAGTCTTTCACATATCAAACAAGGGATGGAATAGATAGGTTTGATTATTATTTTCTATATTTTTTTTGTAATTTTTAAGTTCTAGAATTAGGTTGTTTTTCTTTTCTGCAATTTCAAATTCCATTGTAGGCCTATGGCCGATCTATCTTCAATTTATGTTAATTAATAAAATTGCATTCCCTCTTATTTATTATCACTGTTGATTATTATACCATAATCTTGCTTTTAGTTTTGAATTAGAATGCAGATTATGGCACATACCAAGTTTGGGGGAGGTTTCGACAACATCCTGAAATCTTGCTTCATGGTAACGGTTTTCTTAACTGTATCGGTTGGCTTAACAAAAGCTAGTAACGGTTACCATCTGACTAGCTTTTGTTAAGCCAACCAAGGGGGAGTAATTGTTCTTGTTCAGTAGCAGGGATGAAACACTTGTCGAATCTAAAGGCTTGCAGGTATTCCTTTACTGAAGAAGGACGAGGGGTTTGGAACAAGCGGGTAACGGTTTTCTTGACTGTATTGGTTGGCTTAACAAAAGCTGTGTAAGGGTTAACCATAGGAAGATCGGTGACAGGGACTTTGCTTGATTCATCAAGGTAGTCATACTCATATAAATATTCTATGCGAGAGGAAGAAGAAGTTGAAAGGAGAGAACGAGAACTAGAATAACGAAAAGAACTGGAACTGGAAGATCTGGACATAGACATAATAGAGGAAATATGGGTTCATCAATTACTTATACATACAATTATAATTCCAAAAATAGTTATTTAATTCAAACCAGATATGTTATACAAGAAGTGGTGTAGGCAGAGCGTGATCTATGGATCAATCATGCACCGTAACTCTCTTCAGGTTTGATTAGGTGACAATAAACATATATCAGTCCAAGATACAGAGGAAGGTAACCCAAGCTAAACAGCCATTCACCAGCCCAAATGCTCAAGGGACTATTATCCTCAATAAATTGAAGCAATCTATCTTAATTGAACAAATAATCACTAAGTTTTCACAAAGAAAAGATCTTCACATAGAAGATAGGAAGGTTACGGCGATGGTTAGGAAGGTTACCATCTGGCTCTTCTGGGAAGAGGGAATTTGATATCTTGGAGAAAATGGTTTAGAGGTTGGTAGTTGATGACAAGACGGAGTTTACCACTAACTTGTTCTGCGCATTTATTCACATAGAACGCTTCACAAGCCCACTAAGAACTGGTGGGATCAACAAGACCTTCGGTTTGGATTTGGTGAAGTTCTTGGACAGCTAATTGATAATGGTCAGGATTCATTCCATGGTAAGTGGCCTTGGTAGGGTTGAGGTCTTCCTTTTTCTTAAAAAGAAGTGTAATGAAGAACTCTGGGTTTTTCCATAAGGCATGGTCGCATTTGGTAAGGAAGTGAATATGGGAATCAGCACAGGAAGTGCGGATAATGGATTCTCTAAAAGATGAGATGGTGTCAAGGGAGAACAAATTGGGTTTAGAAGTCCAAGTAAGAAAGTAGTTACGAAACTTCAACCCTTTTGGCAGCCATGAGACACTGGAAAGTTTCTAGAGAATATCAAACCCAATAAGAATATCTTTGTTTGGGAGCTCAGAACCAAGAACTTGGTGTTTGATAGTATAGCCAGGGAACAACTAGAGAATGATCGGCTTACTCTTGAGTGTAATGGCAAAAATTTCACCATTGGCGGTTGTACATGTGAGTTTTCCCGGCCCATGAAAAAGTCCATCCCGACCTGATCGACCCAAGAAAGGCCTGAAATGATGATCCGACCATTGTGCCAGCATCATAACCCGACTGACACATCAGCCCTGTGACCCGACCGACACGTCAGACCCATCTCATGGTCCGACCCGAAGACCACTCCATAAGACTTTAGAAGGGACTTGTAGCTCAAGATAACGGTGCAGTATAGGGACAAAATAGCTGACTTGTAAAGTATGAACAAATGATAAAATAAAAAATGTTAACCTAATGGGCCAAAAGCCCATAGGGAAAATGTATATAATCAAATGAAGAGTAATGAGAAAGGATCTTTTTGTGTTGTGCAAATTTAGTACCTACACAATGGTGCCGTTTGTGGGAAAGTATGTCATTTTTCGCCGACCATCCACCCACCTCAAAAAGCTGAGCAACATCCAAATACACCCACCAAAGCTTCGATATCGTCTTCTCCGTCCAAATACAAACATGTCGGTGACCAGATCCCATTCAGAAGTACAAATCCCCGGCGACAGACAACTGAGTGCTCCGCCGACGATTGAACACCTCTTGCAACAGCTCGTCGTAGCCGAGAAACGTAGCCAGGCCGCCGAAGCGAAAAGCCTGGTGGTGGAGAAAAGGAGAGAAAAACTCTTGGCAAGATTGAATTAGGGGACTATCCCGCCGGTAGTTCCCGATCAGTCGTAGATCCAAGGACAAGCCGAACCACGGGAAGAACACGATGAAACCTTTGACCGGCCAGGCAAGGCCCCAGCCACAGGCGACATTCCCGTGACCGACAAACCTCTGACATCACAGAAGCTTGAGGAGATGATGGCGGAGTTTCAAAAGAAGGTCATGAAGGATCTGAGGGCCCGATCTACCGATGACCAGGCCCTCAAAGCCTCTGCCGATTCGGTTCAATCACCGTTCACTCTTGAGATCACCCGGGAACCCTTCCCCAAGAAGTTCGTCATGCTCAGATTCACTCCCTACGACGGAACGAAGGATCTCGAGGAGCACATTTACCAGATCCACCCAAAAATGACCATGTATGCCGACAACGAAGCCTTGCTATGCAAA
This sequence comes from Cornus suecica, assembly GCA_963922005.1. Classification (NCBI taxonomy): domain Eukaryota; kingdom Viridiplantae; phylum Streptophyta; class Magnoliopsida; order Cornales; family Cornaceae; genus Cornus; species Cornus suecica. Next base: position 51,778,440 of record OY998240.1, on the reverse strand, counting down.
GTCTTCCCAACCAGTCTCGTCGACGCGCCACTCCTATGGTTCAGGAAGCAGCCGCCGAGATCCATTGGCAGCTGGCAGCAACTGTCTGACCTCTTCGTGGCCCAGTATTTCGGGAACAAAAGGCAAAAGAAGACTATCTCGAGCCTCTTTACCATGACTCAGGAAAAAGGTGAATCCCTGAAGAGTTTCCTGTCCAGATTCAACGTTGAGTCGTCTTCCATTGACAACTGCGACCAGCACTCGGCCGTGGAAGCCTTCAGGATGACACTGGTTCCGGGAACCAAGTTCCACCAGTCACTTGTGAAACGACCACCCTCAGGAATCGGGGAACTCAATTCTCGAGCTCAAGGACACCTAAGAATTGAGGAGGAGGAAGCAACCCGACAAAGGAGAGCCTCATTGATCAATGTGGAAATCAAGTCGAAGGAAAAGGTTTCGGATACATCCCGACATCCGATTAATCGCAAGCGCTTAAATCCTCTGACCCCCGCTTCATCTCAGTTTCCTCCACAGCCCGAGAGACGTGCTAGATTCGAAGAGAAGATCACCCCACTGAAAGTGACCCTTGCTAAGCTTTTCCAAGAAAATAAAGCAAGAGGGATCTTCCAAACTCCTCCTACAATCAGGCAACCCCTCGACCAAAGGGATAGATCAAAGCACTGCGCCCTCCATAGTGATTTCGGCCATACAATGAATGATTGCAAGAACTTGAGGTGTCAGGTCGAGACAATGATAGCCCGGGGGGAACTGAAGGACTACGTTCAAAAGGATGGTCCAAGAGCCCATCAACCCGCACAGAACAATCAACGGAATCAAGCCCCAGCTCACCCAGTCAGAATCATCAATATGATCCATGGAGGTCCCGAATCACGAAGCGCCGAAGGGTCGAGACGATCACAAATGAGGAGGGCACATCTTGTCAGCAGGATAACAGGGATAAACGAAGTCCACCACCGAACAGGGCAGTCCCAGATACTTTTCTCCCAGGATGACCTCCGAGACATCCAGGTCCCGCATGACGACCCATTAGTCATCACTCTAATGGTATCGGGATGTCTCGTCCGGAGGGTCATGGTTGATCCAGGGAGCAGTGCAAATATCATGACCAAGTGGGCTTTCGATAAATTGAAGATCGACCCGAGGGACATTGTAACTTCCAGAAATCCAATTACCGGGTTCGACGGAAAGCAAGTCAAACCCCTCGGGGAGATCAGCCTGCCCGTGTCAGCAACCCATAGAACTTTGTCCGAGACCTTTGTAGTGGTGGACGTGAAGCCTTCTTACAATCTGCTTATGGGAAGATGATGGATTCACAGGATGCAAGGCGTACCCTCAACTCTCCATCAAATGATGAGGTGAGTCAGGCCAAATGGCTACGACATAATTGATATCAAAGGGGATCAAGTAGCCGCCAAACAATGTTACGCCATCACTATCAAAGGAATGAAGGATAAGCCCGATCGAAAGAGGTCCCGAGAAGAGGATCAGGACCTGAACCCGCAGCCCAAATAACAATTACAGGACGGGAAGTCAGGTTCCCCGATCATCGTAGAACCTCTGCAACCGGTATCTGTAATGCTTGACCAACCTGACAAGGTTACTTACGTAGGTACAAGCCTCACCACTTGTGAATTGAATGAACTGACGAAACTCTTACAGGATAATCATGACGTCTTCGCTTGGGAGCATACTGATATGCCCGACATCGACCCCTCTATAGCCCGACATACATTACATGTCGATCCAAATATATGACCTGTCCGACAGAAACAGAGGCGAATGGGGAGCCAAAGGAACCAGATCATAGCGGATGAAGTTTCAAAATAGCTTAAAGCCGGGTTCATCAGAGAAGTTCAGTATCCCGAGTGGTTGGCCAACGTGGTGGTTGTGCAGAAAAAGAACGGGAAGTGGCGAGTCTGCGTCAACTTCACCGACCTAAACAAAGCCTGCCCGAAAGACAGCTTCCCCTTGCCCAAAATAGACCAGATGGTCGATGCCACCGCAGGCTACGAGAGATTGAATTTCCTGGATGCTTACTCGGGATACAACCAAATCCCAATGGATCCGACCGACGAGGAAAAGACCTCCTTCATTACCGAGACAGGTACTTATTGCTTTAAAGTTATGCCTTACAGACTAAAAAATTCAGGAGCCACATTTCAGAGACTGGTGAACAGGATCTTTAAAGGGATGATGGGCACAGTGGTCGAGGCCTACATTGATGACACAATAGTCAAAAGCAGAAAGAGAATTAATCACCTGGAGCATCTCCGAAAAATGTTCGACACCCTGAAGAAACATGGAATGAAACTCAATCCGGCCAAGTGCTCCTTCGGGGTGTCTTCGGGATAGTTCCTCGGGCACATTGTCAATCGATCAGGCATACAGGCCAGCCCGACCCAAGTAAAAGCTCTGCTCGAAACAAAAGAGCCAACCACTCACAAAGAAGTCCAGATTCTAACCGGAAGAGTTGTAGCTTTAAGCAGATTCATCGCATGACTGACCGACAGATGCCGACCCATTTTTTAGGCGATCAAAGCAAAGAAGGGAGAGGTGTGGGGGCCCGAAAAAACCAAAGCCCTATCCCGATTGAAAGATTACATGCTCAAGCCTCCTATTCTTGCGACACCCGAGCCTGATGATGTCTTACTCTTGTATCTGGCAGTATCATCAATGTCAAAGAGTGTTGTACTCATTAGAGAGGACGGAAACCTCTAGATGCCCATTTTCTATACGAGTAAGGCGTTAGCCGATCCTGAGACCCGGTACAGTAAACAAGAAAACTTAGTCTTATCCCTGATCAATGCCTAACGACGTCTCAGGCATTACTTTGAAGTTCACCAGATCATTGTCCCCACTACCACTCCTATTCGTGTGCTTATGGCAAAGCCTGATCTTTCCGAAAGGATCTCCAAATGGGCCATTGAGCTGGGCATTTATGATATAACCTACATTCCCAGAATCTCAATCAAGGGGCAGGCTGTGGCCGATTTCCTATTAGAAGGAGAAACCGAGGAATCCAATCAACCCATCAAGTTAGAAATTTGGAAATTATTCGTAGACGGCTCGGTAAGCGCCAATGGAGTGGGCGTCGGGCTGGAAATCCATACTCCCGATGGGACTAAGTTGCAGGCCTCGATGCAATTACAATTCTCAGCTACAAATAACGAGACAGAATATGAAACAATCATATCGGGCCTGAGATTAGCCAGGAGCCTACAAATACAATCCCTATCCGTATATAGTGAGTCCCAGCTGATAGTCAGACAAATAATCGGAGAGTATGAAACCAAAGACCCCAAAATGGAATCTTATAGAGCGTTAGTACTCAAGGAGTCCGAAGGTTTTCAAAAGCTAACATTCAGCCAAATCCCTCAGAAAACATTCAGAAAACACCTCTGCTGATCACTTAGCTAATCAGGCATTTGCAACTGGTGAGGATATGACCCAAGTAGTACTGACCGACTTCATCACTACACCAAGCATTCAATAACCCAACGAACTGATATGTCTAGTTCCCCAAGAGCCGAGCTGGATGGATCCCATAATCGACTACCTCAGTGTCGGGACGTTACCCACTGATAAGGCAGAGGCGAGGAAAATCAGAATGAAGTCAGCCAGATACTCGATCATCCAGAGACAGCTCTACAGAAGATCTTTCTCGGGTCGATATCTGAGGTGCGTAACTCCTTCCGAGGCAGAGACAGTAATGCAAGAGATACACGCTGGAACATGTGGAAACCACTCGGGAGCCCGGTCTCTTGCCCACAAAATCCTATCCCAGGGTTACTTTTGGCCCTACCTGTCCCGAGATGCAGAGGAGTATGTGCGTAAATGCAAAGCCTGTCAGATGCACGGTGAAGCTATACTTCAACCACCGGAATTCTTGAACCCGACAATCGTTCCGCATCCTTTTGCCCGATGGGGGATGGACATAGTCGGGCCACTCACAAAAGCCATCAGGTCAAATACCCATGTACCCCTGGCCACCGACTACTTCACCAAATGGGTTGAAGACGAGGCCTATCCTTCTATAAAGGGCAGCCACGTAGTCAAGTTCATATGGAGTCACATCATCTGCAGGTTCGGGGTGCCTCGGACTATCATGATGGACAATGGCACGAATTTAGACTGTGAACCAGTCAGGTCGTTTCTGACCGAGCATGGAATCAATCAGAATACCTCCTCAATAGGATACCCACAAGCCAATGGACAAGCGGAAAGGACCAATCGTTCCATCTTCAGCACCCTGGCAAAGAAACTTGAGAAGGCCAAAGGGGCATGGTTGGAGAAATTATCAGAAGTACTATGGTCATATAGAACAACTCCCCGACAACTAACCGGCGAGACGCCCTTCGCCATGGCATATGGGGCGGAGACCGTAATCCCGACAGAATATGCCGTCCCGACTTTGAGATCAGTGGCCTGGGACGAGAGAACAAATAACCAGCGCTTGGCTCGCGAGCTTGACCTGCTAGAAGAGAGGAGAGAAACTGTCGGGATAAGACTGACAACTTACCAACAGCGGGTCGGAAATTACTTCAATAAAAGGGTGAAAAGAAGAGGATTCCAAGTCGGGGACATGGTCCTTAGGCGAAAGAACGGACACGTGGGCAAGCTCCAAGAGCCATGGGAAGGACCCTACACCGTCACTGAAGTGATAGGGCGCGGGGCATACAGACTACTCAGGAACTCTGATAACAGAAGGGAGCCCAACACACATAATGCATCCCTACTTAAGAGGTATTATCCCTAGAAATACATTGATTTAACCACTATAAAGAAAGGCAACTAGAGCCCAAAATATTGCAATAGAAGTTCCATTTCCCATCTCGACAAGTATCAAAATCACCATGATAATATCAGTTTGAAAACCTAAGTGTTGAATCCTCTCTATGGGTCCAAAGTGCCAGAGAGATCTTCACAGACCCACCAGTGGTAGGGTTTTTACAAACATCAATGATAAAACCTAAGTGTTGAATCCTCTCCATGGGTCCAAAGTGCCCGAGAGATCTTCACAGACCTACCAGTGGTCATGTTTTTACAAACATCAATGATAAAACCTAAGTGTTGAATCCTCTCCATGGGTCCAAAGAGCCCGAGAGATCTTCACAGACCTATCAGTGGTCATGTTTTTACAAACATCAATGATAAAACCTAAGTGTTGAATCCTCTCCATGGGTCCAAAGTGCCCGAGAGATCTTCACAGTCCCACCAGTGGTCGGGTTTTTACAAATATCAATGATAAAACCTAAGTGATGAATCCTCTCTATGGGTCCAAAGTGCCCAAGAGATCTTCACAGACCCACCAGTGGTCGGGTTTTTACAAACGTCAATGATAAAACCGAAATGTTGAATCCTCTCCATGGGTCCAAAGTGCCGGAGAGATCTTCACAGACCCACAAGTGGTCGGGTTTTTACAAACATCAATGATAAAACCTAAGTGTTGAATCCTCTCCATGGGTCCAAAGTGCCCGAAAGATCTTCACAAACCCACCAGTGGTCAGGTTTTTACAAACATCAATGATAACACCTAAGTGTTGAATCCTCTCCATGGGTCCAAAGTGCCCGAGAGATCTTCACAGACCTACCAGTGGTCATGTTTTTACAAACATCAATGATAAAACCCAAGTGTTGAATCCTCTCCATGGGTCCAAAGTGCCCGAGAGATCTTCACAGACCCACCAGTGGTCGGGTTTTTACAAACATCAATGATAAAACCTAAGTGATGAATCCTCTCTATGGGTCCAAAGTGCCCGAGAGATCTTCACAGACCCACCAGTGGTCGGGTTTTTACAAACGTCAATGATAAAACCGAAATGTTGAATCCTCTCCATGGGTCCAAAGTGCCGGAGAGATCTTCACAGACCTACCAGTGGTCATGTTTTTACAAACATCAATGATAAAACCTAAGTGTTGAATCCTCTCCATGGGTCTAAAGTGCCCGAGAGATCTTTACAGTCCCACCAGTGGTCGGGTTTTTACAAATATCAATGATAAAACCTAAGTGATGAATCCTCTCTATGGGTCCAAAGTGCCCGAGAGATCTTCACAGACCCACCAGTGGTCGGGTTTTTACAAACGTCAATGATAAAACCGAAATGTTGAATCCTCTCCATGGGTCCAAAGTGCCGGAGAGATCTTCACAGACCCACAAGTGGTCGGGTTTTTACAAACATCAATGATAAAACCTAAGTGTTGAATCCTCTCCATCGGTCCAAAGTGCCCGAAAGATTTTCACAAACCCACCAGTGGTCAGGTTTTTACAAACATCAATGATAACACCTAAGTGTTGAATCCTCTCCATGGGTCCAAAGTGCCCGAGAGATCTTCACAGACCTACCAGTGGTCATGTTTTTACAAACATCAATGATAAAACCCAAGTGTTGAATCCTCTCCATTGGTCCAAAGTGCCCGAGAGATCTTCACAGACCCACCAGTGGTCGGGTTTTTACAAACATCAATGATAAAACCTAAGTGATGAATCCTCTCTATGGGTCCAAAGTGCCCGAGAGATCTTCACAGACCCACCAGTGGTCGGGTTTTTACAAACGTCAATGATAAAACCGAAATGTTGAATCCTCTCCATGGGTCCAAAGTGCCGGAGAGATCTTCACAGACCCACAAGTGGTCGGGTTTTTACAAACATCAATGATAAAACCTAAGTGTTGAATCCTCTCCATGGGTCCAAAGTGCCCGAAAGATCTTCACAAACCCACCAGTGGTCAGGTTTTTACAAACATCAATGATAACACCTAAGTGTTGAATCCTCTCCATGGGTCCAAAGTGCCCGAGAGATCTTCACAGACCTACCAGTGGTCATGTTTTTACAAACATCAATGATAAAACCCAAGTGTTGAATCCTCTCCATGGGTCCAAAGTGCCCGAGAGATCTTCACAGACCCACCAGTGGTCGGGTTTTTACAAACATCAATGAGAAAACCTAAGTGATGAATCCTCTCTATGGGTCCAAAGTGCCCGAGAGATCTTCACAGACCCACCAGTGGTCGGGTTTTTACAAACGTCAATGATAATACCGAAGTGTTGAATCCTCTCCATGGGTCCAAAGTGCCGGAGAGATCTTCACAGACCCACAAGTGGTCGGGTTTTTACAAACATCAATGATAAAACCTAAGTGTTGAATCTTCTCCATGGGTCCAAAGTGCCCGAGAGATCTTCCCAGACCCACCAGTGGTCGTGTTTTTACAAACATCAATGATAACACCTAAGAGTTGAATCCTCTCCATGGGTCCAAAGTGCCCGAGAGATCTTCACAGACTCACCAGTGGTCGGGTTTTACAAAATATCAGCCCTGACAATTGTCATTCTTTATTAATACTAGGTCGGAATCCCAACGATTGTTATCTGATTTAATTGTTATTTTTACCAAATCACAATTCAAAATCCAAACTCTTACCATCTTATCGAAAGAAACAATTATGGATCAAATAGATCCTCCAACAAACTGTGAATAAATAAATTCATTTATATTAAGGCCCCGATGGCCAAGGCTGATACAGAGAAAAAAAAAAGGACAAAAGCTAAGTAAAGAGCTTTATTCCACCGCTTTAGGATCTCCATTTCCGCCTGACCCTTCTGTACCGAGGGGCCGTCCTCCCGTGGCTTGAGGCTCATCCAGGCCAGAATGAGAAGGTGGAGCGGGCAAGGGATCCTGAAGGAATTCGCCAAATGCCAGGTCTTCGGGTTTGGGCTCGGGATCATCATACGGAGGCCCCACTCCTATATTGAGATCAAGATCCTCTATAGTTGGGATATACCTGTCCTCCTCAGGCTTTTGAAGCTCTGATATGCATTCTCGCCAACCCTGCTCGTAACGATACTTGCAGGTCAGCACAAAGCGGGAGATCATCTGTTTACCACCCTTGTGGCACATCTCTACCCAGGATCTCTCCATCCCTAATGCATTCTCGACCTCGACCTTCTCCTCAAGCAATTGCAGCCCCGAAGTCTTTAACTTCTCAACTTCTTCGGTTAGGGCCTGCACTTGGAGAGTTAGGGCATCTCGAGCCTGGGCTTCCCGACTAGCCATATGCTCAGGCTCCCGAGCCTTTCCCTCGAGCTCTGAGATCGTCGCCTTGGCGGATGCGAGCCCTTCTTCAGCTGCAACAACCCTGTATGTCAGGGACTGGATCTTGTCATTGGCCTTCTTGACCTGCTCCAAATCCTTGGCGTACCCAGTTTTATGGACCTAGACATCCCGATTCAGGGCATTTATGACCCGGGCGTCGTCCTCAAGCTTGCAATTATATGCCTGAGTAGCATGAAGCATCTGAAAGAAGAGAGTGTCAGCAAAGTAAAACCTATAATAAAAAGCTAAGTATAAGAAATATGAAAATACCCTCATTGCAAGCTCGAGTCCATTTAAAGCTAAGCTCATCCTGTCGTACCGACCCATGGCCAACCTATCGATCGGGGTCCATACTCCCAGGGCCATCTCCCGCAGGGCTTCCGAATTCCCGATGGTCTGATCCCCCAAAGACAAATATGGGTGGCCCTTCTTAGTTTCCATCCTGAACCGGGGCCCATGGGGAACTTCTCTCCCACTCTCTGCAGCTTTATCAATCTCCCTATGATCTTGTTTCCTGACCATTTGAGAGATAGCGGTGCGCAGCTTAGTAGGTCGGGATTGACCCTGATCCTCCTCATCAGAGCCTACGTCCTGGGCATCTGACATCAAGGCAGGAGCCCCCAGTGCCATATTACGACTAGAGTCGGGTCTGACTGAAAGATTGGCCTGAGACTGATTCTGCTCTAGACCTGCCGAGCTCGAGACCAGAGCATGATCATCTCCGACCCCGACCACATCCGATGCACCCGTTTGTGGATCATGAGGGGGCGGAGGCGGGGGAGTGACCGGAGGATGCTCTGTCGGAGGAGGAGGAGGGGGCGTAGCAGCAAGGCCTCCAGTCGGTCCTGCTGGTTTATTGTTTGCAGGACTCTCAGGGACTGGAGGTACATCAACCCCACATACAAAGGAAGTGGAACCGGTATCAGACTTTCTGGCCCTCTTGATTGAAAGCTTGGGCATGGTAACCGCCTTCCTTTTCTATTGACCCCCAGACATATTCCTCTTGAGTTTTTTGATTCCTGATGACTTGGACTTCAGTTTTTTCATCCCTGACGTAGTCGCTGCAGAACCCGAGGCTATCATCGGTGCAGATGCTCCTGATGCAAGCTCCTGCAATACAGATCTAGTCAGGCAATTCTGGCTTTCCCTCAAATCCTGACTCCATATTCTGGCCTGCAACAGTTCGAATAGGGATCTTATATACCCGACCTCCCTTTTCTCCTGAGGAGCCTGAAGGAAATCCATCACTAGCATGCCCAACTTATCATTACACAGATCGCAATGGCATGAGGCTCGGGTATGAAAATTCTTAAACTCCGGAAAGACGGGTTGGTTGGAAAACATAGCTGACATATATGTTTATGGCATCCGGATGCCTCCACCGACCACTCACTACTATCATCCTCTCTTTCCAACCCTTATTGGAGGTCGGGACGTTGTCACACATCTTCCTCTTAGCATACGAGGTCAGGTTGTACCGACCCCTATTATCCTTCTGTTCCTAAAGTTTGTACGAGAACAGAAGCTCGGCCAAACCTAAATCTAGGTTCAATTCTTTGTTGATCAATAGGATCATAGCCAAGATCCTATAGAAATTTGGACCAACTTGAAGGGGGGCCGGACCCAAAGTCGCCAATACCAAGAGAAAAAAAGGATGAATTGGAAACTTTAGAATGGCAAGGTGGAACGAGGATAACAAGATCTCCCCGTCCTTCAACCCCTCACCAATCCTAAAGTATTTATCCCGAGGGTAATGTCTAACCCTCACCCCTTTGGGAACCCCGAGGCTCCTAAGTTGAGCATCCTTCCTGTACTTAGCCGGGAGTGGGTCAGTACAAAAATTCTCCTCTTCCTCGACACCCTGATCCTGATCAATCCCATCATCACCCTCTACTACTCGACCCCCAATGTCCTGAGTAACTTCTGGTGGACTAAACCTAGTGACTCGGGTAATCTCTACGGATGGGGTGCTCACTGAGGTCTCGGGATCAGTAATGGTCAAATCAGTGTCTATCAGTTGCAGGTCACTAACCGACCTAGTGTCGTCACTCCCCGACATATCTGATGATAGGTAGAAAATTGAGAAGAATAACTTACAAAAAGGTAAAGAAGATGCCAGCAATTTCCCCCTAGTGTTTTTCTCCGGCGAATGATTTGCAGAAATCGGCGGGCCTACCAACAGTCAAAGATGGGTGCGTCCGGCCAAACACTTCGCAGCAGGGCTCAAAACACTCCACACAGTAAAATATTCACCAACGATCACTGGGATTTGCATAAATTGGTGAGATAATCTGGGGATTAGGCGAATGTGAGAAAGGATTTGAATTCGCACAAGGTGCCTGAGGATATGGCTGAGAGAAAATAATGACGATGAAGGAGGAACGATCTGAAAATAATGCAAGTGTGGCGTATGTGAATGATATACAAGCTATACAGACATGACATTTCAGCTACCCGGGTCAGGACACCGGACCGACACAACCCGGCCCATTTGACGCATACCAATGCCATCTCAGCCGCAAGTTCAAAATTGCAATGATGGCGACAGCTGCAGCATTTAAAGCGCCTCCGCGTCATCATGCACGCGTCCCGCGCACCACCGTCGAAGGCTTTTTGATGGGCCTTAAGATTCTTTCACCTAATGGGCCTATTTAAAAGAAGGCCCATGAGCTAAAAAAACGCCTGTGTACATGTGAGTTTTCCCGGCCCATGAAAAAGTCCATCTCGACCGGATCGACCCAAGAAAGGCCCGAAATGATGATTCGACCATTGTGCCATTATCATAACTCGACTGACATATCACCCCTGTGACCCGACCGACACGTCAGACCCATCTCATGGTCCGACCCGAAGAGCACTCCAGAAGACTCTAGAAGAGACTTGTAGCTCAAGATAACGGTGCAGTATAGGGACAAAATAGCTGATGTGTAAAGTATGAACAAATGATAAAATAAAAAATGTTGCCCTAATGGGCCAAAAGCCCATAGGGAAAATGTATATAATCTAATAAAGAGTAATGAGAAGGGATCTTTTTGTGTTGTGCAAATTTAGTACCTACAACGGTAGTGAAAGGATAGTAACATTTCTGCCAGTAAGACCGAGGAAGGATGGATGGATTGATGATAGTGGAAGGTAGCAGCAAGGTGGTAGAGACAGTAGAGGTAACTGTCTTAAGCAAAGATATGAAAATGGTGATCCCACTGTCGACCTTCTTGGTGAACCCTCTGGAAAATTTAATTTTTATGTTATCTATGGCAAGTCCAGAACACCACAGCCTAAGCTTTCTCCTTCCATTTGTAAACCACTCTATAAACCATGTACTCCAAAACCATCACCACCACCGACTCAACCTACATCTATTCCCTGTTACATGTTTTCTCATTCATCATCATGGACAAAAGTAGATTTTCCTCCTCTTTCCTACCATGATCCTCAGGAAAAAACTACTTCTCACCACAAGATCCCAGATCCTAATGTCATTCACTCAGACGGATCTACTAAACCTGTCTCTGCTGCCGAAGCGGCTATCAATTGGTAATCTGCCAATGCTCTGGCCCAGAACAAGATTTTGCAAAGGATTTCACACTCCTAACAGTCTTTGGAAAACACTTTCCACAAAAAGCTCACTTCCTTGGAACTCCTTATCAATGATCTCCAGCAGAAGATGCAAGGCCTCCATGGTGAACTTCTCCAGATGGCCTACTCCAATCAAACCTTCATTTCAGCTTTTCTCCACAAGGATGCTGAAATGAAACACTTGAAAATTTAGCTCCAGTCCTTGCAAGCCCAACAGTCCCAAAGACAGATTAGTCCTCCTGATTTCTTTGGCTCCTCATCCCTTTTTCCTACTTATACATCTCAACCTATGTCCCAACCATTATATGTTGCACCTCCTTGACAACCTAGTATATTTACCTCTCCATTTATCCCAAACCTGTAGATAAAAAAACCCTGCGTACCAAACATCTCTACACCATAGCTCTCATGTCCTATACCTACCCCATCTATACAGCCTTTAACACTTCCACCTTCCACATTTTCCGATCCTAAAGGCAAAACTCCAGCTCAATTCATGCTTCAGCCTGAAGACTCTCGACCTCATAACCCCATATATGATATTTTGCTGAAATTGGCCAACCTTCCCCAAGGTCACTCTGATTCTGACTCAGTGGTTGAATCTGTCAAAGCATACTCCACTTCTTTTATCCATATGGTTGATCCAAACCCTCAGTATCCACCTGACGTTGATCCTATTGTTGAAGAAGTTGAGGATCCTCATCCTTCTCCAATACATCATCAACAAACCTTTTCCTCTCAGGCTCAATCTCATAATGGTTTTTCTATTGACGAGATCCCCCATTCCGAATGGCTGGATAAATTCTATGAGATTCATGCTTGGTGCACTGCTGAGATGTTTGCCTATAATGCTGACCTCCGATATGTCCTGACCCGTTGTGTAGCCAAATTCCTTGGTCGTCTTCGCCAGTGGTACCTAGCTCTAGGCGAATATCGATATCTCCAGCTTGTTTAGATGCCAACTATCTCTGCCTTCATTGATGTTCTACACAGTGAATTCCTTGGTTCATCTGATGGCCTACTCAGTGTTATTCGTGAAGAATTCTTGAGTATGAGATGTTGTTCTTTTAAGCGCAAAGATTTGGAGACTCATTCTATTTGAATGTCTCAAAGATTCTATGTTCTTGTTGGTATTGATGATGTGAATCTTAAACAATCTTTTCTCAACTCTCTTCCAGAACCTCTTGGAAATGAAACATTCAGACTTCTTCAAACCAAAAACATGGCCCTGAACAACACATCCCTTGGTTCCATTTACCAACATGTTCTTCAATCTCTTGAGAACCTTTGCAACCATCAAAAGTTCTTCAAAAAGCTTCATGAGCAAGGAAAGCTACTGGGTAAAGCTTGTGATAGATCTGATCTCCTCATCAAGTATAAAGACAATAAGTCTTGTTCCTACAGTTCTTCACCAAAGAAAGATAAGCATTTCAAGAATTGGAAACCCAAAAGAACCTCCTCTTTCCCTAAGTTTTCCCGAAAAAAGAAATGGAGATTCTTTCAAAAGAAACCTGTTCGTGGCAAGAAAAAATCAGATGCATCAGTTTGGAGGACTCTTTTTCAATCAGAAGGAATTTTAAAAAGAGGAAGAGACTGAGATACTGATTTGAGGAAAGCAACAACAGATGTACACTGAGACGTCCAAGGTGGAAGATTTTTCTTAAGAAGCTCATAAAGAGGTTTTCGGTATTGAGCAAGATTAGGAATGAATTCGGATTAGGAATGAATTCGGACATGTAATTCACAATACCAATAAATTGTTAAACTTTCTTAGCAGAGAGATGATCATCAGGGAATTGATGGAGTTGGGTAGCAATGTGAGGTTAAAGAGCATACTGTCCCTGACAAATCTTCATGCCCAGAAACTCGATTTCAGGTTGAGCTAAAAGCAGTTTCTTTTCAGAAAGCATGATTCCAATTTTCTGAACAATGTCATGGAATGTTTGGAGAAGAGTGACATGTGTTTCTAGGTCAGAGGAGAATAGAAAAATTTCATCAATACAAACTAAGTCCGAAGGTAGGATGGGAGCAAAGATACGAACCATGGCTTGCTGAAACAGAGAGGGTGCAATTTTTAAGCCAAAGGGCATGACAGTCCAATGGAAATGGTGGTCTGGAATACAAAACCCAATTTTGGGACGGTCATCAGGGTGGATACCAATTTGCCAAAATCCAGCTTTGAGATCAAACTTAGAGAAGATCTGGGCTTTGGGCAAATTTGAGAAAAGAACAGCTTTGACCAAAATTCTGGGTGATTCTTGATATCTTAGAGAAAATGGTTTAGAGGTTGGTAGTTGATGACAAGGCGGTAACATTGTTCTATTCCCATGTTTATTTATTCTTAAGAACCATGAAAACATGGTTTAATTTAAGTTTTGGGGGGGGGATGGAGTAATAGTAGATATAAAATATGAGGGAAATTAAAATTTTTTGATAGAATAGTAAAATTAAAACTATAGTTTTAGCTACTGGTAGTTACTGGAATTCATGTAGAGTATCCAGCGATCGATCGAGCTATGCTCTGATCGATCGACCATTTTTTATAACTAACTTCTAATATATATATATATATATATATATATAAGTATATGCATAATAAACATATATTATTGTAATTAAAATATTATTATTATTTTATCTTTACTTAAATATATTATTGATTAAACTTGTGAAATAATTAAGAATATGGGACTAGTTCAGAGAATAGATGTACGTGATATTTTTTTTCTTATTTGAATAATGATTAAATTAGAAAAGTGAAGAGATGTGGTTCTCCATAGGTGAGTAAACTAGTGAAATTGAAAATAGAAAAGACAATCTTGACCTATAAGCACATGCACATGATCTCTATAGTTTTATTTATGATCATATAATGTATTATCTCTAAAAAACATATATATATTAAAAATACAAAGAAAATATATACGTAAACATTCTCCCTCTAAACAATAAAAGAATGGAGGATGGCGTATCGAAAAAATGAGTGGAAAAAGCAAAACAGGAGAAGAAATCCTTCTCCGGAAAAAAGAGAGGTATATATATTATGAGTGGAAAAAGCAAAAAGAGGGGAAATCCCTCTCCAACAAAAAGAAAAAAAAAAAAGAGATATACTATAAGTGAGAATAAATGTGTTATAGAGAAAGTTCACGAAACACAGAGTATTGTGCTAGTGGAGACCATTCTTGACACTAATCTGAGATAATTATATTGTATAAGTAGAATTTATTTGTTTGCATTTATTTTATGGATTATATCACTTTCTAGTTATTGAACAAGAATATTCATGAATATGTGCAAGTAAAGATTATAAAGAAGTTATGGGTAGTCTATTTAACCCTCACAAGACTTCACTCGTTAACTAGGATTTTTCCTAGGGGTTTAAAAGGCTTATTACACATGTTAAGTGTAATCGTTTCTCCTTCACGAAAGAAAGAGATTAGTTTAAATTATTTAAATAAATTATAATAATAAAATCTTCATGATGTTTTCTTTTTGCTTTATTGCTAAGGGATTAGCAATATTCAAGTTTGGGGGTGTGGGGAGACCAAAATAGTTGGTATTTTGGGTGTTAATAAACCCTTAGTTAGTCTCTTTATTATAATAACAATATATTCTTAATTGAGTTGTGTGTCTAAGCATGTTTCAGGGTCTTAACGTAAATTTGAGTTAATTTTGGGTTTTTAACAATTGCGCCTGATCCGGAATCTACTCAGAGGATAAATGCACTCAGTTCAGAACAAGGTACAAGTCAACAAAACAGAGTACAAATGACTGAAGCACAAAATTGTAGAATAAAAAAATATTAAATTTCACGAGCTATCGATCGATCGGTGGAGTCTCCCGATCGATCGACCATAGTCGACTTCGGGAAATGTGCATAAACATTCTGCAGAATTCTGACTTTGTGTACAAGTATATCAGAGGACATATTGGTCCATTCACAAATTTTGCTTGATCCTCACGCCAAGAATCCTTGGAGTGCACACAAAGACATGCCATATCTACACCAGCCTTTGTCTATAAATATGTGAAAACTTCATGAAGAGAAGATATCTTTTGATCATTTATTTTATATCATCGTTCATATAGAAAGTCTCTCTCAAGAGAGAGGCTCTCCTCAAGAACTCAAGAACTACTCTCCAACCGTGAAGATGGTGGCTATATCAACGATGCAGTCTCCTTTCTCCATGAGCAGCTAGTCGGTATCTAGGATTTCGTTGGAAACCCTAATCAAGTATTGTAGAATTTTAATTGATTTTGTTGCAATACGGGGAAGCTAAAGGACAGTTAAATAATGATTATGTAGTGAGAGACCGAACAAATTACATACATAAGATTTATTTATTAATTATCTACTTAAGTTGAGATTGAATTAATGGTTTATCTTGAATAACCATGTTTTTACTAAGGACGAGAAATTCAAGATTTAAATAATGGTTTCTACATAATAGTACGTAATGGTATGATAAGGTTTTAGGTGTATACAGTTCATACTAAGATGGGATGATCATTAGTGTGTTTTTAATTTCATATATTAGGAGTAGTTGTAGTATAGATGCATACAATGGTCATGCCACTCAAAGATGAATTTGTAGTAAACTAACCTTTGATTATATCTCTTTTAGGATAAGGCAACTGCTTGTAGTGTTATTAATCTGATTTGTATAAGGTGTACCACCCTCTTGCAATAATAAGATTAAAGGATTATATTATGAGACTAGTGGTATAGTTGGAGCAAAACCCTAGACTTATTTATCTTGATTCACAACACAAAAATTATCTATTTATTTATTTTATGTTTATTAGTTATAAACCAAACCAATCAAAACAACGTTTATTTTATAATTAAATTTTCTGCTTTACAATTGTTTGAAATACGACTCTGATCTCTATGATTTGATACCCTCTGTACCCAGCTATATTATATACTACTCGCGTACTTGCGACTGTGAGGTAAAACTAGATCGTACTAATTCTTCATTTTAAACATTTTTATTTTCATACGACTAGAACCGATCAACCGAGAAGGACGATCTTGACCTATAAACACAAACACACATTCACTATATGAAAAATAGTTGATCTTTGGGAATATTTGCATCAATGTTATCTTACACATTGTAGCATGTAAAGGCCCGTGTTTCCTTTCTCATTTCTGGAATTCTTTTACAAGTGTTAACGTTTTGTGACGTCACTTATTCATGACATCTTGTGTAATCTTGGTACGTGTAAATTTTTCACGTTTATGTTTTGGACTTAGCGGGACGACTTCGTGGACTTTCGTTTCCGACTTCATGATTTATTCTTCATTGGTGACTATGTGGGTTCGTTGCAACATTTTATCGTTGGAGCTTCGGCAATCTATTGCATTCCCGGACGTGTTACCCTAGTTTATTGCAAACGTTCGGGTGTGGCACTTATGTGAATTGCTTGTTATATTTTCATTTTGTGAATAATGAGAATAATTAAAAACGATTTCGGTAAAGAAATAACCGAAGGGTAAATTGGTATTTTCATATTGAGAGCACTTAGTGGAAAGTGTAGAGATTTGGCTAAGTGTTGGGGTATGAGTGGCATAGTTGTAAATATAAAGGATGATAAGAGGTAGGAGGGTAATTAAAAGACATGATGACACTCTTGTAATTAACCCTAAGTTTGGAAGAAATTTGTCATTTCCACTTTTATAAGGTGTCTCACTTATAGCCATTGATCTTTTTCTCCCATATTTAATTTTAACATTTGGATCATAGGGCCTTGTTTGGATGACACTTAAATGCAAGAATGTATTATTCTTAGTCTTCACTTTGCAAGACTTCATGTCAATCCTTGGATCCTTTATTCATTTTTATTTCCTTATTCTTAACCCTTAGATGTTAAGGTCTTGTTTGACAAATTAATGAGTTTTGTGTGTGGTGTATTTAGTCTTTCATTGCAAGATTACTTTATGGCCCTTGGATTTAGCCTTCATTTGCTAACTTTAGTCTTAGTCATTGGATGGTGAGAGGTGTGAGTGGAGGATCTCTACACGTTACAAGTCTTCCATATTGTAAGACTTCATCATTTCCTCTCCCTTTTATTTTCTCTTTTCCCTCTTGCTTCTTCTCTACTTATGGGTTGATTTCATCACCCTAAGTTTCGAGTTTGATGTGGCCTTCAACATGGAAATTGGTCATGGTGTTCTTCTATTTGGTTTGAGCCAAGGATTGGTAAGTGTTCTTTACTCCTTGTGTGTTTCTTTTCAAGCCTTAGTTTTGGGTTTCTTGTTAAACCACTTCATGATTCTTGTTCTCCCCTTGTGTTTGAATTTGATATATTGTTATAAGGCTATGGGTAAGTGTTGGCCACATATTGACACCTAGAGGGGGGTGAATTGGGTCAATGACAAACTTTGAGACTTTCTCAGTTTGACTTTATTTTATCAAAATTACACTTCATTAAGCTCTTGTCAAACACTTAGTGATTTAGATAATCTCTTAAGTGACATTCACATTTCATGCTTGTAATCATGAACAATGAATTACACTACCAAATACATGCATAATGGATTCAAGTAGAATGAGAATTAATTCAAGCATCCAAGTGTGCAATTCAACTAAATGTATAAGCACTTTTCTCACATATATTTAGACATAATGCAAAGTGCTAATTATCATAAAGAATACTTTAAAGAGTTTATGAAAATTAATTAAACATTTAGTGCAAATAAACTCTTAAAGAGAATGATATGTTGAATATGCATTTTTGTCAAACACTTAGGATGTGTATGAACTTTCAATGCTTATAGTTTGTGGAAGATTCTTTTTATCACACAGTTGGTGTGTACATGGATCATGGCTAAGTAAATGAAGTATAGGAAATATAATCTAAGCCATGTCCTATTAAGTTCATAATCTAATCAACCACAATTAAGCATTTTACTATCCTCTTCATGACATCACAAGCAATCATAACATTCATATGTAAAGCTCAATAATGTAGATAAAATTGCTTGTACAATAAAGAGGAATATGGATTTTGTTAAGCACATGGAATTAATATAAACTTTCAAGGCATTGGTTTGTTGAAGTAGAATTTTATTTAAACACATGTTGTGTAACAAGATTTAGTAAAATAAATGAGATGATAGTCTAAGCTATAATCCAATCAAGCTCACAATCCAATCAACTACTTCAACTAACATTTTCTCATACTCCTTATTTAAAACCACAAGCAATTTCATAGCATGTCATCAATATGAAGTTCAAGATTGTAAATAACAGTTGCTTATATGGTAAAGAGATTAAGGGATAGAGAAAATTCAAACCAAGAAACCAAGATTAAACATGGTTCAACCAAACATTTTATCCTATAGTGTGTTGAAGATAAGTTCTATCAATTCACTTCAACTATTCATTTTCTTAACCTCTTCGTTAATTACACAAACACAAGCAATTTCATAGCATTGATATATAAAGCTCAAGATTGAAAATGACAATTGCTTTTAAAGTAAAGAGATAAGGGTTAGAGAAAATGCACACCATAGACATAGAAAGTTTTACATGGTTCAACCAAATATTTAGTCTACTCCATGCCTTGAGAAAACCTCTCAAGGATTCCACTATCGGGCTTTTCTTGAGGGTGAAAAGCAAACCCTTACATGCTCCTTCTTATGGGTGAAGAACTGTCCTTGCTCACTCTTACGGGTGGAGAGCCAACCTTCAAACACTCTTGGTTCCCGGTGAAGAGCTGACCTTTGTTCACTCTTGTGGGTGGAGAGCCAACCTAATCTTCTCTTTTCAAGGTAGAGAAAAAAATTTACATAGCTTCAACAAGCCCAACCCATGCCAAGACAACTTCTTGGTCTTTCACTCACAAAGAATATGAATAGAATTTGAGTGTATACAACATATCTCTCAATAGATGGATATAGAAAATCAAAGCTCACTTCCTCACATACTTAGAGTCATAAATGATATACTCAAATGAAAAGCTCAATTCAAGTATGAAGAATGAATCACAAGAAGAAAAATATGAATGATGCTCATGTGGTGATTCATGTAGGAGTTTTCTACCCAAAAATGATTTCAAAATCGAAGCACAAATGATAGATTTCTCATACTCCTATCTCCCTCTTCTCTCACATTTTTTGCTCATATATGACATATATATAACATAGGAACACAATATAGCCGTTTGGAGGTGATTTGGGAAGTTTTGGAACACTTTGGATCTGAAACTAGCCGTTGGAATTCAAATCCAAGATAAGGCAGTTGACTGGGATTTTTGGGTAGTCGATTGGAACTCCAAAAAATCATTCCGAAACATTTTTTCAAATCTCTAAAACATTCAGTCGATTGGCCATTTATAACTGGCAGTCGACTGGCTGTTGATCCAGTCGACTGGATCAATATCCAGTCAACTGGATTGTTCAACCCAGTTTCGACGCAGTTCACTCTTTTGCTTATAACAGGAGTTCCGTAACTCAGATTGAGACATTCTTTATCTTTTTGGAAAGAGGACTTAAATATCTTGATTTTAGGATTTTGAATTGCTCGATTTAAACCATATTTAAGTGCGATATGATCATTTGAATGTGATGCTTCATTTCGAACTTCTAACCCACTTGATGGTTTTTCATGAAATCTTTTGGGTCTTCCGAAATGACTTAAACACACTCCTAGGATGTCTTAGAGACTTAATAAGGTCCTTGAAATGCCTAAAGTCAATATTAAGATCATAAAATTATTTTTTCAATTTAAATAAATTCTCAATATTAGACAAAAGCTTTTCATGGTTAAATAATTTTGTTCAAAGCTTTAATATACATCTAGAATCCATTCCAAGTTATATGAATTTTTTATATGGTTCTAGGACAACCTATTTGGTGAGTTCTTCCATAGCTTATTAAAGCTTGAACTAACTCAACTTTACTTTAGCAAATACTAAGTGATGTTCATAGTCTAATGCTAATGATGCAAGGACTCATGAATGATATGCATGATCCTATATACTATATGGTCAAGAGTTGAGCTTTCAAATAAGTTATTTCAAAAATAACTTTACATTAAGTCTAGCACTCACCCAAGCCTATTTTACCCAATTCTTTGATCTTCAATTTCTTTAAGTTTTGGGTTGATGTCTCCATCCTTGTCTTCAATGTCTTTTGAGCTCTAAGCACCTTTGCTTGATCTTTTCATGGATCCACTAGCTCTCTTGAATTTATCTTGAATCATCAACCTATTAAGCATAACTCAAGTAGATATTAAATTCACCACATTCAATGGTTTGTTATCATCAAAATGTCATGTTTACCCATGGTGGAAAACCTTGGGTCAACAATAAGCTTTCCACCTATTTTATCCTTTAATTCGGTGTTGGGTGAGAGCTAAGGTTCTTGACCTTGCTTAGTGGTTTTGCTTTGATCTTCATGGAGGTTAGGGAAAACTTCTTAACTAGCTCATCTTTTGATTGTGTAGGTGTGAGAATTTGATTCTAGGATTCCTAAACTTAGATGAAATTGCTAAGTATATTCTTGAAAATGTGAAGTTAGGGTTGAGCATGTTTATGTAAGTAAACCCTTGTGTGTGGAGTACTTGATGATGATATTGATAGGATTATGATACAGGCTAGTGGGTGGTTGTTCTTGAGATTTCCCATATCCATGTATGCTTGTATGCCTATATATGTGTATATGTATGTGGGTATAGATGTGTATATGTGTAAGTGTAATTATACATATATGTATGTGGGTGTTAGGGATGTAGCGTTGGTAGTGAGATTAGGCTAGCTCTATTGGTTAGCACCTTTGAGGTATTTTGGGAAATTATATTATCTTGAGATGTGATTTATTGGAAACTTGCTTGAATTGAACTAAGAACATGTTTAAAAGAATGAAATTGTTATCCTTGTGTATTAAATGACAACTTGATGAATTGGAACATTAATTGTGCATGAGAATGTATCATTGTGATTTAAATACTTTAATTGAGATATAAGCATGTTAAATGAATGAAAAGTTTATCCTTGTGTATTAAAGGACAACTTGATGATTTGGAGCATGAATGGTGCATGAGAAAACATTCTTGTTGATTATTGTTTTAAATGAGATTTAAAAAGCATGTTGAATGATGAAAAACATTCGTGTTGGCATTTTGGGAATGTTGTTTAGATATGATGAGATACATATTTATGTTGGTGCATGATCCATTGAGACATATTGCATATGGGTTCACCTTTTGTAGAGAGAATTCAATTGGTGTGGTTTACGTCCATTTGTGTATTTATGCGTGAATAGATTTATTTTGGATCGTCGTAACAACTGGCCAGGAGATGCTTCTCGCTCCTACGGAACTAGTGTTCCGAGAAATAGAGACGGTAGGGGGAGGACTTGTCCAAATCCTATGACATGACCGCGTCGTGTTTGACGTCTTCCTTGTTAAAAGTGTGAAGTGTCAAAAATATTTGGGAAGAATCGGTATGATAAATCTACCTTCCTTTATGAGCTTGTATCCTCAAAAGTGAATGGTTAGAGAATGATCCTATTGACCCTTGGAGTTAGGGTGTGTGTGGTTGTGTGTGTACCATGAGGTGTGTGAGTCACATTGCATTTGAGTTGTTATTATGTGATTTATGTTTACATGTGGATCATGATATTATCCTATGTGGTTGATGAGCATATTTAATGTAAATTTCAAGATATAATTCATTTGTTATTAAAATTATCAAGTGAAATTGAAGGATGTAAGAATATGATTTACATGCCTTATTTTAAATTATAATGTGAGATAAATGCTTATACTTGTTGATATGTGCTTATAGTCACTTGTGGGGTGATAGGAGTTGGTTTAATAACTTTCTTATGATAAGTAAAGTCGGTAGTAGATTATGGAGTTGAATGTGAGTTGAAGCCTTGAGAAGGTGGGTAATGATTTTGTGGTTTAAGTTAGCGTTGATGTAGGAACATGACATCAATCGTGACATGGAGGTTTTGGTTATGATAGATGAGGTTATGAGTCGATTGTGTATTGATGACCATATGATCTTGTTAGAAACCTAAGTGATGTAGTCTCAAATGTGAAATTGAGGTTTGAAATAATTAGAAGAGGTTTTGATTAAAACTAGTTGGTTCCGTGGCAACGGCCACTAGGTTCCCCTTAGTGATCTTAAGGATTGGGGTTGCCTTGAAGTTATGGTCACTCTTGATTAAGTTGCTGTGGAGTTTAGGGAATTGGATGTAGAGCTAAGTGTGGTGGGATTGGGGTTAGTGTTCTTGTGTATAGCCACTTGCCTTTTTCCTTTAAAGTACCATTCACTTTGGTTATTCATTTCCTTGCTCCATTGAGCGTCTATAAATTCACTTTGGTTTTTCCGTTGGTGTTTCGGTTTGTTTCCCTAAAAACGAATTTTTCATAATACTTGTATTTAAGTCCATTCAGTTTTTAAGTGAAAAACCAATTTTCGCTCACCCCACCCAACTAAAATCTTGAGTTTGAAATGGTTTTAAATTTATTTTGTAAAATATTTAGACCTTTGAAAGTCGGCGGTGTACAAAACAGAGACTGGGGGTAAGACGGATAATTTTACGAAACTTTAGAGAATCACTTTTATTCAAAGTTTGCGTTTTACGTGTTTCCTGAGATTTCGGTGACTATTTTTGTGAGTTCCGCAAATGAAAAACTCAATTTTCAAATATTTATGATTTTCAGGATCGACGGTGCGAAAAACGGAGTCCGTATGCAAAATAGGCATATTTCCATTATTTCCAAAACTTTACAATTTTGAGGTTTATGTCAAAGAGGTTTAGGAATGAGGTTTCGTATGCATGCTATACATCTTCCTTGGAACCTAAATATGTCAAAGAATCTCTTCAAGATAGTGAGTGGATAAATGTTATGCAAGAAGAACTTCAACAATTTGTTAAGAATGATGTGTGGTATCTTGTGTTTAGACCGAAAGAGATAAACGTGATTGGTAGCAAGTGGATTTTCAAGAATAAAAGGGATGCAAATTGTATAGTTGTTAGGAATAAGGCTAGGCTTGTGGCTCAAGGATATACTCAGATGGAGGGAATTTATTTTGATGAGACTGTTGGCTTTGAAATTCTATTTCAAGCAATAAATCTTATTTTGATATTTACAAAACATTCAAAACCGTGTTTGGTACTAATATGACTTTGAGCTAAGTGTTTCAGCAAGTACAGGTAAATGTTTCGGGAAGATCGTTAAACCAACAAGCGATAAGGAAACTTAAGCACAAACTCGAAGAAGGACAAAAAGATCAAAGAAAGAAAAGTTGGACTCAAGACCTGGGGTAGATAGGTCGGGGTGAGAATATTGTAACACGGTATCTTATGTGTTGATTGGTCTTATAAGCTCAAGTAATAAATCAAACGAACACAAACGGATAAAAAATGGACCTTGAAAACAATTCTTGGAGTCACTCAGTCGACTGGCCATGAAATGGCAGCCGACTGACTGTGACCCAGTCGACTGGCCGTTAAGGACCCAGCCGACTGGATGAACTAGTGAGCTATAAAACATTTTGACTGCATGAGGCAGTCGACTGGCCTGTCCAAGGCAGTCGATTGACTGTGCCCAGTCGACTGGCAGTTAAGGACCCAGCCGACTGACTGAACCAGAGAGTTTCAAATATTTTTGATTGCCTGAGGCAGTCGACTGGCCTATCCAAGGCAGTCGACTGACTCATGAGGCAGTCGACTGGCCTTCTTGAGGTAGTCGACTGGCCTTCTTGAGGCAGTCGACTGACCCTAGCCGTTGGGAAAAATATTTTAAATCTAAGCTTGGAGGCAGTCGACTGGGTGCCGTCAGGCAGTCGACTGGGTGCTTCAGGATTTTAAGGAATAGTATTTCTAAACAATATTTTTGCCCAAAAAGAAATGATTTTGCTTGCTGATTTTCAGGTCCTACTCTCCACATTGTCTAGGGTGAGATACACTCTCCAAACCCTAGTGTTACCCTATATAAAGAAAGAGATATGGATTAAAATCTTAAGGTTCTTGTGTGAGAAATTTTCCAAATATTGTTCATCTCTAATTTTCTCTCAAGCATCTTCTGAAAAATCGTTTGATAGCAAAAAAGATCGAAATCTCGTTTTTCACTCTTATCATTTTGAAGATTTAAACTCAAGCCTTGAGCCTATTCTCTTATTGAAAATATATTGTGAGAATATATATATCTTGAGTTCTTGAAATATCACCTAAAAACACTTGAGCTTATATTGATCTATCTTCCATAAAAACCTTAGGGTTTTGAGTGTTTTTGTTTCTTGAGTGATATATTGATTGCATACACAAATTTGTGATCTTGGGTGAGTGAAGCCCATTGTATCAAGGGAGGATTGTTCTCTTGATTGTGTGAAGAGCTAGTTAGCTCTTTTGTAAAGGTTTTGCTATTCCACCTATTGAAGGAAGAGCCATAGTGTGAGGATCGGGAAAGTCTAAAGGAAGGGGATTCTTTGAGTCGAGGAGTAGGAGTTACCGAACCTCGTAAAAATCACGGTGTCAATATCTCTATCTCTATCTCCTTACTTTATGTTCATGCATGCTTAATTTATATTGTGGTAAATAGCTTGTTGAATTTAAGTGAAATTATTCATTGCATATTTTACCTTGTAAATTAATATTGAACCTTGTTGCATGTTCTAGTAAGAATAAAAAGAAGTTAGAAATTATTTTTAAAACCCTATTCACCCCCCTCTATGGTATTTTAGTGACTTACAATTGGTATTAGAGCCTAATTTCTACTTGTTTTAGACTTAACCGTCTTAGAGAACGATCATGGCCTCAAACATAGTCACTCATGTAGAAGGACAATCTAACAATAGGCCCCCATGGTTTGATGGTTCAAACTATAGCTATTGGAAGACTAGAATGATAGATTTTCTTCAAGCTATTGATTATTAAATTTGGCTAGTTATTGTTGATGGACCTTTTACTATTACCAAAGTGGTTGATGGAAAAACTATTCCCAAATTGCCCAACGAATGGGATAATGATGAGGGTAGACTTATGTCATTTAACGCCAAAGCTAAGGTTAATCTAAAATGTGCCTTAAGTGCAAACGAATTTAACCGTGTATCTACTTGCTCCACGGCCAAAGAAATGTGGGATAAACTTGAAGTTACTTATGAAGGAACTACTCAAGTTAGAGAATCTAAAATTGATATACTTATGCATGAATATGAACTCTTTGCCATGAAGGAAGATGAAAATATCAATTCTATGATGTCTCGTTTTACTAATATTTTGAATGGACTAAAGCACCTTTGTAGAATTGTTCCTAGATCCAATGCGGCACGCAAAGTCCTTAGAAGCCTTCCGGTAAAATGGGATGCAAAGGTGACGGCTATTAAAGAAGCACACGATCTTAGTACTATGAGTCTTGATGAGATTTTCGGGTCACTCCTTACATGGGAAATTACCTTAAAATCTCGTGAAGAAGACGTCAAGCCTAGAAAAGGTATAGCCTTGCAAGCTTCAACTAAAAGTGAAGCAAATAAAAGAATCGAAGAAGAGGTTGATGAAGACATCGCCTTGACCACTCAACAATTCAAGAGATTTCTTCAACGAAAGAAGGCTAAAGGTCGGAGATTCTTAAAGAGCAACGAACCAAGAGGAGAGACAAGCAAGAAGGAGTCCATTACTTGCTTCAATTGTGGTAAACCGGGACACTATAGAAATGAGTGTTTCAAGCCCAAAAAGGAGAACGAGAAAAGGCCAAACAAAATGGCCATGAATGCAACATGGGATGATTATGACTCTTGTGATTCGGATGGGGAAGAAAATGGGGAGGAGATTGCAAATCTTTGCCTCATGGCAAATGAAGATGAGGTACATTTAAATTTACATGCATTAGATAATTCCATTTTGTCATATGATGAGCTTTTATTTTCTCATAATGAATTACAAGATGCATTTGAAATTTTGTATGATGAGTTTGAAAAACTAGCTAAGAAACATAGTTTGCTCAAGAAATCTAAATCTTCATGTAATTCTACTTGTCACACCATAGTTAATGTAAATGCTAAAAATGACAAAAGTATGAAGATAGAAGAGGAAAACAGATTATTGAAAAAGACTATCGATGATCAAATAAACATCTTAGCAAAATTCACAAAAGGAAAAGAAAACTTGAGCATCATGCTAGGAAGACAAAGAAACTCTTTTGACAAATGCGGCTTAGGATATGATGCATTCAACAAAGATGCACTTTTATTAAAGAAAAGAAAATCATTAAAGCATACTTTTTCAAAACAATCTTCATTCTCACCTTCTATTGATCATAATCATGTCTCATGCTATTATTGCAAGAAAAGAGGTCACAAAGCAAATGCATGTTTTCTAAGGAAGAAGAAGAAAATTTTCTCAAAAATGTTTTGGGTTCCTAAAGGAACCATTGAATCTCTACGTGCAAAATAAAATTTGGTAACAAAATCATTTTGGGTTCCTAAAGGAACTATTGCATCTCTCTCTAACCATAATGGACCCAAAATAGATTGGGTACCAATAAAAGTCACGTAACATTGTGTTGTAGGTATGCTTGAAGTCCGCCTCAAAAGAAAGATGGTTCCTTGATAGCGGATGTTCAAGGCACATGACGGGAGACAAATCAAAATTCATGTCCCTAAAATCTTATGAAGGAGGAAGTGTTACTTTTGGAGATAACTCACAAGGCAAAATTGTTGGAATTGGATCTATTGGTATATCTCCTTCTCTTGCTATAGATAACGTACTTTTAGTTGATGGTTTAAAGCATAACTTGTTTAGTATTAGCCAACTTTGTGAAAAAGGTTATGATGTTATCTTTAGGTCAAATGCATGCATAGTTGAGAAAGATGGAAATCAATTGTTCAATGCAAAGAGAAACATAAATTTATATACTATGTTGCTATGTGAATTAAATGAACAAGATGTTAAGTGCTTTGTCACATCGAGTGAAAATAGTTGGTTATGGCATAGACGCTTAGGACATGCTAGTATGGACTTCATTCAACGTTTGTCTAAAAATGAATTAGTCAAAGGCCTCCCGAAGACTAATTTCTCAAAAGATAAAATATGTAGTGCATGTCAAATAGGTAAGCAAGTGAAATCTTCTTTCAAGAGAAAGAAAGATATCACCACTTCTCGACCCTTAGAGTTACTTCATATGGACCTCTTTGGTCCGAAAAGAACGGCTAGCTTAGCCGGGAAACTCTATGTACTTGTTATAGCAGATGAATACTCTAGATTTACTTGGGTTTACTTTCTTGCTCATAAAAATGAAACTCACTCCATTCTTGATAAATTTTATAGAGTCATTCAAAATGAAAAGGATTTGAAAATCAAGAAGATTAGAAGTGATAGGGGTAGAGAATTTGACAATCAAGATCTAGAGAAATTATGTGATGAATTTGGTGTATCTCATTATCGCTCGGCTCCAAGATCTCCTCAACAAAATGGGGTAGTTGAAAGGAAAAATAGATCTTTACAAGAAATGGTTAGGACTATGTTAAATGAACACAACCTTCCCAGAAGTCTTTGGGCTGAAGCAGTAAACACCGCTTGTCATGTCATAAATAGAGTTATCATCCGAATGAAATTAGGTAAGACTCCGTATGAGTTGTGGAATGGTCGGAAACCCAATATTGGTTATTTCAAAGTGTTTGGTTGTAAATGTTTCGTCTTAAATGATAAAGATAACTTGGGAAAATTTGACTCAAAATCGGACGAAGCAATTTTCTTAGGGTATTCCTCAACTAGTAGAGCCTTTAAAGTCTTTAACAAAAGGACTTTAACCATGGTAGAGTCTATCCATGTTGTTTTTGATGAATCACTGCCTCTACCCTCACCTAAAGTGCACCTAGATGATGATGAAGTTGTAGGAATTGAGGATAGTTTCAAAAATCTCAATATCTCTAACTCATCCAGTAGGCAAATGGATAAGAGCGAAGTTGGACATCAATCTAATAATGACTTGACTTGCTCCATTCCTAAATCTTGGAGGATTGTGCACAACCATCCTCTTGACCAAGTCATAGGTAACCCTTCACAAGGTGTTAGCACAAGGTCTCAACTTAGAGACTTATGCAACCACATGGCTTTTGTGTCTAATATTGAACCCAAGAACTTCCACGAAGCTCAATGTGATGATTCTTGGATCATGGTCATGCAAGAGGAACTAAATCAATTTTGGCATTTAGTCCCTCAACCCACACATCAAACTATAATAGGCACTAAATGGGTTTTTCGAAATAAAAAGGATGAAAATGGAGTGATTATTCGAAATAAAACAAGATTGGTAGCTCAATGTTACAATCAAGAGGAGGGCATTGACTATAATGAAACCTTTGCACCCGTAGCTAGATTAGAAGCAATTAGAATGCTTCTTGCATTTGCATCATCTAGAAATTTCATTCTTTATCAAATGGATGTCAAAAGTGTTTTTCTAAATGGAACTATAGATGAAGAAGTGTTTGTAAAACAACCACCCGGTTTTGAAAATGAACTTTTTCCAAATTATGTTTACAAATTATCTAAAGCCTTATACGGATTAAAGCAAGCTCCTAGAGCTTGGTATGAACGACTTAGTGACTTTTTACTTCAAAAAGGATTTTCTAAAGGCAAAGTTGACAACACTCTCTTTACAAAAACTATCAAGAATGATTTGTTGATTATCCAAATATATGTTGACGACATTATATTCGGTTCCACAAATACTTCTCTTTGCAAAGATTTCGCATCTAGTATGCAAAACGAATTTGAAATGAGTATGATGGGTGAGTTGAATTTCTTCTTAGGGTTGCAAATCAAGCAAAGCTTGGATGGCTTATTTCTTAGCCAATCTAAGTACACTAAAGATTTGCTAAAGCGATTTGGCACGGAGGGAGCCAAACATGCCATTAGTCCTATGAGTGCCTTTATTAAACTCGACAAAGATGAAAATGGAAAGTGTGTTAATATTACTCAATATAGAGGCATGATTGAAAGTTTACTTTATTTAACTACTAGCAGACCGGATATCATGTTTAGTGTATGCATATGTGCTCGTTTTCAATCTTGTCCTAAAGAATCTCACTTGCTAGCCGTAAAACGTATTTTTCGCTATCTTAGTGGGACGATTAACTTAGGACTATGGTATCCACGTGGCACCACACTTGATCTCACTAACTATTCGGATGCCGATTTTGCGGGTTATAGAGTGGATAGGAAAAGTACAAGTGGTACATGTCATTTTCTAGGTCACTCTCTTGTTTCATGGTCAAGTAAAAAGCAAAATTCGGTTGCCCTGTCTACAGCTGAAGCCGAATACGTAGCGGTCGGTAGTTGTTGCGCCCAAACTATTTATATTAAGCAACAATTACTTGATTTTGGACTTGTTTTTAATCTCGTACCTATTAAGTGTGATAACACTAGTGCTATTTGTATCTCAAAGAATCCTACTCAACATTCTCGCACAAAGCACATAGAGATTAGGCATCATTTTCTAAGGGATCATGTAGCCAAAGGTGACATTGAATTGATTTTTATTGACACTAAAAATCAACTGGCGGATATTTTTACTAAACCCCTCTCGGACGAACCGTTTTCAAAAATTCGTAGGGAATTAGGAATGGCCATGGATTTTGAAGTAATCAGTTAAATTTTCACAAATCTCGTCCATGATCTCGGCTTTCAAAATATAAAATATTTTTTGAAATTTTATTTTTGAGGGCCAGTCGACTGCCTCGTGTACGGCCAGTCGACTGGATCAACCAGTGAGTTTTTCTGATTTTATTCATCTTCAGCCAGTCGACTGCCTCCTTCGGCCAGTCGACTGGGTCATGAGCCAGTCGACTGCCTCCATATGGCCAGTCGACTGCCTCTGCGCGAACCCATTTTTTATTCCTTCTTTCTCTTCATCTTCTCTCCACTCTTTCCACGATCTCTCCTATTTCTTCATTCCTTCTCGCCATTTACTCACCTTTAAACCATTTCCCCACTACACCACGACCCTCACCTCCATTATCACCACTCTTTTCTTCATTTATAATCATATATATCCATATATATATATACATATCTATACACCATTTTTTTCCAGTTTTCTCTCTTCTCTCTCATTTTCTTCTCAATTTCTTTTCATTTTCTTTTCAAAATGCTTTCAATCATCTTGGTTCTTCTCTCTCTCATGGCTCCCAATGTTGTGCGCATCAAGAAACGTGCCCGTAGGGGTGAAAGCTCTTAGGCTGCACCTCCTCCACCTCCGTCCCCTGTTCATGAGGCCACTGATTCCGAACCTGAATCTGGTCCAATGCCTCTCTCTACCCTTCTTGGTGATGAAGATAGTGTTCGCCTTTTCGAAACTAAATTCATTTATCGCAAGTTTGCTCGGAGTCGCATTGTGACTCAACCCTTGTGCGAAGAGATTGACGCTAATACGTTCAATCTTGTTCAAAATATGGGTTGGGACTTCTTTATTTCGCTTGATGTTTTGAATTTTCCACGTGCCGTTAAAGCGTTCTATACAAATCTGGAAAATCCTTCTCAACTAACTCCTCCCGCTAGCAAACTTTGTTCCACTGTTGCAGGCGTTTTAGTTGAGTTGACCGAAGCAGAAATTAATACTGTTTTTCGGCTACCTACTGGCGGTATATCATATTTCTGCCCATCTATTTGGTACTCTTCTAGTGATTTCGATCTTCTCGAAGCAGTTCGGGCCATTTCGGTGAATAAGACCACCACTGCTACTTCTGAGTTTCCTTCTTCCTCGCTTACTCCCGAGGCTCGACTTGTGCACAATATTATCGCATATTCCATTTTACCAAAGTCCGGAAGCCGGAGTCTTGTGTCGATCATGGAAGCCTTCCTTGTCTATTGTGTCATGACCGATCGTAAGGTCAACCTTGCTTTTCTTTTCATTTCAGCTATTCTCGAGTGCCACAAGAAAAAAGGAGCACTTATTTTTCCTACTCATCTATCTTATCTTCTTCGTCGGTGTGGCATTCCGCTTGATGAAGAGCCTTCGGAGCACAATCCAATTTTTCTCGACCGCACGCATCTCAAACAGATGCATATCGGTAAGAATGCCGATAGAGTGTTGGTCTCACTACGGGTTGCTCCTTCTACGGACCAGGCTGGTCCATCTGTTCCTCATCATGATGTTCCTCGTCCCGAGGCACCTCGCCCGGATGCTCCGACTTCTTCTTTTCCGTCTCTTGGTAGCGATTTCGATATTCCAGATTTTGGGTTCGGGGGAAATCCCGAAACTCTTACCCAAATCTTGGAAATCGTAAAGCGCAATAAAGAGGCCCAAAAGTGTAATGAGTAAGTCCAGAGGAAGACGGCCGAGGATATGAAGCGTCTTGAGGACAAGATCGACCGCATCGCCACTGCCAAGGACGCCTTTCGTCGTGACCCTCCGCCTTTTTGATGTCGTCAAAGGGGGAGAATGTATTAGGGTGTTTGTGTTGGCCATAGGTCTATTTTGTGTAGCATAGGACGTTACCTATGTTTTATGTTTGTTATGCTTCGTTTCATTTCTATTCTTTATCATTTTACAATGTGTAGTAGTAAAACAACATGTACCGAACTCGCAAATTATGAATTAAAATATGTTGTTTCCATTATCTTTCCATGCACTACGTAAATGAATATCAAATTGCAAAATTTATTTCCAAAGGGGGAGCATGCAAATAAAAAATGAAGGATGCACACATTGAGGGGGAGTATCACTTGATACTTCACCATTTATGCGCAAACACGAAATGTTTTGTCAACATCAAAAAGGGGGATATTGTTGGCATTGAAATTCTATTTCAAGCAATAAATCTTATTTTGATATTTACAAAACATTCAAAACCGTGTTTGGTACTAATATGACTTTGAGCTAAGTGTTTCAGCAAGTACAGGTAAATGTTTCGGGAAGATCGCTAAACCAACAAGCGATAAGGAAACTTAAGCACAAACTCGAAGAAGGACAAAAAGATCAAAGAAAGAAAAGCTGGACTCAAGACCTGGGGTAGATAGGTCGGGGTGAGAATATTGTAACAAGGTATCTTATGTGTTGATTGGTCTTATAAGCTCAAGTAATAAATCAAATGAACTCAAACGGATCAAAAACGAACCTTGAAAACAATTCTTGGAGTCACCCAGTCGACTGGCCATGAAATGGCAGCCGACTGACTGTGACCCAGACGACTGGTCGTTAAGGACCCAGCCGACTGGATGAACCAGTGAGCTATAAAACATTTTGACTGCATGAGGCAGTCGACTGGCATGTCCAAGGCAGTCGACTGACTGTGCCCAGTCGACTGGCAGTTAAGGACCCAGCCGACTAACTGAACCAGAGAGTTTCAAACATTTTTGATTGCTTGAGGCAATCGACTGGACTATCCAAGGCAGTCGCCTGACTCATGAGGCAGTCGATTGGCCTTCTTGAGGCAGTCGACTGACCCTAGCCGTTGGGAAAAATATTTTAAATCTAAGCTTGGAGGCAGTCGACTGGGTACCGTCAGGCAGTCGACTGGGTGCTTCAGGATTTTAAGGAAAAGTATTTCTAAACAATATTTTTGCCCAAAAAGAAATGATTTTGCTTGCTACTTTACAGGTCCTACTCTCCACATTGTCTAGGGTGAGATACACTCTCCAAACCCTAGTGTTACCCTATATAAAGAAAGAGATATGGATTAAAATCTTAAGGTTCTTGTGTGAGAAATTTTCCAAATATTGTTCATCTCTAATTTTCTCTCAAGCATCTTCTGAAAAATCGTTTGATAGCAAGAAAGATCAAAATCTCATTTTTCACTCTTATCATTTTGAAGATTTAAACTCAAGCCTTGAGCCTATTCTCTTATTGAAAATATATTGTGAGAATATATATATCTTGAGTTCTTGAAATATCACCTAAAAACACTTGAGCTTATATTGATCTATCTTCCATAAAAACCTTAGGGTTTTGAGTGTTTTTGTTTCTTGAGTGATATATTGATTGCATACACAAATTTGTGATCTTGGATGAGTGAAGCCCATTGTATCAAGGGAGGATTGTTCTCTTGATTGTGTGAAGAGCTAGTTAGCTCTTTTGTAAAGGTTTTGCTATTCCACCTATTGAAGGAAGAGTCATAGTGTGAGGATTGGGAAAGTCTCAAGGAAGGGGATTCTTTGAGCCGAGGAGTAGGAGTTACCGAACCTCGTAAAAATCACGGTGTCAATATCTCTATCTCTATCTCCTTACTTTATGTTCATGCATGCTTAATTTATATTGTGGTAAATAGCTTTTTGAATTTAAGTGAAATTATTCATTGCATATTTTACCTTGTAAATTAATATCGAACCTTGTTGCATGTTCTAGTAAGAATAAAAAGAAGTTAGAAATTCTTTTTAAAACCCTATTCACCCCCCTCTAGGGTATTTTAGTGACTTACAGAGACTTTCGCTCTGGTTGCTAGGCTTGAATCTATTCGGATTTTGTTTGCTATTGCTTGTCATCTTCGATTCAAGTTGTATCAAATGGATGTGAAGAATGTATTTTTTAATGGTGTTCTTCATGAGAAAGTATATGTGGAGCAGCCCAAAGGATTTGAAGATCCTCATTGTCCGGGTCATCTTTACAGGCTGAAAAAAGTTTTGTATGGGCTAAAGCAAGCTCCTAAAGCTTGGCATGAAAGGTTGACTGATTACCTGTTGGGAATAGGTTTTGCTCGAGGGGGAGTGGACAAAACACTGTTTATTCATAAAATTGAGAGTGATACAGTTGTTGCTCAAATCTATGTTGATGATATTGTATTTGGTTCCATTTCTGATCAACTTGCTTATTATTTTGGAGATAAAATGAAACATGAATTTGAGATGAGCATGATTGGTAAATTGAACTTCTTTCTAGGGCTTCAAGTTAGACAATTAAATTATGGGATTTTTGTTCCTCAAACTCGTTATGCCTTGGAATTCGTAAAGAAGTTTGGTTTGGAAAAGGCTAAAGATGCTCGCACTTCTATTAGTACCATTTGGCATGATTATTTTATATTACAAAATTTTAATCTTAGGTGCTAGTTGCTTCGATGATGATTATAATGCCTGCTGAATATGTTAATTTTTTTATCTAACCCGAAGTGGTATAAAGGTTCATGAGCTATGCTAGATTGGTCTATGCATGAAATATTTTTTGCATGTGTATGAATGTTGCGGTGATGTTGAAAAAAGGAAAGAATGAGATGTTTAAAATATAAAAATGCAAAAAGTAGTTCTTTAATTTGAGTAACCGGACCTCTTGCCTCAGTAAACATTGAGTGTTCGCGTAAAAAGGGGAGAAGACTAATGAACATAAATCTCATGGAAGAAGCTCGGGCCCAGTTGGTCGGGACTAAAAATCATCGCTGGAAAGTTTAGAGCTTAGAAAGACAAAAAGGGATATGGTGAAAAAGTTGAAAAGATGAAAGGAGGAAATTGTGTGACAAAGGGAAATTATCTTTTATTTTTGCCTTTTAGTTTAGATCTTGGATTGAATTATCATTGCGGTTGGTTGGGAGATTATCAACTTTAGTATTTATTGTTTTCATCTTATCTTAGTGATTGCATATGAGAATCTTCATATATATATATATACATATTTGCAAAACTTGACTTATGCATTCTTCAGTTTACAAGCTATGTGTACTGATTTTCTTTTATACCGTGTGTATAATGGTCGAGTTAAATATGAGAATATGATGTGTTAATGATTTGGTTTGTGTTTCTACAGCCTTGCTCGCAAATTTCTAAAAATAATTTTAGTTTTAGTTTTATTCATGACATTTTGCATTCATGCATTTAGTAGTAAGATCATGCATATTAGAGATTTCTGTTACTTTGAGAATTTGGATATGATCTGATAAAGTTCTGTATCTTAGTGTTTCTCTTTGAGTACTTTCTTGCATCGCTCTACATTATTGATATGACATATACTCTCTTTGTTTGACATTTCAGTGACAAATGGGGGGGAAAGTATTAAGTGAGGGGGAGAGATTGTTTGATTAAGAGGGAGAAGTATTTAGCAAGGGGGAGTTTATTCTCAGGGGAAGAATGATGATCATTATGTGTGCATTGTTGTTATGATTTTCTGATGATCATTATGTTGGTTTATATCTGTTTTTCACGCTTGCGTTTAATGGTTTGTTTAATGTTGTGGTTACATGATTAATCATCATGAAAACAATGTGACAGTTTATATCTATGTTTGTTGGTGTGTGTTCATATGTATAGATGTTCTGTTGTTATTTGTGAGGCTATCTTGTAAAATATGGTTTTCTCTTAGAAATGTCAAGGGGGAGATTGTAAGAACACTTTTGTGTATTATTTATTTATAGCATGTTCTAGACAATAACCATGTTGAGTGTTAGATAGGTTAGTTTGGTTTCAATGACATGAATAAGTTTCGTCAAAGACAGAATCAAGCATTGAAATAATGAAGAATACAAGTGAAGCACGAAAGTGAGCATATTGAGTAAAAATGTCTCCTGGAGGACGAAAACGACATTTTCTGAAGCCGTCACTTCAAGCAAAAAGTATTGTGGGTTCAAGAGGGTCATTTTGGCGCAGTTGCGAAGAAAAGTGGTTTTAACAAAAATGCCTACACTTTGAATTTCAAAACAATGGCTGGAAAATACATTTTTACGCTTTGACATACGCTTGGACTTACTCTTGAAGCGTAGCTGCGGCAAGATTTTGGGTAATTTTTGCTACGATGTCTGATTTGTCCATGGGTTGGTTTTATGATTTATCCACGACTTATATACATCAAAGTGCGTGCTATATACATTATATTCACCAGAATATAGGGTTTGGATGTGAAATTACGAGAAAGGGAAAACTTAGGGTTTGGATCATCATTGTCTATAAATACCCAAGTTTTCAACAAAAGGAGGCA
This sequence comes from Cornus suecica, assembly GCA_963922005.1. Classification (NCBI taxonomy): domain Eukaryota; kingdom Viridiplantae; phylum Streptophyta; class Magnoliopsida; order Cornales; family Cornaceae; genus Cornus; species Cornus suecica. The sequence goes on along the minus strand of OY998240.1, from coordinate 51,741,921 downwards.
CGTTTTTAAGAATTCTCTGCAATTTTTCTACAACTTCATCTTCTTCTACAAAGATACACATATGGTGAGAGAATATTATTGAGTGATTAGAGATACACAAGTTCTTTCTTGTTATTGAACGTCTTCAATCATGTTTCTATATCAACGATTTCTATGCACGATTGAATGGTATAGTTGCTGAAAAATTCAGATGTCATTTATAGCAACGTGGTTGCATTGATCCGTTGAAGAACGGAGCCGTCTGAGTGCGGAGATCGAAGCAGGAGGCTTTGTGGTGATTTTGATTTGTTGAGAAGCAGAGCCGTCAGAGTACGGAGATCGGAGCGAAAGTTTCGTAGAGCGTGAGTGAATCTAGACTTTCAGACGTCGAGTGAAGAACAACAAATTACAGCGGTTGTAAGTTCTATTTTCATAGAGTCTGTACAAATTTTCTGATTCATAGTACATCGATACCCGAACGTATCCATGATTTTTACTTGAGTCTTTTCAAGGTTTTTCACGTAAAAATCTCTGTGTCTTCTCATGATTTAAATTTCTGCATTTATATTCATATTTGATTGATTGATCTGTTTTTGATAATTGAATTGAGAATTAGGGTTTGTGACTAATTAAAATTGAATTTCCGCTAAATAATTTTAATTGATCATAAAATTGACAAAAAGTATATTCACCTAATTTTAATTGATCATAAAATTGACAAAAAGTATATTCACCCCCCCCCCCCCCCCCCCCCCTAGGTTGTTTTCACTATTGTGTAGATAATTTTAGTTTGAAAATTATTAATTACGTAAAACTGTTTAAAATGGGCATTACACTTATGTACAGTTGAAGATGATTTAAGTTACATTTTCATAATATCCAATATATCCTTCAACTCAGTGTCATATTATGTGAATATGTAAGATATCCTTCAACTTAGTGATTGTCATTTGAGTTACAGTTGAGTAGACAAAATCTTTATCTGTATTTTGAGTTCTTTTGAGGTTGCGTGGGTGAGTAATGCAAATAAATTAAAAGTGTTATCTTTATCTGTATTACTCACACTAGGTTACTAACTTATACCTTTTTAAAATGTGCAGTACACCTATGTTACAACTGATGGTCATTTCAGTTACACTTGTGTTGCAATTTATGATGATTCCTGTTACCCCACCAGCCCCTGTTTTGTTCATATTCAATTTGAATACTTTCATATTATGTGAATATGTAAAACATCCTTCAACTCAGTGAGTTACAGTTATGTTACAATTGATGGTCACTTGAGTAGATAAAATATTTACAGATACACATAATCTCTTTGTTATAACAAGTATAAACAAAAGAAGGGTTGAGAATAATGGAAACCTAAACACACTCCATATACAACCCAAAAAACACAACGAGGTAGAATTTATAGCAAAATTCAAAATATAACTTTTGTGGATATTTCAGAATATCTATCATATCCTCGAACTCAATTTGAATAATTTTAATTGAGGATTTATTTACTTCATTAATAGCAAGGTCAATCTCATATTCAATTTGAATGCTTTCATAAAATATCCTTCAACTCAGTGATTGTCATTTGAGTTACAGTTATGTTACAATTGATAGTCACTTGAGTAGATAAAAGCTTTACATATACACATAATCATTCTCCTAAACAAGTACAAACAAAACAGGGGCTAACCCTAATGGAAACCTAGACACACTCCATATACAGACAAAAAAAACACAATGATGTAGCATTTAGCAATATCATCTTTCGTTTTAAGTTATTTCTGCAATTATTGTAAAGGTACCTTTATAATAATTACAGAAATAACTTAAAAAGAAAGATGATTTTTAGGTATGATAAACAAGAACGAGATGTTTCAATCACTATGCAAGCAATTACATTAAGAAACTAAAAGAGACAAACAAATACAGAAATTTTCAGAGAGAGTTGGGGATTCGGCTGACTTATTGAGACCTGGTAGCAGCGAGAATTGGGTTTTGCCGAGTTTGCGCACCTTCCTTCTATTTCTTCAGATAGGGTTTGGGATTTTGGAAGAGGAGCTGGTGAAGATCCCCGAAAACACCCAAAACCGAATGTTTGAATTTCAGAAAAAATAGGATTTGGTTTTAGGGTTTGAATGAATCTGAAAGTGTAACGAAAAAAAACTAGGGTTCCAAAACCGAATGTTTGAATTTCAGAAAAAATAGGATTTGGTTTTAGGGTTTGAATGAATCTGAAAGTGTAACGAAAAAAAACTAGGGTTTGATTTGAGTATCAATTTCAATGACTGGAGGAGATAGATGGCTCGATGGGTTGAAATTGTTAAACCCTAAAACTGAGAGAGAGAGAGAGAGAGAGATGGTTGGGATGGGTGAGAGAGATGTTTGAATTCTTGAAGAAAGCCCCACCGAAAATGGGGATTTGGTGGGAAAGAGGGTACACATGGATTTAACTTTGTCTTCTCGAGCTTCATCTGTCGTGTTTTCCCAATGCATATACGGTATATTACCCAATGTGTAATATATGTAGGATATAAGATTTTAGTTTTCAAAATAAATGTATTTAGAATTATATAATAAAATTCTATGAAATTACAATTTTGTCCAAAGCAAATGAACTTTGCAGTAAGTTTTTTTTACTTTGCTTACGTGGCGCTGACATCAGCAACTAGGACCCACATTGAGTTATTGCATTACGTGGCGCAATCTCAACCCTTGGATGTGAATTGGAGGGAAAGTAATTGGAGAGGATTCCTTTCCTTGAGTGACTGGAATTGTCAAGAGCCCCTTTTGTGAAATATTCAAAGTGCCAAATCACTCTTAGCTTCAAAATTATAAGATACTACCAGGAACGTGCACCAGCAGCCACGACTCGTGTTCATCATCTTCTTGAACAAGAAGAAGTATAGAGTAAAAATAATTAACACAATACATTGCAAACCATTTATAGACACTTCCCATATCAAAAAGATCAAATTGTGTCGTCTGAGTCTCCTAAGCCACTATTAGATACAAATGGCCATTAGACTCACGAAACTACCCATACTTACTATCCTCAACAATGTTCCGAGACACCCATCATCAACATCAAAGCATATAGAGGCCTCAGTGGGACTAACCCAATGAACAGAGCTATTTCAAAAGACCCCATCAGTGAGCCCTATGTTATATGAAGCCCAAAAGGTTCCTATATGACCGCCAAGCCGGAGGGAGTCTCTGAGGAATATGCATTCGGGTTTCCTCCCTTCGAACACAACTAACTGTATAGTGAATAGGTTTCAATGGATCAAAAGCCAAACTAGCACCAAAAAGAGTGTAAGATTCAGCTCCATTCAGGGAGTGTCTAGTGACTTATTGCTTGGTAGTGGGATTTTACATATAGAAATTCGGAGCTGTTTTCCTACTAGGATTCAAAAAGTGAACAAAGCAACAAGCCAAAAAGACCAAAAAACCAAAAAAATTGCGAGTGTAAGACTTATATTTGAAGGATTGTCTGAAGGAATTGAGAGGTGTGGAAGGGGCTCCAGAGAGATTGTTGTTACTGAATGAAAAGATACTGAATTCAGGCCCAGAGGATAGAGGGATTTCTTCCAATGAGTAGAGAGGGTCTTAGGTTTGCGTGGCAACACAGAGACCAGGCAAATGATTGGTGAAAAAAGAGAGAGAAAACTAGTGTTTGGGTACGGATTTGAATCTGCTCATAGGTTGGACAGGCACGTAGACAAGGATATCCATCAAGAGAGAGACATTCAGGGCAACTGTGGTGCCAGTTGCAGAAGGCTTTAGGTGGCAGTCCTCCAATGTGCAGATTAATTTCACATCTTGTGCATTGTGTGATGCAATACAAACACCAAGAATGAGGCACTTCCTAAAGGACCCTAAGAGTGAAATTAAGTTTCTCTTTTACTTTTATTGTTCATTTTTATAATTTCCACCACACTCGTTTTAGAAACCAAAACCCAATCTGATGAAAACTTTGCTTTGCTCCTAAACCCCCTATTCGACAAGGCTACGATATTCCTCCTTCAATCATTTAAGCTACACCAAAAGAACCAAAAACAACCAAAGCCACTTTTACATGTACACCTTCACAATTGAAGCCCACAAATTTCTATATCCCCACTAAATTTTGGCTGCAAACCCAACAATACTCAGCCTTGAGAAGCAACTTTGTCTTATATAACAGAGGCTTCCAATATTAATGATTGCCCAGCAGAAGGAATCCTGAAAGCCTGAAACTATGATTTATCTGTCCGGCTACCACATAAATGATACGATTGAGTTAAACCAGAAGAAAGAATTTATCGTTGATGAAAGCCAATCCTGAAGAGTGGGAAAGGGAAGATAAAGCAACAGAACAAACACATCTAACAGCATTGCCCCTGCCCCTATGAGAAATACCGAAAACAAGGAATCACCCTGATTCTATCTGTGATCGAACTACCAAGGGACTAGTTCCCCAGCTCAGTTCCAGCTAGTTTCAATTGAACCCTCTCATCCTGCAAGTCGTCCAAACGGGAACCACTGAGGAAGAGTGGCAGCTTGGTACTTAATTATAAAAAGATGGACCCATTACAAGTTGCAAACAAATTGGATGCAGAATAAAAACTACACAAACAGGGGCATGTATGCAAGAACTGACATATATACACATCCATAGATGACTTAAAGACTGACCTACAACATCACTCAAGTAAGAAACATAAACTTCCCCAAGTGTGGCAGAACTAGCTTAAGGCATCAAAGGTTGCCTCACCCTAAAGTAAGCAAAAATGATTCAATCCATTTAAACACTAGCAATACCAAAATCTAATCAGACATATTTCAGGAAGTATCATTCAGTTACTTACTTTTCAAGTGTTTTACAAACTTCAGGCTTTCCAATACCAACATTGAATAATATATACCCAAAGATGTCGTGCTAATTTAAGATCTCAACATACCGATTGGCAATGCATCTAATATCATTGCCAAATTTACTGCTATTGGCATAAAATGATGCCAGAGGCTACAACGAATATCTCTTCTAAGTGACTTACATCCCTATCTTGCCAGATCCATCCCTGAAAGATACTACCAAAGAATACATGTGTTACCTATAGAAACTTATGTTCCAGCAATTTTTTTACCTATTCTATAGCAACACTGGATAACTATATAAAGTTCCAAATTTTGACAATCCAATCAACATTGAGATCTATTTCTCATGAAGAGACTATAATTCCCAAATAGCCACACGATATGAGCACCTATGGACCAACATCAGCTAAACACAATTACTATACCAAAATTTAACCGGTTCAGTTTCACATTTATAGACATTTTGTTTTCCTTTTATCGATAAGTATTCGATTTGATGAGGTTGGCCAATTTTTTCTTGATGAATGAAGTTCTGCTGCAAACACTTATTATTAAATTAAATGAAAGGAAGTAATAGATAATAAAAAGGTTATTTCTGAAATCTAAATATCTGATATTGCTAGCTGAGTGATTTACTATAGCAATCATAAGCAACATATATAAGAAGAAGCGAGGTCTGAAACTGACAGAGAGTTGTGAGATAACAAATTTCTCACTTCAGTAAATATATCTGAAGTTTAAACAGCCAATCCATCCAAACTATCATTGACACTACAGAACACATGGAAGAAAACAAGAAATGTGCATGTAATATTATTGAAATATGTATGAAAATCACAACAGATTCAATAAAGAAAGAAAAAGATATGGTACATCACCCAAATAACCTTGGAAAAAATATCATCAAACTGAAGCAAGAGTCTCTATGTATACATAAGCATCAAAACACCCAAATTGCAAAGAACCCTTATTCCAAGAATTTACGGGTGCAAAATTATGAATTTCCTTGTAAGTATTATCCTTAAACCTATAAGATAGGACCTTACCGGGTATGTGCAATAGCAGCGAGGACTGGTCTTCATCATCATCTCGAACAAGACCAAGTATAGAATAGGCATAATAATTCATAAAACGAGTGTCAAAGTTTCTCCTCACCATCTCCGGAAACCCATTGACAATCCCAACAAGATCAACACTAAACTTGACAACCCATTTCGAGTAGTCCCTCTCCATCTCAAAAACACCAAATTGGGTCGTTTGAGTCCCATAAATCTCTATAAGATGCAAATGACCATTGGACTCACCAAAGTACCTATACCTTCTCTCCACCCAACCCCCGGAACCCGAAATTTTCGGCATTGTTCCGAGACACCCATGATCAACATTGAACCGCAAAGAAGCTCCACTGGGACTAATCCAATGAACAGAGCCATTCCAAAACACCCCATCACTGAACACCATGTCATATGAGGCCGTAAAGGGTTCCCCATATGACCTCCAACCCCCAATTTCCGATGCATATACATCGATACAATAATGATATATAGATTTGACTTTACTACAAACACAAATAACTTTATAATGAACAGATCTGAATGGATCAAAAGCCAGAGTAACACCAAAAACAGTACTGGATTCAGCTTCAGTGAGGGGTGGTAGTGTTGTGCATTGGTTTGTGGTGGGATTGTATATGTAGTAACTCCGATTTCTTTTCGCGCCAAAACTAGAACAGAGCAACAACCCGTTGGCGGATTGGAGGAATTTGATGGCGAAATTGAGAGATCTGAAGGGGGCCTGAGAGAAATTGCTGTTGTGGGTGTTGTTGAATTGAACGAATTCGAATTTGGAGTTGGAGGGGGAGAGGAGAGAGGGAGTTTTGCGGAGGAAGAGGGCGGAGGGGGTTCGGTTTGGGTGTCGGAGAGTGTGGAGGAGAGAGAAATGGGAGGCGGAGATGAGAGAGAGCCAGTGTTTGCAGACGGATTTGAATCGGATAAGAGAGTTCACAGGGGCGCGAACGAGGATCTCTGTCAAGAGGTCGTCGTTGCCGGCGATTGTGGTGGCGGCGGACGACGGCGGCCATTGGTGGTGGTTGTCTTCCATGGAGGAGATTGCGGCGTCGGTGATTCCGATAGGTATAGAAGGAGTACATGCCATATGATTGTATATAGGTGTATACAAATATTATACACAGTTTTAAGTAAATGCTCAAAAATGAATATGGTGGGGTTCATTGGCTTCTCCTTCATTAATAGTGGGCCCTACTCACCAATTAATCGGCCGCATTATCAAATATTATACAGAGTTTTAAGTGAGGGGCTCAATGCTCAAAAATGTCACACGATTCGTGTCCGAAAACATGAATATAGTGGGGTTCATTGGCTTCTCCATCATTAATAGTGGGCCCTACTCACAATTAATGCGCTCATTTTTTACTAGAGGTGTCATGCTCCTAAATTTCAAGTACTCTCGTTATTCGAAGAATTTGAGATGTAATTTATACAAATAGCAAATAATTAAAATTTTAAATAATTATAAAATGAATGAAATATTATTAAAAACAATAATTTTATACATAATCAAGCGAAAACTAAATCAAATGATACACAAAGAACATTGATATACCGAAAGAATAAATATGTACAACGATACCAAATATAAAGAAGAGATATGTCAACAGACGGACTTCTAAAAAATACAACAACAATCCCAACACTGGAGACAAGCAAAGGAAATTAAAATAGAACAACTCTACGTATAACCGTCCCAAATCCCGCAACAACATCCGTAACACTCTGTGTTAAATAAGAATCTGAGACGAGAAAATAAAAGAAAGGTGTCGTTGCATCACATGTTGTCCGTAGCCGAAACATTTCCTGCAAACTGGTGTTTGGGACACCAGGCAAAAAAACGTCGGGGTGAGCACATCAAAGCCTAGTAGGAGAAAGGAATCGTAATTGTCGCATCCTCCGACCGTCCAAGTCGAGTGCGAACCAACCCGTGTACATGTATCTACCCTGGGTCAGTCAAATGTCCTTCATGACACTCACACCAATACGAGACCCCGGGAACACATCCCTCTAGTTCCCTACCATACATCAACAAATAGGGCAACTAACACGTAGTGAAAGCATAACTGAACAACACATAATAAATGCACATATATATATGTGTGTGTGTGTGTGTGTGTGTGCATGTATATATATTTAAAGAGAGACATACATCTAATACAAGTTACGTAGTACAAACCACTTTATAAATCACTACGACTCGTAACCGCCAGTCAAACACTAACAGTCAACACAACACTTATTACCAAATCACGGGAGCAACACTCCTATTCATAACACTCCATGAAATATAACAACCACACTTCCTAAATCACGAGCATACCGAGCTCCAAAAACTCCAATCAATATCAACTCATACTATCAATCACCTCACATGTCACTACCCACCACTCGTAGATCCAACACAGGAGTAAACACAGTCACTTCAACCTAAGGGACCTCACAAAGGTTGCCGAACACCAAAAGAAAGTGAAATAGATTAAACAACCCATCACACCGACCACTCAAAGGTCACATGTTTGCTCAATGGTAAAATGGTCATTTTAAGGGCAAAAATGTACTTTCAAACTTTACCCCGCCTATTTGGACATAGGTCAAACCATAGAAATGAACATAACCTAAATCCAAGCCACGAGATGAGAGATATGAATTTTTGAAAATGACATCGAACAACGCCGACCCAAACAAAAAGTTAAAGTACCCCTCTTTCACCAAGGGTAAAACAATCATTTCAATTGCAATTAAAAGATTTCAAATTTTGTATCAAATATTCGAACATAGGGCAGGTCATGGAAATTAATGGAACCTAAATCAAAGTCATGAGGCGAGAGATATGCATTTTTGAAAACGGTATCGGACAACGCCGACAAAAATGGAAAGCTGAAATACGTCACTTTCACCAAGGGTAAAATAATTTCAAGTAAAAATAAATGATTTCAAAATTTGTATAAAATATTTGGACATATGGCAAGCTATATAAACAAACGAGAACTCAAACGAAGGTGTCAGGCGGAAACTATGCATTTTTTAAAGGACAAGCCTGAGCTTTGCTACCGCAACCCCTAATGTAGTCGACTACAGTTTTTCAGTACAAATGGATGTAGTTAAATATAATTTCCAGCCCCTAAACTTCAAAATTGTGAAATTTTGGAAAAAGTGAAAATATGCCGATTTTGCATACGGACTCCGTTTTTTACGTCATCGGTCCCGAAAAATCATAAATATTGAAAAAGTGAGTTTTTCATTTGCGGAACTCAAAAATAGTCATCGAAATCTCGGGAAACGCTTAAAACGTAAACTTTGGGTAAAACTGATTCTCTAAAGTTTCGTAAAATTATCCGTTTTGCCCCCGGTCTCAGTTTTGTACAACGCCAACTTTCAAAGGTCTAAATCTTTTACAAAATGAATTTAAAACCATTTCAAAACTCAAGATGTTAGTCGGGGTTACGGGGGTGAGCGAAAATGGGGTTTTCACTTAAAAATCGAATGATCTTAAATACAAGTCTTATGAAAAATCCGTTTTCGGGGAAACAAACCGAAACACCAACGGGAAAACCAAAGCAAATTTATAGACACTCAAATGGAGCAAATGAATGAAGAACCGTAGTTAAAAAACAACTCGAAAAAAGGGCAAGTAACTATACGCAAGTACACTAACTCTAACCTAGTCATACATAGTTTGACATCTAACTCCATGAACTCCATAACCACTTAATCAAGAGTGACCAAAACTTAAAAGACACTCCAATACTTAAGATCGCTAAAGGGGACCTAGTGGTCGTTGCCACGGAACCAATTAGTTTCAATCACAACCTCTTCCAATTCTTTCAAACCTCAATTTCACATTCGAAACCACATCACTTAGGTTTCTAACAATATCATATTACCATCACTACACCATCGACTAGGTTCACTCATAACCTCATCTATCATAACCGAAACATTAATATCACGATTGACGCTACGTTGCTACACCAACGCTAACTATACCTCAAAACCATCACCCGCCTTCTCAAGACTTCAATTCATAATCAACGCTATGACTCATCACCGACTTTCTCTTATCATAAGAAAGCCATCAAAACTAACTTATATCATCACTCTAAGACATATAAGTATATATCAACAAGTATAAGCATTCATCTCATATTATACTTTAAAACAAGGCATACAAATCATATTATCACATTATCCAATTTCACTTGAACATTTTAATAACATATGAATTATATCTCGAAATTCACATCAAACATATTCCTCAACCACATAGGATAATATCACCATCCACATGTAAACATAAATCACATAATAGCAACTCAAATGCAATGTGACTCACACACCTCATGATACACATGCGACCACGCACACCCTAACTCCAAGGGTCAACATGATCATTCTCTAACCATTCACTTTTGATGATACAACCTTATGAAGAAAAGTAGATTTATCGTACCGTTCTTCCCAAGTGTTTTTGACACTTACACTTTAAACAAGGAAGACGTCAACCACGACACGGTCGTACCATAGGATTTGGGCAAGTCCTCCCCCTACTGTCCCTGTTTCTCAGAAGATTAGTATCGTAGGAGCGAGAAACACCCCTTGGCCAGTTGTTACGATGATCCAAGACAAGTTTACTCATGCATAAATACACAAACGGACGTAGACGACACCAATTGAATTCTCTCTACAAAAGGTCAACCCATATGCAATATGTCTCAATGAGCCATGCACCAACACAAGTATGTATCTCATCATATTTATAAACAACATTCCCAAAATGTCAACACGAATGTTTTTCATCATTCAACATGCTTTTTAACTCTCATTTAAAGTAATAATCAACAAGAATGTTTTCTCATGCACCATTCATGCTCCAAATCATCAAGTTGTCATTTAATATACAAGGATAACATTTTCATTCATTTAACTTGCTTATATCTCAATTAAAATATTTGAATAACAAGGATACATTATCATGCACAATCAATGTTTCAAGTCATCAAGTTGTCCTTTAATTCACAAGGATAACCATTACATTCTTTTAAACATGCTCTTAGTTCAATTAAGCAAGTTTTCCACAAATCACACATTAACATAACATCAATGCCCAATATACCTCAAAAGTATTAACCAAATGAGCTAGCCTAATCTCACTACCAAGGCTACATCCCTAACACCTACATACACATATGTATAATTACACTTATACATATACATAACTACATCCACATACATATATACATGTATAGGCATACAAACATACTTAAATGTTGAAAATCTCCAGAACAACCACCCAACTAGCATGTATCATAGTCCTAACAATATCATCACCAAGTACTCCATACACTAGGGTTAATTCACATAAATATGTTCAAACCCTAACTTCACATTTCCAAGGATACACTTAGCAATTTCAACTAAGGTTAGGAACCCTATAATTAAATTCTCACACCTACACAATCAAAAGATGACATAGTTAAGAAGTTTTTCCCTGCCTCTATGAAGAGCAAAACAAATCACTAAGCAATGCTAAGAAACCCTAGCTCTCACCCCACACCGAAATCAAAGGAGCAAATTGGTGGAAAGCTTCACCATAGCCTCCTACAATGAATCAAACTCCAACACAAGAGGATAACAAGAATCATGAAGTGGTTTAACAAGAAACCCAAAACTAGGGTTTGAAAGTAAACACACAAGGAATGAAAAACACTTACCGATTCTTGGCTCAAATCAAAGAGGAGAACACCATGAACAACTTCTATATTGGTGGCCACATCAAACTCTCAGCTTAGAGTGATGAAATCAACCCCTAAGTGGAGAAGAACCAAAAGGGAAAATATGAGAGAAAATGGAGAGGAAATGATGAAGTCTTGCAATGAAAGACTTTAGATGTGTAGAGATCCTCCACTCACTCCTCTCACTATCCAAGGGTCCAAAACAAATGTGGATAAAACAGAAATGGATCCAAGGGCTAAAAACAAGTCTTACAATGGAAGACTTAATACACCATACACAAAATCCATTAATTTGTCAAACAATGCCTTAACATCCAAGAGTTGAGAATAAGGCAATGAAAATGAATAAAGGATCCAAGGGTTGACTTGAAGTCTTGCCAAGTGAAAGACTAAGAATAATGGATTCTTACATTTAAGTGTCATCTAAACAAGGCCCTATGTTCCAAGGGTTGAGAACAAATATGGGAGAAAAAGATCAATGGCTAGGAGTGAGACACCATTTGAAAGTGGGAAATGACTAATTTCTCTTCAACTTAGGGTTAATTACAAGAGTGTCATCATGTTTCTTAATTACCCTTCTACCCCTTGTCATCCTCTCTACTTACCACCATGTCATTCATACCCCAACACTTAGTCAAATCTCAACATTTTTCACTAAGTGCTCTAAATATGAAAATACTAATTTACCATTTGGTCATTTCTCTCCTGAAATCATTTCTAATTATTCTCATTATTCACAAAATGAAAATATAGCAAACAATTCACATAAGTGTTACACTAAAACGTCTACAATAAACCAAGTTAACACGTACAAGAACGTAACACGATTGTCGAAGCTCCAACTAAAAAATGTTGAACGAACTCACTTAGTCGTCAACAAACAATAAATCCCAAAGCCGAAAACGAAAGTCCGCGGCGTCGTCCCACTAAGTCCAAAACTTAAACGCAAAAAAATTACACGTACCAAGATTACATAAGATGTTATGGATAAGTGACATCACAAAACGTTAACAATTGGAAAAATAATTCCAGAAGGGAGAAACGAAATGTGGGAGATTACATCGCGGGCGTGCCAGATTCGTTGAAGAATCGATTCAAACGAAAGACAACTAGTATCCTTATTGGGATGGGATCAGGCGATTGAACGATTGAAAGATACCAAACTCTCAGTCAGGTTCTTTTTGCCTTAATGAAAAGAACTATTATGTTAAATTGCTAAACTAAAGTGAATTGAAAGTGCAAGAAAAGTAAAAGAATTGAAAGATAATACTGTATTGAAATTGAAGGAATTGATAATACATAAAATATAAGTTTTATGTTGTGCTGCTAGAGAGTTTGCTACGTTGTTCTAAAAAAACTAAAAATACTCTAGATACAACAAGCAATTTTGAATTATATTCTAAGTGTGTCATGTGTCCATCTTCTAGTTGCAACGGCCAACTGTTGTCAACCATTCCTTTCTTAACTTCCACATTCTATAAAAAACAAACTTGTGATAGGCTGAAGTGTTTCTCCACTTTCATTCCAATTCTCTCAGATTCCTTTACAAATCTACCTCTATATATGTTGAATATATCCTCCAACATTGGCCACGTTCACTTTTCCCTATTTCTTTGCCACTAAACAACTCAAATATCCACAAAAATAGGACATGTGTTGTTAGTGGAAATCTTCTTTCTCTGTAGCCATTCATAAATCTGCCACGTTTTCATGGAAGGTATGAATCAGACTCCTTTTATAACTCCATCTTTGTATATTTGAGCATAACCTCCAAAACTGGCCATATTCAATTCCTATTTCTTTACTACTAAACTCCTCAAACCCTCTAAAATAGGGAACATGTTGTTAGTGGATGTTTATCTCTTTTGTAGCCATTTGTGAATCTGCCACATGTTCCTTTCCTCTTCCATTAATTCCACCAATCAGCATCTGCCACATAGGATGACATTTTAGGGTGTCAACATTGCCCCCCAAATTTGTGAAGCCTCGTGAATTTCTTCTAAATGAGGCTTAACAAAAAAATATGGGTAAATACCACTGACACCCCTCAAAGATATCCTAATCCCACAAAGACCCCCTCGATATTCACTATTCCCACTCGGACCCCCTCAAAATTGAATTTTTTCCCACAAAGACCCCCTCCGTCTCCACGCCGTTAAACTGTGTCGTTAACCACCATGTGAATTATCTATTTTGCCCTCAAAATGATATAAAATGACTTTCATATCCTTCTTCTTCTTCAATTTGGGCATCTCAAAACCCTAACCCTAATTTATATACATAGAGAGTTTGGAAGTGAGAAATTGGGAGAGAGATTAAAGATGGGGATTGTATATATTGCATACCCATATATACATATATATATATATATACTGTTATATATACCCGTGTATATATATAGCTGATATATATATAGTTATATACCCGTACATACATATATATACCCGTATATACATATATATACCCGTATACATATATATACCCGTATATATATGTGTGTGTGTATATATATGTATAGATCTATATATATATGTGTGTGTATATATGTATCTATATGTGTGCGTCTGGTGTGCAGGTGTGTGTGTGTGTGTGTGTGTGTGTGTGATAGAGAGAGAGAGAGAGAGAGAAAGAGAGAAAGAGAAAGAGAGAGAGAAAGAGAGAATTAAAAAAAAATTAAATGTTTTTTTTTATTTTATATTTATTTTCGAATTTAGTATTTTTTTTTTGAAATTTAATATATATATTTTGAATTTTATATTTATTTTCAAATTTTCAAATTTTTATGTTTTTTTTGAATTTTATAATTATTTTCGAAATTTAATATATATATTTTAATTTTTATGTTTTTTGCAATTTTTATATTTATTTTCGAAATTTAATATGTTTTTTTGAAAAAAGAATAATTTCGAAATTTATATATATTTTTAATATTATATTTATTTTCGAATTTATAATATTTTTCAAATTTTAAAATATATTTTTTCGAATTTTATATACATTTTGAAAATTTAATACAATTTTTTTTGAATTTTAAATATTTCTTTCAAATTTTATATATTATTTTTGAACTTTATAATTTAGGTATGTTTATTGAAATTTAAATATTTTTTTGAATCTATATATTTTTCCCATTTTTATATATTGTTTTCTAAATTTTTATATATTTTTAGATTTTAATATAATTTTTCAAACTTTTATATTTTTTTTGCATTTTCAGATTTTATATAATTTTTTTGAATTTTAAATATTTCTTTCAAATTTTATATATTATTTTTGAATTTTATAATTTATTTATTTTTTCTAATATATATATATATATATTCGTAAAATATATATATATATATATATTTTCGTAATATATATATATATTTTTGGCGTATGGGTAATTTCATACTTTATATATTACCCTAATGTAATAAGTGAAACCTTAAGGGGTGCTACTGCAATTTACCCTTTTTTAAAATATATATCGAAGGGCAAATTAGTAATTTCACAATAAAACGTCAATAAAACTAACGGCCGTCTGTCAGAGGGGTCCGTGTGGGAATACTCAATATCGAGGGGTCCGTGTGGGATTATGGTATCTTTGAGGGGGTGTCGATGGGAATAACCCAAAAAATTTTGTAGCCACCCAATGCTTGATTTCTGCCAAAAAAATCTATCTTTTAAATTCCACCTTAGGATTTTCAGCCGAAGAATATTCCACACATGACAGATCTTGGGTGACCATCTCTTCACGTGCCATTATCTTTTCTTTGACTCAATCAAATCAATTTGAATTTTGACAGATGGCCAACAACAAATTCTGACACCCTTGGGAATCTTCTTTTCTCTATCGTCCAGCTAACTAACAGTGAACACAACTTCTACCAACAATATTAAATAAAACTGAAAAAGTTAAATAAACTAATTGTTTACAACCCCTAACCATAAAGGTTTTTTTTATTTCTACCAACCTAAGGCTGTCAATGATTGCCTAAAGTCATTCAAGGCCACCTAAGGTTGGCCTTGAATTTTGTTTTCTTCCAAAAGCTTAAAGAAACTTGGCCAATATATATTTTTTTAGATATCGACCATTAGTTGGATAAGTGTGAAGTGTTCCATCCAAATCCATCAATTGATAAGCCCCTCTAGTTAGAATTTAGCAGACTATATATGTGTCTTCCCAACTTGGAGTTCATTTACCAAATTTGGGGTCCTTTGTTCCAACTGGTAAATCAACCTTTCACACTGCGAAGTCTTTCGGCCTAACTATCTTTTGTAGGCCTTTTCATTTTTCTTTTTATGACCTACCAGGTGATACAAAGCACTAAGTCGTACTTCATCCATTTATTCCAATTCTACCAACATAACCACTATGTAATCTGCCAAAGTCAAGTCATTCTGATAAGCGATTCTAACAGATCTTAAACCTATTTCAATTGGAAGAACTTTCGGAATCAGCTCATGAGACATCTTCCTATGCAGATGTTTATATGGTCAATACCCCTCTTTAATTGGTAGACAGTATTCTACCAGCTCTTTGGCAAGACCCAACATCTCATAAGTTGGTCGAGGATCCTCTTTGGTGCCTAGGTTGACTTCCAATAGAGGGTTTTGCACTTCTGCCAGAGTACCATCCATCCTAGACGGTGCACTATCTTTCAGTTGTATGGTGTCCATCTTATTTAGGTCTTGATCTTGATCTTCGGTCATGTTGGCCGAAAGTTTTACATCTGCCATTACTACCATATTGATTCTCTTTTCAGCCAAGTAAAATTTTAGCCGAATGCAAGCGGCCCAAAAGGCTTGCTGCCTCATTATTTTCTTATATCCCTCAAGTTGTTCTTCCATAAGGAACCATTGATAATTCAGCAGAATTGGCTAGAAGTTTTAACTTCGACCGACGTACCTCTTTTATTAATTATGTCACTTCTTTGGTTGTGAGGCTCCTTTTCATAGTGGCAGATGCTGGTTTTCCCATTTTGTCCATACCTACAAATCTTATAGGCACACAATCTTTATCATATAAGCTTGCTTTGACCGAGTAGACTTTGGCCACAAATGGCATATCATCGACCTCCATAATTTTCACTTCATCTTCGTCCCAAAATTTCAACATTTGATACAAGGAAAATGGAATACACATGTTAGGATGAATCCAATCACGGCCCAAGAACAAATTATAGGCTGTTATAGATTCAATAATAAAGAATGCAATAAAGGTAGGGTTTCCGCCAACTATTATTTCAAGTGGCAGAATCCCTTTCGTGTTGACAACACCTTCACTGAACCCACTGATGGCCATATCTGTAGGAATGACATCTTTTATCCGTACCTTTTCCAAGTCATGTCCTTCCTTGTAAGAATCCACATTTCTTCCTGGAGTTTTACCATATTCATTTTCTTCAATCAGGTATTCTCTTTCTGCCACTGCTGTGACCAACGTTTCTGCCACTGATTTTTCTTCCACACTATCGGCCACTTAAAAAACTGTCGGGAGAACAAATGCCACATTACATGGGGCTTCTGTTGGAAATGACCCAAACTGAATTATATGTCTAGGAACATGCCTCAGATCCATGTCTTCGCCCTCGTCCATTTCTTACGAATTAGATTTTTCATCGACAGAAGTGGAAACATTCATGGACACCCATCATATTCCATTTCGGCCGAAATTAATTGGCCGGTTCGGAACTCCCTTCTTATCTCAGCCATCTTCTTTTGGCGCCTCCTTTTCTTAGATCTGGACATAAATCCTTCCTCATATTTCATCATCCTTGGAAACTTAGGATGTCTTAGCCTCTGCTATTGGTTTGGTGGAACCAAAGGTGGTTTAACCATTCTAACGTGGTGAGACCATCTCCTTTTTTAACCCAAATCTCAGACTGCAAAGTAGGTTTTCTTTTGAAAACTTGTTGCACTCGTCGTTCTGGAACATTTGTTTCTGCCATGGACTCTCTTGGGCGAATTATTGTTACTCCTTTTGGCCGATAAGAACTTAGATCTGGCCGAAAGTCACTTATGCCTGAATCTTTTATGCTATAGTCATTTCTGCCAAAATCATTTCTGCCACAATTAAATGTCAATATGTCGTGTACACTTCTTCTGGCAAAATAATGACCTTTTTGCTAATCATGTCCACTCCTGCTTTCACTATCTTCTTTGCAATTTGGACAACAACCATGATTAATAAGGGTAATTTGAGTTTCTCTTAATTTTATTTTCAATTCTTCCATCTTGCTATTTATTGCGGCAGATGGTAGAAACTCGTCCAAAGAATGTTCCATTTTTTCCTTCCCCTTTGAATATTTTTTCCCTGCTAACAAAATCATGTTGCTACTAATGATGGCGGGAAACGGATTGTCGTCAACTCCCATCATTTCTAGCTTCTTTTTCGGAAATTTCAATTTTTCATCATCGATCACTTTTTGTAGAGTATTCCAGAGAACTACACAATTATTCGTCGCATGATTCCACGAGTTGTGATATTTGCAAAACTATTTTCCTTTTAAATCGTTAACTGATGATATCATATGGCCTTTTGGTAAACTAATTATCTCATATGCCAAAAGGTGGTCGAAAATCTACTCAGTCTTAGCTAAATCAAAAGTATATATTTTACCAAAATCGGCCAAACCCTTCTTGGCCGTACTGGCAGACGACTGAGTTCCACTAGTAATAACTTTTGCCTTTGTCAAAGCGTCAGACACATAAGGCTTCTTGAAATTGATTTCTGTCAGATTCACTTCAAGACTTTCTTCTGCTTATACCGAGAAAATATCAAAGCTTGGTTCACGATAATATGTACTTGTAGAAGAATTCTTTCGATCATTTTTTTTCTCTTAAAATATTTTTCATATCGGGTGGCCCGATTGGCCAACTCGAAAAGGTCTCTAATTTCCATGCCCTCAAAACGCTTTCGAAGCTCGAACTCCAAACCGTTGAGGGCCAATCTTACATATTCGGTCTCTGGAAGTTCTACTCTGCACTTGAGTCTAGCCCTTCTAAACCTTGCAACAAAATTTTCCACGGTCTCACTTGGCAATTGTGAAAGCCTGGAAAGATCTGCCAAAGTTACCTTCGGCTTTGAATGGTAGAATTGATATTGGAAAAGTTCTTCCATCTGCAGCCAAGTTTGAACTGAGTTTAGCGACAGATGAATATACCAAATGAAGGATGCACCCGTCAACGAATTTGAGAAAAGCCTCAACTTGAGCCAAGAATTTGAACCTATTTCTCCACACTGAACCGTGAATCGACCAATGTGTTAAACAATAGAATGGTTCCCTTCTCCATAGAAGGTTACAAATTATGCGACCTTGTAGACTCTAGGAAACTCCATTTCATCAACAACTTCCGGTTATGGCTTCTGGTAGAAAGGTTAGTTGGTTCTTCTGGTAGAAAGGTTGGTTGGTTCTTCTGCCAGCCAACCAACCCATATTCCTGATTGAATAATTCTACCAGCTGACCTCTATCTAAGGTGATATGCTGGGCTGGTTGGTTTACGACGAGCTATATATTAACATTATGCTACCACCTGGGCACTACTGGTTGCCCCCGGGTGGATTTAGCGAATTTGGTGGATTTTGTCTCCAATGTGGCTGATTGCTCCCCGGGTTTGGAAGATCTCTCCCAGACAAATTTGGAGGAAAAACCTGATGTCTTAGAGGTGGCAGATACAACTGCAGTATAGGTTGAACTGGTGGTGGGCATACATGTTGTTGTTGAAACAATGGTAAGGTTGGTTGTGGCTAAACTTCAGGCCATTGTATCGGCATAGGCATTGGAAGATATGCCTGGGGAACCAAATCATATGAATTGTCCTAAGGAAAACTATGGCCTATTACAACATTCAATGGCAACAGAACTTGTTGTTGTTGAGCGACAAAAATGGCAGAAGTGGCAAAAACTTGAATTGTCGGCTATTGGAATTATGGTAGATTCGGTTGTGGTAGAATCTGCATTGGTTGTGGATATAAAGGCTATTTTTGAAACAATGACAAAGTTGGTTGTGGTTGAACTTCTGGCCATTGCATCGGTATAGGTGCTGGAAGACTTGCATGGAGTGCCGAAACATAGGAGTTGGCTTGAAGGAGATTATACCCCATCATAGCACTCAATGGTGGCAGAAGTTGATATTGCTGAGTGGCAGAAGTGGCAGAAATGGTAGAAGTGGCAAAATCTGAACTGCAAATTGAGCATTCAACTGGGATGCCGAATCTATATGATTGGTAGATGGCTTGTTGTGTGAAGACTAACCTTCAATTACATCCATCCTTGCAGTGAGGCTTGCATTTGATTCGAGAAGCCTCTCCATCATCGAAGTTAAATTCGCGATTTGTGCTTGTGTTGCTGGCGAATCGGAGTGTACAAGCACTTTATGTAATGAACCATGGTTTGGACTACCCATTGATGCTGATGGAATTTTGTCCAGGTTCTCCTCTCCGGTTATAGCAAATTTGGTTAATCTTGTCTTATATGTCATTTGACAACTTCAACATAGGTCCTGTCGGGGCATGCCAATATGTTATTGATTTTTGTCGAGATAGCGGGCGTCGCAGATTCGTTGAAGAATCGGTTGAAACAAAGGACAACTAGTATCCTTTTTGGGTCGATTGAACGAGAAAAAGATACCAAACTCTTGGTCAGGTTCTTTTTGTCTTAGTGAAAAGGACTTTTGTGTTGAAATTGCTAAACTAAATTGAATTGAAAGTGCAGTGCATGAATTGAAAGTGCAAGGAAAGTAAATGAATTGAAAGACAATACTTTATTGAAATTGCAGGAATTGAAATTAAAGAAAATATAAGTTTTGTGTTGTGCTGCTGGAGAGTATGCTACGTTGTTATAAACAAACTATTTATACTCTAGATACAACAAACAATTTTGAATTCTATCCTAAGTGTGCCATGTGTCCATCTTCTAGTAGCAACTGCTAACTGCCATCAACCATTCCTTTCTTAACTGCCACGTTCTATAAAAAACAAACATGTGATAGGCTGAAGTGTTTCTCCACTTTCACTCAAATGCTCTCAAATTCCTTTATTATTCTACCTCTATATATGCTGAATATATCCTCCAACATTTGCTACGTTCACTTTTTCCCTATTTCTTTGCCACTAAACAACGCAAATATCCACTAAAATAGGACATGTGTTGTTAGTAAAAATCTTCTTCTTCTGTAGCCATTCATAAATCTGCCACGTTTTCAAGGAAGGTATGAATCAGACTCCTTTTATAACTTCATCTTTGTATATTTGAGCATAACCTCCAAAACTAACCACGTTCAATATCCATTTATTTGCTATTAAACTCCTCAAACCCACTAAAAGAAGGAACATGTTAGTTGATGTTTATCTCTTTTGTAGCCATTTGTGAATCTACCACGTGTTCCTTTCCTCTTCCATTAATTCCTCCAATCAACATCTTCCACGTAGGATGACATTTTAGGGTGTCAACAACCTTATCCTTTAAATTATTTGATTATTATTGTTATTATGTAAAGTAGTTTCCAAAAGTATATTATTGTGTCCTTGAAATTTATTTTTTTTATTTTTTGTGTTATTAATTGTTTTAGCACATTTATCAAATGTAAAAAAGAAAATAAAATTGTTGGCCTCACATTGTATAAACCACGTGCTTAGTAAAATGAAAATCCAACAAATAAAGCACGTGTTTGGGTTGGTACAATATGGGATTGCTAAAGTGAAGTCTCCAAAGTGAAAAATAATCGTCTCCTGCACCAGTTCTCTCCAATTATAGGGCCCACAGGTTGAAAACTATAAACTTACCCACCAACCTTTATCCAATTCACATGTATACACAATTTCTCTCCAGCTATGGGGCCCACAGGTTGAAAAGTATAAACTTACCCACAACCTTTATCCAATTCACCACAATACCACAATTTGAATATATATATTTATAAGTTACCTACCAACTTTATCCAATTCACAACAATACCACTATTTTGGTATTGTTAAAAAGTTACCCACCAAATTTTGAAAATTCACAACAATACCACTATTTTGGAAATTTAGAAATTACCCACTAAAATTTGGAAATTCACAACAATATATAATATGCACATATATATATAAAGGCCCACCGAGTTGTTTATTAGTGTACGTTTCATACTACGTATAGTGTTCCTTATTACATAAATGATGGAACTCTATTACAGTGAATTGTATTTCTTATTACAAAAATGATAAAATTCTATTACAGTGAAGTTGAAATGATATATGTATTTTTTAATATATTCATTTTGATGGTAAATTTAAGGCTTATACTTTCTTATAGTATTCTTACTACAAAAATGAAGTTATAGTGATGATATATGTGTTTTACATTATACTCATTTTGATGGCAAATCCAAGAGTTGCATTTTTTAGTAGTGTACATTACAAAAATGATGGAACTCTATTATAGTAAATTATGTTTTTTATTATAGAAGTGATAAAATTCTATTACAGTGAAGTTCAAATCCAAGAGTTACATTTTTAGTAGTGTACATTACATAAATAATGGAATTCTATTATAGTGAATTGTGTTTTTTTATTACATAAATGATAAAATTCTATTAAAGTGAAGTTGAAATGATGTATGTATTTTCCACTATACTCATTTTGATGGTAAATCGAAGGAATATTTTATTGTGTTTCTTACTAAAAAAAATGAAATTGGGGTGATGATATACGTGTTTTATATTATACCCATTTTCATGGCAAATCCAAGAGTTGAATTTTCTATTGGTTTACGTTTTATACTACGTATTGTATTTTTTATTATAGAAATGATGAAACTCTATTACAGTGAATTGTGTTTCTTATTACAAAAATGATAAAATTCTATTACAGTGAAGTTGAAATGATATATATATTTTTCAATGTAATCATTTTGATGGTAAATTTAAGGCTTATACTTTTTTATTGTATTCTTACTATAAAAATGAAGTTAGAGTCATTATATATGTGTGTTTTTATTATTGTAATTATATATATATATGCAAATAGTGGTGTTATTGTGAATTTCAAAAAGTTTGTGGGTAGCTTTATAATTTTTCAACTAGTGGGCCCTTATATATATATATATATATATATATATTATCCACAAACTTGTGGTATACATGTGAATTGGATAAAGGTTGGTGGGTAAGTTTATAATTTTAAACCTGTGGGCCACATAGCTCGAGAGAATCGGTGCATGAGACAATTATTTCTCCTCCAGAGCAGGGAGTTCCTAAAGTCCACGTGTAGTCACGTTCCTGCTATTTATGATTGCTTTAATACTATTTCAAAAAATGAAAAGAAAAAAAATTATTTGACCTTTAAAAATTATTATATGTTACGATTAGGAAAAAATAATTTATTGAAATTAAAACCGCAAAAATAAATTGAATCTTATCAAATCGGTCATCGGTATGAGTAGTTACTTTATATAGGTCTCGGGAATTAGTCCCAATCCGTATGGAGGCTACGTTTGTTTAGCGGGAAAGGAAAAGTAAAGGAGAAAATTCCTAAGTTTTTGGAGTTTGGTTAGCGCGAAAAGAAATTTTTTGAGAAAAATAATAAGTTTCCGGCAACGTTGAATTTTCCTCAAAATATTTCCAAAAAAAAAACACTGCAAAATTTTTATTTTCACAAGAAACCTATCTTTTTATCTACTAGTTTTTTTATTTTAACCTCATATTATTGTGTTATTATTTTCTACACAAACTACCTCAACCAGACATTCTTTTCCACTCAAAAACTATTTTTAACCAAAATTATGTTTTCCATAATAAAAGTTATGTCACGCCCCTAAATTCCAAAGACTCCCGAACCGGGACATCCGACGAATCCAGGTTGTGATCCATACAACAAGAGATCAATTGAGATCCTAAATAATTATAAAACGAATGGAATATTATTAATAACAATAATTCCATACATAACCAAGCAGAAGCTAAACCAAATGATACACAAGGTACATCGAGACGCCGAAAGAATATATCTCTACAATGATGCAACGATACAAAATACAAGGAAGAGATATTCCCGTTGGCTTTGAAATTCTATTTCAAACTATAAATCTTATTTTGATATTAATAAAACATTCAAAATCGTGTTTGGTACTAATATGACTTTGAGCTAAGAGTTTCAGCAAGTACAAGTAAATTATTCGGAAAGATCATATATACCAAAAAGCAACAAGCGATAAGGAAACTCAAGCGCAAACTCGAAGAAGGACAAAAAGATCAAAGAAAGAACAAAAGCTGGACTTAAGACCCGGGGTAGATAGGTCGGGGTGAGAATATTGTAACAAGGTATCTTATGCGTTGATTGATCTTATAAGCTCAAGTAATTAATCAAACGAACTCAAACGGATCAAAAACGGACCTTGAAAATATTTCTTGGAGTCACCCAGTCGACTGGCCATGAAATGGCAGCCGACTGACTGTGACTCAGTCGACTGGCCAATAAGGACCCAGCCGACTGGATGAACCAGTGAGCTATAAACGTTTTGACTGCATGAGGCAGTCGACCGGCTTGTCCAAGGCAGTCGACTGACTGTGCCCAGTCGACTGGCAGTTAAGGACCCGACCGACTGACTGAACCAGAGAATTATGAACATTTTTAATTGCCTGAGGCAATCGACTGGCCTATCCAAGGTAGTCGACTGACTCATGAGGCAGTCGACTGGCCTTCTTGAGACAGGCGACTGACCCTAGCCGTTGGGAAAAATATTTTAAATCTAAGCATGGAGACAGTCGACTGGGTGCCGGTAGACAGTCAACAGGGTGTTTCAGGATTTTAAGGAAAATTATTTCTAAACAATATTTTTGCCCAAAAACAAATGATTTTGATTGCTGATTTTCAGGTCCTACTCTCCATATTGTCTAGGGTGAGATACACTCTGTTGGCCTTGAAATTTATTCTCGGACAATAAATCCTATTTTGATATTAACAAAACATTTAAAGCATGTTTAATACTAATGAATTACCGAGTTTATGTTTTCAGCAAATGAGATATGTGTATTGTAAGCTAAGAGATTGAAAAACAAATGAGAAAGAAGTGAAAGAAAAGCTCTCAAAATTCTGCAGAAATTTTCTCTACAAAAGCCATTGAAACCAAGCTTTGAAAATCTGATTTTCTCCAAGTTTCTTTGAAAATTAAAACCTCTAGTATCTCTTCTTATTCTCCAAATATCATTCATTGATCATATCCCTTGAGAATACATTTCTAGAGCTATTATAAAATCACCAAAAACACTTGAGCTTATATTGATTTATCTTCCATAAAAACCTTTGGGTTTTGAGTGTTTTTGTTCTTGAGTGATTTTATTGATTACATACAAATTTGTAATCTCGGACAAGTGAAGTCCACCGATTGTTCAAGAGAGGGTTGTTTTCTTGATTGAGAGACAAGCTCGAGAGGCTTGTGTTGTAAAGGTTTGCCATTCCACCTGTGAAGGAAGGGCCATAGTGAAAGGATCGGGAAAAGTCTCAAGAAGGGGTTCTTGAGCCGAGGAGTAGGAGTTACCGAACCTCAAAAAATCACAGTGTCAATCTTTCTATCTTTCTCTCCTTATTTCATTAATTTGCATGCTATATTTACTTGAATATCTTGTATGCTAATTAGTCATGTGATTAGTTGTTAGATAAATTGTTCCAATTTCGAAAAGGAGTAGAAATATTTTGATCACCCTATTCACGCCCCCTCTAGGGTTAATTAGTGACTAACAATTGGTATCAGAGTCTAATCTCTATTGTTTTTGGACTTAACCGTCTTAGAGAACGATCATGGCCTCATATTTAGTTGCTCACGTTGAAGGACAATCTATTATTAGACCCCCATGGTTTGATGGTTCAAACTATAGCTATTGGAAGACTAGAATGATAGACTTTCTTCAAGCTATTGATTTTCATATTTGGCAAGTTATTGTTGATGGACCTTTCACTATAACAAAAATAGTAAATGGAAAAACTATCCCCAAATTCCCAATGAATGGGATAATGATGAGCGTAGGCTTATGTATGCTAAAGCTAAGGTGAATATAAATTATGCCTTAAGTCCAAACGAATTTAATCATGTCTCTACTTGCTCCACGACAAAAGAAATGTGGGATAAACTTTAAGTAACTTATGAAGGTACTACTAAAGTTAGAGAATCTAAAATTGATATACTTATGCATGAATATGAATTATTTTCCATGAAGGAAGATGAAAATATCAATTCTATGATGTCTCGTTTCACTAACATTTTGAATGGACTAAAGCATCTTGGTAGAATTGTTCCTAGATTCGATGCGTCACGCAAAGTGCTTAGAAGTCTTCCGGTTAAATGGGATGCAATGGTAACGGCAATCAAAGAAGCTCATGATCTCAACAACATGAGTATTTATGAGATTTTCGGTTCTCTACTCACTTGGGAAATCACATTGAAATCTCGTGAAGACGACATCAAGCCAAGAAAAGGTATAGCTTTGCAAGCCTCTACCAAAAATGAAGCCATTGAGCCAAATGAAGAAGAAGTGGATGAGGACATTGCTTTGCTCACTCAAGAATTAAATAAATACCTTCAAAGAAAGAAAGCCAATGGTGGAAAATTCATGAGGAGAATCGAATCAAAAGGCGAGCCTAAGAAAAGGGAACCTCCAACGTGTTTTAATTGTGGAAAGTCGGGACACTACAAAAGTGATTGCTTCAAGCTCGAAAAGGAGAACGAGAAAAGACCAAGCAAGATGGCTATGAATGCCACATGGGATGACTACGACTCATGTGACTCGGATGAGGAGGAAAATGGTGAAGAAATGACAAACCCTTGTTTCACGGCAAATGAAAAAGAGGTACATTTAAATTCACATTCATTAGATAAAGATAAATTATCATATGATGAACTTCTCTCTTCTTATGATGAATTACAAAATGCATTTGGAGAATTGCATGATGGATTTGAAAAGTTAGCTAGAAAATATATTCTTCTTAAGAAAGCTAAATCTTCATGTAGCTCTATTACTTCCAACTTAGAAGTTTCAAGCAATGACAAAAGCATAGAGCTAGAAAAGGAAAATAATCGGTTAAAAAATACTATAGATGATCAAATAAATGTCTTAGCTAAATTTACAAAAGGAAAGGAAAACCTTAGCATTATGTTGGGAAGACAAAGAGGATCATTTAATAAATGTGGTCTAGGGTATGATGCTTTTGACAAAGATGTTATTATCTTGAAAAAGAGGAAATCATTAAGGCATACATTTACAAGACAATCATCTCATGCATCCTCAAATGATCATAAGCATGTTACATGTTATTATTGCAAGAAAAATGGACATAAGGAAAATGCATGTTTACTTAGGAAGAAGAAAGTGATAACAAAAATGATTTGGGTTCCAAAAGGAACCATTCCATGCTTGCATAGAAAGGAGAATGTTATACCAAAAATGATTTGGGTTCCAAAAGGAACCATTGCATCTCTTTCTAACCCTAGTGGACCCAAGATAAATTGGGTACCAACAAATGTTACTTAAATTTGTTTTGTAGGTATGCTTGAAGTCCGCTTTAAGGAAATGGCTTATTGGTAGCGGATGCTCAAGGCATATGACATGAGACTAATCAAAATACATTTCTCTAAAAACTTATGAAGTAGGAAACGTAACTTTTGGAGATAACTCTAAAGGCAAAATTATAAGGATTGGCTCAATTGGTATATATTCCACTATTTCTATAGATAGTATGTTTTTGGTTGATGGTTTGAAGCATAACTTATTTAGCATTAGTCAAATTATGTGACAATGGCTATGATGTTATTTTTAGGACCAATGCATGCTTAGTTAAGAAAGATGGGAATCAATTGTCAAATGCTAAAAGAAATGGAAATTTGTACTATGTTGCTTTATGAATGTCTTCATTGATTGATAAATGATCATTATTCATGCATCACATTCTTTTGTTGCTTGAAATTGCATGAGACAAGTGTCACATTGATTTAGACTGAAATTATTTCAAAAGGGTGATTCTTATGAAAATATATTTTCATTGTGCTTTCAAATGTTCAAAGAATTTTGAAATGAAATTAATCTTCCTATGTGCTATAGCTTTACAAATCTTGAAAAAGGACATATAATTTATTTTTGCTAATCAAGGGAAGTTATATTGGTTTTCTTGTCAAATTCTTGATGATTGAACATGGATGATGCATATGGTTGTTTACTATGATTCAATATGGAGTTTCATTCTTATCACTAATTTCATATTGGTTCATTGACTTGATCAATAACCATGAGCATATCTTACTACTTGAATTGAAAAATGCACTTCATGATAAGGTTCTTGAATGATAAATTCAATTGGAGCATTATTTCTTTGAATGATCTATCTAATGCAAATGAGGATAAGGAATAAGTGATTAAATTCTATGCGATTAAATGATTCATCATCCTCTATTATATATCTTATTGGTAATCATTCTCGAGGTATTTGCATAAAAGATTCTCATAAAAATGATTTTCATGTGCTTAGCCTTTGTTGTTTGTAATTGTAACCTTGGTTGAAGCTATTTAATATATGTTTGGATCTTTATTATGAAAAGGTACTATAGGTTCCTCTTTTATAGGTTCCCCTTTGAAGGAAGCATGTTGAAAAGATGGAGATTTTGTGCTCAAATGTTGCTATCTTGAATGTTTATTGAAAAACATGATTCATGAGTTTTATGTGTACATATCATGAAAGACATACGTTTTTATTGTTCTTGCATTATTATGATTTTCTCAATGATATATAATATTTTCTATATCTTAAAATTTTATATCATTATCATACATGCATACTCTTGTATATCTTATAATGCATATTAATGTTGCAATCTATGTCTAATAATGGTGACCCAAGGTTTTGACCATTATTATTCCAAGATCTTAACCAAGAAGGATATAGATTTTTCTTTGCACATATGAATGGAATTAAAATTCTAAAAATGCCACATGCCTCTTTGCATGAAATGTTTTTATCTAATGCATTCCTATATGAAAATTTTTCATGAAGTGATTCACAATGCTTTGAAATGTATAAGTTTTAGAAAATGAGTTTAAAACTATCATAAGCTGTACTTAATTTGAAAAATTATCCAAGAGGGTGTTTTAAATGGCTTTAAGTGATTTTCTTATGGATGAAGGATGTTTTAGAACCTATATTGATAAACATTCTTTTTGTTGTTTAGCATTTTTAACTCATCACAAATTTGGTTATAAGATTCATTGGAGTATTATGTTTACCAATTTTTGATGTGTTGAGAAAAGACGTTTATCACAAACATGCAATCTATTTCAAAATGAGCATGATAGATGAATTTATTTTCTTCTTGGGAAAAATACATTTAAGTGTCATGACATAATTTCAAATACTTTTTGACACTTCGGTTTTGGGATTATATGGTTTCCTTGGTTGACTACTCTTGGACTTAGATGTTTAGTAACATAATTAAGACTATAAATTATATGTTATCTTGGTTCATCTCTTATTATTTTAGATAAACATTTTTACCATATATATAAGAGATATATCTTGTGTTTTTAGCACTTGTGAAGATTACATATCTTTGCCATTACATTAAAGTTTTCAAAGACATGCACTTATGAGAAATATTGAGATCACCTTCATGATTATAATTTTCTTCATCAACATTATCACAAAGTTTATCCAAAAGAACTCATTGTGTAAAATTTCATAAACATATGGAAATGCCTTTGAACATTAATGTGTTAGCATTTGTCTTGTGTATTTTTCACTTGCTTATTTTAAAATATTTTTTTCTTAGTCATCATCATGATTTTTACTTTATTCACATTACATTCTATAATTAGATGTTGCATATGTGTTTATTTATTTTCATGTGATTAAAGATGAAGGTGTTGTTGACTTATTCTTAAGTGCTCATATGTGATTTTAAGTGAATTTTCATACATGACTATGTGAGTTTAAATGATCTAGTGTTTGAGTGTTCTTTGTTTACATATAGTATGTTGAATACTTATGGTTTGAGCTTTAATTCAAACACACTCACTTGAACATTAAGTCACTTTTCATTTAAGTCATTCACTTGATATATGTATTTGATTTATGAAAATCTATGTTGAACATATATCCTATTTGTCTATAAAAATCAAGCAAATGGTTTAGTCATCATTGATGACATGTGCTAGCATGTCCTCGTTGCCTTCATGAATGCAAAGTTATGTTTGTAATTTGATAATCATCTTAAGCATATTCATGAAATGTGTGGACATCATGAGATTATGTTACTTCAAATGATATATTATAAGATCACAATTCATTTATGCAACTTGATTCTCTTCTTGTACTTAATTGTATTTACTCTTTTTAATGATGTCAAAAAAAGGGGAGAAAATTAGTTGATGAGTATATGTTGTATGCACATTCTTAGGGGGAGCTTTGCTCCTTGGTGATAGGGGAATAAATCCCAAACTTTATACATATGACTATGTGCTTATTTTCAATCATGTGCCCATTGAATGCGTTTTTACAAGCGTTATTTGTATGTCAAAGAATCCTTTTCATCGTTCACGAATTAAGCATATCGAGATTATGTACCATTTCTTACGTGATCATGTTGCTAAAGGAGACATTGTATTGGTTTTTATTGACACTAAAAATCAATTAGCGGATATTTTCACAAAGCCTTTTTCCGGAGGATTTTCTTTCAAAACTCGTAGAGAAATTGGGTTGGCTTTGGACGTTGATGTATTAGCATGATAAATTCTTTATTCAACCGTCACTTCCCACCTTTTTATGTTGCCAAAGGGGGAGAAGTAAGTTGCTTTCGTGTAAGTCATGTTTATGTGTGCCTCCATGCTAGTGTATGAAATTGCAAAAATATATTTACTAAGGGGGAGCATGTAATGCACACATTGAGGGGGAGTATCACTTGATACTTCACCATTTACCCGTAAACACGAAATGTTTTGTCAACATCAAAAAGGGGATATTGTTGGCCTTGAAATTTATTCTCAGACAATAAATCCTATTTTGATATTAACAAAACATTTAAAGCGTGTTTAAGACTAATGAATTACAGAGTTTATGTTTTCAGCAAAAGACAGGTGAACAACTCGGAAAGAAAACTTGATTTAAAGCAAAAAGCCGTGAAAGAAATTGAAGCGCAAAAATGGAAAATCAATAAATTCAACGGCAAAGGCGAAAGTTGAAGACTCAAGACTTGGGGTAGATAGGTTGGGGAGCGATCATTGTAACAAGGTAATTTTATGTGTCGATTTTGTTATATAAGCTCGAGTCTAAAATGAACCGAACTCAAATGGAATGAATTTTTTTTTACCGAACTTAAACAGAAAGAAAAATATTTTTATTAAATGTTTTTCAAGTTATAGTCGACTAGAAGAATCCTTTGTATTGTCTAGTAGTCGACTAAAACAATCAGTAGCATCAAGTTTTCATCCATTTTTTAAGTAGTCGACTAAAGCCCTCAAGTAGTTAACTAGAACCACCCATCTAGTCGACTAAAACCATTTGAGTCGACTAGACTACATGAATTAGTCGATTAGAACCTCTTATAGTAGACTAGAAGAATCAATCTAGTCAACTAGAAGCTCAAAGTAGTCGACTAGTTTGAACCTCAAATTCTGCAGTTTTTCAGAAAACAGCTTCAATGTTTTGTGCATCATGTTTAATGGATTACAAACGGCTCTTGACTTCTATAAATCAATACTCACTCTCATAACCCTAATGTATTGATATATATAGAATGAGATATGTGTATTGTAAGCTAAGAGATTGAAAAACAAAAGAGAAAGAAGTGAAAGAAAAGCTCTCAAAATTCTGCAGAAATTTTATCTACAAAAGCCATTGAAACCAAGCTTTGAAAATCTGATTTTCTCCAAGTTTCTTTGAAAATCAAAACCTCTAGTATCTCTTCTTATTCTCCAAATATCATTCATTGATCATATCCCTTGAGAATACATTTCTAGAGCTATTATAAAATCACCAAAAACACTTGAGCTTATATTGATTTATCTTCCATAAAAACCTTTGGGTTTTGAGTGTTTTTGTTCTTAAGTGATTTTATTGATTACATACGAATTTGTAATCTTGGACAAATGAAGTCCACCGATTGTTCAAGAGAGGGTTGTTCTCTTGATTGAGAGACAAGCTCGAGAGGCTTGTGTTGTAAAGGTTTGTCATTCCACCTGTGAAGGAAGGGCCATAGTGAAAGGATCAGGAAAAGTCTCAAGACGAAGTTCTTGAGCCGAGGAGTAGGAGTTACCGAACCTCAAAAAATCACGGTGTCAATCTCTCTATCTCTCTCTCCTTATTTCATTAATTTGCATGCTATATTTACTTGAATATCATGTATGCTAATTAGTCTTGTGATTAGTTGTTAGATAAATTGAATTGAATTTATTCACTTGACTATTGAAGAAATTGAGTATTGATTATATATTGTTCCAATTTCGAACAGGAGTAGAAATATTTTGATCACCCTATTCACCCCCCCTCTAGGGTTAATTAGTGACTAACACACTCTCCAAACCCTAGTGTTACACTATATAAAGAAATAGATATGGATTGAAATCTTAAGGTTCTTGTGTGAGAAATTTTCCAAATATTATTCATCTCTTATTTTCTCTCAAGCATCTTCTGAAAAATCTTTTGATAGCAAGAAAAATCCAAATCTCGTTTGTCACTCCTATCATTTTGAAGATTTAAACTCAAGCTTTGTGATTATTCTCTTATTGAAAATATATTGTGAGAATATATATATCTTGAGTTCTTGAAATATCACCTAAAAACACTTGAGCTTATATTGATCTATCTTCCGTAAAAACCTTAGGGTTTGAGTGTTTTTGTTTCTAGGGTGATATATTGATTGCATACACAAATTTGTGATCTTGGGAGAGTGAAGCCCATTGTATCAAGGGAGGATTGTTCTCTTGATTGGGTGAAGAGCTAGTTAGTTCTTTTTTCAACCTATTGAAGGAAAAGCCATAGTGTGAGGATTGGGAAAGTCTCAAGGAAGGGGATTCTTTGAGCCGAGGAGTAGGAGTTACCGAACCTCGTAAAAATCACGGTGTCAATATCTCTATCTCTATCTCCTTACTTTATGTTCATGCATGCTTAATTTATATTGTGGTAAATAGCTTGTTGAAATTAAGTTAAATTATTCATTGCATGTTTACCTTGTAAATTAATATAGACTCTTTTTGCATGTTCTAGTAAGAATTAAAAGGAGTTATAAAATTATTTTTAAACCCTATTCACCCCCCTCTAGGGTAAATGAGTGACTAACAATTGGTATCAAAGCCTAATCTCTACTTGTTTTAGACTTAACCGTCTTAGAGAACGATCATGGCCTCAAACATAGTCACTAATGTAGAAGGACAATCAAACAATAGGCCCCCTTTGTTTGATGGTTCAAACTATAGTTATTGGAAGACTAAAATGATAGAGTTTTTTCAAGCTATTGATTATCAATTTTGGCTAGTTATTGTCGATGGACCTTTTACCAAAGTGGTTGATGGAAAAACTATTCCCAAATTGCCCAATGAATGGGATAATGATGAGCGTAGACTTATGTCATTTAATGCCAAAGCTAAGGTAAATCTAAATTGTGCCTTAAGTCCAAATGAATTTAATCGCGTCTCTACTTGCTCCACGGCCAAAGAAATGTGGGTTAAACTTGAAGTTACTTATGAAGGAACCACTTAAGTTAGAGAATCTAAAATTGATATACTTATGCATGAATATGAATTATTTGCCATGAAGGAAGATGAAAATATCAATTCTATGATGTCTCGTTTTACTAATATTTTGAATGGACTAAAGCATCTTGGTAGAATTGTTCCTAGATCCGATGCGGCACGCAAAGTCCTTAGAAGCCTTCCGGTCAAATGGGATGCAAAGTTGACAGCTATTAAAGAACCACATGATCTTAGCACTATGAGTCTCGATGAGATTTTCGGGTCACTCCTTACACGGGAAATTACCTTAAAATCTCGTAAAGAAGACACCAAGCCTAGAAAAGGTATAGCCTTGCAAGCTTCAACTAAAAGTGAAGCAAATGAGAGAAGCGAATAAGAGGTTGATGAAGACATTGCCTTGATCACTCAACAATTCAAGAGATTTCTTCAACGAAAGAAGGCTAAAGGTCGGAGGTTCTTAAAGAGCAATGAACTTAGAGGAGAGACAAGCAAAAAGGAGTCCATTACTTGCTTCAACTGTGGAAAACCGGGGCACTATAGAAATGAGTGTTTCAAGCCCAAAAAGGAGAACGAGAAAATGCCAAACAAAATGGCCATTAATGCAACATGGGATGACTATGACTCTTGTGACTCGGATGAGGAAGAAAATGGTGAGGAAATTGCAAATCTTTGCCTCATGGCAAATGAAGATGAGGTACATTTAAATTTACATGCATTAGATAATTTCATTTTGTCATATGATGAGCTTTTATTTTCTCATAATGAATTACAAGATGCATTTGAAAATTTATATGATGAGTTTGAAAAACTAGCTAAGAAACATAGTTTGCTCAAGAAATCTAAATCTTCATGTAATTTTACTTGCCTCACCATAGTTGATGAAAATGCAACAAATGACAAAAGTATGAAGATTGAAGAGGAAAATATTTTGTTGAAAAAGACCATTGATGATCAAATAAACATCTTAGAAAAATTCACAAAAGGAAAAGAAAACTTGAGCATCATGCTAGGAAGACAAAGAAACTCTTTTGACAAATGCGGCTTAGGATATGATGCATTCAACAAAGATGCACTTTTATTGAAGAAAAGAAAATCATTAAATCATACTTTTTCCAAACAATCTTCAATCGATTACAATCATGTTTCATGCTACTATTGCAAGAAAAGAGGTCACAAAGCAAATGCATGTTTTCTAAGAAAGAAGAAGAAAATTGTCTCAAAAATGTTTTGGGTTCCAAAACATTTCATTCTTTATCAAATGGATGCTTCTTGCATTTGCACCCGTAGCTAGATTAGAAGCAATTAGAATGCTTATTGCATTTTCCTCATCTAGAAATTTCATTCTTTATCAAATGGATGTCAAAAGTGCTTTTGTAAATGGAACTATAGATGAAGAAGTGTTTGTAAATCAACCACCCGGCTTTGAAAATGAACTTTTTCCAAATCATGTTTACAAATTATCTAAATCCTTGTACGGGTTAAAACAAACTCCTAGAGCTTGGTATGAACGGCTTAGTGACTTTTTACTTCAAAAAAGGTTTTCTAAAGGCAAAGTTGACAACACTCTCTTTACAAAAACTGTCAAGAATGATTTGTTGATTATCCAAATATATGTTGATGACATTGTATTCGGATCCACAAATACTTCTCTTTGCAAAGATTTCGCATCTAGTATGCAAAACGAATTTGAAATGAGTATGATGGGTGAGTTGAATTTCTTCTTAGGGTTGCAAATCAAGCAAAGCTTGGATGGCTTATTTGTTATCTAATCTATGTACACTAAAGATTTGCTAAAGCGATTTGGCATGGAGGGAGCCAAACATACCATTACTCCTATGAGTACCTCTATTAAACTCGACAAAGATGAAAATGGAAAATGTGTTGATATTACTCAATATAGAGGCATGATAGGAAGTTTACTCTATTTAACTGCTAGTAGACCGGATATCATGTTTAGTGCATGCTTATGTGCTCGTTTTCAATCTTGTCCTAAAGAATCTCACTTGCTAGCCGTAAAACGTATTTTTCGCTATCTTAGTGGGACGATTAACTTAGGACTATGGTATCCACGTGGCATTACACTTGATCTCACTAGTTATTCGGATGCTGATTTTGCGGGTTGTAGGGTGGATTGAAAAGCACAAGTGGTACATGTCATTTTCTAGGTCACTCTCTTGTTTCATGGTCAAGTAAAAAGCGAAATTCGGTTGCCTTGTCTACGGCTGAAGCCGAATACGTAGCGGCCGGTAGTTGTTGCGCTCAAACTATTTATATTAAGCAACAATTACTTGATTTTGGACTTGTTTTTAATCTCGTACCTATTAAATGTGATAACACTAGTGCTATTTGTATCTCAAAGAATCCTACTCAACACTCTCGCACAAAGCATATAGAGATTAGGCATCATTTTCTATGGGATCACGTAGCCAAAGGTGACATTGAATTGATTTTTATTGACACTAAAAATCAACTGGAGGATATTTTTATTAAACCCCTCTCGGACGAACCGTTTTCAAAAATTCGTAGGGAATTAGGAATGGCCATGGATTTTGAAGTAATCTGTTAACTTTTCACAAAATCTCATCCACGATCTCGGCTTTCAAATTTTAAAATATTTTTTGAAATTTTTTTTGAGGGCCAGTCGACTGCCTCGTATACGGCTAGTCGACTGTATCAACTAGTGAGTTTTTCTGTTTTTATTCATCTTCAGCCAATCGACTGCCTCCTTCGGCCAGTCGACTGGGTCATGAGCCAGTCGAATGTCTCCATATGGCCAGTCGACTGCCTCTGCATGAACCCAGTTTTTATTTCTTCTTTCTCTTCGTCTTCTCTCCACTCTCTCCACGATCTCTCCCATTTCTTCATTCCTTCATGCCATTTAATCATCTTTAAACCACTTCCCGACTACACCGCGATCCTCTCCTCCATTACCACTCTCCTCTTCATATATAGTCATATATATCCATATATATACACATATATACATATCTATTTTTTCAGTTTCTTTTTTCTCTCTCAAATTTCACGATTTCTTTTCATTTTATTTTCAAAATGCTTTCAATCATCTTGGTTCTCATCTCTCTTATGGCTCCCAATGTTGTGTGCATCAAGAAACGAGCCCATAGGGGTGGAAGCTCTTCGGCTGCACCTCCTCCACCTTTGTCCCCTGTTCATGAGGACACTGATTCAGAACCTGAATTTGGTCCGATGTCTCTCTCTGCTCTTCTTGGTGATGAAGATAGTATTCATCTTTTCGAAACTAACTTCATTCATCGTAAGTTTGCTCGGAGTCGCATTGTGACTCAACCCTTGTGTGAAGAGATTGACGCTAATACGTTCAATCTTTTTCAAAATATGGGTTGTGACTTCTTCGTTTCGCTTGATGTTTTGAATTTTCCACGAGCCGTCAAAGCATTTTATACAAATCTGGAGAATCCTTCTCAACCAAGTCCTCCCGCTCGCAAACTTTGCTCCAATGTTGCGGGCGTTTCAGTTGAGTTGACCGAAGCAGTAATTAATACTATTTTTTGGCTACCTACAGGCGGTCTATCTTATTTTTTCCCATCTATTTGGTACTCTTCGAGTGACTTCGATCTTCTCAAAGCAGTTCGGGCCATCTCGGTGAATAAAACCACCACCGCCATTGCTGAGTTTCCTTCGTCCTTGTTTACTCCCGAGGCTCGACTTGTGCACAATGTTATCACATATTCCATTTTGCCCAAGTCCGGAAGCCGGAGTCTTGTGTCGATCATGGAAGCTTTCCTAGTCTATTGTGTCATGACCGGTCATAAGGTCAACCTTGTTTTCCTTTTCATTTCGGTTATTCTCGAGTGCCACAAGAAGAAAGGCGCACTTATTTTTCCTACCCATTTGTCTTATCTTCTTGGTCGGTGTGGCGTTCTGCTTGATGAAGAGACTTTGGAGCAGAATCCGATTTTTCTGGACCGCACGCATCTCAAACAGATGCATATCGGTAAGAATGCCGATGGAGTGTTGGTCTCACTTAGGATTGCTCCTCTTACGGACCAGGCTGGTCCATCTGTTCCTCATCATGATGCTCCTCCTCCCGAGGCACCTTGTTCAGAAGCTCAAACTTCTTGTTTTCCGTCTCTTGGTAGCGATTTCAATATTCCAGATTTTGGGTTCGGGGGAAATCCCGAAACTCTTACTCAAATCTTGGAAATTGTAAAGCGCAATGAAGAGGCCCAAAAAAGCAATGAGGAGGCCCAGAAGAAGACAGTTGAGGATATGAAGCGTCTTGAGGACAAGATCAACCGCATCGCCACTGCCATGGATGCACTTCGCCGTGACCCTCCGCCTTTTTGATGTCGTCAAAGGGGGAGAACGTTTTGGGTTAGGGTGTTTGGCCATAGGTCCATTTTGTGTAGCATAGGACGTTACCTATGTTTGTTGTTTCATTTGGTGTAGCATAGGATATTACCTATGTTTGTTGTTTATGCTATCTTTCATTTTATTTCTATGCTTTATCATTTTGTAATGTGTAGTAGTAAAACAACATGTACCGAACTCGCAATTATTAATTGAAATATGTTGTTTCTATTATCTTTCAATGCATTACGTAAATGAGTATCAAATTGCAAAATTTATTTCCTAAGGGGGAACATGCAAATAAAAATGAAAGATGCATACATTGAGGGGGAGTATCATTTGATACTTCACCATTTATGCGCAAACACGAAATGTTTTGTCAACATCAAAAAGGGGGAGATTGTTGGCTTTGAAATTCTATTTCAAACAATAAATCTTATTTTGATATTAACAAAACATTCAAAACCGTGTTTGGTACTAATATGACTTTGAACTAAGTGTTTCAGCAAGTACGGGTAAATGATTTGGAAAGATCATAAATACCAAAAAGTGACAAGCGATAAGGAAACTCAAGCGCAAACTCGAAAAAGGACAAAAAGATCAAATAAAGAACAAAAGCTGGACTCAAGACCTTGGGTAGATAGGTCGGGGTGAGAATATTGTAACAAGGTATCTTATGCGTTGATTGATCTTATAAGCTCAAGTAATTAATCAAACGA
Organism: Cornus suecica; assembly: GCA_963922005.1. Classification (NCBI taxonomy): domain Eukaryota; kingdom Viridiplantae; phylum Streptophyta; class Magnoliopsida; order Cornales; family Cornaceae; genus Cornus; species Cornus suecica. Next base: position 51,703,544 of record OY998240.1, on the reverse strand, counting down.
ACTCAAACGGATAAAAAACGGACCTTGAAAATATTTCTTGGAGTCACCCAGTTGACTGGCCATGAAATGGCAGTCGACTGACTGTGACCAAGTCGACTGGCCAATAAGGACCTAGCCGACTGGATGAACCAGTAAGCTATAAACGTTTTGACTGCATGAGGCAGTCGACTGGCCTGTCCAAGGCAGTCGACTGACTGTGCCCAGTCGACTGGCAGTTAAGGACCCAGCCGACTGACTGAACTAAAGAGTTATGAACATTTTTGATTGCCTGAGGCAGTCGACTGACCTGAGCCGTTGGGAAAAATATTTTAAATCTAAGCATGGAGGCAGTCGACTGGGTGCTTCAGGATTTTAAGGAAAAGTATTTCTAAACAATATTTTTGCCCAAAAACAAATGATTTTACTTGCTGATTTTCAGGTCCTACTCTCCATATTGTCTAGGGTGAGATACACTCTCCAAACCCAAGTGTTACACTATATAAAGAAATAGATATGGATTGAAATCTTAAGGTTCTTGTGTGAGAAATTTTCCAAATATTATTCATCTCTTATTTTCTCTCAAGCATCTTTTGAAAAATCTTTTGATAGCAAGAAAGATCCAAATCTTGTTTTTCACTCCTATCATTTTGAAGATTTAAACTCAAGCTTTGTGTTTATTCTCTTATTGAAAATATATTGTGAGAATATATATATCTTGAGTTCTTGAAATATCACCTAAAAACACTTGAGCTTATATTGATCTATCTTCCGTAAAAACCTTAGGGTTTTGAGTGTTTTTGTTTCTTGAGTGATATATTGATTGCATACACAAATTTGTGATTTTGGGAGAGTGAAGCCCATTGTATCAAGGGAGGATTGTTCTCTTGATTGGGTGAAGAGCTAGTTAGCTCTTTTGTAAAAGTTTTGCTTTTCAACCTATTGAAGGAAGAGCCATAGTGTGAGGATTGGGAAAGTCTCAAGGAAGGGGATTCTTTGAGCCGAGGAGTAGGAGTTACCGAACCTCGTAAAAATCATGGTGTCAATATCTCTATCTCTATCTCCTTACTTTATGTTCATGCATGCTTAATTTATATTGTGGTAAATAGCTTGTTGAAATTAAGTTAAATTATTCATTGCATGTTTACCTTGTAAATTAATATAGAATCTTTGTGCATGTTCTAGTAAGAATTAAAAGGAGTTATAAATTTTTTTTTAAACCTTATTCACCCCCCCTCTAGGGTAAATTAGTGACTAACAATTCCAACAGACTGACTCTTAAGAAATACAACTACAGGGGACAAGTAAATGAAACTAAAATGAAACAACTCTACGTATGATTGTCCCAAATCCCGTAACAGCATCCGCATGCAGTCCGTAGCCGAAACCTTTCCTGTAAACTGGTGTTTGGGACGCCAGGTAAAAGAACATCGGGGTGTGCTTATTAAAGCCCTGTAGAAGAAAGGAATCGTAATTGTCACATCCTCCGACCGTCCAAATTGAGTGCGAACCAACCCGTGTACATGTATCTATCTTAGGTCAATCAAATGTCCCACATGGAACTCACGCCAATACGAGTGTAACACCCCGTGTTATTATCCTTTTTACTGAAATTATTTTTGATTTAATTTCGGTAATGACATCACTTGTTCTTGACGTATTGTTTGTTCTTGGTATTTCGTACCTGTAAATTTTTCGCTTTTAGTTTTAAAGTTGACTGGACGACACTACGTGAATTCTTATTCTCGACTATGCGATATCGTTCGACATTTAATGATTAGTGTTTTGACTGGACGACGACACGTTGTAATTGATCGGACTTGTTAAGTGTTCCGACGTTGGGTTCCTAACCCGGTGTATTTCTTTCAGACTAATTTGGTTATTTGGCGTTCCGTTATTATTTCGGGCTTACGAGATTATATTTGGACATTCCCAATAATTATTGGAAATTATGGTTTATATATATATATTTAATTACAATTAAATATATATATAGTGTTGGGATTTATTATATATATATATTTAATTATATATATATATTGAAGTGGGGTTATTTTGCGATTACGGATAACTAGAGGGTTACTAGTGCGATTAGGGCATATATGTGTATATGTATACGAATATATACGGCTTAGAATTTTCCCTTGAGGATTAAATGGACTAGTGTATATGTGGACGTAAGGGGCGCGAATACTTAGACGCCATGCTAGGTTCCCCTACGATACGTGAATTAATTGCTTTAGTTTATTTTAAAGGCATGATAAGAGAAATTGAAATATTTTCTAAAGAATTAAGGAAAATATATTTCTGAAAACATGAATTGTATATGAATTTGTTTTTATATGATTTAAATGCTTTATTGTATTTTAAAGAATGCAAGGAGATTTTTTTTGAGATTTATGTTTACATTACCATGTGGGTAATTACTTAAATATGATGCACTATATATTGATGCTGAGTACAGGGGTATGTATCCTGTAGGGACGGTTTTGTGTCGGATTGTATCTGTTAACCTGTGATGGGCTCCGTGTGAATTATATGTGGATATTGTATATAAATATGATGCATTACATATTTATATTGAGGCATGATTGTCATTTGGACCTGGATGCATATTGAGAATGTCATGTAGTGTAAAATCGTGGTATTGGTATATGTGGGTTGTGAAATCATGTGGGGTGTCTTTGTGTCGAATCGTCGCAACAACTGGCCAGGGGGTGTTCCCATCCTACAGAATAATGAGCTGTGAATGGGGTATAAGGTGAGTCGTCTCATTCTCGAAGTCGCAGGTCGTCTCGTGCATTCGTGTTGACGAATATTTGGTCACGGGTCGTCTCGTGCAAACCGTCTTCCTTGTTGAAGTGAGAAGTTTCAAAATCACGTGGGAAGTACCGGTACGACCCTCTGTTAGCTCATATTTATGGGTAGAGTGCGTATTCGTTAACCTATGATAGGGCAAAGTGTGGTGTTGAGTCACATTATATTTGCATGGCATTTATGTGATTTCATTTGACATGTATACGTGAGATTATTACATGTGTTGTTGGAACAGGTTTAATATGTGTTATTATTGCCTGTTGGATTTTGGAGCATGTTATGTATGAATATTGCGAATTTAAATTCATATCTTTGTAAAATGCTCAGTTGATAATGATTAACGTGAAAGAAAATGATTACATGTGGTAACAGATCAAGTATAATGAAATGCTTATTTTATACTAGTGAGTATATATATACTTTCGTACCCTTGGGGGAGGTTAAGTATATTGGCATAGTGACCTTTGTGGTTAGTTGCGGTTAGTGATAGACTGCAAAGATGATTTGGAGTTGATGCCTTAGAGAATGCGGGGTTAACGGTTTTGTGATTGTGATTAGTTGTGTGACCTCTTTGGAGATTTGAGGTTAGGGATTGATTCTAGTATCAATTGAGGTTATAATGAATTGGAAGAGGTAAGTGATTGTTGACTTATATGTCATTCCATGAGTCGTCGGTACGGCGTGGTGTCGGACCTCTTCCTCGTGGTGTCAGTTGATTTTGTGGAGTTGGAAACGGACGGTTGTCTTCCGTGAGTCTAACGTATTGTACTTCCTTCTTGCCCTCTTGGACATTATAGGATTTCGTGGAGTTATGTTCATTCTTATTGGCTGTCTCTCGGAAACGGTGTTTTCTAAGTTTTGAAATAAACTCTTTGTGTTTAAAAGGAAAAACCCGTTTTCGCCTACCCCCGAAGAATGAAAACTTTTAACACTTTATAAAATGATCTTAGGATCTTCTTTTAAAATATTTTAACTTCTAAAAGCCGGTGATGGCAACTGACGGAGACCGGGGGCAAGACGATCATTTTTACTGTGTGGTTTCTTAAAAGAAAACTATTTTATTACTTCCTCGAGATTCTGAGATTCCGAGACTTCTTTCTCAAGATCTCGACCTGTAGAGTATTAAAAGGTGTTCCATTGTTTCACCTTTCCTTAGGATTATTTCCAAGCCTCGGGCATGAGGCTGGGTGTTGTTCAGTGCACACATATAGTGCTGCCTTTCACTTTTCTTGGGTTTTGATGTCACCACTTAGGTGATTCGAGTTGTTCCACATGTTAGGGGCATGGATACCGAGTGGATTGGGTTCCTTGTCCAGGTGTTTTCACTAAATGCTTATGGTGTTCTTAACCTTGACATTGTTGTCTCGGTTATCTATTGGTTCAGCATTGAGAAGTCTTTTCCTTCGCTTTGCTTTGGTGACCCTGAGGTGGTCGTTCTGGTGAGTTGAGTTCGTGTACTCTTAGTGATTTGGTTGAGTGGTTTCCCTCGCCTACAGGGAGAGTGTTAGTGACGTGGTTGACCCTATCGATGATAGTATTATGAGGTCGATACGACTTATGGTACGGTGATATGATTGAGGTGATCTAGTCTTGAGATGTAGATTTCCTCTAGGAATAGGATAAGGTTTGTTTTATATATATATATATATATATATATATATATATATATATATATATATATATATAAGATGACGGTTGTGTTAGTACGCAAGGACGTGAGTGCTTTTCCTCCTGTGTTCTAGGGGAGTGAGTTATGAGTATTCCTTGGTACTAGTGGTGGATTTCGATCCTTGTGGATATTAGAGGTGAGTGTGATCCCCTCTGTTTGGAGTTTCTTGTTAGCGTCGTGAATGCTGGATGATTTGTTAGATTGGGCCTTAGTATCGTGTACCTAGTGTACGTTGGTGAGAGTAGTGTAGACTACTGGTGTTGGTACTAGGAGTATGAGTCTTAGTTGTATCTTATAGGCTCATGTTGGGTATTTATAAATATATATATATATATATATATCCCCTATATACTTACGTACAGTAGTATATGAGCACGAACCTTGGGTTTTCGTGGCTGGGTTATGTTGTGGGCTATGTATCTCACTGGGTGGTTTAGCATTACCTAAACTATTAGAGGATGTGGTAGTTAGAGTATCCTTTCCCACTGAGCTTATTTGCTCACAGGGGTATTTCATTTGCCCCCTGGTATTCCCACGCCAGGTTGCAGGAAATATACGGCTATGAGCAGGATGTAGTGCAACGACAGCTTTCTTTTGTTTCCTTGTTACAGGTTTTGGAGTTGCGTTGGGTGATGCGGTTACGGTTGCGGCACGACTGGGTTTGGGGACGATAGGTATCTGCTTTCAGTTTTCCTTACCCATTTGTTATGGGTTTGCCATGTATCTCTTTTGGGAGCTAGTTTGTTGGCCTATCCCTGTTGATGTATCTTTTATTTCCTGTATTTATTCTTTCAAGATGTATTGTATCTATTCAGCACAGTTAGACGCTTTTCTGTATTCTTATTGGAGCGTTTGTGGCTCTGTTGATGTTAGAGAGTTTGGAGGGGTTTTGGTTTCTTTCCACTACCTCGGCCCTAGTAGGATTGATGAATGTGGGGCTTGGAAGCCATTGTGATTATTGAATTGCTTTGGGCAGGTTATTGTGTTGTGGTTGTGTATCCGGATGTTCCATTTACAAACGAAACTCTGCCGGATTTTCGTTAGATTCCGCTGCTTTGTTTATTATTCATTTGGGTATGAAATATACCATTTCCATCACTAATCCATACGTTTCCATGGTTAGTGATGTCTTAGTTGGTCATTTGTATTAAGAATCACATCCTGGATTCCTCGGATGTCCCTGTTCGGGGGTCTTAGGAATTTAGGAGCGTGTCAGTTGGTATTGGAGGATGCTAGTGAGTTTCTAGCATTCTACTTGACATGGAGTATATTTTTATTGTTATTCCATGTGTCTCTTTGTTGTTGTTGACTCTAGTAGTCGTTTGACTAGCGTCATCCCTTGGAGATTCGCTGATTCTCTAGATTTGAGTTTCGGGAATCTTAAGGGCGTGACAGCGTGGTATCAGATCATTTTACCCTTTTGTGGGTATTTGATGATTGAATGTCGTTGGTTCTCATTTCTTTTTACTTCCGCAATTACTCCCTTAGCTCTTAGGCTCGGGTTTCGGAGTCCTAGGAATTTGGGGCGTGACAACGAGACCCTGGAAACACATCCCTTTAGTCCCCTACCATACATCAACAAATAGGACAACTAGCACGTAGTGAAACAATAGCATAACAACATAAAATAAATGCACACCTATATATATGTGTATATGTATATATATACAAAGTCATATAACTAATACAAGCCACATAGTACAGACCAGCTTAGGGATCACTATGACTCGACCCGCCAGTCCAACACTGACAATCAACACAACACCTATCACCAAAACACGGGAGAAACACTCCTATTCATAATAGTTCAGGAAAGATAACAATCACACTTCCTAGATCACGAGCATACTGAGCTCCAAAAACTTCAATCAGTATCAACTCATACTATTAATCACCTCACATGTCACTACCCACCATCTGTAGACCCAACACAGGGGTAAAATAGTCACTTCAACCTAAGGGAAGTCACAAAGGTTGCTGAACACCAGAAGAAAGTGAAAAGGGATTAAACAACCCATCACACCGATCACTCAAAGGTCACATATTCATTCAAGGGTAAAATTATTATTTCAAGGGAAAAAATGTACTTTCAAACTTTATACCACCTATTTGGATATAGGTAAAACCATAGAAAGAAACGTAACAAAATTCAATGCCACGGGATGAGATATATGAATTTTTGAAAATGACATCGGACAACGCCGACTAAAACAGAAAGTTAAAGTACCCCTCTTTCACCAAGGGTAAAATAGTCATTTTAAGTGAAAATAAATAATTTCAAATTTTGAATCAAATATTTGGACATAGGACAGTCCCTAGAAACAAACAGGACCTAAATCAAAACCACGAGGCGAAAGATATAAATTTTTGAAAACGGTGTAGAACAACGTCAATCGAAAACAGAAAATTAAGATAAAACACAAGTTTGGGCGCCAAAACCTAGGCATTTGGATCTCAACTCAAAAACTGAAGATATATATGATAAATTAGGCTCTAGGAAACCCATAGAAACAAACATAAATGAATTAGAGTAAACGAGCCGAAAAATATGAATTTCTAAAGAAAGGCCGCAACATGTAAACGTTTAAAATATATAGTCACCATCAAACGAACATAAATCACTCAACAATACGTTAACTTGAGTCATTCAAAAGTCTAAACACAAGTTCAAGATGTCAGTGTTCCAACGCAATAAAAATCATCTCGATACGATAAACAAAGAAGAAGATATGAAGTTTTGAAACTGTCGCGCGTGTAGGAAAGTAAGGTGCAAACATGCTACAGTTATTACTGTTCCAAAGCTTAAAAACACCTACATTCTGCCCAAAAATGAAGTTTTGAAAAACTACCTTTTCAACATCTTAAACACAAATTCAAGATGTTAGCTTTATAACAAAAAAAAATACCTCGATACGATATACAGAGAAGGAGATATGAATTTTTGAAAATTGTCATGCGGTACGTAAGAATTTGCGATAAAATGACCATTTTGCCTCCGGTCTCCATTTTAGCATCCTGCCGACTTTTTAAGTGTTAAAATATTTTCAAATGACTCAAAATAATTTTCTAAAGCCTAAATTTTTAGTCGGATTATGGGGTAGGCGAAAACGGGTTTTTCACTTAAAAGCCGAAATACCAATGAAAAAACCAAAAGAGAATTTAGAGACCCTCAATGGAGTAAGGAAATGAAGAACCCAAGTAAATGGTACTTCCAAGGAAAAAGACAAGCGACTCTACACAAGAACACTAACCCTAATTCAACCATATTTAGCTCCACTTCTAAATCCCTAAACTCCATAACGACTTAACCAAGAACGACCACACCTCCGATGTCATTCCAATCCTTAAGATCGCTAAAGGGAACCCAGTGACAGTTGCCACAGGACATACTAGTTTCAAATCAAAACCTCGTCTGATTTTTTCAATCCTTTATATCACATTTGAAACCACCTCACTTAGGTTTGTACTAAGATCAAATGGCCATCACTACACAATCAACCAAGATCACAAACTATCACCCGCCTTCTCAAATGTCTTAACTCACTTTCAACTCCATAGTCCACTACCAACTTTACTTATCACAAGGAAGCCATTAAAACAACTGATTTCACCACTTTAAGGCATATAAGCATATAACAACAAGTATAAGCATTAATCTCACATTATACTTTAAACAAGACATGCAAATCATATTATCACATCTTTCAATTTCACTTGAGCATTTTAATAACATATGAATTGTATATATCAAAATTCACATTAAACATGTTCCTCAACCACATAGAGAAATATCATGATCCACATGTAAACATAAATCACATAATAGAAACTCAAATGCAATGTGACTCACACACCTTATGCACCCAATACAGGTTAAAGAATATGTAGTATGTCCGGTTACTTTTGAGGATACAAGTTCATCAAGTAATTTAGAGTACCGCACTGATTCTTCCCAAGTGTTTTTCACACTTCACACTTTCAATAAGGAAGACGTTTGCACGAGAACCCAACTTGCGACTCCGTGCTCTATGACCACCAAAGTCAAGAATATGAGCCTCTCTTACGGCTCCCAATCCCTTATCACGTTTCTGGACTTACTAATTCCATAGGTGTGAAACACCTCCTGACCAGTTGTTGTGACGATTCGAAACACTACAACCCACACATGATTACATAATCCGCATATACCAACACCATGATTTGACACTACACGATGTACTCGATATGCATCCAGGTTCTCAATAACAATTATGTCCCATTACAATATATGCTATTCTCATTTGCAAAATATTGTACTCAATAAAACCATCATGCTTACAATTTCGCATTTATAAACAATGGTTCACAACATGCTCAATCAGAATACTTGTTTTTCTCATTTGCAATATATTGGACTCCATTTATCACAATACTTACAATTTCACATTTATAAGCAATAATCAACAAGAATGCTTTCTCATGCACCATTCATGTTCCAAATCACCAAGTTGTCCTTTTATTTCACAAGGACAACATTTCATTCGTTTAACATGCTCTTAGTTCAATTAAGCAAGTTTCCCACAAATCACATCTTATACATAACATCAATTCCCAACAAATTAAATATCATTCACAAAAGGGAAATCACATAGTATATCCTCAAATGTGCTAACCAAATGATCTAGCCTAATCTCAATACCAATGTTACATCCCCAACACCCTCATACACATATGTATAATTACACTTACACATAGACACAACTATACCCACATACATACACACATATATAGGCATATAAACATACTTTAATTTTGGAAATCTCAAGAACAACTACCCAACTAACATGCATCATTGTCGTATCAATATCATCCCTAAGTACACCATACACAAGGGTTAACATACATAAACATGTTCAAACCCTAACATCACAATTTCAAGGATATACTTAGCAAAGTACATCTAAGGTTAGGAACCCTAGAATCAAACTCACACCCACACAATCACAAGATGAGCTAGTTAAGAAGTTTCCCCCTACCTCAAGTGAAGAACAAAGCAAAACACAAGGCAATGCCAATGAAACCCTAGCTCTCACCCAACACCGAAATCAAATGAGCAAGTCAGTGGATAGCTTCACCATAGTCTCCTAACAATGAATTAAACTCCAATATAAGAGGATAACAAGAATCATGAAATGGTTCATCAAGAAAACCCAAAACTAGGGTTTGAAAGAAAACACACAAGGAGGAAAAAACACTTACCAATCCTTGACTTAAACCAAAGAGAAGAACACCATGAACAACTTCCATGTTAATAGCCACATCAAACTCCCAACTTAGGGTGATGAAATCAACCCATAAATGGAGAAGAAGCAAGAGGGAAAAAGAGAGCAAGAGTTTGTGATATAATGAAAGTCTTGCAAAGTGAGTCAACCCTAAAGTTGTAGAGATTTTCCACTCACAACTCTCACCCTCCAATGGTCCATAACAAATATGGGAAAAAGGCAATGGATCCAAGGGCTAGAAAAAAGTATTAAAATGGAAGACTTAAACTAAAACACACCACCCTTATACATTTTCCAAACAAGGCCTTAACATCCAAGGGTTGAGAATAAAACAATAAAAATGAATAAAGGATCCAAGGGTTAACAAGAAGTCTTACAAAGTGAAAGACTAATAATAATGGATTCTTGCATTTAAGTGTCATCCAAACAAGGTCCTATGATCCAAGGGTAGAGAAAAAATATAAGAGAAGAAGATCAATGGTTATAAGTAAGACACCACTTAAAAATGGGAAACGACCAATTTATTCTCAACTTAGGGTCCGATGATTGGATTAGTTAAAGGGACTTATTAGTGACAAGGTTTTCATTGACATTGAAACCAGTCTCGGTTTGGTGCAATGGGTCTGTCATGTAAGCATTAATTATTCAAATGGTTTAGCGGTCATTTCGAGTGACGAGTGGGGGAATCATGTCTGAACCCCGTGATTAGAATACGCCATCTTAGTTTGACGAGGCTGACCTGTTACATACTGGGGTGTGCATGGTTCAGTGTTGTACGTCTTCCCAACCCCTTTTTGTGGTGGTTTACCTTATGTCAGCTATGGCACCTACTGTTGTAAGTGCTTTGGGAAAAGAAGGGAAACTACCATTTCAAGTGAAAATAAATGATTTCAAATTTTGTATCAAATATTTGGACATAGGATAGGCCATAGAAATAAACGGGACCTTAATCAATGCAATGAGATAACAAATATGCATTTATGAAAACAGTATCTGACAACGCCGACAAAAATTGAAAGCTGAAGTACCCTACTTTCTCCAAGGGTAAAAATGACATTTCAAAGTACAAATAAAAATTTTAGACCTAGAACATCCCATAGGAACAAATGAGACCTAATTTAAAGCAATGAGGCGAGATATATGAATTTTTGAAAACGGTATCGGACAACGCCGACCAAAATAGAAAGCTAAAGTACCCCTCTTTCACCAAGGGTAAAATAGTCATTTTAGGGATAAACTAGTCATTTCAATGTACAAATACAACGTTCGTACTTAGGATAAAACATAGAAACAAATGGGGCTCAATTTGGAGTTGCGATGTGGGAAAAAGAAAATTTCAAAATCGGACTTCGCATGCCACTCAAACAGCCTTACATTGAAATTTTCGAAAATCCTGAATTTTTTTTAAGTGTTGGGAGGCTGATCTACTGGTTTTTCAGCTTTTCTTTGGAAAGTTCAAATATGCAAAAACGCGAAATTTTGCAATATGGCTCCGTTTTTCACGCCGTCGGTCCCGAAAAATCACAAATATTTGAAAAGTGAGTTTTTCATTCACATATCACAAAAATAATCACCAAAACCTCGGAAAACGCATAAAACGCAAACTTTGTACAAAAGTGATTCTCTAAAGTTTCATAAAATTATCCGTCTTACCCCCGGTCTCCGTTTTAGTATACCCCCGACTTTTAAAATGTCAAGACATTTTCAAAACAACTCAAAACCATTTCAAAACTCAAAATTTTAGTCGGGGTCATGGGGGTGGGCAAAAATGGGGTTTTCACTTAAAGACATAATGAACTTAAATATAAGTCTTATGAAAAATTCATTTTCGGAAAAATAAACCGAAACACCAATGTAAAGACGAAAGCGAATTTGTAAATGCTCAAATGGAGCAAAGGAATGAAGAACCGAAGTTAAAAAGCAACTCGAAGGGAAGGGTAAGTGACTATACGCAAAGGCACTAACTCTAACTCAATCATACCTAGTTCGACATCCAAATCCATAAACTCTATAACGACTTATTCAAGAATGTCCACAACTCTAATGACATTCCTATCCTTAAGGTCGCTAAAGGAACCTAGTGGTCGTTGCCATGGAATCAACTAATTCCAAATCAAAACCTCTTATGATTCTTTCAAACCTCAATTTTACATTTGAAACCACATCACTTAGGTTTCTAACAAGATCAAATGGTCATCATATACAATCAACCAAGATCACAAACTATCACCCGCCTTCTCAAAGGTCGTAATTCACATTCTACTTTATAGTCCACTACTGACTTTACTTATCACAACAAAGTCATTAAAATAACTCATATCACCACCCTAAGGTATATAAGCACATATCAACAAGTATAAACATTTATCTCACATTATACTTTAAACAAGGCATGAAAATCATATTTTCAAATCCTCCAATTTCACTTGAGCATTTCAATAACATATGAATTATATATCGAAATTCACATTAAACATGCTCCTCAAAAACATAGGATACTATCATGATCCACATCTAAACATAAATCACATATTAGTAATTCAAATGCAATGTGGCTCACACACCTCATGGTACACACGTGACCACACATACCCTAACTCCAAAGGTCAACGGGATCATTCTCTAACCCTTCACTTTATGCTCATAAGGGAAGGTAGATTTATCGTATTGATTCTTCCCAAGTGCTTTTGACACTTCACACTTTTAACAAGGAAGACCGTCAAACACGATGCGGTCGTGAAATAGGATTTGAACAAGTCCTCCCCTTATCGTCTCTGTTTCTCAGAAGACTAGTTCCGTAGGAGCGAGAAACACCCCCCTGGCCATTTGTTACGATGATCCAAAACAAGTCTACTCATGCATAGATACACAAATGGACGTAGACCAACACGAATTGAATTCTCAATACAAAAGGTGAACCCATATTCACTATGTCCTCAATAACCAATGCACCAACATAAATATGTATCTCGTCATATTCATTAACAACACTGCCAAAATGCCAACATGAATGTCATTCATTATTCAACATGCTTTTAAATCTCATTTAAAGCAATAATCAATAAGGATGCTTTCTCATGCACATTTCATGATCCAAATCATCAAGTTGTCCTTTAATACACAAGGATAACATTTTCATTCATTTAACATGCTTATATCTCAATTAAAGCATTTAAATCACAAGGATATATTATCATGCACAATTAATGTTACAAGTTATCATTTCATTCATAAGGATAACAATTCCATTCTTTTAAGCATGCTCTTAGTTCAATTCAAGCAAGTTTCCCACAAATCACATCTCAAACATAACATCAATTTCCAAAATACCTTAAAGGTGTTAACAAAATGAGCTAGTCTAATCTCACTACCAAGGCTACATCCCTAACACCTACATACACATATGTATAATTACACTTACACATATACACAACTATGCCCACATACATATACACATATATAGGCATACAAGCATACTTAATATTGGAAATCCCAAGAATAACCACCCAACTAGCATTCATCATAGTCCTATCATTTTCATCACCAAATACTCCATACACAATGATTAATTTACATAAATATGTTCAAACCCTAACTTCACATTTTCAAGGATACACTTAACAATTACATCTAAGTTTAGGAATCCTAGAATCAAATTCTCACATCTACACAATCACAAGATAAGATAGTTAAGAAGTTTTTCCCTACCTTAATTAAGAGCAAAACAACCCACCAAGAAAGGCCAATAAAACCCTAGCTTTCACTCAATACCGAAATCAAAAGAGAAAATCGGTGGAAAGCTTCACCATAGCCTCCTAACAATGAATCAAGACCCAATACAAGAAGAGTTCAAGAAAACCCAAAAGTAGGATTTAAAGTAGAAACTCACAAAGAGGAAGGAACACTTACCAATCTTTGGCTCAAATCAAAGAAGAGAACACTATGAACAACTTTCATGTTGAAAGCAACCCCAAACTCCAAGCTTAAGGTGATGAAATCAAACCAAAAGTGGAGAAGAAACAAGATTGAAAAGATAAGAGAAAATTGAGAGAAATAATGAAGTCTTGCAATGAAAGACTTGTGATGTGTAGATATCCTCCACTCATACCTCTCACAATCCAATGGCTTATATTAAAGCTTGCAAATGAAGACCTAATCTAAGGGCCACAAAGTGGTCCTGCAATGAAAGACTTTACATGATCCAAGGGTCTAAAACAAATATGGGGCAAAAGAGAATGGATCTAAGGGACAACGAACCCACGTAGTCGCCAACGAACAATAAATCACGAAGTTGGAAATAAAATTCCACGAAGTCATTCCGCTAAGTCCAAAACTTAAACGCGAAAAATTAACACGTACCAAGATTGCATAAGATGTCATGAATAAGTGACATCACCACACGTTAACACTTGGAAAAGAATTCCATAAAGGAGAAAGGAAATGCGGGTGTTTCAGAGATGGTGGACCGAGGTGTGAGGGTCTCTATTAAGAGTTAAGTGTGTTGTAGTGGTTTTGTTACCATGACTAGCTTGTGGACTCTTGGTTTAATATGGTTACCTTTGAGACAACGAGTTTTATTCGATGTACGATAGTGGACTGGTCCCACGGGGTGGGAGCTTATGATCTTAGAAACCTAGAAAGAGGTTATTTCAGTATTTAGAGTTATGAGTTCGACGTATGTTTCTAGCTAACCTTCAAGCTGGTAATCGTATAATAGAGTTAGAGTTGTGTCATTTTTCCTTATGGTGCGTGTATATATCACGGGCTTAGGTTTTGTTCATTGGTGTGTATCTTGCGTTAAGGGCAAGCATCGTGTTCCCCTCTATAAATGGGAGTTATGTGTTTTAGGCAGGTTAGTGGTTGTTCCACTAGTTGAGTCTTCGCTGGCTTAGTGTTTGACACTGATGATTTAGTTCGTTCCTCCTTTTATAGATGTTTAGATATAGAGGTTAACCATTGTGGTTCTTCCTTTATGAGGTTGTGGTCGTATACTAGTATCTCGCGAGTCGGTTGGTGTACGAGGTGCGTACTCAGGGTCTTGTTGGCATGTGTGCTAGGGTGTGTTTGCAGGCTCAACCTTGGTTAGCTGTTTGCATAGTTAGGTGTTAGGACGTCATGTTGCATCGGGGAACAAGGCAGTGGGATCTTATTGTTGAGCACATTTCTACTCGTTTCTTTTTCCTTCACCCATTTTCCAGGCAGGGAACTGGTTTCTGATAGTGGGTGCGCGATGGCAATTTTGAGGACCCAACTTTTCCTCTTGAGTCATCCTATTTTTTAGCGAATCCGTGTTTCAAATTTCTTATCTTTGACGAGAAACGTATCAGCCGAGCGTGTCATGTTGTTGTATTCCTTTGAACCTTGGGCTGTTGCGTTACGTATATGTTCATCAGGTTATCTTCTATTGTGGCTTGTTTCCACCCTTTGGTTTTTGTTCACCCTGGAGGGTGTGGGGCTTCAGTTTTGGGAAATCCTTGAGGCATTGGGAAATGAAAATTATTTCAGCGGCTAGTATTAGGCACATGGTCGGCAGGTGTGCTATGCAAATAGTTGGAGTCATCCTTTAGCCTTCGAGGTGAGTAACCTCGTGTTCTATAGGGTCTCTCTAAGAGAGATAGGGTTATTACGGTTTGCCATTGGTATTAGTTATTGTCCATAGTGTGTTTCTTTTCATTTTTCTATATTACGGATGTATTTGTCACATCCTTAACATGTTATGCGGTGGGTTGATATCGACGTATCCGATGATATGTTGTATTAGGGGTGACTTGTACGGATCCTGAAATACGCGATCTAGTACTGCACGATGGGATCTTTCCCTGGTCAAGGTTCACTTGTAATGTTGGCGCGTCAAGAAGGTGACTCGAGAATGAGCGAGTTGACAGTTGGGTAGGATTTGTTCAACGTAGTTGGTGTGTTATAATTTTGGGGATGAAATCTCCTAAGGAAGGAAGGTTATAACGATCGAGAATTTTATTTTATTATTAATATTTTTATTAAAATGAATTATAAATAAAATTTTTATATTAAATTTTATTTTAGGTTTATGTATGTAAATATATATATATACATTATATAAATATATATATGTATATATACATGCACATACACGCACACCGATACGTACACACACATGCACATCGTCTTCCTCTTTTCCAGCTCTGCGCCCTATTCTTTCTCCTTCCTCATACAACCTGCAAGAGAGAGAGAAAGAGGAGATGCAGCAAAGAGGGGACAAGAGAGAGGGAGGTGCTGCAGAGGGTTCGGCCGGAGAAAAAAAAGATGTGGGAGAGCTTAGCGACAAGGTTGGGATGTCGGCCGGTGTTGCAGTCACCGGAGAGGAAGGAGGCGGCAGCGCAGGGTAGTGGCACAACTACAGGGGACGAACCTACAACGTGGTAGCCTTGGGGGTAGCATTTCTACTGGGTTTTGGCAAGCCGGTTAGGCGTCGTATGGAGCTCCGTTTCATGTGCCCTTTGGTGGGTTGGCGGGCATCAACAACATGCACGTCATATCCGATTTTGGGGACGATCCGTTAAATGGTTTAGCTTAGAACACGAGTCAAAATGTGAGTTAACTTTTATGTTTTCTATCAATTTGCGTGCCCTAACGTCCATATATTTTAATCTTATTTTAGTATGTTGTTCTAGGTGTCATGATGATCGTTTTGGTGCGTCATGGGGTCCGATTGGATTAACGGTGCGAAAAGCTATTTTTCAGGATTTCGTTTCGGGAATCAGTGTAGGTTCGTTGCTATTTTTTTGCACACTTCTAAAGGTAGGGAAATTATTATTTTACTTTATGAGTTCACACATTGTGGGGCATGTGAAATTATTATTGCGTTATTTGAAAATTTAGATGGCTTGGAAATTTATGTTTATCGTGTTTAAATTTGAAAGGGATGAAAATACCGTGATTTAATGATTATTTGGAAAGTAAATAAATATTATTGAAAGTTAATGTGTTTTATGCTTATATGATTTTATTTGAGCATGCTGAGTATGTATTTAACTGATTATATCATTTGAAAGATAATTAAATAATAAGTTGGTATTATTGAGAATTGAAGATAGGATGATGTGTTACGTTCCTATGGGATTTTATTAGAGCATGTTATGTGTGTATTAAATTAAATTAATTATGAAGATCATGCATGTATACCTAGGGTGCTAGTGATCGCATGATATTATTATTAAAAGTCATTTTTATCTCACGAGCATGTAGTCTGTGGGAGATGAGAGAGCATGACTGCATTGAACACATGACTTTGGAGTTCCAGGGTATGGATATTCCGCCTGTTCCTAGGAGTTCAGAGTTCGGCCATCTTAGATGACTCACGTACGTAGTTGGTCGTACAGGAGGTGACTGCAGGGTAGTAGAGAGAGCTACGCCTGGGATTTAGTTTTCGCGTTTCGTTAGGGATTCCGGGGTACGGAATGCCCGCTTGTTCCTAGGACTCCGGGTTACAGACATCCTAGAAGAGTCACGTACGCAGTTGGTTGTACATGATGACTATTGAGTATCAGAGAGAGCTACGCCTAAGACTTGTGTCTGGAAATGTAGGTAGACATGGACATGCATCACATTCTCACATCATTTCATGTTATCAGTTAGTTGAGACATTTGTATATATATAAACTTGCTCTATGATTCTTTTACTGTTGTTATAACTGGATTAATGAGTATTCAGTGTGTCAAGTTATGGATCTCATGGGTACGTAGACCAAGACGAGATGTATATTTTATCTTTGTTCTAGGCTGGATCCAATTTTGGTTTTGGGAAGAATCAATTAGTCTCGCTAGTCAGGGCGGAGACAGAGTGCATTTCCCTACTAAGAATTGTGTGGTCATTCCCCTTATATTTATTATTTTCAGGTTATGTGACCGGATAGGATCGTTTATAGTTGATGTGATGTTGTTGGCATGTTGGGACGTACTGTTATTTTATTGTTTAGGTCATGTTTAGGGATAGTTTGCATTTACCTTGCCCTTTTGGAGGAATGTATTATTATAATGGCACCCGAGGGTGTGGCGGTTTGTATAACTTGTCGGGTTGGCACGTACTTCATTTCTGTTGGGTATTATCATGTATATTTTACATTATACTTATGTTGTGGGGTTTGGAGGGGTGACGGTTATGTTGTGTCGTCGATCCCAGTCCCTTGTTGTGTATTTGGGATGGTTTTTTCTGTTGTTTAGGATGTATATATTGCATTACAGGGTCTATGGAGTGGACCTTATCCACCGGAGGGTTCCCTTATAGACGGAACTCTGCTCGATTTTTGTTATATTTGCCAGGTGGCGCTCCAGTGATCCTAAACTCTAGTACGGGAGGTCCTTTGGATGTTGGGGTGTTACATTTTCTATTCACTCAGCTTGGGATTACATCAGATTTAAATCTGATGTTGTGGATTGGGTGGGTTATATTTGGTTTCCTCACCATGTTCCTAAATACTCATTCTTGCTTTGGATGGTCCATTTAGGTAGAATTAATACATTGCATTTATTGCTATTAATTAGTCTTGTTAATAATTTTGATTGTCTCTTTTTTAAAATGTGAATGGAAGATAGGGACTATTTGTTTTTACAATGTGGCTTCACTAAGAGACTTTGGCATCAACTCATTTTGAAGGGTCTTACTCCATAGCCTGATGGTGATTGGGAGAGTCTTATGAAGTGGTATGGGGTAGCTTTAAGAGGTAAATCTCTTTCCTTTGTTCTCAATAAATTGGCATTTTAGCTGCTATTTATGAGATTTAGTTAGAGAGAAATAAGAGGATTTTTAGTGAGGAGTATTCTACTTTGGACGATTTGGGTGAGATCTTGATGCTTGTTCAGTTTTGATGTGGTATGCAAATTTTGTCTATGGATTAGTGGGGCTCCTTAGCAGTTATGGTTTTGTCTTGGTCTTATGATGTTGTGGTGCTGGTATCAACACTACTAGTTTTCTGGTGGCATTGTTTATGCATGGCTTAGAGATTGAAGGTTCAGGTTTCTTGCAGAGGGAGGAGTTGGTGCATAATTCTATTTGGGCTTTTGTTGATTCAGGTTTCTATGCTTGATGGTGTTTGGCTTAATGATTGCAGTTCAAGTTTCAAGAACTTTTGCTTTTGTTTTGGTTGCAATAGTTTGCTTAGGAGGTTGTTTGTGCTCATGGTTCTTCCATTGTCTATGTTGCTACAAATTTCATTGGTTGTCATTTTTTTTTTTTTTTTGGTGGACCTTTGGGTTCCATATTTCTTCCTTTTCTTGGGGTATGCCCCATTGATCTTTGTATGGCTTTATAGCCTCTTCTCTTTAATTTAATTACCTTTTACCTTTCAAAAAAAAAATTATTATATTTATAATACTTTATGGGCGTCAGGTGTGTGCAAAATATGTGGTTAAAAATGACACATTAACGACACTTTAGGTTTTACCCTTCTGCAAGTGCATAGATCAATTGTATATAGTTTTGCTTGAGTAGGGGAATATCGATCCCACAGAGACAAGGATTATTCACTTCAATAGTCTAAAAACATTGAACTATAATTGTAATACCCCGTATTTTTATTCTTGATATATATTGGGTAAATTTAATTTAATTAATTAATTATAAGTTAATTAAATGGGCTATAATATATTTTTGAGTTAATTAGTTGGGCTTATTAGTTAATGGGTTATATTATATTTTTGGGCAGTTAATGGGCTATATTATATTTTTGGGCCCATCGGAATAATTAAATATATATATATATATTATATATATTTATATAATTAAAATAAACCCTAAGTTAGGGATACGTTTCTGTCAGACTAGCCGAGGGAGAGATAGCAGAATTGCGAGTCGCGTAGAAGAGAGAGGAAAGAGCATCGATCAACCTACAATCCGTGCGTGATTTAGCTTAACGATCAGGCAAGTAGAATGTTCTTCTTTTCCCCTTTGGACTCATAATCCTAGCACCTATAGATCACGTATGAATTTTCGGTTATATAAAACATACTGTTATATTTGGATTTCAGTTTATATATACATGTAATGATTGTATTATATTTATATAGGGATTTGTTTGATAAGGAGAAAACGGAATATAGATATATAGATTTATATTCATGTAACAGTCCCATGTCACAATCCAAGGAAGTAATCAAATCATGAATTCTTAAGTAGTCACGTAATTGAGGTTTTGAAATTTGTTGAGTGGGGACCACCAGCTAAAGCTCCGTGTATAGAAAAGTTTGGCTGGAACCAAGTTAGGATGATTGTCTATAGCATGCCCTCACTGTTGGTATAGTATTAGTGGAACCATTGTGATTTAAAAGAGATGTTCTCATGTGGATTGTATAAATGTATGTCAGAGACATAGGAATCAAAGTTTTGGGTTTGATATTACTTGTGTTGATAGCTAATTGGGCCGCCGTTGGGAAAAGTGCACTAAAACCATTGAAATTCAAAAGTTGTTTCAATATCTATATATAAATATTTCTATGATTTCTACAGAATCCATGGTGTGTCATATTTAATTCGCTTTTGATTTTTTTTTTTTTATTCGTAGATGTATAATTGTAGATAATGTATCATAAATTAGGCTTGTATACATGTGTAGATAGGCATATATATATTCAGATTGTTTTCTTAAGATTATACATCTGTTTGAATTTGTACATTGCGTCTTTTATTTTTTATGCTTATATACATGTATATAGCAGTATATTAAGGAATTCACATATTAATAAATTATGTTGAAGGGATTAACAAATTATTTAATCTTTGTCATGGTTAGTAATTGATGTATATATATATGTGTGTGTGTTATATATATATATATATTTTTATGTGATTTTGGAAGGAAGGGGAACCACGATGGACTAACTATTAAGTAGTCTCATCTGTACCATGACATGGAGATCGGGTACGTGGTTATGGTTCGGCATGGTTTAGTTGCCTATGATTTTGTGGTTTAGTTAATTACATCATTTTATTTGGTTTGCCTATTTTTTTTTTTGTGATTTAATTATATTTCACTTTAATTGTTTTGTCTATTTTTAGGAAGGTAGTTATTTAGGATTTGTGCTTAAAATAATAATAGTAATAAAGATTATATTTTTGCTCTCATACCTGGTTGGGTTAGATGATAGGATTATTGGTACTCTGTTTGGGATCATGTAGAGTCTACTCTGCTCGTGGGTCTGACCCACCGTTGTTGTTTCAGGTTCTCAGCAGTTTCAGCCACAGGGTTGAGGTCTCTTATCATTCATTCGCGAGTTCTTCCATTTTGACTTCAGTTCAGTGTAGGAACTCAATTTAGTTATATTTTTTTTTTTTTTAGACTTTTTATTTATTTATTTATTTAAGGTTTAGGGGTCCATGGATATGGATTCCCGAGTTGTACCCTTTGAGGGATTTGGATTTCTTATTTCGTATATTCATAAAAATAAAAATTTTGGGATTTCAATTATTTATTCATTATGTCTTTTGCTTCCGTGCTTGTTTATTATTGAGTGTTGATGCACCTTAGTTTTTGGTATAGGCCTGGCCAAACTATGCTTGAAAATTAAGGGGTATCACAATAATTTTCCGAAAATAGTTTGATTTTGTGAATTATCTAGTACTAATGAAAATAAAACAGAAAGCAATAATGAATAATGGTTGTGATTCAGAGAGAGAGAAAACTAGGGTTTTCGTCACTCCACCACTAACTGCATAATATAGTCCAAATTCTATTTCAATTGCATGAGGGCGATCCATTGATTGTGAATCAGGTCGCACTGCGCCAATAGTTTGACCCCAAAAAGGATTACTCTCAACCGGATCGCGACAACACATCTCAAGACTAAACTGATTAGTGCATGCCAACTACTAACAGAAAATTAAATCAAGGCATGAAAATAAACTAAAGCATGTCTGCATTAATTTGTTAGGGCATGGCCTGTGTCAACCTAGGGTTTTGAGTTTTCTGACCACCATCGTGTAGAAAATCATAGATTAAGCATCCGAGTTCCAGTCCATAGTGAATAATTTCTGATTTTGTAAGATAGATATATTCAAAAAGTCTAAGACAAGAATCAATTCAAATATATAAACTTGTATCACGAATAAAAAATGGTCTCTCATCTAATACAATCATCACAGTATAGTCACAGTTTCCCCTCTCTACAATTGAATATAAAATCATAACTACATTACTTGGCTAGGGTTTTGCGAGAAAACCCTAGATACCGAATTAGTTGATCATGGTAGATGAGACTGCATCGTTGATGTAGAATCCCCCTCCATAACCTTCCTCTCCGGATCTCTAGGTCTTAAATGGCTCCTCCCTTTTGAATAAGATGAATCTCCAGAGGCGGCTATGAAAATTATACGTGCCAAGAAGCCCTCTAAAATCTGTAGCAAAACTTGATATTTATAGGCAAATGTGAGGGAAACCCTAACTTGGAGAATAAAATTACCCTTTTTGGTAATTTTACACCCAACCAAGGAAAACCCTAATATATGATATATAGTATGTGTATATATCATGTATAGAGGTGTTGGGGTCGAAATAAAGTCATTCGGGTGAAAACAAATCAATTGGGTCAAAATAGGATTTCAACACGAAACTGACATTTCCAATTTTTTTTGCTGGACACCTCTGACTCGTTTGATCATATATGGAGCTACACATATTTTATAGAGGTACATAATATATCGTTAGAAAGAAAACTTCAAGCTCTTGATGATAGGCTCAAGAATCACCTCATTTGGACCTTTTGTGGCTAAGATATAAGTGCCCGAAGATGGCTGAAAGGTTGGTGCTGGAAATACTAGACCTGCGGCCAAGCGTAGGTTAGAAGTGTAGGTACAAAACCAAAGCGTAGGTATGGTCCAATTTTGCCAATTTTTTTACCTCTGGTGACTTAGGTATGATGCATTTTTGTTGTAAAATTTATTTTTTCATATTTGAGCTAGACTGGTCGCCTTTGACTCCCGATGCTTTTGGTTGAAATAATAATGTCTGGAAATGACATTTTTGCCCTTCCAGTGAGATAATGATGTCGAGAAATGACCATTTTGCCCTGTGTTAGCTCTTCTTTGCTTTGACACACCTCTTAATTCCTTTCTCGAGATAAAAACAAACACGAACTCAGTTAATTCACCGAAATTAGCTATATTTTTTCATTAAGCTCATCAAACATGCTTACACACACAAATGTGTTAAAAATACCAAGTAACGGAATGTAAAGACATAACAAATTCAAGATAGGGGCGAAAAATGACCAATATTGAGCACCTATCACACCCCCAAACTTACATATTGCTAGTCCCTTAGCAATAAACTCAGAAAGAACTGACTGTGATGATTCTTATTCTATCTAACCTATTTACTCTAACATAATCCCTTGCTTTCGTGAGGGTCACCGATTATACTTAGCACGTGTAACAAGCCTTTTAAACCCCTAGTGGACGAGTGAAGTCTCATGAAGGTTGTCAGTGATGGTACCAACAAACATCTCAATTCTTTTTTAATTACGCATTCATGAGTTCACACACACAATTCAAATAAGCTATGATACAACACATAAGATAATATGAATGCAAATACTCCCACTCCCTACCAAATAACAATTATATCAAGCTTCGTGTTATGAATGGTCCCCACTTAAATGAATGTTTTTGCTACTTTCTACCTAAAATCCAAACAATCTTCCGTGATTTTTTGAACATTCAACTATAATATTTCAGTTTCTTTTCTCCTACTTCATTGATCAAATTTTGTCATTTTTCATTAAAACATACATTTTCAACTTTCCACTTTTCATCCATTTTTGTCTTTCTAATGTCCGGACTTTCCAACTAGGCACGAGTTTCTTTCATGGGATTTATGCTCATCAGTCTTCTCCCATTTAAACACGAACAATGATATTGGTGATACGAAGGCCCGGTTACTTAGATCAAATAACTTTTTTTTTCATTTTATTTTCTCAAAAAAATATTTCAATTTTCTCCATTTCAACCAAAACAACTCCCTATCTCCCCTTTTATTACAACAAAATTATTTTTCAACTACATGGTCAAAAATCAACATATTTCTCATAGTGAATGTGTGCTTGTGTTTATAGGTCAAAGTCGTCCTTCTTAATTTCAATCTCACTAATCACTCACCCATGTAAACCACATCACTTCACTAACTTGATCTAATCATTATTCTCATGAGCAGGAACATCACATCACATACTACTTACACATTATAAACATAAACTCAATCAACTCATAATGTGATACACTCATGCATGACAACAAAGAACTCCTCAAAACTTTCAAAAACAATTTCAAAATTTTCAAAACTTTTCCTTTCTTGTAACTATATACCCTCACCCCCAAACTTAAATGTGACCATGTCCTCATGGTCAAAAATAAAGAATGAGAACAAATATAGTTACCCTTGAAGCGCAGTCCTGGATTCTTCGAAATGCTCAACCTCCTCCCTCAAACTTGATTCGGATCACCAGTAAATATACAACAAACACATACCCAAATATCTTAGCAAGGGAAAAGAAATTGTAAAAATTACCAGAAATTAACACAATTTTTCAAAATTCTCTTTTTGGATTTTATTGAATTTGTTTTTAAATGAAATAATAATAAAAAAATTGATTTGGCCTTAAGGGCCTACAATCTCTAAAAATTGAAATTGCAGAAATAACTTACCTATTATTATACAAACCAAGGCTAAACAATCTATGACCAATGTTTAACGTCTTTGGCACGACGTTTCATAAAGGGTTATCCAACACCTTTCCTTTCTGTCATACTTCTCTTAATTAAAGGACAAAATAAAGGAGGTGACTTTCTAAACGCTCTTATCCATGGACAATTAGTACTAATCATGACATCGAATACAGAACAGTAATCACCGTATAAAGTACCTCATTTATCATTTTCTAACTTCAGCCCCTGTATGGTCAGTGTGTCCATCAAATCCTCCTCCAACACCTTTGATAACAGTTCTTCTGCCAACTCATCATTCTCCAATAAACTGAAAGATGCCATAAATTCCGGTCCTAGATCAATCTCCTCATAAATCTTCAGTCGTTGACCATGCCTCTTTAATCGAACATCCTCATATGCGCAATTTCATATCCCCTAACACTCAGTCCCTAATTGTGGATCTTCCCAGGAATACAACTTATCTAGCATGTTTATGCTCAACACTCGCTCATTTGGAAAGGGATCCTTAAGAGGGGGGTCATCCTTAGTAGGTTCTCTAAAAGTTCATGACCATTGATCATCTCTAGCATTCCTCACACATGTTTTATCTTTTAATTCATCATCTTCCACATGCAACACCATCTCAGGAAGCTTACTTTCAGGCACCAACTTCTGTGGAGAAATAAGCTGAGGTCCAAATGACTCTCTTGATGCTCTCTCTGACGGTGAATACAACATATCTTCCAACACAACAATATCTTTCCAACTAGATCATTGTTGGTCCTCCCCATTTTCAAAATTCACCTCAGACCTTTTCATCACAATTTCCAAATCATCTCTTACACTACTCTGAGGTACAACTTCTTCAACCATCCCCTCTATGTTAAAACACTCAGTTGGTTCAAGTAGTTGATGGTTGGTATTAAAGACATTCATCCTCATGTTTAAATTCCCAAAAGATATATCCATAACCCCTGTTCTACAATCAACGCATGCATTTGCCGTAGCCAAAAATGGTCTTCCTAAGCTAACAGGGATATGTCTCCTCGATCTATGGTCAGGTTCCATGTCTAATACTACAAAGTCTACAAGATAGTAGAACTTATCCACTTGCACTATGACATCCTCCAAAATTCCTCTCGGTTGTTTAGTTGATCTATCTGCCAATTGAAGCACCACCGAGGTAGTATTGAGATCTCCCAACCCTTGTTGTTGATAGACTGAGTAAGGTAACAAATTAACACTCACACCCAGATCAAGAAGAGCTCTACCAATCTTTTGGTCACCAATGACACAAGAAATAATGGGAGCACCAGGATCTTTCCTCTTAGGTGGATTATCACTCAGTAAGATCGAACTCACTTGTTTAGTCAACAAAATCGTTTTCTGGACCTTAGTTCTATTTTTATGCTTTTGAGTACAGAGATCCTTCAAAATTTTGGCATAGGGTAGAATTTGGTCAATAATGTCTAGAAGAGGTTTATTAATCTCGACTTGCCGACCAGGATCCAACATATCCTTCTCCTTATGCTCTTTATACGAAATCGAATCTTGGAGATATTGAGGGTAAGGTGCTACTTCCTCATATGGTGCCCTTTCCGGTTCTTCATCTTCATTCACTTGAGGTTGATCTTTCTCAGCTTTCTCAGCCTCTTTCTTATGAGCTTCTTCTTCTGCCTTTCTTTGAACTTTTTTGACCTTTTGCTTCTTCAGGTTCTCCTCATGCTGCTCCTCAGCCTTATTATCCACTTCTCTTCCATTTCTCAAAATTATGACTGCTTGAACTGTCTCATGACGAGTCTCAACAAAGGATCCAGGCTCCAGTACTTGTTGCGGTTTTGGGTTCACCACCGGTAGACTAGGCAATATTCTCACTATCATATCCGTAGCATTTGTTAATTGTACCATTCGGGCTTTCACTTGAACAAGGGATTGGGAATGAGAGTTCAGTGTTTGGATGGTCGCCTGAGAATTATTAGATGAATTTTTAAACTCCCTCAGGGTATTCATCATATCTTCAAAGTAAGGTGGTATTGATAGTGAATTTTAAGATGGATGTTGATGTTGGAAATGGTTTTGAGGATATGGAGGGCAATCTTGATTTAGATTGAATACTTGGTTTTGATTTCCTTGAGGATGGGTCTGGTAGTGATATGGCTAGATAATTTGATTATTATTGAATGGCTGGAGAGCATGAGAATTATTCAATGGCTGTCTAGGTTGATAGTTTGATTAAGAATTTCTAGTCATTATTCTTGGCTAAGATTCGAATGATTGTTGACTTTGTTGGAACCTTGGTTGTGGATATGATTGTTGTTCCTAAATGAACCTTGGTTAACTATTGGATGATTGTCCTTGTGGGATCATTTCTGGTTGGTTTTCCACATTTGTGGATGTATAGGATAAGAATGGGTGATTTCTGGCATTGGAAGTGTATGAATTTGTGAAAGGACAATTATTTGAATAATTCCATGATGCGTTGGCATCAACAACCATTATGTCCAGACACTCATTTTGGGAATACTTAGCTTCTACCTCTGAGACTTCTCTCATAGGTGAATGATTTTACTGAGAAGCTTGTCTACTTTCTCTCCTAATAACGCCATTGAATCTCTTACATCATCATGATTCACCTCATACACTTTTTCAGATCTCTTGTCAAGACCACCCCTAGACCTCAAATCATATTCATATTAGATTCCATTCTCATTGATATTGTCAAACACGTCTAAAAGTTCTTTTATTGGATTCAGGGTTGTTGGCCACATATTGACACCTAGAGGGGGCGTGAATATGGTCAATTACAAACTTTGAGTCTTTTTCGGTTTGACTTTGTTTTAACAAAAGTAATCTTTGTAGAGCTCTAGTCAAACACTTAGTTAGATAGATGATCCTTAAGTGACTACCTCATTTCATACTTTGAATCATGAACAATAAATTGCATTACCAAATATATACATAATGGATTCAAGAATGCGAACTAGTTCAAGCATTCATTACAACTTAATATGTATATGCACTTTTCTCACATATGTATAGAAATGATGTAAAGTGCTATTTATCATAAAGAATACTTTGAAGAGTTTACAAAAAGTAATTAAACATTTTGTGTATATAAACTCTTAAGAAGAATGATATATTCAATATGCATTGTGTCAAACACTTGGGGTGCATATGAACATATTATGCTAAGGTGTGTTGAATATGAATTTTATCACTTGGTGTGCACATGGATTATATCTAAATGAGAATGTAGTCTAAGCTATAATCTAATCATGTTCACAATTTTAATTCATTTCAACTATGCATTTTCCTAACCTCTTCATGGATACACAAACACAAGCAATTCCATAGCATTGATATATATAAATCTCAAGATTATAAATGGCAATTGATTTTAAAGTAAATATATAAAGGTTAGAGAAAATGCACACCATAGATACCGAGATTTTTACATGGTTCAACCAAATCTTTGGTCTACTCCATGCCTTGAGATAACCTCTCAAGGATTCCACTATCGTGCTTCTTTTTCCGGGGATAAGCAAACAGTTAGTCACTAATTAACCCTAGAGGGGGGGGGGGGGGGGTGAATAAGGTGATCAAAATATTTCTACTCCTTTTCGAAATTGGAACAATATATAATCAATACTCAATTTCTTCAATAGCCAAGTGAATAAATTCAATTCAATTTATCTAACAACTAATCACAAGACTAATTAGCATACAAGATATTCAAGTAAACATAGCATGCAAATTAATGAAATAAGGAGAGAGAGATAGAGAGATTGACACCATGATATTTTGAGGTTCAGTAACTCCTACTCCTCGGCTTAAGAACCCTTTCTTGAGACTTTTCCCGATCCTTTCACTATGGCCCTTCCTTCACAGGTGGAATGGCAAACCTTTACAACACAAGCCTCTCGAGCTCAATTTATATTCCCCCTAGCTTTAGCATTAAAAGACATAAGCCTACGCTCATCACTATCCCATTCGTTGGGCAATGTGGGGAAAGTCTTTCCATTTACTATTTTTGTTATAGTGAAAGGTCCATCAACAATAACTTGCCAAATATGAAAATCAATAGCTTGAAGAAATTCTATCATTCTAGTCTTCCAATAGCTATAATTTGAACCATCAAACCATGGGGGTCTAATAATAGATTGTCCTTCAACGTGAGCGACTAAATATGAGGCCAACAGCTATAATAGGTTCTCTAAGACGGTTAAGTCCAAAAACAATAGAGATTAGGCTCTGATACCAATTGTTAGTCACTAATTAACCTTAGAGGGGGGGGGGGGGGGGTGAATAGGGTGATCAAAATATTTCTACTCCTTTTCGAAATTGGAACAATATATAATCAATACTCAATTTCTTCAATAGTCAAGTGAATAAATTCAATTCAATTTATCTAACAACTAATCACAAGACTAATTAGCATACAAGATATTCAAGTAAATATATCATGCAAATTAATGAAATAAGGAAAGAGAGATAGAGAGATTGACACCGTGATTTTTAGAGGTTCGGTAACTCCTACTCCTCGGCTGAAGAACCCCTTCTTGAGACTTTTCCCGATCCTTTCACTATGGCACTTCCTTCACAGGTGGAATGACAAACCTTTACAACACAAGCCTCTCGAGCTTGTCTCTCAATCAAGAGAACAACCCTCTCTTGAACAATCTGTGGACTTCACTTGTCCGAGATTACAAATTCGTATGTAATCAATAAAATCACTCAAGAACAAAAACACTCAAAACCCAAAGGTTTTTATGGAAGATAAATCAATATAAGCTCAAGTGTTTTGGGTGATTTTACAATAGCTCTAGAAATGTATTCTCAAATGATATAATCAATGAATGATATTTGGAGAATAAGAAGAGATACTAGAGGTTTTGATTTTCAAAGAAACTTGGAGAAAATCAGATTTTCAAAGCTTGGTTTCAATGGCTTTTATAGAGAAAATTTCTGCAGATTTTTTTGAGCTTTTCTTCCTCTTCTTTCTTTTTTGTTTTTGAATCTCTTAGCTTACAATACACATATCTCATTCTATATATATCAATACATTAGGGTTATGAGAGTGAGTATTGATTTAGAGAAGTCAAGAGCCGTTTGAAATCCATTAAACATGATGCACAAAACATGGAAACTATTTTCTGAAAAACTGCAGAATTTGAGGTTCAAACTAGTCGACTACTTTGAGCTTCTAGTTGACTACTTTGAACTTCTAGTTGACTAGATTGGTTCTAATCGACTACTTCATGTAGTCTAGTCAACTCAAATGGTTTTAGTCGACTAGATGGGTGGTTCTAGTTGATTACTTTGGAGCTTTAGTCGACTACTTCAAAAATGGATGAAAACTTGATGCTACTGATTGTTTTAGTCGATTATTAAAGAAAACAAAGGACTCCTCTAGTCGACTATAACTTGAAAAACATTTAATAAAATTATTTTTCTTTCCGTTTAAGTTTGGTAAAGCGTTTTTCATTCCATTTGAGTTCGGTTCATTTTATACTTGAGCTTATACGATAAAATCGACGCATAAAATTACCTTGTTAGAATGATCGTTCCCCGACCTATCTACCCCAAGTCTCGAGTCTTCAACTTTCGCCTTCACCGTTGAATTATTTGATTTTCCATTTTCGCGCTTCAATTTCTTTCACGGCTTTTCGCTTTTATTCAATCATTCTTTCCGAGCTTGCTTTCCGAGTCAACTTCAACACGCTTTAAATGTTTCGTTAATATCAAAATAGGATTTATTGTCCGAGAATAATTTCAAGGCCAACAATCTCCCCCTTTTTGCTGTTGACAAAACATTTCGTGTTTATGTGTAAATGGTGAAGTATCAAGTGATACTCCCCCTCAATGTGTGCATTACATGCTCCCCCTTAGTAAATATATTTTTGCAATTTCATACATTAGCATGGAGGCACACATAAACATGACTTACATACACGAAAGCAACTTACTTCTCCCCCTTTGGCAACATAAAAAAGTGGGAAGTGACGGTTGAATAAAGAATTTATCATGCTAATACATCAACGTCCAAAGCCAACCCAATTTCTCTACGAGTTTTGAAAGAGAATCATCCGGAAAAAGGCTTTGTGAAAATATCCGCTAATTGATTTTTAGTGTCAATAAAAACCAATACAATGTCTCCTTTAGCAACATGATCATGTAAGAAATGATGCCTAATCTCGATATGCTTAGTTCATATGAAAAGGATTCTTTGACATACAAATAACGCTTGTAAAAACGCATTCAATGGGCACATGATTGAAAATAAGCATATAGTCATATGTATAAAGTTTGGGATTTATTCCCCTATCACCAAGGAGCAAAGCTCCCTCTAAGAATGTGCATACAAGATATACTCATCAACTAATTTTCTCCCCTTTTTTTGACATCATTAAAAAGAGTAAATACAATTAAGTACAAGAAGAGAATCAAGTTGCATAAATGAATTGTGATCATATAATATATCATTTGAAGTAACACAATCTCATGATGTCCACACATTTCATGAATAGCTTAAGATGATTATCAAATTACAAACATAACTTTGCATTCATGAAGGCAACGAGGACATGCTAGCACATGTCATCAATGATGACTAAACCATTTGCTTGATTTTCATAAATAAAATACATATATCAAGTGAATGACTCAAATGAAAAGTGACTTAATGTTCAAGTGAGTGTGTTTGAACTAAAACTCAAACCATAAGTATTCAACATACTATATGTAAATAAAGAACACTCAAACACTAGATCATTTAAACTCACATAGTCATGTATGAAAATTCACTTAAAATCACATATGAGCACTTAAGAATAAGTCAACAACACCTTCATCCATAAGAAAATCATTTAAAGCCATTCAAAACACCCTCTTGGATCATTTTTCAAATCAAATATAGCTTATGATAGTTTTAAACCCATTTTCTAAAACTTATACATTTCAAAGCATTGTGAATCACTTTATGAAAAATTTTCATATAGGAATGCAATAGATAAAAACATTTCATCCAAAGAGGCATGTGGCATTTTTATAATTTTAATTCCATTCATCTGTGCAAAGAAAAATCTATATCCTTCTTGGTTAAGATCTTGGAATAATAACGGTCAAAATCTTGGGTCACCATTATTAGACATAGATTGCAACATTAATATGCATTATAAGATATACAAGAGTATGCATATATGATAATGATATCAAAGTTTAAGATATAGAAAATATTATATATCATTGAGAAAATCATAAAAATGCAAGAACAATAAAAACGTATGTCTTTCATGATATGTGCACATAAAACTCATGAATCATGTTTTTCAATAAACATTCAAGATAGCAACATTTGAGCACAAAATCTCCATCTTTTCAACATGCTTCCTTCAAAGAGGAACCTATAAAAGAGGAACCTATAGTACCTTTTCATAATAAAGACCCAAGTATATATTAAATAGCTTCAACCAATGTTACAATTACAAACAACAAAGGCCAAGCACATGAAAATTATTTTTATGAGAATCTTTTATGAAAATTCCTCTAGAATGATTACCAAGAAGATATATAATAGAGGATGATGAATCATTTAATCGCATAGAATTTCATCACATATTCCTTATCCTCATTTGCATTAGATAGATTATTCAAAGAAATTATGCTCTCTTGAGGTTTACTAGTGTGGACATATTTGATTAAACATATATTCCAAGTCCGTCCAAATTTCACTTCAAAATTAAACACCTCAAATAAATGTGTAATTTGTCATGTCAAGAGAATTTAGATAAAGCACTAAAATCATGAAAGCCCATGAACAAATATAAGACATAGCTACTCAAGTAATCAACCTAAATCAAGTGAAATAGCTTTGATGGTCTAGAGATGGTCATGACTATATTCTTTAAAAAATCATGCATGATCAAGACTTTCTTTCATATATCCAAGTCATTTCAAAACAAGCTATTATCAAGAGTTCATCAAAAGCATAGTCAATTTCATGCATCTAGTAGCCAATCACCCTTAATATGTATGTCATATTTAATCTCAACAATGAAAGCACATTAGTAATGGAGAATAGAAAATGTGTACCATGGTGCTAGCTTCACCCATTTTACTTAGAGTTGCTTGTTGATGATTTGTATTGTCCACTCATTTTGTGAGAGACCTTGATTTCATCTCCCCTTTTTAGTTATGACATCATAATTAAAGAATCAATAGTTCTTGAGTAAGGAATCAATCCACACTTACAAAACACACTCAAGTAACTTTCTTTGGTACCCTTTTTGCTCTAGGGTCCATTTGTGTTAGCACAATTATGGGCAAGATTCATTATAAGCACATTAGCACAAAAATGAATGATCTTCTACAACCATTATGCTTCAATTGAATTTATCATTCAAGAGCCTTATCATGAAGTGCATTTGTCAATTCAAGTAATAAGATATGCTCATGGTTATTTATCAAGTCAATGAACCAATATGAAATTAGTGATAGAAATGAAACTCCATATTGAATCATAGTAAACAACCATATGCATCATTCATGTTCAATCATCAAGAATTGACAAGAAAACCAATATAACTTCCCTTGATTAGCAAAAATAAATTATATGCCCTTTTTCAAGATTTGTAAAGCTATAGCACATAGAAAGATTCATTTCATTTCAAAATTCTTTGAACATTTGAAAGTACAATGAAAAGATATTTTCATAAGAATCACCCTTTTGAAATAATTTCACTTTAAATCAATGTGACACTTTTCTCATGCAATTTCAAGAAACAAAAGAATGTGATGCATGAATAATGATCATTTATCAATCAATGAAAATATTCATAAAGCAACATAGTACAAATTTTCGTTTCTTTTAGCATTTGACAATTGATTCCCATCTTTCTTAACTAAGCATGCATTGGTCCTAAAAATAACATCATAGCCATTGTCACATAATTTGACTAATGCTAAATAAGTTATGCTTCAAACCATCAACATAAAACATACTATCTATGGAAAGAGTGGAAGATATACCAATTGAGTCAATCCTTATAATTTTTCCTTTAGAGTTGTCTCCAAAAGTTACGTTTCCTACTTCATAAGTTTTTAGAGAAATGTATTTTGATTAGTCTCCCGTCATATGCCTTGAGCATCCGCTACCAATAAGCCATTTCCTTTAAGGCGAACTTCAAGCATACCTACAAAACAAATTTAAGTAACATTTGTTGGTACCCAATTTATCTTGGGTCCACTAGGGTTAGAGAGAGATGCAATGGTTCCTTTTGGAACCCAAATCATTTTTGGTATAACATTATCCTTTCTATGCAAGCATGCAATGGTTCCTTTTGGAACCCAAATCATTTTTGTTATCACTTTCTTCTTCCTAAGTAAACATGTATTTGCCTTATGTCCCTTTTTCTTGCAATAATAACATGTAACATGCTCATGATCATTTGAGGATGCATGAGATGATTGTCTTGTAAATGTATGCCTTAATGATTTCCTCTTTTTCAAGATAATAACATCTTTGTCAAAAGCATCATACCCTAGACCACATTTATTAAATGATCCTCTTTGTCTTCCCAACATAATGCTAAGGTTTTCCTTTTCTTTTGTAAATTTAGCTAAGACATTTATTTGATCATCTATAGTATTTTTTAACCGATTATTTTCCTTTTCTAGCTCTATGCTTTTGTCATTGCATGAAACTTCTAAGTTGGAAGTAATAGAGCTACATGAAGATTTAGCTTTCTTAAGAAGAATATATTTTCTAGCTAACTTTTCAAATCCATCATGCAATTCTCCAAATGCATTTTGTAATTCATCATAAGAAGAGAGAAGTTCATCATATGTTAATTTATCTTTATCTAATGAATGTGAATTTAAATGTACATCTTCTTCATTTGCAGTGAAACAAGGGTTTGTCATTTCTTCACCATTTTCCTCCTCATCCGAGTCACATGAGTCGTAGTCATCCCATGTGGCATTCATAGCCATCTTGCTTGGTGTTTTCTCGTTCTCCTTTTCGAGCTTGAAGCAATCACTTTTGTAGTGTCCCGACTTTCCACAATTAAAACATGTTGGAGGTCCCCTTTTCTTAGGCTCGCCTTTTGATTCGATTCTCCTCATGAATTTTCCACCATTGGCTTTCTTTCTTTGAATGTATTTATTGAATTCTTGAGTGATCAAAGCAATGTCCTCATCCACTTCTTCTTCATTCGGCTCAATGGCTTCATTTTTGGTAGAGGCATTCAAAGCTATACCTTTTCTTGGCTTGATGTCGTCTTCACGAGATTTCAATGTGATTTCCCAAGTGAGTAGAGAACTGAAAATCTCATCAAGACTCATGTTGTTGAGATCATGAGCTTCTTTGATTGCCGTTACCTTTGCGTCCCATTTAGCCGGAAGACTTCTAAGCACTTTGCATGACGCATCGGATCTAGGAACAATTTTACCAAGATGCTTTAATCCATTCAAAATGTAAGTGAAATGAGACATCATAGAATTGATATTTTCATCTTCCTTCATGGCAAATAATTCATATTCATGCATAAGTATATCAATTTTAGATTCTCTAACTAGATTAGTACCTTCATAAGTTACTTCAAGTTTATCCCACATTTCTTTTGCAGTGGAGCAAGTAGAGACACGATTAAATTCGTTTGGACTTAAGGCACAATTTATATTCACTTTAGCTTTAGCATTAAAAGACATAAGCCTACGCTCATCATTATCCCATTCGTTGGGCAATCTGGGGAAAGTCTTTCCATTTACTATTTTTGTTATAGTGAAAGGTCCATCAACAATAACTTGCCAAATATGAAAATCAATAGATTGAAGAAAGTCTATCATTCTAGTCTTCCAATAGCTATAATTTGAACCATCAAACCATGGGGGTCTAATAATATATTGTCCTTCAATGTGAGCGACTAAATATGAGGCCATGATCGTTCTCTAAGACGGTTAAGTCCAAAAACAATAGAGATTAGGCTCTGATACCAATTGTAAGTCACTAATTAACCCTAGAGGGGGGGGGGGGGTGAATAGGGTGATCAAAATATTTCTACTCCTTTTCGAAATTGGAACAATATATAATCAATACTCAATTTCTTCAATAGTCAAGTGAATAAATTCAATTCAATTCAATTTATCTAACAACTAATCACAAGACTAATAAGCATACAAGATATTCAAGTAAATATAGCATGCAAATTAATGAAATAAGGATAGAGAGATAGAGAGATTGACACCGTGATTTTTTGAGGTTCGGTAACTCCTACTCCTCGGCTCAAGAACCCCTTCTTGAGACTTTCCCCGATCCTTTCACTATGGCCCTTCCTTCACAGGTGGAATGACAAACCTTTACAACACAAGCCTCTCGAGCTTGTCTCTCAATCAAGAGAACAACCCTCTCTTGAACAATCTGTAGACTTCACTTGTCCGAGATTACAAATTCGTATGTAATCAATAAAATCACTCAAGAACAAAAACACTCAAAACCCAAAGGTTTTTATGGAAGATAAATCAATATAAGCTCAAGTGTTTTTGGTGATTTTACAATAGCTCTAGAAATGTATTCTCAAATGATATAATCAATGAATGATATTTGGAGAATAAGAAGAGATACTAGAGGTTTTGATTTTCAAAGAAACTTGGAGAAAATCAGATTTTCAAAGCTTGGTTTCAATGGCTTTTGTAGAGAAACTTTATGCATATTTTTTAGAGCTTTTCTTCCTCTTCTTTCTCTTTTGTTTTTGAATCTCATAGCTTACAATACACATATCTCATTCTATATATATCAATACATTAGGGTTATGAGAGTGAGTATTGATTTAGAGAAGCCAAGAGCCGTTTGAAATCCATTAAACATGATGCACAAAACATGGAAACTATTTTCTGAAAAACTGCAGAATTTGAGGTTCAAACTAGTCGACTACTTTGAGCTTCTAGTTGACTACTTTGAACTTCTAGTTGACTAGATTGGTTCTAGTCGACTACTTTGAACTTCTAGTTGACTAGATTTTTTCTAGTCGACTACTTCATGTAGTCTAGTCAACTCAAATGGTTTTAGTCAACTAGATGGGTGGTTCTAGTTGACTACTTTGGAGCTTTAGTCGAATACTTCAAAAATGGATGAAAAATTGATGCTACTGATTGTTTTAGTCGACTACTAGAGAATACAAATGATTCTTCTAGTCGACTATAACTTGAAAAACATTTAATAAAAATATTTTTCTTTCCGTTTAAGTTTGGTAAAGCGTTTTTCATTCCATTTGAGTTCGGTTCATTTTATACTTGAGCTTATACGATAAAATCGACGCATAAAATTACCTTGTTACAATGATCGCTCCCCGACCTATCTACCCCAAGTCTTGAGTCTTCAACTTTCGCCTTCGCCGTTGAATTATTTGATTTTCCATTTTCGCGCTTCAATTTCTTTCACGGCTTTTCGCTTTTATTAAATCTTTCTTTCCGAGCTTGCTTTTCGAGTCATTTTCTTTCTGTGCTTGTTTTTCGAGTCGTTCACCTGTCTTTTGCTGAAAAGATTAACTTGATAATTCATTAGTATTAAACACGCTTTAAATGTTTTGTTAATATCAAAATAGGATTTATTGTCAGAGAATAAATTTCAAGGCCAACACAAACCCTTACATGCCTCATTCTTCCCGGTGAATAGCAAACCCTTACACGCTTCTTCTTCTGGGTGAAGAGCCAACCTTCGAGCACTCTTGCTTCCGGGTGAAGAGCCGACCATTGCTCACTCTTGCGGGTGGAGAGCCAACCAAATCCTCTCTTTTTAAGGTTGAAAGAAACCTTTACAAAGCTTTAACAAGCCATTCCCATTCCAAGACAACTTCTTGGACTTTCACTCTCAAATGAATAAGAATTGAATTTGAGTGTACAACAATATCTCTCAATAGATGGATATAGAAATTCAAAGCTCACTTCCTCACATACTTAGAGTCATAAATGAAATACTCAATTCAAAAGCTCAACTCAAGTATGAAGAATAAATCACAAGAAGAAAATATGAATGATGTTCATGTGGTGATTCATGTAGGAGTTTTCTATCCAAAAATAATTTCAAAATTGAAGCACAAATGATAGATCTTTCATACTCCTATATCCCTCTCTTCTCTTAACCATTTTTGGCTCATATAAGGCATATATATAATATAGGAACACAATATAGCCGTTTGGGGGTGTTTGGGGAAGTTTTGGAACACTTTGGATCCGAAACTAGCCGTTAGAATTCAAATTCCGGATGAGGCAGTCGACTGGGTGTTTTGGGGCAGTCGGCTGGGTCTTCAAAAATTCATTCCGAAATTTATTTGTAACTCTCTGACTCAGCCAGTCGACTGGCCTTATTGGCCCAGTCGACTGGGTCAACAGGCAGTCGACTGGGTGGTTAACCAGTCGACTGGGCTGTTCAGTCCAGTTTCAACACAGTTCACTCTTTTGGTCATAACTAGAGTTCTGTAACTCGGATAAAGTATTTCTTTAGGTTTTTGGAAAGAATACTTCAAGCGCTTGATTTTAGGCTTTTGAATCACTCTATTTGACCCATTTTTTAGTGCGATATGGTCGTTTGAATGTGACGCTTCATTTCGAACTTCTAACCCACTTGATGGTTTTTCGTGAAATCTTTTGGGATTTTTCTGAAATGACTTAGACACACTCCTAGGATGTCTTAGAAACTTATTCAGGTCCTTGACATGCCTAAAGTCAATATTGAGATCATAAAATGTTTTTCCAATTGAAACAAATTCTCAATTTAGACAAAAGTTTTTCATGGTTTAACAATTTTGTTCAAAGCTTTAATATGCATCTAGAATCCATTTCAAGTGATATGATTTAAGTTAATGGTTCTAGGACAACATCTTTGTTGAGTTCTTCCATAGCTTATGAAAGCTTGAACTAACTCAACTTTAGCAAATACTAAATGATGTTCATAGTCTAATGCTAATGATGCAAGGACTCATGAATGATATGCATGATCCTATATGCTATATGGTCAAGAGTTGAGCTTTCAAATAATTTATTTAAAAAATAAATTTACATTTAATCTAGCACTCACCCAACACTATTTTACCCATTTCTTTGATCTTCAATTTCTTTAAACTTTGGGTTGATGTCTCCATCCTTGTCTCCAATGTCTTTTGAGCTCTAAGTACCTTTGTTTGATCTTCTCATGGATCCACTATCTCTCTTGAGTTTATCTTGAATCAATAACCTATTAAGCATAACTCAATTAGACATTAAATTCACCACATTCAATGGTTTGTTATCATCAAAATGTCATGTTTACCCATGGTGGAAAACCTTGGGTCAACAAGGGTAAATTGTCCTTGTGCTGACACATCTATCAAAGTATTATGTGCCTCTCCAAGTCCCATGTAAAAATTCTTAACCACATTCTATTCAGTGAGCCTATGGTGGGGACACTTATACAAGATTTCACTATATCTCTCCCAAGCATCATGAAACTGCTCACCAGGCAGTTCTCTAAAACTTCTAATTGCATCTTGTGCCTCTGAGGTGTTTCCTATGGGATAATGCTTCTCTATAAATTATCTCTGAAGGTCTTCCCAATCAATTTTAATCGCCTTAGCTAATTTAATGTACCATCTTTTAGATTTGTCTCTCAACGACCAAGGAAATATATGCACTCGCAAATCATTCTTAGACAAATCCTCAAACCTAACTGTAGATGCAACCTTTAAGAAATCATTTATCTGTTGGTATGGGTCCTCTATCCTAAGGCCAGCAAATTTTGGAAGCATATTGATCATGCTTGACTTGATCTCGAAATGTTTCGCGCCTTCTTCTTCTGGGAAATCTACATATGAATCATATGCATCTGGTGCATAATATCCTTTCAACGATGTGACTGGTGCCTTCTGTTGATTCACTCTTTAGTCACCCATCTTCTCAAAATCCAAAAAAAAAAAAAAAAATCTGATAATCACAAAATCGTAGTTTTAAGGTACTAAATGACGTTTTTCGGTTTAAATCCACAAGGCTTAGAGAAATGCAGTAAGTTCTGTTCAATGACCCTTTTCTACTCAAAAACCTCACCTCGTTTGCAAAAATCAGACTTTCTGACAGAAACTACAGATTTTATTTATTTATTTTTTAAGACAATAAAATTAACTACTTCTAAACTCTTCTACCTATTAACAAAAATAAATCTAAAAAATATGTTCAAAATTAAGATAAAATAAAACTCACAAGAGGTCCAACGACGTAACTTTCACTACTCCGCCAAATCCCATTATGCTTCTCAGAGTACCTCGTAAAAATACATAAATTTCAACTTTAGATACAATAAAATAACACAATACAAATAAACTACTAAAGTTATTGAACTATTCCAAGTCCCCGGCAACGATCCCAAAAACTTAGTGGGCGTCAGGTGGGTGCAAAATATGTGGTTAAAAACAATACCTTAATGACACTTTCGGTTTTACCCTTCTTCAAGCACACAGATCAATTGTATATATTTTTACTTGAGTAGGGGAATATTGATCCCACAAAGACAAGGATTATTCACTTCAATAGTCTAAAAACACTGAATTATAGTTTTCCGAAAATAGTTTCATTTTGTGAATTATCTAAAACTAATGAAAATAAAATAGAAAGTAAAAATGAATAATGGTTGTGATTAAGAGAGAGATAAAAACTAGGGTTTTTGTCACTCCACCACTAACCACATAATATAGTCCAAATTCTATTTCAATTGCATGAGGGCAATCCATTGACTGTGAATCAGGTTGCACTGTGCCAGCAGTTTGACCCCATAAAAGATTACTCTCAACCAAATCGCGATAACCCATATCAAGACTAAACTGATTAGTGCATGTCAACTACTAACAAAAAAGTAAATTAAAGCATTAAATTAAAGCATGAAAATAAACTAAAGCATGTCTATATCAGTTTGTCAGGGCATAGCCTGTGTCAACCTAGGGTTTTGAGTTTTATGACCACCATTGTGTAAGAAATCACAGATTAAGCATCTGAGTTCCAGCCCATAGTGAATAATTATGATTATGTAAGATAAATATATTCGAAAAGTTTAACACAAGAATCAATTCAAATATATAAACTTGTATCACGAATAAAAAATGGTCTCTCATCTAACACAACCATCACATTATAGTCACAGTTTCCCCTCTCTAGAATTGAATATAAAATCAGAACTACACTACTTGGCTAGGGTTTTGCGAGAAAACTCTAGATACCGAATTAGTTGATCATGGTAGAAGGAGACAACATCGTTGATGTAGAATCCCCCTCCATAGCCTTCTTCTCCGGATCTCTAGGTCTTTAATGGCTTATCCCTTTTGAATAAGATGAATCTCCAGAGGCGGCTCTGAAAATTATACGTGCCAAGAAGCCCTCTAAAATATATAGCAAAACTTGGTATTTATAGGTAAAGTTGAGGGAAACCCTAACTTGGAGAACATGATTACCCTTTTTGGTAATCTCACACCAAAACCAGCAAAACCCTAATATATGATGTATAATATGTGTATATATCACTTATAGAGGTTTTGGGGTCGAAATAAAGTCATTCGGGTGAAAACAAATCAATTCGGGTCAAAATAGGATTTCAGCCTGAAACTGAAATTTCCAGCTTTTTCTGTAGGACACCTCTCACTCTTTTGATCATATCTGGAGCTACACTCATTGGATACATTAGTCATCCTTCTTAATTTCAATTTCAATCATTAACTCACCCATGTAAAACCACATCACCTCAATAACTTGATCTAATCATTAGTCTCATGCGCGAGAACATCACATCACATTCTACTTATGTATCATAAACATAAACTTAATCAAACTATAAATGTCGAACATTCATGCGTGAAAACAAAGAATTGTTACAAAAAAATTTATTTTTTCTCAAAAATCTTTATTCATTGTAATACTATACCCTTACCCCAAAACTTAAATTAGACCATGTCCTCCTGGTCAAAAAAAATAAAATAGGAGAACAGATACAGTTACCCTTGAAGCTCAATTCTGGATTCCAAATCAAAGCATAAATCCTCTCCCCCAAACTTGAATTGGATCACCTGGAGATATCATCAACAAAGCACACATACTCAATCATAGCAATGTAAAAGAAATTTCATCATAAATATCCAGAAATAGACACATGTTTTCAAGGAATAAAAAATTCTCTTCTTTTTTTATTGAATTGTTTTATGACAAAAATAATAATTAAAAAAAACTAATTTGGCCTTAAGGGCCTACAATCCTAAAATAAAAATAAAGGAAACAAAGACGTGGCCTGAAGGGTCTACCATCTCTACAAATAAAATAACCTAAAATCCTAAACCTAAATCCTAGTCCGTCTCTTCTTCTTCATCATTTTGACACGGCACTCTTCAACCATATCCGGCAATTTACAGTCTCTTTCAACTTCTCTAAATCTTCATTCGGATATATTTTTATAAATTTCCACCGCATCTCATCCAATTCCTTCATTCTATAACCCAATTGCTCAGCAATGATATTTGATAGTAAAAACGGGTATGGAAGATAATAGTCACATTTATCGGCACCCGCCCATTCTCTACTCACAATTTCTCAAGCATACGACATCTCAACCATAATCAATGTTGGAACACATACTTTATACCCATTAGTTAGGGCATACAAAGTTCTAAGCATAGTGTGATATCTTGCACTTTTTTTATTATTAGGCCGAAGTTGAGCCGCAACGACACAATCCAAATAAAGCAGATCCGACTTCAACCACCAATTATCACATGTCTTATCTTTCGGATATGATACTGAACACAATTCCCAAACCATCTCCTCATCCTTATGTGGCCATACTACAGGATGTTCCTTCAATATTCCTTGTAAGTTTGTCGGAGTATCAATTGGTATATTCCATGCATCGACAATACTTTTTCTTCTAACAATAACAGGAGCACTCCACTGAGTCACTTTAGCCCTTATCACCTCAAATCCTGATGGTCCCGAAATTATGATATTTTCATAGAATTTTCTGACCAAGCCAGGATACACCTTTTCGGCTGCCAGTTTTTCTAAACTCTTCAATCCTCATTCGCTGAGGATTTTCCTTCCGGGTGCAACTAATACTCGATTCATCCTCTCCGGATGAAATATCTCCTCAAATTGCAATTGACACTGCAAAAACGATTTTGGTGTGGTTCGACTCCTTCTCTAACTCGTAGCTTCATTATTCGTGCTCTTCATGACCACATATGGTTCCATCTCTTCTATGAATTCTTCCGGGTCAGAATAATCTTCATTAGCATTATCTATACTAACCCTCCTCAAAATAGAAAGAATAAAAGAAGAATACCCAATCTAATGCTCACTCTTTAAGAATTGTGAATTGTGAATTGTGTCTACCCTATGGATGTATTTATAGATTAATGGAGTACAATTAGAATAAAAAAAGGATTTAAACCCTTAATTGACTAGGAAAGGGGAAGCAATAACTAATCCAACTTCTATTTGCAGTCTCCTTGTCAAATTTGGGTTATTCTAAAAATTCTACAAAAATTCTACACAAATTCCTAAAAATATCTTAAACAAATCCTAATACATGTATAAGTACAGAACATGCCAAAACATCCCAAAAATGGACATTTTTTTTAATTTTTCTAGCCCACCCACATACCACCCTACGCTTGGGCGTAAGGTAGGGCTTTTTTTTTTTTTTTAGAATCATGACACGCTTTCTAATAACCGACGCACCCCCAAACTTAAATGCACACATGTCCTTATAGTGCAAAAATAAAATCACACATACTCAATGTAATAAACATGGTAAGGCACGCATATCAGTAAAAGTGGTCAAAAACTGTCATTTTATACAAAAGCAAAAATATCACAAACAATTAGAGATGATCGTTAAAGCAATTACAAAAGATCGAACACTGACTCTCCGCTCTACGATCATTCTCTACTGTGGACAGCTAAAACAAAAAAATCTAAAAACAAAATAAAAGAAACAAAACTACAACTACAACTACATAGCATCATCCGGAGGTGGCTGTGGTGGTGGAACTGTCACTCCCATATGTCGCATCATAATATCCCACCGATCCATCATCTCATGGTGCTCACGATGTTAGGCCTGCCTCTCCTCTATAAATGAGCGTTCCGATCCCTCAATTCGTCCAATCAACTGATCGTACTGAGCCTGAGTCATCATAACAGCACCCCCTGCCAGGGCCTATGGTGTATCACTTCCTATAGCATCCTCATTAGCCTATGGCACCTCGACCTCAGGCATCTCATCCGGCATAACCTACTCTACATCATCCTCATATGCACCCGGCAATAAAACTCCTCCGAATCTATGTCGGAAAGCATATGTCATTGAACCATTCTTGATCCACCCCTTGTTCCATGCTCCCTTGCCCTACGCAACCAGCGGTGCAAACTTATCCTCAGCATCCATCTGTAATCCATCACCAAACATCAATTTCGTTCACAAGGCAGGGAAGAACCATCTAAAACTTGGTAATCCCAACCTTGTTCTTCCAGCGCAAGTGAATATAATGCCGGAACCAAATCTGCTAAAGGGCATGTGGAATAGAATATTAGAGACCAAACTCGAAAGCATAGTGCTGAACCAAAAAATGGCGGGTAGGACATGGTCTGATGGCTATGTGGTAACAGATTTGACCGAACTATCACATCCTAGAGCCACAACATTGGATGATAGTTGGACTTCTTGGTCCCATTACACCTATTATCTTCCCACTACCCCT
Source organism: Cornus suecica (assembly GCA_963922005.1). Taxonomy (NCBI): domain Eukaryota; kingdom Viridiplantae; phylum Streptophyta; class Magnoliopsida; order Cornales; family Cornaceae; genus Cornus; species Cornus suecica. The sequence goes on along the minus strand of OY998240.1, from coordinate 51,659,393 downwards.
CGGTCTGCAGTCTCACCATATCATAAAGTGGCGGAAGTGGGTCTGGCATAGGTGGGAACCGCTCATCTAGCTCTGTAGGGCACTCCTGTGGAATACCCCACGCAATAGCAATACTCTCGAGAGTAATCTCAAACTCCCGCCCCTGCACCATTGTCACTAGTCGAGTCCCTCTATTGTAATGTCTCATATGAAGCCAGAACTCGCTAATCATGTTAGCGCAAATGTGTGGTCTAGTTGGGGCTAGGATCGGCAATAATCTGCGATCCCTCAGTACGCCTATGGTCTAATGCGGAACTGTCTCTATCCGCTCAAGTGGCACAATAGCATAAGTGTGCTCCTATCGAAACCCCTTCTTCAAAGCCCGGGTCATCAGCGTCTCCTTAGAGATCGTGGAGTGCTTCCATCTGTAAGAAATGAGGTCACCCTCGTTAACATCAACTGTCAGCTCAGGATACGGCACCTCTCTGCATTCAGCATCCTCTGGCTCATCCTCCAACTCTACCTGTCCATCCTCACTATCACCACTCTCGGTAGTCTGCTCATCGAATGTCTCTAACTCATGTGATAATTGTGATGGATCGGGGACTGAAGACTATGCCCGGGGTCGTGATGGTGCCCTCAGTGCAGTAGGTGGAACTGTCATCTGGCCATATGTAAAATTTAACTCAATGCCCTATATTGGTGCACTCGGCCTCTCAACCTCCTCATCTGACGAATCTGGCGCAACATATACCGATCTCGGTGCCTGGGTACTACGGTGTATAGGTCGCGTACTCTCCAGGGGCAGTGATCATGATCAGTCTCTCTGTACTGCCATCCCAGACGTAGATTCTCCCTCAGCAGCCTTCCTCGCTCTTTTTACGCGAGTCATTCCTACAGAATTCGGATTTTCACAAAAATGAGCAAAAACTATCTGGACACCGAATCAAACTCAAAACTATATCTAAAGTATTTTAATACAACCATTAAACAAGACCTCATCTCAAAAATTCGATATTCATCCCAAATCTGAAATTGGAAACCAAACTTTTTGAAAATGGATTAAAACACGATTTTGATCAATCTCGTTCATCAATACTAGTTTAGAACAGTTATATTAAGTAATCGAAACAAAAAGAATGGATCAAAACTTACCGAATCACGAGAAATGGAAAATTCCCCAAAATTGGATTCCGAAGACTTTTTGAGTTCTTCACGTGAATCCGTACACACCGCTCACTAATTTGATGATCCGCCGCTTCAGAATGATAAGAAATATAGATACTCGGCTTTAGGAATGAACGGGACTCGATTTGGTGGAGAGGAGAGGAGAGGGAGAAAAGGGAATTTTGAAATGAAAAGTTGTGGGACTGTATTTATACAACAGTCCCATGACCTACACTTGGGCGTAGGTCCCAAGGCTGAATTTTTGGCTTCGGCCATTTTTGCCTCGTTCTTGATTCCCGAATACTCGAACCTCCCTTATACACACCTATTGACTTGATTGACTTTGATTTGTCGAAATTTGGCGCTTCGTGGATGAAAATACCCCTCCGAATGATGACGACTATTTCAGACTCGATCTTAAAATTTTACAAAAATTTAATTAAACTATTATTTTACAACTACAAACTAAGATCAAAACTTACTCTTTATCACTTAGCACCAATATTTAACATCGTTGGCTCGACGTTGCCGCCTCTCAGTACATAGGATCAAAATTATCCGGCTCCGGTGTCGGTTCTGTTAAATCACCTGTCTCAACAACACTCTTTGTTGGCTCAATTTTGATATAATGCTTCAAACGCTGACCATTCACAACAAATCGCTTTCTGTTGTCAGGGTTGTCAAGTTCCACCGCTCCATGGGGGTAAACCTTAGTAATTCTGTACAGTCCGTCCCATCTTAATTGGAGCTTACTGGGAAATAAATTGAGTCTTGAATTGAACAACCACACTTTATGGCTGACCTTAAAGATTTTCTATCTAATATGTATGTCGTGGAATGCTTTGGTTTGGGCTTTATATATTCTAGAATTCTCATATGCGTTGTTCCTCAACTTCTTAAGCTCTGCAAGTTAGAGTTTCCTCTGAGCACCCGATCTTTTGCTATCAAAATTTAATCTTCTGATCACCCAATATGTTCTGTGCTCGAATTCCACAGGGAGATGACACGCTTTACCATAGACCAATTTGTATGGTGACATACCAATCGATGTCTTATAGGCGGTCATGTATGCCCACAGTGCATCATTTAACCTTCTCGGCCTATTCTTCAAATCAGGATCCACTGTTTTTTCAATAATGTTATTGATCTCCTTGTTTGAAACCTCCACTTGAACACTCGTCAGTGGGTGATATGGTGTTCCAATTCTATGGGGAGACCATACTTCTTGCACAAGGCTGGAAGAAACTGGTTGTCGAAGTGCCTACAGCCGTTATTGATCAACACTCGTGGCATACCAAATCTAGAAAATATATTGGATTTAACAAACTCCTCAACCACAATGTGATTCGCATGCGACGTGGCAACCACCTCCACCCATTTAGAAATGTAATTAACTCCACTAATATGTACTGCTTATCGCCGACTTTTGGAAACGGTCCCATGAAGTCAATACCCCAGATGTCAAACAACTCGACCTCAAAAATACGATTCAGAGGCATCATGTCTTGTCGAGATATGGATCCTGTTAGTCACTAAATAACCCTAGAAGGGGGAGTGAATAGGGTTTTCAAAAATATTTCTAACTATTTTCAAAATTGGAATACGCTATAACCAAAAATCAATTTCTCAATGGACAAGTGGATGATTCAATTGCAATTCTCTAACAATTAATTTCAAGACAAATTATAGCATACAAGATATTCAAGTTATTATAGCATGCAAGTTAATCAAGTAAGGAGAAGGAGATAGAGAGATTGACACCGTAATGTTTTCGAGGTTCGGTAACTCCTACTCCACGGCTCAAGAACCCCTTCTTGAAACTTTTCCCGATCCTTTCACTATGGCCCTTCCTTCACAGGTGGAATGGCAAACCTTTACAATACAAGTCTCTCGAGCTTGTCTCTCAATCAAGAGAACAACCCTCTCTTGAACAATCGGTGGACTTCACTTGTCCGAGATTACAAATTAGTATGTAATCAATAAAATCACTCAAGAACAAAAACACTCAAAACCCAAAGGTTTTTATGGAGGATAAATCAATATAAGCTCAAGTGTTTTCGGTGATTTTACAATAGCTCTAGAAATGTATTCTCAAAGGATATGATCAATAAATAATATTTGGAGAATAAGAAGAGATACTAGAGGTTTTGATTTTCAAAGAAACTTAGAGAAAATCAACTTTTCAAAGCTTGGTTTCAATGGCTTTTGTAGAGAAAAATTTCTGCAGAATTTTGAGAGCTTTTCTTTCACTTTTTTCTCTTTTTTTTTTCAATCTCTTGGTCTTCAATATACATATCTCATTCTATATATAGCATTGCATTAAGACTAAGAAGAATGAATATTGTATTTGAAAGACAAGAGCCATTTGAACACCATTGAACACAATCCACAAAACAAGGAAAATGTTTTCTGAAAAATCTGCAGGATTTGAGGATCAACTAGTCTACTACTTCTTGTTTTAGTCGACTACATTACTTCATCTAGTCGCCTAGATTGAGTTCTAGTCGACTACAACATGTAGTCTAGTCGACTCAAGCTCATTTCAGTCGACTACTTTGATGTGGATGAAAAACCTGTAGCTACTGATTGTTTTAGTCGACTATTAGAAAATACACAGGGTGATTCTAGTCAACTGGAACATGAAAAAAAATATTTAAAAAATATTTTTCTTTCCATTTAAGTTCGGTAAAGCGTTTTTCATTCCATTTGAGTTCGGTTCATTTTATACTTGAGCTTATACGATAATATCAACGCATAAAATTACTTTGTTACAATGATCGCTCCCCGGCCTATCTACCCCGAGTCTTGAGTCTTCGACTTTCGCCTTTGCCGTTGAATTAAATGATTTTCCATTTTGCGCTTCAATTTCTTTCACAGCTTTTCGCTTTAAATCAAGCTTTCTTTCTGAGCTTGCTTTTCGAGTTATTTTCTTTCCGAGTTTGATTTTAGAGTTGTTCACCTGTCTTTTGCTGAAAATATAAACTTGATAATTCATTAGTATCAAACATTCTTCAATGGTTTGTTATCATCAATTTTGGAATTGTTTGCCGAAAGTAAATTTCAAAGCCAACAATCTCCCCCTTGATGATGATAAAACATTTTGTGTTTGCTTGGTAATTGGCGAAACATCAAGTGATGCTCCCCCTCAACATGTGCATAATATTTTGTTCGAATGCTCCCCCTTAGTAAATAAAATTTGTAATTTAATGGGCATTTGGATACAATATATAAATAGATGCATATTTGAGATAATAAAAGAAGCAGCATTTCATAGATGGTTCGATTTAATACAAGTTGTTTTAAGCTAATGAAAACACGGAAATAACAAACAAGTCACAAATAAAAACATAACAAGCCACACAAAACAGAAATTGCTATTGTCGGATAATGAAATACATGATAGTACGATAGCATAATTTCTCCCCCTTTTTGTCAGCGTCGAGGGGTGCGGGAGCGAGGGTGCGAGAGCCCAAGATTAAGATCATCAAGTGACCCGGCAAGACCATTTATATGGCTAGATATTTCCTTATCAATACGAACAAGGTGCTCGTTGATCAATCGAATTGTTTCCGTATTTGTGTTCACGGTTGCATCAAGGCGCTAAAGAGTCTCTGCATTATTCTGAGCAACCCCAAGAATTTGGGTGAGAAGAGCCGTTTGAGAAGCAGACGCACTGTCCAACTGAGGAGCTGAGGAAGAGGCTTCCTGGCGTAGTGCAGAGCCACTAGGAGCAGGGCGCGAACGAGGAGCAGGTACATGCTCAGAAATAAAATTCCCTTCCGCATCAGAGGAAATGTGCATATGCTTGATATGAGTGGCGTCAATAAAAATAAGGTGATGCTCAGACACTTCATTCGGAAATGAAAAACCTTTCCGCTGCAGTAAATATGTAATGTGTGCGGGAAAGAAAAGTGGGTCGGATGGCTTGCGCTGACAGGTAAGTATGACGGAACGAAAAATATACCCTAAATTAACTCGGGTTCCTGTCATGATGCAGTAAACTAAAAAAGCCTCCATGCGAGATACACTACTACGATTACCAGTTTTAGGCAAAATAGAGTAAGTAATGACATTATGGATTAATCTAGCCTCGGGTAGTAACATAGAAGAGAGAATACCAGCGTCTTGTGAGATGTCCTTGTCGACACATATAGTTCGAACGGCTTCAATACAATAGAACCCATCAGCCCTATACCAATCCTTAAAGAAATGGCGAATACCATCAGTCGGAAGCGAGAAAATGCGCTTGATATCGCCGTCATCAACAAATACCTCATTACCACACAAATTGAAATAAAGATGATGGAGAAATATCTCTTTGTGATTATCAAGAGAAACATAAAAAGCTTTGACAATTCGCGGAAGTACCGGAATGTCGAGAGAGATAAAAATATCCCAACCAATTGCTCGAAATAACTCGAAAGTTCGAGCCCTAATTTCAGTGCATAAAACTTGTGTGATAATACGGCAAGGAGTAGGAGCGCGATGATCAAAAATAGTGATGAATTTATTTCTATCATCATCATCACAAGAAGAAGAGGTTTATTCGACTCCTCTTCGTCAACAGCCGTATGAATGCTTGGATTGGTGGAGCTTTGACCTCCATCAATGCGGGAACGTTTCCAAAAAAGGCATCGAGTATTTGGTGGCATTGTGGATGAAAATACACAAAAATGTAGAGAAGATGGTGTATATATAGATATATGATGGTGTATATATATAGATATATGAATGTGTATATATGAATGTGATGAAGATGATGAAAGTGATGAAAATAAGTGAAGGAAATGGGTGAATGATGGTAGAAATGCAAAATAAATTAAGGATTTATGAAGATTTGAAGGTAGAAATGGGAATATGAGAGGTATTGAGATGGGATGAAATGGAGGTGTGTGAAGATGGAGGGAGGCGGATGGAGAGAAAGAGAAGAGGTTTAGGTTTTAAAGGGGTTGAGTCGACTAGGGCTAGGGTTGAGTCGGTTAGAATAGGGTTTGAGTCGACTAGGATTGGGTTGAGTCGACTAAGAAGACCAAGTAGTCGACTAAAACAATGTTTGAGTCGACTAGAATGGCAAATAAGTCGACTAAAGGGTTAATGTAGTCGACTAGAAGGTGAAGAACATGCAATGGTGAAGCTACTAACCAAAGTAGTGGACTAGAATGATTTGAACTACACAGGATGAGTCGACTAGAAGGAAAAATGATAAAAAAAAAATAAAAAAAATCAAGAAATAAATACACAAAAATAGCAAAAATATGAAAAATAAAGATTATGACAGAAATTAAGATAAAACATCAAAATCCATGGCCATTCCGATTTCTCGACGAATTTTAGAAAATGATTCGTTCGCAAGTGGTTTTGTAAAAATATTCGCCAATTGATTTTTAGTATCGATAAAAACCAATTCAACGTCACCCTTAGCAACATGATCACGTAAAAAATGATGCCTAATCTCTATATGCTTGGTGCGTGAGTGATGAATAGGATTCTTTGAAATACAAATCGCACTCGTATTATCGCATTTAATAGGCACGTGAGAGAAAGTAAGTCCGAAATCAAGTAGTTGTTGCTTAATATAAAGAGTTTGAGCGCAACTACTACCGGCTGCCACATATTCGGCTTCGACCGTAGATAATGCAACGGAATTTTGCTTTTTACTTGACCAAGATACTAGTGAGTGTCCTAGAAAATGACAAGTGTCGCTTGTGCTTTTTCGATCAATTCTACATCCCGCAAAATCGACATCCAAATAACTAATAAGATCAATTGAAGTTCCACGTGGATACCAAAGCCCTAAGTTTATTGTACCACCTAGATAGCGAAAAATGCGTTTGACCGCAAGCAAATGAGATTCCTTAGGACATTATTGAAACCGGGCACATAAGCATACACTAAACATTATATCCGGTCTACTAGCGGTTAAATAAAGCAAACTACCGATCATGCCTCTATAATTAGTAATATCAACATATTTACCATTTTCATCTTTATCAATCTTAATAGAGGAACTCATAGGAGTTATGGCATGTTTGGTAGCCTCCATACCAAATCGTTTTATCAAATATTTAGTGTACTTGGATTGGCTAATGAATAAGCCATCCGAGCTTTGCTTGATTTGCAACCCTAAGAAGAAATTTAACTCACCCATCATGCTCATTTCAAATTCATTTTGCATGCTTGTAGCAAATTCCCTACATAAAGAATTATTTGTTGAGCCGAATATGATGTCGTCGACATAAATTTGGACAATCAACAAATTATTCTTGATGGTTTTTGTAAAAAGTGTGTTATCAACTCTTCCTCTTGTAAAACCATTTTTAGTCAAAAATCCGCTAAGTGTCTCATACCAAGCTCGAGGAGCTTGCTTTAAACCATATAGAGCTTTAGCTAATTTGAAAACATGATTTGGAAAAAGATTATTTTCAAAACCAGGTGGTTGCTTCACAAAGACTTCTTCTTCTATAACGCCATTTAAGAAAGCACTTTTGACATCCATTTGATAAAGAGTAAAATTTCTATAAGATGCAAATGCAAGAAGATTCTAATTGCTTCTAACCTAGCTACCAATGCAAAGGTCTCATCTTAGTCGATGCCTTCCTCTTGATTATATCCCTGAGCTACCAATCTTGCTTTATTTCGAAGAATTACTCCAATCTCATCCTTTTTGTTTCGAAAAACCCATTTTGTGCCAATTATAGTTTGATTTTCGGGTCTAGGAACTAAACGTCAAACTTGATTGCGTTCAAATTGATTTAGTTCCTCTTGCATTGCTACGATCGAAGAATCATCACATTGAGCTTCGTGGAAGTTCTTGGGTTTGATTTGCGATACAAAAGCCATGTGGTTGCAAAAATCTTTAAGTCAAGATCTAGTACTAACCCCTTTTGATGGATTACCTATGACTTGATCAAGAAGATGATTGTGAACAATCCTCCATGCTTTAGGCATTGAGTTGGTCAAGTCATCATTGGATTGATGCTCAACTTCCCTCATTTCCTTTTGGCAACTTGATGAATTGGAGATATTGAGAGTATTTAAATTATCCTCAATCCCAACAACCTCGTCGTCTTCTAGGTCAATTCTAGGTGATGGTGATAAGGGAGATTCATCAAAGACAACATGAATAGACTCAACCATAGTCAAAGTCCATTTATTAAAAACACGAAAGGCTTTACTCCTTGTAGAATATCTTAGAAAAATTGCTTCATCCGATTTGGAGTCGAATTTTTCAAGGTTATCCTTATCATTTAACACAAAACATTTGCATCCGAAAACTTTGAAATACCCAATATTGGGCTTTCGACCATTCCACAACTCATAAGGCGTCTTCCCCAACTTCATCCGAATAATAACACGATTAATTATATGGCAAGCGGTGTTTACCGCTTCCGTCCAAAGGCTTCGGGGAAGGTTGTGCTCATTTAACATGGTTCTAGCCATCTCTTATAGAGATCGATTCTTTCTTTCAACTACACCGTTTTGTTGAGGGGTTCTAGGGGCCGAGAGATCATGAGAAACACCGAGGTCATCACATAATTTCTCTAAGTCTTGATTTTCAAACTCTCTACCTCTATCACTTCTAATTTTCTTAATTTTCAAATCTTTTTCATTTTGAATGACTCTATAAAATCTTTCAAGAATGGAGTGAGTTTCATTTTTATGAGCAAGAAAGTGAACCCAAGTATATCTAAAGTAGTCATCAACTATAACAAGTACATAGAGTTTCCCGGCTAGGCTAGCCGTTCTCTCCGGACCAAAAAGATCCATGTGAAGTAACTCTAAAGGTCTAGAAGTGGTAATGTCTTTCTTTCTCTTGAAAGAGGACTTTACTTGCTTCCCTACTTGACATGCGCTACATATTTTATCTTTCAAAAATTTAGTCTTTGGGAGGCCCTTGACTAAGTCATTTTTGGATAAACGATGAATGAGATCCATACTAGCATGTCCTAGGCGTCTATGTCATAACCAACTATTTTCGCTAGATGTGACAAAACATTTAACATCTTGTTCATGCAATTCACATAGTAACAAAGTATACAAATTTCCGTTTCGTTTGGCATTGAACATTTGCTTCCCATCTTTCTCGATTATGCATGCATTTGTCCTAAAGATAACATCATAGCCCTTGTCACATAGTTGACTAATACTAAATAAATTATGCTTCAAACCATCAACTAAGAGCACATCATCAATAGAGAGAGAAGAGGAAATACCTATTGAGCCAATTCCTAGAATTTTTCCTTTAGAGTTGTCTCCAAAAGTTACGTTTCCTCCTTCATATGGTTTTAGTAAGATAAACTTTGATTTATCTCTCGTCATATGCCTTGAGCATCCGCTATCAAGAAACCACTTTTCTTTTGATGCGGACTTCAAGCATACCTACAAAACAAGTTCAAGCAACTTTTATTGGTACCCAATCTGTTTTGGGTCCATTTAGGTTAGATAAAGAGGCAATAGTTCCTTTTGGAACCCAAAAATGTTTCGTTATAACATTCTCTTTTCTATGTGAGCATGTTATAGTCCCTTTCGGAATCCAAACCATTTTTGACATAATTTTCTTCTTTCTATGAAAGCATACATTTGTTTTGTGCCCTTTTCTATTGCAATAGTAGCAAGTAACACGTTTATAATCATTTGAAGATGCATGAAATGGTTGTCCAATAAATGCAGAGCTAAGTGATTTTCTCTTTTTTAAAATGATAGCATCTTTGTCAAAGGCATCATATCCTATACCACATTTATCAAATGATCATTTTTATCTTCCTAACATAATACTAAGGTTCTATTTTTCTTTTGTAAATTTAGCTAGGACATTTATTTGATCATTTATAGTATTTTTCAACCGATTATTTTCCTTTTCTAGCTCAATCCTTTTGTCATTACAAGAAATTTCTAAGTTTGAACTAGTGAAGTTACATGGGGTTTTAGCTTTCTTGAGAAGAATGTATTTTCTAGCTAATTTTTCAAATTCATCATGTAATTCTTCAAACGCGTCTTGCAAATCATTATAATCAATGAGAATTTCATCATATGATAGTTTTGATTTATCTACAACATATGAATTTAAATGTACCTCTTCTTCATTTGCTATGAGACAAATGTTTGTCGTTTCATCGCCATTTTTATCCTCATCCGAGTCGCATGAGTCATAGTCATCCCATGTGACATTCATTGCCGTCTTGCTTGGTCTTTTCTCATTTTCCTTTTTAAGCTTGAAGCAATCACTTTTGTAGTGTCCTGGCTTTCCACAATTAAAACACGTTGGGGGTTCTCTTTTTCTAGGCTCACCTTTTGGTTCTATTCTCTTCATGAATCTTCCATCATTGGATTTCTTCCTTTGAAGGTATCTCTTGAATTTTTGAGTGAACAAGGCAATGTCTTCATCCTCTTCTTCTTCACTCGGCTCATTGATTTCATTTTTGGTGGAGACTTGCAAAGCTATCCCCTTTCTTGGCTTGATGTCATCCTCACGATATTTTAATGTGATTTCCCAAGTGAGTAGAGAGCTGAAAATCTCATCAAGACTCATGGTGTTGAGGTCATGAGCTTCTTTGATTGCCGTTACTTTTGCATCCCATTTGGCCGGAAGACTTCTAAGCACATTTCGTGATGCATCGGATCTAGGAACAATTCTACCAAGATGCTTTAGTCCATTCAATATATTTGTAAAACGAGACATCATAGAATTCACATTTTCATCATCTTTCATAGCAAATAGTTCATATTCATGCATGAGTATGTCAATTTTAGATTCTCGTACTTGAGATGTTCCTTCATAGGTTACCTCAAGTTTATCCCACATTTTTTTTGCCGTTGAACAAGTAGATACACGATTAAATTCATTTGGACTTAAAGCACAATTTAAATTTACTTTGGCTTTAGCATTGTACGACATGAGTTTACGGTCATCATTATCCCACTCATTGGGTAATTTGGGGACGGTTTTTCCATCAACAATTTTAGTTAATAGAAATGGTCCTTCAATAACTACTTGCCATATTTGGTAATCAATAGCTTAAAGAAAATCTATCATTCTAGTTTTCCAATAGCTATAATTTGATCCATCAAACAACGGGGGCCTATTGTTCGATTGTCCTTCAACATGAGTGACTAAATTCGATGACATGATCGTTCTCTAAGATGGTTAAGTCTAAAATAAATAGAGATTAGGCTCTTATACCAATTGTTAGTCACTAAATAACCCTAGAGGGGGTGAATAGGGTTTTCAAAAATATTTCTAACTCTTTTAAAAATTGGAATACGCTATAACCAAAAATCAATTTCTCAATAGACAAGTGGATGATTCAATTGCAATTCTCTAACAATTAATTTCAAGACAAATTATAGCATACAAGATATTCAAGTGATTATAGCATGCAAGTTAATCAAGTAAGGAGAAGGAGATAGAGAGATTGACACCGTGATTTTTTCGAGATTCGGTAACTCCTACTCCTCGGCTCAAGAACCCCTTCTTGAGACTTTTCCCGATCCTTTCACTATGGCCCTTCCTTCACAGGTGGAATGGCAAACCTTTACAATACAAGCCTCTCGAGCTTGTCTCTCAATCAAGAGAACAGCCCTCTGTTGAACAATCGGTGTACTTCACTTATCCGAGATTACAAATTCGTATGTAATCAATAAAATCACTCAAGAACAAAAACACTCAAAACCCAAAGGTTTTTATGAAAGATAAATCAATATAAGCTCAAGTGTTTTCGGTGATTTTACAATAGCTCTAGAAATGTATTCTCAAAGGATATGATCAATAAATGATATTTGGAGAATAAGAAGAGATACTAGAGGTTTTGATTTTCAAAGAAACTTGGAGAAAATCAACTTTTCAAAGCTTGGTTTCAATGGCTTTTGTAGAGAAACATTTCTGCAGAATTTTGAGAGCTTTTCTTTCACTTCTTTCTCTTTTTTTTTCAATCTCTTGGTCTTCAATATACATATCTCATTCTATATATAGCATTACATTAGGGTTAAGAAGAATGAATATTGTATTTGAAAGACAAGAGTCGTTTGAACACCATTGAACACAATCCACAAAACAAGGAAAATGTTTTCTGAAAAATCTGAAGGTTTTGAGGATCAACTAGTCGACTACTTCTTGTTTTAGTCGACTACATTACTTCATCTAGTCAACTAGATTGAGTTATAGTCGACTACAATATGTAGTCTAGTCGACTCAAGCTCATTTCAGTCGACTACATTGATGTGGATGAAAAACTTGTAGCTACTGATTATTTTAGTCGACTACTAGAAAATACACAGGGTGATTCTAGTCGACTGCAACTTGAAAAAAATATTTAAAAAATAATTTTCTTTCCGTTTAAGTTCGGTAAAGCGTTTTTCATTCCATTTGAGTTCGGTTCATTTTATACTTGAGCTTATATGATAATATCAACGCATAAAATTACCTTGTTATAATGATCGCTCCCCGACCTAGCTACCCCGAGTCTTGAGTCTTCGACTTTCGCCTTTGCCGTTGAATTAAATGATTTTCCATTTTGCGCTTCAATTTCTTTCACAGCTTTTCACTTTAAATCAAGCTTTCTTTCCTAGCTTGCTTTTCGAGTTGTTTTCTTTCCGAGTTTGATTTCAGAGTCGTTCACCTGTCTTTTGCTGAAAATATAAAGTTGATAATTCATTAGTATCAAACACTCTTCAATGGTTTGTTATCATCAATTTTGGAATTGTTTGCCGAAAGTAAATTTCAAAGCCAACAGATCCCAACTTCTAACACCTCAGACAAGATTTACAAAACTCGAACGCATCCTTGAATATGGTGGGCCAATAAAAACCGCTCTATAGGACTTTGGGAGCTGTCTTCTGAGCACCAAAATGCCTTCCACACTTTAGCGTATGACAGAATATCAATATGCCTTGAACTTAACTTTCTGGAACACATTTACGAATTATCTAATCCAGGCAATATTTGTACAGTCGCGGATTATCCCAAATATAAAATTTTACTTGACTGAAGAAACAATCCTTTTCATGCTTAGACCATCCATTAGGAATTCTACCTATGGCTTTATAGTTGACAATATCTCCATACCACGGTATCTGTTTTATAACAGCCATACTGAATAGATGTTCATCTCGGAATTCATCCTTAAGAGGAATATCATCCTTTGTGGACTCAACAATAATTCTTGACAAATGATCAGCTATAACATTCTCCGTACCCTTCTTATCTTTGATCTCTAAATCAAATTCTTGTAGCAACAGAATCCATCGAATCAGTCTAGGCTTGGAGTCTTTCTTGGTTAGCAAATGCCTTAGTGCTGCATGATCTCAGTACTTGACCACCTTGGTTCCCAACAAATATGACCTGAATTTGTCCAAGATGAACACCACTACCAGCAACTCATTCTCGGTAGTTATGTAGTTTATCTAAGCTTTGTTTAGAGTTCTACTAGAATAGTAAATCACATATGGAAACTTGTCTTTTCTCTGCCCTAGCACAACTTTGATTGCATAATCTAAAGCAGCACACATCAGCTCGAACGGTAGAGACCAGTCTGATGGACATATAATTGGGGTAGATGAGAGTTTAGCACACAATTCCTCAAAAGCATGAAGACATTCTTCATCAATGTCAAAGACTACAACTTTAGCCAGTAAAATGCATAATAGCCGGACGATTTTGCTAAAATCTTTGATAAACCTTCTATAAAACCCGACATGGCCCAGAAAAGAGCGTATCTGCTTTACATATATAGGAGGAGGTAATTTTGAAATCAGCTCAATTTTTGCTTTATCAACCTCAATCCCCTGCTTTGATATAATGTGGCCAAGTACTATTCCCTCTTGAACCATAAAATGGCTCTTCTCCGAACGAAGAATTAAATTGGTCTCTTTGCACCTTTCAAGTACTAGTGTTAAATGCCTCAAACAGTCTTCAAAGGTTGCCCCAAAGACTGAGAAGTCATCCATGAACACTTCCAGAAACTTCTCTACCATATCAAAGAAGATAGACATCATACACCTTTGGAATGTTGCTAGCACATTACATAAACCAAAAGGCATCCGTCTGTACGCGAATGTGCCATATGGACAAGTGAAAGTGGTTTTCTCTAGATCTGCAGGATTAATTGCCACTTGATTATAGCCGGAATATCCATCCAAAAAGCAGTAGTAGCTCTGTCCGGCTAATCTTTCCAGGATTTGATCGATGAATGGTAATGGAAAATGATCATTCCTAGTGTAAGAGTTGAGCTTTCTGTAGTTGATACACACACGTCACCCCGTGGTCATGCATTGAGGAATTAGCTCACCCTTTTCATTGGGCACCACCGTGATTCCTGACTTCTTCGGAACCACTTGGTCTTACCCACTTACTATCATAGATCGGGTAGATGATTCTCGCATCCAGTAACTTCACTACTTTTTTTCTTACCACCTCCATCATGTTTAGATTCAATTTTCGCTGCATCTCCCTTGCCGGTTTCGCCTCATCTTCCAAATAAATCTGATGCATGCAAATTGAAGGATCAATACCTTTCAAATCAGCAACACTCCACCCAATCGCTTCTTTATTCTTGGTCAAGACCTCAATCAGACTCGATTCATGTTCTGCTGTCAACTTTGATGAAATAATTACGGGAAGAGTTTCGTTGGGTCCCAAGAAAACATACTTCAGCTTCTCTGGCAACTCCTTAAGTTCTAAAACATGCAGAGTCGTAAGTGATGGAACTGGGGGAGTACTTGAGACTATTGGGAATGGTTCCACTTGCTCTTGCTTCCAAGGTTGCGCATATAATGCAGTCTCAATTCTATCCAACTCATTGTTCTGCCATTCCATATACGCATCCCAATCTTTGATTTCTTCATTCGGCACTTCATTTGCCAAAAATTCTTCAAGCTCATCTTTCTCCAGAATTTGAGTTGCAAAATCATGTATAATATCATCTAGCTCATCGCACTCATCTATCTGGAAACAGTCCATAGACTCAGGTAATTGATGGCTTCCCTCAAACACATTCATCCTGACTTTCATGTTCCCAAAGGCCAGATCCATGGCTTTGGTTCAGCAATTTATGCATGAATTTTCCGTGGCCAAAAATGGTCTGCCTAAGATCACTGGGATGTGTTTTTTTGAGTCCGGGATAGGTTCCGTCTCCAGGATTACAAAATCAACTAGAAAGTAAAACTTTCCCACTTGAACTATGACGTCTTACAAAATTCCTTTCACCTGCTTGACAAATCGATCGGTAGATGCAGTACAACCTCTGTCGGACTGATCTCTCCCAACCCTAGCTGTTTATAGACTGAATAAGGAACGAAGTTAATACTCGCACCTAGATTAAGAAGGGCTCTATCAATTTCCTGGTCATTGATAACACAAGAAATAGTGGGAGCACCGGGATCTTTCCTTTTTGGTGGAGTATTGTTTAACAGCAGTGAACTCACTTGCTCAGCCAAGAGTATTTTCTTCGAATTATTTGCTCTACTTTTCCTTTTCTGTGTACAGAGATCCTTGAAAAATTTAGCATAAGGTTGGATTTGGGCAATCACGTCTAAGAGCGGCAGATTAATCTTGACTTGTCGGAACGTATCCAATATATCAAATTCTTTCATCTTCTCATACTTAGCCGGTTCTCCAAGACGTTGAAGAAATGACGGTGCCTCCTCATAGTTTGCCCTATCTAGCTCATCAAATAATGTCTCGTCGACATTCTTATCTACTGACAGTTTATCTGTCTGAACTTCAGCCTCTCTACTCATAACCTCTTTCTGTTGTGCTTTTTTTAATTCCTTCCTTTGAGCTTGCTCAGCTTCTTTTCTTCTACGCAGCCTCTCCTCAAGTTCTTCCACCACTCTGCTCTCCACTACCCTTCCACTTCTCAGAGTCGTAATTGCTTGAACAGACTCGAGATTATCATTGGTTAACGATCCAATCTTTTGCACTTGTTGAATCTTTGGGTTAGCGATAGGCTGACTAAGCAACTAACATGGCTCTCTAGTATTTCTCTAATTTTTCATTTGTCCTAACTACATGGTTATTTGGGGCAGTGCTTTAGTATGAAAACTCATCTGAGTTTGGAGGTCCACCAATGTCTGATCTATCCTATTATTTTGGAAACCAGGTGGGGGAGCTTGGCTTCTTTAAGGCTGGAGCTGATATTGGAATGGTTGGATAGCCTGGTTGTAATTGAATGGCTGAAGAGCCAGATAATTATTAGGTGGTTGTCTGGGTTGGAAATTTGATTGAGAATTTCGAGCTAGTATAGTTGGTTGAGATTGAAATGATTGTTGGCTCTATTCGAACCTTGGCTGCGTGGTAAATTGTTGCCTTGGTTGAAAATTGGATTGAGAATTGGTCAACAGTCCTTGTTGAACTTTTTCTGGAGGATTTTCCACATTTGTGGACTTATAGGACAGGAATGGATGATTTCTATTATTTGAAAAGTATGAGCTGGAGAATGGGGCATTATTTGAGTAATTCCATACTGCATTGACATCAGCGGCTATTACCTCCTCACACTCATTTTGAGAATAATCTGGTTCAACCTCATAAACTTATTTTTTCAGAGAATGACTTCTTTGGGTAAGAAGGTTTTCAAATCTCTATAACCTCTCCTCTATCAATGCCACTGGATTTTTCATATCATGATTAACTCAAATGCCTTTTCTGATCTTCTATCTAGTTCACCTTTAGACCTCAGATCAGATTCATACTGAAGGGCATTTTCACTGATGTTATCAAACATTTCTAAAAGCTCTCTTGCGGGTTTCAAGGTAAACTGACCCTATGTAGAGGCATCTATCAGATTTTTATATTTTTCACCTAGACCCATGTAAAAACTTTTAGCAACATCTTGATCAGAAAACCTATGGTGGTTACATTTATACAAAATCTCATTGTACCTCTCATACACATCATGAAATTGCTCTCCTGGCAACTGTCTGAATTGCTTAATTACATCTTGGGCTTCTGAAGTCTTTCCTATGGGAAAATATTTTTCTAAGAATTCTTGCTTAAGTGTTTCCCAATCAAGTTTAGTTGCTTGAGTCAATTTAACATACCATCTTTTTGCTTTGTCTTTTAAAGACCATGGGAACAGACGCACTCTTAAATCATTTTTAGTCAAACCATCATACCTAACGGTTGATGCAACCTCTAAGAATTCATTGACATGTTGGTACGGATCTTATATCCTGAGACCAGAGAACTTTGGGAGCATGTTGATCACACTCGTCTTGATCTCGAAAAGCTTTGCACCATCCTCTTCTGGAAATTCAGCATACGATTCATACGCGCCCGGTGCGTAGAATCCCTTCAATGAGGTATTTGAACACGCCTTAGAGTTCTTTCAATCTCCGGGTCATATACAACTAATGCAGAATTTGAATTTGAACGCGTCGATCTATCGTACATACATTAAAATTTTATTTTATTTTTTTCAAATTTTTTCTGAAATAAAGCAAATTAACTAAACTATTTCTAAACTTATCTAAACTATGAACAAAAAGCAAAGCTAAAAATTAAATGCAAAAACCAAGCAAAATTGAAACTCACAAAGGGTTCAAACGCAACTTCAACATCTTTTTCTTTTCCTTTCACGCTCTTCAATTGTACCTAAAAATAACACAAAAATTCAAATTTAGCTTTAATCTACAATAGCACAATGCAAATAAACTACTAAAGCTATTGAACAATGCTAAATCCCCGGTAATGGCTCCAAAAACTTGGTGGGTGTCAGGTGTGTGCAAAATATATGGTTAAAAACGACACTTTAGGTTTTACCCTTCTGCAAGCGCACAGATCAATTGTATATAGTTTTGATTGAGTTGGGGAACATCAATCCCACATAGACGAGGATTGTTCACTTCAATAGTTTAAAAACACTAAATCATATTTTTCCGAAAAGAGTTTAGTTTTGTGAATTATCTAATAATAAGGAAAATAAAACATAAAACAATAATGAATAATGGTTGTGATTCAGAGAGAAAGAGAGAAAACTAAGGTTTCCTCACTCCACCACTAACTGCATAATATAATCCAAATTATATTTCAATTGCATGAGGGCGATCCATTGACTATGAATCTGGTCGCACCGCGCCAGCAGTTTGACCCCAAAAAGGATTACTCTCAACCGGATCGCGACAACCTATCTCAAGACTAAACTGATTAGTGCATGTCAACTACTAACAGAAAGTAAATGCAAAAAAGTAAATTAAAGCATGTATATATCAGTTTGTCAGGACATGGCCTGTGTCAACCTAGGGTTTTGAGTTTTATGACCACCATTGTGTAGAAAATCACAGATTAAGCATCCGAGTTCCAGCCCATAATGAATAATTGTGATTGTGTAAGATAAATATATTCGAAAATTCTAAGACAATAATCAATTCAAATATATAAACTTGTATCACGAATAAAAACGGTCTCTCATCTAACACAATCATCACAGTATAGTCACAGTTTCCCCTCTCTACAATTGAATATACAATCAAAACTACATTACTTGGCTAGGGTTTTGCGAGAAAACCCTAGATACCGAATTAGTTGATCATGGCTGAGAGAATTTGCATTATCGGTGTAGAAATGCTCGTCATAGCCTTCTTCTCCGGATCTCTAGGTCTTTAATGGTGGTTCTCTTAAATGGAAGTAAGTCTTCAATGAACGTGCGTGAAAATCAGAACCAAGACTAGTCTCCCAAAAAAAATACAAAACTAGAACTGAACCATAAACCTAACCCTCTCATATTTATAGACAATTGAGGGAAACCCTAATGGCTACCCTTTTCTGTAATTTCATAATACATGAATAATCTCATAAACTCTCATGTAAATATGTGTATAAGTCTATATGTAGAGGTCTGGAATCATCGATCACTTAAAATATCGAAGTAGGGACAAAACTGGAAAATTCTGAAATAACTCCAAAACAACTTCAGAACGTAAAGGGAACACGTGGCCTCAAGGTGGGACCTACGTTCCTGACCTACGCTTGGGCATAGGGTCCAAACCAAAGCGTAGCTTAAGAGAGTAGCTCGGGTCTAATCTACCTCTTTTTCTCTCTAACAACGTAGGGTATGATGCATCTTTTGCTTAAAAACTCATATTTTCATATTTGAGCTAGACTGGTCGTATTTGACTCCCAATGCTTTTCGGTGAAGTATTAATGTCTAAAAATGACATTTTTGCCCTTCAGTGCAATAACAATGTCGAGAAATGACCATTTTGCCCTCTGATAGCTCTTCTTCGCCCTGACACACCTCTTAATTCCTTTCTCGAGATAGAAACAAACACAAACTCAATTAATTCACCGAGATTAGCTCTATTTCTTCATTAAGCTCCTGAAACATCCTAACACACACAAACGGGATAAAAATACCAAGTAACTGAATGTAATGATATAACAAACACTAGATAGGGGCAAAAAATGACCAATATTGAGCACCTATCAATAGATTAAGGAGGGGCAAAAAAAATAGATATTATATGCACTACACATCACTTGGTACTACTCCATTATCGAGTAAACACATATTTTTTGTCACCATAAAAAATAGGAAAACTATTGGCCTAAGGATTCATTCAAGGGAAATAATGTACTCTTTGATAATAACAAACCATTAAAAGTGTTTGGTACTAATGGAAAATCGATTTTAGAGTTCAAGATAAACAAAAAAATGAACTTGAAAACGAAACTCAAAAGCAAGTCAAGGAAGGACAAAATGGTTAATTCATTTCGGAATAGCTTAAAGATAAAAAAATTCAAGACTTTGGGTAGATAGGATGGTGTATAATCAATGTAAAAAGGTATTTTATGCTTCGAAGTAACGGTCTAAGCTTAAGTGTCAAAACCGAACTTAAAATTCAAAAATAAACTTAGAAATTCATTGACTGGTTATATCACTTGACTACCCTATAAGGGACAGTCGAATGATGACTCCTGAGAATTTGTCTCTAAGCAATAAGAGGTATTCCAGTCGACTAAAACTATGTTTCAGCCGACTGATTCAACAAGACAACCGACTGGTGGCTCCAGATAGTTTGGTTTTTTTTCTCACAGGTGACTAATAAGAAATGACAACCGACTGGTTACTCAAGTGGCCTTGTGTGTATTTTGAAAATCCTAAAGACAGTCGACTAATGGCAAGTGGCAGACAACTGAAAGTATAATTTTAGTAGACTGATGGTTAATGACAACCAAATGGTTTGACCAATAACAGCTAATTTGGTGCAATTAATACTCTCAACCACCACCACTCTCACTCTCTCAGCCATTACACGTATATATACATGTGTGTGTATTATTTTTGAGCTCTCTTAACTCTTGCACTTAATACTCTCAAGAGCTACACTATCTCTCTTCACCTACCACCTTTAACCCTTATTGAAGAGTAGCCATTAAAGGCCAAGCTTAAGTTCTAAGTTTGAGGGACCAACATCATTTATTATTGATCATTGGAGTGATTCATTCCATTCCTTTATTTGAATGGAATGTTCATTCATTCCATTCCTTTGTTTGGTACGTCTTATTGAATGAGAATGGTCATTCCTTGGAATGAAAAACCATTCCATTAGTAAACCTATGGAATGGTCATTC
Source organism: Cornus suecica (assembly GCA_963922005.1). Taxonomy (NCBI): domain Eukaryota; kingdom Viridiplantae; phylum Streptophyta; class Magnoliopsida; order Cornales; family Cornaceae; genus Cornus; species Cornus suecica. The sequence continues at coordinate 51,638,680 of OY998240.1, read as the reverse complement.
CATTCCTTAAGGAATACTTTTAAAATATAAAATGACTAAAACAACCCTTTCACATTTCAAGTGAACAAACCACTCCCACCATCATCACCATTCCCAAACATAGCATAAGGGTTTTGAGTGTATTTTGAGTGATTCTTATTTCTTATTACCAGATTTGTGATATACGGCGAGTGAAGCCCTAGATCTTTAAGAGAGGGTAGTTCTCTTGATTGTGAGTGAAGCTAACACAGTTGGCATGGATAGACCTTCTAAAATTTGGACCAACCATATCCAAGTTCTAGAGTGTAGGTTTGAATCCTAGCTATTATGTACCGTGACTTAACGTTACACGAGTTCTGGAGCCAGTTCATGTAATACCCTCAAAATAGTTAGCTTAGTTGTAAATGTTTACTCTCCACCTCAAAGGACGAGCCTTAGTGAAAGGCTTTGGAAATCTCAAGAGGAATCTTGAGCTGAGGAGTAGGAGTTACTGAACCTCACAAAAGTCATGGTGTCCATTGTTTGATCTCTCTATCTCTCTCTATATTATTATTAGCATACTTTGAATCATATTATGAATATATTTATATATTACTGGATTGATCTTGTTCCATCATATACTAATATATTGAGCCAAGGAGTAGGAGTATTAATTACCGAACATCGCAAAAATCATGGTGTCCATTGTTTGGTCTCTCTAGCTCTCTCTATATTATTATTTGCATGATTTGAATCTTATTGTGCGTATGTTTATATATCGCTGGATGGATCTTGTTCCATCATATACTTTACTTGTTTCATTCGTGAGTCTTGCATTGCAAAAGATTTTAAGAAGTGAAAAAAAAATTTAAACCATATTCCCCCCACCCAAGGGTAATTTAGGCTTTGTTTGGTAGGAAGGATTTGGAGTGATTTGGGGAGAAAAGAAAAGAAAGGATAGGGAGTTGTGTGTTTGGGTTGCCACTTATAAGAGAAAATAAAGTATTTGGAGGGATATGGTTATAACTACAAAGCTCTTGGGTGTTATCCCTTAAACAATAAGAAGAATTGGAGAGAAAAGAAAGGATAGCAACTTTAAGTATTAAAATTAAAAAAAATATCATCTATAATTAAAAGAACAACTTTATTAACTAAATGATACATTAGTCATTTAACTATTATCATTTCCTTTCTTTTCTCTCATTTGGCTTATTCAAACAAAAAAAATATCATTTCTTTTCTTTTCTTTCATAATATATTCAAAAATAAATTTAAAATATTGTTATTCTTTCTTTTATTTTCTTTTCCCTTATAACTTATGTTATCCTTTCTTTTTCTTTTCTTTCATGTCCATCCAAATGAAACCTTAGTGTCCACAGTCCTGAATATTGAACTATAAAAAAATAAAGTTCATTATATGAATTAAGATCATATAAACTGAACTAATCACAAATAGACACTTCAACAAATGTCTCTTCTTTTCAAATTTACTGATTTATCAAACTAAAATCTGTTATTTTCAATTACCAATCCCTTAAAACTTCGATTTTACCAAAAACAAAAAAGCACCTTAGTTGTTTCGGTTTTTGTTTTTTAGTAGTGAGTATTCAGTTATTTTTTAAGAAATATATTTTAAAATATCCCAGACTAATGTTTTTATATGAAAAAGTAAATAAATAAACCATGGTTGTTCCCTCCACATTGTTTGTCTTTGGTGTTAAAGGCCCCAGACTGCAGCTACACACATAATTTAAAGGGTAATGGGACACTCCCATTACCACTATTAGAGCATTCGGAATGGATCTCCTTGTAGCTAGCTGGCTATGGTATAGCCAGCAAAATCAATTGGTATGATGCTCTCCAAAGCTGATGTGGAGGTTTTGGCTAGCAATGAGGGTCGCCAAATGTGGCGAGTTGCTTGGCCAGCCCAAGTGGGCCCACCTGATTGACTTTTAATAAAAGTGTGATATTAGGGTAATATGAATTGATACAAAGACTTTATAAAATACATATATAGATAGATATATGTTAATACATTATATATTTATGTGTATGAATAAATAAATAATTTTAAATAAAAATAAATAACAAACAATTATAAACAAATATACATTATATATTTATGTGTATGAAACAATTGGGCCACGACTTAAAACACTTCAACATTATGATCATTTATTGATATAATATGTATATATATAGTTAATTGTCCATATTTTTTAAAATTTTTGTTTAGTGAACATAATTTTTAATAAATAAATAAAAAATACTATATAAGCATATATTATTAGTTAAAATTTATATTTAACTTAATTTCTATACTATCGAAAGAAATGATAAGCCAAATGGAGATTGAAAAAAATAAATTGGAGTTTTAATCGAAGAAAATGATGGCTAAAAAGGAGTTTGAAAAAGACATAATGCTTCAAGATCCAATGAAGGCTCCAATAGAAGCAACAAAAGTGGATCATTGCACAACAAAAGGCAATTGCGATACCTTTCAAAAAAAAAAAGGCAATTGCGAAAAAATTAGCTCAAGAAACTAATGATCTGTAATATTTTTGTTTATCTAGCAAAAAATATGTAATGCATTTTATTTAATGTAATGTATTTTTTTTAATTTTATTATGTAATGAAATATATAATTTGTTTAATTTTTAAATTTTTTTAATGAATATATTTATTAATAAATTAAAAACAATTATTACATAACTATAAAAATTAAAAAGAATTCTTATCTCCAAAAAAATAATAATTATTAGCTAGTTGCATACCGTACGGCTATTTTTTGGCTTCACCAAAAGTGATGAGGTGGCTGGCTACTTTTCAATTGTAGCCAGCCCATTTGGAGGGAGAATAATCCTCTCCTTTTTGCATCTCACTGGCTTAAGTGCCAGTTGGGTGAAAATGAGAAAGTTACCACAGGGATAAAAAGGGCATTTCACGGTAATTGATAGTTAGCTTGTATATATACGAACTTATATACAGTTTAGCTCTGGTGTATATATGGACTGATATACACATAGACACTTATATATATGGCCTTGTATACACATTTTCACTCTCCTCCGAAAGCCGAAAGCCGAAATCCTCCTGCGCCAAATTCAAATCATTTGAAATTTTGAATCTATGTTCCAAATCTGAAAAAGCCCTCCAATTCCTAGAAATTCAAATCTGAAATATAAATAGCCATGATTTTTTATTTCCAAACAAACCACTGTTTTTTTTTTTTTGGAGATTGATAGAGGGCGATTCAAGGCAATAGAAGAAGAGATTAGTCTAAAAAGCTTACTGAATCTTGTTTGAGAGATTAATATAAAAGGGTAATTCAAGCTCGAAGAAAAGATTTTTCTCCGAAGAAGTTGAATTTGGGGATTTATGGATTTGAGGCGCGAAGAAGAGCTCAAATTAGGGATTTGAGAAACTAAACCAGAATTGGGGATTTGAGGCACTAAACTGGAATTTGGTTTGTACAATGTTTTATCTTATATTTTTCAATGAATTTAAGATTCAATTTATTTGATATTGTGTTTAGGTTTATGAATTTATGTTTTTCAATTTAGGGTTGATATTGTGTTTAGTTTTATGAATTTATTTGATGGGATTATAGTGTGTTGCTTTACAAATGTTGCTACATATTTGATGGAAATTATTGTTGTAACCCATGGGGCAACACCTGATGTATATTGTTGCTGCATATTATATCTGCATTTATATTAGATGGCCATTACAGTAATTTATTACTAAATATTTTGTTGGGTTACTGCAAATGCCGTATGAGAGATTTATATTTCATTAAAGATAAGTCTGTAATGATATATGTGCAACTTAATAAAGCCCAATGCAATGTGTGAGTAAATTAGATAAGGTTGAGTTATTTTGGAGCTTACTATACTGATTCAACACAATTAGTACATGATGCAGTGGCAGTAATTTATTTAGGTATACTGAATTTTAATTGGTGGGAATAAATGTAAAAGAACATGACCAAAAGTATGATAACTGAGATGTGTGTATTTGTACTCTGTGTATTTATATATTTTGCTGAATGTATTTATAATTTTTGCTGGGGTTTAAATGTTTGGTTGGTTGTAAGCGATCGCGATCAGTATTGTACTGAATTATTTGAGGATATTTTGATCAGGATACGTTTGATTGGTCATATGTTGGAGTTAACTGATCCATATGGGGTCAGCTTTTTTATCCATTTTGTAGTCAGAATTGTTTTAGTTTATAATCAGTATAGTTTTTTTATCCATTTCATTGTTATATTTAAGGGTTTAGGGTTTTTTTTTAGTAGAAGTAAATGATTCATAATTGCATTTAATTGGAGTAAAGTGTTTATGATGAATAGTTGCATTAAATTTAGTTAGGTGAATAGTTGCATTATGTTTATGATGTGCCATGTTGACTGTATTTTAATTAAGCATACTAAATTGGGCCATTAGAGTTGAGTGAAAGTTCAGGCAGGTATTGCATTAAAGTGTAGTCAAGTAGTGGTGCTCCAAGTTAGCTCATAACCATATCCTTTAAAGTGGTCATGATTGCCATGATCCATTAAAGTAGTCTGTATAGTTTTCGGGGGGTGTAATTGCACTAATATTGAGTTGTAATTGTAAATGCAGTATATTGCATATTTAGAAACCTGAATATTCCACATATCCGAATATTTCACCTTTAAGATATACTGTATCTATATGAAATATATTTGACATCTCATTAAAGTATGTTTAATATAGATTTTGCATGTTAGATGGCGGTTGAAGTGGTGACCGTTCTCGACAGTCTCCACAGTGATTCTAATGACCATGATTCACACATTGAGGGGGACATTGATGGGGTGGAAATTGAGGGGGACATTAATGTGGACAGTTGGATACCTGAGGTTGGCATGGTTTTTGAAACAGAGCAAGATGCATACGATTTGTACAACAAATATGCATTGAACCATGAGTTCAGCATACGGCGGGAGTACGGAAACCGTAGCCGTGTAACCTCCAGGCTATTTGTATGCGCGAAAGAGGGGGCTAGATCGAAGGACAGATGTGACTTCAAGACCAAGAAAGTACGGGCTAAAACGCGCACCAACTGTGGAGTGCAAATGGTGATCAACTATGACAAATGCAAAGAAAAGTATTTTGTGAAGAAAGCAGTTATTGTGCACAACCACCCGCTGATGCCCCAGGAGTGCAGCTATATGCTTCGTTCGCATAGGAAAATTAATAATGTTGATGCGGTTGATGTCAAAATTGCAACATATTCTGGAATAACAGTACGCGAAGCCTTTGAGTTAAATGCCCGTATCACCTGAGGTAGAGATTGTGTTGGATTCACTAAATTTGACATCCAGAATCATATTCGTATGAGATGGTAGCGCGAGTTAGAAAGAGGTGAGGCTACGTGGCTAATTTACTACTTTCATAAACAAGCTTGCAAAGACCCACATTTTCATCATTTTGTTCAATTGGACAACGATGAGATGATTACCAATGTTTTCTGGGCAGATTTTAAGATGCTAAGTGACTACCATAATTTCAGTGATGTCGTGACTTTTGATACGACATACAAACTGGTTGATGGGAACCGTCTTTTCGGTGTTTTCGTTGGTTTAAACAACCATAGAGAGACCTGTATATTCGGTGCAACTTTGATGTACGATGAGACTGTTGATTCCTTTATGTGGTTATTCAAAACATTCATGAGGGTGATGCAAAATAAAGCCCCGAAAACTATATTCATGGACCAAAACGCTGCCATGGCAAAGGCACTGGTGGGTGTAATGCCCGATACAACTCACATACTTTGCACCTGACACCTTCTCCAGAATGCGCAGAAGAATTTGGGCAACATTGTGTATGATGATTTTGGAATTAAAAGTGCCATATCAAGGTTAATGTACGAAGTTGAAGAGGTTACTGTATTTGATGCCGATTAGAATACTATGATTGTAGTTTACAACGTCTAAAAAAATAAGTGGCTAGAAAACTTGTTTTCATTGAGAGGGAAATGGGCATTGTCATATATCAAACATGTGTGGACTAGAGGAATCCGCACGACTCAGTTGAGCAAAAGCTTGAACGAGAGAATGAAGAAGTATTTAACGAGTCAATATAAACTCCCCGACTTCTTCCTCTACTATGAGAACTTGTTTCACAACAACCGCTATAAGTAATATGAAACCCGTTATGGTCTTATCGAGAAACTACCTTGGTTAAAGCACCCCTGCCCTATTCTTTATCATGTTGGTAAATTATACACTGCAAGGATCCTTGCTTTATTTCAGGAACACCTCTTACATGCTGGATTGGAAGAGAAACTCATACGATCTACCGAGTTTGTGGCTGGTATGTGGTTATACAAGGTTGGGCTACACAGCGATGTTGTACCTCGTCGAGTGACCAGGAGTGTTGATGATGAATTGGTTTATACATGCGGAAAATTTGAAAGGGTTGGGGTCTTATGCAGCCACATATTGAAGGTACTGAAAGACGTAATGCATGCGAATGAAATTCCAACACGATATATTCTGAAATGGTGGAGCATTAACGCAACAGAGGCTTTCACAAAAACTGCACATTCCAATGATATAACGGCAGACCCGATTTTGGAAATGCGGTGATGGCATAGGGCTATATGTCATTACATGAATCAGATCTCCTCAATAGCTAGTTGTAGCGAAGATGGATATCAAAAAATAATGATTTAGTTGTGGAAGCTGAAATCTTTTGCCGAGGGCTGTGTTCCAGCAACAAGTTCAAATATCATAAATTCAGTAAATTCTTGCAACAGGAGGCCTACGGTTATTTTGGACGACGATAGGCAGGACCTAGACAGTTCAGGTAACACAGTAAAGGGATTTGCGAAGAAGGACATTTCAAAAGGGCAAAGGCGACGACATATAGGAAGCATGGAGAAAGCAACAACAGCTCGTAAGAAAAAGGAATTTTGGATAGCGAAAAAGGTATGAAACTCATAAGTACAATGATGTACTCCTACATTTCTATGATGATATTTATATTTGAATGCTTATTAATGATTGAAGACATGTTAGGCTTCGCAGCAAGTTGATTTTGGGGTGAATGGAGATACACGACATACACGGCCATTAGCCGAGCACGATATTTCATTGACTCTTTCTATAAACCCCCTATTACCGGTTAATCAGGTATCTTCCGCATTATTTTAGATCTCAATTATTTAACACACCATCTTCCTATACTGGGTCGGCTTCTTGATATTTGCGGACACCATCTTCATATAATGGATCGGCTTCCGCATCATAATATAATGTAAGTTAATAAATTATTATGTGATGTTGATTATGTGACAAAATTATCTAAATTTTTTATATTACATGACCACCCACACTATGGTAATTATTTACTTTGGGTTGTGCAGATTTTGAAGGATTCTGGATTTAATTTTGATCATTCACCGACAACACCAGCAAAGCCTGCTGACGAATCCAGTTCCAGGCAAAGGAGGTCAAAGAATCGGCAATTTCATCAATGATTAAATTTGTTGAGGTACTATTGGTAATCTCTATTTGTGATCACTAAGGATTGAACTTATTATCCTTATAAGTAAGATACTGGAATAGTTTGATGTACTTCTGTATTTTATTCTTACTACGGGTATTTGATCATTATCAATCTTTTGTATACACATATTTTCTCCTGTGATGAAATACCAAATATTAATTCAAGAACCATAATTGTGATGTGTATGTTGGATAATATCCCAACTATGCAACATATAAATGTTGTGCATCATAAGTGGTAGCAGGGGTTGGTGGGAAGGTATTAATATCCAACTATATGAACCCTTACTATTTATACTTATTTAAAGCCAGACTATGTGTTTTACCTGTATCCATCATACATGATGGAGGCTGGATTTTTTTTGTGTTTAGAGGAAGGGAAGTTGGGGTGTTCACGAAACAAAGCGATGCTCTTATGCAAACTTCCTCCTTCCCCGGTGGTTTCTACTACTCCTACAATTCTCGTGAGGAAATAGACGTCGCATTGTCATCTTGGAGGATCCTGCATGAACGTGAAGATGTTGATTTACATGAAATCGTGGAGGGTCCTGGCAATTCGTCAAGCAAGGCCAAATTGAAATCGTAGAGGATCCTGCATGAACAACGTGAAGATGTTGAAGGTCCTGGTCATTCGTCAAACAAGGGAAAAAAACAAAGGGTGACAGTGAAATTACTCAAACACTTCTACAAGGAACTAATTCAAGCAAGAAGTGTCATTGTGGCTGAATTCAGGCGCAATGGTCTTCCTGTACCCAAGGGCCGAGCAGCTGAGATGGCACATTCAGGTAAGGAAGACATCAAAACAGAACTGTTTCACCTGAAAAGAGAATTGCATCAACTATATGTGAGATGGAAAAAATTACAACACCTAAACATTGCGACTAGTTCCAAAGACCCTACCGTAGAATATGTACGAATACTAAACGATCCCAGTCTCATGTCTTATCCAGAAATGTCCGACTACGAAGAGTCCGGCGATGATGACTTTGTTATTCCCCCCCCCCCCCCCCCCCCCCCAACCTCCCAAAAAAAATATACTTGATGTACTAATGAGATAATATTGATGTACAACTACTCATGTTGATTTGGTTGGTGGGGAATTAAATGTTAAGTGTACTTGATCATTTTACCAATATATGAGTAATGCATTAAATATGTAAGTCATATCTAATATTAATTATTGTAAAAGTTTGTGGATGAATGTGGTTATTACTATTTATTTATAGTTTACATTTCACCAAAATATAAGCAATGAATTTCACCAAATATATTTGGAGATGTAGACTATCCGTAATACATACCAGCTACCTTAGTAATATCTATCAGTACTAATAAACAGCTCAACCGTGTTATGCAATCCTATCCGTAATACATATCAACTAGCCTAGTAATATATATTAGTAAGATCCAAACAAATTATTCCTACTATGGGCAATCCTATCCGTAATACATATCAGCTAGTTTTGAAATATGTATCAATACAACTCAACTGTTATCGTAATAGGCACCATTTGACCTTTACCAATGTTGGATGCAAAATCTCTAAATTTGAATAATTTACAGTCCAATACATACCATTTAGCACACTTCATTGGAAATGAAACATCTCATTTGGTTTCTCACTTTAAGTAATATATGGGCAATCCTATCCGTAATAAGTATCAGCTAGTTTTGTAATATGTATCAGTACAACTCCACTGTTACCGTAATAGGCACCATTTGACCTTTACCAATGTTGGTTGCAAAATCTTTAAATTTGTATAATTTACAATCCAATACATACCATTTAGCACACTTCATTGGAAATGAAACATCTCCATCGGTTTCTTACTTTACGTAATATATGGGCAATCCTATATGTAATTCGTATCAGCTAATTTTGTAATATGTATCAGTACAACTCAACTGTTACCGTAATAGGCACCATTTGACCTTTACCAATGTTGGTTTCAAAATCTTTAAATTTGTATAATTTACAGTCCAATACATACCATTTAGCACACTTCATTGGAAATGAAACATCTCCTTTGGTTTCTTACTTTACATAATATATGTGCAATCCTATCCGTAATACATAACAGCTAGTTTTGTAATATGTATCAGTACAAGTCAACTGTTACCGTAATAGGCACCATTTGACATTTACCAATGTTGGTTGCAAAATCTCTAAATTTGTATAATTTACAGTCCAATACATATCATTTAGCACACTTCATTGGAAATGAAACATCTCATTTGGTTTCTTACCTTACGTAATATATGGGCAATCATATCCTTAATACGTATCATCTAGTTTTGTAATATGTATCAATACAACTCAACTGTTACCGTAATAGGCACCATTTAACCTTTACCAATGTTGGTTCCAAAATCTTTAAATTTGTATAATTTACAGTTCAATACATGCCATTTAGCACACTTCATTGGAAATGAAACATCTCATTTGGTTTCTTACTTTACGTAATATATGGGCAATCCTATCTGTAATACATATCAGCTAGTTTTGTAATATGTATTAGTACAACTCAACTGTTACCGTAATAGGCACCATTTGACATTTACCAATGTTGGTTTCAAAATCTTTAAATTTGTATAATTTACAGTCCAATACATACCATTTAGCACACTTCATTGGAAATGAAACATCTCCTTTGGTTTCTTACTTTACGTAATATATGGGCAATCCTATTCGTAATACGTATCAGCTAGTTTTGTAATATGTATCAGTACAACTCAACTATTACCGTAATAGGCATCATTTGACCTTTACCAATGTTGGTTGCAAAATCTTTAAATTTGTATAATTTACAGTCAAATACATACCATTTAGCACACTTCATTGGAAATGAAACATCTCCTTTGGTTTCTTACTTTACGTAATATATGGGAAATCATATCCGTAATATGTATCAGCTAGTTTTGTAATATGTATCAGTAAAATCAAATAATCTTTATCCGTAATATGTATTGGACTAGTTTTGTAATATATATCAGCTAGTTTTGTAATATGTATTGGGCAAGTAGTACATAACTTCAAATTGAAAGTACATAGTTAGATAGGGTAAGTAGTAGTACACAAAACATTTGCCCTTTGTTTTTTAGCCATAAAAGTTCAAATGATCGGGGAGCCCCCCTCGAATGCCCCCGCTACGGAGGAACTTGCTCCTGTGTTACCCATTGGACTCATTGGACTGAACTCTGATACACGATCAACAAGTTCGCAGACAGCTAGCTCAAGCTCGGCAACTCGAATCTCCAGTAGTTCGACTTGCAGTTTGTGCCAACTTTTGAGTTATACTATTTGGCTAAACAGGGTGAGAAGTGACTGAAGAGGAGGATCTGGGAAGGTGCGGTAGTGACGGTTGTTTCCATTTCCGTTGTTGTTAGCCATTGGTTAGTGTTATAAGTTTTTTAAGTTGTAAAGGACTATTAATAAGTGAAAGGAGATATTAATAAGTGAAAGATGTCTGGTAAATTTCAGGATCTTCCAGTATCTTGTTACTTAATGGAGACGTAATCTACCCATTGGAACTTACAGAAAATCAGGACATTCAATGTCATCAAAGTACAATGATATATAGAAAATCCTATCAGCTACAATATTAAAATATAAACCGGATATGAAATGTGAAGATAGGCAAAATCCTAGGGCAAGCTTATTAGTATGGTAGACTGACATATGTTATGACCGGTGTCTGATGTAAATTACACAAAATATTTCCTAAAATCAAGTAAAATCGATCATGGAAATTACAAGAGATTCAATCAAATCAAGTATTAATGGTCGAAGATAGGTTGTCGGATGTATATTACAGAAAAGATTTCCTAAAATAAAGTAAAATCTATCATGGCACAAAATCAGGAGATTCAATCAAGTGTAAATGAAAATGTTAGGTTGCCATTGATTACACTGGTGGTTGTATTGCATGGAAACACAACTACCATGGTAATGGTCTATGAATAGAACATTCAATGAATGGTAGGGTCGTACTAGTAGTTAACTATGGTAGCTGATATTAATTAGTGTTTTTCTTTTGGTATAAATATATATGATATCGCATTAAGAAAACAAATGTGTAATAACGTAGAAGAAACAGATATGGTTGGGAGGATGATTGAAGCAACTAACCACATCCAGCACCAACCACCACAGCAGCCCCCACATCATCCAACTCCCACCTCCAATGGTTATGGTAACGCGAACGGTAATGGTAACCCATACACCGGTAGCCAACACTATAATGGATTGCCAACTGCGCTTCACGAAACTATGGTTGAGATGCTCCAGGATATCGCCCAACTAAAAAGGAGCCAGGAGTTGGAAATAGAGTTACTGCATATCCGCATGAAGGAGGTCGCGACAACTGTTGACGAACTGGATCGATGAATGAACCATATTTTCCCGCCATATACACCCACTACTTCTTACCCATCAACACCAGAAACATCAGCACAAGAAACATCTACACCAGTTTTACCTTCTGAAGTTGATGATTTCATGGAGCCATGAATTCACTTCAGTGCGTTGAAGAAGTATGGTTTTTGGGCAGTATTTTGCGTAAGAAGGGAATGGAGGTATTTTTCTTAATGTATTGTTACTTCCCCTATGTTGTAGTCCATCATATTTTCCCTCTGTAATATTTTGTCTAATGTCAATGGATGAATGTTATGATTGATTATGATTAGATATTATATTATGTAATGTCAATGGTAGTTGAATATTCCTATTAACAACATTCAATGCTATTGAAGAAACAAATAACCACCGATAGTAGGAAATTTAAAGTTTTACATAATACCAGGGGCAAGCTTTAATGCCAAATTAGTGCCACTTGGGTTGGTGGATGTTTTACTAGTTTATATATCAGAATGTAGATGGATGGGTGAGGTGTAAAAAACAATGGGAAACTTAGTTAATGGCCACAATGGGAGCCTCCAACACCAACCAAGCATTATCAGACCACCACCAAACTCCACGTTTGTTTCGCTTCAATAGTACATGGGGAATCTGAAAAGAAGGCACAAATTACAGTTAGATTTACTTGAGATTTACATCAGCGAGTTGGAGGAGAAGGTGGAGGAACTCCATGAAAGGATTGCGGCGAGGAATCAGCCGAGCCCCCCACTTTATTTCTCGGGACCATCATCAGCACCGACCTCCCCAAATGTGGGTAATCAGTAAGCCATGACGAAGTTCATATGCTATATGTGTCGGAAAAATCGTCTTCTTGTATTTTAATTATCTATTGTCAAAGTATTGTCTTCTTTCATGCATACTTAAATTATGTATTGTGTTGTATTATCTTATTCAACTTGAATTAAGTTGGGTATTACAATTATCTATTGTCAAAGTATCCCATATAATTTAAATATATATATAATTCAAAAAATATATATATAATCAAATATATATAATTTGGAAAAAATAAATACATTTTGAAAAATATATATATAATTCGGAAAACAAATATAAATTTTGAAACACATATATAAATTAATTTTTGAAATTTATATATGTTTTCAAAATTTATGCATTTTTTTCAGAATTTTATATATTTATTTCTAATTTTATATATTTATTTCAAATTATATATATATTTTTCAAATTTTATATATGTTTTTCAAAATTTATATATTTTTTTTATTTTATATTTTTTTTTCAAAACATATATATATTTTCCGAAATTTATATATGTTTTTTGAAATTTATATATATTTTATATTTTATATTTGTTTTCAAAATATATATATATTTTCCAAAATTTATATATTTTTTTGAATTTTATATAATTTTTCAATTTATAAATATATTCAAAATTTATATATTTTTAAAAAATTTAAATATATTTTCGAATTTTGGGGGGTGAAATTATAATTTATCCATTGGGGTGGGGGACAATGTGAAATTCAATAATTTAAGGGGTGAAACTGTAATATGACCTTTTAAAATTAATAGTCGTTAGAGATATGTATCAGTAAAGTAATATGACCGTTTGAATCTTCTATATACACTTCCTTCATCTCATCTTTTTTCAATCTATAGAAAATAGTTTTCCTTCTTTTTCACATTTTCCTTCATATACACCTTCTTCATATATATACACCTTCTTCGACATATATTTTTACCAAAATTTTGACAACTAATCATGTCGAGGGCATCGTCATCAAACATGCAAGGAGGAAGTGAGACCGGGGGTGTTCGTCCACGATATTGTTATTGTGGTAAACGGATAGTTGTCTTACGATCAAGGACTCAGAAAATTCCAGACAAATTATTTCACACATGTGCATTAAAGAATCCTTTCAATTTCTTTGATTGGGAAACACCTCCTAAGAACATGATTTCAACTCCTACCTAGAACATGATTTCAACTCCTACCCAGAACATGGTTTCTAATGTAATACAAGTTAACACTGATGGAATAAAAAGGGTGTATAATCTGATTGTCCGGGACACAGTTGTTCTGTCCATGCTCATGGTCATTTTGTGTATCTTGCTTGTAATGATTCTGTCCAAACTAAGGAATAGGAGTGCTAAGACTTTTTTCTAATTCAATAGTTGGTAAAATCACATGCAGTTTTTTTCCCAAAGTAGGAATATGCTAAGATTTATTTCTAATTCACATGCTGAGATATTTGTAATTCACCATGAATAAAATTGTGTAGAAATACAGAGTATAATCAATAAAATACTGCACTTGCATTGTGAAGAATTTGTTCATACATACACCAACTACGGGGCATCGTCGTGCCTGAGTATACAAAAATGTACCAAAATGTGTCTACTCTCAATACCAAAATCTACCAAAATGTGTACAACAAATGTGTCAAAAGTTAGTGTCCCAAAAATGTGTCAACATTCTTTAAAACTATGTAAACAACACAAACCTGATGAGTATGTAACAAGTATAAATCATATTCATGTGGTCCGAATGAAATGGAACCAAGAAGAGATAAGCATAAAAAGGTACCAATCCAGTGAAGATAATCATCTGTTGTCATCCGCGCTTTCATCCACTGGTGTGTGTTGGGCGCCAAATGCAGTGTTTGTCGGAGATAGTTGCTTGGTGAATCAAGGAGTTCAAGTATTATTTGTGACCTCAACGACTTCACATTCGTAGCCTACAAAGCATGGGGTTATTAATTAATAATGACACAGGGTAAATTAATCGTAAAAAGAGTGCACTAACATTTTCTATTGTTGGGTCAAGTTCACTGCCATTCCAACATTGCATATATCTTATAGCGAAAACTCCGCAACTAAATCTGAAACAACAACGTATAGCCCTTCAATACTTTGTTCGCATGAAGTAAAAAAGAGTAAAAATGAATGTATGGTAACAGGAAACAGATTTGGTACATACTTATCGGGTTGTCTTGGAATATCAGGCTTTAAGTTCTCCGTCATACGTCCTAAATTGATACCAAATCCAATTTGCACAAATTCCTTCTGCAAGGAAAAATTATTGAAAAAAATCATAAGGCATAGGAAATGCCCCAAAACATTAAATAAGTTAAATAATAACAGTCTCCATACCACTAAGCTACCCATGTATTTAAATCTATGTGGCAAACCATTTGGGCAAAGGTAGTCGATTGTTTTCCGTGGACGGTTCACGACCAAGACAAACCAATGGCTTCCGATGCAATCAGGGAAATAAAACTGTAGGGTGTGAACCAAGTGAATATGTACTGACATGGGAAATAAAACCTAACCATTCAAAATGTATATAACTCATACCAAATTTGTACCCTTCGCACCATTGCGGAAAGGGCATCGAACCTTTTTCTCATAATCATTCCAAACTACTTTTATCGACTTCTTCCTTCTAGCTGCTTTCATTGATGGCTTAACAGCAGCGTCCGATGTCTCCAACAATTGTATAGCCATGCTGCTGAAGAAGTATTGATCGGATATGGGGCCGACTTCATGGTTTAGTGTTGTGACAACCAAGTTGACAACCTGGAAAATAACATTACCAAGGGTGAGCTCCAGAGTAACTTAAAAGATATTTACATAGTTAAAATTCGTTCATACTCACCACACTTATAACCTGTTGCGGATGAAACAATGTTTGGAGATGTAGACGATCCACTTCTTCATCGTACGCCATAACCATTGCTTCACTGGAAATACAAGCATAAACTATGATATGATGTCTTAAATATATAAATAAATAAAGAAACAAGGCAGTTTAATGATTATTTTCTAGCCGAAATCTTCCTAGCAGCATATTCCAACAGCTTCAGTTGCGCATTTGTGAATCTCAGTTTCTTTATGTCAGAATCCACGGTGAATACGCATACTTGCCTTTTTTGGTGACTCTCCTCACCCTTTCTTGTTTTTCTGTTGGTGGAGACAGCAAATCAGTGGGTGTTATGTTGGTTTGAAGCTCCTTCTCAACCACTCCCCCTACTACAGCATTAACTGCATTAACATCAATTGTCTCCAGCAATACTGGGAGGCTTGGACTTTGGCAGATATTATCAAATCGGTGAGGATTTTATTGCTCCATAAGAAAAGAGACATATGGCCTTTGAGTAGTTTCACAAGGCATTACAGAAACTTCATCTAACTTGTTGCTTCCATCTTCAGCGGGTAGGGATGATTCATTACCATCACATACATTGTATTGCTGCTCATGTATATCTTCGACCATCACATATGTGGGATCACATTGTTGTTGATATTCATCTGGAATTTTGACATTTTTATTTCCATCAGTCTCTTCCTCTATCATGTCATTGGACAATTCAACAGATCCCTCCCCCTGTTCAGATGATGCATTTGATCTGCCTGCGTCCTCACCGGGAATGCTACCATGTTCAGACACATGTTCGCTACCATGTTCAGAAGATGTTGACACAACATTGTCATCAAACTCCGATTCTGAATTGTCGGTCTCAATATCAATTTTTCTTTTTCCTTTGTCTCCTGCAAGATAATCAGTATTGTGTTTACCAACAGCTCTGCATGAGTTTGACAGACTTTGTCCGTGGCTACACTTGGATCTTTTTTATATTACTTCATGATCATTTGCCTCGTCAACTACTAGCATGGAGCCCTACTGTCTGATCATTTGTTTTAAAACTGCACCAATCTCCCTATGCAACCGCTTCATGTTCACCTATTATCATAATTGAACTTTGAACTTTATTAAACTGTGGAAATTAATGAAAATGAAAAAAGGAAGGACAAAATGGGAAGACTGACAACCTTTACATGAATACCATCATCTTTCGATTCATCGCTTTCATAATCGGGGCGAATGTCTACCACCTAGTGCACAAAAATACTTGTATCAGAATTGCGTTGCTACATCATTTTACATAGATATGTTATGCCTTGGAAAGGGTCTTAATTTATAAAATGGTGCATTCCCAATACCGAACCCTCCCATCACTACCTCAAAATCAAGTCTGGCCCGGACTAGTTTCGAATTCCAAAAGTCAATTCTCTATCTATCACCCTTGGGGCAATCAGGCCAAACTTTAAACAGGCGCATGATATAGAACAACTGCATAATAAACTAATTTAAATCAGCCCACCACTTTAAACACCAATAAGTTAATTTTAAACTTCTAAAATAGGATAAGACAACGCTAACAAGTTGAATTTTAAATACAAACGCTAACCTGAAGAAAAATCATACAACCCCGTATGTTTTCTTAATCTCGCCATTGTTAGGTTGTGTTAGTGCTCTTATAAGTCAATCAGCCACATATGCACACCAATTATATTGGAATATCATCGCAACATTTTCCACTGCTGTCAACAGCCCTGAAAGACATTCCCCCCCGACCATTTGGAGACAATACGGCACCACATGCAGTTAGCACAAAAACACGTTTGAATTCATCACCACCCTTCAATCCCTCCAGCAATGAGAAGAGACAGTCTAAGCTCAGGCCACCCTTCTTTTTAAAACCTTCTATTGTAATCCAATAAGCTCTGTAATGGCCATTAAATGGGAATTTTGAAGCTCCAGCCGGCAAACGGAATATAGAGAGAACATCATTGCCAGTGAGATACAGATAATCGGTTTTAATCAAATTGAAAAGGCAATGGTTAGAATCAAAATTTGAGATGAGGTATCCACACAAATCGCGGTCCAAGAAATTGCATCTTAAATTAAGCATCTCCTCGAAACCCAACTCCTTCACGGCACGGCGCTTCTCAAAATCAAACTTGGACATTGCTTTAATGAACCTGGCAAGCCCATTTATGTGCCAACTCCTTGGACCAAATATGTCTAAGGCTACGTCCGACTCATTTACGCATTTAGCTTTCCCTTTAGCTTTGGTTTTAGCACCTTTGCCATTATCAGCTTTGCCTTTAGCTTTATCCTAAAAATATATATTGCGGTAATATTTATTGCTTTATCGGCAAAATATTTAGTAATATGAACAAACTTGATAATCAATTACGGTAATATCTATTGCGAAACAAATATGCAAAGACAAATTTCTGTAGACAAAAGCAGTCACCTTTTTCTCCTCCTTTGGCAGATTTGTGTATAATTCTAGATCAGCATTGCGATCGACATTAAAAGGAGCTTTATCATGTATTGTCATGTCCTTGTGAATATCCCTGTAGGTGTCGTCATCCACCTTCTCCACACCACTGTGTTGTCGGAATTCCACGACGCGGTAAGATCTGCAAAATGTGTTTTGTTTGTTAAATGAGAATTTACAAATAAAATACATAATTACAAAATTTATAGATAATACATGTAGTAAAAAAATACTCCCGGTGGCCGAGAATATTTGTCATTCTTCTTTTTCATAAAACTAATTCCTTTACCAGCGACCTCCATTTAATCTCGCAAAAGCTAAGAAGACGTAAATTTAAGGGAATGATTTTACTCCAAACACTTTTGCTTACTAAAATCAGATAAATAATTCGGGAGAGAGCAAAACAAATTATTAGCAAGGTGTATGGAATTATAATGGTTTAAAGGAAGTTATTGTCACTTGCATTATATAATATAGATTCCAACAACAGATACAATATGGAGCATAATTTTATTTCTATACACTAATTAATCACAAACAACTCTCAATTGGCAGCCAACAAAACACGAACACCCACAGTACACTTATTTTCGGATTAAATTAACGAATACCCAAAAGAGGAATCATTGGAATCTGAAATCAATTTATTTTCTAACAAAATAACATTTCAAAACAACAACATATATGTACAGAAAAATAACATTTCAAAACAACAAGGGCAATTTATTCATCAGAGGCAATTGCATACACCATTAGAAGTTGCTCAATTCGGAACCCTAGAATTATCTTCATTCCTCTATTTCCTTCCATTTATAAGTTGTATCCATATTCAATTTTACAATGCTTCAGTTAATTACTCCCCAAATGCACCAAATACCCATAAGAAGTGTTTTTACCACAATAATTTCAAATGTCAAAAACAAATACATATATATATATATATTATTTACTACCTTCCAACTCCAAAATCAAAATGTCCTACACAAATATATATATATATAAATAAAGCAAGAAAAATTATTACCTGAAGTTGAATAAGAAGATGGTTTCTTCACACTAGTCTCCGTCGGCGGCGATGTCAATATCTGAGTTGTCTGCATACACAAATACACAACTTACTTCGGCAATGATGGAAAATTAGGATCGATTAGGGGGAAAATACGAGGGGAATTTAGGATCGATTAGGGTTTCACTGTTGATCGATAAGAGAGAGAGGGAGAGGAATTTGAATTTAGGGATTAGGGTTTCTCGGAATTAGGTTTCGTGTTTGAATCAATTCGAAGAAGAAAGAAGGAAGGCTCAGTTCAGTTTCGGCTTGCTCATATTTCGTATATATCACTATATATACCAATATAACTTTTGTATATATATATATATATATATATCACAATATAATTCATATATACCACAATATAATTCGTATAGCTCACTTTTGTATATGCAAAGTAAATGAATAGTGTCCTCTGTTAAATTTTTAGAAATTAAGTCTATGTTGGGATCCACTCGGGCCTACCATCATCAATTCTCAAAAAAAATTGTCATATGGAGCTCTTTCTTACCATTTGATCTCAACTGGCACTAAAGCCCGTTAGAGGGAAAAATGAGACGATTTGCCTTCCATTTGGAGAGCACCATACGGGTTGTGGTATGGAACGTAATAGAATAAATAAATATATCTATATGGAGATATATATTATATGATTTAATGGGGGCATAATGGCATATGTAGAGAGGAATATGGGAAGGTCAGTCACTGATATAAAGTTCCTTCGGGACATCTGATAAAAAAATATTTATTGATATATGTAAACGGTAATATAGAAATAAACTAATAGGGATCATTGACCTTCCTGACTTGTTAAAGGATGTGAGGGCATTGCAGTTATTCCACGCAAACTAGCGCCTCTTACGATGTAAAAGGTTGATACAAACACAAACAACTGTTCCCCATTATTGTTGCCTACATGTCAAGCAATCCCGCCAATCTACAATATATTAGAGGGAAATAATTGGATCCGAATCCTCTCCACTGATTCCTCCATCTGTTGCCATCCGATGGCACGTGTCGCGTTGTATGCTTGACATGTGGTATCTTAAAGTAGACAATATTTTAATTGAAGTCAAGCATGGTCATTGATAGAAATAAGGAGAATGTTGCAAAAATGACGGGAATCCCTTCCCATTATCTTTACTCTCTCTCTCTCTTTTTTCTCTTATTAGATGTGTAATGTTTGGCATGGAATAAATTAGAAAAGGAATTTAAATTTATTTTTATTAAATATCACTATTTTATTTCATTTTTATATTTTATATTTATTTTATAATTAAATGTGTTTTCTTTTTAAAGTCGACAAAGACAAGAGTTAATAAAATAAATAAACAAAATTATTTTAATGTTAAAAAAAAGTAAATTTATAATTAAATGTGTTTTCTTTTTAAGGTCGATAAAGACTAGAGATAGTAAAATAAATAAACAAAATTATTTGAATGTTAAAAAAAAGTATATGATATTAATGTTTTTTTTAAATTTAACATTTATGCTATTTTATTTTGTATACTTATCTTTTATATCTCATACTTTTTTAAAATAAAATGCCCTTCTCTTTATCTTTACCCTCTCTATCTTTATTTTTTCTCTTTCCAACTTACACATGTGTAATGTTTAAATTATAATGGCATGGAATAAAGTACAAAAAAAAAAAAAAAAAAAAAAATTCAAATTTAGGATGCCACATGAGAAGGGGCCTTCTCGTCATTTTTGTAACATTTCTCCTCGTTTCTATCAATGACCCATGCTTGACTTTAATTGCCACATGTCAGGCATACAACACAACATGTGCCAGCGGATGCAGAAGTGGGCCAAAAGTCGTGAAAGAACAACCAGCAGTTGTAATTCTAGATATCAACAAGTATAATTCTAGAATATCAAGTTGAAATGAAACCAGTTAGGACAGAACTATACTATAGTACACACACACGACACAAAAAGGTACGTACACCAAGTAAAATAAGAAACACGACTGTGATAACTAAGATTTAACTGTATCGAAAGAAAGTCGTTCTTCTGACAAATCTAACATCCAAATGCACCACCAAACACAAAAGGGTGTCACCCTCTGGACATGCTACTCCCACCTGCCATCCTGTCCAAGCATCGAACAAGCCTCTCGAGGACTTAGCCGCAACCAAGGAACACTAAACAAGCCAAATAACTCCAATTGTCATATATGCTGACACTCTCTCTTTTACACATACAATACCAATCAACACTGAACTTGTCAAGTTATTAAGTGTAAATATCTTACCCCATACTACTATGCAGATAAATACCACTTGCCAAACCGCATTCAATATGAAATCAACTCCTAAATGGTCGGAAACAACCAAAAGTAAAACCCTGAGGAGAGGGCACGAAAAATGAGAATCTGATTCTCCACCATCCAGCTCCTACCTATACAGAACAGAAGCCCTATCATCCATACACATCATCTAGTTCCCAGTCTTGAAAATCTCGCCGATAAAACAAGCTTCCATTGATCCTCCAATTATCAAGAAGATAACAGTCGGTTATCAAGGTGCCTCTATCAGAGACACTCTTCAATAGTCTAGGAAAATAGCAAGCAAGGAACGGTCACCACACCATCACTCTTATAAAATTTCCAGCATAACTCAGACAGCCACTAGAACTTATGACCGCCCATCTAATCTACACTAGAAAACTGCTAGAATTTACTCACATACTAGGCGCATCCATCTGGTTTCTAGCAAATCAAATCTTGAGCACATAGCAAGTACAATTTCGAGACAAATCTCGAGCACATACACACGTAAATTTACACAAAAGTAGCTGTGGTGAAAGTGGCATAAAAAAATTAAGAGCCTAAGGGGGCCTTTAATAATTTATGGGGAAAATTACATAGACTATTCCTAAACTATGATCTAATTGCACGAGGTACCTTTTACGTTTCAATAATATCATAAATTATTCTTAAAACCACCTCCGTTATAACACTTAACCCCTTCTGTTCAAAGTCAATGCTAGAAACTTTATATATTGATCAATAAAGACTGTTTTTGTAGTAAACTTTCATTTTTGCCCTCATATCATTGCATGTTCCAATTTTGCATACAAAATTACTTAAATACCCTAATTTTTTTGAATTTCCATTATGTTCCAAAATATGAATTTTTTTTTTGAAAAATAATTTTTTTGCTAAAAAGTATATACTATGTTCCAAAATATGAATTTTTTCCGAAAAATATATATTAAGTTCCAAAATATGATTTTTTTTTTTGCAAAAAAGTACTTATTATGTTCAAAAGTATGATTTTTTTTGCAAAAAAATACTTATTATGTTCCAAAATATGAATTTTTTTTTTCGAAAAAATATATATTATGTTCCAAAATATGAATATTTTTCTGAAAAATATATATTATGTTCCAAAATATAATTTTTTTGCAAAAAAGTATTTATTATGTTCCAAAATATGAAAAAACAATTTGAAAAATATTTTTTTTGCGAAAAAGTATATATTATGTTCCAAAATATGAATTTTTTCCGAAAAATATATATTATGTTCCAAAATATGATTTTTTTGCAAAAAAGTATTTATTATGTTCCAAAATATGAATTTTTTTGCGAAAAATATATATTATATTCCAAAATATGATTATTTTTGCAAAAAAATACTTATTATGTTCCAAAATATGAATTTTTTTCCGAAAAATATATATTATGTTCCAAAATATGATCTTTTCTGAAAAATATTTTTTTTGCGAAAAAATATATACTATTATATTCCAAAATATGATCTTTTCTAAAAAATATTTTCTTTGCGTAAAATATATACTATATTCCAAAATATGATTTTTTTCTGAAAATAAATTATTTTCAAAAAATTTATATTATTTTTCCGACATAATTCATATTTTGGAAAATAATATTCTCCCTCCGAAAAATAATTTTTTTGCGAAAAATATATACATATTTTTGAATTTATAATTTTTGGGGCAAAGTAGACAACGTGGGGGTTAGTTGATAAAACTATATAGTATAAGGGGTTTCTTGAAATTAACCCTAAAATATAATATAAAACAAGGGCTTTCAAGTAAATTCACGCACAAATCTGACTGGAGCTGTTCTAAGAGTAGTAACTGATATTATTCAAACATTAGGGGCACTCTCTGCAATTAAGTTATAGTTCAGGAATAATTTATGTAATTTTCCTAATTTATGTCAAACGACTAAGGAGTCATTTTGTAATCCTATTCCCTACCAGGCACCCAACAAGCAATTAAACCATTATCATGGAACCAAATTGCCAAGAAAATGTGTCACATTATAGCCGATGTATCCTGAAAGATACTGCAGCTATAATGTATAAATAGCCACTTCACAACTCGTGAGAATCATAACCACCATTGCATTCCAAGTGGGAACTGCCACGTCAGAACATTAATATCTGCACATCATTGGACCTAAAATGGAATCGAACACACACAAACACATAGACACAATGATATATACGTGGTTCCCCAAAAAACGGGTACATCCACGGAGGGGTAGCTCAATATATTTGCGGAATTCTTTCTCACCCTCACACTTTCTCTCTTTACACAGATTGAGCTTATGTTTACAGCATGTGTATGCCTCTATATATAGGCTGAGAATGAGGAGAAAACCAAACTCAAAATGAACACATCTTGTAAGGTGACAGAGGTGGTGAACAAATGGTTCACGCATGTAGCAAGTTGAATGGTGTATGCTGGCAGAGAGTGTGACAATGGTGCTGGCATTCCATGGAAACTTCTTCCAAATGAACTTATGAGTCACAGTTCTACACAAATTACTTTCCTTCATTACATTATGAAGAAGCGGAGAGAAACAAGAACAAAAAGAAAAAAAAAAAAAACTAATTATGCTTTATGTGCTTCTGATAAGACCGATATGTTCCTTATTTAACTTTTGCACAATCTTAAGACCAAGATAAATACTGACCTCAAGGGTAAACACACTATCACAGAAAATCTATGAATTAATTGTTACCACTAAGTATAAACTTGACACACAAAATGTACGTATATTCATATGTTGAACACTAGTATGCACTTGATAGCAAATTGTAGTTGCTAGACTATTATCCATTCCTATACATACTAAAGAGCAATCTATAGATAAATAAAGTGGGTTTATGTTGGCCATTAGGTCCACAACTATCTATTCTCCGGAAAAAATATATATTACACCTAGGAATAGCTCTCATTTCAAAAATAAATAAAAAAACGCCAAAAACTCCTTAATTCCATCCGCATTTCCTTTTGACTTTCTATGAATTAGCTCAATCATGTCCAAGTGTTTAAATGCCATCCAGTTGCGCAAAATGTTCAAAATTGCCGGAATCATCTAAGAAAGTTAAGGATATGCACAGTAAGGTAATACAAGTAATGTGTTATTAAATAAGTTGTGGTTATGATTGGTGAAACTTTCCACTCATCGTGTATGAAAATTCTGAAGAGCCCCGTTAGTGGCCCTACACGGGTATAAAACTACGAAATATCGAATCTCCCAAGCAACAACATAATAACCTTCTTAACTGCTTCTCTCATTTGTCTGAAGAGATGCATGCTAATGAAATAGTAGTTGTAGGGTTTTGTTTGGCATAGTTTTTGCTTCCGGTTTTTTGAAGAAGAAAAAGATAAACAATACCTATTTTGAGAAGCTGGTACCCCCAGCTTCTTTAAAAGTTCTTCTAAAAAAGTTCAAAATAATTTTTCCCTCGAAAAAGGCAAAAACAACATTTAAAAAATCAATCCAAACAGGGCTTGTAGAAACGGTACCCCCATACGCGTAGATATAATGTAGGTAAAAACCAAATAAGGAAAAGGTCAATAACATAAAGGATCACAGTCACTACTTCAACATGTTGACAGATCGCCCTTGATCAAACATCAAAATGATAATGTGGCGACTTTAGATGAATTCCTACAGTTAATGAAATTATAATGACCAAGAAAATACAGCATGCTAGTTATCAACCACGAAAGTATAGATTTTTTTTTTATAATTACACTTTGACAACTGATTATCAATCACCTAAAGCCCTACATATATATTTGAGTGTGCATGTATATAAAAAGCTTTAGTTATATCTACCACAAAGAGAGACAAATTAAACTCTACAGACGAACCCTAAAGTTGTGTAGCTAGCTCGGGTAGCTTGATTTAAAGCTAATGTCATCTTCAATTACAAGGAAATTACACAAAGTTTGATCAAAAGGTAAACAAAGCTACCATACTTGTAAGTCAACATTTCATCATAAATGCAAATAGTCATGTCAATGACAATAGAAAAACGAGGGAATTAGGGCATAACAAGTTCAGAAAGAAGACGACAGCAATTTCATTTCAAAAGTAAAGTGATATATGTATGTTTCGCAATATATAGAGATGGAGATGTATAAATCTGCTCTTCTTTGCTCCATTCCTCCTCCCATCCCTCGCACTCTCTACACGACTCTCAAGCTGCTCTCTAAACAAACTCTCTCTCTCTCTCTAGTTCGCTATTTTGGCCCGTTTGGAAACTTCCATAATGTTTTTTGTTTGGGACATTCAGGAAAAAAAATGACTATTTTTGGAGCCAATAAAAAATGGTCGATTTATGAAAATAATTATATATTTGATAACTTTGGGTGATGAAATAAGTTGGTAAACATTATCAACAAAAATACACCTAACACACTTTCTTAATATTTCTTCTTTTGTTACCCTTCACCTATCAAATTCTTAAATTGTCCCAAAAGTATAACACACTTTTTTAATATTTCTTATTTTGTTACCCTTCACCTATCAAATTCTTAAATTGTCCAAACTTTTGGGTCCAACCTAAAACAATTGAACGGTTACGGTTGATATTAAAGTCAGACTCAGTCTTTAATCCCGTGTCACCCCAAGCACCCACCTGGTGCCCTTACCTAGGATGAGTCCGGATCCAGGTCAAGCGGGCTACGGTTAATATTAAAGTCAGACTCAGTCCTTAATCCCGTGTCACCCCAAGCACCGACCTGGTGCCCTTACCCAGGATGAGTCCGGATCCAGGTCAAGCGAGCAGGATAGGCTTAAATTTTTGGATCGAACCGCAAAGCATCCAAGGGATAACAATAACCATACGATTCCATTAATCATATACGTATGCCTACGCTTCAGATATAGAGTTTGATTGCCACACATACATGCATTACTGAAAGTTGAAGGGAATGCATTAATTGATGAAATGAATTTTCCCCTTCTTTTTTTCCCAAAACCAAAATCTGATTAAGGGAACAGAATGCCAAAGAGATTGCTATTAAATCCAGGACAATATAGGTGCAGCATTATCGATGTATAGAACAAATGCTGTTCGTAGACAAATGCACCTCACCGTCAGCCATAAATCAAAAAAAAAATGACAGCCATACATCAAAAAATGAAAGCTAAAATACATTGATCAATTTGATCTCCTCAGAAATTTGGTTCAATTAGACCGCTATGTTTGCCATTATCACATAATCTCAATGGCGGATCCGTTATAAAACTTTTACATAAAAATTCAAATCTCTTTTTAGTTATATGACAAAAAAGACAAAAAAATTTGACAAACAAACGAAAACAAAAAAGCCAAAAAATACAAGGACTTTATCCACAAATTCGATCATAGGCCACCAAGAGCTTAACTTAGATTCAGGCATCCAGCTGATTCCTGAACCTCCCTCCTTCTCAAGCCTCAATACTATACATTTGGAGCAAACTATCTCAAACATGCAAGTAAACAAAAAAGACCATTCCTTTTACATATATAGTGCAAGAAGCAACTACTGGCAGGAAAATCCGAATATATATATATATATATATATATATATATATGGCTCAGTGCAGCATAATGGACACACTAAAGGGCTTTGATAATCTATACCATTTAATGAATTCCTAAATTATATTTTCAATACTGAAAGCAGCTGTTGCAATCAACAAACACATCCCATTTCAGTCCACAAATAGAGGGTACCAAGCAAAGCAAATTATGCTATCCAACCAACAATCCTCACTATAATTTCATGAAAAAATTATCTATAAAGCCAACAAGCTATGGAGTTAAGATGTATGGCAAAGTTACTCTCTCCTCTGCTTAAGAGGAACTTGCAGCAATTGGGCAAGTCAAATTATTCAATCAATGTTCTTCAAGGTTAAATACTAGTATTAATAGAAGAAGAAAGGCCAAGAAACTATCGTATCAAACTATCACAAATCCAACAAAAGACTATATATAGTTGTTAAGTAAACAAAAATGACAATGATAAACATATACAGCGCGACAATAACTGCAATTATACTGGGGCTTCTAATCTACAAGCATAAGCAAATTCAAATTTTCACGCCACCCACAAGAACAAATATAACTCCACATCAGACATCAATATACACAGTCACGGATATGCATATTTCTGTATATATACATGTATAAATTAAAATCGATATTTAAAATAGAG
The DNA here is from genome assembly GCA_963922005.1 of Cornus suecica. NCBI lineage: Eukaryota > Viridiplantae > Streptophyta > Magnoliopsida > Cornales > Cornaceae > Cornus > Cornus suecica. Next base: position 51,611,144 of record OY998240.1, on the reverse strand, counting down.
AAAAGCAGGGAGCCAACATAATTTTAAGCCAACAAAAAGAAGCTAACAGAAGCTCCATATACTTTGAAAAAAATACTAATTCATATATCTAGTTAAAACGATCTATATGGGGAAAAACAGAAACAGACCCATTAAAGAAAAACAAAAACCTTACTCGGATTGGATGTGAATTGGACGAATAGCCATCGACCCATCAGAGGAATTTGAGTGAAAAAGACGAATTGGCGATGTGGGTTTGGTCAGACGGGGCTGAAGAGCTGAGAAAGGGAGGGTTTGGGTTGGGTATTGATGCCGATGATGATGACTAGTGGGATGAAACCATACTATTCAAATAACACCAAAAATTACCAAAGGACATAGAAAGAGTTGTAAATCTCAAATTCCAATTTGCAAGTGATACATAAATACACCCAAGAAATATATTTGAATAATAGAAAATAATCGGGAGGGAGGATGCAGAAGAATTAGAAACCCTAAAAAAAGGAGGGATAGAGAGAGACATTTCGGCGTTGGCGGCTTTCTCGTCCTTGCGAGCGGCGGCTGTCGGAGCCTTTTCTCGGATTACCACCGGCTCCACCCACCAAACCCTCGTCTTCTCCGCCGCCGTACCTCCTCCGCCTGGCAGCCAGAGTGCTGCTCGCCAGCCACGTAAGCAATCTTTGCAAGCTAAATTATTTAGTGCTTGTTTGGTAAACGGTGTGGTGTTGGTTTTTGGTTTTGGATTGGTTGGAGTTGGTGTGGTTTTATTTTGAACTGAAATCATTGGTGCAGATAATTTTGGTGTGAAAAAAAGTGAAACTGAAAAACCAAACCATGTTTGGTAGAGTTGATATGACCTGAAATTCTAAAACTAATCATATTTTGTAACTTGGAATAATTTGACATTTTATTTATTTAAAATAATATTTTGTAAATATATATGTTTTAAAAAATAAAATATATAAATATTTAATTTTTTTCGAAATATTTAATTTTTCATAAATATTTAATTTTTTCGAAATATTTAATTTTTCATAAATATTTAATTTTTTCGAAATATTTATAGATAAAATATTTTATATAAGATATTTCAAAAAAATAAAAGATTTCAGTAAAAATACATATAATTTGTATATTTTTTAAAAAATAATAAATATATTTTTATTATATTTTATTTTTTCTAGAAATATTTGTTTTTCCGAAATATTTTATTTTTTATGAAATATATTTTTTTGTTTGATTTTTTTGAAATATTTTATTTTTTCATAAATATTTTATTTTTCGAATTTATATATATATATAATATTATAAATGAATTGATTTAGGTTAAACAATGATACACCAAATTGAATTGGTTTGGGTTAAAGAATAGTTTTGGTGTGAGAAAACCAATCCAACTCCAACCAAACCATCTTTTCACCTAAGTGTGAAAAATGATGGATTTGAGTCCAATGATTTGACATTATTCAAACACTATTACTCCAATACCATACATGTCAAACATGGAGTGGTGCACAATTTTCAAACCAAACCTAAAAAAATGGCACCACACTCTCTACCAAACAAACACTTTAATTAGTGAGGATATGGTGTGGAACATTTACTTTGCTTTTCTTCAAAGTTAAAAATATGTATAAAAGTAGTATTTGACTCAGTATGTATAAATAATATTTGTATCAAAATAATATTATAGTTATGTATAATAGTTTTTTTATTTAATTTATTAATAACTATATTCACTAAATAAAAAAAATAACATGAAAGTTTTTTAAAAATTAAATAATAATTCATATATTTTATTACATAATCAAATTAAATAAAAAGACATTATATTAAATTAAATTAAATGCATTACATATATTTTCTCTAGATAAATAAAAATATTATACATCATTAATTTCTTGAGCTATTTTTTTTGCAATTGTATTTTGTTGTACAACAAACCATATTTTTTATTAAATTAATTTCAATTAACTTAAATATAAATTAGGGTAATTTGCACTAACACCCCATGAGGTTTAAGTCAATTCCACCTTTGTGCTGGTCAACGAAATTTTTGCACTGACACCCCTGAGGTTAGGTTTTTCTTACAATGACACCCCATGATCCAATAAAATGACCAAAATACCCTTGAGACAAATATATGTAATATGAAATGACATTTATACCCCAAACTCAAATATATAAAATTCGAAAACAAATATTTAAATTTTGAAAAAGTATATACAAAATTAGAAAAATATATATAAAAATTTCAAAAAACATATATAAACTTCAAATATATATATATAAAATTTGAAATATATATATTTCTAATATATATATAAATTTTGAAAAATATTTAAATTCGAATATATATATATATTTCAAATATATATATATATATATATATATATTCAAAAATAAAATTCAAAAAATTATATAATTTCGAAAAACATATATAAATTTCAAGAAATATATAAAATTTGAAATATATATATAATTCGAAAATATATATTTTTTGAAATATATATAAATTCAAAAATATATATAAAATTCAAAATATATATTTTAAAAAACAAAATTCAAAAAATTATATAATTTTAGAAATATATATATATATTGGTAAAATGACAAATCTTGTCACGCCCCAAATTCCTAGGACTCCGAAACCCAAGCCTAAGAGCTAGGGGAGTGAATGCGGAAGTAAAAAGAAACGAGAACCAACGACATTCAATCAACAAACACCCATAAAAGGGTAAAAATGCTCTAATACAATGTTGTCGCGCCCCTAAAATTCCCGAATCTCTAATCTAGAAAATCAGCGAATCTCCAAAGGGTGATGTAAGTCAATCGACTACTAGAGTCAACAATGACCAGAAGATACATGGAGTAACAATGAAAAGTATACTCCATGCCTAACCGAATACTAGAAACTCAATAGTATCCTTCGATATCAAACTGACACGTCCATAAATTCCTAGGACTCCTGAACTGGGACACCCAAGGAATCCAGGATGTGATCCTTAATACGAACAACCAACTAATATATCATTAACCATTAGAATGTATGGAATAATGATAGAAATGGTATATTTCATACCCAAATGAATGACAAAACTAAACAGCGGAATCTAACGAAAATCCGGCAGAGTTCCATTAGTAAATGGAACATCCGGATACACAACCACAACACAAAAACCTGCCAATAACATTTCGATAATAATAATGGCTTCCAAGCCCCACATTCATCAATCCTACTAGGCCCGAGGTAGTGGAAAGAAACCAAAACCCCTCCAAACCCTCTAAAATCAACAGAGCCACAAATGCTCGAATAAGAATACAGAAAAGCACATAGCAGTGCCGAATAAATACAATGACATCCTGAAATAATAAATACGGGAAAATAAAAGATACATCAACAGGGATATGCCAACGGGCTGGCTCCCAAAAGAAATAAATGACAATCCCACAAAACATGAGCAAGGAAGCTAACAGAAGACAACTACCGTCCCCAAAACCAGTCGTGCTGCATCTGTAACCGCATCACCCAACGCAACTCCAAACCTGTAACAAGGAAACAAAAGAAAACTGTCGTTGCACTGCATCCTGCTCATAGCCGTATATTTCCTGCAACTTGGCGTGGAATACCAGGGGGCAAATGAAATTCCCCTGTGAGCAAATAAGCTCAGTGGGAAAAGATACTCTAACTACCACATCCTCTGGCAGTTTAGGTAATGCTAACTATCTATCAAGATATATATAGTCCAACTAATCCCATCCACGCAAAACCCAAGGCACACGCTCATATACTACCGTCATCTATATATATATATATGTGTGTGTATACACTAGGTACACGATACTAGGATCCAATCTAACAATTCCTCAATTACTCACGACACAATTCAGAAAATCCAACAGAGGGAAAACACACTCACCTCTAATATCCACAAGGATCATAATCCATCACTAGTACCAAGGAATACTCATAACTCACTCCCCGAGAACACAGGAGGAAAAACACTCACGTCCTTGCGTACTAACACAACCGTCATCTATATATATATATTTATTGTAAATGTACAATATATATATATATATATAAAACAAACATCATCCTATTCCTAGAGGAAATCTATCTCTCAAGGCTAGATCACCTCAATCATATCACCGTACCATAAATCATATCGACATCATAATACTATCATCAATAGGGTTAATCTCATCACTAACACTCTCACTGTAGGCGAGGAAAACCACCAAATGAAATTACTAAGAGTACACGAACTCGACTCACAAGAACGATCACCTCAGGGTCATCGAAGCAAAGCGAAGGAAAAGACTTCCCAATGCTAAACCAACAGATAACCGAGACAACAATGTCAAGGTTAAAACACCACAAGTGTTTAGTGAGAACACCTGGACAAAAGAAATCAATCCACTCGGTATCCATGCCCCTAACACGTGTGACAACTCAAATCACCTAAGTGGTGACATCAACAATAAAGAAAGTGAAAGGCAACACTATATGTGTGCACTGAACAACACAAAGCCTCATACAGAGACCTAGAAATGATAGGAAGCAAAGGTGAAACAATGGAACACCTTTCAAAACTATACAGGATGAGATATCGAGAAAGAAGTCTCGAAATCTCAGAATCCCAAGAAAAGTAATAAAATAGTTTTCCTTTTAAGAAACCACATAGTAAAAATGACCGTTTTGCCCCCGGTCTCCGTCAATTGCCATCACCAGCTTTTAGAGTTAAAAATCTTTCCAAAGAGTTAAAACTTTTCATTTCTACGGGGGTAGGTGAAAACGGGTTTTTCCTTTTAAATACAAAGAGTTTATTTTAAAACTTAGAAAACACCATTTTCGAAACAGTCAAATAAGAGTGAATACTATTCTACAGATTCCTATAATGCCTAAAAGGACAATAAAGGAAGAACAACACGTTGGACTCACGGAAGACAACCATCCGTTTCCAACTCAACAAAATCAAATGATAACACGAGGAAGAGGCTCGGCACCACGCTATAACCGAAGACTCAAGGAAAGACATAGTCAACACTCACTTACCTCTTCCAATTCATTATAACCTCAATTGATCCTAGAATCAATCCCTAACCACAAATCTCCAAAGAGGTCATACAACTAATCACAGTCACAAAACTATTAACCCCGCCTTCTCTAAGACATCAACTCAAACTCAATTATACAGTCCATCACTTATACTTAACCTCCCCTAAGGGCACATAAGTATATAATCACGAGTATAAGAATATATATTTCTTTATACTTTATTAATTACCGCATGTAATTATATTCCTTCACATTAATCACTTTTAACTAAGCATTTATAAAATATGAATTTAATTTCCAATAATTCATAAATAACATGCTCCAACATCATATATACATATCATGTATACATGTCAAATAAAATCACATAAATGCCTTGCAAATACAATGTGATTCATACTCCTCATGGCAGAAACCTCATGAAACACAATGCACAACCCAGTTGCGGTTTCATTTGCACAAACTCGTTGCGACTTCGAATACGAAATCCGAAATGGATGCACAGCCCAGTTGCGACTTATAAGCCAAAGACGGATGCACAACCCAGTTGCGACTTCATATGCACAACCCAGTTGCGACTTCCAATACGAAATCCGAAATGGATGCACAACCCAGTTGCGACTTATAAGCCAAAGACGGATGCACAACCCAGTTGCGACTTCATTACCCGCACATAATTCACACGGCGCCCAATCACAGGTTAACGGATACAATCCGACACAAAACCGTCCCTACAGGATACATACTCCTGTACTCAACATAGATATTTATGCATCATATTTAAGCAAATACCCACATGGTAATATCAACATAAATCTCAAAATCTCTTTACATGCTTTAAAATACCATAAAACATTTAAATCATATGAAAACAATTTCATATACAATTCATGTTCTCAAAAATATATTTTCTTTAATTCCTTAGAAAATATTTTCAATTTCAATTAACATGCCTTTTTAAAATAATTTAAACAGATAATCCACGTATAATGAGAGGAACCTAGCATAGCGTTTAAGTTTCTCACGTCCAACGTTTACAAACTTCTTTAGCCCATTTAATTCTCAAGGGAATTTCTAAGCCGTCTATTCCTATTCGATTTAGATAGGAAATGATTTAACTACATAGGAAATAATTTAATTAATTTTATTAAATTAATCCCTAAGCCTTGTTTCGCTCCTAAGCCAATTATAGATATTTAAATTAACAATTTAATATATCTATATTAAAATAATTAAGGGTTTGCACACCCTAAACTACATCAATAATGCGGAGTGAGAAATAAAATTTTTCACCTGAAATACGCTTACAGAACAGCCGTTTCGGGCCCACCGTAAATAGTACCGGCGCCCGAATATGACGCACGCCGACCAAAGTCGTCCGAAAAATATTTCGAATATATCGAAATGTCCGTCTCAACAACCTATACGATATATACGAAGCCCAATAGCAATAGGTTAATTAATTTGGTTAAATCTAAAATACCCCAAACGAAAATTCGAAACTTCAAATCGAATTTCTCGACAAACCGTTGAACGAACAATTACGAAATTGTTACACGTCGTACCTGATACCGAGGCGAAGCTACCCTCCGAAAATCAACCCAAACCGACATCGGGAAGTCGACCAAATCGTCGTCGCAAGGTCCGGCCAGAACTGCCCCTGCTCGCGCGAACTGCTACAGTGTGAGTCGCCTCTGCGCGAACCAGCTCCACCCTGTGCCGCCTGCTCCAGGCCACGACGCCACCACGTCGTCGCCATCCACAACCACTGCTGCTCCTGGCCGGCGCCCTAGCTCCAGCCGAGTCTGCTACCAACTGCGACCACCGCTCCTCAGCCGACTCCTCTCTCTCTCCCTCTCGCCGGCGACCCTGATGAAGATGAAGAAGAAGGGAGTGGTCGCCTGGTCTGGTCGTGAGGAGAAGGGAGGTGCAACAGATCGTGCAGAGAAGAGAAGAAGAGAATGGTTTGTACGTGTATATACATATACATATATATGACATAATTACAAAAGCAACCCTCGACTTATTCACAATTACGAAATAACCCCCAAAACTATATATATATATATATATAATTACAATTAAATATATATATATATATATACAGTAAATCGCAATAATTACCGGGAGCCTCCAAATAATATCGCGCGACTCCGAAAGTCCACGGGACGCTAAATAACTAAAATAATCCGAAATAATTACACTGGGGTAGGAACCCAACAACCGGAACACCGAGAAAGTAAATTAATATGCTTCACACCGGATCCGTAAAAGTACTAATACCGTAACCGAAATAATCGAAACGATACCGTGTAGTCAAGAATAAGAATTCGCGTAGTCGTCAAAGAGAAACCGTAAAGTCATCCAGTCGACTTTAAAACTAAACGCGAAAAATTTACAGGTATCAAATACCAAGAATAAATAATACCTCATGAACAAGTGACGTCATAACATTAATTAAATTAAATATAATTTTAGGAAAAAGGAAAATAACACGGGGTGTTACATATCTTTTCTAATGAAGTGAATCAAACTACTTACCACCAACATCAATTAGTGGTCTTCATTTATATATATTTTTCCAAAATATATATATTTTTTCCAAAATTTATATGATATTTACGAAATTTATATAATATATCCGAATTTTATAAAAATAATTCGAAGTTTATATATATTTGTTTCAAATTTTATATATATATTTTTTAATTATATATATATATTTCGAATTTTATATATTGTTTTTTAATTATATATATATTTTTTGAATTTTTACCCAACAACTTGGCTTGTCATAGATGAATTGTCCACGAATTTTTTGAGATTACCAATTTTATATTTATAAATTCAAAATATATATAAAATTATAAAAAAATCAAAAAAAATATATAAAATTCAAAATATATATAATTCAAATATATATATATAAATTTTGAAACAAATATATATAAATTTCGAATTGTTTTTAAAAATTTTGGATAAATTATATAAATTTCAAAAACATCATATAAATTTCGGAAAAAATATATATATTTTGGAAAAATATATATAAAATAAGACCACTAATTGATGTTGGTGATAAGTAGTTTGATTCACTTCATTAGAAAAGATATAACATTTTAACAATATATTTATATTTTTCTAAAATTATATAATTATTTGAATTATTTTTTTGAAACTATACATTTTTTGAATTTTATATATATTTTTTGAAATATATATATATTTTCGAATTTATATATTTTTCAAAATTTATATATATATTCTAATTTTATATATATATTTTCGAATTATATATATATATATATATATATTTCAAATTTAATATATTTTTTTGAATTTTACATATATGTTTTGAAATTTATATATGTTTTTCAAAATTATATAATTTTTTGAATTTTGTTTTTGAATATATATATATTTTGAATTTTATATATATATTTTGAAATATATATATTCGAATTTAAATATTTTTCAAATTATATATATATTTTCAAATTATATATATATTTCAAATCGTATATATGGTTTTTGAAATTTATATATGTTTTTGGAAATTTTTATTTTTTTTTCTAATTTTATATTTTTTTTTTCAAAATTTAAATATTTGTTTTCGAATTTTATATATTTTTTTGAATTTATATATATGTTTTTCGAAATTGTATATATTTGAGGTTGGGGCATAAAGGTTATTTCACATTACATATATTTATCTCAAGGGTATTCTATTCATTTTATTGGACCATGGGGTGTCATTGCAAGAAAAACCAAACCTCAAGGGGTGTTAGTGCAAATTATCCTATAAATTATAACTAAAATATACTATAATTACATAATTGTGCATTGTTTTTTCCTACTATAATCACTGGATTGGAATACCGATTATTTTCCTACTTGACCAAAACTAACAAAAAAGTAAAAAAAAACCCATTTAATCAATACCTCATCCACTTGTCCCTCAAAATATCTCAACCCAAAACAATGACTTTATATGAAAAAGAAGTATATATATATATATAATATATATACATATATACCTAGAGAAAAGAAGTATATATACGTAATATATACATATCTCTTCAGATCTATACCCAAATCAGAATGGTCGTTGCTCAATCTTTCTAAATCTCTCGCCGCTGTTACCGTATATAATGTTAGAAGTTTATACCATTTAGGACTCTGTTATTATTAGTTGTATATATTATCTTCCCATGTATATAGGCTAAATAATTGGAATATGTTAGACCTCCTTTGTATATAGCATTTTGACATACTTTCCTTGGATGCACACTTTTTACGTTAATGAATGAGAGGGGCTGAAGGCTTCCGTGAGTTATCTTCAAATTTTATGGTTTCTCTAGTATTTTGACATGGTATCAGAACATGTTCAAATACTTGCCTGTTTTAATTTTTTTTTCTCTTTAATTTGTGGGTTTCTCTTGTTCAGCGCACTTTGGGTTCCATTTGGTGATCCGACATCACTTTCTTGATTCTCGACTTTAGTCTGGTCTGGGTTCTTGTAGTTTTGGTGCAACAATTGGTTCGGTTCTTGCTGTCGGCACCATCTGTGGTGTTTTCTGGTTTGGGCTCTCATTTTCGGCGTCTTCTGTGGTGGTTTCTGGTCTGACCTCTTGTTTCGGCGCCTCTATTGTTGCAGGGTGCATTTAGGCGCCTCCATTGGTTGTGACTTTCGGCCATTTCTGTTGCAGTTAGTGGTTCTTCTCGGTAATTTCGGCAATTTTGTGACTCTATTACGTTCCTGAGGTGATTCTCGACACTCTGTTTTCAGCAAGTGTTTTGTGGATTTCTGAGATTTTCGGCACATTCTGTGTGTGATTTGTGGACTGCAATATGTTGTATTGCTTGTGGATGATAGTTTCTCAGAACTATCGGCGTTATCTGGGACTGTTTGGTGCTTATCGGTGAGGTTTGTGCAGTGTTTGGGTTGTCGGCATTTGGTGTGGGTATTTTTGTTGTTGTTAGACTTATTATTTTTACGGGTATCATGACTTTTGAATCATTTGCTGTGAAATTTACGGGTAAGAACTACTCTGCCTGGGAATTTCAATTTCATATATTTGTTAAGGGAAAAGAGTTATGGGGTCATATTGATGGGAGTGCTCCCGCACCTCGAGGTGCCGAGGCTTTGTCTAAGTGGGAAATTAAGGATGCTCGGGTTATGACTTGGATCCTTAGCTCGGTTGAGCCTCATCTTGTTCTCAATTTAAGGCCTTATAAAACTGCTGCTGTTATGTGGAATTATCTCAACACGGTTTACAATCAAGAAAACTCCGCTAGGCGATTTCAATTAGAGTATGAGATGGCTAATTTCACACAAGGAATACTCTCAATTGAGGAATATTTTTCTGGTTTTCAAACTCTTTGGGCTGATTATTTCGACATTGTTTATGTTAATGTTCCCACTGCAGCTCTCTCTGTTGTCCAAACAGTGCATGCAACCATCAAGCGCGATCAATTCTTGATGAAGCTACAACCATCAAGTGAACTTCTTCGTGAGGAGCAGCGTATTTTAACCCAGGCTGCCATGGAACATCGGGCTAATGTTAGTGCACTTGTTTCTGTGGCTTGTGCAGCGCAGGGGAGGAATAAGGGTAGAGACATGCGTGTTGTCCAGTGCTTTAGTTGCAAAGCCTTTGGTCATATTGCTCGGGATTGTCCCAAGAAATTCTGTAACTACTGCAAGAAACAGGGTCATATCATCTCTGCTTGTCCCATTCGACCTGAAAGGAAGCAGGGTACTGCTTATCATGCCTCCACTAGTGCCTCTAGTTCTGCTGCATTGCCTGATGCCTTGCCGGTTGTTCCTATTCCTGCTTCTATAGCCTTAGCAAACCCGAACACACTCACTCCTGAAATGGTACAACAAATGATCATTTCTGCTTTTTCTGCTTTTGGGCTCTCAGGTAATCATAAAGTTTCTTCTAAGCCATGGTATTTTGACTCTAGAGCCTCTAACCATATAACCAATAATGTTGCTCCTCTTTCCAATGTCAGAAATTATGATGGAAATATGAAAATTAACACCGCTGATGGCAGTTCTCTGCTTATCAGTGTTGTTGGTGATCTTTCCTCTTCCTTAACTGATGTTTTTATGTCTCCTAACCTCTCCACAAATCTTATTTATGTTGGTCAATTGGTTGATAATAATTGTAATGTCCATTTTTTTCGTTCTGCTTGTGTTGTGCTGGATCAAGTGTCTGGGAAGATGATCGCGAAGGGGCCTAAAGTGGGACGACTCTTTCCTCTTCATGTTTCTCCTTCCACTATTATTCCTAGTTTTCCTTTACTTTCATTTGCATGTAATGTTATTGGTTCTGGAAATAAGACGTGGCATAGACGTCTAGGCCACCCAGACTCTTATGTACTCCGTACTTTGTTTAATTCTGGATTATTGGGATATAAATCATGTTTTTCTCTTGATCTTTCCTTTGATTTTATATCATGCAAACTTGGAAAAAGTAAAGTTCTACCTTTTCCTCATTATGCATCTCGTGCCTCACAATGTTTTGAGATTATTCATAGTGATGTTTGGGGGATTGCACCTGTTGTTTCTCATGTGCATTACAAGTACTTTGTTACTTTCATTGATGACTTTAGTCGCTTTACTTGGGTTTACTTCCTCCGGGCTAAGGCTGAAGTTTTTTTAGTCTTTAAGCATTTTTTTGCACTTCTTGAGACTTAATTCTCTGTCAGTATCAAAGTCTTGCGCTCTGATTCTGGCGGTGAATACATGTCTAATGAATTCCAGGACTTTCTTCAAAGCAAAGGGATTTTCTCTCAGCGTTCTTGTCCTTCGACACCACAGCAAAACGGTGTCGCTGAGAGGAAAAACTGCCACCTTCTTGATGTGGTAAGAACTCTTTTACTTGACTCATTTGTTCTTCCTCGTTTTTGGTGTGAGGCACTTTCTACTGCAGTTCATTTGATCATCGCTTACCCTCTCCTACGTTAAATCATGTTTTTCCTTTATTTAAGTTGTTTGGTCATTTTCCTTCATATTCTGATCTTCGTACATTTGGTTGTGTTTGTTTTGTGCATCTCTCTACTCATGAATGACACAAACTTACTGCTCAGTCGGTTAAATGTGTTTTTCTTGGTTATGTTATCCCTCAAAAGGGTTATGTTTGTTATGATCCCCTTGTTCATCGTATACGAGTTTCTAGGAATGTGATTTTCTTTGAAAATCAATATTTCTTTCCATCTCATGTTGAGCTTCCATCTGTATATGTATCTCTTCTGCCTAGTTTTTCTGATTCCCCAACAATTGTGGAAAGGTTTAAACCTGGTTTTGTGTATGAACGACGTAGTCGACATGAGTCTGGTTCCACTTCCTCTGTGCCCCCTTTCGATCTTGACTCGACACTTGCTCCTGATCATGCTCCTGCTTCCACCACTCTTCGTCGGTCTACTCATTTTTCTCAACCCCCTGATTGGTATGGTTTCTTCTCTCCTATCTCTCTTGTTGCTACTTTATCCACTATTTCCATTCCCTCTTGCTACAAACAGGCCATGGAACATGAGTGTTGACAAATTGCAATGCAAGCAGAACTTCAAGCACTTGAGGAGAATCACACTTGGGATATTGTTCCTTGTCCTCCTACAGTCAAACCTATTGGGAGTAAATGGTTTTTTTCTGTAAAACTTCGTTCTGATGGCTCTTTGGACCGGTACAAAGTTCGCCTCGTATTTTTGGGTAACAAACAGAAATATGGGGTTGATTATGAGGAGACATTTGCTCATGTTGCCAAAGTGACCACGGTTTGAACCATCTTAGTTATTGCCGCTTCACAGTCGTGGCAACTGCATCTGATGGATGTGAATAATGCCTTTCTTCATGGTGATCTACAGGAAGAGATTTACATGAAGCTTCCCTATGGTATGACTACTTCTTCTCCTCATGATGTTTGTAAGCTAAGACGTTCTTTGTATGGGCTCAAGCAGGCGCCCCGAGCTTGATTTGAGATGTTTCGTAGTGTAATTGTTTCCTTCAGTTTTACACAAAGTCAGTATGATTCTTCTCTCTTCTTCCACACGTCTGTGTCGGGTATAGTCCTTCTCTTGGTTTATGTGGATGATATTATTGTTGGCTTTGAAATTTACATTCGGCAAACAATTCCAAAATTGATGATAACAAACCATTGAAGAGTGTTTGATACTAATAAATTATCAAGTTTATGTTTTCAGCAAAAGACAGGTGAACGACTCGGAAAACAAACTCGGAAAGAAAACGATTCGGAAAGCAAGCTCGGAAAGAAAGCTTGAATTAAAGTGAAAAGTCGTGAAAGAAATTGAAGCGCAAATGGAAAATCAAATAATTCAACGGCAAAGGCGAAAGTCGAAGACTCAAGAATTGGGGTAGATAGGTCAGGGAGTGATCATTGTAACAAGGTAATTTTATGCGTCGATTTTATCGTATAAGCTCAAGTATAAAATGAACCGAACTCAAATGGAATGAAAAACGCTTTACCGAACTTAAACGGAAAGAAAAATATTTTTATTAAATGTTTTTCAAGTTATAGTCGAGTAGAATCACCCTGTGTATTTTCTAGTAGTCGACTAAAACAATCAGTAGCTATTGGTTTTTCATCCACATCAAAGGAGTCGACTGAAAGTACTTTGAGTCGACTAGACTACAAGAAGTAGTCGACTAGAACACATTCTAGTCGACTAGATGAATCATTGTAGTCGACTAGAACTCAATCTAGTCGACTAGATGAAACCATGTAGTCGACTGAAAGAAAAAGTAGTCGACTAGTTGATCCTCAAAACCTGCAGATTCTTCAGAAAATATTTCTCATGTTTTGTGGATTGTATTTAATGGTGTTCAAACGGCTCTTGTCTTTCAAATACTATAATCATTCTTCAAAACCCTAATGCAATGCTATATATAGAATGAGATGTGTATATTGAAGTTGAAGAGATTGAAATACAAAGAGAAAGAAAGCTATCAAAAATTCTGCAGAAATTTTCTCTACAAAAGCCATTGAAACCAAGCTTTGAAAATATGATTTTCTCCAAGTTTCTTTGAAAATCAAAACCACTAGTATCTCTTCTTATTCTCCAAATATCATTTATTGATCATATCCTTTGAGAATACATTTCTAGGGCTATTGTAAAATCACCAAAAACACTTGAGCTTATATTGATTTATCTTCCATAGAAACCTTTGGGTTTTGAGCGTTTTTGTTCTTGAGTGATTTTATTGATTACATACGAATTTGTAATCTCGGACAAGTGAAGTCCACCGATTGTTCAAGAGAGGGTTGTTCTCTTGATTGAGAGACAAGCTCGAGAGGCTTATGTTGTAAAGGTTTGCCATTCCACCTGTGAAGGAAGGGCCATAGTGAAAGGATCGGGAAAAGTCTCAAGAAGGGGTTCTTGAGCCGAGGAGTAGGAGTTACCGAACCTCGAAAAAATCATGGTGTCAATCTCTCTATCTCTTTCTCTTTACTTGATTTATTTGCATGCTATAATTGCTTAAATATCTTGTATGCTATCTTGTCTTGAAATTAATAGTTAGAGAAGTTTAAATTGAATCATCCACTTGATTTTTGAGAAATTGATTTTTGTTTAAAGTGTGTTCCAATTTAGAAAAGAATTAGAATTATTTTTGAACACCCTATTCACCCCCCCCCGCTAGGGTTAATTAGTGACTAACAATTGGTATCAGAGTCTAATCTCTATTTATCTTAGACTTAACCGTCTTTGAGAACGATCATGTCATCAAATTTAGTCACTCATGTTGAAGGACAATCGAATAATAGGCCCCTATGGTTTGATGGATCAAATTATAGCTATTGGAAAACTAGAATGATAGATTTTCTTCAAGCTATCGATTACCAAATTTGGCAAGTAGTTCTTGAAGGACCATTTGTATTGACCAAAATTGTTGATGGAAAAACCGTCCCCAAATTACCTAATGAATGGGATAATGATGACCGCAAACTCATGTTGTATAATGCTAAAGCCAAAGTAAATTTAAATTGCGCTTTAAGTCCAAATGAATTTAATCGTGTATCTACTTGTTCAACGGCAAAAGAAATGTGGGATAAACTTGAGGTAACCTATGAAGGTACATCTCAAGTACGAGAATCTAAAATTGACATACTCATGCATGAATATGAATTATTTGCTATGAAAGATGATGAAAATGTGAATTCTATGATGTCTCGCTTTACAAATATTTTGAATGGACTAAAGCATCTTTGTAGAATTGTTCCTAGATCCGATGCGTCACGAAAAGTGCTTAGAAGTCTCCCGGCAAAATGGGATGCAAAAGTAACGGTTATCAAAGAAGCTCATGACCTCAACACCATGAGTCTCGATGAAATTTTCGGCTCTCTACTCACTTGGAAAATAACATTAAAAGCTCGTGAAGACGACATCAAGCCAAGAAAGGGGATAGCTTTGCAAGCTTTCACCAAAAATGAAAACAATGAGCCGAGTGAAGAAGAAGAGGATGAGGACATTGCCTTGTTCACTCAAAAATTCAAGAGACACCTTCAAAGAAAGAAAGCAAATGGTGGAAGATTCGTGAAGATAATCGATCCAAGAGGCGAGCCTAGCAAAAAAGAACCCCCAGCGTGTTTTAATTGCGGTAAGCCGGGACACTACAAAAGCGATTGCTTCAAGCTCAAAAAGGAAAACAAGAAAAGACCTAGGAAGATGGCAATGAATGTCACATGGGAGGACTATGACTCATGCGACTCGGATGAGGAGGAAAGTAGTGAGGAAACGACAAACATTTGTCTCATGACAAATGAAGAAGAGGTACATTTAAATTTAAATGATCTAGATAAACTATCATATGATGAACTTCTTCTTGATTACAATGAATTGCAAGATGTGTTTGAAGAATTACATGATGAATTCGAAAAATTAGCTAGAAAATATATCCTTCTTAAGAAAGCTAAATCTTCATGTAGTCTCACTAGTTCAAGCTTAGAAGTTTCTTGCAATGACAAAAGCATTGAGCTAGAAAAGGAAAATATTCGGTTGAAAAATACTATTGATGATCAAATAAATGTTTTAGCAAAATTTACAAAAGGAAAAAGAGAACCTTAGTATCATGTTAGGAAGACAAAAATGATCATTTGATAAATGCGGTCTAGGGTATGATGCTTTTGACAAAAATGCTCTCATTTTGAAAAAGAGAAAATCACTTAGCTCTACATTTACTAGAAAATCATCTCATGCATCTTTAAATGATTATAAACATGTTACTTGCTACTATTGCAATAGAAAATGACACAAAGCAAATGTATGCTTTCATAGAAAGAATAAAATTATGTTAAAAATGGTTTGGGTTCCGAAAGGGACTAGTGCATGCTTTCATAGAAAAGAGAATGTTGTAACGAAACAAATTTGGGTTCCAAAAGAAACTATTGCGTATCTATCTAACCAAAATGGACCCAAAACAGATTGGGTACCAATAAAAGTTACTTGAACTTGTTTTGTAGGTATGCTTGAAGTCCGCATCAAAATAAAAATAGTTTCTTAATAGCGGATGCTCAAGGCATATGACGGGAGATAAATCAAAGTTTATTTCACTAAAACCTTATGAAGGAGGAAATGTTACTTTTGGAGACAACTCTAAAGGCAAAATTATGGGAATTGGCTCAATCGGTATTTCCTCTTCTCTCTCTATAGATGATGTGCTTTTAGTTGATGGATTGAAGCATAACTTGTTTAGTATTAGTCAACTTTGTGACAAGGGCTATGATGTTATATTTAGGACAAATGCATGCATAATCAAGAAAGATGGGAAACAAATGTTCAATGCCAAAAGAAATAAAAACTTGTATACTTTGTTGGTATGTGAATTGCATGATCAAGATGTTAAATGTTTTGTCACATCTAGCAAAAATAGTTGGTTATGGCATAGACGTCTAGGACATGCTTGTATGGACCTCATTCATCGTTTATCCAAAAATGATTTAGTCAAAGGCTTCCCAAAGACTAAATTTTCAAAAGATGAAATATGTAGCGCATGTCAAGTAGGCAAGCAAGTTAAATCTTCTTTCAAGAGAAAGAAAGATATTACCACTTCTCGACCTCTAGAGTTACTTCACATGAATCTCTTCGGTCCGGAGAGAACAACTAGCTTAGCCGGGAAACTCTATGTACTTGTTATAGTTGATGATTACTATAGATATACTTGGGTTCACTTTCTTGCTCATAAAAATGAAACTCACTCCATTCTTAAAAAACTTTATAGAGTCATTCAAAATGAAAAAGATTTGAAAATCAAGAAAATTAGAAGTGATAGAGGTAGGGAGTTTGAAAATCAAGACTTAGAAAAATTATGTGATGACCTCGGTGTTTCACATGATCTCTCGGCCCCTAGAACCCCTCAACAAAACGGTGTAGTTAAAAGAAAGAATCGATCTCTACAAGAGATGGCTAGAACCATGTTAAATGAGCACAACCTTCCCCGAAGCCTTTGGGCGGAAGCGGTAAACACCGTTTGCCATATAATCAATCGTGTTATTATTCGGATGAAGTTGGGGAAAATACCCTATGAGTTGTGGAATGGTCGAAAGCCTAATATTGGGTATTTCAAAGTTTTCGGGTGTAAATATTTTGTGTTAAATGATAAAGACAACCTTGGAAAATTCGACTCCAAATCGGATGAAGCAATTTTCCTAGGATATTCTACAAGGAGTAAAGCATTTCGGGTTTATAACAAAAAGGACTCTAACCATGGTTGAGTCTATTCATGTTGTCTTTGATGAATCACCCTCACCACCATCACCTAGAATTGACCTAGAAGAAGACGAGGTTGATGGGATTGAGGATAATCTAAATACTCTCAATATCTCCAACTCATCATGTAGCCAAAAGGAAATGAGGGAAGTTGAGCATCAATCCAATGATGTCTTGACCAACTCAATGCCTAAAGCATGGAGGATTGTTCACAATCATCCTCTTGATCAAGTCATAGGTAATCCTTCAAAAGGGGTTAGTACTAGATCTCAACTTAAAGATTTTTGCAATCACATGGCCTTTGTATCGCAAATCGAACCCAAGAACTTCCACGAAGCTCAATGTGATGATTCTTGGATCGTATCAATGCAAGAGGAACTAAATCAATTTGAACGCAATCAAGTTTGGCGTTTAGTTCCTAGACCCAAAAATCAAACTATAATTGGCACAAAATGGGTTTTTCGAAACAAAAAGGATGAGAATGGAGTAATTATTCGAAATAAAGCAAGATTGGTAGCTCAATGATATAATCAAGAGGAAGGCATCGACTACGATGAGACATTTGCACCGGTAGCTAGATTAGAATGCTTCTTGCATTTGCATCATATAGAAATTTCACTCTTTATCAAATGGATGTCAAAAGTGCTTTTTTAAATGATGTCATAGAAGAAGAAGTCTTTGTGAAGCAACCACCCGGTTTTGAAAATAATCTTTTTCCAAATCATGTCTTCAAATTAGCTAAAGCTCTATATGGTTTAAAGCAAGCTCCTCGAGCTTGGTATGAGAGACTTAGCGGATTTTTGACTAAAAATGGTTTTATAAGAAGAAGAGTTGACAACACACTTTTTACAAAAACTATTAAGAATAATTTGTTGATTGTCCAAATTTATGTTGACGACATTATATTCGGCTCAACAAATAATTCTTTATGTAGAGAATTTGCTACAAGCATGCAAAATGAATTTGAAATGAGTATGATGGGTGAGTTGAATTTCTTTTTAGGGTTGCAAATCAAGCAAATCTCGGATAACTTATTCATTAGTCAATCCAAGTACACTAAATATTTGCTAAAGCGATTTGGTATGGAGGCTACCAAACATGCCATAACTCCTATGAGTTCCTCTATTAAGATTGATAAAGATGAAAATGGTAAATGTGTTGATATTACTAATTATAGAGGCATGATCGATAGTTTGCTTTATTTGACCGCCAGTAGACCGGATATAATGTTTAGTGTATGCTTATGTGCCCGGTTTCAATCATGTCCTAAGGAATCTCATTTGCTTGCGGTAAAACATATTTTTCGCTACCTAAGTGGTACAATCAACTTAGGACTTTGGTATCCACGTGGATCTTCAATTGATCTTATTAGTTATTCGAATGCGGATTTTGCGGGATGTAGAATTGATCGAAAAAGCACATGCGGCACTTGTCATTTTCTAGGACACTCACTAGTATCTTGGTCAAGTAAAAAATAAAATTCCGTTGCATTATCTACGGCCGAAGCCGAATATGTGGCAGCCGGTAGTAGTTGCGCTCAAACTCTTTATATTAAGCAACAACTACTTGATTTCGATCTTACTTTCTCTCACGTGCCTATTAAATGCGATAATACGAGTGCGATTTGTATTTCAAATAATCATATTCATCATTCACGCACTAAGCATATAGAGATTAGGCATCATTTTTTACGTGATCATGTTGCTAAAGGTGACGTTGAATTGGTTTTTATCGACACTAAAAATCAATTGGCGGATATTTTCACTAAACCACTTGCAGACGAATCGTTTTCTAAAATTCGTCGAGAAATCGGTATGGCCATGGATTTTGATGTTTTATCTTAAATTCGGTCATAATATTTATTTTCCATATTTTCTTGATATTTTTGTATTTATTTCATGGTTTTTTTTTATTTTTATTTTTATCATTTTTTCAATTTTCCTTGTTTTAGTCGACTCAACCATTGCCAGTTCAAAACCTCCTAGTCGACTACTTCAATCAGTACTGCACTGTTTTGAGCACTTTCATCAGCTAGTTGACTACTTTCCCTTCTAGTCGACTGAAAATTCCATTCAAGTCGACTAGTTCAATGCCTTAGTCGACTCAAACACCATTCTAGGTAACTCAAACCCAGCCTAGTCGACTCAAACCTCATCTAACCGACTCAACCCTAGACCTAGTCGACTCAAACCCCAATCTAACTGACTCACCTAGACCTAGTCGACTCAACCCACTATAAAACCTAAACCCCCTTCATCTTCTCCATCCGCCTCATTCAACATTCACCCACCTTCAAATCCTCTCCTACTACCACTTATACTTTCAAATCTTCACCTATCCCTCATTAATTTCACATTTCCATCATCCTCCACCCATTTCCCTCACCCAAATTTCCTCATTCTCACTCTCTCACATATATATATATACACCATCATATATCTATATATCTCTATATATTTGTGCATCATCTTCTACAATGCCACCGAAGACTCGAGGTCTATTTCGGAAATGTTCACGCATTGATGGAGGCCAAAGCTCCACCAATCCACGCATTCCTACGGCTATTGACGAAGAGGAGTCGAATGAACCTCTTCTTCTTGAGGTACTTCTTCTTGATGATGATGATAGAAATAAATTCATCACTGTTTTTTATCATCGTGCTCCTACACCTTGCCGTATTGTCACAAAAGATTTATGCACTGAAATTAGGGCTCGAACTTTCGAGTTGTTCCGAGCAATTGGTTGGGATTTTTTCGTTTCTCTTGACATTCCGGTACTTCCGCGAATTGTCAAAGCCTTCTACGCTTCTCTTGAAAATCATAAGGAGAAATTACTCTCTCATCTTCATTTTAATCTATGTGGTGAAGACGAGACTGTTGATGACAGCGAAATCAAGCGCATTTTCTCACTTCTAATTGACGGTATCCGCCACTTCTCTAAGGATTGGTATAAGGCTGATGGGTTCGATTGTATTGAGGTTGTTCGGGCTATATGCGTCGACAAGGAAATTTCGCAGAACGCCGGTATTATCTCTTCTATGCTACTACCCGAGGCTAGATTAATTCATAATATTATTACTTACTATATTATGCCTAAAACTGGTAGTCGTAGAAGTGTTTCTCGTATGGAGGCCTTTTTGGTTTATTGCGTTTTGACATGAACCCGTGTTGATTTAGCTTATATTTTCCATTCCGTCATCCTTACATGTTAGCGCAAGCCATCTGGCCCGCTTTTCTTTCCCGCGCACATTACATATCTACTATAGCGAAAAGGTTTTAAATTTCCAAATGAAGTGTTCGAGCATCACCCTATTTTTCTTGACGCCACTTATGTCAAGCATATGCACATTTCTTCTGATGCGGAAGGAAACTTCATTTCTGAGAGTGCGTATGCTCCTCGTTCGCGCCAAGCTCCTACCTTTTCTGCACCGCGCCAGGAAGCCTATTCCTCGGTTCCTCCGTTGGACAGTGCTTCGGCTTCTCAGGCTACTCTTCTCGACCAAATTCTTCGGGTTGTTCAGAGCAATACGGAGCTACTTAGGCAGCAGGAACAAGTGCTTCAGCGCCTTGATACGACCGTGAACCAGAATACGGAAGCCATTCGTTTGATCAATGAGCGCCTTGTTCTTTATGATGGGGAAATGTCTACCCGTATTACAAATCTGGCCGGGTCACTTGATGACCATACTCTTGGGCTCACGAACCCTAGCTCACGCACCCCTCGACGCTGAAAAAAAGGGGGAGAAATTATGCTATTATACTGTCATGTATTTCATTATCCGACATTAACAATTTCTGTTTTTGTGTGGCTTGTTATAGTTATTTGCGACTTGTTTGTTATTTCCATGTTTTTCATTAGTATAAACGGGTTGTATTAAATTGAAACATCTATGATATGTTGTTTATTTTTGTTATCTCAAATGTGTGCCTATTTATATATTGTATCAAAATGCCCATTAAATTGCAAATTTCATTTACTAAGGGGGAGCATTTGAACAAAATATTATGCACATGTTGAGGGGGAGCATCACTTGATGTTTCGCCAAATGCCAAGCAAACACAAAATGTTTTGTCATCATCAAGGGGGAGATTGTTGGCTTTGAAATTTACTTTCGGCAAACAATTCCAAAATTGATGATAACAAACCATTGAATAGTGTTTGATACTAATGAATTATCAAGTTTATGTTTTCAGCAAAAGACAGGTGAACGACTCGGAAAACAAACTCGGAAAGAAAACGACTCGGAAAGCAAGCTCGGAAAGAAAGCTTGAATTAAAGTGAAAAGTCGTGAAAGAAATTGAAGCGCAAATGGAAAATCAAATAATTCAACGGCAAAGGCGAAAGTCGAAGACTCAAGACTTGGGGTAGATAGGTCGGGGAGCGATCATTGTAACAAGGTAATTTTATGCGTCGATTTTATCGTATAAGCTCAAGTATAAAATGAACCGAACTCAAATGGAATGAAAAACGCTTTACCGAACTTAAACGGAAAGAAAAATATTTTTATTAAATGTTTTTCAAGTTATAGTCGAGTAGAATCACCCTGTGTATTTTCTAGTAGTCGACTAAAACAATCAGTAGCTATTGGTTTTTCATCCACATCAAAGGAGTCGACTGAAAGTACTTTGAGTCGACTAGACTACAAGAAGTAGTCGACTAGAACATATTCTAGTCGACTAGATGAATCATTGTAGTCGACTAGAACTCAATCTAGTCGACTAGATGAAACCATGTAGTCGACTGAAAGAAAAAGTAGTCGACTAGTTGATCCTCAAAACCTGCAGATTCTTCAGAAAACATTTCCCATGTTTTGTGGATTGTATTTAATGGTGTTCAAACGGCTCTTGTCTTTCAAATACTATAATCATTCTTCAAAACCCTAATGCAATGCTATATATAGAATGAGATGTGTATATTGAAGTTGAAGAGATTGAAATACAAAGAGAAAGAAAGCTATCAAAAATTCTGCAGAAATTTTCTCTACAAAAGCAATTGAAACCAAGCTTTGAAAATCTGATTTTCTCCAAGTTTCTTTGAAAATCAAAACCTATAGTATCTCTTCTTATTCTCCAAATATCATTTATTGATTTATCTTCCATAAAAACCTTTGGGTTTTGAGAGTTTTTGTTCTTGAGTGATTTTATTGATTACATACTAATTTGTAATCTCGGACAAGTGAAGTCCACCGATTGTTCAAGAGAGGGTTGTTCTCTTGATTGAGAGACAAGCTCGAGAGGCTTGTGTTGTAAAGGTTTGCCATTCCACCTGTGAAGGAAGGGCCATAGTGAAAGGATCGGGAAAAGTCTCAAGAAGGGGTTCTTGAGCCGAGGAGTAAGAGTTACCGAACCTCAAAAAAATCACAGTGTCAATCTCTCTATCTCTTTCTCTTTATTTGATTTATTTGCATGCTATAATTGCTTAAATATCTTGTATGCTATCTTGTCTTGAAATTAATAGTTAGAAAAGTTTAAATTGAATCATCCACTTTATTTTTAAGAAATTGATTTTTGTTTAAAGTGTGTTCCAATTTCGAAAAGAATTAGAATTATTTTTGAACACCCTATTCACCCCCCCCCCCCCCCCCTCTAGGATTAATTAGTGACTAACAATTATTATTACTGGCACTGACTGTGGTTTGATTACTAAGCTTCAGCAGCTGTTACATGCAACTTTTCATATGAAAGATCTTGGCCAACTCACATACTTCTTAGGATTGGAAGTTCATCCTCGGGCCAATGGTATTTTCGTGAACCAGCATAAGAATATTCAAGATCTTATCACTTTGGCTGGTTTGGAGGACACTTCTTCTGTTGATACTCCTATGGAGGTAAATGTCAAATACAGGAAAGATGAAGGGGACCTTCTGGATGATCCTACTCTCTATCGGTGCCTGGTTGGGAGTCTTATCTACTTGACCACTATTAGACCTGATATCTCCTATTCATCAGGTCAGTCAATTTATGTCTTCTCCTAGGTATCTCCATCTTGCTACAGTTCGCCACATCATCCGTTATCTTCGAGGTTTATCTACTCGTGGGTTGTTCTTTCCTACCGGCTCCTCTTTTCAACTTGTTGCCTATAGTGATGCTGATTGGGCTGGGTGTTCGGATACACGTCGATCTACTACAGGTTGGTGTATGTTTTTAGGTGATGCCTTAATTTCTTGGAGATGTAAGAAACAAGATCGTGTTTCTAAATCCTCTACTGAGGCTGAGTATCGTGCCATGTCTACTGCTTGTTCTGAAATTGTATGGCTACGCAGTCTTCTTGAGGAGCTTAGGTTTCCTCAGACTACTTCTACCCCTCTTCATGCTGATAACACTAGTGCTATTCAAATTGCCACCAATCCTATTTTCCATGAACGCACCAAGCACATTGAAGTTGATTGTCATTCTATTCGAGACAACTTCGAAAGTCGGGTGATTCCCTTCCTCACATCTTTTCTGATCTCCAAGTGGCTGATGTCTTCACCAAAGCTATGACTCGACAGTGGCATCAATTTCTCGTTGGCAAATTGTTGTTGGTTGACTTGCCAGCGTCAATTTGAGGGGGGATGTTACCGTATACAATGTAAGAAGTTTATACCATTTAGGACTCTGTTATTATTAGTTGTATATATTATCTTCCCATATATATAGGCTAAATAATAGGAATATGTTAGACCTCATTTGTATATAGCATTTTGACCTACTTTCCTTGGATGCACACTTTTTACGTTAATGAATGAGAGGGGCTGAAGGCTTCCGTGAGTTCTCTTCAAATTTTCTGGTTTCTCTAGTATTTTGACAGCCGCCTCCACCACAATCACCATCGCCTCACCAAAAACCCCTTCATCAGTACTCATCTCCTTCTCACTTATATATATATATATATATATTCGTGTGCATATGCGTGTGTATATATAATTTTTTGTCCCAATTTCTTTGATTTTCATGTGTGATGTGTGTGAATAAATTTTGCCCCAATTTCTTTGATTTTCATATCTGATTTGAGTATATATATTTTGCCCTAATTTTTGTGATTTTCATGTCTGATCTGTGTATATACAAATTTTGCCCATTTTTTTTTATTTTCATGTGTGATGTCTATATGTGGGTGTGTGTGTGTATATATATATATATGTAGTAGATAACGCAACTGATTCTCCAAATGATTCCCTCTAATTTGGCTTGCCAGAGGGCTCGCCAAATTTGGCGAGTCCGGTAGCTAGACTGCATGTGGGGTCCACGTTTGGCTAGCCGCACTCCATATATCTTTGCTCGCCAAATTATGTTACCAGCTAGCTAAAGTTATTGCACTTCGGTTACTCTTAGAGAGAATTTTCTAGAGAGAAAATAGAGGAAATGAAAGGTGTTGGTGATGGGTGGGTTTTGGTCTTGGGGCATTTCAGTAACTTCACCATCAAGATATTTATCTCATGTAATAAGTGAGATAACTCAAGGGCATTTTGGAATTTTCACCGCTTCAAGGGTATCATTGCAAGGAAATTGAAAGTTCAGGGAGCGGTTGGACTACAATTGCGTTGACCACTTTCTGAGTGGAATTGATAAAAAATTCAGGGGAGTCTAAGTGCAAATAACCTTAAATTAAATCATGCACAACATGTTTCACTCCAAAAGATACATTGTTTCCAATAAAAAAATGGGCAAATGGCGCAAAAATCCCCTATAATTTGGAAAGTGTGCAGGAAACTCCTCTCATGCTTTCTAAACACCCATACATTTTATAATTAGTGCAAATAGCCCCCTCCAAGTCCTTTTGGATGCCAAATTACCATCTTACCCTCAAAATACATTTAAATCTTGTACCAGGGAGCCATTCTATCCCTAATGTTTTTTCAAAATATTTTTTAGCCCCAATATTTATATATTATATAAATATGTCTATAAAAATTGCAAATGGCCCCTCCAAATTTTTATTAAATTCTTCTAGTAGCCTAAAAAATATAATTTTAGCAATAAATTTACAAAAAAATTGCATTGCCTCCTCCAAAAATTTTACAAAAATATCATTAGTAACTCAGAAATACTAATAAATTTAAAAAAAAAATACATTGACCCATCTAGATAATTTTCCTAGCTCCACCCTTACTTGTATCACTCTGCCTTTTAGTTTTTATTTTTTATTACTGTGTAGATAAGTTATTATTATCATTATTATAATTACTATTATATAAGAGAAATTTAATTAAAATAATAAAAATATGAATCACGTCATATGAATAATTCGATCAAATTCGTTTGTGATAAAAGTGGTAAGTTACTTTTTAATCTTGTCAAAATTCTTTAAATAATTATACTTAAAAAGTAAATTATAAACAAAAAAATTTGAACACATTTTGGACATTAAAATTTCGGATAATGTCTGAAATATATATTTTTATTAAATTTTACGAGTGAACTATAAATAACAACAACAAAAAATCGGACATATTTCGGACTTTAAAATTTTGGATAATATCCGAAATATTATTTTTCTGTTAAATTTAAAAAGTGAACCCTAAACGAAAAATATATGTATTCGGACATAATCCATTCATTTATCTTGCTACATTCAAATTATATCTTATTTATATAAGTAATTTATGTTTTTCAAGAAATAAAGCAAAGTCTCTAATTATTAAAATAATATTTAACTTAATTGTAAAAGTAATTATATATGCAAGAAAGATATTTTGTTTAGGAAATAAGGGTATTTTTGGTATTTGGGAAGAAATTATGGCATGTGAAAGTCAAAAAGTGAACAAAATCTTGTCATAAGGAGTCAATCTGCACACTTTTGGAGTAATAGTGGGGCTTATCTGCACAAAATGAACGTGAAAGGATTTTTCTGCACACTTTTTAAACTATAGAGGGGTTTTGCCTAATTGGGGCCTTAGAGTCAATTCGTGTTTTAAGTGAGCGCATCAAAGAGGTCACAGTTTTTATAAGTTGTACTTGTAACATTAAAAATTCAAAATTTTTAATAATATAAAACTAATTAATAAATCAATTCACTGCTTATGCTAAAAGTCTATATATTACCCGAAGAACAAAATTATTAGAAAAAACAAATGAGTCTAAAAATAAAATAGTTTAAATTCTTAATAGTGGCATAGAACATATATATATATACATGAAAATACTTTAATAATGTAAGGTCATCTTGATTTCTATACAAAAAATTAAAAGAATATAACAACACTTCTTTTACAATTATAATATGATAAAATAATTTTTTTATTATTATAAAAAAATAAAAATATTAAATTAAGTTGCAAGGAAAAAAGATAATAACATACGAAAATAGATATTTCAAATCGATTGGAAATGACAAAAATAATCTATTCATCTTTCAAGTTTACTAGGTTAAAATATGTCTCAGATCGTTGATACAACATAAGATATAATTCTTTCTTTGAAGGTATGGGAAAAAAATTGAGAGAGAAAATAACAACGAACAATATAAATGATACCACTTTTAAGAACTGATGAAAGTACTTTATGCATTTGGGACTATAATTCTTTGTTTTGCAATTGTCGGAATTCATTTGCTTCAAACTTTCAATTATTAAAAAAGAATAAGCACAAACATAGTTTAAAACAATATTCAAATAAAAAATATACAGACTTTATTAGAAAGAAATAATGAAAAAAAGAATAACCTTAACCGAGTAAAGATCTTAAATCTACAAAGTTTCTAGGGAGAGAGGCTAAATCCGCACTGGAAAAAAAAAATTAAGAAAGAGAAATCCAATATTAAGAAAGAGAAGTATAATATTTAGGAGAGGAAAATATAACATTAAGTTAAATCTATGAAAAAGATACACAACAGATACAAATATATATAACTCCTTAAACACCTTGATGAATCAACATCTTATGTGTTAACTTTTGAATTTCCTATATATATTAAATGTAATATTTGAGTTTTCCACTATATATATTAAATGTAATATATTAAGAATAATTGAATGTATAACACTTTAATTTATTAATTGGCATTGAATCAATCAGAATACCAAAAGTTATATTACCTTTTAAGAAATGTCATCTAATATTAGATATTGATAAAAAATATATATATATATTTTAATATTAATAGAATATACTCAATAAATTTCTATGTATCTATACATACATAGATAAAAATCAATCAATCAAGATTAAACACTCATTTATCCTTTAAAATTTCAATATTGTTACACATTTACATTAAATTATTGTGCTACTATTAATAATCATTTATTATTTTAACTTTTTCATGTTTAATTTAGAGTAATATTTTAATCATTAAAAAATGTATAGAAATATTATTGGGACTTCATAAATTTATAATAGTATATAGATATCTCATAGAAAGTTATATTTTTTCATCAAAGATTGTGAAAAAAATCACATGTACATGAAAGACTTTTAGAAGTTTTGATCATTCATTTCATCCTTAAATTAAGAAACTTGAAAATCCATTAAATTGAGGTGATTTAATTAGTGAGTATATGTTTTAATTAATAAAATAGAAAATAATGTTTGAAAATATTCCTAGGCCTCACACTTTTAGAATAGTTATTATTATATTATTATTATTATAATAATAATAAATTATAGGGTTAATTTCATTTATATCCCCTGAGGTTTGCTGTTATTTCAATCAGATCCCATAGGTTTGATAATCTTCATTTACACCCCTTGTGATTTCAAATTCACATCATTTACAATCCCTCAGGCATGACATCATCCTCAATTTTTATTTTAATACCTAAATTACCCTTAATGTGTTATCCAGATTGTGTTTGGAAATAAGGATTAAGTTTTTTAATCAATTTGATCCCTCCCAAAAATGAACCTGGAATATGCACCACCACCTCCCACCCGCAGCACCACCACCACCACCACCACCACCACAAGTGAAGTTACGTAATGAAAGGGATCCAAACCCTAGGTGGGTTTCCCCGCCGCCGCACCACACCCCTTCCCTATACATATTTTCAAAATTGGAACAAAAATATTACTACTTCATAGTAGTAATTCATATCATTGTTATACATGACCCAAAAAGAATGGCTAGTCATCTCCATCCTCAAAACACCATCACTTCAATAACATGCTTCTGAGCTCACTCCGACCTAGAAAATCCTCAATAATACACTTGAATTTCACCAGAAGAACATGTATAAGATCTCGTGCATGTTCTTCATCGACCGTTTTCCATTTTCCGAAAATCAAATTCTAAAGTTTCTTCTCAGTCCAACTGTCACGCCCCTAAATTCCAAAGAATCCTGAACCGGGACATCTGAGGAATTCGGGTTGTGATCCATACAAGGAACTACCATTTAAGATGCTAAATAATCATAAAACGAATGGAATATTATTAATAACAATAATTCCATACATAACCAAGCGGAAGCTAAACCAAATGATACACAAGGCACATCGAGGCGCTGAAAGAATACATATCTACAACGATGCAATGATACCAAATATAAGGAAGGGATATGCCAATAGATTGGCTCCCAAGAAATACAACTACAGTCCCAATACAAGGGACAAGTAAAAGAAACTAAAATGAAACAACTCTACGTATGACCGTCCCAAATCCCGTAACAACATCCGTAGCACTCCATGTCAAACCAGAACCTATAACGAGAAAACAAAAGAAAGGTGTCATTGCACCACATACTGTCCGTAGCCGAAACAATTCCTATAAACTGGTGTTTGGGACACCATGCAAAAAAATGTCGGGGTGAGCTCATCAAAGCCCCGTAGGAGAAAGGAATCGTAACTGTCACATCTTCCGACCATCCAAGTCGAGTGTGAACCAACCCATGTACATGCATCTACCCTATGTTAGTCAAATGTCACACATGACACTTATGCCAATATGAGACCCCAGAAACACATCCCTCTAGTCCCTTACCATGCATCAATAAATTGGGCAACTAACACGTAGTGAAACCAGATCACAATAATATATAATAAACGCACACCTATATATATACGTATATATAGAGAGAGACATACAACTAAAACAAGTCATGTAGTACATACCACCTCATAGATCACTACGATTCGTACCCGCCAGTCCAACACTAAAAATTCACACGACACCCATCACTAAAACACAGGAGAAAAACTCCAGGAAAGATAACAACCACACTTCCTAGATCACGAGCATACCGAGCTTCATAACTCCAATCACTATCAAATTATACCACTAATCACCTCACATGGTAATACCCACCATCATTAAACCCAATACAGGGGAAAAACAATCACTTCAACCTAAGGAAAATCACAAAGGTTGCCAACAACAAAAGAAAGTGAAAGGGATTAAACAACCCGTCATACTAACCACTCAAAGATCACATATTCGCCTAAGGGTAAAATGGTCATTTCAAGGGAAAAAATATACTTTCAAACCTTAACCCACCTATTTGTACATAGGTTAAACCATAGAAACAAACGGAACCAAATTCAAGGCCCTGACGCGAGATATACGAATTTTTGAAAATGACATCGAACAATGCCGACCTAAACAGAAAGTTAAAGTACCCCTCTTTCACCAAGGGTAAAATAGTTATTTTAAGTAAAATTAAATGATTTTAAATTTTTTATCAAATATTTGGACATAGGACATGCCCTAGAAACAAACGAGACCTAAATCAAAGCCACGAGGCGAGAGATATGCATTTTTGAAAACGGTATCGGACAACGTCGATAAAAACGGAAAGTTGAAGTACCCCACTTTCACCAAGGGTAAAATAGTCATTTCAAGTACAAATAAATGATTTCAAGTTTCAAATACAAATTTTGTACCTAGCACAATCCATATGAACAAACGGGACCTAAATCAAAGCTACGAGGTGAGAGATATGAATTTCGGAAAACGGTATCGGACAATGCCGACAAAAACGGAAAGCTGAAGTACCCCACTTTTACCAAGACAGTCATTTCAAGGGTAAAGATAACATTTCATCGTACAAATACAAATTTTGGACCTAGCACATGCCATAGGAACAAACTGGGGTCCATTCCGACGTGCGAAGATGAAAATACGGAATTTTGAAAATCGATCATCGCATGCCACTGCAGCAAAACACCCTACACTGAAATTTCAAAAATCGCAAAAAATTTCTAAGTGTTGGGAAGCTGATGCCACTGGTTTTTCAGCTTTCTTTAAAAAAATTCAAATATGCAAAAACGCGAGATTTTGTGATATGACTCCGTTTTTCGCGTTGTCGGTCCCAAAAAATCATAAATATTGGAAAAGTGAGTTTTTCAATGGCGGAACTCAAAAATAGTCACCGAGACCTCGGGAAATGTGTAAAGCGTAAACTTTGTATAAAAGTAATTTTTGTAAGTTTCGTAAAATCTTCCGTCTTGCCCTCGGTCTCCGTTTTTGTATACCCTCGACTTTTAAAATATCAAGACTTTTTCAAAACAACTCAAAACCATTTCAAAACTCAAATTTTTAGTCAGGGTCACGGGGGTGAGCGAAAACAGGTTTTTCACTTAAAAATTAAATGAACTTAAATATAAGTCTTATGAAAAATCCATTTTCAGAAAAACAAACTGAAAAACCAACGTAAAGACCAAAGTGAATTTTTAGACACTCAAATGGAGCAAATGAATGAAGAACCGAAATTAAAAAACAATTCGAAGGCAAGGGCAAATGACTATACGCAAATACACTAACTCTAACCCAACCATACTTAGTTCGACATCCAAATCCATAAACTCCATAACTACTTATTCAATAATGTCTACAACTCCAATGACATTCCTATCATTAAGATCGCTAAAGGAACCTAGTGGTCGTTTCCACAGAACTAACTAGTTCCAAATCAAAACATATTCCGATTCTTTCAAACCTAAATTTTACATTTGAAACCACATCACTTAGGTTTCTAACAAAATCAAATGGTCATCATACACAATCAACCAAGATCACTAACTATCACCCGCCTAAGGTATATAAGCACATGTCAACAAGTATAAGCATTTATCTCACATTATACTTTAAACAAGGCATGCAAATCATATTTTCACATCCTCTAATTTCACTTGAGCATTTTAATAACATATGAATTATATATCTCAAAATTCACATTAAACATGCTTCTCAACCATATAGGATAATATCATGATCCACATATAAACATAAATCACATATTAGCAACTCAAATGCAATGTGACTCACACACCTCATGATACACCCTATGCGCGACACGGTTAACGAATACACACTTTTTCCAGTTATTTCTGAGGATACAAGCTCATCAAGTAATGTAGAGGAATAAATAATATCTATTATTTGTTTTATTTATCAACTTGTTATTTAATTATGATTGTACCCTATTTGTTTTACCTATTTTTTGGAGGATATTTATTTAGGTGTGGTACTTAAAGTTATAGGAATTATATTATTACTAATATTTTTATAGGGGGTAGATGATGTGATTATTGGTATTCTATTTGGGATCATGTAGAGTCTACTTTGCTCGTGGGTTTGACCCACAATTGTTAACATTTCAGGTCATCGGCAGTTCCAGCCACAGGGTTGAGGGTTCATCTCGTTTCTTCTTGAGTTATTCATCTTTCTGCCTTATTTCAGTGTAGGGACTCAATTCATAAATAGTTTTAGACTCTTGTTTTCATTTAGTTTTCAGTATAGGTTTGGCCAACCTATGCATGAAAATTAGGGGATGTCACAGTTGGTATCAGAGCACCCCAGGTTCAAGTGTCCTAGGAATATTTTTGCTAGGTTATCCGCATTGCGTATTTTGATATTTCTAAAGCCTAAATTTAGGATTCGTTGTACTCTTTTAAGTTCGTTGTTGTGGTATTAACGACTCGTATTACCATTATTTCAGTATGCTGCCTCGTAGGAGAAGGAATGCGAATAAGGGTCAGGGCAATGCTCAGGATGGCAATGCTGAACTTCTTCCTAATCTCACAGCTATCATTGCTCTGGCTGTTACTGCAGGGGTGGCAAACGCTCTTCAAAATCAGCAGCCTCATCCTCCACCTCCTCAGTAGGCTCCTGTTGTTGAGCAGACAGTACAGCCTGTTACATGGGAGAAAGTTCAAAACACTTTCACGAAAGGTCATCCACCAGAGTTTTCAGGGTTCACTAATGTAAAAGTATCTCACCAGTGGTGGAAGGATATTGAGCGTCATCTCCGTATGGTTGAGTGTACAGAGTTTCAGAAGCAGATGCTTGCTACTTTCAAGTTAGTTAGTGATGCTTTGCAGTGGTGGGAGTCAGTTACCACCTCAGAAAAGAGGGCCACATTGACCTATGCTCAGTTCCAGGCTCGCTTTGATGAGAAATTTTTCCCTTTTGTAGTAAGGGCAACTAAGAAAAGAGAATTTCTTGATATACAGTAGGGAGATAAGACTGTAGCGGAGTATGAGCAGGAGTTCACTAGTTTATCATTGTTTGCACTCAAGGAGGTCAATACAAAAGAGTAAAAGAAGAATTGTTTTGTACATGGTTTGTTATGGCCCATTCGACAGGTGATAGTGGGAAATCCAGCTTACACCACTTATGCTCAGGTGGTGGACGCAGCATTACAACATTGTCAGCTCAGGAGGGATCACAAGAAATCTAAGGGGGAGAAGCTCAGTGATAAGGACTCTACGAGTCAGACAGAGAATGGTCAAAGTGGCAGATATAGTGATAGGGGCAGATTCCAGGGGTATCAGCCTTGGAAAAAGCAAAAGGGTAGCAATGATACTAGTAAGGAGATGTCTTCTCATCAGGGGTAGCAGAGTGGAGCACCTCAGATTGGACAGGGTCAGCAATAGGGAAACTTACAGAGGAGATTTTCAGGTCCTTTCAAAGGACATTGTTATGGTTGTGGGGAGTTTGGGCACTCTGCTAAGAGATGTCCCAAGGCTACTCAAGGTTAGCATGACCAGCAGGGTCAGACTGGTCAGCGGGGGCAGAGGCAACCACTACCATTACCGACACCACATATTCCACGTATTCAGGGCCTGGCGTACCTAGCTTTACCAACACCCCCACCACCACAGGGGCAACCACAACAGCAGTTGCATTATGGTAGGGTGTACAACATCATGCCTTATGATCCTCGGGCACCTCAGGCTATTGGGGGTATGTTTTCTATTTATGGTATACTCGGTCTAGTTCTTTTTTATATTGGTACATCACATTCTTTTGTGTCTCTTTATCTGGATTATTGACTCAGTCTTGTAGTCGACCCCTCGGTATTTCCACGCTAGTAGGTGTTGATGCAATTTTACGGGAGAGTTGTGGATAGGTCCCTATTGATATTGGCAGGCTTAGATTTCTAGCTGATTTGTTAGTACTTGATATGCACTCTTATGATGTGATACTTGGGATGGACTGGTTATCTCACTACCATGCTCAGTTGGACTGTCATGGTAAGACGATAGTCTTTGTGATACCGGGTTAGGAGATATACTTGATTGCTATGCCTCGTCCACATGGAAAATCTAGTACACATTTATTTTATATTGATACAGAGACCCATGAGGAGATCACTATATCCATGGATAGTATTCCCGTAGTGCGTGATTTTCAGGATGTGTTTCAGGAGATTCTTGGGTTACCACCGAGTCGTGATATTGACTTTGTTATTGACTTAGCTCCAGGCACCAGGCCTATTGCTAAGGCACCATATAGGATGGCACCGATGGAGATGCGGGAGTTGAAGAAACAGATTCAGCAGCTTCTTAGCCAGGGTTTCATTCGCAGGAGTACTTCACCCTGGGGAGCACCAGTGTTGTTTGTGAAGAAGAAGGATGGTTCTCTTCGTGTTTGTATCGATTACAGGGAGCTGAATAAAGTCACAATCCGCAACAAGTATTCGTTGCCTAGGATTGATGATTTATTTGATCAGTTGAGGGGAGCCACCTACTTCTCGAAGATAGATTTGAGGTTTGGTTATCATCAACTTCGTGTTAGGGAGCAGGATGTACCCAAGACAACATTTATCACCAGATATGGGTCGTATGAGTTTCGTGTTATGCCTTTCGGGTTGACCAATGCTCCAGCTGTCTTTATGGATCTGATGAATAGAGTATTCAGGCCATTTTTAGATCAATTTGTTATTGTATTCATTGATGACATATTGGTCTACTCTCGGTCTGAGGAGGAGCATGCCAGACATCTACAGACAATACTATAGACCCTTAAAGAGCACCAGTTGTATGCAAAGTTTGAGAAATCTGCATTCTGGCAGAGAGAGGTAAAGTTTTTGGGTCATGTGGTGTTAGAGAAAGGGATTGTAGTGGACCCAACGAAGGTCTCATCGGTTCTGGAGTGGGGACAACCTACCTCACCTTCAGAGGTCCGTAGTTTTCTAGGATTAGCAGGTTATTATCGTAGATTCATTCAGGGTTTCTCTAAGATCGCCGGTCCGCTCACCAACTTAACTAGATAGGGTGTGCCATTTGTTTGGGATAATCACTATCAGACAGCTTTTGATGAACTAAAGACTAAGTTGACTTCTGCACCTGTTCTGGCCACTCCACAGAGTGGGGTTAAGTATCTTGTCTACATTAATGCATCGTTATAGGGTCTGGGTTGTGTGTTGATGCAGGAGGAGAGACCAGTATCTAATGGTTCACGTAAACTCAAGCCACATGAGCTTAATTACCCTACCCATGATTTGGAGTTGGCAGCGGTGGTTTTTGCATTGAGGATCTGGAGACATTACCTCTTAGGTGAGACTTTCAGATTATTCAGTGATCACAAAAGTTTGCAGTACCTGTTTACGCAGAGGGAGTTGAATATGAGGCAGCACCTATGCCTGGAATTTGTGAAGGACTATCACTTTTCCATTCAGTATCATCCAGGGAAGGCTAATGTAGTGGTAGACGCCCTCAGTCGTCGACCCTATGCTACTATTTCATCTTTATTCGAGACTGAGTGGAATGCATTGAGGTCAGTTGATGAGTTAGCTAACGCTTTTGCAGCATGTGTTATGGTGACACCTGTCATCATTCGAAGAGTGATTGAGGCCCAACAGGCAGACCAACAGTGTATAAATAGAGTTGCAGAGTTGACATCAGGAGAGATTCCATTTTACTCAGTTGGTTCAGATGAGGGGTTGAGGTACAAGAGTCGATTAGTTGTTCCTCCTATTCATGACTTGAGGAGAGATGTGATGAGAGAGGCTCATAACTCTCCATTTGCAGTGCATCCCGGAGGGGATATGATGTACCAGGATATGAAATGCCAATTTTGGTGGGCTGGTATGAAGAGAGACATAGTTGTTTTTGTCTCCAAGTGTAGTACTTGCCAAATGGTTAAAATCGATCACCAGAAACCACCAGGAGCATTGCAACCACTTCCAGTTCCTGAGTGGAAATGGGAGAGCATTTCTATGGATTTCATTGAGGGGTTACCTACCTCATATCGGAACCATAACTCCATTTGGGTGATAGTTGATAGACTTACAAAGTCTGCCCATTTCTACCTGTTCGCTCATATTACACTTCGGAGCAGTTGACAAAGCTTTACGTTGCAGAGAGAGTGAACCTTCATGGGATTCCATTGTCTATTATATCGTATAGAGATCTGAACTTTGTATTTGGGTTTTGGGTGAGCTTTCAGCAGGAGTTGCACCTTAGTACAGCTTATCATCCACAGATAGATGGTCAAACTGAGAGGGTTAACCAGATTTTGAAGGATATGCTTCGAGCTTGTGTCCTTGATTTCAAGGGCAATTGGGAGTTCTATTTGCCACTTTCAGAGTTTGCCTATAAAAATAGTTATCAAAAGACTATTGGTATGACACCATTTGAGGCATTGTACGGTCGACCCTGTCAATCTCCGGTGTGTTGGCTTGTGGCTGGAGAGAACATATTATTTGGTCCTGAGTTCATCAAGGACACCTCAGAAAAGATTCTTCTTACTCGGGACCGTATGAGGACTGCCCAGATTAGGCAAAAGAGTTATGCTGATCAGAGGACTCGAGCTTTGGAGTTCAGAGTGGGGGATCAGGTTTTACTCAAGGTGTCTCCCATGAAGGGAGTAATGCGGTTCGGAAAGAAGGGGAAATTGTCACCTCATTTTGTGGGTTCTTTTATGATTACTAACAAGATTGGACCGTTGGCATACCATTTAGCACTGCCAGATTTTATGCATAGGGTTCATAATGTATTCCATGTTACAATGTTGCGGAAATTCTTACGATATGAGGATGTGTATCAGCATATTGATGTGGGAGAGATCGAGTTACAGCCGGATGTGACTTATGTGGAGCAACCTTATCGCATTATCGATCGAAAGGAGCATGTACTTCGTAAGAAGATCATTCCTCTTCTGCGTGTTCAGTGGAGCCATCACAATGAGACAGAGTCCACTTGGGAAAGGGATGATGAAATTCGTGCAAAGTATCCAGAGTTATTTAGTTCAGGTATGTGGTGAATTCCGGGGACGGAATTCCTTTACTAGGGGGGGAGAATGTAATACCCCGTAATTTAGTTAAGGTATTTGAATATATTAAATTAAATAAATTAATTAATTATAAGTTAATTAGTTGGGTTTATTAGCTAATGGTAGTTGGGCTTATTAACTAATGAGCTATAGTATATTTTTGGGTTCATCGGAATGATTAAATATATATATATATATATATATATATATTTATATAATCAAAATAAAATCCTAAGATAGTCTTACGTTTTCTATCAGTCGATTCTATAGAGGGATAGTAGAGAGATAGTTGCGTAAAAGAAGAGGAGAAGCAACGATTGATCTGCAGTTGCGTGTGATTTGGTTATTAAATCAGACAAGTAGAATGTTCTTCTCTTCCCTTTTGAACCTATAATATTAGCATCTATATACTCTAATTCTATATGATTTTGTGCATATGTATAATTATCTATTACACTTGAATGCTTTTCTATGCAGTAATTCTTGTATGGATTTTGTAAGAGTGGAAATGTCCAGCCCAACTGAGCCCATCTGTCATCAGGCCCATCAAAGCCCATCTGTCATCAAGCCCATCAAAGCCCATCCGTCATCAGGCCCATCAAAGCCCATCCGTCATCAGGCCCATCAACTTTTTGGGCCAGCAAGTTTTTATGAACCCAGTAATGAAGCCCATTTAGAAAATGTATATAAAGGGAATCCGAAAATTAATAAAGGGATTCAAAATTGTGTTGAACATTTTTATGTGTTTACACATTGGCGCCGTCTGTGGGAAATCAGAGGAGGAGTTCCTGATTTTTCAAATGCCCTTCGGTACCTGTAAAATCGCCTCTTTCTTCCCATCTCAAAAGGCTAAGTCTGTTTGATAGGCAAAAGACCCTCCACCTCCAAAAACCTCCACTCACTACCTCCCCGGACGAGAATGCCAGTCACTCGTTCACAGGCAGGCATTCTGCCCACTGAGGACAATCGTGCAGAGGATTCCCAGACCATGGAGCAAATTCTTCAACGCCTGGCGGCTGCTGAGGAACGTAGCGTGGCCTTGGAGAAACAGAATGCAGAGCTCAGGGAGAGGTTGGCTCCACCAGCAGCTGCCTTACCGGCAGTTACGCCTAACCCTCCGGTGGCGGCGATCGACCATTCTCTGAACCAACCTGAAGAGCACGCCGAATCTTCTCAGCGCTCAAGAAAGGCTCCAGCAGCCGACGAGTCTATAACCCCCCAGAAACTTCAAGCAATGATGGACGAGTTCCAAAGGAAAGTTCTCGGGGACTTGAGGTCCCGATCTACGGACGACATGGCCATCCAGGCGTCCACTGAATTGATACAGTCGCCCTTCGTTCAGGAAATAACCCAAGAGCCTTTCCCAAAGAAGTTCGTTATGCCACAATTCACCCCTTATGATGGCACAAGGGATCCCGAAGAGCACATATACCAGATTCATCAGAAAATGACCATGTACGCTGAGAACGAGTCCCTGCTATGCAAAGTGTTCTCCACAAGCCTTGCTGAGGCCGCCCTATTATGGTTTAGGAAGCAGCCACCCCGATCCATTGGCAACTGGCAACAGTTAACCAGGCTTTTCATCGCCCAGTATTATGGAAACAAGAGACAGAAGAAGACCATATCATGCATCTTCACCATGATCCAGGAGAAAGGAGAGTCACTGAAAAGTTTTCTATCCCGATTCAACATCGAGTCCTCTTCTGTGGATAATTGTGACCAACACTCTGCGGTTAAGGCATTCAGGATGGCCCTCATTCCTGGAACAAAGTTCCATCAATCTTTGGTGAAGCGCCCTCCATCGGGCATTGGGGAACTAAACTCTAGGGCCCAGGGGTACTTGAGAATTGAAGAGGAGAAAACTATCAGGCGAAGGAGATCAGCCTTTGTCGGCCTTGAAATCCAGTCCAAGGATCGATTGATCAATTGGAAGCGATTAACTCCACCGGGATCGTCAGCCCCAACGGGATTATCAGTCACAAAGCCATCTAAACGACCCAGGTTAGAAGAAAGGATAACACCCCTGAAGGTTAGCTTTGCAAAACTTTACCAGGAGAACAAAGCCAGAGGAATTTTCCAGCAACCCCCTACCATGCGACAACCACTTAACCAGAGAGACAAGACAAAACACTGCGCTTTCCATGGTGATTTCGGGCACATCACGAACGAATGCCGCAATCTAAGGCAACAGGTGGAGACGTTACTACTTCGCGGAGTACTCCGGGATTACGTCCAACGAGACAGGCCAAGAACCGATCAACGCGCCCCCGGCGTCCCTCGAAACCCCTCGGATGCACAGCCGGTTAAAATCATCAACATGATTCATGGTGGCCCCCCACCCAAAGAGACCGAAGGATCGCACCAAAGCTATCTACGGAAAGCCCACAAAATGAGAAAAGTCAACGAAATTAGTGAAGCCCGATACAAGGCTGAAGAAACTCACATCACTTTCTCGGTGTCGGACCTTCGGGGAGTCCAAACCCCGCATGAAGACCCTCTGGTTGTGACCCTAATGGTGGCCAATTGCCTTGTGAAAAGAGTCGTGATCGATCCTGGGAGCAGTGCCAACATCATCACCAAATGGGCTTTCGAAAAGCTCGAAATCAATCCATCTGAAATTATGACATCCCGATGCCCTATCGCAGGTTTTGACGGCAGGCAAATCGAGCCGATCAATGAAGTTCAGTTACCTGTGTCTGCCGCTCATAGGACCCTGACCGAGACATTCGTTGTGGTGGACGCCAAACCTTCATACAACCTGCTTATGGGAAGGGGATGGATTCACCGAATGCAAGGTGTACCTTCGACTCTTCACCAAGTCATGAGATGCTTAAGCCCTGACGGTACTGGCACCATTGATGTCAAGGGCGACCAGGTGGCCGCCAAGGAATGTTATTCGGTCACTCTGAAGGAGATCCGGAAGGTCCAGGCCCCAGGGGTACCCCGATCGAAGGAGCAAAGTTCATGCTCCAAATAGCAATTAAAGAATGGGGAGCCGGGCTCCCCAATTGTGGTTGAACCACTACAATCGATCTGTGTCGTGCCCGACAACCCGGAAAAAGTTACTTTTGCAGGTACAACCCTCACCGATTCTGAATTTGAGGAACTAACACAATTGCTACAGGACAACTCTGACGTCTTCACATGGGAGCATACAGACATGCCGGGAATAGATCCCGACGTTTCACAGCACTCATTGCATGTTGACCCAAACGTCAGACCAATCAGGCAAAAGCAAAGGCAAATGGGGGCACATCGGAACCGAATTATAGCAGATGAGGTATCCAGACTGCTCCAGGCTGGCTTCATCCGAGAAGTCAGGTATCCCGAATGGCTTGCCAACGTCGTGGTTGTCCAAAAGAAAAACGGCAAATGGAGGGTTTGCGTCGATTTTACCGACTTGAACAAGGCATGCCCGAAGGACAGTTTTCCACTCCCAAATATCGACCAGATGGTTGATGCTACCTCGGGCTATGACCGTCTAACTTTCCTGGATGCCTATTCAGGTTACAACCAAATAAAAATGAACCCGAAGGATGAGGAAAAAACTTCCTTCATTACTGAAACACGTACATACTGCTTTAAAGTTATGCCTTTCGGACTGAAAAATGCAGGTGCTACTTTCCAGAGATTGGTCAACAAGATCTTTAAAGGTATGATGGGCACAGTAATCGAAGCCTACATTGACGATACTGTAGTCAAGAGCAGAAAGAAGGAGGACCATATCACTCACCTACGCCAAGTGTTCGCTACCCTCAGGTCCCATGGCATGAAGCTTAATCCAGCAAAGTGTTCTTTTTGTGTATCATTTGGACAGTTCCTGGGGCACATCGTGGACCGGACTGGTATCCAAGCCAGCCCGACACAGGTCAAAGCTCTTATAGAAATGAAGGAGCCCCGGACACATAAAGACGTTCAAGTCTTGACGGGAAGAGTGGTAACACTTAGCAGATTCATCTCACGACTCACTGATCGGTGCCGACCATTCTTTCAAGCAATAAAGGTGAAGAAGGGAGAGATCTGGGGTCACGAACAATCGGAGGCCCTGGCGGGGTTAAAACAGTAACTGACCATGCCCCCCATCTTGTCTACACCAACCCCCGTTGAAGTCTTGTACCTTTATTTAGCAGTATCCTCCGCTTCAACCAGCGCCGCCCTCATCAGAGAGGACGGGAACCTTCAAATGCCAATATTCTACACCAGCAAATCCTTGGCTGAGGCAGAAACTAGATACAACAGGCAAGAAAAACTGATTCTGTCACTGGTGAACGCCAAGAGAAGGCTAAGGCATTACTTTGAGGCCCACCCGATCGTTGTCCCAACAGCTACACCCCTACGGGTTATTATGTCGAAGCCTGACCTCTCAGGACGAATCTCTAAGTGGGCCATCGAGTTGGGCATATATGATTTGACATACATACCCCGGGTTTCCATCAAAGGACAGGCTGTAGCGGACTTTTTGCTCGAGAGTGAGACTGAGGAGCCAGACCAGAACAGTGAACTGGATACATGGAAGATCTTTGTGGATGGATCAGCCAGCTCTTCCGGATCAGGAATTGGCCTGGAAATTTTAACACCTGATGGGACACGCCTTCATATGTCGGTGCAATTGCAGTTTCCAGCCACAAACAATGAGGCAGAGTACGACGCCATCGTATCCGGTTTGAGGTTAGCCCGAAGCCTCAAGATTCAGTCCTTAGCAGTACACAGTGATTCTCAACTTGTTGTCCGTCAGATCAACGGAGAATACGAAACAAAGGACCCGACAATGAAGTTGTATCGAGCGCTAGTTTTGAAAGAGACAGAAAGTTTTCACAGAGTCACCTTTACCCAAATCCCAAGGAATGAAAACTCTGAAGCTGACCACCTGGTCAATCAAGCTTCCTCAGCCGAAGAGGATTTAACCCGGGTTGAACTGTTGGATTTTATTCAGAGGCCCAGCATTCAAGAGCCCGAACGAATAATGCTCATCCCATGGGAGCCCAGTTGGATGGATCCCCTGAAAGATTACTTACGTAATGGAACTCTTCCCGAAAATAAAGTTGAAGCTCACAAGGTCAGGAGGAATTCGGCCCGGTACTCAATCATAAACGGGCAACTCTACCGAAAGTCCTTTTCCGGTCCCTACCTGAGATGTATCACACCGTCAGAATCTAGAGCAGTGATGCACGAGATTCACAGTGGGGCTTGTGGAAACCACTCCGGCAGCAGATCCCTTGCCCATAAGGTATTGTCTCAAGGGAATTTCTGGCCCTACCTGTCTCGGGATGCCGAGGAATACGTCCGAAGGTGCAAGCCCTGTCAAATGCACGGGGATGCTATCCATCGGCCACCTGAGTTCCTGCATCCCACTATAGTACCGCACCCATTCGCCCGGTGGGGAATGGATATAGTGGGACCCTTACCGAAAGCAATCCGGTCGAATGCGTACGTCCTTCTGGCAACCGACTATTTCACCAAATGGGTTGAAGCCGAAGCCTATCCCACCGTCAAAGGGAGTCACGTCGTCAAATTCGTATGGACCAACATTATATGCAGATTTGGGCTACCAAGAACGATCATGATGGATAACGGAACAAACCTGGACAACAAGGAGGTTAGAGCATTCTTTGCTAAATATGGTATCAACCAGAACACGTCTTCCGTTGGCTACCCGCAAGGGAATGGGCAGGCGGAAAGGACAAATCGAACTATATTCAACACTCTGGCCAAGAAACTTGAAGAGGCCAAAGGGGCCTGGTTAGAGAAACTGCCCGAAGTTCTCTGGTCATACAGAACGACCCCCAGACAACCCACTGGAGAGACCCCTTTTGCCATGGCGTACGGTGCTGAAGCTGTGATTCCGACTGAGATCCGGGTTCCAACCCTCCGGAGCAAGGCCTGGGTCGAAGGACCAAGTAACCAGCATTTGGCTCAGAATCTTGATCTTCTGGATGAAAGAAG
Organism: Cornus suecica; assembly: GCA_963922005.1. Classification (NCBI taxonomy): domain Eukaryota; kingdom Viridiplantae; phylum Streptophyta; class Magnoliopsida; order Cornales; family Cornaceae; genus Cornus; species Cornus suecica. Next base: position 51,568,024 of record OY998240.1, on the reverse strand, counting down.
GGAGGCCGCCGGGATCAGGCTGGCTGCTTACCAACAGCAAGTCCGGAACCACTTCAATCAAAGAGTCAAAAGAAGAGAGTTCCAGATCGGAGACATGGTCCTTAGGCGCAAAATCGGGCTTGTAGGCAAGCTCAGGGAGCCTTGGGAGGGCCCGTACACCATCTCTGAAGTCATCGGTCGCGGAGCATACCGAGTCCGAAGGAATATTGATGGCAGAATGGAACCAAACTCCCAGAATGCCTCTCGCCTCAAGAGGTACTACCCTTGATGGGCCAAGTCCTGTTTTTACCTGGATCTTTTTGTAAAAAGGCTACAGCAACTGGTCGGTAAAAATCATTATTATGATTATTATAAAATCTGCTGGTGTGCCCGAAGTCACAACACAGACCCTGAAGAGATCACAAAACTTTGAAAAAATAAACAAAGTAACCAAGAATCGTTATAACTATAAAAGTCGAAAGTGAAATGGACAAAACCTATTATATCTCATTCAAAATGGGCCCCTGTGGCCAAGGCTTACAATGCATTTCATAAACAGTAAATACTAAAGGTCAACGCTGGTGCCCGATACATTTGGGTTCATTGAAACGATGGCCCCATCGGGAGCCGGAGGATCAGCAGGGGCGGTTATGCTCATTCCTGGGAGAGGCTTGGTCAGGAACTCGCAGAAACGAATGTCGTCCGGACCACCAACCGGATCGTCGTACGGAGGGGAGATGCCCAGGCTCTCATCCAGTTCTCCCACCGAGGCAAAAGTCCTTTCTTCGACGGGTTTCTGCATGTCATTAAAGCATGACCTCCAACCAAACCCGATCCGGTATTGGGAGGTTTCGCAGAAACGCTTATACATTTCGTTCCCACCCCGGTGACACATCTCCACCACCGACCTCTCCGTGGCAAGGAGATTCTCCATCTCAGCCCTCTCCTCCAGGAGCTTCGAATTGGAAGCCGTCAAGCTCTCATTATTAGCTTTCAGATTCCCATTCTCAGCCTTCAAGGCCTCCGTCTCAGCAAAGAGGGCCCGCCGAACTGCTTCCATTTCTTTAATTTTTTCTTGAGCCGCCCGAAGCTGTTGCTCTGCAGCGACTGCCCTTCGGGACTGGACATCTAACTTTTCATTGGATATGGACAGTTGGTTGGCGACCTTCATCCGGGATTCCTCCTTCAGTCTCAGGAGCTCGTTGGACTTCTTGAGCAACTTAGTGTCCTCCTCCATTTTTGCATTGTAGGCCTGTGTCAGGTAGAGCATCTGCCAAAAGGTTAAGTGTTAGCCTGATAAGGAAGTAAATAAAATATTAAATGCAGTTGAGAAATCTGCAGATTCAAGCACTACCTTCATAGCAATCTCTGGACCTGTCAGTGCCAACTCCTCCCGATCGATGGTTCTCAGCCTCTTTCGGTCTATGGGTGTCCAGATCTGAGATCCCATAGCCCGAAGGGCAGTGTCATTGTCAATCGTCGCATGCCCTGCAACCAGAAAGTCGCCGCCCGGGAGTCTAATCTTCGGCGCCCAGGGCACGGGTAGCTCCGTTTCAACTGCGGCCCCACTGTCATCCAGTACGATGGGAGATGATTGTGTCTCCGTTCGGGCCCTTACTGACCGTTCGGGTAGATTCTCCTCCGATCGGGGATGTCGCGCCCCCGTCAGGCTCGTTTCCCCTTCGACCAACCGGAATTCAGGGACGGGAACATCCCCTGAGGATTGAGCAACCTCCTCTGATCCTTGAGGAGGAGTCTGGCCGCTTTGCACATTTCCCATCGGTGGGGATGGAGCTACCGGGCTATTCTCTACAGGAGGCGAGAGAACAGGACCAGCCGGAGGGGTTAGAACACTTTGTGATCCCTGCCCGATCTGGATCTCACCGGGGGCTGAATTTGAGGCTTGAGGTCCAACTGCCCGCTTAGGCTTCTTCTTCAACACCGCCTGCGGGATCCTCAGCATCTCTGTAGATAGGGCCTGCAAATTGGAACCTGTCAAGAAACTGGTACACATCCTCAAAGGTTGTCCCCAAATTTTTGATTTAAGCAATTCAAAACGGGTTCTGATATAATTTGAGGTTTTATATTCGTCGGGCGCTCCCAGAAACTCAAGCACATGGAGGCCTAACTTATCATTGCACTGATCACAATTGCATGCCCCTCAATGGAATGGCTTGAAAGGAGGGAAAAGGTGTTGGTTAAACTCGTTGGGGACTTTGAATCTGGATGAGCTTGGGAGTCTCCAACTCCCACTCACAAGGACCATCCTTTCTTTCCACCCTTTATTGGATTTTTCAGTACCATCACAAATTTTCCTCCCACTAAGGGGAAAAAGATTGTACCGGCCCCTGCACTCCTTCTGGGCCTGTATTTTGTAACATAACAGAAGTTCCGCCAGACCAAGGTCAAGTCCTAGATCCCGATTGATCATCAAGATCATGGCCAAGACCCGGAAGAAGTTAGGTCCCACCTGAAGTGGGGCCAAACCTAAGGTAGCTAAGGCATAAAGGAAGAAGGGCTGGATCGGGAATCTAATGACCTGAAGGTGAAAGGCCGACAACAAAATCTGATGATCCAAAACTCCCTCACCCTTCCTAAAATCATGTTTTTTAGGATAATTTTTAATAATCACCCGATCGGGTACCCCGCATTTAACCCTTAAATTTTTTAATACCGACTCTACCCTGTTCATAGGGGGAATGGGATCAGCATAAAACTGATCTCCCGAAACCCCTGCAACCGGATTTCCGGCTGCTGCAGCGTTCCGGTTAACTTCCGGTGGGCTAGACACAATAGTCCTAACCACCTCCACTGAGGGTGAACTGAGGGATGCGTCCGGGTCTACAGGGGAAGGTAAACGGTCGCTACCCGACCGGGTATCATCACTATCAGACATTTCGAAAAGAAAGACGTTGAGATGGAAAGAAATAACTTACTCTAAGATGAATCCCGAAGGATTTCTGACGCTTTCCTGAGAGAGGAGGTGGACTCTGGCAATGATAAGTCAAGATCTCAAGTGCAGGGAGTTCTCTAGAATTTTTTGAACTGTGAAACGGAATGAATCCATAACACTGCAGTCATTATTTATAGAAATCTCAGAGGCGCCTGAAAAGCCGTGCGCTCGGGAACCGAAGCGTCATCTCACTTCACGTGCGCCCCCACAGCCTCCCTTTTTGCCAACCGAGGCCACCCGGATCACGAATTTCAAACGTTGCAATGATTGTACAACCGTCATATTAATTGCGTCAGCCACGTCACCCCGATCAGGGGTGATGTATCTCATCCCCACTCTGTATCCTTTTTAATGGGCCGGGAAGATCGACAACCCATCACAAAGGATAGGGCCTGTGTAAGAGTGGAAAAGTCCAGCCCAACTGAGCCCATCTGTCATCAGGCCCATCAAAGCCCATCTGTCATCAGGCCCATCAAAGCCCATCCGTCATCAGGCCCATCAACTTTTTGGGCCAGCAAGTTTTTATGAACCCAGTAATGAAGCCCATTTAGAAAATGTATATAAAGGGAATCCGAAAATTAATAAAGGGATTCGAAATTGTGTTGAACATTTTTATGTGTTTACAGATTTAAACTGATATTATATATATATATAGTCGGTCATGTTTGGGTCTATTATTTAAAATTATAATTCGTATAAATAGTTTTGAAGGTTTCATATAGTTGAATTTTTGTGTATCTATATGTATAGAATGGAAATTTGGGCGTGGGTGATGATCTGTATAATTACACTGGAACTGGAAATTAGTTCAAGGGGTTGCTACCCATTGGACGTTTTGTACACTTAAGTGGCTAAAAAAATTGAAAATGTATTTTTCCTTTATAAAAAGTGACTCGTGGATTGTAATGGTAGATTACATTTATATTGGTTGTGTATTCCATCATGTATGTTTAGCTTTCTAGTTTTGTCAAGTACTGACAATTGGTCACATGGTTGACCATATATATGTATATGATTTTTATAGTTATTAGTGATTGAATCATGTATTAGCTAGGTTATAAATTGATATATAGCTTTGTAATTTGTACACCTATCCCAATAAATAATTCGGAGGATTTGATTAGCATGGTTGTAGGCACAGTGTGTAAAAGCTATGAATAAACACTATAGATGCAAATGTTCAGAATGAGTTAGAATCCATTAATTATTTTAGGATAATTAATGTTTGGCAATTATTTGCTTATGTTGACGTTTTGCACAAGAAATAAATAATATCTATTATTTATTTTATTTTTGGATTTATTGAGGAATGGAGGAGACCACGATGAGCTAACTACTAAATTAGTTTTATCTGTACCATGGTCGACTAGTCATGACAGTGATAAGTTATCAAGTACGTGGTTATGGTTAAGCATGGTTGAGTTGCCTATTGACATGTGATTTAATTGTGGTTTTATTTTTTTTGCTTTGCTTATTGTCTTGTGATTTGTTTTTGCTTGAGCTTTATTTGTTTTATTTATCAACTTGTTATTTAATTATGATTGTACCCTATTTGTTTTGTCTATTTTCTGGAGGATATTTATTTAGGTGTGGTACTTAAAGTTATAGGAATTATAGTATTATTAATATTTTTGTAGGGGGTAGATGATGGGATTATTGGTACTTTGTTTGAGATCATGTAGAGTCTACTTTACTCGTGGGTCTGACCCACAATTATTAACATTTCAGGTCATCGGCAGTTCCAGCCACAGGGTTGATGGTTCATCTCGTTTTTTCTTGAGTTATTCATCTTTCCGTCTTATTTCAGTGTAGGGACTTAATTCATAAATAGTTTTAGACTCTTGTTTTCATTTGTGATTAGGGATCCATGATATGGATTCCCGAGTTGTACTTTTGGGGAATTTGAATTTCTTAATTTATTTTTTCATGAAAATTAAACTTTTGAGACTAATAATTTTTTATTATGTCTTTTGATATTTTATTTATTTATTATTGAGTGTTGATCCACCTTAATTTTTGATATAGGTCTAGCCAGCCTATGCATGAAAATTAAGGGTGTTACAGTTATTCTTTCCTTTGAGTCATGGGTGAAGTGTATGGACATTTCAATTGGAGTAATAGTATGGTTTTAACCATTTCGAAGCAGTATAACTGATTTAGTTGAAATTTCCTCTTAGTCAAAGAAAATAATTGAAGAATTCTTGTAAATTGGTCCTTACACTTGAGAACGTTGTACTCTTGTATTACATTTACGATGTCATGTTAAATTTGGCAGTATCAGAAAAAATACACTTGCCAGTCATTTTTAACGTCTTTTTGCGAATCAATATTTTTCTAGGATTTAAAATTGTAATTGGACTTAAAAAATTTATTACATTATAATTGAAATAAAATATAGAATAAACTTAAATTCGTAGGAACGAAATAAAAAGAAAACATTTTTTGTATTATTTTAGAATAAGGAAACGTGGCAGTTGAGAGGTTTTTGAAATGAATAAGGTGAAAATTAAGTAAGGTACAAATTTTCCTGGAAAAATCTCTTCAAATTCCGTTTCTTCTTAAAATTCTATTGATTTAAGCAATTAAAATTTTATTTCAAAATTCATGTTGAACAAAATTTTGAAGTTTCAATTACATTTAAAATGGTTGATTTTATTAAAGCATGCGAATATAATTTTATTACATCTAGCCGATATAATCAGATGAAAACTTTATTTAAATTATTCAATATATTAGGTGAAGATGTAAATTATTGACTACTTATTGAAAAATTATATGAGTTCAACCACTAGTTTGAACGGTAATGAGTTTAAAATTGAAGACTTATTTATTATAATAATAATACACGACCATTAAATATGATAAATAGCAAGTCAAAATTGATGCCAATTTGGAGTCCCATATATCTTATTGATGGTGTATACAAATCCTTCGATTATAATTCAATATCTAACTTTTTAGATACCTCTTTATTGAAACATTCACACTTCATTAAAAAAAAAACTGTAGTTTCCTTTTTTGTTTTTTAAATTTTATATTTTGAAGTTGCAAAATTTATATTTGAGAAAGAAGGTTAAACTACAAAAATTATAAGAAAAAAACATAGATGAAATTCATTGTTAATCCCATTATAGTATCAAACACAAATACTTTGTCGGGATGCCGTATCCGTGTTAGACTCTCTTCGGACAAGTACGAACATTTTGTCTGGGGTGCCATACCCGTGTCAGACTCTCTTCGAACACGTGTCCTATACTTTTAGACACAATATGGACAACTTTTGGATACATCAGTGACACATTTTAGATATTTCAAGGATATGAATCACGATAGAATAATATTTTAATTAATTTTAATTAAAAATACATTATGAATTAATTAAAATATAATATAAAACTTAAAAACAACCATAAAAAGGCAAAGTTTAAGATCATAATGAGTGATATTGTATGAATATGTAAATAAAATAATTTAAATTTTGTATTCAAATATATAATAAATAATAATTATTTTTGTATTTATAGATAAAATTGGGATAGTGAATGCATATCCAGTATTAAATATAAATATATTTTGAGTCCCACAATACTTTGTCTAATAGTAGGTATGCATTAATATTATTTTTTTTGAAAGTTAAGGTGCAAGTATTATTACACTATTCCGTATTGTATTCTATTTATTTTAAATTTGCAGTGTCGTATGTCGTATCTTTGTATGTGCTTCATAGATACCGGTTTATTAATAAAATCATAGTTTCTTTTTCTATTTTAACTTATTATTATTATTATTGAAGTTACAAAATTGGTATTTAGTTGATAAAAATTGAAGTTACCAAAATCATAAAAGGATAGAATGAGTTAAATAACGCATTTAATATAAGTCTATATAGATGAGAGAAATTCAGATGCTGTGTGTCAAAGTTTCTCTCTCACAGCTCTGTTCGTCTCTCATCTCGAGGACAACGAAACCACTCCAACCCATAGAGACCATTTTCGGAGCATCTGGTAATCATCTCCCCTCTGATTTCGGCGGTGTTGATTTCACGATTATTGGATCAGATCTCTCAATCTCATCTCTGTAATTTCTCTTCCCTGAATGTGTTATATATATATATATATATATATTTGTATTTGTGTATATATATGAGTCGATCAGCTGTGGTGTTATGTGAATTGACATGCATCATGAAATTATGCTTATGTAATGATCTGTGAAGGGGATACATTATATGTTTTGTTTGTATGGTTTTGTTGATTTTTTGGATTTGAATGACTTCTCCTTCTTCAAGTTTTGGGTGTTTGAGGTCCACATTGATGGATCTGTGAACTTTACATTTGGGGAAACTCGATAAAGATTTGTTTCTTCGTGTTGTAAGATATATGTATATATATAGGGGTGTGTATTTTTATTTTTAGGGGTTAAAGATGAAGTTTTTTAGTTTTGTAAATCTCTTTCTCAACCTTTTTGGTCTTAGATAATTGCATAAGCTAAAATTTCGTGCCAAATACACTTTGAGAAGCTATAATCTGATAATAGCTTGGAAAATGTGCCCATCCTCGAGGGAATGTTTGTGTTGCACCAACATTTGATTATATCGTTTATTTTATTTAGCGGATTAATTGGTTTCTGGTATTTGTTTTTAATCCAATTAATTTGGCAATTTGAAACCCGAAGAACATTAACCCTATATGAATGGAATGACAAACTTACAATAAGTTTGTAAGTCTTAGTGAATAGTGGAAACAGAAGGAACCCTTTAGCAAGACATCTATATACTTTTGTTAATTGCCTCTCGTGTTAGAACGAAAACACGGGTTTAAATTAGGTACCCGAGCGCCTAGAAATGAATCTTCAAATCTGGAATGAAGGATTCGTTGCGCTGAATGTAGTTCATTTGCCTGGCAGAGTTTGAGGTTTAGCTACTGAGCCGATTGGTTTTTCCTTGGTTTATTTTCTCTGTGAGAAATGTTTTCTGTTCCTATTTTAAGATTGCCAAACTTTGATATTCTATATCTTGACAATCCTCTAAGGTACATAAGATAAGTGATTTGTGCTAGTCCTTGTTATATCAGGTGATTGAAGAACTATTCAGATGCAGTCACGTCCTGGAAAACTTAGCTTTAGGGTGAAAAGAGAAGAAAATGGCACCTTTATGGTGAAAAAAGATGAAAATGGCTTCAATGAAACTAGTATTTCTGATCACCTGGATAGTGCTCATCAACAATCTATAGAAATTTCTTCTTCGGACGAGAATGAGGATCGTGGCACAGAGGATGAAGATAATCAGTCTTGTGAAAATGCTCAGAATCAATTAGTGGTCTATGATCCTGCTGCTAATGGTGCAGGTGAAATTGAAGCTGTCCCTGATTCTACTGTTCGTAGATTTCATTCTTCCAGAACTTTGCCATCTGTGGGGGCGTTCACTGTCCAGTGTGCTAACTGTTTTAAATGGAGGCTCATCCCCACAAAGGAAAAGTATGAAGAAATTCGTGAACATATTTTAGAGAATCCTTTTGTCTGCGAAACAGCTCGTGAGTGGCGGCCTGAGATATCATGTGAAGATCCAGCTGATATTGATCAAGATGGCAGCAGGCTTTGGGCAATAGATAAGCCTAATATTGCTCAGCCCCCTCCTGGGTGGCAACGGCTTTTAAGAATCAGAGGCCAAGGAAGCACCAAGTTTGCAGATGTGTATGCGTTTTTTACCATTTGTTTCTCTACCCCTCTATATCCAATATTTGCATGCACTGATAAGTCAGCTTTATTCCACCAATATTTGTGGTTTCTTTCTTTGAAATTCAGTTTTGCCTTGAAACACTCCATCAAGAATTATGATAATATATATTAGGGGAAGTATCAGTTGTGCAAGGGGCCATTACATGGTTCGAATTTTGAAGCTTGTGCTCACAAGTGTGAGCATGTAGATTAGAGCATGAGAGTAGACAATTTCTGCAAAATAAAGCCAAAGATTTATCTATCGACCGATCTTTTCCTCCCAGTACTGCACTTGAGTTGAACTAGCAATGGGTAGGGGCCTAATGTGGTCAAGTGTGGAAGCCCTACACCTCTGTATGATAACTGCTATTTCCTTGACGTGTTAAGAAGTTATGCGACTTCCATATGAAGTTGGTTCACTTGGCCATGTTACTAAACTTACTATTGCTAGGCTTGCCTAGTATATTCTGGACACATCTATTTGGCAACTGTAGAGATGTGCCCTCCGTGTCCAGGATTTACACGCATTGATAGATTAGCTTTTCCCTAGCTCTCTATTATTACCAGATTAGATTTTTCTTGAAAACAATACCTGAATCATGGAAGATGATATAAGCGTCTTGTAAATCCTATTAGAGAGTGAGTGAAAGGGGCCATAGCATAGCTTGGTGCAACAATAAAATCCTGTTCTAACAAGTGTGATGTTATAGATTTGAGTTTAAGAATAATCACTATGTAGAAAATAATATTAATGGTTTCTTCACACTTTTACTCCCAGGCCCATACTGGAGACTAGCATTGAGTGGTGCCATTCTTTTGTGGCATATCCGATGTTAAAGCACCACACGAAATTCTGATAAACTGCTATTTTTTATTTTTTATTGTTTTACGCATTAAGAAGTTACATGATATCCATATGACTATGGTTCAATTGAAGTGACCATGTCATTAATTCCCTGGCTTACTCAGTATAGGTGGACGCTTCTTTATTATTCTGTGTAGAGCTGTAGCTTCCAACTAGATCTTGTGGTAGACTGCTCTCCCAGTGGGGACTTGGCAACTCTCTCTCTCAATATGAATGCTAGTTGAAGAAACCACAAAATTTGATTGTATGGGGCCGACGTGAGATATTTTCTTATCAAATTTGGACCTGCCTCTTTTAAACAAATTTGGGTTTAGTACCGTTCTATGTTATTTTTAATTATGTTAATTCGAATTGTTTGTTAAGTGAGATTTAATATATTACCAGTGATTATTGGAGTTTGAGCTTTATTGTTGTTGAATATCCTGTTACCTGGTGATTTAAGATTTTAACATGGTCTGTAGCGATGTTCGAAAACACGAAACTTGGACTATATTGTCAAGTTGGGTTCAAAGCTCGATCGAGTCAAAAGGTTAAGACTCAATTACATGTGTATAAATATATGTGTATATGTCCATTGAAAGTATGCCATTTCTGTAATTGTTTAATAAACACAGCACACACAAAAAAGTTTCCCATTATGGGACATGAACTCTTGATCTTCCACTTGGAAAGTAGTGGAGGTACCACTAGAGTTAAGTTCTTGGTTCAATATACGCCTTCTGTTGGCCAATAAGCCAAATGTATCATAAAGCTAGTTTGAGAGACTGGAAGTAGAAAACTTATAGATGAACTATTCAGGATGTTGATAGTGTACAAGATTAAACTAAAACTCTGCTTGTTTTGACTCAGCTAGTTAATTGGGTCAAAAATAAAATTACTCTGCATTCAGCATTCATGTGGATCTGCAACCAGGCAAATTAGGTTTTTTAAAAAGCGGTATGTTGTAGTGGTGCTTGGATTTTTACTTTGGTTAAATTATGTTAGTGTTTCTTTACTAGTGTACATAGTAATGTCTTCAGTCTTGAGAAATTGAGATGGTGTGATGTGTGGTGCAATCTAAAGCTTTAGGGTGAATTCTAAGGTATTTTAGGCAAAATTTCTAAGAGTAACGATCATATTTGTTTTCACAATTTTCTTTATTCATTTTCAGATTGATTGATTTGTCGTGGAACCTGACTTTAATGGATATTTTTAGTTGAGCTTCCGAAGTGTATTTTTGTAGCATACTATTAACTTTTTATCTTTTATCTTTCCCTTTTTCATATCAAGAATGAAAGGATTTAAAATTGTGAAACTAGGTTACCTTTCAGACTTTTACATTTTAGCAATTCGATTGTTCAAAAACACAGAGAATTTGTTTCAGTAGTTTCTCGAAGCAGTCCACTTTTATGATAAGAAAATGTGGAAACAAAAAATGGCAGCTTTCTCTGTATCTCCCCTATTTGTGTTGTTTTTCCTTATTTGCTTTTTGATTAATTTGCTCTGAAATATTAATAATCATGTTTTACTGGCATAAACTTTTAGAGTAGTTCTGGGTGTGAGTACCTGTCTTGCCAGCTTACAAGAAATAAAGAGAAGGATGTTTCTTTTGTGCCATGTTTGGTTTAATGAGTTGATATGGACATTCCATTAATGCTATTTGCAACTTCCACAAAATCGTTTTTGTGTAAATATTCCTGAGGCTTCCGTGAACTTGATGTTTACTCACACTTCTGGGGGCACACATGAAATTTTTTATATGCCTCAGTTATCTGTATTTATTTATTTATTTTTCCTTTCTTTCTCCATTTTGCTTATTTTTTGTCACCCACTCCTTTTTATATACCCAGATCACTTGTTAGCAACAAAAATTGGGTGACCTGTGACCCATGCTACTATGTTTTTTATATAGCGTCTTAATGTTAGTTGAAGCTGCACCCACCATCATATTTAGGGTGTTTCAGTACCAAATATCAATAATCATCACCTCACTATATTATGCCTTCCCATACGGTTTTCAGGTATTATGTTGCACCATCAGGCAAGAGACTTCGTTCTATGGTTGAGATTCAGAGGTATATCTTTTGGTTGATCAGTGCAATATTATGGTGATCTTTGCTCTTCGTGTTTATTTTAGAAGGTATGAAAGTAGATAGTGTAGGTTATCAAATTAAGGTATAAACAAATTACTTGGAGTGGTATATTCTCACACTGGTAGGACATGGTTTTGTTGTATGCCCTTTGAATTCCTTCATAATGCTGCTGATTATTCAGGTACTTGTTAGAACATCCAGAGTACATGTCCGAAGGGGTTACTATGTCACAGTTTTCATTTCAAATCCCAAGACCGTTACAGGAAAATTATGTGAGGAAGCGTCCTGCTCGAATACCTGATGGCAATGGTCCCGAACTTCTTCAACCTGCTGAAGGTATGCAGAAGTTTTCTACTTGTAAGATATATCCTGGAACTAGAGTACTGGAATTCTAGTATTAACTATGAGAGTTCACTTCATTTTAACCTCTAAAACCAATACTTCTCGATGACTGAAAGTGATGCAATAGGGGTATGTATATGCAGGAGGCTAATCCATTAGGCTAAAGTATATATGGAATTATATATGTTAACGAGCTTCTGAAATTGTTCATTACACTGGATGCAGCCACTCCCATAGCGTGGGCAGGTCCGGATGAGAGTACAACTTTGCAGCTTGGTGGGCCAGGGCTGTCAACGACATATTTTGAGGCACCTGTTTTTGAACCTGAAAATCGGCCTGCAAAGAAGCAGGCAAGAGGCTTACCATCTTATTAGTCCGCAGTTGCAGATTGCTGCTTTTTCAGCTGAAGGTGGAAGAACCTCATCAACATATAATTGGTGCCTGTAATCTTTCGATGACTTAAGGTTCAGTTTGTTAATACACATCTTATTTTCTCAGCCTTTATTAGGTCTTCCCCTTTAAAACTGTATGTTTTGTTGAACTTAAAAGAAGAAGGTTGAAGGGTGTAAGGCCTTCTGTTGTAGTGATTTTGCGGTGTAAGCGATGGTAATGTGTAACAAAAATATGTTAAAAGAGCGAATCTACATATTTCATTTGCACCCGAGGTCTCTGATTTTCACCTTCACTTCTCTTCTGCCTGTGGAATACAAAAATACCCGAAAAAAGACAAGATGGGAAAGAATTGCCGCAATTCAATTGCGTAGTTTCATTGCATTAACTTACTTCAGCCTTGCGAGTGTTTTTGTTTAAGCGTGTAATAGCTTACGGAAAGAAGGATGCATTTTGTCCATTCCTAGTGGGTTTCTCTAACACTCCCTGTCCGTTTACAAGGTTCATGCCCTGATTTACTGATAAAGTTGCTGATAAATGTTGAATCCATCCGATGCTTCAAAACCACATCCACCCTACAAATTCCTAGATTAATTAAGAGGAAGCCAATAGATGTAGACAATGATGAAAAAAAAAAAAAACATAGATGTAGACACTGAGTTCGGATCAGAAAGAAGATCCAGATGGGACACCCCAATGGTAATGGCAGACTCTGTAGCACTGGATCAGTGGCAGATTATGTACCAATGATATGGATAGGGGATGCATATACGGATTCAGGTTGGAATACGGGGAAAAAAGATTACATTATTATATATATAAAAAAACTAATTTTTGATTTTTTTCTTGAAATATTTTGAAACTACATGCAATTATTAACAAGGCTATTATCACAAAACCACCTCAGGTTTCACCAAATCATCACATTGCCCTCTTACCTATCAAATAACCCCCTAAGCTTTTCAATTTGATCAATGTACCCCTCCTGGTAAAATATTAATTTTATTTACATTCATCAAGTTTGACAATTTTCATTTATATTCCTTATTTTTTTAAAATTCATATCATTTACACCACTTATACCTAAACTACCCTCAAAGTTGAAATATATGATGTTTGGAAACAAGCTAACCTCATATTTTATTATCCAAAAAATATTAATTTTTTATTTTGGCATAACTCAAAAAATAATAATCTAATTGGTAGTTCAAAATATTTTTCACCCTATTTTTTTTTTTTTCAAAATAAAAAAAATAGTCCCTCAAACACACTTTGGCATAAAAAAAAGTAGGGTAAAATGTATTTTTTTTTTAAAAAAACAAAATACTGAAATATTTTTTTCAATCTACCAATTAGGGTAAAATATATATATATTTTTATATTTTGACATTGTTTTGCCTAAATAATGTTTATTTTTATAAAAAATATTAATAACGAAATAATTTTATTTTTATTTTTATACAAAATAAAAAATATATTTTTATGCCAAAATTATTTCGGCATTATTTTTAAAAAATAATATTTTACCCTACTTTTTATTTATTTATGCCAAAATGTGTTTGATAGACTAATTTTACCGTACTTTTTATAAAAAAATTCAAAAGGACAAAAATTAATGCCGAAATAATTTCGGCATAAAAAAAAAATATACTTTATTTTTTTATTTTTAAATATTTTATTATAAACGAATTGTTTTTGGATTTATGCCAAAATAAAAAATTAATGTCTTTTGGATAATAAATTATGGGGAAAATATCACTTACCTCTCTTGAGATTTGATAATATTGCACGCGGTACCTCTTAGTTTTCAAATATATCAGTTACCTCCCTCCAGGTTAGCTTTTTCTATCACTTTCACCCCTCCATCCAAAGTCAACGCGGTCAAAGGGGTAAAGTACCCTAAATACCCCTCAAATTCATATTACAGTTTCACCCCTTAAATGATTGAGTTTCACATTGCCCCCCACCCCAATGGGTAAATTACAATTTCACCCCTAAAATTTGAAAAAATATTTAAAATTTTAAAAAATATATAAAATTTGAACATATATAATTTGAAAAAATATATAAAATTAAAAAATATATATAAAATTTGGAAAATATATATAAATTTTGAAAAAAAATAAAAAAATTGAAAAAATATAATTTTTTTGAAAAACATATATAAAATTTGAAATAAATATATAAAATTAGAAATAAATATATAAAATAAGAAAAAATAAACAAAATTCAGAAAATATATATAAAATTATGAAAAAATGTCTAAATTTCCAAAAACATATATAAATTTCAAAAAATATATATAAAATTCGAAACAAATATATAAAATTCGAAATATATATATAATTAATATATATATATTTCGCAAAACATATAAAATTTAGAAAAATATATATATATAATTTGAAAATTTGATGGTTCAATCTTCCAAGCAAGAAACTGCATAATAGCTAGCAGAACCCATAAGATCTATTAGAAAAAGAAGTGCTTAGGATTTGATAGACTTCTCACCCTCTGCACAACAAACATTGAAACACCTTCCTGTAATGTAGCCTTTTCAAATATATGCATATTTGAATTTGCAAATTAACCCATTTCGAATTTATATATTTTTTCCGAATTTTATAAAAAAATTCTAATTTTAAATATATATTTTTGAATTTATATATTTGTTTCAAATTATATATATATATATATTTCAAAATTTATATATCTTTTTTGAATTTTATATATTTATTTCGAATTAGATATATATTTCAAAATTTATATATGTTTTTCGAAATATTTATATTTTTTCGGAATTTTATATATATTTTTTGAATTTTATATATGTTTTCTAATTTTATTTATTTATTTCGAATTTTATATATATTTCAAAATTTATAAATGTGTTTCAAAATTTATATATTTTTTCGATTTTTATATTTCTTTCCAAATTTTATATATATATTTGAATTTTTTTTATATATTTTGAATTATATATATATATATTTAAATTTTAAATATTTTTTAGAATTTTAGGGGGTGAGATTGTAATTTAGCCACTAGGGTGGGGGCAATGTGAAAATTCAATAGTCCAGGAGGTTTATTGAGGGTAATTTCATAATTTTACATCTCCAAGGGAGGTAATTGATATATTTGAAAACTAAGGGGTTCACGTGCAATATTTCCAAACCTCAGGGGATGTAAGTGATATTTTTCCTAAAATATGAGGATAATAAACCTTATTTCCAAACACCATATATCTCAACTTTAGGGTAGTTTAGGTAAAAGGGATGTAAATGATGTGAGTTTGAAAAAATAAGGGGTATAAATAAAGATTGTCAAACTTGAGGGGTGTAAATAAAATTAACCTTTTACCAATTTGATGGTGAAGGGGGATATTGATTAAAATGAAAAGCTTAGGAGGTTATTTGATAGGTCAGGGGGTAATGTGATGATTTGGTAAAATCTCAAGGTATTTTATGATAATAACCCTTATTAATATAACATAAGAGTTCATTTCTTAACGCTTAAAACAATAATATGTAGTCAACACTCAATGATATATATATTTTTAGAATTATTATATTATGATAATATTGCTGAAAAAAAATTAGATTTTAATATTTAAAACAATGTCATCCTAATGACAACAAGGTCCTCTTTTAAAACTCACTACGCTTTTAAAAGCCCACTGCGCTTTTAAAACTCTTTTATATACACAAGGTTAAATCTGGGCGTAATCAAATTCCAATAATCACCTAATTAAACCGAATGTTCCAATTTACAACCCTTCGTAATCTTATCATACTTTCAAGGTTCTCGTAGAGTAACAGATTCTGAATTCATGGTATCTCGTGTTTAAACTAGTACAATTGTCTTGCCCACTCCTTAATTAATTAAAGTATTTATTAGAGGTGTTCCACATCGGATAATTATGAAAAAGTGGATGAGATTTATAATGGGTGGATGTTAGTCATACCCATCGGCTTAATCTTTTGGGTCGAACCGCGAAACATCCACCCGTTGGTATCAAAGCCAGACCTAATCCGTGATCCGATGCCACACCAAGCACCCCCCCTTGGGTGCATCCACAAGGGACGGACCTGCATGGGGCCCAGTGGGGGTTATACTATGTACCCTTAAATATAGAATAAATATGTTTAAGCCCCCACTGAATTTTTTTTAAAAAGCCCTAAAGCCCCCATTGAACTTAAAATAATACAATTATGCCCCCACTCGCTTGAATTTTTGGGTCCGTGCCTGCATCCACCTAGGCCGGAGTCCGGATCCAAGACGAGCAAATAGGGTGGTCCGACCGCAACAAGGGCATTGCGCGGGTTCAGATGGGGGAGAATGTTAGAGGTGTCTCACATCGGATAACTATGAGAAAGTGAATGAGATTTATAATGGGTGAATGTTAGCCCTACCCATCAGCTTAAACTTTTGGGTCAAACCGCAAAACATCCACCCGTTACAGTATCCATCATGGAGTTAAGCTTATGAGTAATCGTATAAAGATCATCCTCTAATGCACCACAATAAATTTTTGACTTTATTTGAAAAATATTTGCACTAATTGATATTTAAATCCAGATGTCAAAAAAAAAAAAAAAAAAATTCAATTTTCTTCTACTATCTGGTACATAAAGATAACCTTTCTAATAATTACTTCTAACATTTATTTCCAAAATAACTACACCTAGTGATAATATTGCAGCAACCCTCAGTTTTGTGAGACGAAGATAGATCCCTCATCACTCATCCTTCTGGTTTTCACCAATTATTCATACATTCAACCACATAGCATGTCTAAGCAACTGAGTAAATGAAGTACACCTTCTTTGCCAGATACACCGGATAATTCCTCTTCTAGTGTCCTTCCTTGCCACAATGCAACAGAAGTCAATCCTATAATGCAACTTGTGGACCTCCAAGCTTCTCATGCAATCTTAAATGTCAAATGCAAGAATAATTTGTTTCGACAATAATAAATGATATTTTATATTTAATAAATAATCGAATAATCCTACCGAGTTGGTTTTTAAGTCACAAAATCCCAACAAATACAAGGTTCAGCAATTCAAGTATTGCAGACAACAATTGAGGATAGAAGAGGATCAATAACTCCACTAATTAAAGCACCCTTGCTTCTAAGCTGCAATGGATAATCCAATGCTCTCTCTGTGATTACCTCCCCGGGGATCATTACAGGAATCCCCAGTGGGTATGAACATATAAACT
This sequence comes from Cornus suecica, assembly GCA_963922005.1. Lineage (NCBI taxonomy): Eukaryota > Viridiplantae > Streptophyta > Magnoliopsida > Cornales > Cornaceae > Cornus > Cornus suecica. The sequence goes on along the minus strand of OY998240.1, from coordinate 51,550,482 downwards.
CCCCGCATATTTCACCAAGACTCTTAAAATCACTTTTCTTTTACTTGAAAAGAAGGCCTCTCTTGGGCTCAAGCTCATCTTTATGTCCTCAAAGGTCGAAAACTCAATGTCATCCAATCTGCCATTCATACCTTGATTTGATGACGAACTTTCTGATAAATGCTTCAATCCTGACACTAGTCTCGGGACATGCTCTCTACAAGTTCCTAGATTAATTGCCAAAGTAATCGATCGTGTTCCTACAAGTTCAGAAGCCACCCCATAATCCTCACTTAAAATATCATTTGCTTCATATCCAGAGAGACCAAGCTGCCACACGCCAATAGTAATTCGCAAGGGATCCATGGCAGAACAGCTAGAGAAGGTTGGAGATTTTAGAACTGAAATATTTGGTATTTTATCGATCAGAATTTTCAATTCAACAGCCAATCCCATTGCTTTGTTGGAATTTGTTTTCGGGTTTTCACTTAGTTGAGCCCTTGCAGCATCTAATGATGCTAAAAGCAAAGAACTCGGGCTAGTGCTTTCAAGAGTTTGAAGGCATCTGCAAGCCCTCTCTCTATCTACAAGATCTCCTGACATATGTAACATCGATGACTGTGTAAGAGAGCACAAAACTTTGTGAGTGGACTGCACAGCAAGATCAGCACCTTGGTAGAGGGCTGTACAAGGCATGTTTGGATGAAATTCGAAGTGCGCACCATTAGCCTCATCGACTATCAAAGGAATATTGTAAGAATGACATAGCTTGGAGATCTCGCTCAAGTTGCTACATATACCCTGGTAAGTAGGGGAAGTGACAAAAACTGCAGCTGGCTTTCGATGTTCCATTTCTAATTCCTTGATTGCTGTCTCTACCTGCAATACCAATTTTGGAATAATATTAACTTTGACAGTGTTAAAATGATATTCCATTTCACTTGTACTTCTTCTTTCCCTTTTGTTTGTTGATAACCAAGTACGTTTTAACTAGGTTTTACAAAGTTCAACCCATAAACTAACTAAATAATTAATATTTGGTACAGTTGCCTCTCATGCATACGACCATGAATTTGATTTATTGTGAGCATACTTGCCTGTAACAGAGTGATTCCACCAGCAAGGTCCCAATTAAAATCATACTCGGGAATGATGTACTTTGGTAGAGCTCCAGACAATACCATGGCAGATATAGCTGATATATGGGAATTCCGAGGGAGAATTAGAGTCTCCGGGGGAACAAGTGGCCATAATTGCCGCTTGGATTCCACAAGTTGTACCCCCAACAAGGAACCATGTCTTTGATGCTCCAAAGAGTTTGGCTGCTTGTTTCTGTGCATCTAGAACCGGCCCTTCAGGAGCAAAGAGGTTGTCAAGCTCGGGTATGTCATGAGTGAATGGTCTCTTACCAATGAGGCGAGTCAATGACGATGGAGTGGCTCGGCCTCTGTTATGCCCCGGGAAGTGAAAGCTGGCAGCATCTTGTTCTGCTGCAGCTTTTAATGCACTAACAAGAGGGGTGATATCTTCTAGTCCAGACTCGTGAGAATCAGAAATGAAAAGGTCATTCTCTATGACGGTCCTTGTTTTTCTTGCCAGGCTTCTCTTATCTTGCTTCGTTCCTGGCTCTTCAAGGCTTCTTTCCTGCCACACATTCTTTTGAAGAATTAGCAAATGCATATTTCCAAGATTATGGTTTAATAGGAAATTTAATAAATAAGTTTCACATAATAACAGATCCAACATGCCTACTCTAAAATTTTCCTTACGAACCAAAGTTTTGTCAGCATAATTATATGGCTTTAAGCAATTGATGTAGCTTGTAAAGCAAATGAAATCTAGTTCTGTATAGTGAAGAAAAATTTATTGTGATCGCAAGCACATGTGACTAAAGATTCAGTTCCTACTACCCAAAAATTGTGATTTCTCAGTATGCCTCAAAACTGGTGGATAATGAATTACATATAATGAATTAGTTCAGTGTTCTCAAAGTGACCGACATCAACTTATTTCAGAACTAACAAAACAAGTTTCAACATATTGATTATTGTTAGAGAAATCAGAGAAATCACAAGCTGACTATTGTTTCCCTTCCGCTACTTTCCGATTTCAATACCACCTTCATGTCCATTAATACAACAGCCCAATTAGGGGTGCAATTTGGGCCTGCACAAACCCTATTGTGGATGAACCCAGCCCGGATTTCAATCCGGGCTAGACCCAACCCGACATACTAGGGTCGGGTCGAGTCAACCGTGTTAACCAGGTTCACTTTTTTTAAAAGAAATAATTTGAAATTTAATCTGGATATGAGGGGGAAAAAATCGGGTCGGGTCAATAGGGTGGGCCGGGTTTCCATTTTTTTTTATTTGAAATTGAAATACCCAAAAAACACATTTGAAATTGAATCTGGATGAGAAAATTTTCTTTAAAAAAAAATCAACTTCTAAGATAAGAAAAAAAATGTAACGAATAATTTAAAAATAGAAAAAAGAAATTTTACCTTCCTACAAATAATTGTTTTTAATAAAAACTTATAAAAATAAAAATAAGATCAAGATCTAATTTACGTTCTTATATCTATATATGTATATAGGTTTATTATTACAATGTATCTCTTACTCATATATTATGTATATAAATGTTATAAATCAAACCAACTCCTCTTATATATATATATATATATATATATATATATTTGCCGTATATATATCATCATATTTAGATTTGTATATAGATATATAGATATGTATCTATACATATACAAGTTAAGGTAGAGAGGGGGAGAGAGGAGAGAGAGAGAGAGAGCCGTCCGGTGACGGCAGTGCGATGTAGCAGTGGATGGTGGGGAGATGCGGTGGTGACAGTGGCGGTGGAGAGATATCCCAACGTTTGCAGAGAGCTGAGCGAGAGAGAGAGGAGTTTAGGGCTTTATTTGGGAGAATGAAGAGTTTAGGGTTTTGTTTTGGATAAGTTAATATCAACCGTTACATCAAAGTTTAAACAGTCTAGATTTCTTTTTTAGAAAAAATCGGGTCACAGATTGGGTTGGGTTGAACCCGAACCCAACCCGATTTATATTGAAACCCATGTTGACCCAACCCAACTTAGGCCCAATTTGCAAAATTAGTGACCCAAGCCCAAAAATTCTCAGGCTGGGCCGGGCTCATCCCGCCCAAGTTGAAGGCCTAAGCCCAAGCACCTTTGAAGCTTACCCTAAATATCTTCTTATCGTGGCATGCTCAATGGAATGCTCTCCTGATATGTTACAATCTCAAAGGGTATCTTGAGGGTTCCTTCCCTTATCCCTTGGCAATGGTTACTGAAAATGACAAAGAGATTTTGAATCCCGCCTATATTATATGGATTTTTCAAGCTCAGTTGCTTCTCAGTGCCATTCATGCCTCTCTTTCTGAAAAGCTTCATCCGTTTGCGGCTTCGGCTAAGACATCTCATGAAGTGTGGTCTCGTCTTTAGAGCACATATGTCAAGCCATCATGTTTGTGAATTCTACAAATAAAGGAGAAACTCAACGCCCCTCAAACTGGTCGCAGAGTTACTGACTACATGCAAAATATAAAAGGTGCCACCGATGAGTTATCCATGATTCGCACCAATCCAGTTGAAGAAGAAAACTTGGTCCTTGACATACTCAATGGCTTAGATCCCGAGTTCAAAGATATCTCAGCAACAATTTGGGCTCGCAACAGTGATATCTCATTTGAAGAGCTTCATGAGAAACTATTCGAACATGAAGCCTTTCTCAAACGATTTTCCCAACATTCTGCTGATGCTCTGATACTATGTTAACAATCCAACTAATCTATAAACTTAAGTTGTTAGAGAGTATGTAACTTTAATATTTAATCCTTCAACACACCCCTTCACATGTGGCCTATTTTTTGGTCCAACATGTGTAACAACTTTTCAACAAAGGGTGGCGGTGAGATTTGAATACGAGACCTTTAGCTCTGATACCATATAAACTTTAACACACAAAAAAGTTTTGGAAAAAGTCAAATCTTTCAGTTACTTTGTATCATATTTATAAAGAGATACGTCGACTATAATCATAACGGAAATAGAAAATATTAATTATACGGAATCAATGTCTAAACTCAAGGAGGGCTGTACAATATAATATATAAAGCATAATTAAACATATAAAGAGAAATCCCAAGTAATCAGATTGTGATTTCATTGATTTCTCTAACAATTACATTCGAGTAGCAAGACTCTTAGAAACATAAACTTTTGGGTTTAACCCTCCATTATTTGAAATAGTTGACAGAATAGTGATATCAAAACCATCAGCACTTAGCTTATCATTGTCGAAAAGATTCATTTGTCTTACAAAAATCCGCCTACTTGATTAAAAGTTTTGAATACTCAAGGTTAGAGACTAGGAGAAATTACTAAACATTGGTTTGTTATGAAACAGTGGTTTCTCTCAATTAAAATAAAAAATAGATCTCCTTAAAGTTTAAACCATCTGCAATTTCATTGCAGAACCAATACCCTTATAAGATCCCTATTTCACTTGATAGGAGATCAAATGCATACTGAATATATATATATATATATATATATATATATATATATATTATTGTTAAAAATGTAACTAAAGGCATTATGTAATACATTTTCTTCATCCCAAGCTTTTGCTAGGAAATAATTTACCCAAACTTTCAACACTCTCTAACTTTTCGAATCTAAACTATTTATAAATTTTGAGATATTTCATGAATTAGTGAATATTAACAGATTCCATATCCAAAGTCAATATAAATATAACACAAAAACTTAAAGAGGATATCTCAGAATAAATGCTAATTTGTACTCAAATGTAGGGATGCAACTTATACCTTCTCTCAAACCCTATTTTGTTATGCTATATTCACCTGTGAGATTTCACGCCGCCTCGCCTCGTCGCCGACCTACCCTTGCCATCGCCGCCGCGGCGCATACCTCTCCCTGTCATACTCCTCTCTCTCGTACTTATTACTGGCATGGTATACATAAATAGATATATAATTGATTTATATTTTCAAGGGTTGCGAAGAAAACCCCTGTAGTTTGCGCAAAACTCCCCCATTTATATTAGGGTGATGAGCGAAAAACCCCATGGGGTATGGTAATGGGTGCGAAAAACCAATCTGATTTGGTAATGGGTGCGAAAAGCCTCATATTGACATGAATTGTCATAATGTCTTCCAATAATTTGAAAAATAAAATTTGAAAAAATATATAAAATTTAAAAAATATATAAATTTTGAAAAGAAAAATATAAAATTCAAAAAATTATATAAAATTGAAAAAACATATATAAATTTTGGAAAAAATATATAAAATTCGGGGGAAAATATAAAATTTGAAAAATATATATTAAATTTCAAATAATATGTAAAATTCAAAATATATATAAATTTCGAAAAAAATATATATATATAAAATTCGGGGGAAAATATAAATTTTGAACAAATTCAACCTATAACATATTTGTTTTTCTAAAAGCATATATAAATTTCAAAAATATATATAAAATTCGGAAAAAAATATTTAAATTTGAAGGGTTAATTTCAGTAAACCCCCATATACTATCCAATTTAATCAACTAACCCCTACTTTGTCCATTTTGCCCCTTATACTATTCAATTTCATCAATATGCCCCCTTACCTCTCAAAATGCCTAAACTACCCTCAATAGTATAATGGGGTTTAGTGAAATTAATAATATAAGGGAGTTTAGTGAATTATTTCGGAAAAAATAAGATATACTTTTTGCAAAAAAAAACAATTTGGAAAAAAATTCATATTTTGTTCCAAAATATGAAATTTTTTTTCTAAAAATATTTTTTTTATGAAAAAGTGTATATTATGTTCCAAAATATGAAAAACAATTTCGAAAAATATTTTTTTTGCGAAAATGTATATATTATGTTCCAAATTCTGAATTTTTTTTTGCAAAAAATATATATTATGTTCCAAAATATGATTTTTTTTTTCCGAAAAATAATTTTTTTGCGAAAAAGTATATATTATGTTCCAAAATATGAATTGTTTTTTCAAAAAATAATTTTTTTGCAAAAAATATATATTATGCTACAAAATATGATTTTTTTCTGAAAAATATTTTTTTTGCGAAAAAAATATTTATTATGTTCCAAAATATGAAATTTTTTTCAAAAAATATATACTATTATGTTCCAAAATATGATTTTTTGCATAATAGTATATATTTTTTGCAAAAACATTATTTTTCGGAAAAGATCATATTTTGAAACATAATATATATTTTTTGCAAAAAAATTATTTTTCGAAAAAAAATTCATATTTTGGAACATAATATATACTTTTTAGCAAAAAAAATATTTTTCGGAAAAAACATCATATTTTGGAACATAATATATATTTTTCGCAAAAAATTATTTTTCAGAAAAAAATCATATTTTGGAACATAATATATATTTTTTGCAAAAAAATTATTTTTCGAAAAAAAATTCATAGTTTGGAATATAATATATACTTTTTCACAAAAAAAATATTTTTCGAAAAAAAAATTCATATTTTGGAACATAATATATACTTTTTCGCAAAAAAAAAATATTTTTCGAAAAAAAAATTCATATTTTGGAACAAAATATGATTTTTTTCTGGAAATTTTTTTTTTTTGCAAAAAGTATATATTATTTTTTCCGAAATAATTCACTAAACCCCCTTATACTATTGAGGGTAGTTTAGGCATTTTGAGAGGTGAGGGGGCACATTGATGAAATTGAATAGTATAGGGGGCAAAATGGATACAATAGGGGTTAGTTGATTAAATTGGATAGTATAGGTGGGTTTACTGAAATTAACCCAAATTTGAAAGAAAAGTTGTATTTTGGCTCTTTGAAGTTTTAATTAATATATACTTGTATTGTTGTCTACGTTCTTTAATACCCGACTTTAAATGTTGTTTTGGTATATTGTACCTTTTTTGTTTTTGAAAAAAATGTGTATTGTACTTTGGTTACTTATTTTTTTTATATTTCCATTTGCACAACTATTTAAATTTTATATATATATTTTAAATTATATATATATTTTTACGAGTTTTATATATTAGTTTCTAGTTTTATATGTTTTGTTTTGAATTTTATATATAATTTTTCAAATTTTATATACTTGTTTCGAATTTTATATATTTTATTCGAAATTTAATATTTATTTTTTCGAAATATATATATATTTTATATTTTATTACGAATTTTATTTGTTTTTTTTTAAATTTAATTTTTTTTCGAATTTTATAATTTAAACAATTTATTTATTTATATTTATTATTTATTTTATTTTTATTATATATTATTATTAATTAAATATTTATTATTTTTATTTGATTAGAAGGGTATTTTAGGAATTTCATATCGTTTTGGGGGTAAAGTGCACATTTTTGAACAACATGGGATTTTTCGCACCCATTACTAAACCACATGGAGTTTTTCGCTCGCAACCCTTTATATTATAAACTCCCATTTATATTAGAAGGATAAATTGCTTAAAAACCCCCCTGAAGTTTACTCTCTTTCCCACGAATACTCTCTCAACTAATTAAACCCCCCTGAATTTTCATTTTCTTGCACTATGGGCTTGCTCTCAAATTTTTTTACCCTTTTACCCTACAAACTTTTTATATTTACACCTTACCTTTAATCCTCTCATAGGGCAAACAAATATATAAAAGACTATCATACTCTTACTATTATATTTCTTAATTCTTTAAATTAAAAAAATATTATTTCTTTTAGTTAGAATATTAATTATGTCATTTACCTTTAATGTATTAGACTAAATATACTCTCAAATGTTAATTTTGTTTTTTTATAAGTTCTAATTATTTTATTTGTAAATCAATTAACTTGGTATTAAATTTTAGTTTGATTTAAATCATAAAACTCATTATCCTAATTAACTTTTTCATGCCAAATGAAACAATCTTTTCATAAAACTATATCACAAAATACTTAATAATAAATTGTGATTTATTTATGAATATATTAATTAGGATAATGAGTTTCAGGAATCGGAGAAGTAGCTTACAAGAGCTGGAAGAGGAAATCAGGATTTTAGGAATAGAGGATAACGACTTTAAAGGGTTTTATCGAATATTCTAAAATTTCTTCAAGGGGTCTACATTGATTAATGTGATAATAAATAGTTATTTTTAGCACTTTCTTTTCAATATTTATTATTATTATTATTTTTTATTTTAATTAATATAATATAGTTGTAGTTTTTATTATTTTTGAAACTAATGAAAAATGACAATTTTAAAAAATATAAAATTATCCAAAACCAAGTATAGTTAAAAAATTGGACAATTAATGTACGAGGAAGGAAGTAGAATTATGTATGAGCAGGTTCTTTATCAACATTTATCATTTTTTCATAATAGATAATAATTAATTTTTCAATTACGATTTTGAAATATCATAAAATACAATGAGATGAGATTGGTTAAATAGTTGAATATAAGGATTTGTTCATGCTAGTTCAATTATCAAATAAAAAAGTATTAAAATAATAGTAATTTTTGATTTTTTTTTTTAACAAGTCAGTTTCATGTTAATCATGGAGGTTGATTTTTAGTTATTTAAAATCTTTGTTTCAGCACACACACAATTAATTAAAAATCCAAATCCATAAATATCTACATGGTGTCGAGACCAACTAATCACAAATTGAAACCAGAAAAAAAAATCACCAACTACAACATAACTTTAATAAAAATCACTAAGACCCATAAAAAAAATGAAAAATCATCAAACATGTAATTCTCCCAACAATGTTTACAAAATAAAATCAAAGAAAATGAAAAACACATATTCAAACTCAACAAACTACTCAGAATCTGACACAGTGTTCAACCAACATAACCAAATATATATATAATCATCAAAAAAACAAAATATAATAAGTTTTAATTACCGAAAAAAACAAAACAAAATAAAATAAAAACGAGCACTATGGTAATGAGTTCTAATTATTTTATTTGTAAACCAGTTAACTTGTTTTTAAATTTTAATTTGATTTAAATCATAAAATTCATTATCCTAATTAATTTATTTTTTTGCCAAATGAAACTTTCTTTTCATAAAAATATATTCATAAATTGTGATTTATTTATGAATATATTAATTAGGATTGAGTTTTATGATTTAAATCAAACTAAAATTTAATAACAAGTTAATTGATTTACAAATAAAATAATTAAAACTAATAAAAAAAAATTAACATTTGAGAATATATTTAGTCTAATACATTAAAGGTAAATTGCAGAATTAATATTCTAACTAAAAGAAATAATATTTTTGTAATTTAAATAATTAAGAAATATAATAGTAAGGATATGATAGTCTTTTATATATATTTTTCCCCTATAAGAGGATTAAAGGTAAGGTGGAAATACAAAAAATTTGGAGGGTAAAAGGGTAAAAGTTTTTGAGGGCAAGCCCATGGTGCAACCTGTTATGAAACTTTAGGGGGTTCTAAGCTCATTTCATAGTTGAGGGGGTCTGAGGAAAATAGAGTAAACTTCAGGGGGGTTTTAAGCAATTTACCCATATTATAAAATGTGTGTATAAATCTATTATGGTTCAAAAATATTGTAAATTATCCCCAAAATGATATGAAATTCCTAATATAACCCTTCTAACATAATAAAAATAACAAATAGTGAATTAATAATAAATGATCTATAATAAAAATAAAATAAATAATAATAAAAAATGATTACATAAAAATAAAAATGAATAAATATATAAAATAAAATGAATAGATATTAAATGAATAAAGAATAAAATAAATAAATGATAAAAATAAAAATAAAAACAATTGAAAGAATCGGCTTATTTTTTCAAACAAAATAATTTTAATATTTTTGAAATATAAATTTGTAATTCTTTTGTTGATGATTTTGTTAAATATATTTTTTATGAACATATTTTTTGTTTTTTGTTTTTGTAATTTTATTTTATTTTTGTAAAAAAACTTATATTAATGGTATTTTAGACAATTTACTTCACAATAAGAGCAATTCGCACATATTTTTGAATAATATGGTCTTAAAGAACCCCAGGGAGTTAAAAGCTCTCGACCCTATTTTCAATTTTATATCTATTTATGTATATGGAGAGAGAGAGAGAAAGAGAGACAAATGATGTTTTTTTTCTTTCCCTTTTTTATTCTTTCTATATATATATACAACATTTGTCCCATAAAGGTTGTTCAATTTCGACTTTTCAACATTTTATGAATTTGGGATCTAGTGTGTGTAATTTTTATTTTTGTCCTTCACAATAAAGTATTATGATGAGTCCGGTGTTTGTTTGAAGTTAATAAAAAAAGGGTAGTTAGGGAAAGTGAAAAGTTATATTGGATTGGAATTCGAAACTGTATAAGTATTTTGGGACAAGTAAAGTTGAAAAAGTGAACAACTAATATAGACGGAGGGAGCACATACATATACATATATATTACATATAAAGAGAAAAAACAAATCTTGGTCTTGTTTTGCTTTTATATATATATAGAGAGAGAGAGAGAGCGCAATGATCTCTTGCTCTCGCTGAGTAAGAAAATTCATACTCACTTATCACAATGATCATTAGGTATCATTATATATATAAATAAATTGGGTAAAGTGCATTAAAGCTCCTTTATTTTACTCTACATTCCAAGAAACCCCACAAACTTTAAATATAGCAGAAAATCCTCATACTATGGTAAAGAATGAAAATAACCCTGCTGAATTATTATTGTGCACTAAAACCCCTAAACTATAACAAAAAAAAAATGCCCCATTGTCTTCATTTTTTTAATGATTATAATGCCATTTCTTATCGAATTATACATTTTTTTCATGTTATGTATATGAATCGTGTGGAATAATTACTTAATTTTAAAATTTATAATCAATTTTCTTATAAGAATAAAAAAAGAATTATGTTTGATGAATTATAAAAACCCTGTAATAGTTTATACAAATTTGAATAGAGAGCATGCGTAGGCACGATCCAATCCAGAGGGATCAATTGCTGAAGGATGTTGTCTAGGTTTGGTCAACAACAAATTCATCTTGATGGCTCCATGCAAACACAACATACTAGCTTTGTGCAAAAACAACAAGTTCTACCAACACAAAGCAAGTCTACCTCAGTAGAAACTGGAGGTATGAATTATTGAATAAGCATTTCAACCAGTTTAATTTTAAATTACTTACTTTTTAAAATAATTAATTATCATCTAACAGAATCATCAAGACCGCAAGGGAAATGCAAGCGGTGCCCTGCGATATGGGGAATATCTGAAAAAGATCGTATAATTGTTCCATTTAATGAAGACGGGCAGCCCACTGAAAAGGAAGGTGGTATTTTGGGTCAATTTCTGGGTACTATAGCACGATCCAATCAGTTCCTACCCTTGCACTTTTCAGATTGGAGACATTTACCATATCGATATAAGGAAGAAGTCTGAACAACAGTCTTGGTATGAAAACATCGCAATTTTATTTATTTGTGTCGCTTTGTCTAACAAGAATAGTTTAGATTTTTAACTTAGTTACAAGATAACAAAATATTGAATGCAATGGTAGATGTTGCTATGTAAACTGTCCATGGATTACTAGTGGTACATTGATTATTGAACATCATGTTTAGTTTGTTTTTAGCGTATCAAAATTTTCATTTTCTATTTGAAACAGTTTGAATTTCTTATGTGTAATTAACCTTACATCGTGTTTGAATTTGTGGTAGGAAAAATTTATAATTCCTGACTATGGTAAACAGTGGGTACTGAAATCAACTGGTAGGAAATGGAGCAACTTTAAGTGTGCCTTGAAAAAGAAGCATTATAAGACACATACAACTAATGTGGAACGACTAGCAGATCATGATAATCAAGTCCTGCCAGAGGAATGGTATTACCTAGTTCAATTTTGGAGCTCCGAAAAAGGACAGGTGTGTAAAGCTAATTAAAGTATCTTATTCTTTGGGATACTCAAAAGTGGTCTCTCTCTCGCTCTTTCTTTCTCTCTCTCTCACACACACACACAGTATAAAGAGCTAATTAAGATGGAATATCTAAATTTTTCCCTATTAGTTGTTGTAATCATCATACATATATTGAGATGTTGAAAGGACACTGAAATCACAATCTATCAAGTAAGAATAAAACTTTGTTTCTCTAGTTTTGTTGTTTAATATATGCCTGAAGAGGGATGAAGGACTTGGCTTCGTTCTAATGATTTTCTTTTTAATTTGCAGAAGCTTAGCATGAGTAATACCATTAGTCGTTCAAAGCAAAAAAGTACTAACACAGTAGGGACAAAAAGCTTAGCACGAAGACGCGAAGAGGAGGTAAACTATTCTGGTTATTATTTTTATCTGATATATATTGCTTGTTTAATTTCTAAACAATTATTCTGGACTTCAATGGTATTTTTAATTTTAAATAGTGTAAGAAGAGACCTGATGGGAAAGAACCAACACGGGCAGAAATGTATTGTTAAAAATACATGATTCTGTTATATATGTATATATATAAATATATCATGCATACAAATATATATATATATAATTATTGCAATAATAAAAAGGAAAACTGACCCGTATTACAAAATTAGAAGAATGAACAGAGTAAATCCAAGCCCTGTGTGATACCATAGTTTCCTTAAGGCAAAATTGCTCCCTCTACGGTGCTTAAGGAATCCGAACAAGTTGCCTCCCAAGATAGAACGGATTTCGCCTTCACTGTTGCAGCACTGCAAGGATGAAGACAGGCGAACTCAAATACTGTGTTTGTACCCGAACTTTTGACCATACCAGACCTATCTTTCTATATGATATATATGCGTATGTAGAGGGAAATATGTATTTCTGGCAGAGTGAAAAAAAATAGAACGTTTTTTTTAATGAACTGCAATAGCCTATACATATAGAGAATGGAAATGTATCTCAACTGTATAGGTATCCATTCCAATAGGTGTATAAACTGTGCAGGTGATGGTTGATACAACAAACTGTATACGCAACACTTTAAAAGAGTCATTACAGTTTTGTCCAAAAAATATAAAAATTGGGTAGAACCGATGACCCACCCACCCGCCCGCACCGCGCCACGACCACGGCCCGGACCGGGCGGGCGGCGCGCGCGCGTGTGTGGTTAGGCTAAGGCTTTCATGGTTCATGCATGGTCTAGCTCTCCTCCCATGCCTCTAGTTATTCAAGTCACCCATTCAATGCAACCATATATAAACACCTTTACACTTCACTTTATTTCCAATGTGGGACAAACATTCTTACCCAAGTTCAAGTGGGTCACTTTGAGAGATAATTTCTCATTCAATAATGAATAGTTTTGAACATGTAATTATACCAACTTGATCTCCTCACCAAGGAGAACACATTAGTGCTTGGTCCCGTTAAAATCGGATTTCGGATCCCATGATTATTTAAGCTCAAAGTTGGGTTTAATTACTGTTTTTCCAAACTATTTCCAACAATCCCCCACATGAATGGAAGTTAGCAGTTCAAAATGCAGATGAATATGCAGACACTAGTTCGAGTACAATGAAAGGGTACTGTATCAGGATAAGTAGCCTTAGAGCCATGAACTTTCCCTTGTGAAAGACTATCGGATTTACTGGCTAATCAGTGGACGTGATGCCTTGAACTGTCAGCTGTTTGTGTAAACCAAGATAATAGACTTCACACAGTTCCCCTTCGAACACAGTTGGTTCTCACGTTTGTGTCCATTTTGGCCTTGGACACCACTTGGTTTCATGAGTATTGGTCAGAGAATTCCGCCTTAAAAAATTCTCCTAGAAGCGGCCCCTTCTACTCACATAGGTGATTCTATTAGGAGTTCTTCCTCACTTGGATTTGTCCAAGTCATAGACATCATTAAAAGCATAGCTTACCCGAAAATATGCACTGTCTCATCATAGGAATGGGAAGGAGTTTTGTTTTAATCTCCACAGTGCTTTTAACTAAGTCACGCACAATTCGGTTGTCCCTTTGAACCTAGATCTTGGGATCTCCAGTCAACTAGGTTGGGTTGCCATTATGGTGTCTTTTAACCCAGAGGCTTCAAGCCCATTCCCCTCGATGATCTTTCAACTTGCTCTCTTGCCAAACCTTTAGTTAACGGATCCGCTATATTATCCTTAGACTTTACATAGTCAATGGATATTATACCATTTGAGAGCAATTGTTTTACGGTATTATGTCTACGACAGATATGTTTAGACTTACCATTATACATGTGATTTTGAGCCCTTCCAATCGTAGATTGACTATCACAATGTATACAAATAGCTGGCACTGGTTTCTGCCAGTTTGGAATGTCCTTTAAAAAGTTACGAAGCCATTCTGCTTCTTCTCCAGCTTTGTCCAATGCAATGAATTCAGATTCCATTGTGGACCGAGCAATACATGTTTGCTTTGAGGACTTCCACGACACAACTGCATTTCCAAGAGTAAAAATATATCCACTAGTGGATTTTGAATCATTGGAATCAGAAATCCAATTAGCATCACTATATCCTTCAAGTACATCTGGATATCTAGTATAATGCAAACCATAATTTTGAGTATACTTCAAGTATCCCAAAACTCTTAGTATTGCATTCCAGTGACATTTACCTGGGTTACTTGTGTATCGACTCAGCTTACTCACCGAGTATGCTATGTCAGGTCGAGTACAATTCATAACATACATTAAACTTCCTATAATCCGAGCATATTCCAATTGTGAAATACCTTCATCTTTGTTCGTAGAAAGTTTAACGTTTACATCCACAGGTGTTCGTGTTGGACTTATCCCATAATTCTTAAACTTATCACACATTTTCTCTATATAGTGAGATTGGGATAACACAAGTCCTTCTAATGTTCTAGAAATTTTAATTCCTAAAATAACATCAGCTATGCTAAGATCTTTCATGTCAAATCTACTCTTTAGCATTTGCTTAGTAGAATTGATTACATCATTATTACTGCCTATAATAAGCATGTCATCTACATATAGACATAATATGACATACGCATTATGATAAGTCTTGACATAAACACACTTGTCACATTCATTTATTTTGAACCCATTTGACATCATGACACTGTCAAATTTCTCATGCCATTGTTTTGGTGCTTGTTTTAGTCCATACAATGACTTTACAAGTCTACACACTTGTCTCTCTTGGCCAGGAGAAATGAACCCCTCAGGTTGTTCCATGTATATTTCTTCATATAATTCACCATTTAGACATGCTGTTTTTACATCCATTTGATGTATTTCTAATCCATTTAACGCTGCTATCGCAATTAGCATGCGAATGGACGTTATTCTAGTAACTGGTGAATAGGTGTCAAAATAATCCAACCCTTCCTTTTGCCTATAGCCTTTAGCTACAAGTCTTGCCTTATACTTGTCAATTGATCCATCAGCCTTCATCTTCTTCTTGAAGATCCACTTACATCCCAATGGTTTATTGCCTGGTGGAAGATCTACCAGTTCCCATGTATGATTTTGCATGATGGACTCAATTTCACTATTCACAGCTTCTTTCCAATAAACTGCTTCAGGTGAAGACATGGCCTCCTTATAAGTTTGAGGTTCATTCTCTACCAGATTGATAACAAAATCTGGCCCAAAGGACTTAGTGAATCTTGCTCTTTTGCTTCGTCTAGGTTCTATAGATTCGTGACTATCTTGAGTTATATCACTAAATGACCTTTTCTGTGAGCTTGAATCTGATGTCCTTTTATATGGAAATACATTTTCAAAGAATGTAGCATTCCTTGATTCAATTATTGTATTGACATGTACATCAGAAATCTCAGATTTATTAACAAGAAATCGATATGCACTGCTATTGTGGGCATAACCGATGAATACACAATCCACGGTTTTAGGTCCTATTTTCACCTTTTTAGGTTTAGGAATTGCCACCTTTGCTAAGCACCCCCACACTTTTAAGTATTTATAGGAAGGCTTATAGCCTTTCCATAACTCATATGGGGTTTTAAAAGTTTTCTTTTGAGGCAATTTATTAAGAATGTAATTAGCAGAAAGTATAGCTTCCCCCCACAAATTCTGTGGTACTCCCGAACTTAACAGAAAAACATTCATCATTTCTTTTAAAGTTCGGTTTTTCCTTTCAGCTACACCATTCGATTGAGGTGAGTAGGGAGCTGTAGTTTGGTGAATAATTCTATGTTCTTTACAAAACTCCTCAAAAGGAATTCATACTCACCACCCCTATCACTTCTTATAGCTTTGATTTTTCTGCTAAGTTGATTCTCAACTTCAGTTTTATATTGTTTGAAAATATCAATAGCCTCATCCTTGCTTCTTAGCAAATAAACATAGCAATATCGAGTGCAATCATCTATAAAAGTAATAAAATACTTTTTTCCTCCTCTAGTTTCCAAGAACTTTAGATCACATATATCAGTATGCACTAGTTCTAGAGGCTCACTACATCTTTCAATTTTTTGAAAGGATTTCCTTGTTAATTTAGATTCTACACAAGTCTCACATTTATGATTTGGGTCAATTTTATACTTAGGAAAATTATTTAAATTAATTAATCTACGTAAAGTATCATAATTAACATGGCCTAATCTAGCATGCCAAATATCAAAAGACTCAAGCATATAAGCAGAAGAAATTGTGTTATTAATCTTATTAGCTGTGGGTACAACAGTCATTACATTGAGCTTAAACAGCCCATCACTGAGATATCCTTTTCCTACATACATCTCATTCTTTGTAAGTACAAACTTATTAGATACAAATACTAATTTAAAGCCATTTTTGCTTAGCAGAGATCCAGACACCAGGTTCTTGTGAATATCCGGCACATGTAGCACATTATTCAGAGTCACCTATTTTCCAGAAGTCATTTTCAGGATCACTTTTCCACTACCTTCTACCTTAGAAGATGAAGACTTACCCATAAAGAGTTGTTCTCCATTTTTCATAGGTTGATAAGCAGTGAACATCCACCTATTGGTACAGATGTGACGAGTAGCTCCAGTGTCCACCCACCACTCTTTGTTATTGCCCACCAAATTGCACTCTGAAACCACAACAACAAGGTTCATATCGCCTACATCATTTGCAAGTCGATCTGCCTCAGTTACATTCGCTTGGGGTCTAGTGTTTCTGAAGTTCCTTGGCTTTCGACAGTCTTTAGAGAGATATCCCAGCTTTCCACAATTGAAGCACTTGCCTTTGAACTTCTTAGATCCTTTACTTGGACCTTCATCACTGAACTTTCTCTTTTTAGTCTTTGAAGATGATCCTTCCTCCACAATATTTGCTTTTGACTCCATAGGATGCCATGCACTACTTTTCTTTTCAGACTTACGATTGTCTTCTTCAATCCTCAGGCGAACTATCAACTCTTCAAGAGTCATCTCCTTGCGTTTATGCTTTAGGTAGTTCTTAAAATCTTTCCAAAGTGGTGGTAGTTTCTCAACTATAGCTGTCACTTGGAATGACTCACTAAGAGACATACATTCTTCATGAATATCATGAAGAAACACTTGAAGTTGTTGCACTTGACTGAGTACAGTTTTGGAATCTAACATTTTAAAATCTAAGAACTTGCCAACAATGAATTTCTTCGTGCCAGCATCCTCAGTTTTGTACTTTTTATCCAATGATTCCCATAATTCTTTTGCAGTTTGCACACCACTATATACATTATACAGTGTGTTATCTAATCCATTTAGGATATAGTTCCTGCATAAGAAATCAGAATGCTTCCATGCATCCACTGCAGCCAGTTTATCTTTATCAGTTTCACCCTCGACCACTGTTGGAATTGCTTCCATTAAAAATTTGGCCAGATTCAAAGTAGTGAGATAAAACAACATCTTTTGTTGATCTTTTGTTGCCGACGCTTAAAATCAGAGCCATTGAATTTTTCAGGCTTCTCCCCATGTGGGACATTGATTATGGTTGGATTACCAGTAGCCATTTCTGTTACACAAACATAAATCTGCTTAATGTACCGTTTAATTTTTCCCACACAATAATAATAACACAAACAAGAATGATATATATATATATATATATATAAAATTCCGAAGTAAAAGTCCAGTATACAACTATATATAATTTATTCAAAACCTATATATATAATTATATTAACAGTTTATATAATTAAATATATATAAACTATTTTCAGAATATAATATATATATATATATATATATATATATATAAAACCAAATATATAATATAAAATTATATACAGAGAATAAATCTATATATCAGTATACAATTTAACAGAATATATATATATATATATGTATATATATATATATATCACAGAATACAATTTCAGTATATATATATATATATATATATATATATAACAGAATATTATTTCAGTATATATATATATCTATAACAGAAATCAGAATAGAATATAGAACAGAATAATTTCAGTATACACCTCTTTAACATAATAACAGTATACCAATATATATATATATACCAGAATGTGTATCCTAGAATGTGTATAAGTAACAGAATACTAATGCCCAGAATATGTATACTATATATATCAGTATATAATGAATTTACAAATGCTAGTATATAGATCAGAATGTAATGAATGTACGAATGATAGTAATATATGCAAATTACAGCAAATCAATTCTGAAAGATATATAACACAAGCAATTACAAATAACAGAATTACAACAATGACCGTAAATGAAATATATGTATAAAACAGAATGTATCAGAATGATGCTTTGAACAATATTGGCCAATGTAATAAAACAGAATCTAGTAGTTTATAACTTCTGTGGTTAATACAACTCTCTGGTCTATACAACTCTATGGAACATATACAAAATTATACATGTACGTAAATAGATATATATATATAGTCATAAAACAGATATATATATATGTATGTACCGAATGATATATATATATAAACACTAACCGTGATATAGGTATATACTGTATAATATGCAGTTTATATATATATATATATATGTACGCAATATGTTTATACAAATATAACAGTATATATAATTTTGCCTTAAGATTGTTAAAAAATACATGATTCTGTTATATATGTATATATATAAATATATCATGCATACAAATATATATATATAATTATTGCAATAATAAAAAGGAAAACTGACCCGTATTACAAAATTAGAAGAATGAACAGAGTAAATCCGAGCCCTGTGTGATACCATAGTTTCCTTAAGGCAAAATTGTTCCCTCTACGGTGCTTAAGGAATCCGAATAAGTTGCCTCCCAAGATAGAACGGATTTCGCCTTCACTGTTGCAGCACTGCAAGGATGAAGACCGGCGAACTCAAATACTGTGTTTGTACCCGAACTTTTGACCATACCAGACCTATCTTTCTATATGATATATATGCGTATGTAGAGGGAAATATGTATTTCTGGCAGAGTGAAAAAAAATAGAACGTTTTTTTTAATGAACTGCAATAGCCTATACAAATATTGAATGGAAAGGTATCTCAACTGTATAGGTATCCATTCCAATAGGTGTATAAACTGTGCAGGTGATGGTTGATACAACAAACTGTATACGCAACACTTTAAAAGAGTCATTACAGTTTTGTCCAAAAAATATAAAAAATGGGTAGAACCGATGACCCACCCACCCGCACCGCGCCATGACCACGGCCCGGACCGGGTGGGCGGCGCGCGCGCGTGTGTGGTTAGGCTAAGGCTTGCATGGTTCATGCATGGTCTAGCTCTCCTCCCATGCCTCTAGTTATTCAAGTCACCTATTCAATGCAACCATATATAAACACCTTTACACTTCACTTTATTTCTAATGTGGGACAAACATTCTTACCCAAGTTCAAGTGGGTCACTTTGAGAGATAATTTCTCATTCAATAATGAATAGTTTTGAACATGTAATTATACCAACTTGATCTCTTCACCAAAGAGAACACATTAGTGCTTGGTTCCGTTAAAATCGGAGTTCGGGTCCCATAATTATTTAAGCTCAAAGTTGGGTTTAATTACTGTTTTTCCAAACTATTTCCAACATGTATATCCTAACACACACACGGAAGAATGGACGACCAATGGATGAAGCATCTGCATAAATTATTGTAAGTTGTTGCTATATCATTATTGTTATTACATAAATTAAATGGTGTGTAATATGGAAAATGAAAATAAGTGATTTAGGTTACTTGATAATGGTGTCTTACATATTATACACACATATATGGGATGTTTAAAAGTACTTTAAAAATGAATCTGGGAACTTACTTTGCCTTTGTCTTTGGTGAATACAACTACAACTTCCACCTTATCTTTGATCCTAATTATGTGTTTGTGTGTGGAGACTTTAGGGATATGGGCATATCTGTATATTATTTAATAATACTTTTCTATACTATTTAATTCGTCAAAATTATTTCTTATTCTTATTTTGTGGTTGTAATAATGCAAACACTTGCCAATTCATCCAGGCTAAGCTCAAGGATCTTGAAAATCAACAACCAGAATCATCACTATCAGGTGCTAGTAGAGATAACATCTTCTCCCAAGTGGTTGGCAAAGATGGACATAGCCTGGTTCGAACTTATGGATTGGGTCCTACTCCATCAGATCTTTGGGGCATAATACCTGGTCCTGTGAAGTTAATGAGGATGACTGCAGATATTAGAAAGGAATCTGAAGAAGAAATGCGTAATTTGAAAGAAGAAATGCAAGAAATGAAGAAGATGATTATCCAATTAAATGGTCGAATGGATGTTAGAGATAATCATAACCAATCTGTTCATGCTGAACAATGGACACCTCAAACTAATCCTGTTAATACTCATCAGGTAACTTCATTGCAAAATAATACAATCTCAAGATGTACCTTATACTTTTATCATTTTACTGAACTTATTGTTTGGTAGGACTGGATGAATGTTGCTTATGATTCCCGCCCCGAACCTATGCCACCTGATCAATTTACTGCCCGTTTTCAACCTATGAAAGGACAACAGGTAATAAAAACTTCTGAACAATGTAAGATTGGGTTACTTCTGCGAACAATGCTTTATTTCTGCCCAAGGAATGTTACTTAATATTTCTTTTGTTTTGTAAGCAACTGGATGAATGTTGCTTAATATTTCTTTTGTTTTGTTAGGATATGAATGAAGTTTTTTTGTTGAGTCTTAGGAAGTCGGATGCGATAGTTGCCCGAGGAATTCTTATGAGTAAGAACCCACTCTCAAAAGTAAGGGGCATTGAATTGGGACCTCAAAATTGGGAGGTATGTGTTACTGTGCCAATAATGCGAGATGAACCATTACCTGTAGCTTCTACACGTTTCAAAACTATTGGAGATGCAGCTGGAGCTACTGTCTCTTGGCCTTCAGATTATGTAAGTACATATCTTCATATATTTTGTCATTCTATTATTTTTATCATTGTTCATCTTATGTGAGTAAATTTCTAAAGATTACTTCATGTCATTTTCTTCTTGTAAATTTTTTATATCAGGTTGCACATAGAAAATAATGATAACTGGATGATTTTGACGATTGTACATGAAGTCGCGAGCATGGTACATAAAACTAAACTCTTATTGTTTGGTAGCATATATGGTAGTGACTGTAGTAGTTTGAAGGACTATCCAAGATTGAAGTTTGGGGAAATTAAGGCTAGTTTTCTCATTTGTTCCAACAAATCTTTTTCAAGTAAAACACACTGATTTCTCTTGAGGAATTTGTTCTCTGATGTTTTATCGAACTATTATCAACTTGGATTTATCAATGTGTGGCTTTTAAACAACCAATAGATTCTACTATTGATGGAAACAATGTGTTCCATATCATGCATATCTCTGCACCCATATGTTACATAACAGTTGTGGTTGAATTGTGGTGGTAGGAAAGGTAGTGATGATGATGCCAATGAATTGCTATACCTCTAGCTTTTGAACTTAACCTTAATTATGTGATCGATGTCCTGCATAATTTTTGTGTTAAGCTGAAGGGTTTTGACAACGGTTTTCTTTACTTTCAAAATATTTTGTGCACTTTCTTCCTTTATGCTTGTTTATGGAAGATGAGAAATAATTATTTGGTGAATGAAGAGATTTTTCTCGAGTTCTTCAGTATTGGTCTAATAATACAGTGTACACTGATCTCCACTGTAGTTGTTAATACTTTGATGTTCTTCCATTCCTCATCTCTATGGTTTTCTTTAGTTGATGTGGGTCAGTGGGTTGAGGAATGAAATATGAGGCAATGAACTTGATGCAATTGAATATACTGGTCCAGCTCCTCTACGTCCCAAGGCCACGAGTATGTGTGTAGATCTAATTTCCTTCACTGTTGGGAATCGAGGACTTAGAAGTACCCGATATGAGTCTCCCTTTCTTGATTCTAATGTTGCCTGAGTTTGTTAAATTGATTGGTCCCACAATTATTTTAAGTATATATAATCAAACCAATTAGGTTTGTATCACCATGACTTAATAGTTGTTTATATTTTTATTTTAGGTTGCAGATAGAATTGGAGATGATTGGAGGATTGTACATGAGATTTTGAGAATGATACATGGAGTCGAAAATTTTTCGTTGTAATAAAAATTATTTTTTTTCTCTAAGGATTTGTAATGATTTTGCTATGAATTCCAAGGATTTTAGACATTGTTGTTTTCCTCATTATTGAGACATAATAACACTCTATCTTGGATCTTATAATAATGTAATTCATATTTTTTTATTTTGGTGTGTTGTGGCAGAGTTAATTTTGTTATTGAATTTGATTTATGAATGAATTGAATTGATGGTGATTAAAAAAAAATTCATTTTTCTTCGTGAATGATTTACTAGAGCTAACAATTGCTATTATTGTTGCCCTTTATTGCAGCAATTTTAAGTGTTACTGTTGCCTTTTTTTTGTTCTTTATTGCAGCAATTTTAAGTGCTACATATAAGTGCTACCTTTTATTGCAACACTTAAAAATTGATGCTATAAAATAGCGACACTGGTTGCTGCATGTAAATGCTGCTAAGAAGTTATGGCAGCAATTTCTTGACTTACAAGAGCAGTTAAAATTGCTGCTAAAGACAATATTTGTTGTAGTGCCTTCAAGTTTATAATAATTATTTAATATATAATATTTGTTAATAACAAAAGTATATTAATTATAATTTAATAAGAAAGAGCATGATAATCATTGAATTTTTTTAAAGATAATATGGCATATTTTTTTGTCATTTTCAAAGTTTTGAAGGGTTTCTTGAGAAAAAGAGTAAATTTCATCAGGGGTTAATTCACTTTACCCAAATAAATTAAATGAGTCAAAATTATATACTCCTTACTTAAATAGAATAACATCTTTTTTATTTTCCATTACAATTAATATTTCTTTTACATACAAACCTTTTTTTTCTTTTTCTTCAAATTCAGAATCCCAACATTTTGTTTCTTTCTCTCTTTTTCTAGAAAAAAAAAAGTGAACCCGGTCCAACTTGCACTCCTACTCAAAATGTGCATCAAATATTAGTTGGGTTAGGGATCGTGGCTATGATCGCAATTTGTGTTCGTGTTGGATTGAGACTGGGGTATTTTTTTAAATTGTTCGACCCGAGCACGACACAATTAATATGTGTGTCAAATTTATATGCTCAACACTAACCCAAATCATTATTTAAATAGGTAATTGACACAACTGGTATAACCTGTTTAATAATTGGATCATGTTGGGTTAACCACAACATTGTTTAATCTGTTTATCAAAAGAATTAAATTGAATTTGACACGAACTGTTTAATCTATTTATTGACAAAATTAAATTGAATTTGATCTAATCCAATTACAACTTTTTGGTACACTTCAACCCATGACTAGTTAGAGAATAGAAAAGATAATTAAATATAAATAAAATTAAAAATATAATCGGATTCGCATTATTTGATTTGACCCAAACATATCAGAAAATTTGAACTTATTTATGTTCAACCAAACCCTTTTAATTCACGCAGTGTTCGTATCATGCTACTGTATTGTGTCGTATTTTGCCAACTCTAATCATAGTTAAGTGGTACAAACCCAAGTACGCATAAGGGTGAATTCAGAATTCATGACAAAATCATTCACAATTAACTTAAAAAAAAAAATTCGGAATACATTTTCGTTTTCTCTCCATTTCTGGTCATCCAAACAGAAGCTAAACTGAATTTAGCACAGAAATATGTTTGGAAAGAAAATTATAACGTGGACCCACCTGGGAAGTACGAAGTCTTGATCTTCTGCTAAACCCCAAACTCCTATAATCCACATAACTGAGACTAAAGCAGCTCTGCCAAGAAAGATAGAGATTAGGACACAGGGTATGTTTCAGTTTGCCATATATATATATATATATATATTATGAAGATGAACACATATGTTGCATAAATGTACATATATATATATATATATACGGTATATATATTATGAAGATGAATCCATTATACATATGTTGCATAAATGTACAACTCAAGTGTGTAAAACATATATATATATATATGGTAAATATATACACACAATAGTAAACAACTAAGAGAACATAAACAAACCATATCGAAAACAGTGGACACCATTTTCGCTGCGTGAATGCCTCACTCTGCCAATGGTCTTTAAAGTGTCACAAAACAACAGGGGATATTATTGGAAGCGGGTCCTCTATATTGTCCTGCGTGGGCTGCAAAAAATTTGTGGCTATAAGGCGCATCAGATTTCACAAAGATGATTCACGTTTCTTTTATAAAATTGGACCTGTTAGAATATATAAGCGTCCATCTAGACAGTTATGCCTAATTTATTTTATATTGTCTTGTTCTTTATTTTTTTACCTAAATTATATTGACTTGTCCCCCATACCAAGTTAACTTGTTTTTCACGCCTTCTCCTCTATATATAGGGGTCATATTTATTATAATAGATATACTTGAATACACTTCAATATACATAATTCAATTCACAGTTCAATATTTTTTTTTCTTCATTATTCTATTTATTGTCTTTATTATATTGTCTATGTTAACATGGAATCAGAGTATATTTTATTCTAACATAGTACCAGAGCTTACTGAATTTTAATAATTCTTTTCATGTATTGTCATATCTGCCGAGAATGACACTTAGACCATCTTCCATCCCCGTCGATGATCATCAATCAAACTCTCATCACCACCAGACTCTCAATCAAACTCACACTCAATCTCTCAATCCCTTTGCTCAAGATTAATTAAAGGGTTGAATTAAGAAGTATACCAAATTTCCATCGAGCTTGGACAAGGGCAATTTCGGGGTTGTGTACAAGAAACGGGATGGTTCGCCACAAGTAATCAGGCTCAGGTTGGAAATCGGTATCAAAGATGGCCACGTAATCACATTGTTTCACATAACTGTGCTTTATTCCTTCCTTGAGGGCCGCAGCTTTGTACCCATTTCTGTTGTATCTAATCTCATACTTTATGTTTATTCCCTTGCTAGCCCATCTTTGCCAAATCAATTCACTTTCATCCCTGTTATGTTCATTACTCCCACCACCATCAATCACTAACAGTGGTCATTGATAGGTGTCAAATGTTGTACATTTTAGGCTCCTATCTTGCTATTGTTACGTCTTTACATTTCATTATTTGATTTTTTTATGCGGTTTGCGTGTCTAAACGTGTTTCAGGAGCTTAATAAAGAAAACGAGCTAACTTTGGTGAATTAACCAAGCAAGTGCTTGTGTCTATTCAAAAAGAATAGAGAGAGCAAAAGAGGAGTTTTCAAGCAAAAAGTGTCTCCCAGAGGACAAAAACATCATTTTTCGGAGCCGAAACTTCGGGAAACATACCAAAAGAGTCGATGGGGTTCTAACGGCGTAATTATCAAGAAAAGTGGTTTTCAAGGATTTTGTTACGCTTACAGTAGCTAAAAGTAGCTAGAAAGTGCTAAAACTACGCTTGGTGATTTTTGCCTATGCTTTGTGCTACGCTTCAAATGTAGGGACCAAGTATAGGTCAAATGAAGTGATTCTTGAGCCTAAACTCAAGATCTTGAAGTTAGCTTTCCAAAAAAAAAAAGTACGCCTGAAGCCGAGTTGTGTACCTTCAGTTATGATCAAAACAGTGAGACGTGTCTGCAGAAAAAGCTAAAAATTTCAGATTCGGCCAGAAATCTTAGTTTGACCCGAATTCATCCATTTTGACCCGGATGACTTTGTATTCGACCCCACCACCTCTAACCACATGTTTTAGACATATTATACATCAGATTGAAGGGTTTTGATCAGTTCGGAGGGGAAATTACGAAAAAGGAGAATCCTACTCTCAATAGGAGTCTAACGCAAGTTAGGGTTTCCCTCGGCTTTGCCTATATATACCAAGGTCTGCTACATATTTTGGGGAGCTTCATATACACATAATTTTCAGAGCAATCTCTGGATATTCATTCAAGGAGGAGCCATACAAGACCTAGAGATCCAGAGAAGAAGAACTTGGTGAGCGTTTCTACATCAATGATGCAGTCACCTTCTACCATGATCAACTAACTCGGTATCTAGGGTTTTCTAGCAAAACCCTGGCCAAGTAATGTAGTTTTTTTTTATTTGTTTTCAATTGTAACGAGGGGAAGCTGTGACCATACTGTGATGATTGTAGTAGAACAATGATTGTACTTATTTTTGACATAAGATCTTATATTTATTCTTAATTCTTGTCTTAGATTGAATGAATATATTATCTTAACTAATCATGTTATTATAAACATAGCGTGATTTTCTACACAATGGTGTTTAATACTTGAAATCCTAGGTTTACATAGGACATGCCTCGGCGAGGTAATATAGACATGCTTTAGTTTAATTTCATGTTGTAGAAGTAGATTAGAGTAAAGTAGATGATATGTACTAGTTACACTCTGTCCGGAGATGGGTTGTAGCGAATCTGGTGGATAATATCATTTTTGGGGACGTATTCGACTATTTGCGGTACGTCCTGATTCACAGTAATGGATCGCCCACTTGCAATTGAGCAAAGAGAGAGCTATATTATGCGGTTAGTGGTGGAGCGATCAAAACCCTAGTTTTTCTCTATCTTGTTCACAATCACAATTTATTTTTTGTTTTTAGTTAATTTAGCTATAAATCACAAAACATTTCAAAACTCTTTTTTAAACATAATTTAATATTTTTAGATTAATAGAGTGAATAATCCAAGTCTCTCTGGGATCGATATTCCCTTTCTCAAGCCGATTCTGTACTACAATACGATTCGTGCGCTTGCGATAGGTAAAACCTAAGCTGTCGTAAGGGGCTGTTTTTAATCATTATTTTTGTCACCCCTAGACAGACACCAGCCATATCTATTCACCACCAAGCAACTAACACGGCCAGCCCATCCATGTACCACTGCGGTGCGGCGCATCGCCATCATAACACAGCATCGGAGCCCCTCATCGTCAGTAAAGTCATCGCCATGTGCCACCTCAACAACCACCGTGTCTCATCAACACCTCCACCACATATCCACAACAACAACCTAACCGCGACACCACTAGCATCTTACCACTAGTTATCACCTCTACTCTCTCGAATCGAATAAAATCAAACACTAGCAAATCAAATCCAGATCTGAAAATATGCAGGAAGCGATCGAATGGTGTTGTAGTTCATGCCGTCGCCAACGAGCTTGTCTACGAAGGTTCATCCTCTTGTCATCTTCAACATTACCTTCCTTAATTTGGTCTTTCTTAATCGATCGCCTCATATTCGATAGATGAATATCTCATCCTCGATCGATCACCGACACCGACTCCTACTACTCTGTCAGCGTTGAAATCCTCTTTAAAGCCACTCTCTGCCAATATGTGTTCAGCTTCGTAACTTAAACTCAAACCACCTCGGGCCGCTACAGCTACACCAACCATTTTCCTCCGCACCGCGCCTTCGTGTCAGCTCCATCCTTCACCAACAACCGGGCGACCTCCTCAGCCCGCTGCTAGCCGCCCCTGCTACTGGCTGCCACATCACTAAGAGTGTGATCTTGCACGCCCCAAACATAGCATGTTGTCCTTTTGCGCCTGTCCGCGTCTTCTACCATCTCTCAAATGCCTCTCGTCTCCGACCTCTTCCACAAACCCTAGTCTTTCAATCCCTCACAAACTCTTAATCCCTCATCCAATATACACACATACATATCTTTATCTACAGATATACATAAATATATATCACTCCATCTATTTCATCCGATTCACCACTCTCTCAATCCTACTATATATATATATATATATATATATATATATATATATATATATATATATATCTTAGTCGCAACCCCAATTCCAAACTCCTTCTTTTCACTCAGTCGTCTATCAAATGTCCATCAAATCGATCTTACTATATATATATGAATAAGAAAATTGGGATTTGCAGAGACAGAATCAAAAGGGAGGCCGACAATTGAGAGAGTCCCTGACATGAGAGCAAGATATATATATATATATCAAGATTGATTTGATCTCTCATCGGTTATATATATAGTATATATATATCCAGATAATCTCTCATCTCTCACTTTATTCAATTTCAAAATTCAAACTCTCGCCAAGAAAATAATGAAAGCCATATCATTATTTTCTCATATATTTTTTCTCGATCATTCGAGCCTCAATCTCACGGAAACAAATTTTTCGGCGAGATCTCTCTACCCGTTTTGGGTACTCGCTATGCTAATTTTCGTAGTCAACATCATATTTTCTCGTTAGATGAGAAAATATCAATCTAATTTTTTAGGGTATCTGGCCCATTTTTTGGGTACTTTCAATTTTATCGTCTCACGAGAAAATCTCAAAGTGACTTGTTTAGGGTTCCTGACTCACGAGAAAATCTCAATTTTCTCGTCTCACGAGAAAATCTCAATCTAACCCGTTTAGGGTTCCTGATCCATTTTGGGTTCTCTCTATCTTATTTTCTCGTCTCACGGGAAAATCTAATTTGACCCATTTGGGTACTCTCAACCTAGAGAATAACCATTTTACTAGTTCAGTTCTCTCTATCTTATTTTCTATTCTCGTGGGAAAATCTAAATCTTAGTGGCGCTTAAAATCGCTGCCTCTTTTTCGATCGATCTTCATCTCTCATTTGATAGATCGAACCTTCAATTCTCCATCAACTTATTTGTTCTATTTTGGTGATTTAGAATCTTTCATTCAAAACCAACTTAGATCAAGTTCATTTTCAGTTAATATGGAAAGTTCTAAAGTCTCTCATCCCATCTCCACCATTCTCAATGACCCTACTTACAATATTTGGGCTCAAGTTATGACAAGTTTACTTAAAGGTCGCAAACTTTGGCAACTAATTACTGGAGATGTTGTCACACCATGCCAAAAAGCTACTGAAACTAATCTCAAGATCAACCTGCTGATATTTTCCTAAAGTTCATCCGCCAGGACGATTTCAGGATTTGGTTTCCAAACTCAAATTGCCCTCCCATTTTGCCAACTTGAGTTTGAGGGGCCGGGGGGTTAGAATATATAAGGACCTAAGCCCATCTTGATAGTTAGGCCCAACCCATTTTAAATTGTCTTGTTCTCCACTCTCCTACCTAAATTAGATTAACTTGTGCCCCATATCAAGTTTTCTTGTTCTCCACACATTCTCCTCTATATATAGGGGTCATCTCTATAGTAATAGATATACTTGAATACACTTTAATATACAAAATTTAATACACAATTCAATATTATTTCATCTTCATTATTCTATTTATTGTCTTTATTATATTATCTCTGTTAATATAGTATCGGAGCCTACCGATTCTTGGTAATTCTTTCCACGTATTGTCATCTTTGTCGGGGATGGCACTCCATTTTCCATCCATGTATTCCAATTAATGAAATAAGAGTACTAACCATGCTAAGTTACATATACTATAGGGGTGTTTTGCGTAATTTACCCAATTAATTTTTTTACAAAGCACTAGTTTCTTGAGAAATTTTTTTTTGCATAACTGCATTTTATTATCCAATGATCCATGTTTTTACAGCTTCCATCGGAGCCTCTAATGGATCTTGACGCATTATGTTCTTTCAAACTCAAGTTGAGCCATCTTTTCTCTCGCTTGTATCTCCAATTGTTTTGTGTTTTCTTTCTCCAATGCCGATTCCATCTCTACTTTTTTAGTTCGTTGTCTATCCACGCAAAGTTTAAGATTAATCCGCTCTCCTTCAGCTCCTGATTTAGTAATTATGTGGCCTTGACAACCTGCAATTCTTCAGGCAATGATTTATGCATTGATAAAATGGATACATTTTTTGCTTCTATGATTCTTCACAGCTTTGCGTCCAGCGGTGTGGGAGCTATGCGAAACTTCAGTATCTACTAGTGGTACCATGGGTTGTTATAACCAAAGTTTATATATCCTCGAATTGATACTCCGGGAATCGACACGTCTAGTGTTATTGGTATTGATTCAAAAAAAATCCTGGCTGACTAATATCCAAATCAATAACACATCCGTTTCTTATTTGTTGAGATGAATTTTGCTTAACCTTGCAATGGATATAACATTTTTGTGTTTTCCAAAGCCCGTTCCAACGATGTTCAAACTTAATTTCGTGATATTCTCGCAATTTATAAACTTCATTGGAAGTGTTCATCTATATAGAACATGAAAATTATTTTGAATAAAAGTAATATTAATAATAAAGTTACGATATATTTATCACTGTACCTATTGGTCGGAGTGTCGTGAACATTGTTGTAGAATCCTGAAAATTTATTTAATTTTGCTTAAAAGCTTGAGAAATGGTTCATCATAACACTGTTATTTCTTCGAATCATGCCTCCCAATAGACTGATAAAGTCAGTGTGGATTCGTTCTCACAATGTGGACCTACTTTTATCTGTCTACATCATTGGATCTTCATCGACCATGATCCATTCGCATAATTACACATCTTCTTATTCTTCTGAATGAATTTTTGTTCTTTTGCCTCAAAGGGGGTTGGGATTAAGAAGGTTGTTGAGATGGAACTTTGAATTGAGATGCATATTTTGGAGGATGTGAGAATATTAATTGAGGTTCATATTGTGAATTTTGTGAGTATTATAACTGGAGTTGGCACATGTATTTAGATTGGGTTAAATCTTGAAAGTTTCAAAAACCCAAAATTGAATTCGGTTGGCAATTCAGAACTTCCAGATTGATTAATGTAATGGTTGTTGAACGGAGGTGGATTATCCATGCATTGTTGTGAGTCTTTGAAATAGAGAATTGAGTACTGAAAAGGTTGAAGGGTGAGAATTAAGTGAAGTGGGTGTGGTATTTATAAAATTGATAGATATATTTCAATGGCTATATTCCTAATAGTTATATTCTCAACGGCTATATTATAATCACTATATTTTTAATTTATGTTAATTGTCTATTGTTTGAAAAAAAATGAATTTTATTTTACTAAAATGAACAATAATGTATACTCTCTTACTAAAATGATTAATGTTTTTTTACCAATCTCATTCAAATTAAGTAAAAAAATTATTTTACAAAGTTATATAAACATACATAAATTTTATATTTAATTAAATATGTAATTTAAAACTAACTTTACACACAAACACATAGACATATATATATATATATATATATATATATATAAATAAATAAATGGAGTTTAGGGCAAAGAAAGACACAACCACAACAAAGAAATCAAGAAGAGCTTAGAGCTTAAGAACAAGAAGTGCGATCTGTGAAAAATACACAGGGTCTATTCAAGAATGTGAGTGATACATAGTGTTAGTGAATTTGAAATATGTTGATCTACACCTTGTAAACCAATTAAATGATATAGTGAATTGTCGGTGCGCTCTGTGGATGTCACGCCCCGAGATCCATAGGACTTCTAAACCGAAGCCCAAGATTCTCTAGGGAACAAAGAAAGCAAGAAGAGCTTAGAGCTTAAGAGCAAGAAGTGCGATCTGTGAAAAATACACAAGGTCTATTCAATAATGTGAGTGATACATAGTGTTAG
This sequence comes from Cornus suecica, assembly GCA_963922005.1. Classification (NCBI taxonomy): domain Eukaryota; kingdom Viridiplantae; phylum Streptophyta; class Magnoliopsida; order Cornales; family Cornaceae; genus Cornus; species Cornus suecica. The sequence goes on along the minus strand of OY998240.1, from coordinate 51,518,416 downwards.
TGAATTTGAAATCCGTTGATCTACACCTTGTAAACCAATTAAATGATATAGTGAATTATCGGTGCGCTTTATGGATGTCACGCCCCGAGATCCATATGCCTTTTAAAATCGAAGCCCAGGAACCTATAGGGTGCGTGTTAAATGATATAGTGAATTGTCAGTGTGCTCAGTGGATGTCACGCCCCAAGATCCATAGGACTTCTAAAATTGAAGCCCAAGAACCTCCTGGGTGTGCTCTGTGGATGTTACTCTTAATAAAATGTAATAAGAGTGTGTTGATTCCAGTGGGCGAGGTGGGCAATGTTTCTTCTACTCTTGGGTGCAGGGTTAATCAGTTGCCCGCTGTCTATTTGGGTATGCCGCTGGGTACTTTGGGGTAATATATGGCTTTTTGGGATTTTGTAGTGGAACGCATGGCGAGGTGGTTGGTAGGTTGGAAGTGACAATATCTTTCCAAGGGTGGGAGGATCACCTTGGTTAAGAATGCGTTTTCCAATCTCCTGACTTATGTTTTATCCCTCTTTTATATTCCATGGTTTGTTGCTTAGCAGATTAAGAGGCTCCAAAGGCAGTTCTTATGGGGTGGTTGTAGGGAGTGAGCTTCCCTTCATTTGGTGCGTTGGGAGACTGTTTGCCATCCTTTGCAGGAAGGAGGCTTGGGTATCCGTCGTTTGAGTCCTTTCAATGAGGCCCTTTTGGGAAAATGGCTTTGGCGCTTTGGGATTGAGAGGGATCGATTGTGGCAAAGGGTGATTACTTGCCGTTATGGTGAGATTAGAAGTGGCTGGTGCTCTGGTGAGGTTCGGATTCGTCGTGGTGTGGGGGTGTGGAAGGATATCCGGCGTGGCTGGAATCCTTTTGCTTTGTTCTTCAGGTTCAGAGTGGGTGATGGTCGTAATCTATGTTTTTGGACTGATTGGTAGTGCGGGGAGGCAGCGGAATGTCATTGTGGTCAATAGGTGATTCATGTGCAAGATAGATGGGGAGTCCGTGGATAATATTCTTTTACATTGCCTTATTGCTCATGATTGTTGGTGTCTCTTCTTTGGTCTTTTTGGCGTTTAGTGGGTGATGCCGGCCTCAGTTCGTGATGTGTTGGTTGCGTGGATGAGTGTTTAGATTGGGCATCACGCTTGTCCGTTTTGGTGGGTGGCTTCCCTTTGTTTGTAGTGGTTTGGGTTGAACGTAATCAAAGGTGTTTTGAGGGTATTGAGTCCCCTTTGAGGGTCATCAAGGATTTTTTTATTTCTAATTTATTTTGTTGGGCGGAGGGCCGCAATTGTAAATCTATAGAGAAGAAAATTATTTTTTTGGGTTCCCTGGGTTCGTAGGGCCTTAGGGCCTTTATGTTGTTCTTGGGACGCACTCTCATCTTGAGTGTTCTTTTATACAATTACTTACTAATCAAAAAAAAAAAAAATCCGTACCACATGATATACATATACACAATGCAATGGCCCAAGGCCTAAAAATATAATACAACCCTAGAAACCCGGCTAACATGCTAGTCGTCAAATGGTACGTAGAACGAAAAGTAATATACCAAAGCAAAAGAATGATACAAGGGAAATGACCGAGTTCTTAAAAATACCATTGCCTGCACATCACCCGTAACCGGCTTCATACCTAAAAAATGGTAAATAAAAGGGGGTGAGCGAAAACATGCTCAGTGAGGAAACCCTGTCCGCCTCGTCCTCTGGCCATCCAGGTCATGCTAACCACCCCGTGGTACATGCAGCTAACCTAGGTCAAGTCCGTTGTCTCACCTTGGTACCTACGCATACCTCAAACACAAGATAACACCACTCCCAACTGTAGAAGGGAACATGACAACACCCAAGACCGTGACATCTACACATACCTCAAACATAAGATAACACTACATCTCTAACTCTGATCCATGACTATCACATCGAAGGTTAGCTAGAAGCATACCTCGAATAAAGTCATATGATAACGAAGTCACTACAACAGCCTACACCATAATTCCTTAACTAGTCAAAAGAGGAAAATTTACTTGGGATTCAGAGTCTCTCTGACATAGGAATATGCTACACTATGCCTCGAGTCCAAAAGTTACACCTAAAGAGAAATATATTATTGTGATACCTGAAATCCACATCTCAGAGACTCATAGTTGAATGAGTTCCTATCATTCTAACTTTAATCCACAGTTCATAAATCGGTCCATGACAATGATCGGACCTTCGGCTCTCAATCCCTACGTCAGAGTGCTACTTTTAACTTAAAGGACATTATGATCCTCCTCCAACCGATGATCCCAAAATCTCAATGGATCTTTATACACCCACCCTAATGTTATAAAACATACTACAGTGAATAGCGTACTCGCTCTATCACCTTATAGTCTACCTTTCAAACGAACTAGTGCACAACCACCTCAACGGCTTGATACTCTAGTATTTTAACCTCCAGATCCACATCACAATGGATAAAAAACACACACTACCAGTCAGTCTTAACCCACAATTCATAATCAAATGAACACCTGAGACTATACCACAAGACATTAACTCGCATACCGTGAGAACTTACAACCACGCCTCGAGACCCCATGTCATCTCACGATAAGTCATTACAATTCTGCTCTGAGGCCACCTATCACAACTTTGCAACCGCCCTAAATGGCACGACGCGACACCGACTCATCCCGCGAGTCCCGACCTACAACACTGGGTGCCATAGATGACCCAAGGAACGTCTCAATAAAAAAGGCTGGAAAAGATATACTATAATGAAACATATACACCTTGGTACGCAACAACTCAACCTAGTTAAACTAAAGTGACTCACTCAAATCCCAGGGCCCATACCTTCCCTTTACCCGCCATTTGAAATGGTCAACTCCTCATGTGAAACCAAGGTAATATATATATATATATATAACAAATATGCAAGCCAAACCAAAACTGATCGCAACATGAAGGGATGCCCTGTCCCTAACTAGTCACTCCACATAATCAATCACAGGACTAAAACCCTCAAGGCCTCAACACCCTGAGCACCAACATGAGATAAAAACTATAACAAGTACAAGCATATAATGTTAATAACAGGTACTACGAATACTAAAACATATATATCTCAACACAATATCATTTTAACATTTAACATTTCTATATACCATGAAATGCCATGAATGCAGTGCATCCTTGAATCTACATGGACTCTCAAAAACCACGGCTTGCACCACCGAAGTGAATATTGGTCGTCTGCCAGGCATAGCCCCACTGCTACCCTAAAAAATCATCTAGGATAGCCGAACTCTGAGGTCCTAGAATCATCAAACGGGATGACCTTACTCTGAGGTCCTAAAAATCAAGTAGGGTGGCCTTACTCCAAAGCCCCTACACCAGAATGGCCTTACTCCGAAATCCGGTGTTCAAATGAAATCACCCACTCCTGGGGTCCTGTCGTTAACATGCTCATGCACGTGAACATGTCATGCCTACCATCATGCAACATCTAGCATTTGATACATGCAAGCATAAACAAGTAGAATCTCATAAAATCCATAACTCTACCAATTTATCATATCATTTCCGAAATCATGAAATGACAAATGCTCACATTCAATTCACATATATAAAACACGTATTTAAGCACTTAGGCATTTAAGCATCGAAAACAAAAAATCCGAATATTCAAGTTGTTGAATGATTAAATATTAAAGTTAACCCTCTCTAACAACTTCAGCTTTTAGAGCAGTTGGTAGTTAATATGGTATCAAAGCCAAATGTCTCGTGTTTAAACCTCACCACCACCCTTTGTTGAAAAATTGTTGTTTCACGTGTTGGACCCAAAGAAGGCCACACATGAGTGAGTGTGTTGAAGGATATAATATTTAAGTTACACCCTCTCTAACAGCTTAAGCTTTTAGAGTAGTTGGTTGTTAATATGGTATCAGAGTAGAATGTCCCGTGTTTGAACCTCACCGCCACCCTTTGTTGAAATTTTTTTATTTCTCGTGTTCAATAAAAAAGAAGGTCACACGTGTGTAACTTTAATATTTAATCATTTAACACGCCCCATCACACACCTTCTTTTTGGTCCAACCCATGAAACAACAATTTTTCAACAAAGGGTGGCGGTGAGGTTCGAACATAGGATTTCCTGTTCTGATACCATGTTAACAACCAACTATTCTAAAAATTTAAGTTGTTAGAGAGGGTGTAACTTAAATATTATATCCTTCAACACAAGTGATCATGCTTTTCACATATATACACCATTCAAGTCTAATTCTCCACATAGACAATTATCCACAAAATCATACTTTTGAATAATTCAAGTAAGCATGCTTTACATTTCTATACACATACCATGTCGCTAAACCCCTATCAACGACACTAAATTGATTTAATTAGCGAATAATTTCAAATAATTACACACCCGCTCATCCAATCAACGACACTTTTACCTACCTTTATACCTATATATATATAAATATACTCACGTACACCAATTAAGCAAATGAATAAATTAAATACAACGCCATTCCAACTAGTTGTCCGAATATACAAACGCACACCCACGAAATAAAAGACAAAAACGGGCATAAACGCTCCTACCTCAATAGAGCGCGATTCCCGCCAAACCGCTACACCAAACATAGATTTGGGAAGCCCATCACCCGTAAGTCAAAACCCACCAACCAAAATAGTCGGATTCGAAAATCGCCGAAAAAAGTCATCGAAAAAGGTCGTCAGATCGAAGATTAGGACAGATCGACGCCTCAATGCCCTCTAGAACTACTAGAAGATCGTTAGATGGGTCCGACGTCTGACAGATCAAACCGAAGAGAGAAGGTACGAAACCGAAAACATGAAAAACTCACCGTCTCTCCTACCGAATCATAGCTAAGGACACTGCAGGGTGATGAGTAATCGCAAGACGAAGCCGTAGACGCAAGAAACGGTGCGCGAAACGGAGTTCTGCTCGTCCCTCTCTCTCTCTTCCCCGACCGCGCCATTGTGTGCGCTAGAAGCAACTGATATTGCTTCCTCTTTTGTTTTCCTTTCGTATTTTTTTTCTTAATGTTTTAATTACATAACATCACTACATGTATATAAAGTGAGGTTTGGATGGTTGAATTGACCCAAGGAATCAATTGGTGTCTCATCCCATTTTGCTTCCTTTTTCATTTAATTTTCCTTGTCCTTTACTTTAATATATACATATATTCATGTATAAGCTTATATATATAGAGAGGGAGGGAGGGAGAGAGAGGGAGAGAGAGAGGTGGTGTGTGGTTAGTAAGTTAAATAAATAAAATAGGCCTACAAGCCTCCCTAAAATCGCAATAAGAATGTAATAGCTGAAAACCGCGGGTAACACAACCAAACACGGCATCCCAAAAATATACCGGAACACTTAAAAATAATTATAAACAACACCGGGGTCAAACTCAAACAACGGGATCACCGGGTATGTTCCGGGCCTACTGAAAACTCCTAGAATGAAAAAATAGTCAAGCCGTACTAAATAAATCCCAAAACGAATCACAAAAAATCAACTCATCCCAAACTCGCAAAAATACCATGTAAGTAAATCAAATTAAGGACATCAAAATAAATAAAATAAGATAGATAAAACCTGGACCTTACAATGGACGTGGGCATAATTGGCCAAACCACGTAAAATTCCTGTCTTGTGCTACTATGCGTATTTGCGCAAGTTTATGGTATTGTTATAAATATGATGTCCAAGGTAGTTCTGACTAAGGAGTGTGGAGCAGACCTAATGCCTCTCCTTACTTTTGTGGGAACTTGCTTGAAATAGTATTTTGGATAATACTATTTATGGGGTATGTTCGCATAATTTCCTAACATTTTCGAGATCGCCAATTCTACCAATCAAATTAGTACGTATTTTAAATTTCTTGTAGAATTTATCACCAAATATTTAACATGCTTTCCATTTCCAATAATTTTGCAATTTCCATGAAAGTTCTACTTTCAAAAGCATTATTAGGGAAATGGGATTTTCCTATTGGTCGCAGCTCTCCAAGATTTTTTTTTCCCATTGCAGCAACAAGGCAAAACCAACCCAAAGTTTTCATTTCTATCCTTTAGAATAAATGTATTTATGGGTGGATTGAAAGAGAGAGAACTTTGGATTACTATGGAACAAACACCAATGTTCAAAATCCATTAGTTACAGGACAAGCAAATCAAATAAAAAATTAATCCTATCTCTAATTCTTCAACTCCTAGATGATAGTAAGAAATTTTCAGTGACAGAAAGGAAGTCCAAAGTAGTGGAAGAGTAAGCTCAAAATGATTCTCTCATTTGGTGATGGAAAAGTCATAGTTCTGCGTAAAAACTATTTACTAAACCGAACTCTCTCTACTAAATTACAACATGGATCTCTATGTCAGGCCCAGCAGAGTCTTGCATTAACAAATTATATATTAAAAAGATATGTGTGTATATATATATATATACACGGAAAGAGAGAGGATTGGCTTTCCTCTCTCCATGTTAAAGGCTTGATTAGTGATTCTTCTGTGAAGAGCCCATTTCTCACCACTCCACTCAACCAGTCAAGCAGCTTAGACAGATGATTGTTGAAGCCAACTTTGTGAAACGAACCACTAGTACTAGTGGTCAATCACTCTGTGATAATGATATTAAAGATGTAACTGGAAAGATTGGTGCATGAGATTGTAAAGCCTTGCCTCTGCATGCACACACACTGTTTCATTCTTTCAAACTCGTGATCTCTGTGTGCTCTGAAGTAACCTTACTGTTGCACTTCCTCATAATGATGTCAAAGATGTAAAGAAAAGCTTAGTGCATGAGATTGACAAATTTAGGAGCGTCAAATATACGCACCCTTGCCTTTGCATGCTCATAGACTATTTTCTTCTTTCAAATCCGTGATCTCCATGTCACACTTAATTAACCCTACCGTTGCACCAAGGCGCGCCTTTATTGAATAAATAGTCTAACAATTAGGCTTGTAAGTTGGCTCGACTCAATTTTACTGATGAACTAACATTCTGGGATGCATTTTCAAATACATGGACTAAAACAATTAGGTACACCTATGGAAGATAGAAGGTTCAGCAACTCAAGTATTGCAGACAACTATTGACGATAGAAGAGGATCAGCAGCTCCAGTAATTAAAGCACCCCTGCTTCGAAGCTGCAATAGATAATCCAATACTCTCTCTGTGATAACCTCCCCAGGAATCATTACAGGAATCCCCGGTGGGTATGGACATATAAGCTCCCCACATATTTCACCAAGACTCTCTCTAAAACTCACTTTTCTTTTACCTGCAAAGAAGGCCTCTCTTGGGCTCAAGCTCATCTTTATGTCCTCAAAGGGCGAAAACTCAATGTCATCCAATCTGCATTTCATACCTTGATTTGATGACGAACTTTCTGATAAATGCTTCAATCCTGACACTAGTCTCAGTACATGCTCTCTACTAGTTCCAAGATTAATTGCCAAAGTAATCGATCTGCTTCCTACAAGTTCAGCAACCACCCCATAATCCTCACTTAAAATATCATCTGCTTCATATCCAGAAAGACCAAGCTTCCATAAGCCAATAGTTATACGCAAGGGATCAATGGCAGAACAGCTAGAGAAGGTCGGAAATTTTAGGACTGGAATATTTGGTATTCTATTGATCAGAATTTTCATTTCGACAGCCAATTCCATTGCTTTGTTGAAAATTGTTTCGGGGTTTTCACTTACTTGAGCCCTCGCAGCATCTAATGATGCTAAAAGAAGATAGCTGGGGCTAGTGCTTTGAAGGGTTTGAAGGCATCTGCAAATCTTCTCTCTATCTACAAGATCTCCTGACATATGTAACATCGATGACTGTGTAAGAGAGCACAAAACTTTGTGAGTGGACTGCACAGCAAGATCAGCACCTTGTTGGAGGGCTGAACAAGGCATGTTGGGATGAAATCCCAAGTGCGCACCGTGAGCCTCATCAACGATCAAAGGAATATTGTAAGAATGGCATAGCTTGGAAATCTCGCTTAAGTTGCTGCATATACCATGGTAAGTAGGGGAAGTGACAAAAACTGCAGCTGCTTTTCGATGTTCCATTTCCAACTCCTTAACTGCTTTCTCTACCTGCAATAAAAATGTCAGAAGAATATTAGCTTTGACACTGTTAAAATGCTATTCCAATTCTTGGCGGTGAAGGACTTCAACCCCGGTTCTTCTTTTCCTTCTGTTATTTGGTAACTATGTAAGTTTGTTTTGATCAAATTCAAACAAAATTAAGTTTTGCAAAGTTCTACCAGTAAAATGAGTAATATTGGGTACACTTGTGCAAACAACCAATAATTTGATATTGTGAACTTACTTGCCTGTAACGGAGTGATTCCACCAGCAAGGTCCCAATTAAAATCATACTCAGGAATGATGTACTTGGGTAGAACTCCAGACAATACCATCGCAGATATAGCTGATATATGGGAATTTCGAGGTAGAATTAGAGAGTGTCCCGGGCAACAAGTGGCCATAACAGCCGCTTGGATTCCACAAGTTGTACCCCCAACAAGGAACCATGTTTCTGATGCTCCAAACAGTTTGGCAGCTTGTTTCTGTGCATCTAGAATCGGTCCTTCAGGAGCAAAGAGGTTGTCAAGCTCTGGAAGCTCGGGTAAGTCATGAGTGAATGGTCTCGTGCCAATGACCCGAGTCAATGATGATGGAGCAGCTCGGCCTCTGTTATGCCCCGGGAAGTGAAAGCTGGCAGCATCTTGTTCTGCCGAAGCTTTTAATGCTCTAATTAGAGGGGGGATATCTAGCCTAGATTTCTGAGAATCAGTAATGGTAAGGTTATCCTCTGTGACAGACCTTGTTTTTCCCATCAGGCTTTTCTTATCTTGCTTCTTCCTTGGCTCCGCAAGGCTTCTTTCCTGCCACACATTTTTATAAAAGAATTCTCATATGAACCCGAGTTTTCTCAGCATAACTTTATGGCTTTAAGCAATTAATAGTACAATGGTTTACTCGCCTTAGTTGCATCATTTTTCATTTGGACTTGATTGGATTTGCCAACCGTAAGTTGGGGTTCAAGGTTTGCAAGATAAGAAAGAAGGGACGAAAGAGAAAACAACAGCCTTGACATAGTGTCTAGTTAAATTCCAACCTCCCATCCAGAAATGAAAAAGGGAACAAGAATGACATTAAAAACCAATGTACCCCAATGAAAACTAGTACTGTATATTAAACAAAAAGTTATTACTATCTCGACCACATTTGACTAAAGATTCAATTCCTATTGCCCAAAAATTTTGATTTTAGTATGAGAAATTAAAACTGATCGATAATCAAATTACAGATATGTTGAGTTCTTTGAGCTATCTATAAACTAGGAATGACTTCACTGTTCTCGAGTGACCATCAATTATACACACCATAAAAACAAGTTTGAACGTATCGGTGTTATTCCAGAAGCCCTAGACTCTAAGCAAACTGAAATATTTGGGTTTACCCCTTGCTGCTTTGAAAACAACGGCAGTAGCTTATCCTTGCCGAAAAGTATCATTTAAAACATTGGTTATGTCATGTCATCTCCGCTTACCTGATTAAATTTGCAACTTTAGTGCAATTATTTGTTATGTCATGTAATCTCAAATAGTGCCTTCTCTCAAGCAAAGATCAAATCTACAGCCCTTTAAAGTTTAAACCATCTGGAAATTCATTGCAGAACCAATACCGTTATAGGATCAGACCTATTTCACTTGATAGTAATCATAGCATATTGAATGCCCTAAATGATCCTTATTAATGTTCAAATTTAACTAAATGTAATACCTTTTTTCCGTCCCAAGCTTGATGTTAGCCAATGATTTCAAACTTTATACCCAAAAATTTCAATCACTTGGTAACATTTCGAATCTAATTTTTTATAAATTTAGAATATTTCATGAATTAATGAACATTAATAATTTTCAAATCAAAACCTAATATTAATATAATACCAAAGGATGTCTGAAATGAATGGTAATTTGGACTCAAAATGTGCATCAAATATCCGTGGAATGGGATTGTGGCTAAGTGGTACAAACCCAAATAGTTATGAGGGTGAACTCATCCAAAATCCACAACAAATTCATACGAAGATTAACACAAAAAAAATCCAAAAGACATTTAAGTTTTCTCTCCATTTCTGGTCATCCAAACGGAAGCTAAACTGAATTTAGCAGAGAAATATGTGGGAACGAAAAATTTAAAGTAGACCCACCTGGGAACAACGAAGTCTTGATCTTCCGCTAAACCTCAAACTCCGATAATTACCATAACTGAGACTAAAGCAGCTCTGTCAAGGAAGATAGAGATTAGGAGACGGGGTTTGTTTCGGTTTGCCATATATATATAATATTATGAAGATGAAGACATACGCTGCATAAATGTACAATTGAAGTAATATATGTGTATAAAACTATATATACAAGCACAGATATACACAATTTAAAGAACAGAAACAACTCTTACTATATCCAAAAGGGTGGACACCATTATGCTGCTTGAATGTCTCACTCTGACGGTAGTCTTTCAAGTATAGGACACAAAATTTAAGGATTTAAGCCCAGCCCACTTAATTTTGTTGGGTTTGCCGTTTATGGTTTAAACTACTACTAACTTGTACTAGTCTTTGTGAAGTAACAAAAATGGGTAAAATTCTCCTATTATTCTATTAGGATAATTTGCAGTGAGATCCTGAATTTTTGGTCAATTGCAGTAAGATATTGGTCAATGCATTTTCAGTCCAACTACTCTCTAAACTTTCAATTTTTTTTTGCAGTGACACCCCCCTGGAGGGGTGAAATGACTAGCATGCCCTTGAGTTGTTCACCTTATTACATAATAGTAATATCTGACATGTGAAATGATTGATGTGCCCCCACACTAAAACCCTATTGCCTTGTCCTTCCATTTCCTCTCACCCTTCTTGGCTTCTTGTCCTTGACCTTCCATTTCCTCTCATCCTTCTTGGGTCAATAAATTAGGGTTTTCCTCTGCCTCTCCTCGAAATGAAATTTACTTCAAATATGAAATGAAGATTTATCGTTTCATATAACTTATCCAGAGTAATAGAGCAGTCTGTCCTTTTAATCATGAATTTTTGTTTCTCCGATTCTATTTTGTGCCTTTAGAACTCATACTCAAACACCAACCAACCCCATCTATGGCAAGACAAAGGCAAAAGACCCAAGTCCCCAACTGTTAGAACATAGAAAATGAGAATCAATGGTGTGAGCATTAGTATTGTATATATATATATATATCAAATCTCCAAATTCATTAATTTTGCATACCCAAATCCGCCGCCGCACCCAAATCCCTCGTCTTCTCCTCCTCCTCCGCCTCCACCACCACCAACCCTCAGCCGACCTCCTCTACCGCCACTTTGTATCCACCACCAACCTCCTATGTCGCCGCTTTGTATCCACCACCCACAATCACTGCCTACTCCTACCTCTATTCACCCTTCTTACTGCCCAATATGCCCCCGCCAAACCACCAAACCTTTCTCCATTAGTGTCATCTTCATCTTCAACCTTGGAAGGGGTAGCACTGTTGGTGGTGTTATTCATTTGTTCGGTTTCTTTTTTTAAAATAAATTTGAGATTTTGAGGGAGAAATTGGAGATCTGAAGGAGACGCCATTGCCATTGAGCAACTTGTTGATTTTTCCATCATTCAATCCATAATGTTTGATTCACATATACTACCCAATCAAAGCATCAAAAAATGAAGCAAATTTGCACGGCAATTTGTGATGTGGAGTGAAGTGTTCATGAATATTGCCAGATACCCGAGTAAATAGAGAATTTAAGAAAATTTTCTCAACAAACAAGCACTCCCTTATAGAACAAAGCGATGTTTAGTCTTTTAATTTAACCAATAGATATTTTACATTAAAGCAATGGTACAAGAGTAATTTCAAATCCAAAAAACCATCCATGGGGTGTCACTACAAAAAAATTGAAAGTCAGGGGATAATTGGACCGAAATTACGTTGACCAATTTTTGTCTGCAATTGACCGAAAGTTCAGAGGATTTCACTGCAAATTACCCAAAATAATTATAAAATGTTAAATTACAAAAGGGCAAGCGATGTGGTTGTTCAAAAAGTGTTTGACATGCACATTGTTTTGGTCAAATGTGGTGATGTGGCTAGCTGTCACCTTTGACTACATTCCTGAAGTTTATTTTTATTTTAATCAGACTTCCTCGGGTTTGAAATTTTTTATTTATATCCTTTATTTTTTCAAACACATTATTTACACTCCCTATACCAGAACTATCTTCAATGTTGAGATATGTGGTGTTTGGAAACAAGATTTACTACCATCGTATTTTATTATCCAATTAAGGAATTAATTTTTTTATTTTGGCATAAAAAAATAAATAAATTTGTTTATAGTAAAATATATAATAATATTTTTAAAAAGAAGAAAAATCTAATTGGTAGTTCGAAATATTATTTTATATTTTGGACTTAATTTTTTATATATTTTACAATAATTGGTAGTTCGCAAAAAAATATTTCGACATTAATTCAAAATTTTGGCATAAATAAAAAACATTAATGCCGAAATATTATTTTTTCAACTACCAATTAGGGTAAAATATATATAAAAAATTAAGTCCGAAATATAAAAAAATATTTCAAACTACCAATTAGATTTTGTTTCTTTTTTAAATATTTTTTATATATTTAACTATAAGCGAACTTTTTATTTATTTATGCCAAAATAAAAAATTAATGCCGAAATATTTATTCGAACTACCAATTATTGTAAAATATAAAAAATATTAAGTCCAAAAATATAAAATAATATTTCGAACTACCAATTTGATGTCTTTTTCATTTTTTTTAATATTTTAGTATAAACGGTTTTTTTTTTATGCCAAAATAAAAAATTAACGGATTGTTTGGATAATAAAATATGAGGGTAGTATACCTTGTTTCCAAACACCACCTATATCAACAAAACTTGTTTTCAAATACCACCTATGTCAACATTGAGTGTAGTTTCGGTATAAGGGGTGTAAATGATGAGGGTTTGCAAAAATAGAGTGTAATGAAAATTCTTAGACCTGGGGTGTCTGATTGAAATAAAAATAAAATTCAAGGGTTGTAAATGAAGTTAATCCTTTATGATATGAGTTACTCCATCTATCCCAAATTATAAGTTCCTTTTGGGAAATCCAACTTCTTAAGAGGATAACTTTTATTTTGGTGTTAGTGAATGAAATATTAACTTCACCCATGGATCACCATAGTGATGTGATGGTTTATAGTGTATATATTTTATAACTTAAATGATTGAAGGTTAAATTGGTAAATTGACCAAATAAAGTGTTTTGACTTTTCAAAAGTGAACACTTATTTTGGTACAAGAGAAAGAGGAAAAGTGAACACTTATTTTGGGATGGAAGGAGTATTATTTACGTTATATTTGTATTCACATATGTTTTATGTTTTATTTTATCTTTTTGTAGCATATTTGTTAGAAATTCATAATAAACCATGCCAATAAAAGAAAATTTATTTTATTGCATAGTAAAATTAAATAAAAAGACATAACATATTTTCTCATAAGTAGTAAAATATAACAAAGAATATATATGTTTTCGCTAGTAAATTAAAAATACAGATAATTAGTTCCTTGAGAAAAAAAAATTCACAATAGCATTTTGTTGTGCAATGATTCAACTTTTGCTAGTTCTTTAATGAATCTCGACACATTGTGTCCCTTTCAAACTCCATTTGAGTTCTCTCAAACTCTGCTTGAGTCACTCTTTCTCTCGTTTGTATCTCCAGTTGTTTTGTCTTTTCTTTCTCCACGTTGATTCCATCTCTAGTTGTTTAGTTTGTTGTTTGTCTACGCGATAAGGCGTCTACGGCTCCCGATTCAGTAATTATGCGTCATGTCCACGTGAAGTTTAGTTTTCGAACCCCGATTCGAATAGGAAGAGTACGCCATGCTAATATGCCTTGGAAGATCGTCTCAGGGTCAGGTGCTGATGAGCACATTGGACTATCTATGTGGATAAGAGCCCTCATAGCCCAAGCACAACGACGCAATTATTAGGGGCACGTTACCACTGAGCTAATAACCCATCGCGCGAACCTCCTTATAGGGGTCCGATATTCAAAAAGCGAGAGAAACCCCATCCCTCCCTTTCCTTTTTTTTCCCCCATGTTACCACATGGATGGGGTCATAAAACAAGATCCTATCAACATGTTCCAACCTAGGATAATAAGCTTATGAGTTTGGTCTTACTCCATCGTCGAGAAACGAAAAAAGACTTCCATCTCCAAGTTTAACTTAGACGTAGCTCCCTTCTTTTAGGGTGTGAAGCAGTGTCAAACCAAAATACCGAATAAGCATTGACTCTCCCTGAAAAAGAGGTGATCCAATCACACCTTCCAGTACGGGTACATTGTTACGACTTCATTCCAGTCACTAGCAATGCCTTCGACATCCCCCTACTTGCAGTTATGGTAACAACTTCGAGCATGGCCATCTCCCATAGTGTAACGGCAGTATGTATAAGGCCTAGAAATGAATGTACCGTCGTACGACTGACCGATGATTACTAGCAATTCCAGATTCATGCAGGCAAGATATTTAGATATAGCTTGCAACTCTCCAAACAATGATTTATGCATAGATGTAATAGATACATTTTTGTTTCTATGATTTGTCATTGCCAAGGTGTACTTGTCTTCGCTAAGTGGTACCGATCTTGGAGTTGATACTCTGGGAATCGACTAGGCTGGTGTTATTGGTATCGATTTAGAATAATTTTTAGGTTCTCTAATATCCAGATCAATCACACATTTATTTCTTGTTTGCTGAGTTGGCTTTTACTTACCATTTCAATGGATGTGACATTTTTGTATTTTCCAAAGCACATTCCAATAATGTTCAAACTTAAATTCGTGATGTTCTTGTAGTTTATATACTTTTTTAGCAATAAGCATCTATATAACATCCCAATCAATTCAAATTATGAATGTGAAATAAAAGAAATATAAATAAATTAACATCAATAATAATGATAATATATCTTTATCATTGTAACCAATGGCTGGAGTGTTTGTAAAAATTATTCTAAAATCCTAAAAATCAGATTACTTTTGCTAGAAAGCTTGATAAATGGTTTGTTAGTGAACTATTATTTTCTCCAGTTATGCCTCCTAATTGACTGACAAAATGAGAGTGGAATTGTTCCCAAAAGGTGGAATTTGATTTGTTCTCGTCACTTGATTTTCACCAACCATGATTCCTACTTTACACAATGCTACATCTTCTTCTTTGGACCATTTTTGTTCTTTTGTCTCAGAATGGGATGGGATTTGCTGAGATGGTTTGGATTTGAGGTGCATATTGGGGAGGATGTGAGAATTGAAATTGAGGTGCATATTGTGAATGTTGTTGTTATTGAAAGTGGGGTTAGGACATGTATTCATATTGGGTTAGATCTTGAACGTTTCACCCACACTTGAATTCGGGTGACAATTCAGAACATCCAGATTGGTCAATGTAAGGGTTGTTGAATGGAGGTAGATTATTCATTAAGTGATCTAAATCATTGAGATATAGAATAGAATATTGAAGAGGATTGTAGGATGCAAATTAAGTGAAATAAATGTGGTATTTATAGAATTTATAAAAATATTTCAAAGGCTGTATTATCAACAATTATATTCTAATCATTATATTATCAGCCACCTTGGTAGTGGTCCACTAAATGTCTTAGCGTGTGACAAGCATGTAATCAATATCACACCTTTAGCAAGGCTTCTCATCGTATTTCTTATAAGGTTTGTTTTGCTCAACTCTCCCTTTTGTCTACTTGCTAGCATTTTAGTTCCACTTTTGGTGGAACGGTGTGAGGTCCCTTTTAGGGATTAGTGAGGAATTGCGATTACCACGGTTATAATAATTGTTGCACATACATAACCACATCCACGTCTACGTCCAAATTTACGATTATAAAGTGATGATGCATTCACTTCAAAAAATGTCATTGATCAGGTAAAACGAGACTAATAGTTTCTCATTAAGAGCTCATTATTTTGTTCAGCCACTAACAACCTAGAAATCAGCTCGGGGTATCTTTGAAAACCTCGCTCTCTGTACTGCTGTTGCAAGAGCACATTTGAGGCATGGAAAGTGGTGTATGTTTTTTTTTTTCTTTCTTATAACTCATTATTAGCGAGACTTGTTCCACATAGCATCAACCTTGAGCTAATTTTGAATAAAGCCGAATTATACTCACTCACCGTTTTAAAATTCGAAAATCGCATGTGAATCCATTTATCTTAGGCCCTTGGACTGATTATAGTTCACTGGTGCTGATCATACCATTCCTTTAAACACTTTCACAAATTGAGTGATGTTTTAACCGTTAGGTACTCGGTTTTTAAATCTTCATCAATATGATGACGAAGAAATTTCATTGCCTTGGCACAGTCCTACAGGGATGCCTCATTTTATTTTTAATTGTTTCTCTGAAATTTATTGCATCCAAAGGGATTCTATATCTAGGATCCCTGATAAGTAGTTCTTGGCAGAGATGTCAGGTGCAACAAATTCGAGTTATGAGATATTCAACATTTTGAAAGGACTATAATAGCGAAATAGCATAATTAGAATCATATATTCAACGAGTGATCAATTTAAGATTACTGAAACACCATAATTTTTATAATATAATCAACATGCTTATTTTAGAATTTATTTAATCACATTAAAATTCAAATGAATTTATTGACATGAGAGCTATGATATTCAACCAAAAAAAATTATGAAAAAGGAACAACACTATGGTCCAGTATTCACTTTAAGAAAAAAAAAACGAAAATATATATTTATTAATTTTCTTCTCAAGAAGTTGAATATATGTATCTATGTATATATTATATCAGAAAAATTTGCTCTCTAAAAGTAAAATCGTTTGATCTACTTACTCTTTGTTGTACGATAGAAAAATAGATTATTCTCCTCATTGGAGCTTTCGTGCTGATAACTGT
Organism: Cornus suecica; assembly: GCA_963922005.1. Classification (NCBI taxonomy): domain Eukaryota; kingdom Viridiplantae; phylum Streptophyta; class Magnoliopsida; order Cornales; family Cornaceae; genus Cornus; species Cornus suecica. Next base: position 51,501,359 of record OY998240.1, on the reverse strand, counting down.
TGTGAATAAAAGGAAAAAATCCGACAATATATTACAGAAGAAGAGGAATAGTAGCAATAAAGATCTCTTTGATTACTTGGTCTTTTGGAATAAACCCAACCACACATAATTTTAGCCATATACGCTTTGGTGTTTGTGAGAACCATATGAATCACTACACTACTTGATTTACATGGATATAACATTTATCACTAGTACATTAATCAATATTCAGCAACCAATTGTAATAGTGGAATGAGTTAGAGATCTCAACCATACTATGGTGATGGAGCGGAATGAGTTAGAGATTTCTTGCCCATACTGTGGACGGCTGCACCTTTTTTTTTTCTTCTTTATTTCTTTTAATCAATGACATGCTCAACATGGGCAGGTCATTTGCCACTGACCGACGAAGCTGCTGCCACATAAAATCTTATTTTTCTTTTTTCCTTTTTATATAATTATTATTATTTTTCTTTTCAAGTGAAACCCGTATCTCAGAGATTGTAGAGATCATGAAAAAAGAAAGAAGAATAAATTCATCTATCAAATACATATATGAATATCACATCTATCATGCATAAATAATAACCAATTACCGAGAAACCATCACCATGCTTTGTTGAAAAGCATGTGTTTGGCTCTAGCGAAAGTAATTTAAACAAATTCGAATCTTAAACACATTATTTTTCATCAAATCAACACATATAGGAAAGGGATAATTACAGTTTCACTCCGAGAATTATAAAATTCCACCCGTACTCCCACTCATTCTGATAATTATACTTTAACCCTCTCTAAGTGATTGTTTCTAAGTGATCGTTGTTCTTATCAGGCGACCAGAAATGTAAAATTACCTATATAGCTATGCTTATTTATCATGGGCATAAATGTCTTCACAACTAAATGAGGGTATTATAGACATTTCACCAAAGGAAAACTGCTGACGTAAATGTTGATTGTCGTTGATTACACTGAAAGTTCACCAAAATGGGGTATTTGTTACAACTTACTAACTACAGGGGGTGAAAGTGTAATTATAAAAACAAGGGGTGCGGGTGAAATTTTACAATTCTCGAGGGGAGAAATTGTAATTATTCTTATAGACAAAGGATCTCATACATTTGGACGATTCTCTGTGTGCATGTTTGGCAAATGGAGTGGAGCCAAAATTTTGGGTTTGGTTTGAAAATTTTGCTCCATTTCATGTTTGGCAAATGGTGTGGAAATTTGGAGTAGACACTGTAGCAATTTCATGGTGCAACTTTTGTGAAGGAATGAGCCAAAATTTGGAACCATCATTTTTTATGGTTCATGGTTTTGATTTTTGTACCAACACTGTAGCAAATTCATTTTTGATATTAATAAATTTTGAAAAATTAAATATTTATGAAAAATTAAATATTTCGAAAAATTAAATATATTAATATATTATAATATTAATATATTAAAAAATATTAATATTAATATATTTTAATATATTAATATTAATATTTATTAATAAATAAAATGTGAAACCCATATATTAATATATATTAATAAATAAAATGTGAAACCCATATATTAATATATATTAATAAATAAAATGTGAAACTAATATATTTTAAAATATATTAATATTAATATATTAATATTCAGAATTTCAACCCATACCAACTCTATCAAACATGCTTTGGTTTTTCATCATCACTTTTTCTCACACCAAAATCATATGCACCAAATATGGTTTGGAACCAAAATAAAACCACACTAACTCCAACCAATCCAACTCCAACCAAACCAAAACCAAAAACCAACTTCACACCGTCTACCAAACAAGCAATAAGTATCATTGAATAATATTTACATTTTTATCTCTCTCAAATTTCAAAGACGTCTATTCAATTGTTAAGATACCGGAGTGTCACGGACTTGGTGTTTCCAAAGAACCGTGCGGCCTTAGACACCTCTAAGATGCTTGAGAAGTGCTAAGTAAGCCTTTGTGGGTCTCTAGCTTAGTGAGTAACTAAAGCTAGGTGAATGCGGAAGCTTGGTGTGTAAGAAGAGAAATGTAGGCAAGAGAGCTTAGAAGGCAATTGAACTTGTATTGCTTGGATTGTTGGGTGGATGGTGAGCAAATGAGCTCCCTCCTCTATTTATAGGCCAAGGGCCTTTACAAGGAAAGGTGGAGAGATTTCTGGAATCCTCCATATCTAGAATGTTCTATACAATTCTAGTATATACAATTCTATACAAGTCTAGACAACTCTACAATACTCTAGAGAATTTCGGAGAAGTGTGGAGAAGTCTAGAATATTCCGGATGCCATGTAGGATGCCAAGTAGGATCCTACGAAGCGTCTGCGTGGCGCCTGTGTGGCGCCTTCGTGGCGTAACCTCAAAAGGCAGGGCGTGACATTCTCCCCCACCTAAGTTCGTGACGTCCTCGTCGCGTTCTGCTTGAACTGCTGGATGTGTTTTGCAAACTGCCAAAGGGTGTCTTCATGCTCCCAGCTTGCTTCACTATCCGGCAAGTTTTTCCATTTCACCAAGTACTCTGTGTACTTGGGGACTCCGCTTCTGCTCGCTTGTCGGTCGGCGAGGATGCACTCTACTTCCTTATCGAAGGAAGTGACCACGGCAGTAGGAGCTCGGTGTGATATACCTCGAGTTGGATCATCCTTGTCTTCATGGTAAGGCTTGAGCTTGCTGACATGGAAAACTGGATGAATCTTGATCTTCGGTGGTAGCTCCACCATGTAGGAGACCTTTCCAACTCGTTTGATAACTGGGAAGGGACCTTCGTAGCGTCGTACTAACCCCTTGTGCACTGCTCGCAAAGACTTGAACTGTTGGGGTAGCAACTTGACCATGACCAAGTCTCCTTCCATGAATTCTAGGGGCCTTCTCTTGGAGTCAGCCCACTTCTTCATTTTCTTGCCTGCCTTATCTAGGTAGGCTCGAGCCAAGTCGGATTGGTCATGCCATCCCTTGGCGAATCTGTATGCTGCCGGGCTCTTGCCATCTCCGCTTGATGCCATAGCGTTAGGCGTCATGGGTTGTCGCCCGGTCACTATCTCGAAAGGACTGTGGTTGGTAGCCTCACTCCGCTGCAAGTTGTAGGCAAACTGTGCTATTCCAAGGAGTTTGGCCCAGTCCCGCTGGTTGGCACTAACATAGTGCCTCAAGTATAGCTCTAGGAGCGCGTTGATACGCTCCGTTTGTCCGTCGGATTGGGGGTGAAAGCTAGTAGAGCAGTTGAGACCCGTACCCATCTTCTGAAAGAGTCCCGTCCAGAAGCGGCCTGTGAAACGGGGGTCTCTGTCACTCACTATGTTTTGTGGCAACCCCCATTGCTTGACCACATGGTCAAAGAAGAGCTCTGCTGTCTGCTCGGCCGTACAATCTGCAGGGGCAGGTATGAAGGTGGCATACTTGCTGAATCGATCCACCACTACGATGATGCTGCCACATCCATTAGACTTGGGTAGGCACGTGATGAAGTCCATTGAAACACTCGCCCATGGACCCTCTGGGACAGGTAGTGGCTCTAATAGACCGGCCGGCTGCTGCTGCTCTATCTTGTCTTGTTGGCAAACAAGACAAGTGCGTACATAGGCCTCGATGTCGTCACGCATCCGGGGCCAGTAGTACGAATCCTCAAGGATGGCCTGTGTGCGCCTCATTCCTGGGTGTCCGGCCCACATGGTGTCATGGCATTCCTTGATGAGTTCCCTTCGCAGGTTCCCCCACTTAGGCACAAATAGCCTGTCGCCCGTAGTGAGGAGAAGATCATCCCTAAGCCAAAAGCGTCGAGTCTTGCCATCCTTGGTGAGTTGAATGAGACTCTTGGCTAGGGGGTCATGTTGTAGTCCCTCTTTGATGCGATCCATAAGAGGGTGTTGTGGTCGACTAATGGCCGCGAGTTCTGCTTTGCGGCTGAGGGCATCCGCTACGACATTGGCTTTGCCTGGCTTGTACTCCAAGCGATAAGTGAACTCGGCCAAGTAATCTTGCCACCGTGCTTGCTTAGGGCTAAGCTTCTTCTGTGTCTGGAAGTAGCTAGTGGCAACATTGTCCGTCATGATCACGAACCGTGCCCCAAGTAAGTAGTGTCTCCAAGTGCGAAGGCAATGGATGACTGCGGTCATCTCCTTCTCTTGCACCGTGTAGCGCCGCTCGGCATCATTGAGCTTGCGGCTCTCATAGGCTATGGGGTGTCCCTCTTGCATGAGAACTCCCCCAATGGCAAAGTCCGAGGCATCAGTGTGTACCTCGTAAGGCTTAGAGTGGTCCGGTAGGCAAAGTATGGGTTCCTCCATCACTGCCTTCTTCAAGTCATCAAAGGAAATTTGGCATTCCTCCGTCCATCTCCATATGCGTCCCTTCTTCAGCATGTCCGTCAAAGGAGCGGCTCGTGCTGAGTAGTGTTTGATAAAGCGGCGGTAGTAGTTGACAAGGCCCAAGAATGATCGTAGTTCGGGCACTTTGGTGGGTGGCTCCCAGTTCCGTATGGCTTGCACTTTGCTTTCATCCATTAAGAGCTTCCCATCCTTTATCTTGTGACCCAGGAACATCACCTCTTGTTGGGCAAATGAACATTTTTCCCTTTTCACATAGAGGTCGTTCTCCCGGAGAACTTGGAAGACGGTCTTCAAGTGTTGCACGTGATCTTCCAAGGTGGTGCTATAGATGACGATGTCGTCCAAGTATACCACCACAAAGCGGTCCAAGTAGGGATGGAATAGGTTGTTCATCAAAGTGCAGAATGTGGCTGGTGCATTGGTGAGACCAAATGGCATGACTAGGAATTCATAAGCGCCATACCTTGTCACGCATGTGGTCTTGGGCTCATCTCCTGCCGCAATACGTACTTGATAGTACCCCGAGCGCAAGTCCAACTTGGTGAAGTAGCGTGCTCCCCCAAGTTGGTCGAACAAGTCTGCGATGAGAGGAATGGGGTACTTGTTCTTTATGGTCACCTTGTTGAGAGCTCTATAGTCGATGCACATCCGCAATGACCCATCCTTCTTGCGTTGAAACAAGACAGGTGCGCCATAAGGGGCCTTCGATGGTCGAATGTAGCCCGCATCGAGTAGGTCGTTGAGCTGTTTCCGCAATTCCTCCAACTCTGGTGGTGCCATGCGGTAAGGTGCCATGGATGGTGGCTTGGAACCTGGTTCCAGCTCGATCTTGTGATCTACCTCCCTTCGGGGTGGTAGTCTCTTTGGTTGCTCCGAGGGCCTGACATCGTTGTACTCGCATAGTACTGAGCGGATCTCCGTGGGCATGTCCTCATGTGGGGAGGACTCTAAGGGGTCTTTCGGTGAGTCGAGTAGGGTGGCTAAGTAGCTAACTTCCCCCTTCTTGGATTGCATGGCAGATAGGGAGCGTGCCTCAATCTTAACCCCTCGTTCGACTGGCACCATGCATGTGGTATTGCCTTCCGTGATACACATGGTGTTAGTGTAGGGGATGAGGAAGGCCTTTACCTTGTCCAAGAATTCTATTCCAAGGACTAAGGCAAAGTCGTCCATGGTTACCACCGAGAGATCAATGAGGCCATTCCATTGGCCTATGTGGGCATGTATGCCTCGGGCAGTGCCATATATGGCCTTGGCTGCTGAGTTGACGGCCTTCATGGAACCGTCCTCCTTGGTGTACTTGAGGCCTAGTCGCTTGGCCTCGTCGATGCTTATGAAGTTGTGGGAGGCGCCGGTGTCTACCAATGCTCTAGTAGACGTCCCCCCTATGGTTGCTTCAACGAACATGAGCCCTTTAGGTGCTGCCTTAGGGGCCTCCATCTTTGCCTTGATAGCATTGAGGATTTGAAGCGAACCCATGTGTGCCTCCTGCTCAAGCGTCATAGCATTGGCGGTATTCTTCTTTGGGCAAAACCGTGTCCAATGCATTTCACCACATATGAAGCAGGGTGATGGTGGTTGTTTATGGGGCTTGTTGCCTCCATCTTTCCGGAAGCCTTCTTTGTGAGGGGCAGTGTTGGTGGCATTAGAAGTGCTGCCCTTGTCTCCCCCACCTTTGCCGAAGTTCCGGGTCTTGTCCTTGGGCTTGGCAAAGTCTTTCTTGGAGCTGAAATCGATCAATGCCTCCGCTTCTGTGATGGCAGTGGCAAGGTCCTTCACTCCACGTCGTCTTAGCTCTGTCTTGGCCCATTGTTGTAGGCCATCCATGAAGAAGAAGAGAGACTCCTTCTCTGAGAGCTCAGGGATCTCAAGGGTGAGAGAAGTGTACTCCTTGACATAGTCTCGGATGGTCCCTGTTTGTTTGAGCCGGCGGAGTCTGCCCATAGCTTCTTCCTCGGCATTCTCAGGATAGAAGTGCCTCTTAAACTCTTTACGGAAATCAGCCCAAGTATCAATAGAAAGTGTACCTCTATCGATATCGCCATGTCTACGCCTCCACCATAGCATAGCATCGTCCACTAGGTAGAGGGTGGTGGTGTTGATCTTTGTCGCCTCATCCACTATCCCTTTGGCGTCAAAGTATCGTTCCATGCCAAATAGGAAGTTTTCTACCTCCTTGGCAACACGTTCCCCCTTGTAGCACTTGGGCTTGGGGACGTCGATTCTGGGAGCTCCGGCCTCCCGAGTAGCAGTGGCACCGTTTGCTACGGCTTGCTTGCAAATGGCCCAATCGGCACGCATGTCTGTCATGAATGTCCGAATGTTGCCAAGCTCTTGATCCATATAACCACGTAGGGTGGCTATCTCGTCGCGAAGAGAGCGTAGCTCCTTGCGATGGTCTCCATCAAGGGCATTGAGTTGTCCCTTCATGGTGTCTTGGAAGTCGGCGTCATCGGACTCCAGTTCTTCCAAGCGTTGGTGAGTCTCCACTATACGCTCCTGCATGATGGCCATAGTGCCTTCTATGTCATCGATGCGTGTCTCAAGGCTTGATTGAGCGTCCTTGGACTTGGACTTCGACCTTGCCTTGGTGTTAGTGGGTGGGCGTTGATTCTCCCTGCCGCGTTCTTGCTCCTCCACGGCTGGGGTGATGGTTGAGTTCATCTCTGCCATAGTCTCTTGCAAGTAGGTTGTGATCCTTCACGAACCGTGCTCTGATACCAACTGTCACGGACTTGGTGTTTCCAAAGAACCGTGCGGCCTTAGACACCTCTAAGATGCTTGAGAAGTGCTAAGTAAGCCTTTGTGGGTCTCTAGCTTAGTGAGTAACTAAAGCTAGGTGAATGCGGAAGCTTGGTGTGTAAGAAGAGAAATGTAGGCAAGAGAGCTTAGAAGGCAATTGAACTTGTATTGCTTGGATTGTTGGGTGGATGGTGAGCAAATGAGCTCCCTCCTCTATTTATAGGCCAAGGGCCTTTACAAGGAAAGGTGGAGAGATTTCTGGAATCCTCCATATCTAGAATGTTCTATACAATTCTAGTATATACAATTCTATACAAGTCTAGACAACTCTACAATACTCTAGAGAATTTCGGAGAAGTGTGGAGAAGTCTAGAATATTCCGGATGCCATGTAGGATGCCAAGTAGGATCCTACGAAGCGTCTGCGTGGCGCCTGTGTGGCGCCTTCGTGGCGTAACCTCAAAAGGCCGGGCGTGACAGGAGGCTAACTAATATTAACGGTTTAGATCATGGACTAGAGATGGAGATTAAAAGAGATTCCTCCCTCTTAACTCCAATTGGATAGAGGTTGAGTTATCTCATAACTCTTCGTCACCCAATTAATTATAATAAACATCACTTTCTTTTTAATAATTGCACTATAAGATTAGAACATCAAGGCCTTATCTTACTAAAGCTTACTTATATTTTCTACTCCTTGAGTAACCATTTCAAACCTCGTGATAACTGAATTAAATTTTTTTGCAAAATGTATTTAAAATAAATATATAGAAATTATTTTAGTAAGCAGTTTACTAAAAAACATGATCAGGTTCTAACGAGACATTCTATCTCTTTTATAAAGTGTGTGGATTCCTTATTGAGCATTTGTGTTACCACAGCTACCCAATATTATCATAAGACCATATAAGGAGGTCTCACACTTTGTAGGTTAAAGTGACCAGCATCGGAACCTTAGTCCACTAAATCTCTCAGAATTCAGAGCTTAATGCATTTAGTAAATACGAATACACCAAAAATAATGACATTAATTTTATTAGTGTAGTCTTATGGTGATCCAGTTTAGTATACGCCAAGCACACAATAACACACCCAGCTACCCCAACGATCAAGACAAAACCATCATATCTCATAGAAGCCAATGTATTACAATCTTACAGATGAAAGTGCCAAACTTTTATCACCAATGCGAACAATGCCGAGATGCAAGAAACCGGTGAAAACCTAAATCTCATGTGTTTACACCCATAAGTCACTTATAATGCAACTTGTGGACCTCGAAGCATCTCAGGCAATCTTAAATGCTCAATACATGAATAATTTATTTCGATAATAGTAAATCATATTTATTATTAATAAACCATCCAATAATCATACCGAATTGGTTTTCAGGCACTAAATTCCAACAAATACAAGTTCCAGCAACTCAAGTATTGCAGACAACAATTGAGGATAGAAGAGGATCAATAACTCCACTAATTAAAGCACCCTTGCTTCTAAGCTGCAATAGATAATCCAATGCTCTCTCTGTGATAACCTCCCCGGGGATCATTACAGGAATCCCCGGTGGGTATGGACATATAAGCTCCCCGCATATTTCACCAAGACTCTCTCTTAAACTCACTTTTCTTTTACTTGCAAAGAAGGCCTCTCTTGGGCTCAAGCTCATCTTTATGTCCTCAAAGGTCGAAAACTCAATGTCATCCAATCTGCCATTCATACCTTGATTTGATGACGAACTTTCTGATAAATGCTTCAATCCTGACACTAGTCTCGGGACATGCTCTCTACAAGTTCCTAGATTAATTGCCAAAGTAATCGATCGTGTTCCTACAAGTTCAGAAGCCACCCCATAATCCTCACTTAAAATATCATTTGCTTCATATCCAGAAAGACCAAGCTGCCACACGCCAATAGTAATTCGCAAGGGATCCATGGCAGAACAGCTAGAGAAGGTTGGAGATTTTAGAACTGAAATATTTGGTATTTTATCGATCAGAATTTTTAATTCAACAGCCAATTCCATTGCTTTGTTGAAAATTGTTTTCGGGTTTTCACTTAGTTGAGCCCTCGCAGCATCTAATGATGCTAAAAGCAAAGAACTTGGACTAGTGCTTTCAAGAGTTTGAAGGCATCTGCAAACCCTCTCTCTATCTACAAGATCTCCTGACATATGTAACATCGATGACTGTGTAAGAGAGCACAAAACTTTGTGAGTGGACTGCACAGCAAGATCAGCACCTTGGTAGAGGGCTGTACAAGGCATGTTTGGATGAAATCCGAAGTGCGCACCATGAGCCTCATCGACTATCAAAGGAATATTGTAAGAATGACATAGCTTGGAGATCTCACTCAAGTTGCTACATATACCCTGGTAAGTAGGGGAAGTGACAAAAACTGCAGCTGGCTTTCGATGTTCCATTTCTAATTCCTTGATTGCTTTCTCTACCTGCAATACCAATTTTAGAATAATATTAACTATGACAGTGTTAAAATGATATTCCATTTCACTTGTACTTCTTCTTTCCCTTTTGTTTGTTGATAACCAAGTACGTTTTAACTAGGTTTTACAAAGTTCAACCCATAAACTAACTAAATAATTAATATTTGGTACAGTTGCCTCTCATGCATACGACCATGAATTTGATTTATTGTGAGCATACTTGCCTGTAACAGAGTGATTCCACCAGCAAGGTCCCAATTAAAATCATACTCGGGAATGATGTACTTTGGTAGAGCTCCAGACAATACCATGGCAGATATAGCTGATATATGGGAATTCCGAGGGAGAATTAGAGAGTCTCCGGGGGAACAAGTGGCCATAATTGCCGCTTGGATTCCACAAGTTGTACCCCCAACAAGGAACCATGTCTTTGATGCTCCAAACAGTTTGGCTGCTTGTTTCTGTGCATCTAGAACTGGCCCTTCAGGAGCAAAGAGGTTGTCAAGCGCGGGTATGTCATGAGTGAATGGTCTCTTACCAATGAGGCGAGTCAGTGACCATGGAGCAGCTCGGCCTCTGTTATGCCCCGGGAAGTGAAAGCTGGCAGGATCTTGTTCTGCTGCAGCTTTTAATGCACTAACAAGAGGGGTGATATCTTCTAGCCTAGACTCGTGAGAATCAGAAATGACAAGGTCATTCTCTATGACGGTCCTTGTTTTTCCTGCCAGGCTTCTCTTATCATGCTTCGTAACTGGCTCTTCAAGGCTTCTTTCCTGCCACACATTCTTTTGAAGAATTAGCAAATGCATTTTTCCAAGATTATGGTTTAATAGGAAATTCAATAAATAAGTTTCACATAATAACAGATCTAACATGCCTACTCTAAAATTTTCCTTACGAACCAAAGTTTTGTCAGCATAATTATGTGGCTTTAGGCAATTGATGTAGCTTGTAAAGCAAAATGAAAACTAGTTTTGTATAGTGAAGAAAAATTTATTGTGATCGCAAGCACATGTGACTAAAGATTCAGTTCCTACTACCCAAAAATGTGATTTCTCAGTATGCCTCAAAACTGGTGGATAATGAATTAGTTCAGTGTTCTCAAAGCGACCGACATCAACTTATTTCAGAACTAACAAAACAAGGTTCAACATATTGATTATTGTTAGAGAAATCACAAGCTGACTATTGTTTCCCTTCCACTACTTTCCGATTCCAATACCACCTTCATGTCCATTAATACAGCAGCCCAAGTAGGGGTGCAACTTGGGCCTGCCCAACCCGAACCCGCACAAACCCTATTGTGGATGAACCCAGCCCAGATTTCAATCCGGGCTAGACCCAACCCGACATGCTAGGGTCGGGTCGAGTCAACCATGTTAACCGGGTTCACTTTTTTAAAAAAAAAAACTTTTGAAATTGAATCTGGACATGAAGAAAAAAATTCGGGTCGGGTCAACAGGGTGGGCCGGGTTTCCATTTTTTTAAAATTTGAAATTGAATCTGGATGAGAAAATTTTCTTTAAAAAAAATCAACTTCTAAGATAAGAAAAAAAATGTAACGAATAATTTAAAAATAGAAAAAATAAATTTTACCTTCCTACAAATAATTGTTTTTAATAAAAACTTATAAAAATAAAAATAAGATCAAGATCTAATTTATGTTCTTATATCTATATATCTATATAGGTTTATTATTACAATGTATCTCTTACACATATATTATGTATATAAATGTTATAAATCAAACCAACTCCTCTTATATATATATATATACATATTGGTTAAAAATCACATATTTGCCGTATATATATCATCATATTTAGATTTGTATATAGATATATAGATATGTATCTATACATATACAAGTCAAAGTAGAAAGGGGGAGAGAGAGAGAGCCGTCTGGTGACGGCGGTGCGATGCGGCGGTGCACGGTGGGGCGATGCGGCGGTGGCAGTGGCGGTGGGTGGGTGGATATATATATTTATATAGATGAGAGAGATATCCCAACGTTTGCAGAGAGAGAGAGAGGAGTTTAGGGATTTGTTTTGGAGAATGAAGAGTTTAGGGTTTTGTTTTGGATAAGTTAATATCAACCGTTAGATCAAAGTTTAAATAGTCTAGATTTTTTTTTTTTTTAAAAATCGGGTCACAGATTGGGTTGAACCCAAACCCAACCCAATTTATATTGAAACCCATGTTGACCCAACCCAACTTAGGCCCAATTTGCAAAATTAGTGACCCAAGCCCGAAAATTCTCGGGCTGGGCCGGGCTTATCCCGCCCAAGTTGAAGGCCTAAGCCCAAGCACCTTTGAAGCTTACCCCAAATATTTTCTTATCGTGGCATGCTTAATGGAATGCTCTCCTGATATTTTACAATCTCAAAGGGTATCTTGATGGTTCCTTCCCTTGTCCCTTGGCAATGGTTACTGAAAATGACAAAGAGATTTTGAATCCCGCCTATATTAGATGGATTTGTCAAGCTCAGTTGCTCATGCCTCTCTTTCTAAAAAGCTTCATCCGTTTGTAGCTTCGGCTAAGACATCTCATGAAGTGTTGTCTCGTCTTTAGACCACATATGCCAAGCCATCATGTTTGTGAATCCTACGAATAAAGGAGAAACTCAACGCCCCTCAAACTGGTCACAGAGTTACTGACTACATGCAAAATGTAAAAAGTGCCACTGATAAGTTATCCATGATTCGCACCAATCCAGTTGAAGAAGAAAACTTGGTCCTTGACATACTCAATGGCTTAGATCCCGAGTTCAAAGATATCTCAACAACAGTTTGGGCTCGCGACAGTGATATCTCATTTGAAGAGCTTCATGAGAAACTATATGAACATGAAGCCTTTCTCAAAGGATTTTCCCAACGTTCTACTGATGTTCTGATACCATGTTAACAACCCAACTAATCTAAAAACTTAAGCTGTTAGAGAGTATGTAACTTTAATATTTAATCCTTCAACACGCCCTCTCACATGTGGCCTACTTTTTGGTCCAACATGTGTAACAACTTTTCAACAAAGGGTGGCGGTGAGATTTTAACATGAGACCTTTAACTCTGATACCATATAAACTTTTAACACACAAAAAGGTTTTGGAAAAACTCAAATATTTAAGTTACTTTGTATCATATTTATAAAGAGATACGTCGACTATAATCATAATTGAAATAGAAAATATTAATTACACGGAATCAATGTCTAAACTCAAGGAGAGTTGTACAATATAATCTATAAAACATAATTAAACATATAAAGAGAAATCCCAAGTAATCAGCTTGTGAAAATCCCAAATAATCAGATTGTGATTTCATTGATTTCTCTAACAATTACATTCGAGTAGCAAGACTCTTAGAAACATAAACTTTTGGGTTTAACCCTCCGTTATTTGAAATAGTTGACAGAATAGTGATATCAAAACCATCAGCACTTGGCTTATCATTGTCGAAAAGATTCATTTGTCTTACAAAATCCGCCTACTTGATTAAAGTTTTGAATACTCAAGGTTAGAGACCAGGAGCAATTACTAAACATTGGTTTGTTATGAAATTTTCTCTCAATTAAAATCAAATATACATCTCCTTAAAAGTTTAAACCATCTGCAATTTCATTGCAGAACCAATACCCTTATAAGATCCCTATTTCACTTGATAGGAGATCAAATGCATACTGTATATCTATATATATATATATATATATTATTGTTAAAAATGTAACTAAAGGCATTATGTAATACCTTTTCTTCATCCCAAGCTTATGCTAGGAAATAATTTACCCAAACTTTCAACACTCCCTAACTTTTCTAATCTAAATTATTTATAAATTTTGAGATATATCATGAATTAATGAATATTAACAGATTCCATATCCAAAGTCAATATAAATATACACAAAAACTTAAAGAGGATATCTCAGAATAAATGCTAATTTGGACTCAAATGTAGGGATTCAACTTGTACCTTCTCTCAAACCCTATTTTGTTAAGCTATATTCACCTGTGAGATTTCACGCCGCCTCGCCTCGTCGCCGACCTACCCTTGCCATCGCCGCCGCGGCGCATACCTCTCCCTGTCATACTCCTCTCTCTCGTACTTATTACTGGCATGGTATATATAAATAGATATATAATTGATTTATATTTTCAAGGGTTGTGAAAACCCCCCTGTAGTTTGCGCAAAACTCCCGTTTATATTATAAAATGTGTATAAATTTATTATGGTTCAAAAATGTTGTAAATTACTCCAAAATGATATGAAATTCCTAATATACCTCTTATAACATAATAAAAATATCAAATATTGAATTAATAATAAATGATTTATAATAAAAATAAAATGAATAAATATATAAAATAAAATGAATAGATATTAAATAAATAAAGAATAAAATAAATAAATGATAAAAATAAAAATAAAACAATTGAAAGAATCGGCTTATTCTTTCAAACAAAATAATTTTAATATTTTTGAAATATAAATTTGTAATTCTTTTGTTGATGATTTTCTTAAATATATTTTTTATGAACATATTTTTTGTTTTTTGTTTTGTAATTTTATTTTATTTTTGTAAAAACACTTATATTAATGGTATTTTAGACAATTTACTTCACAATAAAGGCAATTCGCACATATTTTCGAATAATATGGTCTTAAAGAACCATATGAGGTTATACGCACTATAAATATACTTTAGGAGGTTAAAAGCTCACGACCCTATTTTCAATTTTATATCTATTTATGTATATGGAGAGAGAGAGAGAAAAAAAAAAAAAAGAGATAAAAGATGTTTTTTTTCCCTTTTTTATTCTTTATATATATATATACTACATTTGTTCCATAAAGGTTGTTCAATTTTGACTTTTTAATATTTTATGGATTTGGGATCTAGTGTGTGCAATTTTTATTTTTGTCCTTCACAATAAAGTATTATGATGAGTCGTGTTTGTTTGAAGTTAATGAAAAAAGGGTAGTTGAGGAAAGTGAAAAGTTATATTCGATTGGGATTCGAAACTGGATAAGTATTTTAGAACAAGTAAAGTTAAAAAAAATAGATAAATAATATGAACGGAGGGAGCACATATATATTACATATAAAGAGAAAAAACTGATCTGGGTCTTGTTTGGCTTTTATATATATATATATAAAGAGAGAGAGAGAGCAATAATCTCATGCTCTTGCTGAGTAAGAAAATTGATACTCATCTATCACAATGATCATCAGGTATCATTATATATATAAATAGATTGGGTAAAGTGCATTAAACATCTTTTATTTTACTCTACATTCCAAGAAATCTTTCAAACTTTAAAAATAGCAGAAAATCCCTATACTATGGTAAAGAATGAAAATAACCCGGCTGAATTATTATTGTGCACTAAACCCCCTAAACTATAACAAAAAAAATAATAATAACCCATTGTCTTCAGTTTTTTAATGATTATAATATCAGTTCTTATTGAATTATACATTTTTCTCATGTTATGTATATGTAAATGCAGAAAAGTTACACAATAGATATTTGGTTAAAACTTTGGATCATTTCTCATTAATCAAAGTCCTCTATTTATACAAATTGTGATAAATGGGTCAAGCCCATGTACTCAGGTTTATCAACCCCTTAAATCAAGGGATTTGATAAACCCTAACCTTATTTGGACTCTTCATACTATAATTGGATTACTTCTTGCCTTGTGGACCACACTTTAGCTTCTAGAAATTTCCATGGGTCCATTGTTGTTTTTCGGCCTGCTTGTTTTCAGCCCATCCGCCTTCCGGCCCATCGGTCTCTGGCCCATCCGTTGTCGGCCCATCAGTCCAGTGGCCCATCTATAATTGGGCCAAATATTTCAACCATTACACAGGCCCCTGAGGTTATGGGCTTGACATTCTTTCTAAAGCCCATGACCTAATAAATGTAAATACCTATGTATATATACACTAATAGCTTTTATGGGAAATGAAGATGATGAGTTGTCATGTCATTATTGTCTACTTAATGATATGCCAAAACGTGAGGCCATTATTCCCTTAAATCTCGCACCATGACGGCTTTGGCGTGCCTTTCGGACTTCGTGCAGCCTTTTTGGCTTCCTTCTCTCCTTCTATAAAAACCCCATTTTTCTTCACTTCTCATCACATTTCATACTTTGTAACTCTATATTCTTGTCTCTGCCTTATTTAGTTCTTCATTACTGGGATTCGTTTATTTGTCATTGTCGCCGTTCATTCCGTTGCTCATCTCAGATACCATAGAAACCTGCTGTTACTCAGAGCTTTTGTAACTCTTCCTTCGCCAACTAAGTAAGTCGATCGGTTTTCTTCCTTTCTTCTTTCTTTAATTTATCACCTTTACCTCCTTCTGTCTCTTCTACATTTCTTAACATTATGTCCGATAGTGACGATACCCGGTCGGTAGAGGAATTAGCTTTACCTTCTGCCTCAGGTACCGATTCTACTAGCAGTGACACTCCCCAGCCTGTTTCTAAAGGAACCAGAAAGACCACTCTCAAAAGTACTAACCTTCCGGGTTCCTCAGCGACCGGTCCTGCGAAATCCAAACCTTCTGAACCATTCGTAGTGGCCCCACTTAAGAGGACCCGACCTGAAGTAGACGTCAAACACCTTCGGGCTGAGACCCATGTTCCCCAGGACGTTGATGTGTCCCCCTATCCTGGTTACCTAGACTTTACCCAGAGCCAGGGCCTAGCCCCCGGTAGCATTCTGCTATCGGCATCTCATCTTAGGGTTCTAAGGTTTCCTCTTCATCCTTTTTTTCACTATGTATTTTTCATGCTTGGGTTGCACCCTCTTCAACTGAACCCGAACAACATTAGGATCATATCCATGCTACTGTTGTACAAGAGGGATATGGATCTGAATTTAGGGCTGGCCGACCTCCTCCTTTGTTATTTTTTCCAAAATGCCAGAGCGAGTAGAGGTAGATACAACCTTTTCCCCTTTCACGGCCGCATCATCTGTACCGATACTGAAAAATCGGACAAGGGATGGAAAGAACGAATGGTAGTAGTGAGTGGCAAGTGGTCGTACCTTTTTTCTCGTATTTTCCCGATCCCCAACAAGTTCGGTCCCATTCGCCTGCCTGTCTACCGCCCCCTTCATAAGGCTTCTTGCCTCTGTAACCATTGTGACCTTCACCGGGGGGACTACGCCTTCAAATTTTTAGGTTATGAGGACAAGGATCTTCCCCTTACCTTTATAAAACAGCGGATAGGTCTCTTGAAAACCCATGTTTGGGGCAAGACCCGATCGGCTACTGACCTGCTGACCCTGGACAATCTTAAATCGATCTCTAACTTGGGCGCTGGTGTTGACAGGATGGACTTGCCTGATAAACCTATGTCCGCCAGAATCCCTCAAGTTCCCGAAGGGATTACGCTTGTTGATGCTGTGCCGTTGTCAACAGCACCGCCTTCGACTTCGGTGCCTCCTCCTGTTCAGAGCCCGCCAGCGCCACTAGCGCAGAACCCATCGGTTCCTCCTCCGCCTCCTGTCAATGCTCCGACTGTGAGGACCCAATCCAGTACAACTGGTGGAGTGGGTACTAAAAGGGCCAGGGCACAAGCCGAGAATGCTTCTTCAAGCAAGGCTCCTGCTGCCCCTGAATCATCCCAAGCTCTGATCCCTTGGGAGCCTAAGTTTCTGCTGCCAGATGGAACTCCAGTTTGTGCTGATCAAATCACTTTTAACCATCCGGAAGCTCTTCGGGCTATGGCCAAAGGGATCTGGACACCAGCTGATAGGGCGGCTCAGTCAAAAATCACCAGGACTGATCTGGCTAAGAAGACTTCGATAATGGTTATGGAGGTAAAAGACTTCAATCATCAGTTTGTGTTTTCTATTTCGTTTGTTGACCGCTATTTGTGTAATAATCCAATTTTTATTGTGCAGCTTCTCTACGGCGTTCAGGCCTACAACAGCCTCCTTGAGACTGATGTCAGAGAGATGGCCGGTATGAAGGCCCAAATAAAGCAGAATGAGATCCACCGGGTTTCTTTAGTCAAGGAGGCGGATGGTCTGCGCCAGACCGTTTCTGAACAGAAGACTCTTCTGGAAACCGGTGAGGCGGAAAAACAAACCCTGATTGGCGAAAAGCTGGTTATGGCTGCCGAGCTGGAAAAAACGAAAGAGGTTGCTAGGCAGATGGCAGCTGAAAAGGCTGAATCTGATAAACTCTTGGCAGAATCAGAAAGGCTTCTTTCCCTGGAGCGGGAAAAGGTAGAGGTGTGCCGTCTGGGAGGGATTGACATGTTCAAAAGATACAGTGTCATCTGTGACCTCCGAGCGGTCAGGGCCTGGAGATGTAGGCATGAAATGGAGCATATCCCTCTGGAATCCCGGGAATTCAAGACCGCAGAGGCATTCGATGCCCATATGGGAATACCCTTTTCCTTATGAAAACCCTCCTGCCTCTGAGAACGAGGAGCGCTTTGCTGCCCTCCTGAAGGGGAAAGAATACCATCCTCCCGAACAATAGCCAGGGCAATTTTATATGTTTTTGTTTCCCCCAATGGGCTAATTTCTTGTAACTTCCTCCATTTTTAATGAACAAGAACTTTTATCCCCTTTTTTCCAATAATTATTCGTCCTTTGTGTGGGTTTTTATCGTTTCGTACTTAGCTTTTATGAAGCAATCGAGTCTTCGGACATATGGCTCCTGAGGCTATTTATTATTTATTCTAAATTCACACATTTAGTGTGAATTTCATCCTCTAATTAGTTCAAATCAGGTTTGAACTCAAACACTTAGGAAATTTTTAGCAAATTGTAAAGCCTTCGGGCATTTGGCCCCTGAGGCTTGGTTTCATCCTCTGGTTTGTTCAAATCAGGTTTGAACTCAAACACTTAGGAAATTTTTGCAAATTGTGAAGCCTTCGGGAATTTGGCCCCTGAGGCTTGGTTTTATCCTCTGGTTTGTTCAAATCAGGTTTGAACTCAAACACTTAGGAAATTTTTAGCAAATTGTAAAGCCTTCGGGCATTTGGCCCCTGAGGCTTGGTTTCATCCTCTGGTTTGTTCAAATCAGGTTTGAACTCAAACACTTAGGAAATTTTAGCAAATTGTGAAGCCTTCGGGCATTTGGCCCCTGAGGCTTGGTTTCATCCTCTGGTTTGTTCAAATCAGGTTTAAACTCAAACACTTAGGAAATTTTTAGCAAATTATAAAGCCTTCGGGCATTTGGCCCCTGAGGCTTGGTTTCATCCTCTGGTTTGTTCAAATCAGGTTTGAACTCAAACACTTAGGAAATTTTATAATCCTAGAGCCTTGCACAAAAGTAGAATTTATTTTTATTGAAATGAATTTGAAAATCATGAAGCAGAGGTATCGATATCGGGCACAGATGCTTCGTAACAAAGGTGTCATAGAAAGACACAGTTTTATTTCTTAACAAGAAAAACAACTATCTAAGGATAATACCTCTTTAACCGATAAGCATTCTGAGAGTTGGACTCGAGGCGGCCTGTTTCGTTCTTCCGAACCTGATAAGCATCGCGTCCGATAACCTCAACCACTGTGTAAGGTCCTTCCCATGTCTCTCGTAATTTGCCTACAATACCAATCTTCCTTCTGAGCACCATATCGCCTACTTGGAATTCTCTTCTTTTGACTTTCTGATTGAAACGTGCTCTGACCTGCTGCTGATAGGCAGCCAGTCTTATCCCGACGGCTTCCCGTTTTTCTTCCAGGAGATCTAGATCATGGGCTAGGTGCTGATTGTTTGGACCTTCTTCCCAGGCTTGACTCCTTAAAGTAGGTACTTTTAGCTCGGTCGGGATAACTGCTTCGGCCCCATAAGCCATGGCGAAAGGGGTTTCTCTAGTTGGCTGTCTCGGAGTAGTCCTGTAGGACCACAACACCTCTGGCAATTTCTCCAACCAAGCCCCTTTTGCGTCTTCAAGTTTTTTTCTCAGTGTGTCAAAAATTGTTCTATTCGTCCTTTCGGCTTGCCCATTTCCCTGCGGGTAGCTGACGGAAGAAGTGTTTTGATTGATCCCATGCTTTGATAAAAATGCTTGAACCCTTCTGTTGTCCAGGTTGGTGCCATTGTCCATCATTATGGTTCGGGGTAGGCCGAACCTACAGATGATGTGGCTCCAGATGAATTTTATAACATGGCTGCCTGTTATGGTGGGGTATGCCTCCGCTTCCACCCATTTGGTAAAATAATCGGTGGCCAGGAGAACATGTGTGGTACATCGTATTGCCTGAGGGAGAGGACCTACGATGTCCATGCCCCATCGGGCGAAAGGGTGAGGAACAATAGTTGGGTTTAAGAACTCCGGCGGTGGGTGAATGGCATCTCCATGAAACTGACATTTTTTGCAGTGTCTGACATAAATTTCAGCGTCCCTTGCCAAGTAGGGCCAGAAATACCCCTGGGTGAGGATTTTATGAGCCAGGGACCTTCCTCCAGAGTGATTGCCACAAGCTCCTGCATGGATCTCTTCCATGACTGCCGATGCCTTTGAAGGGGTCAGACATCTCAAGTATGGTCCGGAAAAAGACTTTCGGTATAGTTGGCCGTTGTATAGGGCATATCTGGCTGCCTTCATTCTTATCTTCCGGGCTTCTGATTTTGATTCAGGCAATGTACCAAATCTCAGATAATCTACTATCGGATCCATCCAACTTGGTTCCCATGGGATAACCATTACTTCTTCGGGGGGTTCCAAGCTGGATCGGGCAATGAAGTCCATTGGTACAGTGCGAGTCATACTTTCTTTTGTGGCGGAGGCTTGGTTAGCCAGATGATCTGCTGCAGAATTATCCCCTCTGGGAATCTGTTCAAAGTTTATTTGTTGGAACTCTTCAGCCTCTCTTAGAACTAGATTCTTGTAGGCTTCCATCTTCGGCTCTCGGGTTTCATACTCCCCATGTAACTGTCGCACGACTAGCTGGGAGTCACTTCGCACCTCTGCTTTCTGGACCTGAAGGCTTCGGGCTAACCGAATTCCTGCAAGGATGGCTTCATACTCCGCTTCGTTGTTAGAAGCTGGAAATTCCAGTCTAACGGATTATTGGATTTTGGTACCATCTGGTGTTACGAGTACTACCCCGACCCCTGCTCCGTTGATGTTGGATGATCCGTCTACGAACACGAACCATAATCCAGGTTCACCTTCTTCTGTGGAGTCAGCATTTTCTGTTTCTAACAGGAAATCAGCTACTGCTTGTCCTTTGATGGCCGTTCGGGGGACATAGGTTATGTCAAAAATCCCCAGTTCAATCGCCCATTTTGATATTCTCCCAGATAACTCAGGTTTCGCCATTATGGATCTGATCGGAGTTACAGTAGGTACTATGATCGGGTGTGCTTCAAATTAATGCCGTAGACGTCGCTTAGCATTGATCAGCGATAGTACCAGCTTCTCCTGCTTTGAATAACGGGTTTCTGCATCAGCAAGGGATTTGCTGGTGTAGAAAACTGGTGTCTGGTACCCTTTGCCATCCTTGACCAGGGCGGCGCTGGTAGATGTTACTGAAATGGCCAAATACAGGTGCAGCGGCTCATCGGCTTCGGGGGTTTCCAGAATCGGGGGCTTTGCCATGTAACTTTTGAGTTTGTGTAGGGTCTCCGCTTGCTCTGGCCCCCAGACTTCTCCTTGTGCCGCTTTTATTGCCTGAAAGAACGGCCTACACCGATCGGTTAGCCGAGAGATGAAACAACTTAGGGCTGCTATTCTGCCGGTTAGCACCTGGATCTCTTTCCGGGACTTTGGCTCAGCTGTTTCTACGAGAGCTTTGACTTGCGCAGGGCTAGCTTGTATTCCCGTCCGATCAACTATGTGTCCCAAAAACTGGCCTGAGGATACTCTGAAGGAACATTTGGCTGGATTGAGCTTCATATTGTACTTCCGGAGGGTATTGAATACCTGCTGTAGGTCGGCTAGATGGTCTCCTTTTACATTGCTTTTGACCACTGTGTCATCGATGTAGGCTTCGATGGTGGATCCCATCATCCCTTGGAACACCCTTCTGACCAACCTCTGATAGGTAGCTCCTGTATTCTTTAGTCCGAAAGGCATAACTGTATAACAAAATGTACCTGACTCAGTGATGAAGGCAGTCTTTTCCTGGTCCTCCGGATCCATTCGGATCTGGTTATAGCCAGAGTATGCGTCCAGAAAACTCAGGCGTTCGAATCCTGCGGTGGCATCTACCATCTGGTCGATCTTTGGTAAAGGGAAACAGTCTTTTGGGCATGCTTTATTCAGATCAGTGAAGTCAACACATACCCTCCACTTGCCGTTTTTCTTCTGGACCACCACCACGTTTGCCAACCAGGAAGGATACTGAACTTCCTTAATGAATCCTGCTTGCAGAAGCCGATCGACTTCTTCAGCTATGATCTGATTTCGATGGGCCCTCATTCGTCTCTGTTTCTGTCTAATGGGCTTTGCGCTGGGATCCACATTGAGAGAATGCAGGGCTATTGATGGATCAATACCGGTCATGTCCATATGGCTCCACGCAAATATGTCAGCATTGGATTGGAGAAGGGATTCCATTTCCTCTTTTTCCTGTGGATTGAGGCCTGAACCAACATAGGTAAATCTTTCAGGGCAATCGTGACAAATTTGAACTTCCAGTAGTGGTTCAACTGCTACCGGTGATCCCGAACCGCCCTCCTGTAATTGCTATTTGGCATCAAGTACTGTCTTGGACTGCGACTTTTGTTCCGGTTCCGTACTCCTTTTTAGACTTTTCATCGTGACTGCGTAACACTCTTTTGCAGCTACCTGATCTCCCCTGATATCGATTACGTCAACTCCGTTCGGGTCGATACACCGCATGACCTGATGCATGGTAGAAGGGACTCCGTGCATACGATGGATCCATCCTCTTCCCATGAGGAGATTATAGGAAGGTTTGACATCCACCACCACGAAAGTCTCTCGGAGTGTGCGCCTTGCTGCCGTTACTGGTAGCTGGATTTCCCCTATCGGTTCCACTCTCTTTCCATCGAATCCTGCTATCGGGCTTCTGGATGGGACTATTTCCTGGGGGCTGATTTCCAATTTCTCAAAGGCCCATTTGGTGATAATGTTGGCGCTGCTTCTTGGATCGACCATTACCCTCTTGATCAGGCAGTTGGAGACCATGAGGGAGATAACCAGGGGGTCGTCATGAGGTGTCTGAATATTCTGCATATCCGCAGAGGTGAAAATAATTCGGGCATCCTCCTTCGGGCTTCGAAACTTGGTGACTTCTCCAACCCTTCGTAACTTCTGGGCTTGCCGCATCTGTGATCTACGAGTTTCTTCCACTTCTGACCGACTGGGCCCTCCATGGACCATGTGAATGACCCGTACGGGTTGTCCCAAAGCCCCCTTGGTAGGGGCATGCGTCGCTTGATCTGATCGGGCTCCTTCCTTGGCAACATACTCGGTCAATTCTCCTTTGGCAATCATGGCTTCCACCTGTCTCCTGAGGCTTCTGCACTCATTGGCGTGGTGCCCGTATTCGCCATGGAAGGCGCAGTGCCTCGACATATCCCTTTAGTCCATCGGCTGTCTGATGGGAGGTGGTGACCGGTAGATTCCTTTGTTATTTGTTTCCTGGTACAGCTTTGCCAAGGTTACTTTTAAGGGGGTGACCTTCTCCTCAAACCTTGGTCGTTTCTCTGAGGCCGGGGAAGGAGCAGGAGGTGCGCTCGGTCTCTTCCGGTCTGGTGCCCGATCCTTTATCCTGGAAGGTTCGGACGCTCTGGCCTCTACTGTTGCAAAGGCGGTCCTTCTTTGTCGTATGGCCAACTCTTCTTCTATTCGGAGGTGCCCCTGTGCCCTAGAGTTGAGCTCTCCAATATCGGCCGGCGGCCTTTTGACTAGGGACTGATGGAACTTGGTTCCAGGGATCAGGGCCATTCTGAAGGCTTCGACGGCTGAATGTTGATCGCAGTTGTCAATTGAAGACATCTCCACATTGAACCGTGAGACAAAACTTTTCAGGGATTCGCCCTTTTCTTGGATCATGGTGAACAGACTGGAGATAGTCTTCTTCTGCCTTTTATTGCCAAAGTACTGTGCGATAAATAAATCGCATAGTCTGAGCCAACTACCGATCGATCGGGGCGGTTGCTTTCTGAACCACAGGAGGGCTGATTCGGTCAGGCTGGTGGGGAAAACTTTGCAGAGTAAGGCCTCGTTTTCGTTGTAAACATTCATCTTGGTATGGACGTGATAGATGTGTTCGGTTGGATCTTTTGTACCATCGAACAGGGTGAACTTCGGTAATCTGAACCTTTCCGGATAGGGCACGCTGGTGATCGAGACGGTGAATGGTGTCTGAACGGCGTCTATAGATGCCTCGGATGCCAGATCGATCGGGGTCTGTACTTTCAGGTCCCTGAGCACGTCTCGCTGGAATCTTGACATGATTTCTTCCAGTTTTTTCATGGTCAGGACCTCCTCGGGGTTGCGTACCCCAAGAACCTGTAAGGATGACTTGGCCTGTTCTTCACGACCGTCGGGGGCTCTAGCGGGTAGGTCTTCTTTGTCTGTCTGGCGGCCCACAGATCGTTTGTGCTGGTCGGATTGTTCGTCATCATGGGTCTCCTGTAGGTTCTGCAGTTGAGCCAGTTTTGCTGCCAGTTCGGCGTTCTGTCTTTCTAACTCGGCGGTTCTTTCATCAAGGGCTCTTCTGATCGGATCTTCTGGTTGTTGGCCTCCGTTTGGAGGCAAATCGGTCTGTTGTGATCGTGTAATCGCCATTGGTGGTATGAATCTTAGCTTTTTGTAGAGGGTGAGAAGCTTATTGAAAAAAAAGACTTCAATAATAGGGATTCCCACAGACGGCGCCAATTGTGTAAATGCAGAAAAGTTACACAATAGATATTTGGTTAAAACTTTGGATCCTTTCTCATTAATCAAAGTCCTCTATTTATACAAATTGTGATAAATGGGTCAAGCCCATGTACCCAGGTTTATCAACCCCTTAAATCAAGGGATTTGATAAACCCTAACATTATTTGGACTCTTCATACTATAATTGGATTACTTCTTGCCTTGTGGACCACACTTTAGCTTCTAGAAATTTCCATGGGCCCATTGTTGTTTTTCGGCCTGCTTGTTTTCAGCCCATCCGTCTTCCGGCCCATCGGTCTCTGGCCCATCCGTCGTCGGCCCATCTATAATTGGGCCAAATATTTCAACCATTACAGTATATGAATCGTGTGGAATAATTACTTAATTTTAAACTTTATAATCAATTTTTTTATAAGAATAAAAAAGAATTATGTTAGATTAATTATAAAAACCATGTAATAGTTTATACAAATTTGAATAGAGAGCATGCCTTCAAGTTTATAATAATTATTTCATATATAATATATGTTAATAACAAAAGTGTATTAATTATAATTTAATAAGAAAGGGCATGATAGTCATTGAATTTTTTTAAAGATAATATGACATATTTTTTTGTCATTTTCAAAGTTTTGAAGGGTTTCTTGAGAAAGAGAGTAAATTTCATCAGGGGTTAAATCACTTTACCCGAATAAATTAAAGGGTAAAGTACATACCCCCCCCCCCCCCCCAACTATTGCCCCATAGCACAAAACCCCTCAACTATTTTAATTGGGTACAATTTATCCCATTTTTATTGCAAAATTATAATTTTACCCTTACAAAAATAAAATAAAATATTTTAAGGGTTAATTAATAAATATAAAATTCAAAAATATATATATTAAATTTTTAAAAGAAATTAAAATTCGAAAAATATATATATATAAATCAAAATCAATATATTAAATTTTCAAAAAATTTTAAAATTAGAAACAAATATATAAAATTCGAAAACAATATATTAAATATCAAAAAAATATATAAAATTCGAAAACAATATATTAAATATCAAAA
This sequence comes from Cornus suecica, assembly GCA_963922005.1. Lineage (NCBI taxonomy): Eukaryota > Viridiplantae > Streptophyta > Magnoliopsida > Cornales > Cornaceae > Cornus > Cornus suecica. Next base: position 51,475,969 of record OY998240.1, on the reverse strand, counting down.
AAATATATAAAATTCGAACAATATATATAAAATTCAAAATATATATATAAATTTTGGAAACAATATATAAAATTAAAAATATATATAATCCGAAAACAATATATAAAATTCAAAAAAACATAAAATTTGAAACAAATATATATATTTTGAAAAAATATATATAAAAGAAAATCACTAATTGATGTTGGTGGTAAGTAGTTTATTTACTTTATTATAAAAGATATGACATTCTACCAATATATATATATATTTTTTCAAATTTTGTTTTTGAATTATATATATATTTTTTCTAAATTTATATGTCTTTTAAAATTTATATATTTTTTTGAATTTATGTTTTTTTCAAAATTTATATTTTGTTTTTGAATTTTATATATGTTTTTCAAAATTTATATATTTTTTTGAATTTATATTTTTTTCGAATTTTATATATATTTTTCAAATTTTAAAATATTTTTTTCGAATTTTATATATATATATTCGGAATTAATATTTTTTTTTGAATTTTATATATTTTTTCGAATTTTAATTTAGGGGTAAATGTGTCATTTACGAATTGAGGGGGTACATTGCACCCAATTGATAGTTGAGAGATTTATTTTGTAGTTAAGGGGGGGTTTATACTCTAGGCGGTAGTTGAGGAGGGGTTTTGTGCACTTTACCCTAAATTAAATGAGTCAAAATTATATACTCCTTACATAAATAGAATAACATCTTTTTTATTTTTCCATTACAATTAATATTTCTTTTACATACAAACTTTTTTTTCTTCTTCTTCAAACTCAGAATCCCAACATTCTGTTTCTTTCTCTCTTTTAATGGAAAAAAAAAAAAGTGAACTTGATTTACCCGCTCATCACGAAAATTTGGGTTGTCTTATCTTCGGGTCATACTCGGTTTACCCAAATTCAAGTTGGGTCGGTCCAACTTGCACCCCTACTCAAAATGTGCATCAAATATCAGTTGGGTTAGGGATCGTGGCTATGATCGCAATTTGTGTTCATGTTGGATTGAGACAAGGGGTATTCTATTAAATTGTTCGACCCAAACATGACACGATTAATATATGTGTCAAATATGCTCAACACTAACCCAAACCATTATTTAAATAGGTAACTGACCAACTAATATAACTTGTTTAATAATTGGATCATGTTGGGTTGACCACAACATTGTTTAATCTGTTTATCAAAAGAATTAAATTGAATTTGACACAAACTGTTTATTCTATTTATGAAAAAAAATTAAATTGAATTTGATCTAATCAATTACAACTTCTTGGTACACTTTAACCCATGACTAGTTAGAGAATAAAAAAGATAATTAAATAAAAATATAATCGGGTTCGTGTTATTTGATTTGACCCAAACATAACAGAAAATTTGAACTTATTTATGTTCAACCGAAATTCTTAATTCACGCATTGTTTATATCATGTTACCGTATTGTGTCGTATTTTGCCTACTCTAATCATGGTTAAGTGGTGCAAACCGAAGTACGCATAAGGGTGAATTCAGAATTCATGACAAAATCATTCACGAATAACTTAAAAAAAATAAATTCGGAATACATTTTCGTTTTCTCTCTGGTCATCCAAACAGAAGCTAAACTGAATTTAGCACAGAAATATGTTTGGAAAGAAAATTATAAAGTGGACCCACCTGGGAAGTACGAAGTCTTGATCTTCTGCTAAACCCCAAACTCCTATAATTCACATAACTGAGACTAAAGCAGCTCTGCCAAGAAAGATAGAGATTAGGACACAGGGTTTGTTTCAATTTGCCATCTATATATATATATATATATATATAAATGTACATATGTATACATATGTATATATATATTATGAAGATGAACACATATGTTGCATAAATGTACAACTCAAGTGTGAAAAACACACACACACATATATATATATATATATATATATGGTAAATATACACACACGATAGTAAACAACTAAGAGAACATAAACAAACCATATCGAAAACAGTGGACACCATTTTCGCTGTGTGAATGCCTCACTCTGCCAATGGTCTTTAAAGTGTCACAAAACAACAGGGGATATTATTGGAAGCGGGTCCTCTATATTGGCCTGCGTCGGTGCAAAAAATTTGTGGCTATAAGGCGCATCAGATATATATATATATATATATATGTTTTAGTTTGCCATATATATACATATGTATGTATATATATAAATATTATGAAGATGAACACATATGTTGCATAAATGTACAACTCAAGTGTGAAAAACATATATATATATATGGTAAATATACACACACAGTAGTAAACAACTAAGAGAACATAAACAAACCATATCGAAAACAGTGGACACCATTTTCGCTGTGTGAATGCCTCACTCTGCCAATGGTCTTTAAAGTGTCACAAAACAACAGGGGATATTATTGGAAGCGGGTCCTCTATATTGGCCTGCGTCGGTGCAAAAAATTTGTGGCAATAAGGCGCATCAGATATATATATATATATATATATATATATATATATATATATATATATATGTTTCAGTTTTCCATATATATATATAAATGTACATATATATACATATGTATATATATATATATATATTATGAAGATGAACACATATGTTGCATAAATGTACATATATATATATATATATACGGTATATATATTATGAAGATGAATACATTATACATATGTTGCATAAATGTACAACTCAAGTGTGAAAAACACACACACACACATATATATATATATATATATATATATATGGTAAATATACACACACGATAGTAAACAACTAAGGGCCTGTTTGTAGGGCGGTCTGGTTTTATCTGGTCCGGTCTGGTCTGATCTTATCTGGGTGGTGTTCTGAAAGTCTGTTTGGTAAAACTGTATGATCTTATGGTCTTATTCAAGCTGTTTGGTCTTATGTTTGGAAAATAATACAAAAAATAAAAAAATAATTTATAAAATTCAAAATATATATTAAGTATGAAAAATATATAAAATTTGAAAAAATATAAAAAATTTGAAAATAATATAAGAAATTCAAAAATAATATATATTTCAAATTTTATAAATTATTTCGAATTTTTATATTATGTTTTGAATTTTATATATTATTTTTGATTTTTTATATTATTTTTATATTTTTTATATTTTCTCAACTATATATATATATATATATCTAATTTTGTATATTATTTTTGAATTTTATATTATTTTTCAAATTTTATACATTATTTCAAATTTTTTATATTATTTTTCAAAACTAATATATTATTTTTTAAATTATATATATATATTTAAAATTTTATATATCAATTTTGATTTTTATATATTTTTTTCGAATTTAATACATTATTTTAAAAAAATTATATTATTTTTCAAATTTTATATATTATTTTCGAATTTTATACATTATTTTTGATTTTTTCTATTATTTTGGAATTTTTTTATTTTCCCAAATTTTAAATATATTTTTTGCATTTTATATATTAATTTTGAATTTTATATATATATTTCAAATTTTATACATTATTTCAAATTTTTTATATTATTTTTTTAATTTTATATATTATTTTCAAATTATATATATTTTTTAATTTCATATATATATTTCAAATTTTATGGTCTCATATGTCAAGACAATTGTATATAAGATCACTTGAGATCATCATTTTTGGTTGTCTCAAATTACCCCTTTTGGTCCCAAATGATTCTTGTTTTTTTGAAACCGTATTTTTGGAACCGTGTTACCAAACAGTGTCCGGTCCCAAAAAAATTACTATAAGACCGGACCACATGAAACCGGACCACCAAACATAACCTAAGAGAATATAAACAAACCATATCGAAAATAGTGGACACAATTTTCGCAGTGTGAATGCCTCACTCTGCCAATGGTCTTTAAAGTGTCACAAAACAACAGGGGATATTATTGGAAGCGGGTCCTCTATATTGGCCTGGTGCAAAATATTTGTGGCTATAAGGCGCATCAGATTTCACAAAGATGATTCACGTTTCTTTTATAAAATTGGACCTGTTAGAATATATTTGTGGCTATAAGGCCTAAGAGAACATAAACAAACCATATCGAAAACAGTGGACACAATTTTCGCTGTGTGAATGCCTCACTCTGCCAATGGTCTTTAAAGTGTCACAAAACAACAGGGGATATTATTGGAAGCGGGTCCTCTATATTGGCCTGGTGCAAAATATTTGTGGCTATAAGGCGCATCAGATTTCACGAAGATGATTCACGTTTCTTTTATAAAATTGGACCTGTTAGAATATATTTGTGGCTATAAGGCCTAAGAGAACATAAACAAACCATATCGAAAACAGTGGACACAATTTTCGCTGTGTGAATGCCTCACTCTGCCAATGGTCTTTAAAGTGTCACAAAACAACAGGGGATATTATTGGAAGCGGGTCCTCTATATTGGCCTGGTGCAAAATATTTGTGGCTATAAGGATGATTCACGTTTCTTTTATAAAATTGGACCTGTTAGAATATATATGGGCCTAAGACCTAGATAGTTAGATCTAATCCATTTTATATTATCTTGTTCTTTATTTTTCTATTTAAATTAGATTAACTTCTCCCCCACACCAAATTTACTTATTCTCTACACATTCTCCTCTATATATATGGATCATCTTTATTATAATAGATATACTTGAATACACTTCAATATACATAATTCAATTCACAGTTCAATATTCTTTCTTCTTTCTTCTTCATTATTCTATTTATTATCTTTATTATATTCTCTCTGTTAACATATTATCAAATCATCTTTTCTTCTAACATAGTATTAGAGTCTACCGAATCTTGATAATTATTTTCACTTATTGTCATCTCTGTCAAAAATGGCACTCAGATCATCTTCCATTCCCGGCAAACTCTCATTACCATACTCTCAATCAAGAAGTATACCAAATTTTTATCAAGCTTGGACAAGGGCAATTTCGGGGTTGTGTACAAGAAAAGGGATGGTTCGCCACAAGTAATCAGGCTCAGGTTGGAAATCAGTATCAAAGATGGCCACGTAATCACATTGTTTCACATAACTGTGCTTCATTCCTTCCTTGAGGGCCGCAACTTTGTACCCATTTCTGTTGTCTCTAATCTCATACTTTATGTTTATTCCCTTGCTAGCCCATCTTTGCCAAATCAATTCACTTTCATCCTTGTTATGTTCATTACTCCCACCACCATCAATCACTAACAATGGCCATTGATAGGTGCTAAATGTTGTACATTTTAGGCCCCTATCTTGCTATTGTTACGTCTTTACATTCCATTATTTAGTATTTTTATGCGGTTTACGTGTCTAAACGTGTTTCATGAGCTTAATGAAGAAAACAAACTAACTTTGGTGAATTAACCAAGGAAGTACTTGTGTCTATCCAAAGAGAGCAAAAGATGAGTTTTCAAGCAAAAAGTGTCTCCTAGAGGGCAAAAACATTATTTTTCGGAGCAGAAACTTCGGAAAACATACCAAAAGAGTTGTGGGGGTTCTAATGGCGCAATTGTTAAGAAAAGTGATTTTCAAGGATTTTGCTACGCTTACAGTAGCTAAAAGTAGTTAGAAAGTGCTAAAACTACGCTTGGTGATTTTTGTCTACTCTTGGTGCTATGCTTCAAACGTAGGGACCAAGCTTAGGTAAAAAAAGTTAGCTTTCCAACAAATAAAAGTACGCTTCAATCCGAGTTGTGTAGCTTCAGTTATGATTAAACAGTAAGACATGTCTGCAGAAAAAGCTGAAAATTTCATATTCGGCCAGAAATCCTAGTTTGACCAGAATTCATTTGTTTTGACTCGGATGACTTTGTATTCGACCCTACCACCTCTAAGCATATGTTTTAGACATATTATACATTAGATTGAAGGGTTTTGATCAGTTCGGAGGGGAAATTACGAAAAAGGATAATCCTACATTCAACAAGAGTCTAACGGAAGTTAGGGTTTCCCTAGGCTTTGCCTATATATACCAAGATCTGCTATATATTTTGGGGAGCTTCATTTACAGATAATTTTCAGAGCAATCTGTGGAGATTCATTCAAGGAGGAGCCATACAAGATCTAGAGATCCAGAGAAGAAGAACATGGAGAGTGTTTCTATATCAATGATGCAGTCACTTTCTACCATGATCAACTAACTCAGTATCTAGGGTTTTCTAGCAAAATCCTAGCTAATTAAGTAATGTAGTTACTTTATTTGTTTTCAATTGTAACGAGAGAAAGTTATGACCATATTGTGATGATTGTAGTAGAACAATGATCGTACTTATTCTTAACACAAGATCTTATATTTATTCTTAATTATTGTCTTAGATTGAATGAATATATTATCTTAATCAATCATGTTATCATAAACATAACGTGATTTTCTACACAATTATGTTTAATACTTGAAACCTTAGGTTTACACAGGCCAATCCTCGACGAGGTAATATAGACATGTTTTAGTTTAATTTCATGCTGTAAAAGCAGATTAGAGTTTTAGTTTAATTTCATGCTGTAAAAGTAGACTAGAGTAAAGTAGATGACATGTACTAGTTACACTTTGTTCGGAGATGGGTTGTAGCGAATTTGGTGGATAATATCATTTTTTGGGACATATTCGACTATTTGCGGTACATCCTGATTCACAATAATGGATCTCCCTCTTACAATTGAGCAAAGAGAGAACTATATTATGCGGTTAGTGGTGGAGCGATGAAAACCATAGTTTTTCTCTATCTTGATCACAATCACAATTTATTTTCTGTTTTTAGTTAATTTAGCTATAAATCACAAAACAATTCAAACCTCTTTTTCAAACATAATTCAATTTTTTTTAGATTAATAAAGTGAATAATCGAAGTCTCTGTAGGATCGATATTTCCTTTCTCAAGCCGATTTTATACTACAAAACGATTCGTGCGCTTGCAATAGGTAAAACCTAAGTTGTCGTAAGGAGCTATTTTTAATCATTATTTTTGTCACCCCTAGACAGACACTAGCCATATCTATTCACCACCAAGCAACTGACACGGCTAACCCTGTTATGTACCACTGCGGTGCGGCGCATCGCCGTCATAACACAGCATCGGAGCCCCTCATCGTTTGTAAAGTCGCTGCCATGTGCCACCTCAACAACCACCGTGTCTCATCAGCACCTCCACCACAGATCCACATCAACAACCTAACCGCGACACCACTAGCATCTTACCACCAGTTATCACCTCTACTCTCTCGAATCGAATCAAATCAAAAACTAGCAAATAAAATCTAGATCTGAAAATATGCGGGAAGCGATCGAATGGTGTTGTAGTTCATGTCGTCGCCGATGAGCTTGTCTGCGAAGGTTCATCCTCTTGTCATCTTCAACATTACCTTCCTCAATTTGGTCTTTCTTGATCGATCGCCTCATATTCGATCAATCAATGTCTCATCCTAGATTGATCACCGGCACCGACTCCTACTAGTCTGTTAGTGTTGAAATCCTTTTTAAAGCCACTCTCTGCCAACGTGTGTTCAACTTCGTAACTCAAACTCAAACCACCTCGCGCCGCTGCAGCTACACCAGCCGTTTTTCCTCCGCACCGTGCCTTCGTGTCAGTTCTATCCTTCACCAACAACCGGGCGACCTCCTCAGCTCGCTGCGCCACCGCTGCTAGCCGCCCCTACTACTGGTTGCCGCATCACCAAGAGTGTGAGCTCACACGCCCCAAACGTAGCTTGTTGCCCTTTCGCGCCTATCCGCGTCTTCTACCATCTCTTAAATGCCTCTCGTCTCCGACCTCTTCCACAAACCCTAATCTTTCAATCCCTCACAAACTCTCAATCCCTCATCTAATATACACACATACATATATTTATCTACAGATATAGATAGATATATATCACTCCATCTATTTCATCTGATTCACCACTCTCTCAATCCTAATTATATATATATCTTAGTCATAACCCCAATTCCAAACTCCATCTTCTCACTCAGTCGTCCATCAAATTGATCTTACTATATATATATATATATATATGAATCAGAAAATTGGGATTTGCAGAGAGAGAATAAAAAGGGAGGCCGACAAGCGAGAGAGTCGCCGACATAAGAGCAAGATATATATATATATATATATATATATATCAAGATCGATTTGATCTGTCATCGATTATATATATAGTATATATATCCAAATAATCTCTCATCTCTCACTTTATTCAATTTCAAAATTCAAATCTCGCCAAGAAAATAATGAAAGCCATATCATTATTTTCTCATCTCTTTTTTCTCGATCATTTGAGCCTCAATCTCGCGAAAACAACTTTTCCGGCGAGATCTCTCTATCTGTTTTGGGTAATCGCTATGTTAATTTTCGTAGTCAGCATCATATTTTCTCGTATAACGAGAAAATCTCAATCTAACTCTTTTAGGGTATCTGGCCCATTTTTTTGGTACTCTCAATTTTCTCGTCTCACGAGAAAATCTCAAACTGACCCGTTTAGGGTTCTTGACCTAGTTTTTGGGTACTCTGAATTTTCTCGTCTCACGAGAAAATCTCAATCTAACCCGTTTAGGGTTCCTGTCCCATTTTGGTTCTCTCTATCTTATTTTCTTATCTCAAGGAAAAATCTAATTTGACCCATTTGGGTATTCTCAACCTAGAGAATAACCACTTCACTAGTTCAGTTCTCACTATCTTATTTTCTATTCTTGCGGGAAAATCTAAATCTTAGTGGTGCTTAAAATTGCCGTCTTTTTTTTTGATCGATCTTCATCTCTTATTTGATTAATCGAACCTTCACTTCAACATCACCTTCTTTGTTCTATTTTGGTGATTTAGAATCTTTCATTCAAAACTAACTCAGATCAAGTCCATTTTTTCAATTAATATGGAAAGTTCTAAAGTCTCTCACCCCATCTCCACCATTCTCAATGGCCCTACTTACAATATTTGTGCTCAAGTTATGAGAAGTTTACTCAAAGGTCGCAAACTTTGACAACTAATTACTGGAGATGTTGTCACACCATGCCAAGAAGCTACTGAAACTAATCTCAAGATCAACCTGCTGATATTTTTCTAAAGTTCATCCGCTAAGACGATTTCAGGATTTGGTTTCCAAACTCAAGTTGCTCTCCCATTTGCCAACTTGACTTTGAGGGAGGGGGGGGGGGGGGGGGGGGGGGGGGGGTGTTAGAATATATAAGGACCTAAGCCCATCTTGATAGTTAGCCCCAACCCATTTTATATTATCTTCTTCTCCACTCTCTTATCTAAATTAGATTGACTTGTCCCCCACACCAAGTTTACTTTTCTCCACACATTATCTTCTATATATATGGGTCATCTCTATTGTAATAGATATACTTGAATACACTTCAATATACAGAATTCAATACACAGTTCAATATTATTTCTTCTTCATTATTCTATTTATTGTCTTTATTATATTATCTCTGTTAACATAGTATCAAACCCTACTGATTCTTGGTAGTTCTTTCCACGTATTGTCATCTCTGCCAGGGATGACACTTCATCTTCCATCCACGTATTCCGATTAATGAAATAAGAGTACTAACCATGCTAAGTTACATGTACATAGGGGTGTTTTGCGTAATTTACCCAATTAAATTTTTTACAAAGCACTAGTTTCTTGAGAAATTGTTTTCACAACTGCATTTTATTGTCCAATGATCCATGTTTTTACAGCTTCCATCGGAGCCTCCAATAGATCTTGACACATTATGTTCTTTCAAACTCAGGTTGAGCCATCTTTTCTCTCGCTTGTATCTCCAATTGTTTCGTGTTTTCTTTCTCCAATGCCGATTCCATCTCTACTTATTTAGTTCGTTGTCTATCCACGCAAAGTTGAAGATTAATCCACTCTCCATCAACTCCTGATTTAGTAATTATGCGGCCTTGGCAACCTGCAATTCTTCAGGCAATGATTTATGCATTGATGAAATGGATAAATTTTTTGCTTCTATGATTCTTCACTACTTTGCGTCCAGCGGTGTGGGAGCTATGTGAAACTTCAGTATCTACTAGTGGTACCGTGGGTTGTTATAACCAAGGTTCATTTATCCTCGAATTGATACTCTGGGAATTGATATGTCTAGTGTTATTTGTCACGCCCCGAATTCCTAGGACTCTGAAACCCGAGTCTAAGAGCTAAGGGAGTGAACGAAAGTGAAAAGAAATGAAAACCAGCAACATTCAGCCATCAAACACCCACGAAAGGGTTATAATGGATGCTCAGATACCATGCTGTCACGCCCCTAAAGGGTGACGCAAGCCAAGCGACCACTAGAATCAACAATAACAAAGAGACACATGGAATAACAATGAAAAATATACTCCATGTCAAATAGAATACTAGAACTCAATAATATCCTCAGATACCAACAGACACGCTCCTAAATTCCTAAGACTCCCGAACTAGGATATCCAAGGAATCCAGGATGTGATCCTTAATACGAATGACCAACTAAGACATCAGTAACCAAGAAAACATATGGGTTAATGATAGAAATGGTATATTTAATACCCAAAGGACTAATAAAACTAAACAGCGGAATCTAACGAAAATCCGGCAGAGTTCCATTTGTAAATGGAACATCCAGACAACCAATCACAACACAATAACCTGCTTAAAGCAATTCAATAATCACAATGGCTTCCAAGCCCCACATTCATCAATCCTACTAGGGCCGAGGTAATGGAAAGAAACCAAAACCCCTCCAAACCCTCTAATAATCAACAGAGCCACAAATGCTCGAATAAGATATAGTAAAGCACCTAGCTGTGCAAAATAGATACAATAACCATCAGTAAGAATAAATACAGGAACTAAAGAATACATCAACAGGGATATGCCAACAGACTAGCTCCCAAAAGAAAATACATAACAATCCCATAATAATGGGTAGAGAAACTGAAAGCGGATACCTATCGTCCCCAAACCCAGTCGTTCTGCAACCGTAACCGCATCACCCAACGCAACTCCAAACCTGTAACAAGAAAACCAAGGAAAACTTCCGTTGCACCGCATCCTGCCCATAGCCGTATATTTCCTGCATCCTGGCGTGTGAATACCAGGGGGCAAATGAAATACCCCTGTGAGTAAATAAGCTCAGTGGGAAAAGATACTCTAACTACCCCATCCTCTAGTAGTTTAGGTAATGTTAAACTATCTATCAATATATATATAGCCCAACTAATCCCATCCACGCAAAACTCAAGGCACATGCACTCATATACTACCGTACGTATGTATATATATATATATATATATATATATATATATAAGTATTCATGTATAAGTATGCAACCTGAGTCTACAAGGTACAACTAAGGCTCGTACTCCAAATACCAACACCGGTAATCTACACTACTCTCACCAACATATACTAGGTACACAACACCTGAGTCAAACCTCACAAATCATCAATTACTCACAACACAAATCAGGAGATCCAACAGAGGAGATCACACTCACCTCTAATATCCACATGAAACAAAATCCACCACTAGTACCAAGGAAGACTTAAATCCCACACCCCGATAACACAGGTAGGAAAACACCCACGTCCTTGCGTACTAACACAACCATCATCAATATATATATATATATATATATATAACAAACCTCATCCCATTCCTAGAGAAAGTCTACCTCTCAAGGGCTAGGTCACCTCAATCATGTCATCACATAAACACCTCAATTTCTATCTCCAACAATGTCAATAATTCACCAACACTCTCACTAAGGATAAGAAAAACCACGTCAGAGTCAAGAACCCAAGCAAGGGAAAATAAGTCCCAATGCCAAACCAAAATATAACCGAGACCACAACGTCAAGGTTAAGAATACCCGAGCAAGGAAAGAACACCCAAAAGTGAACAAGGAAACCAAAAGCGAATGGCCAAAAGATGAATCCCAGAGATTCAATAGTTTTTAAGAAAAATGTTTTTAAACTCGAACCAACCCATTTGGTATCCATGCCCCTAACGTAAGAAAAACTCATATCACTTAGGTGGTGACACCAACAATCAAGAAAAGTGAAAGACAACACTATATGTGTGCACTGAACAACACCAAGCCTCATAACCGAGACTTAGAAATGAACCGGAGAAAAGGTGAAATAAGGAACCACCTTTCAAAACACTACGGGTTGAGATTTTGAGAAAGAAGTCTCAAAATCTCATAATCTCAAGTAATAAAATAGTTTTGTTTTAGGAAATCACACATTAAAAAATGACCGTCTTGCCCCCGGTCTCCGTCAATTGTCATCACCGGCTTTTAGAGTTAAAAAATCTTTTCAAAGAAGATCCTAAGATCAGTTATAAGTATTAAAACTTTTCATTTTACGGGGGTAGGCGAAAACGGGTTTTTCCTTTTAAATACAAAAAAGTTTAGAAAACACCGTTTTCAAAATGACAACCAAATAAGAGAAAACACAACTCTACGGATTCCTATAATGTCTAAGAGGACAATAAGGAAGAACAATACGTTGGACTCACGGAACACAACAATCCGTTTCCAACTCCACAACATCAAGTGACACCACGAGGACGAGGCTCGGCACCACGCCGTAACCGACAACTCAAGGAATGACATACAAGTCAACGACCACGTACTAGTGTACAAAACACAGTACCATGAATGCTTAAGGGAAGAGACTAAGCATAAGAATCAAGACTGTCAGACTACAGTACCTCGAGTACTTTGAATCCCTAATCATAACCTCTTCTCACCAATCAAAATCTCACACAACTCATCACTCGCCTTCTCTAAGGCCTCAATTATCAATTGACACAAAAATCATCCCTAACCTCAAATCCCCAAAAGAGTTCACACAACTAACCACGATCACCAAACTACTAATCACAATCACAAGGCTACTAACCACAATCTCTAAGGCTGCTAACCACAATCTCTAAGGCCTCAACTCAAAGTCAAGCCTACGATCCACCACTAGCCTCAACTAGCCACATGGATCACTATGCCAACACGCATAACCTCCTCCAAGGGTACTAAAGTATACAACAAGTACAAGGATATACGTTTCATTATACTTATTAATTATGACATATTATCATTTTCTTCCACATTAATTACTTTCAACTGAGCATTTATAAAATATGAATTTAATTTACAATATTCATAAATAGCATGCTCCAACAACACATGTAATATAGCACATATACATGTCAAACGAGATCACATAAATAGTATGCAGTGTAATGTGACTCGACACTCCCCGTGATACTCACACACAACACACCCTTCCCAAGGGTAACGGATACAGACTCTGTCCACATACTTTTGAGGATACAAGCTCATCAAGTAGTGTAGAGTTACCACACCGACTCTTCCCAAGTGATTTTTCTCTCTATCACTTAAATAGGGAAGACAGTTGTACGAGAGCCCTACTTGCAACTCTGTACTCCATGACTATAAAAGTTAAGAACATGAGCCTCTACCTGGACTCCTAACTCACATTTGCCGGCTTTTTAGTTCCGTAGGCGTGATACCTCCTAGCCAGTTGTTGTGATGATCCGACACAAACATCTACTCGTGCCCCACGCACAAAGGAAGTAGACCACACCAAATGAACTCTCTACCAATGGTGAAACCGTGCACTACATGCACCAACACCCATGTGCTTACACGACATGGTGTACAATCAAATCATATCTCAATCATAAATATGTAATGCATCATATTTATAAAAATACCCACATGGTAATATAAGTCTCAAAATCTCTTTTCATGCTTTAAAATACAATAAAGCAATTAAATCATATGAAAACAGTTTCATATACATTTCATGTTTTCAAAATATATTTTCTTTAATTCCTTAGAAAATATTTTCAATTTCAATTAACATACCTTTTTAAAATAATTTAAACAGATAATCCACGTAATAAAAAGGGACCTAGAATAGCGTCTAAGTCTCTCACGTCCAACGTTTACAAAATCTTCTAGCTCATTTAATTCTCAAGGGAATTTCTAAGCCACCTATTCCTATTCAATTCAATTAGGAATATATTTAATCTCGTATGGAATAATTTAATTAATTTTCTCAAAATTAATTTCTAAATCCTACGCCGATTCTACCCAAATATAGATATTTAAATTAGCAATTTAATATATCTATATTAAATTAAATAAGGGTTTACACCCCTAAACTACTTCAATAATGCGGAGTGAGAAATATAATTTCCCACCTAATTATACGTTACCGAACAGTCCGAAACAACACAGTATCGGCGCCCGAACACGAAGCCCACCGACCAAAATCGTCCGAAAACTATTTGGAATATATCAAAATGTCCGTCTCGAGAACCTATACGATATATACGAAGCCCATTAATAATCGGTTAATTAATTTGGTTAAATCTAAATTAACCCAAATGAAAACTATAACCTATAAACGCGATTTCCGGGCAAATCGTTCAACGTAAAATCACGAAATTAATGTATGACGAATACTACGTATATACGGAGCTACTCACCAAAAATCGGCTCAAACCGATCACCGTAAGGTCGCCGAAAAATTGGCCGAAGCTCAGCCGGACACGCCCCTGCTCACGCGCGTCACTGCACTGACTGTCGCCAACGTGAACCAGCTCCTCCGCCCTGCGCCACCGTGCGCGACCACCACCCAGCTCGCCGGCCGTCGTCTCCAGCTGCGCCGCTGCCTGCTCCTAGCTCCAGTCGTCGTTGCTCCCGACCAACCGCTGTTATCCAGTCGCCTCCACAACCAGTCGCCTCCAGCCGACTCCTCTCTCCCTCCGGTTCTCTCTCTCAAGCTGCGGACAACAATGGAGGGTAGGGGAGTGATCGCCGCTCAATGGAGAAGAGAAAGAGGTTGCGTGTGAAGGAGAGGATGAAACAGAGTGTAGTAGGTCTGTTGTAGGTGAGGAGAAGGGTAGCGTATACATGTATACATATATATGTACTAATTGCAAAAGCAACCCTCTAAATGTCAATAATTACGAAATAATCCCACTTCAATATATATATATATATATAATTAAATATATATATATATATATATATAATAAGTCCCAACAATTACCGGAAGCCTCCAATTAATATTGCGTCAACCCGTAAGTCCACAGGATGCCCAATAACCAAATTAGTCCGAAAAAATTACACCGGGTTAGGAACCCAAACGTCGAAACACCTAACGCCTGATCCAATTAAAATGCATCGTCGTCCAATCGAAATACTAATCATTAAACGTCGAATAAACTAACGTCGAAACGAGACCGTGTAATTGACAACAAGAATTCGCGTAGTCGTCAAAGAGAAACCGTAAAGTCATCCAGTTGACTTTAAACTAAACGCGAAAAATTTACAGGTATCAAATACCAAGAATAAATAATACGTCATGAACAAGTGACGTCATTACCGAAATTAAATTAAATATAATTTCAGGAAAAAGGAAAATAACACGGGGTGTTACATTATTAGTATTAATTCAAAAACAATTCCTCGCTGACTAATATCCAAATCAATAACACATCCGTTTCTTATTTGTTGAGATGAATTTTGCTTAACATTGCAATGGATATAACATTTTTGTGTTTTCCAAAGCCCGTTCCAACGATGTTCAAACTTAATTTCGTGATATTCTCGTAATTTATATACTTCATTGGAAGTGTTCATCTATATAGAACATGAAAATTATTTCGAATAAAATTAATATTAATAATAAAGTTACGATATCTTTATCACTGTACCTATTGGTCGGAGTGTCGTGAACATTGTTGTAAAATCTTGAAAATTTATTTAATTTTGCTTAAAAGCTTGAGAAATGGTTCATCATTGCACTAATATTTCTTTGAATCATGCCTCTCAATTGACTGACAAAGTCAGTGTGGATTCGTCTTGACAATGTGGACCTACTTTTATCGTTCTACGTCACTGGATCTTCATCGACTATGATCCATTCGCATAATTACACATCTTCTTGTTCTTTTGAATGAATTTTTGTTCTTTTTCCGCAAAGGGGGTTGGGATTAAGAAGGTTGTTGAGATGGAACTTTGAATTGAGATGCATATTTTGGAGGATGTGGGAATATTAATTGAGGTTTGTATGGTGAATTTTGTGAGTATTATAACTGGAGTTGGCACATGTATTTAGATTGGGTTAAATCCTGAAAGTTTCAAAAACCCAAAATTGAATTTGGTTGGCAATTCAGAACTTCCAAATTGATTAATGTAATGGTTGTTGAACGGAGGTGGATTATCAATGCATTGTTGTGAGTCTTTGAAATAGAGAATTAAGTATTGAAAAAGGTTAAAGGGTGAGAATTAAATGAAGTGAGTGTGGTATTTATAAAATTGATAGATATATTTCAATGGCTATATTTCTAATAGTTATATTCTCAACGGCTATATTCTAATCACTATATTTTTAATTTATGTTAATTTTCTATTGTTTAAAAAAAATGAATTTTATATTACTAAAATGACCAATAATGTATACTCTCTTAGTAAAATGATTAATGCTTTTTTACCAATCTCATTCAAATTAAGTAAAAAAATTATTTTACAAAGTTATATAAACATACATAAATTTTATATTTAATTAAATATTTAATTTAAAACTAACTTTACACACAAACACATAGACATATATATATATATATATATATATATATATATATATATATATATATACAAATAAATAAATGGAGTTTAGAGCAAAGAAAGACACAACTACAACAAAGAAAGCAAGAAGAGCTTAGAGCTTAAGAGCAAGAAGTGCGATATGTGAAAAATACACAAGGTCTATTCAAGAATGTGAGTGATACATAGTGTTAGTGAATTTGAAATTCGTTGATCTACACCTTGTAAACCAATTAAATGATATAGTGAATTGTCGGTGTGCTCTGTGGATGTCACGCCCCGAGATCCATATGACTTCTAAAACCGAAGCCCAGGAACCTCTAGGGTGCATGTTAAATGATATAGTGAATTATCAATGTGCTATGTGGATGTCACACCCCAAGATCCATAGGACTTCTAAAATCGAAGCCCAGGAACCTCCAGGGTGCGCTATGTGGATGTTACTCTTAATAAAATTTAATAAGAGTGCGATGATTCCGGTGAGTGAGGTGGGCAATGTTTCTTCTGCTCTTGGGTGCAGGGTTGATAAGTTGCCCGCTATCTATTTAGGTATGCCTCTGGGTGCTTTGGGGTAGTGTATGGCTTTTTGGGATTTTGTAGTGAAATGCGTGGCGAGGCGGTTGGCAGGTTGGAAGCGGCAGTATCTTTTCAAGGATGGGAGGATCACCTTGGTTAAGAGCGCGCTTTCCGATCTCCCGACTTATGTTTTATCCCTCTTTTACATTCCACAGTCTGTTGCTCAGCGGATTGAGAGGCTCTAGAGGCAGTTCTTATGGGGTGGTTATAGGGAGTGAGCTTCCCTTCATTTGGTGCGTTGGGAGACTGTTTGTCGTCCTTTGCAGGAAGGAAGCTTGGTTATCCGTCGTTTGAGTCCTTTCAATGAGACCCTTTTGGGAAAGTGGCTTTGGTGCTTTGGGATTGAGAGGGATCGATTATAGCAGAGGGTGATTGCTTGTCGTTATGATGAGATTAGAAGTGGCCGGTGCTCTTGTGAGGTTCAGATTTGTCATGGTGTGGGGATGTGGAAGGATATCCGACGTGGCTAGAATCATTTTGCTTCGTTCTTCAGGATCAGAGTGGGTGATGGTCGTAATCTATGTTTTTGGACTGATCGGAGGTGCGGGGAGGCAGCGGAATGTCATTGTGGTCAATAGGTGATTCATGTGCAAGATGGATGGGGAGTCCATGGATAATATTCTTTTACATTTCCCTATTGCTCATGATTGTTGGTGTCTTTCTTTGGTCTTTTTAGCGTTCAGCGGGTGATGTCGGCATCGGTTCGTGATGTGTTAGTTGCGTGGATGAATGTTTGGATTGAGCATCACGCTCGTCCATTTTGGAGGGTGGCTCCCCATTATTTGTGGTGGTGCCTTTGGCTTGAACGCAATCAAAGGTGTTTTGAGGGTATTGAGTCCCCTTTGAGGGTCATCAAGGATTTTTTTATTTCTAATTTATTTTGTTAGGCAGAGGGCCGAAATTGTAAATCCATAGAGAAGAAAATTGTTTTTTTGGGTTCCCTGGGTTCGTAGGGCCTTTATGTTATTCTTGGAACACACTCTCCTCTTGAGTGCTCTTTTATACAATTACTTACTTATCAAAGAAAAAACCCGTACCACATGATATACATATAGACAATGCAATGACCTAAGACCTAAAAGAATAATACAACTCGAGAAACCCAGCTAACATGCTAGCCGTCAAATGGTACGTAGAACCAAAAACAATATACCGAAACATAATAATGATACAAGGGAAAGGACCGAGTCCTCAAAACTACCATCGCCTGCACACCGCCCATAACCGGCTTCATACTTAAAAAATGGTGAATAAAAGGGGGTGAGCGAAAACGTGCTCAGTGAGGAAACCTTGTCCGCCTTATCCTCCGGCCATCCAGGTCATGCTAACCACCCCATGGTACATGCAGCTAACCTAGGTCAGGTACGTTGTCTCACCCTGGTACCAACGCATACCTCAAACACAAGATAACACTACTTCCAATTGTAGAAGGGAACACGACTGTTCATCTAGCACGCAACAAAGAGGGGCACGATGTATGCCCTCAAACACAAGATAACACACCAAAGGAGAACACCCAAGACCGTGACATCTACACATACCTCAAACATAAAACTACATCTCTAACTTTGATCCATAACTATCACCTCGAAGGTTAGCTAGAAGCATACCTCGAATAAAGTCATATGATAACGAAGTCACTATAATAGTCTACACCATAATTCCTTAACTAGTCAAAAGAGGAAAATTTACTTGGGATTCAGAGTCTTTCTGACATAGGAATATGCTACAATATGCCTCGAGTTCAAAAGTTACACCTAAAGAGAAATATATTATTGTGATACTTGAAATCCACATCTTATAGACTCATAGTTGAATGAGTTCATATCATTCTAACTTTAATCCACAGTTCATAACTTGGTCCATGACAGTGATCGGACCTTCGGTTCTCAATCCCTACGTCAGAGTGCTACTTTTAACTTAAATGACACTCTCCACTAGACACTATGATCCTCCTCCAACCGATGATCCCAAAATTTCAATGGATCTCTATACACCCACCCTAATGTTATAAAACATACTACGGTAACTAGCATACTCACTCTATCACCTTATAGTCTGCCTTTCAAACGAACTAGTACACAACCACCTTAACGACTTGATACTCTAGTATTTTAACCTCCGGATCCACATCACAATGGATAAAAAACACACACTACTAGTCAGTATTAACCCACAATTCATAATCAAATGAACACCTGAGGCTATACCAGAAGACCTTAACTCGCATACCGTGAGAACTTACAACCACGCCTCGAGACCCCATGTCATCTCACAATAAGTCATTACAATACTGCTCTAAGGCCACCTATCAAAACTTTGTAACCGCCCTGAATGGCGCGACGCGACACCGACTCATCCCGTGAGTCCTGACCTACAACACTAGGTGCCATAGCTGACCCAAGGAACGTCACAATAAAAAGGGCTGGAAAAGATATACTATAATGAAACATGTACACCTCGGTACGCAACAACTCAACCTAGTTAAACTAAAGTGACTCACTTAAATCCTAGGGCCCAGACCTTCCTGTTGGCTCTGAAATTTTCTTTCAAATAATAACTCTTGTTTTGATGATAACAAATCATTTAAGGGTGTTTGGTACTAATAATTATTGAGCTAAGTGTTTCAGCAAGAACAAGAAAAGGCTTTGGAAAAGAATGCGAACACAAAAGCAAAAAGCAAAAATGGAATTAAAGCGCAAAATTGAGAAATGACAAAATGATCAACGAAAGGCAAAACTTGAAGACTCAAGACTCGGGGTACATAGGTCGGGGTTCGATCATTGTAACAAGGTATTTTATGTGTTGGTAAAATCTTATAAGCTCAAGTGTTAAAATAACCGAACTCAAAAAAAACCTAAATTAATTTTGAAAATTCAATTTTTAAGTTCGGAAGTCGACTTCTGCACAAGGTGCAGCC
Source organism: Cornus suecica (assembly GCA_963922005.1). Taxonomy (NCBI): domain Eukaryota; kingdom Viridiplantae; phylum Streptophyta; class Magnoliopsida; order Cornales; family Cornaceae; genus Cornus; species Cornus suecica. Next base: position 51,455,839 of record OY998240.1, on the reverse strand, counting down.
GATTGCTTAAGGTCGAAGGTAATGAGCTTGAGACGCTTCCATCGGAAGTCGACTCTCAAGGTCTGGCAGTCGACTTCTTGTGGCTGGGAAACCACCTCTCCATATATGGGAAGTCGACTTCTTAAGGACGAAGGAATTTATATTCAAACCTCTTTTTAGCTAGCCGACTCTCAAGTCTAGCAGCTGACTTCTTGTGGCTGGGAAGCTGACTCTCCATGTGTGGGAAGTCGACTTCTTGAGGACGAAAGAAATCATGTTCAAACCTCTCTTTGGGCAGCCGACTCTCGACAATTGGGAAGTCGACTGCTGATGCAATCAAACGGTTATATCAGGCACATTCTTGCCCATAACCTGGTGTTTGATTCTTGTCTTCAAAAAGATTATTCTCTCATTCTTCATACTTTAAAGCCTCCATATAAATAAAATGAGATAAGGGAGTGTATCACATAAGTCTAATGTGAGAAAGCCATAAAATATTTTATCTTCTTCTCTCTAAACTTTTCTTGAAAAACCATTGAAAGTAAGAAACTTAAAGCTTGATTTCCAACTCAAATTCTGCAAGGTTTAAACTCTAGGTTTGATTTTGTGTCTATTCTCTTGATCACACTTATTGAATCCATTCATTAGAGAATATTCATCTAGATTTTTTGGTGCATAACTAAAAGAACACTTGAGCTTATATTGACTTATCTTCCATAAAAACCTTGGGGTTTTTGAGTGTTTTTGTTCTTGAATGATATAATTGATTACATACCATTTTTGTGATCTTGGGCAAGTGAAGCCTAACATTTTCAAGAGAGGATTGTTCTCTTGATTGAGAGACGAGCTTGTGAGCTTGTGTGTAACGGTTTGAGATTCCACCTGTGAATGAAGGGCCATAGTGAAAGGATCGGAAAAAGTTTCAAGAAGGGGTTCTTGAGCCGAGAAGTAGGAGTTACCGAACCTCGAAAAAATCGCGATGTCAATCTCTCTATCTCTATCTCTTTATTTCAATATCTTGTATGCTATAATAATCTTGTGATAATTTGCTAGATCAATTAACTTGATTTTGTCATTGAAATATTTACTTGTTTCTTGAAGTAATAGTTATTTCACTATAAGCTTGTTTGAATTTCGGAAAAGATAGAAAATATTTTTATTTACCCTATTCACCCCCCTTTAGGGTCAATTAGTGACTAACACTTCCCTCTACCAGCCATTCGAAATGGCCAACTCCTTATGTGAAACCAAGGTAATATATATATATACATAACAGATATGCAAGCCAAACCAAAACTGATCGCAACATGAAGGGATGCCCTGTCCCTAACTAGTCACTCCATATATTCAATCACAAGACTAGAACCCTCAAGGCCTCAACACCCTAAGCACCAACATGAGACAAAAACTATAACAAGTACAAACATATAATGCTAATAACAGGTACTACGAATACTAAAACATACGTAGCTCAGCACAATATCATTTTAACATTTAACATTTCTATATACCATGAAATTCCTTGAATGCAGTGCATGCTTGAATCTACATGCACTCTTAAACCACGGCTTGCACCACCGAAGTGAATATTGGTCATCTACCAGGCATAGCCCCACTGCTACCCTGTAAAATCATCTAGGATGGCCGAACTCTGAGGTCCTAGAATCATTAAACGGGATGACCTTACTCGGAGGTCCTAAAAATCAAGTGGGTGGCCTTACTACGAAGCTCCTACACCAGAATGGCCTTACTCCGAAATCCGGTGTTCAAATGAAATCACCCACTCCCGGGGTTCTGTCGTTAACATGCTCATGTCATGCCAACCATCATGCAACATCTAGCATTTGATACATGCGAGCATAAACAAGTAGAATCTTATCAAATCCATAACCCTACCAATTTATCATATCATTTCCGAAATCATGAAACGACAAGTGCTCACATTCAATTCACATATATAAAACACGTATTTAAGCACTTAGGCATTTAAGCATCGAAAACACAAAAATCGAATATTCAAGTTGTTGAAGTATTAAATATTAAAGTTACACCCTCTTTAACAACTTAAGCTTTTAGATCAGTTGGTAGTTAATATGGTATCAAAGTCAAATGTCTCGTGCCGTCACCCTTTGTTGAAAGATTGTTGTTTCACGTGTTGGACCCCAAGAAGGCCACACGTGAGTGGTGTGTTGAAGGATATAATATTTAAGTTACACCATTTCTAACAACTTAAACTTTTAGAGTAATTGGTTGTTAATATGGTATCAGAGCAGAATGTCCCGTGTTCGAACATCACTGTTACTCTTTGTTGAAAAATTATTGTTTCACGTGTTGGACCAAAACGAAAGCCACACGTGTGTAACTTTAATATTTAATCATTCAACACGCCCCATCACACACATTCTTTTTGGTCCAACCCATGAAACAACAATTTTTCAACAAAGGGTGGCGGTGAGGTTCGAACACAGGACTTCCTGCTCGAATACCATGTTAACAACTAACTACTCTAAAAGCTTAAGATGTTAGATAAGGTGTAACTTAAATATTATATCCTTCAACACAAGTGATCATGTTTTTCACATATATACACCATTCAAGTCTAATTCCTCACATAGACAATTATCCACAAAATCATAATTTTGAATAATTGAAGTTAGCATGCTTTACATTTCTATACACATGCCATGTTGCCGAAACCCCTATCAACGACAATAAATTCATTTAATTAGTGAATAATTTCAAATAATTACACACACCCGCTCATCCAATCAACGACACTTTTACCCACTTTTATACCTATATATATATAAATATACTCACGTACACCAATTAAGCAAATGAATAAATAAATACAACGCCACTCCAACTAGTTGTCGGAATATACAAATGCACGCCCACGAAACAAAAGACAAAAACGGGCATAAACGCTTTACTTCAATAGAGCGCGATTCCCGCCAAACCGCCAAGCCAACCACTACACCAAACATAGATTTGGGAAGCCCATGACCCGTACTGCAAAACCCACCAACCAAAATAGCCGGATCTGAAAGTCGTCAAAAAAAGTCATCGGAAAAGGTTGTCGAATCGAAGATTAGGACAGATCGACGCCTCAATGCCCTCTAAAACTACTAGAAGATCGTTAGATGGGTCGAACGTTTGACAAATCAAACCGAAGAGAGAAGGTACGAAATCGAAAACATGAAAAACTCACAGTTTCTCCTACCAAATCATAGCTACGGACGCGGAGGACACTGCAGGGTGATGAGTAATCGCAAGACGAAGCTGTAGAAGCAAGAAACGGTGCGCAAAACGGAGTTCTGCTCGTCCCTCTCTCTCTCTTTCCCGACCGCGCCATTGTGGGTGCTAGAATCAACTGATATTGCTTCCTCTTTTGTTTTCCTTTAATTTTTTTTCTTAATGTTTTAATTACTATTGGATTAATTAAATGTCAATTATTGTATTGGACATTGTTAGCTTGTTATTTTACTATATTATTGAAAGTAATAGACATGAGTGGTGTGTCCACTAAATAACAATCATGCATCCACTATAAGGAATCATCATTCCAACACATGGTTGAAGATTAAGAAAGAAAAAGCAATGATTCCATCTACACAATATATACATTCAACATTCGATTGATATATGAGGTGTGGAATGAAAAGCAAGAAAAGTTTTGCTTGAGTTTTGTTAAGAAAACTCTCTCCATTTAGAATTATCTCTCTCTCTCCCAAATAGATCTCTTTGGTAGCCATCAACCAAAGTCTTGGATTATGGAAATTATATAGACGACTCTAGTAGCCACTCTATCGAACGAGGTAGAAAGATCGTGACACAAACGGTGATTGGATCCAAAGCTTCTGCAAAGTTCGGCTCTTCAAGAGGTAACCGAATTTACTATTTATATATGTTGATATATATACATGGAAATTTATATATATGTGTGCATATTTGATGTAAATTTTCATTAGTGGTATCAGAGCCATAATGTTTGTTGTTCGCTAGATTTACCTCTACTTTTATTTATAGCATCCTTAAAATAAATTTATGCAATTTATTAAGTGAAAGTATGCTTATGACTTGAAAAATCAAATATTAAGAAATTGAAGTCTAGATATTCTGATTTTTCAAGTAAGTATCTTTCCATCTATATTAGGAGAGTCGTGCAAATTTTTATGCAAAATTGCCTATTTTTGGAATTTTAGAAAATATAAAAGCTTTTCTAGAATAGAAAACATAAAAGGTTTTCTAGAATGGAAACTTGTTTTGCTTGTTTCTCTTTACTAGTTGCGATTTAAAGCATGAAAATTATATCGCTGGAATCTTTGTCTCAAAAGCTTTCCGTGCATATATTATTTGTATTTTTTGAACATACGGTTTAAAAGATATGAAATTTTGAAATTCTTTATAGAAAAGATTATTTTCGGAAATTGGTACTGTAATTACAGTTAGCTCCCCGAATGTTCCTATAACTACAATTTGACCCCTGTACTTCACTGGAATTATAGTTTGACCCCTGTAGCTTAGTGGAATTACAGTTTGACCCCTGTTTCTTACTGGAATTACAAAGTGACCCCTGTAGTTCACTGGAATTACAGTTCAGTTCACTGGAATTACATTTGGCCCCTGTAGTTTACTGAAATTACAGATATATCCCCTGAAATTTTCTGCAAATTATTAAATTGATTATATGATTCAATTTATTGTTTTGGAGAATTTTGTTGAGTAGAATTATGTACTATGCTTATTTGGGATGTAATTTGATTCAAGTGATGTATCTTATTATTGAAGCCTCGTAAGGGGATGTAATTGTGCGCCATAGTCATATATTTAGAATTATCCTGGCACGAAGTACTAGAATGCCAATTGGGCTCCAATGGGAGTTCATGTGGATGAATGATTATTTATTATGCGGATGAATAATTATTTATTATGTGGATGAATCAAATGTGTTTTAATTCATAATTATTTAGCTCAAAATTAATTGAGAATATTTTTTTGTTTAGCATAATTGGGAGATAATTATGAGCATAGTGAAATTTTCGATCTCATTATGCCAAAATATAATAATATCTTCAATTGAATTTTTAGAAGCCAAATAAAAAGGAAATGTATGCTAAATGTCATTTTACGCATCTTGAATGTAGATGGCCTTAAAAAATGTAATTGTTGATCTTACTAGAGGAGAAAAGCTAGACGATACCAACTATGACATGTGGCATAGGAAAATTCAACACTTGCTTAATGAACAAGATGTCTTAGAAACATTAACTAGTGAAATGACCCCACCCGAGGAGAGCACTACGGCCCAACACCGTAGGGACATAGAATCCTATCAAAATTGGGTGAAAAAAGATCGATGTGCGCGTTTTACTATGCTAAGCAGCATGCATAATGATCTTATAAGGGAATTTGAGAATTTCCCTACAGCCTCAAAGATGTGGGATAAATTGAAAATTGTTTTTGGTGGCATTACTGCTACAAGGCTACGTGCCTTAACCCTTAAGTTTGAAAGTTATAAGATGGATTTCAAGCATACAATGTCTGAACACCTAAGGGTGATGTCGGCAATGATCAGGGATCTAAAGTCTACTGGAAATAATCTTACGGATGAACAACAAATTTTGGTTGCTATCCGCTCCTTGCCTGATTCCTAGAACCAAATGAAGCAAATATTAACTCACAATGAAAATATCAAAAAAAATTCTGATATTTCGCGTCATTTGGAACTAGAAGCGGAGCGCCAAGGGGCGATTCACACTACTACACTTGTCGCCCACAGGGTGACGATGATATGGCACGTGTGCCTAATCGTAAAAGACAAGGAGGTAGTCAGAAGAGGCAAGTAGGAACTAGTAACTTGACACCAGATGCTGGCATAGGTGCTAGCAGTGTCAACAAACGAAAAAAGGGTAAGCGTGGTGTAAAGAAAAACAAGTCTAAGTTGAAGTGCTTCAATTGTTTGAAACTGGACACTTCGCCAGTGAGTGCACTGAGCCAAAGAGGGTAATTACTAAACCAAACTCTCTATTTACTTTGGTATTGTAACACCCCATATTATTTTCCCAATTTTCTGGAATTACTTTTCGATTTAATTTCGGTTGTGATGCTACTTGTTCATGACGTCATGGTTATTCTTGGTATCTCACGTATAATTTTTTCGCGTTTATGTCTTGATATGACGGGATGACGCAACCATTGACTTGTTGACTACTTCGTGGATTGTCGTTGGCGATTACGAGAATTGATGGTGAGTTTAATGTTTCAAACTGGTGAAACGTTGACAAGAGTTCTGGATTTGACAGCACGACTTTGCGATTTCTCTTCGTTGACTTCGTGGACTTCTGTGGCTATTATGTGACTTGATGTGACGGTAGTATTTCGAACTTAGTGAAATGTTTAAGTCAGCTCTTATTATTGACTCAGTGGATTTGTTTTAACGCTTGACGTTTAGTGCTTCGACTGGTTGACGATATGATTTGTATATCCGACGTTAAATTTTTTGACTCAGTTGTTCGAGTCCGATAGTTAGTGTTTCGAACTTGATGAAACATTGACGTGAGTCTTTCTTATCGATTACGTGTTTATACGTATGTGATAAGTGTAATGCGATTTTGTTTAAACCTGTAGCATTTAGTACTTCGACTTGACGATACATTTGGTTTGTTCGGCATTTATGGTTTTAATTCGATTGAGTTAGTGATGACTCCGGTGATCGGGTAGTTGAGTCTCGTACCCGGAGTTTTTATTTTGACTTGTATTATTTCTTGACTATCTGTAGAGTTTACGGGGGGCGCAAGATATACATTGTGAGTCGATTCGTGATTTATTTAAGTTTATATCCGACTATATAGCCGAATTATTTATTCCGGACCTTATTAGTTATTCGGAGTACCGTGGGGTTTTCGGTGATTTAATTGGTGGATGATTTTTTCGTGTCCCGAAGTTTTTATTTGGGCCTATATTATTTATTTGGAGTCCAGTGAATTTTATGGGCTCACGTGGAATCATTTGAGTGTCCCTGGTATATTTTACGGGACTTATTGTATTTATGTGTAGTTAATTGTAATTATATATTCATGGGAACATGTATATATGCGGGTAATTAATAATTAAATAAATAAAATGTTGAATTATTATTGCCTAGTAATACAAATATGCAATAATTATTATTTATTAGTTATTAATCAAAATGGGCAATTATATATATATATTAATGAAAAATGGATATATATATATATAATATATATATATAAATATAATATGTCTTGGGGTTAAAGTGTGAATTGGCAAGACATGAGAGTCACACATGTAAATATGAGAATTGGAGAGTTACTTTAGTAATTATGGAAAATGAGAAAGTCACTTGTGCAATTATGTAAAAAACAAGAGTTATTTTGGTAATTGGCCTAAATATATATACATGTGTATGATTGCTGTGAGAGAATTGGTGTCTGACAGAGCTATTCTTTCTTCTCCTTGCCGACCTCCTACTCCTCTTTAATTTTGGATATTTTTTTCTTTTCTTTGCTCCTCCTTTATCAGCAACACTTGGGTCCTCTTCACGGATTGCTAGAGGAAGCAAGAAAGAAATTGTCGAGAAAGGGAGGAAGAGAACAAGCTGTGCACAAGGGCAGCTTGGTTGAGGTTGTCGGCTTAACCGCAACAGCCAGGAGGTAGCAGCGACAACCTGGTGGTCACGCTGGTGGTGGCGCGGTCCAGCCATGTGTAGTGATGAACAGTGGAGTGTTCGGTTAGACTGAGTCGGGTCGACTCAGTGCCGAGTCGAGCTTTGTTTGGCGCGAAACTTTGGGAATAGCTTGTTCCCGATATCGTACACGATATATCCGAAATTGATGCGAAACCGTTGAGCGGTTCTCCGGGAATTTCAGATTTTCGGTATGGTTTTTAGTTTAGTTTTTTGTAGATTTGTTCTGAATCATTTATCGATCACTAACAGGTTTCAACTATATTGAATAGGACGATAAGGCGGTCGTTTCGACACATTCGAAATAATTTTCGGACAGCTTTGGAGCGGCGAGCACTGTTCACGGCGGGACAGTTCGGGGCTGTTCTATAAGCTTTAAAAATAGGTGGGAATTTATATATATATATTCATATATATATATATATATGGATATCTGACACTCACTAATAGTGCATATAAAATGTTAATAAATCCTCGTTGCATGTTTTTGGGTAAATAAATACATTTAAATTAAATTCCTAGTGATAGACTGAAATCTAGGAATTTTATAGGATTTATAAAATACCCATAAATGGATTAAATGATGCCGGAGTTAGAAATTCCTTTGGAGAAATTAAACAAATTATTTATCGGATTTAAAATAATTATAAACCTATTTAAATTAAATCGATATAGGCGGTTTAGTACCCCTTGAGCTCGTAATAGGTTTATAGAAAGTGTATGTAGACGTATATCCGGTAAATAAATTTTCCCATATTATTTATATTTTATTAAAATTTAAAATAAGTTAGGGGGATTCACAAGAATGAGGGATGTTATAACCTAGACTTGATTTTAGTTCCCTTGTTGATTTTCTCGTAAATTATAAAGAAATTAAATTGCGAACTTAATTGTCTAATTTTCCCTGAGGCGGATTAATTTGAAAACAATTATTGGGAATTAAATTAAAAGCATGCTGGCATATAAATTCTATAAAGATTGGGTAATTGAGAACTCGATTATATCAGTGATAAATGAAAATTGATTTACTGTATAATTGAAATTGTGAAGCATGATTTGTATGAGATTGCTTGGCTTTTATGCCGTGTTATTGAGTATATCAAATTCATATGGAGACATTTTACATTCATATAACACCATGGTATATATATATTTTTTCGGTGCACGTTGCATGCCTTAGTTATATCACGTACATGTTTGGATCGTTTGGAATGTCGCAACAACTGGCCAGGGGGTGGTCTAGCACCCAAGGAACTAGTAACTCTCGATTCTCTAGACGTTGGGGGTGATGGTTGGGCCTCACTCGCCGGTTCCAGGGCGGACTTGTGGTCTCCACACTCTATTTGGCGACGCCCACCCTTCCTGTTGGGGGTTTGTTGCCCCGGCAGTGAATGGTTTGGGATTCCTGGATATTTGTTTCACCCTCTAGTGGTTAGGGTTGCATTGAAGTTGCATTGTCATTGCATTGACATTCATATTGAGCATTTATTTGACATGTGATTATCTGTTATTATTGCTTATTGATATTGAGCATGTTATATCTGAAAATTTAATAAGAGATTTGTATTATTCTCTTAGGCTCTAGGGCGCGGTATTTGTGATGGATATTGTAACCGTGGTTAAATTATAATGAAAGTTGTGAATTTCCTAGTGTAAAGGAAACCGTGAAAACTTAAAGTTAAAAAGTGAAAAGTGACCTTGGGGCGTAAGGATTCCCCGTATGTTAGGCTCTAGTTGAGCTGGGTAGCAGTTTATTGTGATCATGGCCACATAGGCCTTTGTAATTGGCGGTTAGTATCATCACACGATGATTGCTAAACCTCTCCGGTAGTGTGGAGTATTCCTGTTCCCTTAGCTTTTGAAATTTTGAGCTTATCGCTCATTCTCTCACTTTGACAGTGTATGAGTTATAGACGGTTCTTTGCCGTGTTTATTGAAAATCTCCTTCCGTAAGTGCTCTTGTGAAGTTAGTGAATTCAGGGCATGGTTTGTCCCGTCCTTGAAACCTTGGTTATGATTGAGTCTTTGGAGTCAAATATTCAAAGTTTTGAAAACTTAAAATTTGGGAATTTTATAAAATGTGTTCTTTGTTTCTCCCGAGAGTTGTTAACTATTTCTGGAAAGACAGAAGCTTAAATACCTGTTTTATAAAATATGTTTTGAATTCTCAGTACCGGGAGTATCGGTAGAAATCCGTTTTTTAAAGAAATTTCAGAAAATTCCATTTGAAATTGTTTTGTAAAATCGTTGAATTAGGGCACGGATTGCCCCATGTCCTAGAGATCTCAATATTATTTCCGAGATCTCGGTATCGTTAGAGGTTGATAAATCCCAGTTTCTCCTAGCTTGTTATCTGGGATTCCTTCCTGTGCCCGGTTTGTTTGGCACTCTTACTGGATTATTTTTATAAATTTTTAAATAAATGTTAAAGGTCTTAGGACCAGATTTGAAAGAGGTTTAAAAGTGATTTTGAAATGGTTATCGGTTTGAACTCTAGTAGTTCTTCTTGAGCCCGGACTTGTGATGTTGACTTACACACACCTAATGTGATTCCTGTTGTTTCGGTTGGGTTCGGAGACGTTGGAACCAAATGAGATTTGACTGGGTCCTGACTTTTTCTTAAAACCGGTTGAATCCTTCGGGGTTCAACATTTTTCTTTAAAAACTTGAGGACCATGGCATCTGTTTGGGACTAAACGACTCCAAGACCCCGTTCTAGTGCCTAGATAGGCAGTGTGAGTTAGAGATCGTTCGGTTGGTTACCGAATCCGGTGTGGAGATAGTACCTTCCCTTTTTATGTTTCTTCGAGTGAACAGGTTGGTTCACTGGTTATTGTACGTAGAAGATTGTTATGATGATTTATTTTCGGTAGTCCTAATGAGTGATCTATTTTACCTCCTAGGAACCTTGAGCAGCATGCTAGGTGCACAATATAGTAGATAGTTAGTCTTGTTATATCTCTAGATGAGAGTGGAGTTCGAATTTGTTGTCTATAGGCCTAGGTGACAGACTGAGTTATTTACAGGACGCAATATATATATATATATATATATATATATATATATATATATATATATATATACACGTACACATGTGTTGCTTATATCTTTGTTGACCTCTAGTTCTTACGATACCCGTAGTGTACTCGAGGTTAGTGATGAAGTTATTGATGGGGTCTCAAATTGGCGGGGTGCCATATGAGACGATTGACTGACCTAGGATAGATGCATGCACACGGGATGGTTATCGTTTTAAAGACGACTATGAGTGTGATGTTTTGATATTACGGTGAGCCCCCAAGGTTGTGCTCACCCCCACACAAGTTGCAGGTTTGCAGGTGGATGCAACACGGCTTATGCTCGGCAGCGACGATACGGGTGATTTTGGACGGTAGTTTTATTCCTCTTTCCGTAGTCATACTCGTATATTCTTTCATTCTCTTGGGAGTCAGGTTGTTGGCAGATCCCCTTGTGTTGTATCTTTAATTACTGTGTATGTAATATTTTCGGGGTGTCTTTGTATCATTTCGGCACTACCACTGAGTTTTATGTATTCTTATTTGAGCTTGGTGGCTCAGTCGGTAATTGTTGTTTTGGAGTGCCTTTATACCTTTTCGGCATCGCCATGTGGTTTTCTTTATATTTTCATTTGAGCATTTGGGGCTCTATTGATTTTAGAAGTGTTTTGGAGAGGTATTGGTGTTCTTTATTGGTGTTCTTTTCCACTACCTCGGCCCTAGTAGGTTTCTGGAATGTTGGGCTACGTGCCATTGCTTTTATTCTTGTTATTAGGGGCAGGTTGTTCTGTTGTGTTGAATTTGGGTTGTCCGGATGTTCCAATTACAAACGGAACTCTACCGGATTTTTGTTAGAATTCTCTACTGAGTTTCTATCACTCATGTGACATGGAATACTTCATTTTCATTCGTATTCCATGTATTTTGATGTTATTGTTAATCTTGGTTTTCGTTTTCCGTGACGTCATACCTCGGGATTCACTGATTCTCCTGATTGGAGTCTCAGGAATAACGGGGCGTGACATGTATGCTTACATGTACTTATTGCTCATTCATCTCCTGTGTGGATATTGGATACAGGAGCGACCAAACATGTGACACAAGAGCGAATTGGTTTTGTAGATTACCATCGGATACCAATAAGTAGTCAAAGCATTTTCATGGGAAATGGTACTAGTGTGGCGGTTCATGGAATTGGTATATATCAGCTCAGACTACGCTCAGGACATACACTACTATTGTATGTTATGCTTTATGCACCCAGTGTCCGATATAATTTAGTCTCAATTCCAGCACTTGTTAAACTTGATTTTTTTTTCCAAATAAGTGATAAGCAATTGGATATGTTATTGGATGGTGTTGCTTATGGACAAGGTTATCTCATAAACAATCTATATCACCTAGATTTGGGCGATAAGATTTCTGCATCTGAATATTTGACATGTAAAGATGTTAATCATGATTCTGAACTATGACACGTAAGACTCGGTCACATTGGGAAGGAAAGGCTTACTAGATTAGTTAAAGAAGGCCTATTGGGGTCTTTAACTATGGTTAACTTGCCCCGATGTGAGCCTTATTTGGCTAGAAAGAGTAGTTGTAAGCCTTTTGGTAAGGCTACACGAGCTACTTCCCCTCTTGAATTAATCCATTCAGACATCTGCGGACCAATAAATGTGAAGGCACGCAATGACGCCTCTTATTTTCTCATATTTATAGATGACTGTACGCGTTATGGTTATGTCTATCTTCTTTCTCACCGATATGAGGCACTTGGGTGCTTCAAACACTTTTATGTTGAGGTTGAGAATCAAATAAAGCGGAGAATAAAGGTTATTCGCACTGACCGTGGACGCGAGTATCTATCAGACCAGTTCAAGGAACTATGTGAGGAAAATGGGATACGCAGGCAATTAACAATTCCTAATACGCCTCAACAAAATGGAGTTGCAGAGCGTAGGAATCGAACATTGTTAGACATGGTTAGATCAATGATAGCGTAAGCTAATCTCCCTATTAGTTTTTGGGGCGATGCATTATTGATTGTTGCCTACATTCTTAACCGTGTGCCTTCTAAGTCAATCCCTAAAACCCCTTATGAACTTTGGCATCATAAGAAGCCAAAATTAGGACATATGCGTCCATGGGGTTCAACAGTTTATGTTCACAATACATCTCATAAATATGGAAAAATTGGTTCAAAAACATATAAGAATATTTTTATAAGATATTCTGAAAGCTCTAAAGGCTATGTGATGTATGGTGAACAACCTCATAAAGGGATGACTACAATTAAGTTGCGTGATGTCACATTCATTGAGGATCAGTTCCCAAGCATACATGAAGCAAAATCGAATTTTGAACTCTTCGAGATGGTAGACTCCGAATATCACTTTTCTCCTTTTAGCGAGGGCGGGGAATTAATTTCTTATCTGATCGCCAAAGAGGATAGTAATCTTCAATCTAGTGGGAGTGGGAGTCACCAAATGGATTTTTAAGAGACTCAAGTTTGTAGGAGTGAATGTAGAGTAGTTCCTCGTCGTCGATTTGCGATTGAAGAGGAAACACTCTTATGCACTCCATTGGAGAAAGATGAGTCCACTTCTTTTAGTGAAATGCTCTCTTCACCTGCTCATAATGAATGGATGATACATGTTTTCCTCTTATGCACTCCACTAGAGAAAGATGAGCCAAATTCTTTTAGAGAAGCACTCTCTTCACCTGCATATCAGGAATTGATTAATGCTATGGAGGATGAGATGAGTTCAATGAGAAAGAATCATGTATGAGAGTTAGTTGATCTTCCTGCTGGACGTATAACCATTGGAACCAAATGGGTTTTAAAGGTAAAGCGAAAAACAAATGACTCCATTGACATATATAAGGCGCGTCTTGTGGCAAAAGGATATACCCAAAGGGAAGGTATAGACTATGATGAGACATTCTCCCCAGTGGTGAGATTTACATCAATTCGCCTTGTTCTAGCACTTGTCGTGCATATGGATTTAGAACTTTTCCAAATGAATGTTAAAACTACATTTCTTAATGGAAAATTAGATGAAGAGATATATATGACTCAACCAAAGGGTTTTGTAGTCAAAGGACAAGAGGACAAAGTGTGTCATCTTAAGCGTTCTATTTATGGTCTTAAGCAATCATCTAGATAGTGGAACACAAGGTTCAATTCTACCATGTTGTCTCATTAGTTTGAGATGATAGAGGAAGATCACTGTGTGTATGTGAAACGATCCAAGGATAATATTCTTATCCTTACATAATATGTTGACGACATTTTGATTGCTGGGAACAATATGAAAGAGATAGAAGCCACTAAAGAGTGGTTGTCCTCAACTTTTGAGATGAAGGATATGGGCTTAGCAAGTACTGTCTTAGGGGTGAAGATCCTAAGAGATCGTTCAAAGAAATTTATGTGTTTGTCTCAAGAGACTTATATAAAGAGAATTCTTGAACGGTTTCGGATGCATCACTCCAAGCCCATAAACACTCCTATAGAAAGAGGATGCGACTTACATCTAGGTCAATGCCCTAAAACAGATGAAAAAAAGAATGAGATGTCCAAAGTATCTTATGCAAGTGCAATTGATAGTATGATGTAAATCAATTTAAGGACATCAAAATAAATAAAATAAAATAGAAGAAACCTGGACATAATTGGCCAAACAACGTAAAATTCTTGTCTTGTGCTACTATGCATATTTGCGCAAGTTTATGGTATTGTTATAAATATGATGTCCAATGTAGTTTTGACTAAGAAGTGTGGACGTATCGTTATTAAGCAGGCCTAATGCCTCTCGTTACTTTTGTGGGAACTTGCTTGAAATATTATTTTGGATAATACTATTTACGGGGTACTATTCGCATAATTTCCTAACATGTTTGAGATCGCCAATTCTACCAATCAAATTAGTACATATTTTAAAATTCTTGTATAATTTATCACCAAATATTTAACATGCTTTCCATTTCCAATAATTTTGCAATTTTATGAAAGTTCTACTTACAAAAGCATTATTAGGGAAATGGGATTTTCCTATTGGTCGCAGCTCTCCAAGATTTTTTTCCCATTGCAGCAACAAGGCAAAACCAACCCAAAGTTTTCATTTCTATCCTTTAGAATAAATGTATTTATGGGCGGTTTGAAAGAGAGAGAACTTTGGATTACTATGGAGCAAACACCAATGTTCAAAATCCATTAGTAACAGGACAAGCAAATCAAATAATAAAAAATTAATCCTATCTCTAATTCTTCAACTCCTAGATGACAGTAAGAAATTTTCAGTGACAGAAAGGAAGTCCAAAGTAGTGGAAGAGTAAGCTCAAAATGATTCTCTCATTTGGTGATGGAAAAGTCATAGTTCTGCGTAAAAACTATTTACTAAACCGAACTCTCTCTACTAAAATACAACATGGATCTCTATGTCAGGCCCAGCAGAGTCTTGCATTAACAAATTATATATTAAAAAGATATGTGTATATATATATACACGGAGAGAGAGAGAGGATTGCCTTTACTCTCCCATGTTAAAGGCTTGATTAGTGATTCTTCTGTGAAGAGCCCATTTCTCACCACTCCACTCAACCAGTCAAGCAGCTTAGAGAGATGATTGTTGAAGCCAACTTGTGAAACAAACCACTAGTACTAGTGGTCAATCATTCTGTGATAATGATATTAAAGATGTAACAGGAAAGATTAGTGCATGAGATTGTAAAGCCTTGCCTCTGAATGCACACACACTGTTTCATTCTTTCAAACTCGTGATCTCTGTGTCACTCTGAGTAACCTTACTGTTGCACTTCCTCATAATGATGTCAAAGATGTAAAGAAAAGCTTAGTGCATGAGATTGACAAATTTAGGATCGTCAAATATACGCAGCCTTGCCTCTGCATGCTCATAGACTATTTTCTTCTTTCAAATCCGTGATCTCCATGTCACTTAATTAACCCTACCGTTGCACCAAGGTGCGCCTTTATTGAATAAATAGTCTAACAATTAGGCTTGTAAGTTGGCTCGACTCAATTTTACTGATGAACTAACATTCTGGGATGCATTTTCAAATCCATGGACTAAAACAATTAGGTACACCTATGGAAGATAGAAGGTTCAACAACTCAAGTATTGCAGACAACTATTGACAATAGAAGAGGATCAGCAGCTCCAGTAATTAAAGCACCCCTGCTTCGAAGCTGCAATAGATAATCCAATTCTCTCTATGTGATAACTTCCCCAGGAATCATTACAGGAATCCCCGGTGGGTATGGACATATAAGCTCCCCACATATTTCACCAAGACTCTCTCTAAAACTCATTTTTCTTTTACCTGCAAAGAAGGCCTCTCGTGGGCTCAATGTCACGGACTTATTCTTGAGCCTCCGTGACAACACACCTCGACCTTACGAGAGACAAACATGCTGGCTGGTGGATGTACTTCAACGTCAAATGACTGGAATGGTTCCAGTGAAGGGGCGTGCAGGACACAAGGTGGTAACCTCCTTCGTGCCACCCCTGCACAAACTGGTCGGGAGCTGGAGTCGTTCCCCTGACGAGACCAAGGCAGGTCGAAACCAGTCAGTGTGCAAGCCGAGTGAGGCACATCGTGCGAGGCTTACCATGCCCTCACAAGCTCATATTTGGGGCATGGTGCCGCACGGGCCGTGCCGCTGCGCGTGAAAACTCTAGGCCCGTGACAAATGGTATCAGAGCAGGATTTGGGAGTAAGGACATGCGATTGTGTCCCCAGGTCGATTCTTGGGCCAAGACGGAGCAACACGTGTATGCCGGAGGGTAATCCTCCATTGCCACCCCCTACGAAGAAAGCGCTTCACCCTGAAGCTGATCAGGTGATCTCACTGAAGTTAGGTGTCCCGGGCCATGTTCACATCGTGATCGTACGTAGAGAGTAACTACGGCGATTCACCCGACTCTCCGTGACAACGTAGCGTTGGAGGCCGAAGGGGTAGAAGCTGCAGCGGAGTTGTTCTCATCTCTTGGCCACACCTACCATAGACCTCGACCCTTGCTTGAGGATGTGGCAACGAGATCCACTTGTGACTGCGACGAGGACGTTCGCAGATTGAGTGGGGGAGAATGTCACGGACTTATTCTTGAGCCTCCGTGACAACACACCTCGACCTTTCGAGAGACAAACATGCTGGCTGGTGGATGTACTTCAACGTCAAATGACTGGAATGGTTCCAGTGAAGGGGCGTGCAGGACACAAGGTGGTAACCTCCTTTGGGCCACCCCTGCACAAACTGGTCGGGAGCTGGAGCCGTTCCCCTGACGAGACCAAGGCAGGTCGAAACCAGTCAGTGGGCAAGCCGAGTGAGGCACATCGTGCGAGGCTTACCATGCCCTCACAAGCTCATATTTGGGGCATGGTGCCGCACGGCCCATGCCGCTGCGCGTGAAAACTCTAGGCCCGTGACATCAAGCTCATCTTTATGTCCTCTAAGGGCGAAAACTCAATGTCATCCAATCTGCAATTCATACCTTGATTTGATGACGAACTTTCTGATAAATGCTTCAATCCTGACACTAGTCTCAGTACATGCTCTCTACTAGTTCCAAGATTAATTGCCAAAGTAATCGACCGGCTTCCTACAAGTTCAGCAACCACCCCATAATCCTCACTTAAAATATCATCTGCTTCATATCCAGAAAGACCAAGCTTCCATAAGCCAATAGTTATTCGCAAGGGATCAATGGCAGAACAACTAGAGAAGGTCGGAAATTTTAGGACTGGAATATTTGGTATTCTGTTGATCAGAATTTTCATTTCGACAGCCAATTCCATTGCTTTGTTGAAAATTGTTTCGGGGTTTTCACTTACTTGAGCCCTCGCAGCATCTAATGATGCTAAAAGAAGATAGCTAGGGCTAGTGCTTTGAAGGGTTTGAAGGCATCTGCAAATCTTCTCTCTATCTACAAGATCTCCTGACATATGTAACATCGATGACTGTGTAAGAGAGCACAAAACTTTGTGAGTGGACTGCACAGCAAGATCAGCACCTTGTTGGAGGACTGAACAAGGCATGTTGGGATGAAATCCCAAGTGTGCACCGTGAGCCTCATCAACGATCAAAGGAATATTGTAAGAATGGCATAGCTTGGAAATCTCGCTTAAGTTGCTGCATATACCATGGTAAGTAGGGGAAGTGACAAAAACTGCAGCTGCTTTTCGATGTTCCATTTCCAACTCCTTAACTGCTTTCTCTACCTGCAATAAAAATGTCAGAAGAATATTAGCTTTGACACTGTTAAAATGCTATTCCAATTCTTGGCGGTGAAGCACTTCAACCCCGGTTCTTCTTTTCCTTCTGTTATTTGGTAACTATGTAAGTTTGTTTTGATCAAATTCAAACAAAATTAAGTTTTGCAAAGTTCTACCAGTAAAATGAGTAATATTGGGTACACTTGTGCATACAACCAATAATTTGATATTGTGAACTTACTTGCCTGTAACGGAGTGATTCCACCAGCAAGGTCCCAATTAAAATCATACTCAGGAATGATGTACTTGGGTAGAACTCCAAACAATACCATCACAGATATAGCTGATATATGGGAATTTCGAGGTAGAATTAGAGAGTGTCCCGGGCAACAAGTGGCCATAACAGCCGCTTGGATTCCACAAGTTGTACCCCCAACAAGGAACCATGTTTCTGATGCTCCAAACAGTTTGGCAGCTTGTTTCTGTGCATCTAGAATCGGTCCTTCAGGAGCAAAGAGGTTGTCAAGCTCTGGAAGCTCGGGTAAGTCATGAGTGAATGGTCTCGTGCCAATGACCCGAGTCAATGATGATGGAGCAGCTCGGCCTCTGTTATGCCCCGGGAAGTGAAAGCTGGCAGCATCTTGTTCTGCCGAAGCTTTTAATGCTCTAATTAGAGGGGGGATATCTAGCCTAGATTTCTGAGAATCAGAAATGGTAAGGTTATCCTCTATGACAGACCTTGTTTTTCCCATCAGGCTTTTCTTATCTTGCTTCTTCCTTGGCTCCGCAAGGCTTCTTTCCTGCCACACATTTTTATAAAAGAATTCTCATATGAACCCGAGTTTTCTCAGCATAACTTTATGGCTTTAAGCAATTAATAGTACAA
The DNA here is from genome assembly GCA_963922005.1 of Cornus suecica. Classification (NCBI taxonomy): domain Eukaryota; kingdom Viridiplantae; phylum Streptophyta; class Magnoliopsida; order Cornales; family Cornaceae; genus Cornus; species Cornus suecica. Next base: position 51,437,016 of record OY998240.1, on the reverse strand, counting down.
TGGTTTACTCGCCTTAGTTGCATCATTTTTCATTTGGACTTGATTGGATTTGCCAACCGTAAGTTGGGGTTCAAGGTTTGCAAGATAAGAAAGAAGGGACGAAAGAGAAAACAACAGCCTTGACATAGTGTCTAGTTAAATTCCAACCTCCCATCCAGAAATGAAAAAGGGAACAAGAATGACATTAAAAACCAATGTACCCCAATGAAAACTAGTACTGTATATTAAACAAAAAGTTATTACTATCTCGACCACATTTGACTAAAGATTCAATTCCTATTGCCCAAAAATTTTGATTTTAGTATGAGAAATTAAAACTGATCGATAATCAAATTACAGATATGTGGAGTTCTTTGAGCTATCTATAAACTAGGAATGACTTCACTGTTCTCGAGTGACCATCAATTATACACACCATAAAAACAAGTTTGAACGTATCGGTGTTATTCCAGAAGCCCTAGACTCTAAGCAAACTGAAATATTTGGGTTTACCCCTTGCTGCTTTGAAAACAACGGCAGTAGCTTATCCTTGCCGAAAAGTATCATTTAAAATATTTGTTATGTCATGTCATCTCCGCTTATGAAACTCCGCTTACCTGATTAAATTTGCAACTTTAGTGCAATTATTTGTTATGTCATGTAATCTCAAATAGTGCCTTCTCTCAAGCAAAGATCAAATCTACAGCCCTTTAAAGTTTAAACCGTCTGGAAATTCATTGCAGAACCAATACCGTTATAGGATCAGACCTATTTCACTTGATAGTAATCATAGCATATTGAATGCCCTAAATGATCCTTATTAATGTTCAAATTTAACTAAATGTAATACCTTTTTTCCGTCCCAAGCTTGATGTTAGCCAATGATTTCAAACTTTATACCCAAAAATTTCAATCACTTGGTAACATTTCGAATCTAATTTTTTATAAATTTAGAATATTTCATGAATTAATGAACATTAATAATTTCCAAATCAAAACCTAATATTAATATAATACCAAAGGATGTCTGAAATGAATGGTAATTTGGACTCAAAATGTGCATCAAATATCCGTGGAATGGGATTGTGGCTAAGTGGTACAAACCCAAATAGTTATAAGGGTGAACTCATCCAAAATCCACAACAAATTCATACGAAGATTAACACAAAAAAAAACATTTAAGTTTTCTCTCCATTTCTGGTCATCCAAACGGAAGCTAAACTGAATTTAGCAGAGAAATATGTGGGAACGAAAAATTTAAAGTAGACCCACCTGGGAACAACGAAGTCTTGATCTTCCGCCAAACCTCAAACTCCGATAATTACCATAACTGAGACTAAAGCAGCTCTGTCAAGGAAGATAGAGATTAGGAGACGGGGTTTGTTTCGGTTTGCCATATATATATAATATTATGAAGATGAAGACATACGCTGCATAAATGTACAATTGAAGTAATATATGTGTATATAACTATATATACAAGCACAGATATACACAATTTAAAGAACAGAAACAACTCTTACTATATCCAAAAGGGTGGACACCATTATGCTGCTTGAATGTCTAACTCTGACGACACAAAATTTAAGGATTTAAGCCCAGCCCACTTAATTTTGTTGGGTTTGCCGTTTATGGTTTAAACTACTACTAACTTGTACTAGTCTTTGTGAAGTAACAAAAATGGGTAAAATACTCCTATTATTCTATTAGGATAATTTGCAGTGAGACCCTGAATTTTTGGTCAATTATAGTAAGATATTGGTCAATGCATTTTCAGTCCAACTACTCTCTGAACTTTCAATTTTTTTTGCAGTGACACCCCCTGGAGGGGTGAAATGACTAGCATGCCCTTGAGTTATTCACCTTATTACATAATAGTAATATCTGACATGTGAAATGACTGATGTGCCCCCACACTAAAACCCTATTGCCTTGTCCTTCCATTTTCTCTCACCCTTCTTGGCTCCTTGTCCTTGACCTTCCATTTCCTCTCATCCTTCTTGGGTCAATAAATTAGGGTTTTCCTCTGCCTCTCCTCGGAATGAAATGAAATGAAATTTACTTCAAATATGAAATGAAGATTTATCGTTTCATATAACTTATCCAGAGTAATCGAGCAGTCTGTCCTTTTAATCATGAATTTTTGTTTCTCCGATTCTATTTTGTGCCATTAGAACTCACACTCAAACACCAACCAACCTCATCTATGGCAAGACAAAGGCAAAAGACCCAAGTCCCCAACTGTTAGAACATAGAAAATGAGAATCAATGGTGTGAGCATTAGTATTGTATATATATATATATATATATCAAATCTCCAAATTCATTAATTTTGCATACCCAAATCCGCCGCCGCACCCAAATCCCTCGTCTTCTCCTCCTCCTCCGCCTCCACCACCACCAACCCTCAGCCGACCTCCTCTACCGCCACTTTGTATCCACCACCAACCTCCTATGTCGCCGCTTTGTATCCACCACCCACAATCACTGCCTACTCATACCTCTACTCATCCTTCTTACTGCCCAATATGCCCCGCCAAACCACCAAACCTTTCTCCATTAGTGTCATCTTCATCTTCAACCTTGGAAGGGGTAGCATTGTTGGTGGTGTTATTCATTTGTTCGGTTTCTTTTTTTAAAAATAAATTTGAGATTTTGAGGGAGAAATTGGAGATCTGAAGGAGACGCCATTGCCATTGAGCTACTTGTTGATTTTTCCATCATTCAATCCATAATGTTTGATTCACATATACTACCCAATCAAAGCATCAAAAAATGAAGCAAATTTGCAGGGCAATTTGTGATGTGGAGTGAAGTGTTCATGAATATTGCCAGTGTGATGTCCCACATCGCCCGGGTAGAGGTCTGGGGATGTACTTATATGTGCAGTGTTGTCTCCAATTGGTATGAGGCCTTTTGGGCAGAAGCCCAAGAGCAAAACCGTGCGGGCTAGGCCCAGAGCGGACAATATCATACCAAGTGTTGGAGCGGGGTGTTACAATTGGTATCAGAGCCAGAGCCCGGCCGGAATTAAGTGTGGGTGCATGCACAAGCCCGTGGGTAAGCCCGTGGGTAACACCAGCGAGGACGCTGGGTCCCAAGAGGGGGTGATTGTGATGTCCCACATCGCCCGGGTAGAGGTCTGGGGATGTACTTATATGTGCAGTGTTGTCTCCAATTGGTATGAGGCCTTTTGGGCAGGAGCCCAAGAGCAAAACCGTGCGGGCTAGGCCCAGAGCGGACAATATCATACCAAGTGTTGGAGCGGGGTGTTACAGCCAGATACCCGAGTAAATAGAGAATTTAAGAAAAGTTTCTCAACAAACAAGCACTCCCTTATAGAACAAAGGGATGTTTAGTCCTTTAATTTAACCAATAGATATTTTACATTAAAGCAATGGTACAAGAGTAATTTCAAATCCAAAAAACCATCCATGGGGTGTCACTACAAAAAAATTGAAAGTCAGGGGATAATTGGACCGAAATTACGTTGACCAATTTTTGTCTGCAATTGACCGAAAGTTCAGAGGATTTCACTGCAAATTACCCAAAATAATTATAAAATGTTAAATTACAAAAGGGCAAGCGATGTGGTTGTTCAAAAAGCGTTTGACATGCACATTGTTTTGGTCAAATGTGGTGATGTGGCTAGCTGTCACCTTTGACTACATTCCTGAAGTTTATTTTTATTTTAATCAGACTTCCTCGGGTTTGAAATTTTTTATTTATATCCCTTATTTTTTCAAACACACATTATTTACACTCCCTATACCAGAACTATCTTCAATGTTGAGATAGGTGGTGTTTGGAAACAAGATTTACTACCCTCGTATTTTATTATCCAATTAAGGAATTAATTTTTTTATTTTGGCATAAAAAAATAAATAAATTTGTTTATAGTAAAATATATAATAATATTTTTAAAAAGAAGAAAAATCTAATTGGTAGTTCGAAATATTATTTTATATTTTGGACTTAATTTTTTATATATTTTACAATAATTGGTAGTTCGCAAAAAAATATTTCGACATTAATTCAAAATTTTGACATAAATTAAAAACATTAATGCCGAAATATTATTTTTTCAACTACCAATTAGGGTAAAATATATATAAAAAATTAAGTCCGAAATATAAAAAAATATTTCAAACTACCAATTAGATTTTGTTTCTTTTTTAAATATTTTTTATATATTTAACTATAAGCGAACTTTTTGTTTATTTATGCCAAAATAAAAAATTAATGCCGAAATATTTATTCGAACTACCAATTATTGTAAAATATAAAAAATATTAAGTCCAAAAATATAAAATAATATTTCGAACTACCAATTTGATGTCTTTTTCATTTTTTTAATATTTTAGTATAAACGGTTTTTTTTTTATGCCAAAATAAAAATTAACGGATTGTTTGGATAATAAAATATGAGGGTAGTATACCTTGTTTCCAAACACCACCTATATCAACAAAACTTGTTTTCAAATACCACCTATGTCAACATTGAGTGTAGTTTCGGTATAAGGGGTGTAAATGATGAGGGTTTGCAAAAATAGAGTGTAATGAAAATTCTTAGACCTGGGGTGTCTGATTGAAATAAAAATAAAATTCAAGGGTTGTAAATGAAGTTAATCCTTTATGATATGAGTTACTCCATCTATCCCAAATTATAAGTTCCTTTTGGGAAATCCAACTTCTTAAGAGGATAACTTTTATTTTGGTGTTAGTGAATGAAATATTAACTTCACCCATGTATCACCATAGTGATGTGATGGTTTATAGTGTATATATTTTATAACTTAAATGATTGAAGGTTAAATTGGTAAATTGATCAAATAAAGTGTTTTGACTTTTCAAAAGTGAACACTTATTTTGGGACAAGAAAAAGAGGAAAAGTGAACACTTATTTTGGGATGGAAGGAGTATTATTTACGTTATATTTGTATTCACATATGTTTTATGTTTTATTTTATCTTTTTGTAGCATATTTGTTAGAAATTCATAATAAAGCATGCCAATAAAAGAAATTTTATTTTATTGCATAGTAAAATTAAATAAAAAGACATAACATATTTTCTCATAAGTAGTAAAATATAACAAAGAATATATATGTTTTCGCTAGTAAATTAAAAATACAGATAATTAGTTCATTGAGAAAAAGAATTTCACAATAACATTTTGTTGTGCAATGATTCAACTTTTGCTAGTTCTTTAATGAATCTCGACACATTGTGTCCCTTTCAAACTCCATTTGACTTATCTCAAACTCTGCTTGAGTCACTCTTTCTCTCGTTTGTATCTCCAGTTGTTTTGTCTTTTCTTTCTCCACGTTGATTCCATCTCTAGTTGTTTAGTTTGTTGTTTGTCTACGCGATAAGGTGTCTACGGCTCCCGATTCAGTAATTATGCGTCATGTCCACGTGAAGTTTTGTTTTCGAACCCCGATTCGAATAGGAAGAGTACGCCATGCTAATATGCCTTGGAAGATCGTCTCAGGGTCAGGTGCTGATGAGCACATTGGACTATCTATGTGGATAAGAGCCCTCATAGCCCAAGCACAACGACGCAATTATTAGGGGCACGTTACCACTGAGCTAATAACCCATCGCGCGAACCTCCTTATAGGGGTCCGATATTCAAAAAGCGAGAGAAACCCCATCCATATCTTTCCTTTTTTTTCCCCATGTTACCACATGGATGGGGTCATAAAAGAAGATCCTATCAACATGTTCTAACCTAGGATAATAAGCCTATGAGTTTGGTCTTACTCCATCGTCGAGAAACGAAAAAAGAATTCCATCTCCAAGTTTAACTCAAACGTAGCTCCCTTCTTTTGGGGTGTGAAGTAGTGTCAAACAAATATACCCAATAAGCATTAACTCTCCCTGAAAAGGAGGTGATCCAATCGCACCTTCCAGTACGGCTACATTGTTACGACTTTATTCCAGTCACTAGGATTGCCTTCGGCATCCCCCTACTTGCAGTTATGGTAACAACCTCGGGCATGGCCATCTCCCATAGTGTAACAACGGTGTGTATAAAGCCCGGAAATGAATGTACCATCGTATGACTGATCGACGATTACTAGCAATTCCAGTTTCATGCAGGCAAGATCTTTAGATATAGCTTGCGACTCTTCAAACAATGATTTATGCATTGATGCAATAAATACATTTTTGTTTCTATGATTTGTCATTGCCAAGGTGTACTTGTCTTCACCAAGTTGTACCGATCTTGGACTTGATACTCTGGGAATCGACCAGGCTGGTGTTATTGGTATCGATTTAGAATAATTTTTAGGTTCTCCAATATCCAAATCAATCACACATTTATTTCTTGTTTGCTGAGTTGGCTTTTACTTACCATTTCAATAGATGTGACATTTTTGTATTTTTCGAAGCACATTCCAATAATGTTCAAACTTAAATTCGTGATGTTCTTATAGTTTCTATACTTCTTTAGCAATAAGCATCTATATAACATCCCAATCAATTCAAATTATATATTTAATATGTTTTTTTAAAAAAATTCAAAATTTATATATATTTTTTATTTTATATTTATTTTCGATTTTATAATTTTTTTCAAAATTTAATATATAGTTTTAAATTTTTATGTTTTTTGCGATTTTTATATTTATTTTCAAAATTTAATATGTTTTTTTGAAAAAAAAAATAATTTCGAAATTTATATATATTTTTAATATTATATTTATTTTCGAATTTATAATATTTTTCAAATTTTAAAATATATTTTGAAAATTTAATACAATTTGTTTTGAATTTTAAATATTTCTTTCAAATTTTATATATTATTTTTGAACTTTATAATTTAGGTATGTTTTTTGAAATTTAAATATTTTTTTGAATCTATATATTTTTCCCCTTTTTATATATTTTTTTCTAAATTTTTATATATTTTCAGATTTTAATATAAGTTTTCAAAATTATATATATATTTTTTAATTTTATATTTTTTTTGCATTTTCAGATTTTATATAATTTTTTTGAATTTTAAATATTTCTTTCAAATTTTATATATTATTTTTGAATTTTATAATTTATATATTTTTTCAAATTTGATATATATTTTTTCTAATATATATATATTTTCGTAATATATATATATTTTGGGCATATGGGTAATTTCATATTTTATATATTATCCTAATGTAATAAGTGAAACTTTAGGGGGTGCTACTGCAATTTACCCTTTTTTTAAATATATATCGAAGGGCAAATTAGTAATTTCACAATAAAAACGTCAATAACCCTAACGACCGTCTGTCAGAGGGGATCCATGTGGGAATACTCAATATCGAGGGGGTCCGTGTGGGATTATGGTCTCTTTGAGGGGGTGTCGGTGGGAATAACCCTATTATTTATGTATCATAGATGTGATATTCATATATGTATTTGATAGATGAATTTATTCTTCTTCTTTTTTCTTGATCTGTACAATCTCTGAGAGATGGGTTTCACTTGAAAAGAAAAATAATAATAATTATATAAAAAAGAAAAAGAAAATTAAGATTTTATGTGGCAGCGGCTTCGTCGGTCAGTGGCAAATGACCTGCCCATGTTGGGCATGTCATTGATTAAAAGAAATAAAGAAGAAAAAAAAAAGGTGCAGCAACCCGCTGGAGTTTAACGGTTATAACATCACTCAATCTATGGAAATGTTTAAAGGAATGATATAATCAGCACCAATGAACTGTAATAAGTCCAAGGGCCTAAGATAAATGGATTCACATGCGATTTTTCAATTTTTAAACGGTGAGTGAGTATAATTCGGCTTTTTTCAAAATTAGCTCAAGGTTGATGCTATGTGGAACGAGTCTCGCTAATAATGAGTCATAAGAAAAAAAACACAAACCTCACTTTCCATGCCTCAAATGTGCTCTTGCAGCAGCAGTACAGAGAGCGAGGTTTTCAAAGATACCCCGAACTGATTTCTAGATTGTTAGTGGCTGACCAAAATAATGGGCTCTTAATGAGAAACTATTAGTCTCGTTCTACCTGGTCAACGACATTTTTTGAAGCGAATGCATCATCACTTTATAGTCGTAAATTTGGACGTAGACGTGGATGTGGTTATGTATATGCAACAATTATTATAACCGTGGTAACGCAATTCCTCACTGATCCCTAAAAGGGACCCCACACTGTTCCACCAAAAGTGGAATTAAAATGTTAGCAAGAAGACAAAAGGGAGAGTTGTGCAAAACAAACCTTATAAGAAATACGATGAGAAGCCTTGCTAAAGGTGTGGTATTGGTTACATGTCTGTCACACGCCAAGATATTTAGTGGACCACTACCAAGGTGGCTGATGATATAATGATTAGAATATAATTGTTGATAATATAGCCTTTGAAATATTTCTATAAATTCTATAAATACCACACTTATTTCACTTAATTTGCATCCTTCAATCCCTTTCAATATGATATTCTCTATCTCAATGATTTAGATCACTTCATGAATAATCCATCTCCATTCAACAACCCTTACATTGACTAATCTGGATGTTCTGAATTATCACCCGAATTCAAGTGTGGGTGAAACCTTCAAGATCCAACCCAATATGAATACATGTCCTAACCCCACTTCCAATAACAACAACATTCATAATATGCACCTCAATTTCAATTCTCACATCCTCCCCAATATGCACTTCAAATCCAAACCATCTCGGCAAATCCCACCCATTCTGAGACAAAAGAATAAAAATGGTCCAAAGAAGAAGATGTAGCATTGTGTAAAGTATGAATCATAGTTGGTGAAGATCAAGTGACGAGAACAAATCAAATTCCACATTGTGGGAATGAATCCACTCTCATTTTGTCAGTCAATTAGGAGGCATAACTGGAGAAAATAACAGTTCACTAACAAACAATTTATCGAGCTTTCTAGCAAAAGTAATCTGATTTTTAGGATTTTAGAATAATTCTTACAAACACTTCAGCCATTGGTTACAATGATAAAGATATAGTATCATTATTATTGATGTTAATTTATTTATATTTCTTTTATTTCACATTCATAATATGTGAAATAAATAAAATTAAAAAAAAAACCATATAGAATTCAAATAATATATATTAAATTTCGAAAATAATTATAAAATTCGAAAAAAACATAAAAAATTATAAAATTTGAAAATAAATATAAAATTCAAAATATATATATATTAAATTTCAAAAAAAAAAAACTAAATTCGAAAATAAATATAAAATTAAAAAAATATTTAAATTTTATTTAATTCTTTCTCTCTCTCTCTCTTTCTCTCTCTCTCTCTCACACACACACACAGACACAGACACACACACACACCCCTCCCTCCCTTTCTCTGCACACAACGCACACACACATATATATATATACACACACATATATATATAGATCTATACATATATATATATACACACATATATATACGGATATATATATGTATATACGGATATATATATGTATATACGGATATATATATATATATACGGGTATATATATAACAGCTATATATATATATATACGGGTATATATATAACAGATATATATATATATATACGGGTATATATAGCAGAATATATATATATATATATATATATATATATGTATATGTGGGTATGCAATATATATAATTCCAATCTTCATTCTCTCTCCCAATTTCTCACTTCCAATCTCTCTATATATATAAATTAGGGTTAGGGTTTTGAGATACCCAAATTGAAGAAGAAGAAGGATATGTAGGTCATTTTATATCATTTTGAGGGCAAAATAGACAATTCACAGGGTGGTTAACGGCAGAATTTAACGGCGTGGAGACGGAGGGGGTCTTTGTGGGACAAAATTCAATTTTGAAGGGGTCTGATTGGGAATAGTGAATATCAAGGGGATCTATGTGGGATTAGGGTATCTTTGAGGGGGTGTCAGTGGTATTTACCCTAAATAATAACCAATTACTGAGAAACCATCACCATGCTTTGTTGAAAAAGCATGTGTTTGGCTGTAGCGAAAGTAATTTAAACAAATTCGAATATTAAACACATTATTTTTCATCAAATAAACACATATAGGAAAGGGATAGTTTTAGTTTCACTCCGAGAATTATAAAATTCCACCCGTACTCCCACTCGTTCTGATAATTATTCTTTAATCCCCTCTAAGTGATCGGCGTTCATATCAAGCGACCAGAAATGTGAAATTACCTATATGCCCATGCTTATTTATCATAGGCATAAATGTCTTCGCAACTAAATGTGGGTATTATAGACATTTCACCAAAGAAAAACTGATGACGTAAGTGTTGATTGTCGTTAATTACATTGAAAGTTCACCAGAATGGAATATTTGTTATAACTTACTAACTCTAAGGGGTGAAAGTGTAATTATAAGAACGAGAAGGGGTGCGGGTGAAATTTTGCAATTCTCGAGAGAAGAAATTGTAATTATTCTTATAGACAAAGGATCTCATACATTTGGACGATTCTCTAAGTATCATTGAATAATATTTACATTTTTATCCTCCTTTTTGCCTTGATCACCAGTTGAACTTCACCTCTATGACCCAGGATGGACAGTCTCACTTGTGGGAACCCATACTCACTATCTCTCTCAAATTTCAAAGGCGTCTATTCAATTGTTAAGATACCAGAGTCTAACTCATATTAACGGTTTAGATCATGGACTAGATATGGAGATTAAAAGAGATTCCTCCCTCTTAACTCCAATTGGATAGAGGTTAAGTTATCTCATAACTCTTCGTCACCCAATTAATTATAATTAACATCACTTTCTTTTTTATAATTGCACTTTTAAGATTAGAACATCAAGGCCATATTTCTTACTTATATTTTCTATTCCTTGAGTAACCAATTCAAACCTTTGATCACTGAATTAAATTTTTTTGCAAAATGTATTTAAAATAAATATTTTATTAAGTAAATATATAGAAATTATTTTAGTAAACAGTTTACTAAAAAACATGACCAGGTTGTAGTGATCAACCTTATTAAATTGCATTAACGAGACATTCTATCTCTTTGATAGTGTGTGGATTCCTTCTTGAGCATTTGTGGTCTCACACTTTGTAGGTTAAAGTGACCAGCATCGGAACCTTAGTCCAGTAAATCTCTCAGAATTCAGAGCTTAATGCATTTAGTAAATACAAATAAACCAAAATAATGACAGTAATTTTAATAGTGTAGTCTTATGGTGATCCAGTTTAGTATACGCCAAGCACACAATAACACACTGACTTAGAGCCAGCTACCCCAATGATCAAGACAAAACCATCATATCTCATAGTATTGAAGACAACAATTGAGGATAGAAGAGGATCAATAACTCCACTAATTAAAGCACCCTTGCTTCTAAGCTGCAATAGATAATCCAATGCTCTCTCTGTGATAACCTCCCCGGGGATCATTACAGGAATCCCCGGTGGGTATGGACATATAAGCTCCCCGCATATTTCACCAAGACTCTCTCTTAAACTCACTTTTCTTTTCCTTGCAAAGAAGGCCTCTCTTGGGCTCAAGCTCATCTTTATGTCCTCAAAGGTCGAAAACTCAATGTCATCCAATCTGCCATTCATACCTTGATTTGATGACGAACTTTCTGATAAATGCTTCAATCCTGACACTAGTCTCGGGACATGCTCTCTACAAGTTCCTAGATTAATTGCCAAAGTAATCGATCGTGTTCCTACAAGTTCAGAAGCCACCCCATAATCCTCACTTAAAATATCATTTGCTTCATATCCAGAAAGACCAAGCTGCCACACGCCAATAGTAATTCGCAAGGGATCCATGGCAGAACAGCTAGAGAAGGTTGGAGATTTTAGAACTGAAATATTTGGTATTTTATCGATCAGAATTTTTAATTCAACAGCCAATTCCATTGCTTTGTTGAAAATTGTTTTCGGGTTTTCACTTAGTTGAGCCCTCGCAGCATCTAATGATGCTAAAAGCAAAGAACTCGGGCTAGTGCTTTCAAGAGTTTGAAGGCATCTGCAAGCCCTCTCTCTATCTACAAGATCTCCTGACATATGTAACATCGATGACTGTGTAAGAGAGCACAAAACTTTGTGAGTGGACTGCACAGCAAGATCAGCACCTTGGTAGAGGGCTGTACAAGGCATGTTTGGATGAAATCCGAAGTGCGCACCATGAGCCTCATCGACCATCAAAGGAATATTGTAAGAATGACATAGCTTGGAGATCTTGCTCAAGTTGCTACATATACCCTGGTAAGTAGGGGAAGTGACAAAAACTGCAGCTGGCTTTCGATGTTCCATTTCTAATTCCTTGATTGCTTTCTCTACCTGCAATACCAATTTTGGAATAATATTAACTTTGACAGTGTTAAAATGATATTTCATTTCACTTGTACTTCTTCTTTCCCTTTTGTTCGTTGATAACCAAGTACGTTTTAACTAGGTTTTACAAAGTTCAACCCATAAACTAACTAAATAATTAATATTTGGTACAGTTGCCTCTCATGCATACGACCATGAATTTGATTTATTGTGAGCATACTTGCCTGTAACAGAGTGATTCCACCAGCAACGTCCCAATTAAAATCATACTCGGGAATGATGTACTTTGGTAGAGCTCCAGACAATACCATGGCAGATATAGCAGATATATGGGAATTCCGAGGGAGAATTAGAGAGTCTCCGGGGGAACAAGGGGCCATAATTGCCACTTGGATTCCACAAGTTGTACCCCCAACAAGGAACCATGTCTTTGATGCTCCAAACAGTTTGGCGGCTTGTTTCTGTGCATCTAGAACCGGCCCTTCAGGAGCAAAGAGGTTGTCAAGCTCGGGTATGTCATGAGTGAATGGTCTCTTACCAATGAGGCGAGTCAGTGACGATGGAGTGGCTCGGCCTCTGTTATGCCCCGGGAAGTCAAAGCTGGCAGCATCTTGTTCTGCTGCAGCTTTTAATGCACTAACAAGAGGGGTGATATCTTCTAGCCTAGACTCGTGAGAATCAGAAATGACAAGGTCATTCTCTATGACTGTCCTTGTTTTTCCTGCCAGGCTTCTCTTATCTTGCTTCGTTCCTGGCTCTTCAAGGCTTCTTTCCTGCAACACATTTTTAAGAAGAATTCGCACAAATTCCAAGATTATGGTTTAATACAAAATTCAATAAAGAAGTTTCTCAAAAAAAACACCTCCAACACGCCTACTCCAAAATTTTCCTCAAGAAGATAGTTATTAGTTATTAAAGGTGCACTAAGGTGCTAGAAGTCCTCTAGAACGTAGGCGCGAGACGCGTGCCTGAGTGAACTGAGACACACAATGAAAAATAAAATTATTACTAAAGCATCCCCTCTCTTTCTCATACTTTTCTCTCTAGAGAGAGAAATAAATTTTTACCTTTTTTTTCTTTATATATATATACTAGTATAAAGCGTGCGTTGCACGTAAGCAAAATATTTATTTATAACAAAATTACAAATTATGTTAAATAATTTTCTTACATTTTTTTTTTCAAAAAATAAATATACACTAAAATAGAAAAAGTTAAACATATGAATATTAAAGAGTATAATATATCAAGAATAGTGAATATATAGAATTTTATTACTAAATAATATATTAATAAAATACATATAGATGCATAGATATACAATAAAATATTAGAACTAAAATTATCTATATATAAATAAACATTTTTATTTGGAATAGATAGATATAAATATTTAACGAATTAAAAATTCTCCTAACAGAAAGGAAAAAAAAACGATTCTTAAATTAATATACTGGAAACCAAAAAGAAAACTTGAGATATTTCCTTAAACTCAAACTGATATATAAGGTAAAACAAAGTTTAAAAAAAAACCAAAAAAGAAAATAAAATGAGGAAATAAAAAAAACATCTTGGACCATAACCCCTATATCTATACATAAAAAACTTGTAATCATCAGAAATTCCTCAAGAAAGAGCAAGGGCAACTCCTTGGCAAAGCTTATTGGTCCTGCATCTAAACCGTAACGGTAAACATAAAGGAACTAGAGGGAATTTCATGAAATTCAGTCAACAAGTAGCAAATGCGCAGGCACATCCTTGTGAGAAAAGGCGGCAGTAAAAGTTTGGTTTGAGTATGACATCTGGAGCAATTCAACGTCATGTAGCTGTGGTTCTTTTGTCAAGAAATCCAAGCACTACCAGAAATGGAAATCTGAGTTCTTCCAAAGGGGATGGTCACATTTGGCCAGGAACTGTGACCATCCCCTTTGGAAGAATCCAGATTTCAGTTTCTCAGGCTATGCCTCCACCAAAATCTGATCAGTAATTGAACCAATAGTGTTGATTTCTGGGAGGGCAGAAGAGAAAATAGGTAAGGATGGGACTGAGGTGTGAGATTCATGAGGGAAAGTTATCTGAGATGTGAATCAGTAGAACCAAGGAATTCATATACATCTATAAATATATTTTTTTATTTTGCTAAAGATTTTATAAAATGTATTTTGAATTGAATGTGAGGAAAAATTATTGATTACCACATGGATAAAGACCTGCAAGTTATAAAATCCATGTATTACACCTTTATCACGTACGAGATATGAGGGAGAAATATGTTATAATTATTTTATTTAAACAATTTATGAATATGTTAGGTTTTCCTCTTTTGGTTCCGCTTTGTTTATTTCATCCATTTAATGACTATCTTGCCAAGTAAAATATGATTAAATAAACAATTACTACCTCTGTCCCATATTAGTTGTCCACTATTGCAACTTTACTTGTCCCAAATTACTTGTCTAGTTTCGAATTCCAATGCAATTTAACCACCCACTTTCCCCAACTACCCTTATTCTACTAACTTCAAACAAATACCGGACTCCACCATAATACTATATTATTAAGGGCAAAATTGGAAATTACACACTAGTCAACCTCAATCCATAAAATGCTAAAAAGTCTAAATTAGACAAGTAATGTAGGACAGAGAGAGTATTTTTTTTCAAATACTGAGTCTTGGTAAACTAGTTCAAAAAGAGCAGAAAAAGAGATGCTAAAAAAAAAGGAGTCAATGTGAATGTATTATATATATAGTATTGGAAATTGGGAATACATAGTTTACTACAATAAGACACCTAAACTATTAGGTATACCTGCAAAATATTTGTTTCCATGTCATTATATAAACCATCACCGGATATTAAATAGTTAAATACAACAATATCTGATAAATATAAACTATAAGATAAAAAAATAAATTCTCAAGTTGAAACAAAAAAAGAAAAGAAAAGAAGAAGACCTACAACATAGTCCAATCTGATAGAACTTCGGATTCAATGCAACTAATTTTTTTATACGTGTAAAAATTAGGTTGCATCGTGATCAAGAAATCCTTACCAAGAACAAGTCCTGCACCATTGGGCTTTGTTTCACCAAACATCCGTGCAAATGACATTGCAATGACCAAAAACGAATAAATCTATCTATCTATATATATCTATATATATATAAAGATGAAGGGATGTTATTTGAAGGGCTTTTCAAAGGTGACCATCGGCAATGATTCAACACGATTGTTGGAGTGAATAGATATATATGGATAGAAAGGGAGAGATATGAACTGAAACAGTGCAAGAGAGACCACTTTTCATTCGCACCTATTTAGTTAAGACATGCACCACTTTTCATTCACACCTATTCCTTTTTCATTTTATTTTTTATTTAAAATGAAACAAATAATTGGAGAGAAAATAAAAAATAAATAAAACAATAACGTTAGTTATGAGAGAGAGGAAAATAAAAATAATAACATTAGCTATGAGAGAAGAAAAGGAAAGATAACAAATAAGGTATAATTAAAAAAAAGAAGAAACGATAGCAGTCTTGTTTGAAGAGGTAAAAGAGAGAAGAAAAAAATATAATTTTACCCAATTTACTGTTATATTTTTAAAATTTAAATGGGACCCAAATGTGTCTTAATTTTTTTTCTTCTAACGTATTACCAGTAATCTTCTGCATTATAAAAGTGTCACGTAACTTAATATCCTTTTTCTCTAATCTTGTCATTTTTGGAAGGATGACAACTAAGTGCTTGTTTGGCTAAGGAGTGGAGCCATGGTTTTGGGTTTGGTTTCAAAAAATTGGCACCAAACCCATGTTTGGCAAATGGAGTCAAAATTTGGAGCCGACACTGTAGCTGAACCATGGTGCAACTTTTGTGAAGGAATGAGCCAAAATTTGGAACCAAATTTTTGAAGGTTCATGGTTTTGGTTTTGGTACCAACACTGTAGCAAATTTATTTTTGATATTAATAAATTTCGAAAAATTAAATATTCTGAAAAATTAAATATTTATGAAAAATAAATATTTCGAAAAATTAAATATATTAATATATTAATATATTAATATATTAAAAAATATTAATATTAATATATTTTAATATTATAATATTAATATATTTTAATATTATAATATTAATATATTTTAATATTATAATATTAATATTTATGAAAAATTAAATATTTCGAAAAATTAAATATATTAATATATTAAAAAATATTAATATTAATATTAATATATTTTAATATTATAATATTAATATTTTTTAATATATTAATATATTTAATTTTTTGAAATATTTAATTTTTCATAAATATTAATATTAATATATTATAATATATTTTAATATATTAATATTAATATTTATGAAAAATTAAATATTTCAAAAAATTAAATATTTTAATATATTAATATATTATAATATTAATATATTAAAAAATATTAATATTAATATATTTTAATATTTTAATATTAATATATTAATATATTTTAATATATTAATATTAATATTTATGAAAAAATAAATATATTAATATTAATATTTATTAATAAATAAAATGTGAAACCCATATATTAATATATATTAATATTTATTTAATAAATATTAATATTTATTAATAAATAAAATGTGAAACTCATATATTAATATATTTTAATATATTAATATTAATATTTATTAATATATTAATATTCAGAATTTCAACCCATACCAACTCTACCAAACATGGTTTGGTTTTTCAGCATCACTTTTTCTCACACCAAAACCATATGCACCAAACATGGTTTGGAACCAAAATAAAACCACACCAACTCCAACCCAACTCCAACCAAACCAAAACCAAAAACCAACTCCACACCCTCTACCAAACATGCACTGGGATAAGGAAGGATAAGCTGTCCCTTCAAAAAACAAAAATTCACCACCCCTCCCCTCCCCTCCCCCTTCTATTCTTTTCTTTTCTTTTCTTCAGTCCAGGAGGAGAAGCCATAGAGAGAGGGGGTAATTTTCTCTTTCTCCTTCTGTTGTTTGTTTTGTGGTTAATAAGGAAATTCTTTATCAAACAACCTTTTTCGCAAAGCACAATGTGTACTATCAACTGACAGGCTATACTACCAACAAAATATAAATATATTCCCATATTTTTTTTTTGAAAGTAATATATTCTCACATTCTGCATAACCAAATAGAGCATAAAGTAAATAAATTAAATCTTTCTGTTTATCAGTTTCATTAGACTAATATAAGGTAAATAACCTTTGACAAATCTGACTTGATTCTTTACCACAAATAAATACAATACATTCAATAATAATAATAAAGATAGATAGTTTGGTTCTTTTACTTGAAGAAAGAAGAACATACATAATAAGAATATTTTCAAAAGTCAAAAACAATAAAAGAAATCCTTCTCACGGTATTTGACTGATTAACAAATAAAAGGCAATGAGAAGATAAGATTGTAAAAGAAATTAAGATATTGTTCTACTTTGTGAGTGATTATAATAAAAATTGAAATCCATTGGTTAAAAAAGAGAATACATAGAAAGAGGATGAAAATTGTCAATAATTGATTGTGTAATCGTTAATAAGAAAAGTAAATTAAAGAAACTGATGTAATAAGCATACAAGGAAAAAAGAATCAATAATAATGAAAAAAAAACATAAATAATTGTTTAAAATAATACATAAGAAACAAAAAAATAATCAATACAAAACCCATATGGAGTAAACGAAATTCCTATTGACTATGACTTACACTTACTATATGAGACTGTACAAGTGTAAGTTCCTAAACGTGATAAATTGGATTACAACAAAATAAAAGACTCAATCAACTGAAACGGTAGGCTTGATATAGAAGTGTATCGATCAATAGCAACTAAAAATGAATAAAAAAAATCCTAATATATATAATGATTTAGGGGTGTAATTTGGAGGGGTTGGTGACCATCTGCAATGAATCAACATGATTGTTGGAGTGAATAGATATATATGGATAGAGAGAGAGAGATATGAACTGAAACGGTGCAAGAGATACATACCCACTTTTCATTCATATCTATTCACTTTTCATTTTATTTTATATTCAAAATGGAAAAAAATATTATTTGAAAATAATAAAAAGGGCTCGTATATTTATAAGTAGTATAGATATAGATAGATATAATCATATATTGAGAGAAAACAGATCTTGGCATCTTGTTTGGGTAAGTGCAAAAATAAAAATAATAAAACACACTGAGGTGAAATTTGCATTATAATATGTGCAACTAACCCCTACACTATCACATTTTGTTACAAAATACTCCATGATTTTCAAAAAAAAATTGTAAAAGACCAAAATACCATTTCTTATTCACTAATACTTAATACATTTTTTTCATTAATATGTATTTTTGAAATAATTTGATAGCGAATCTCCATTCAAGCTTGCATAAATTTATATAATTTTTTTATATAATTAATTGATTAAATAATGATTTTAAGTTGTTTAAATAAAAATTAAATAAGAATCTAAACAATGTTTAAGTAATTACTCAAATACTATTTATATATATAACATGATAAAAAAAGTGTTTTTTATTTAAGTTATTAGTAAATTCTTTTTGAATACATCTTATGAAATAAAAAATTTATCTCAGCAAAGTTTGAACTTAGGAGAACAAGTTTTATTATTTAAATCATACTAAATTATGGTGAAATTTCCACCAATTTTTATTGCTTGGGTTAGGGCTTGTATCTCCACTGCCTCATTTACAGTGTCTATTAATGGTGAACTATATGGGTTCTTCACTAGTATCAAGGGTTTAAGACAAGGTGTCCCCCTATCTATTTGTGTTAGTTATGGATGTTTTATCCTCAATTACCAATCATTTTATTTCTGCTCAAAGCCATTTTGGTTATCATTGGGGATGTAGTGCAACCAAACTGTCACATCTATCCTTTGTTGATGATGTTCTTTAAAAGGGGTCCTGTTTCTGCTCTTACTATCAAAATGTTAATTGATAAGTTCTCTTCTTTCTCTGGACTTACTCCTAATCCTGCTAAGAGTAGCATTTTTTATTGTGGTGTGAGTGAGGAACATATGACTGTCATTGATAACATCTTTCATGTCCCTAGAGGTTCCCTCCCTGTTAGGTACCTTAGTCTACCCCTCCTATCCTCTAAGCTCTCCTCTGGGGACTGCTAGTGCCTTCTTGATGCAATGCTTTCAAAGATCTCTAACTGGACTCATAGATCACTCTCCTTTGCTGGGAGACCTCAACTTATCAAGTCCACCCTCTTCAGTTTACATATCTATTGGACT
Organism: Cornus suecica; assembly: GCA_963922005.1. Classification (NCBI taxonomy): domain Eukaryota; kingdom Viridiplantae; phylum Streptophyta; class Magnoliopsida; order Cornales; family Cornaceae; genus Cornus; species Cornus suecica. Next base: position 51,417,415 of record OY998240.1, on the reverse strand, counting down.
AATCTCTTTGTGTTGCCTAGAAAGGGATGTGATCAGATCCAGAAAATACTTCAAACATTCCTATGGACAGGTCCCAAGATGGCCAAGTTCAAAGCCAAGGTTAAATGGGCTGATATCTACAAACCAATGAAGGCTGGTGGCCTTGGAATTCAAGACATCCAGACTTGGAACGATACTTCTATTCTTACATGTATGGACTTTGTGTTCAACTAGTCCAGACAACTTGTGGAAAGAATAGGCCCAAAGGAATCTCTTTAAAAGGAAATCTTTCTGGGTTATGAAGATCCCTCAGGATGCATCTTGGTTTTGGAGGAAGCTTCTTCAGAATAGAGACATTGCCCAAACCTTCTGTTACGCCCCGTTATTCCTAAAACTCCAATCAGGAGAATCAGCGAATCCCGAGGTATGACGTCATTGAAAATGACAACTGAAATCAACGATAACACTAAGTGCATGTTTGGCAACATGGAGTGGAGCCAAAATTTTGGGTTTGGTTTGAAAATTTTGCTCCACTCCATGTTTGGCAAATGGTGTGAAAATTTGGAGTAGACACTGTAGCAATTCCATGGTGCAACTTTTGTGAAGGAATGAGCCAAAATTTGGAACCATTATTTTTGATGGTTCATGGTTTTGGTACAAACACTGTAGCAAATTCATTTTTGATATTAATAAATTTCAAAAAATTAAATATTCTAAAAAATTAAATATATTAATATATTAAAAAATATTAATATTAATATATTTTAATATATTAATATTAATATTTATTAATAAATAAAATGTGAAACACATATATTAATATATTTTAATATATATTAATAAATAAAATGTGAAACTCATATATTAATATATTTTAATATATTAATATATTTTAATATATTAATATATTTTATAATATATTAATATTAATATTTATTAATATACTAATATTCAGAATTTCAACCCATACCAACTCTACCAAACATGGTTTGGTTTTTCAGCATCACTTTTTCTCACACCAAAACCATCTGCACCAAACATGGTTTGGAACCAAAATAAAACCACACCAACTCCAACCAACCCAATTCCAACCAAACCAAAACCAAAAACCAACTCCACACCGTCTACCAAACAAGCACTAAAATACATGGGATAAGAATGAAAATGAAGTATTCCATGTCACCTGAGTAATAGAAACTCAGTAAAGGAATTCTAACAAAAATCCGGCAAAATTCCGTTTATAAATGGAACATCCGGACAACCCAACAACAACACAACGAAAGAACCTGCCCATAACAACAGAAATAGAAAGAATGGCACGTAGCCCAACATTCCAGAAACCTAGTAGGGCCGAGGTAATGAAAAAGAACACCAATACCTCTCCAAACCACTCTAAAATCAATAGAGCCCCAAATGCTCAAATGAAAACATAAAGAAAACCATATGGCGATGCCGAAAAGGTATAAAGGCATCCCGAAACAACAAGTACCGACTGAGCCACCACGCTCAAATAAGAATACATAAAATTTGATGGTAGTGCCGAACAGATACAATGGCACCCCAAAATAATAAATACATAAAGTGAATATACAACATAAGGGAATCTGCCAACAACCTGGCTCCCAAGAGAATAAAAGAATAATAAATATGATCACGGAAGGAGGAATAAATCTACCGTCCTAAATCCCCCGTATCGTCGCCGCCGAGCATGCCGTGCTGCATCCACCTGCAAACTTGAAAATGTTGTGTGTGGGGGGTGAGCAAAAACCACACACTCACCATAATATCAAAACATCACACTCATAGCCGTCTAGAAAATGTTAACCATCCCGTGTGCATGCATCTATCCTAAGTCAAGCTATCGTCATCTATGGCACCCCCGCCAATCCGAGACACCCAACAATAACTTCACAACTAATCTCGAAACTAATCAAGAGTCATAAAACAACACAAATCATAAGACATATCTACCACTCGTATATACGCATGTCGAATCATCATATATACACACATATATATATAAAAGTCCCGTAAATAGCTAATCCTAGCACCTGGTGTATAAAGGCACCCAGTCGAATACACACTCTCGTCTAGAGATACGACCGAAACTAACTATCTATTATACCGTGCACCGAGCACGCCACTCAAGATTCCTAGGAGGTAAGATCACTCATTAGGACTACCAGAAGATAAAAACCCATAATCATGTCCACAATTAATTCATAATTCTTACACATCACCTCTATCAAATCATACCTGGAGAGTCTCACTCTCACAATTTATATCCTCAATACAGTCCAATGGTATCCTCAATACAATCCTTTCTGTTTACAATATTTTGTGAACTAATCCATTCACCCCAAAGAAATACAGAAGGAAATATATATAATCACCAAGCTGGATTCGGTAACCAACCGAACTATCTCAAACTCACCCTAACTCACCCTGCCTATCGAGGCACTAAAAAGGGTACAGATCAACAAGGTCACCTCTAACTCATATCGCCTATCGAGGTGCAAGAAAGGGTTACTGAAGTCATTTAGTCCCAAACAGATGTCATGGCCCTTGGGTTTTTAAAGAAAAATGTTGAACCCCGAAGGATTCAACCGGGTTTTAAGAAAAAATTAGGGTCCGGTCAAATCACATTTGGTTCCAATGCTTCCTAACCCAACCAAACACTAGGAATCGCACTATATGCGCTTAACTTAATCTCACTTCTCTTACCCGAGAAGATCCACCGACAAACACGAATGATCATATTTTCTACCTTAAGGAATGAAACCTTAGAAACACATGTTCGGGTTAAAACTCAAGAAACAATAACACGGGGAAAAGAACTACTAGAGTTCAACCGAATATCACCTCAAAGTCACATTCAAACTTATTTCGAAACAGGCTCTAAGACCTTCAACTTAATATAGGAACTTATAAACAAATCCTCAAAGGTTACCAAACCAATACCGGGATTCAAGTGTTCCTCGAAATAACTAGGAGAAATCTGAAACAATCAAACTCTGAAAACATATCTAGATCTCATAACTGACCTCGAGTCTCAAGAACGGGACAAACCATGTCCAGAGTTCACTAACTTTACCAGAACATGTAGGAAATGAGATTTTCAAGGCACACGGCTAAAAACCATTTACTACTCGAAACACTTTTAGAGTGGAAGGATGAGCGACAAGCTCAAACTACACAAGCTAAGAGAAACAAGGTCAGACTAACGAGTCTTACCCGACCTTTAACCTGAACAACTCTCCCCACTACCTAAGGGGTCTAATAATCATCCAGTGATAACACTAATCACCAACAACAAAGGCGCAACCACAACCAAGTCTCAATATATAACTAGCCAACTCAACTCAACTCCATCTCAAGGGGGAAACAATTAATTATCAGAACCTCTTTTCATCTATATTCACGTAATCACCTGGAACATATGCCAACCATGACTCCTCTAATCCAGGTTTAAACATTAACGTCGAACTTTCTTTCTTTCTTTACAATTTTAAATCTTTAAATATTCATTCACATTGAGTTAATTTCATCATTTATAATAAATTTACAAACACCATCCGTTTAATAATAGCAATTGTTCAACAATATAAAAGGATGAATGCTCAATGTGAATATAATGAAATGACAATGCCAAAAACACCCTATCTAGCATGGAACAACCGAGTATAATGTCGCCAAAGTAACACAACCACGAGGATCATATCGACTCGTAAAAGAAAACACACCGTGTTCGGATCCAATCCTCCCACGCCTCCCTGTTCCCGGATTACTAGTCTGCCGGTAGCGATAGACCGCCTGACCAGTTGTTGCGACGACCCGAACGACTCAATGCAATATGTACATGAATGAGACATGAAACCACACCCAATGCAATATCAATGCTCATGGTGTATGAAATATGTACATCATGCCTCAACAGTGAGTCAATAATCGAAATATAACATTTATCAAGTGACAAATATGTCTCAAAATTCATTTTACACAACCAATCCACCATATATAAACATTTTCATTTTCAAAAGCATGATTTATAATTTAACTATAGCAAATTACTTCAATTTATCTCAATATCGTCCGGGTACTCAATTTCCCGTAAATAATAAATTCTTATAACTCGCATGCTTTTAATTTAATTTTCAGTAATTAATTTCAAACCATTCCACCTCAAGGACAATTTAATTCGCAATTTAACTTTATCATATTTCACAGAAAAAATAAACTAGAAAGGGAACTAAAGTTGTGTCTAAATTTTAACGTCCCTCGTTCTCGTGAATCCCCTATCTTATTTTCAATTTCGATAAAATATAAATAGCAGGGGATAATTTATTCGTCGGCTCTACATCCCTCAATATCCATTATGCCCGTACTGTATCTCAATTTCAATCACATAATTCTACACAATCCTACTTTAAGTCCAGGGGTACTAAACCACCTATTTTAATCCAATTTTAGTATGATTTAATTTCTTAAAAATTCTCAGGAAATTAAATTATTTAATTTCCCAGGGAATTTCTATCCCCGGCCACATTTATTCGGTTATGGGTAATTCGTGAATTTTATAAAATCCATAAATTCCATTTATCGCTTAGGAATTTAATTTCATGTTTTTATTATCCATAAACATACAACGGGGCAACTTAGCATTTTCTACGCACTATTAGTGAGTGCTAGATAAATATATATATATATATAAAAATATATATATAAAATTCCCCACCTAATTTAAATGCTTACAGACAGTCCCGTCGTGGACAGTCCCGGCCGTGAATAGTGTTCGCCGCCAAAAATCGTCCGAAAATTAGTTTTAATATGTCGAAACGGCCGCCATACCTCCCTATTCAATATAATTAAAATTTGTTAGCAATCGATAATTTAATTTGAACAAATCTACAAAAATCGAAACCGAAATTCATACCGAAATTCTGAAATTCCCGGAGAACCGTTCAACGGTTTCGCACCAAATTCGGATATATCGTACACGGTACTGAGGCCGAGCTATCCTCCGAAAATCAGCCCGAGCCGAGCCCAACTGGCCACTGAGTCAACCCGACTCAGTCCGACCGAACACGGGACTGGTCGTCACTGTACACGGTTGGACCGCGCCACCACCAGCGTGTCACCTCTGGCCGTCGTCGACCTCTAGCTCACCATCACTCCGGCGAGCTACCCTCCACCTGGGTCGCCATGTCCGGCGACCGAAACCTCTAACCAGGTCGCGCGCCTCTAGGCGCGACCCCCCCTTTCTCTCCCTTGATCTGTCTCTCTCTCGTCGCCATGGTCGGTGATGCAAGGAAAGGTAGTGAAGGTCTGCAATCAGCTGCGTGAAGGAAAGAATGAGAAGAAGAAGAGAAGGTGCAGGTCTATCTCAGCAACTGATCGTATACATATGTATATATTTATGAGTAATTGTAACTATCTCTTTCTCCCTAATCACATTATGGCCCCATATAATTCTTTCATATATATATACATATGTCTAAATTATACTAACAACTCTTCAATTTTTCATAATTGCACAAGTGACTTTGCCATTTTTCATAATTATTAAAATAACTTTCCAATTCTCATATTTACATGTGTGACTCTCATGTCTTGCCAATTCACACTTTAATCCCCATGACATATATTATATATCTCTCTCTCTATATATATATCCATTTTCCATTAATATATGTATATATATAATTGCCCATTTTGATTAATAACAAATAAATAATTATTATTGCATAAATAAAATAAGTCTCGTAAAATATACCGGGGACACTCAAATAATTTCACGTGAGTCCATAAAATTCACCGGACTCCAAATAAATAATATAGGCCTAAATAAAACTCTGGGGCACAAATTTATCCACCAATTAAATCATCGAAAACCCCACGGTACTCCAAATAACTAATAAGGTCTGGGATAAATAATTCGGCTATATAGTCGAATATAAACTAAAATAAATCACGAATCGACTCGCAATGTATATCACGCAAGCCCGTATACTCTACGAATAACTAATAAATAATATAAATCAAACTAAACACTCCGAGTACGAAACTCAACTACCCGATCACCCGAGTCGTCACTAACCCAATCGAATCAAAACCATAAGTGCCGAACTAACCAAACGTGTCGTCAAGTCGAAATACTAAACACTACAGGTTTAAACACAATCGCATTACACTTATCACGTACGTATAAACATGAAAAATGAACATAGCAATACAAATACACATAAGCACGTAAGTCAAGCAACTAAGGCACCTAATACCACATCAATACACAGGGCATCAACACACATAGCACGTATATACAAACATAAATAAAATGAGCGAAAGGACTATCAATACTCCTAAGCACGTCAGCTAAACAAGGCACGTACTAACCCCATAACCAGGGGAAACAAAAACGTCGAACCCCTAAAGCACTTACTACCGAACTCAAATCACTGAGTCGAAGCCCTAAAGGTCAAGCGTCGAAACAAATCCATTTAGTCGATAACACTAGCTGCCAATCGTCACAACTCAATCACGTAGTCGATAACAAGAACACACGTAAACGTTTCACCAAGTCCGAACTACTAAACGTTACTGTCAAGTCACATAATCATCATCGATACTCCACAAAGTCGTTAAGGTGATGATCGCCAAGTCGCGTAATCAAGTCCAAGCGTAAACGCGAAAAATTTACTTGTAAAATACATAGAGTAACCATGACATCATGAACAAATGACGTCATCACCGAAAATAAATCGGGAATAATTCATAAAAAAAGGGAAAATGAAACGGGGTGTTACACCTTCATCAAGCATAAAGTGTATGATGGTGCTGATACAAGTGTGTTCTTTGATAGTTGGCTTCCTTGTGGCCCTATTTACAAGGTAATTCCTAACTACACTGTTATATATTGGCATATATATATAATATGACTACTTTGTTATATTAACTTGTCCCACATCGGAAGATTGGGAAACCCACCTCTATATCCTCACCTATAAATATAGGGCTTCTCCTATTGAATTGTGTACACAGAAATAGAGAGAGAGAGTTAGGAATAATATATGTTTATATTATTCCGGTGATACATGCGTGAGTATACACAGTGTGTGTGCATGTGTGATATGCGAATCACCCCCTTGTAATCCTCTCAGTGATTTTTAGTGAAACGGTGCTCTCCGTGGACGTAGGCTTATTTGGCTGAACCACGTATATATTCTTGTGTCGATTGTTTGGTGTGTTTGTGTGCGTTTTCTGATTTGCAGGTGTGCACGGCTTCGTACATAGGGTGTGCGAACCCTAACAAATGGTATCAGAGCCCCAGGTTGGAGCAAATCACGAAGCCTGACGATCTAGTCCAGATCTAATTTTTTCGAGTGCCCTAAATCAGAAACCGACCACACCAGGAGCTTTGGCTCAACGAGACAAAGCTATAAGTGTCAAGCACGTCGTCGGAAAGTGCCGCACGCGCCCCCACGCGCCGCCTGAAGTTTCGACTAGTTTTTTGGCTCCGTCGAGCAGCAATTTCGGTTCGGCGTGATTTTCCGGAGCATCGTTTATCGGAATGAGGTTTATAATATATCTACGGAAATAGAATTCGAAGCCCGATGTTTTGGCGCAAGAATCAGCCCAATCAGAGTAGAGACGCGCCGCACGCACCCCGAGAAGGTATTGACTTCGTGATTAAATTTATGTCTTTTTGTACGAATTTGTTTTGGCCCGTTTGGATTCGTTTTTGACCCGTTTTGGACGCGGTTAGAGGCGTTCTAAAGGTTTTGAACCGCCCCCGACGCAACCGTAAACTCGGTTTTGTACTCCGAATATCTCTAATAGGCTCAGTGGGAGCTATGGGAGAAGAAAATGCAGTAATGATCGACAAGTTTGATGGTACAAACTTTACCTATAGGAAGATGCAAATTGAGGATGTGTTATTCCATAAAAATTTGTATTTACCGCTAGAAGGGATGAAGCCAGATTCGATGAAAGAAGAGGAGTGGAATATCCTAGATCGAATGGCTCTTGGCACGATCAAATTGACGTTAGCAAAATCTGTTGCCTTTAATATCAGGAAAGAGAAGACTGCAAAGTCTCTCATGGAAGCTCTTTCGAAGATGTACGAACAGCCGTTTGGAGCAAATACATTACATCTCATCAACAGATTGACGAATCTGAAGATGTCCGAGAATGAGAATGTTGGTGAACATCTTAGTAAACTTAATGACATTTATGGGCAGTTGGAATCAATTGAAGTAGTGTTTCAAGACAAGGTGAAATCAGCTTTTCTCCTTAATCAATTACCAGAGAGCTGGAACGCCACAGTGGCTGCAATAAGTAATTCTTCAGGGATAGATCCGCTGAAGTATGATACCGTTGTGAGTATGGTACTCACAGAAGAGATCAGAAGACAGTCGTCAGACTCTTCAAGCAGTGGCACAACATTGAATGTCGACACCAGAGGCAGAGGTTCGAACAGACAGAAAGGCGGAAACTAAAGGCGTGGCCGTTCCAAGTCGAGATAGGGAAGATCACAGTGTCGAGGTCCGAGAAATTCCAAAGCAATCGAATGTTGGAATTGCGGCAAGACTGGTCATTTAAAGAACTAGTGTAGATCCCCGCAGAAGGTAGCGGATGACAAGACAGAGGCAAATATTATCTTAGAAGAAGAAGATGATGCACTGATATGCTCTTTGGAGAGCAAAGCAGAGTCTTGGGTTTTGGACTCTGGAGCATCATTCCATGCCACCTTAAGTCGAGAGCTCTTTGAGAGCTATGCACCTGGAAACCTCGGCAAGTTTTATCTAGGTGACGATCAACCCTGCAGTGTTGTTGGCAAGAGTGAAGTATATATCAGACTCAACGGATCGATATGGAAACTGAGGGATGTCAGACACATTCCAGACTTGAGAAAGAACCTGATCTCAGTAGGCCAGTTGGCGAGTGAAGGTTATGTGACCACTTTCAATGAAGATAAGTGGAAAGTTTCCAAGGGAGCTATGACTATAGCACGAGGAAAGAAAACAGGTACGTTGTACACTACCACCAAGACTAGCACATTTATAGCAATTGCAGAAAGCAAGAAGGATCATAATTTGTGGCCCCAGAGGCTAGGTCACATGAGTGAAAAGGGACTCAAGGTTATGCTCGCAAAGGGAAAACTACCAGGTCTAAATTCGATTGATATCGACTTCTATGAGGATTGCATATTCGGTAAGCAGAAGAGGGTTAGTTTTCAGAAAAGCGGCAGATAACTCAGAAAGGAGAAGCTTGAGCTAGTTTACACTGATGTCTGGGGGCCAGCAAATGTCTCATCTATTGGCGGAAAGTCTTATTTCGTCACCTTCATCGATGACCATTCAAGAAAGGTATGGGTTTATTTCTTGAAACATAAATCGGAAGTGTACGGTGTGTTCAAGAGTTGGAAGGCTATGATAGAGAATGAGACGGGTTTGAAGATCAAGAGATTACGATCCGATAATGGTGGAGAGTATCAGGACACCGGGTTTAAGAGATTTTGCTATAAGAACAATATCAGATTAGATAGAACTGTTCCACGTACACCATAACAGAATGGCGTAAAAGAACGGATGAACCGGACATTGACTGAGAGAGCCAGAAGCATGCGCATTCAAGCAGGGTTGCCGAAACAATTCTGGGCAGAAGCAGTCAGTACAACAGCGTACTTAATCAATCGTGGTCAATCAGTACCATTGGAGCACAGAATACCAGAAGAGGTATGGAGCGGTAGAGAGGTAACACTTTTACATTAAAAAGTTTTTGGTTGTGTTGCATATGTACATGTTAGTGACACTATGAAGGGTAAGCTTGATCCCAAGTCACAAAAGTGTATTTTCATTGGCTATGGCGGTGACGAGTATGGTTACCGCATGTGGGATGATCAGAACTGAAAACTGATCTGAAGCAGATATGTAGTGTTCAATGAAAAGGTTATGTACAAGGACATACACACAACAACCTCAGAGCCTACAACACAGAGTGATCCTGTGTGTGTTGAGTTAGATGATGTTTAAGACAGTGAGAGTACTCAGTCAAACGAACATATTGCAGATGGAAATACTCAACAGGTTGATACATCGCAGTCTCCGACTACTATTCCTGTACCTAGGAGGTCTTCACGGCAGCATGTGCCAAATCGGAGATACATGAATTATTTGTTGCTCACAGATGGAGGTGAACCAGAGTATTTTGATGAAGCATGCAGTGCAGCAGATGCGAGCTAGTGGGAGCTTGCAATGGAAGATGAGATTAAGTCCCTTATTTCCAACAAGACATGGAAGCTAACCGAGCTGCCGGTAGGAAAGAAAGCTCTCCATAATAAATGGGTCTATAGAGTCAAAGAAGAACATGATGGTTCTAAGAGGTACAGGGCGAGAATTGTAGTAAAAGGCTTTCAGCAGAAAGCAGGAATCGACTACACCGACGTATTTTCTCCGGTTGTGAAACTGACTACCATTCGTTTAGTTCTTAGCATTGTTGCATCAGAGGGTTTGCACCTAGAGCAGTTAGATGTCAAAACTGCTTTCCTCCATGGTGACCTAATAGAGGAGATTTATATGCAGCAACCGGAAGGTTTCTTAGAGAAAGGAAAAGAGAAACTTGTGTGTAAGTTGGAAAAGAGCTTGTATGGTTTGAAACAAGCTCCAAGACAGTGGTACAAGAAATTCGATGGATTTATGCATAGACATGGTTATATCAAGTGCAACGCTGACCATTGTTGCTACTTTAAGAGGTTTGACACGAGTTACATTATCCTCCTACTTTATGTTGATGACATGTTAGTAGCTGGATCTGATTTTGCGGAAATCAGTAAGTTAAAGAAGCAGTTGGCAAAAGAGTTCGAGATGAAGGACTTAGGCACATCGAAGTAGATTCTTGGTATGAGAATCATCAGAGACAAGCAGAAGGGAATTTTGCAGTTATCTCAGGCTGACTACGTTGAACGGGTTTTGAAGCGGTTCAACATGAGTGATGCTAAGTCAGTTAGCACACCTTTGGCTAGTCATTTTCGATTATCCAAAAAGCAGTCTCCCAAGTCAGAAGCAGAGAGGAACAACATGGCCAGTATTCTATACGCTTCAGCTATTGGTAGCTTGATGTATGCAATGGTTTGTACAAGACCAGATATTGCATATGCAGTGGGAGCAGTCAGCAGGTTCATGTCCAATCCAGGAAAGACTCACTGGGAAGCAGTGAAGTGGATATTGCAATATCTACGAGGTACCACAAACAGATGCCTTTATTTTGGAAAGGGTGAAGTGAATTTACATGGCTATGTAGATTCGGATTTTGCTGGTGAGATATATCACAGAAGAAGCACTACTGGTTATGTCTTTACAGTAGGTACTACAACAGTTAGTTGGATTTCGCAGATACAGAGGATTGTAGCGTTATCTACTACAGAGGCTGAGTATATAGCCGTGACAGAGGCTAACAAAGAGATGATTTGGTTACAGGGTTTGTTGGCAGAATTGGGATTCGAGCAAGGAAAGAGTGTTTTGCATAGTGATAGTCAGAGTGCTATACATCTGGCAAAAAATTCAACATTTCATTCGAGAACCAAGCATGTAGATCTTCGTTATCACTTTATCAGATCTTTATTAGAGGATGAAGTATTAACCCTTAAGAAGATTTAAGGAAGCGAGAATACGGCCGACATGTTGACCAAAGTGGTAACAACAGAGAAACTGAAGTTGTGCGCAACTTCAGTTGGTCTTCAAGCTTGAAGACAGAAATGAGGGCACCGAGCACTGATCATTGATGGAGTTGATTGATGAAGGCAAAGTCGTCAAGTGGGAGATTGTTATATATTGGCATATATATATAATACGACTACTTTGTTATATTAACTTGTCCCACATCGGAAGATTGGGAAACCCACCTCTATATCCTCACCTATAAATATAGGGCTTCTCCTATTGAATTGTATACACAGAAATAGAGAGAGAGAGTTAGGAATAATATATGTTTATATTATTCCGGTGATACATGCATGAGTATACACAGTGTGTGTACGTGTGTGATCTGCGAATCACCTCCTTGTAATCCTCTCAGTGATTTTTAGTGAAACGGTGCTCTCCGTGGACGTAGGCTTATTTGGCTGAACCACGTATATATTCTTGTGTCGATTGTTTGGTGTGTTTGTGTGCGTTTTCTGATTTGCAGTTGTACACGGCTTCGTACATAGGGTGTGCGAACCCTAACATACAGTCTAAGACATAAAGGGCATTTCAACATTCATTTAAAGGTTGCTTCTTTCCTGCATGATGGCCAATGGAGATGGCCTAGACATTTTAAGATCCTGCTAGCTCCCCATTTAGACCTATCCACAATTCCTCCCCCTCCTAATGCTTTAACTAGTGATAAGGTTCAATGGTTACCTTCCCCCTCCAAAACCTTCACCACAAAGCATACACTCTTCAAGCCATTAATAGAACCGTCTATTGAATGTGAGACTCAAGCTTTTCTCTTGTTTGCCCAATTCTTTCTTTGATGTTTCTCATGATAACCCTTATTGGCGTTCCTCTTGTGCTCTATGCTCTAACCCAGCCTCGACCAGTGGAATCACTGCGCTGCTATTGCCCCGTTGTCCCCTATTCTGCCAATTGCCACTCCTCCCTCAGACCTTGGTGTGTCGCCCATCCCCTCCAACCACAACCCCCCTTTGCCTTTTCCCCGTCCACAACCGGCATGAGTGAATGTTGACATGCTCTCTGTTGTTGTTAGAGTTTGTAGGAGGTACTGAAGATGATGAGTGGGGTTGCTATCTCCACGCTCCAGATTATTTAGCTAGGGTTTTCTATTTTGGTAAGTGCTCTTAGGCTAGCAAGGCCGTATGTAATATTTTTTCCTCTTTGGGCCTTGCCCCACCTCTGTCCCCCTCTCCTCTCCTCCTTTTCTTCTTTGTTTATAAAATTATTTATTTAACGAAAAAATAATAATTATAATCACATATTAATTTTTTTAAAGAATGAAAAATTATAACTTATAATTCTCTCTTATTTTCATTTGAGTAGATATTTACATAATTAATTTGAATGTTTAAATAATATTATAAATAAGAGAAACAATTATATATAATTTAAAGAATGACAAATTGAGTAAGAAGGGTAAAATAATATTTTGAAATGAAATTGGGGCTTACTGCAACAATTTGATAGTTCATGGAGGTGTGTTGCAAAAGTACAGTAGTTTACCCTATATATAATTTACATATAGGGAGAGAAAACAAATTTTTTTCTTATTTGGGATTTTTTTTTATCTTTATATAATGATAAATTAGATGAGTCAAAATTGTTTATATAATGTATTTTTATTTGTATTTTACAAGTTAAAATTTCTATTACAAACAAATTTTCTTTTTCTTTTTCTTCAAATTCAGAATCCCAACATTCTATTTCTTTCTTTCATATATTGTTTTTCCAAAATAGAATAATAAAAGAGAAAATTAGGTACTAAACCCGGTTAACCCGCCTGACCGTAAAATTTGGGTTTGTTTCAACCATGACTTGTCTTCAACTTGGCAACGAGTTCATATTGGATTGGCCGAACATTTGTCCCTACTTAAATGTGCATCAAATATCAGTTGGGTGGGGGATTGTGTCGCTAAAAGACCTGGCAATGGATCATATTTGATCAAAATTTGATTAAATAGTTGAATATGGATTAGTGAAAAATTCAGATAATCTAATTATGATTCGAATTCGACAGTTCGATTTCATTAACAAACCGAATATGGATTTAAGTGGTCCAATCCTATAATAATCGGATCCAATTTATATATCTATATCATACATAAATACTATGTTATTACTTGTACACCCCCCCCCCCCCCCAAGTATGAATATAATGCATACAACCCCCTCATTGAAGACATTAAGGCTTGGCGGTATCTCTCCAATGGATACCCCGTCATTGTAATACTGTTGCCGATGAGATTGCGCTCGTATGACTTTCTGGTACGAGGAATTATTTTTTGTCCAAAGACCTTGGCCCCTATGGCTTGCAAAGGCTTTGGAGTTTGATTGTATTCATGTTGGTTTGTAGTCCTTTTTTTCGTTGTCGGGTGACAAAAAAAAATCTAATTGTTTTTAAACACCCTTATCATATACATTAGTGCAAATAGCTCCCGCCATTCCATTTGTCGGTTCCCGAGATGTTGAATTTCCATCGTACGCTCATTTATTTGTTTATATATATATTTTACAAAAAATGTTGAAATATAAAATGACGATTTAGGCCATTTTTTCGGCGGTGTCAATTTTTTCAGGTTTGGTTTTTAATTACAAATGAAGGCATTTTGACAAGTGATTAAGGATATTTTCGATATTTAGGGATAAAGGATTGCATGTGAAAGTCATGTGCGTAAATTCAAGCAAAAAAAGTAAATGGAATCTTGGTTGATGGGGTCAAAGTGCACATTTTTGCAATATTACTGATGCTTATATACACATTTTGAACTTTAGGGATGTTATCTACACATTTTTCGTATTATAGAGTGGTTTTCTTCCAGTTATCCATTAAAAAATATATTTAACTCTATCCGATGTTTTCCTTTTGTTTTTGATTTCCATTTTTATCATGGATATGTATTATAAGTATGAAAAAGTAAACATTTAGTTTGGTATTTAGTGCCTGTTTGGGAGGGCTTCCTGATAGGTAAAGTCCATTTTTAAAGATGAATTGTTAAAAGTAATTCAAATGAAAAGGACTTTAAAATAAAATATACGTTTGTTGGAAATATTTTAAAAAGTTACTCTTTCCGTTCCAATTTAAATGTCCACATTTACTATTCAATCCATTCCAAAATAAATAAAGTCAATGTCACTTTATTTGGTTAATTTACCAATTTATCCTTCAATCATTCAAGTTATAAAATATGTAAACTACAAACATCACATCACTTGGTGGGACCAAGAGTAAAATTGATTTTTCATTCACTATCACACCAATAAAAATTATCATATTAAAAAGTTGGATTCTCCAAAATGGACTTATAATTTGAGACAAATGGAGTATTTAGGAATTCAAATATGTTTGAATTTCAAATATTGAAAAGTAGTTAATTAATACTTGAAAGAGAGTGTCCTAAACTAATATGATTATATCTAATAGGATGAAAATGGTTAGAAAAATAAGGGTAAAAAAAAATACAATTGAGGTTAATATTGAAAATATAAACTACTAAAGGAGGTTAAATTAGTAAACTAAATATAATTGTAGATAAATTTTCCTAAAGTTACTAAAAAAAACAAGTTTTACTTGCTTCCATTAAACGGACTTTTAAAGGGGTTAATTTATACTAAAAGTTCATTTTAGTAAATTCACCACACCCTTATTTAGTGGAAAATGAATTCTAGGTTCTAAAAGCCTATTTTGAGGTCCTCGTAAGCCCTTCCAAACATGCCCTTGATATTCCTAGAATAACAAAAAAACATTAAAATTGTTTGTTAATTTTTATTTTTTAATAATTATATAATCGAATCGGATTATTAGAACAGAGATTCAATTATTAAAGCAATCGGATATGGATTAACTATCGACAAATCCGCCGAATTATCAGATTGAATGTGATCTTTTATGAAACTTATCAGATTTGATTGGATGAAAAATGATCTGATTCGAATCCGACTGTTCTAGTGGCTAAATGGTACAAATAAGGTGAATCCAGAATTCATGACAAATTCATACAAAGATTAACATAGAAAATCCAAAATACATTTTCATTTTTTCTCCATTTCTGGTAATCCAAAGAAGCTAAACTGAATTTAGAACAAAAATATGTTTGGAACGAAAAGTATTATGTAGACACACCTGGGAACAACAAAGTCTTGATCTTCTCCTAAACCTCAAACTCCGATGATTCAAATAACTGAGACTAAAGTAGCTCTGTCAAGGAAGATAGAGATTAGGAGACATGGTTTGTTTCAGTTTGCCATATATATTATGAAGATGAAGACATATGTTGCCTATGTTGACAATGTTAGAAATTAACTCCCAACTCACACTTAAGAATTAATCCTACCCAGGATTGTCAGCACCCGACTTTTACCCACACACACAACAACACAAACATAACACACAATATTTAATATGGTTCGACCCCAATTTTAGCCTACGTCCACAGACACACAAATATCATTCAAGAAATATAAATATTACAACGGTGTATACAACACCCTTTCAACATGTGCAGTCCCCACTCTTTTCTCTCTTTCTCTCGGTGCCATTTGCACCCTCTCATCTTCTCTCATATCTCTATTCTTCCTCTCATTTTGGTGTGTCTTCCTCCATTTCAATTGCCTCTTATTTATAGGCATTTTGTGACCAAACAATTCAAAAATGGTTTGCTACCTAACTACCATTTAAGTCTCATTTGACTACTTCATTTTTCAAGCTCCTCACCAAACTAGCCCCCCTAACTTGGAATACAAAATCAACTTGGTTTCTCCCACTTTTCTTTTAATCGTCCCATGTGATTTGTATGACAACACTATTTGGGCTCTTTTTAACCAATTCAAAGTTGTCTCCAAGTTGAACACTCATGCACATCAACCATTACCAAATCAATTTTTATACCAAATTTTGCCAAACCTAAGAGATAATTTAAGTGTGTAAAATATATGTGTATATAAACACACAAACACAATAGTAAACAATTTAGAGAAAGAAATAAACTATTACCATATCCAAGAGGATGGACACCATGATCGTTGCATGTGTAGTGTCTCACTCTGACAATGGTCTTTAAAGTATCACAAAACAACGACAAAAATATTGGAAGCAGATCCTCTATGTTGGGAAAAATAATCGTCTCCATCACTGCATCCGTCCAGCGAGGGGCCTATTGGTTAAAAAATAAAAAAGTTACCCACCAAAATTTGGAAATTCAAAACAATATTATTATTTTGAAAATTAAAAAATTACCCACTAAATTTTGAAAATTCACAACAATACATAATATGCACATATATATATATGGGCCCACCGGATTGTTTATTAGTGTACGTTTCATACTACGTATTGTGTTTCTTATTACATAAATGATGAAACTCTATTACAGTGAACTGTATTTCCTATTACAAAAATGAAAAAAATTCTATTATAGTGAAGTTGAAATGATATATATATTTTTCAATATATTCATTTTGATGGTTAATTTAAGACTTATACTTTTTTATTGTATTCTTACTACGAAAATGAAGTTAGAGTGATGATATATGTGTTTTACATTATACTCATTTTGATTGCAAATCAAAGAGTTGTATTTCTTAGTAGTGTACATTACAAAAATGATGGACTCTATTATAGTGAATTGTGTTTTTATTACAGAAATGATAAAATTTTATTACAGTGAAGTTGAAATGATATATGTATTTTCTACTATACTCATTTTGATGGTAAATCCAAGGACTTTTTTATTGTGTTTCTTACTAAAATAAATAAATAAATTGGAGTGATGATATATGTGTTTTATATTATACCCATTTTCATGGCAAATCCAAGAGTTGAATTTTTTATTGGTGTATGTTTTATACTATATACGTATTGTATTTCTTATTGGAGAAATTATGAAACTCTATTAAAGTGAATTGTGTTTCTTATTACAAAAATGATAAATTTCTATTATAGTGAAGTTGAAATGATATATGTATTTTTTAATGTAATCATTTTGATGGTAAATTTAAGACTTAAACTTTTTTATTGTATTCTTACTACAAAAATGAAGTTAGAGTGATGATATATGTGTGTTTTTATTATTATAAGTTTCATACTACGGATTTGGTTTCTTATTTGAAAACTGGTGGAACTCTATTATAATGAATTATATTTCTTATTACAAAAAATATGAAATTATATTACAATGAATTTGAAGTGATATATGTATTTTCAATTATACTGATTTAATGACGTTACAGTTTGGTGGGTAACTTTTTAACTTTTCACCCAGTGGGCCAATATATATATATGAATATATGGTATTGTTGTGAATTTCAAAAATTTGGTGGGTAACTTTTTATTTTTTCAACCGGTGGGCCCCTCGCTGGACGGATGCAATGATGGAGAGGATTATTTTTCCTATATTGGCGGCATGTGTCGGCTTCAAACAATTGTGGCTTATATCAAATTTGAAAAAGATGACTAACTTTCCTACTTTATTCTTTTTGAAACTTCATTTAAAACGTGGGTGAAATAACCTAGGCGACTAAGGAAAATAGCTTAGATAGGGGGGGGGGGGGGTGAATAGGTTTTTTATGGATTTATTGACAAATTAAAATTTAATTACGGAATAGTCAATTTTATTCCAATTATCTAACAAGCTAAATCATGCAAAGATTAATCTAAGTGTAGAGATAAAGCAAGAGATGACACATGATATTTTTACGTGGAAAACCTTGGAAACGTTCCAAGTAAAAACTACGGATACACTCGGGTATCGATGCACTATGAATCAAATAAGTTTTACAGACTCTACAAAGTTAGGACTTACAAATAGCTTTGATTTGCCATTTGTCACTCGACGTCTGAAAGTTTTGAATCACTCGTGTTACCACGAAGCTTTCGCTCTGATCTCCGTACTCTGACGGCTCTGCTTCTCAACGGATCAAAGAACCATGAAGCTTCCCGCTCTGATCTCCGCACTCTGACAACTATGTTTCTCAACGGATCGATGTAACCACGTTGCACAATGGAGGTGTGATGGTTTTACAGTAACAGGATCATTCAATTTGTTCATAAAGATGCCAAATGTTGAAGCACAATTGAATACCCGTTAAAACTAGAGAAACCCTTGATATAGAATGATCAAGCGATCTCTTTTGCTATCTCTCTGCAGACGAATCTGATTTATGAAAGTATTTCAGAGATCTCACAAAAGCCACCCAAAAAATCTATAGAGACTTTTCTTATTTATAGAGAGGGGAATCCTATTTTGAGTAAACTTGTATCCTATTTGTACTAAGATTCCTCCCTTATGTGATCCTCTTGTAATTAGGAGTAAATCTAGCCAATCTTGGTATAAATATCCTTTATACACGTGCTAGGATATATTGGAGTCGAAGATATATCAAAAGAAGTTGAATCGGATCGAGACTCGAGTTTGCTAAAATCCCTACTGCTACCTATGCATGACCCTATGCATATGCGTAGGGTTTCCTATGCTTGAGCGTAGCTTGGCCTACTAATGTCTGTCTAGAGGGGGTAAAAATAGTTGTTAAAAATAGCCTCTTATGACAGCGCTAGGTTTTACCCTACGTAAGCGCACGTATCAATTGTAGAACAACAACATCTTGAGTAAGGGATATCGATCCCACATAGACTAAAATTGTTCACTTTAATAGTTCAAAAACACTGAATTATATTTATGCAAAGTTGTTTGGTTTGGGTGGTCAAAGACCAAGTTATCTATTTTAATCTAAAATTATTCTAGAAAGCAAAATAAATTGGTTTGTGATTCAAGAGAGAGAGAAAACTAGGGTTTTCATCGCTCCACCACTAACTGCACAATATAATCATGTCAATGCATCAATTGTAAAAGGACGATCCATAAAATGTGAATCAGGCCGTACCACAAATAGCTAAATACGACTCTAAAAAAGATTACCATTAGCTGAATCGCGACAACCCATCTCAAGACTGAACTGATTAGTGCATGCCAATTAAATTACTCTAATCTACTCCTAATGCATGAAAATAAACTAAAGCATGTCTATCTCAACTCGCTAAGGCATGGCCTGTGTCGACCTAGGGTTTCAAGTTTCATGACCACCATTATGTAGAAAATCACAAATTAAGCATCCGAGTTCATGCTTATAGTGAATAATTGTGATTGTGTAAGATAAACATATTTATTAAGTCTAAGATAAGAATAAAAATAAACATGTAAACTTGTTTCAAGAATAAAACTGGTCTTCATCTACTACAATCATCACAGTACGATCACAGCTTCCCCTCATTACAATTGAAAACAAAGATAAAAACTATATTACTTGGCTAGGATTTTGCTAGAAAACCTTAGATAGCGAATTAGTTGCTCATGGCTGAGAGAATCTGCATTGTCAGTGTAGAAACGCTCTCCATGGTCTTCTTCTTCGGATTTCTAGGTCTTGATTGGTTCTCCTTCTCAATGGCAGCAATTCTGAATGTAAACGTGAGAGAACTTAATGAAAGAACCCTAACGACCCCTCTCCTCTGATATGAAGCTTTGTATTTATAAACAAGCCGAGGGAAACCTTATTGATTGCCCTTTTTGGAAATTTAACACTAAAACTAATTCAAACCCTAAGTTCTGATATATATGTGTGTATATATATGTATGTAGAGGTCTGAAGTCGCAGATGTATCGTGGACTTAAAACAAGGATTACATAGGCAAAACCCCGCAGAAAATCTCCAAACTTTCCACATCTAAGCTCCAAGTGTAGGGTCCTACGCTGCACCCGTAGGTACTAAGCATAGCTTGGTTTTCTCCAAGCATAGGATGAAGCGTAATTTTGCAGTTTTTAGCCTCGTTTTGAGTTTGAAAGCGTAGGGATTTTGGTGAAAACCACTTTTCTTTGCAACTGAGCCAGAATGACCATCTTGAACCAACAATACTTTTTGCTTGAAGTGACGGCTTCGAGAAATTAGGTTTTTGTCCTCCGGGAGCCATTTTTTCTCGAAAATACCTTTTTGACTCTCCTTTTGGATAGAAACGAACATGAACTTGGTTAATTCACCGAAATTATCTATGTTTCTTCATTAAGCTCCTGAAACATGCTTAAACACAGAAACGACATAAAAATACCAAATAATGGAATGTAGAGACGTAACAAATGCAAGATAAGGGCTTAAAATTGATAGTATTGAGCACCTATCACACCCCCAAACGTACATATTGCTAGTCCCTTAGCAATGAACTCAGGAATAATTTCAAAACCTCTCTTGTGATGATTTGTTTAATTCTAACTACTCTATGATACTCTACATTATTATATACTACTCCCTTGCTTTTATGAGGGTCAACGATTACACTTAACACGTGTAACAAACCTTTTAAACCCCTCGACAACACCGAGTGGACGAATTAAGTCTCGTGAGGGTTAACTATATTACCCACAACTTCTCCATTCTCTACAATCACGTAATCATGAGTTCACACACGCATTAACCAAGTCATAATACAATACATAAAACAATATAAATGCAAATATTCACACTCACTATCGAACAATAACTATCTCGAGCTTTGTGTCTTGAATGGTTTCCACTAAAGTGAATGACTTTGTTACTCTCTACTCCCAATCCAGACAACCCCCAGTGTTTATGTCAATATTCTACCATGGTATTTCAATTCCTCTTTTCCTACTTTATTGATCAAATTTTGCCATTTTTTCATAAAAACTCATCTTTCCATCCCTTTTTGTCTTTCTAAACTCCGAATTTCAGCGAGAATTTTTAGTCTCGGCCAACTGGGCCTGAGCTTCTTCCATAGGATTTATGCTCATTAGTTCAAATAACCGCTTTTTGCATTTTATTATATTTATTTTTCACAATAAATTTTTAAATTTTCACCATTCCATCTATATTAGCACCCCATCACCCCTTTTATTGTGGCAAAATTATTTTCAACTACATAGTCAAAGATCAACTATTTTTCCCATAATGAATGTGTGCATGTGATTATAGGTCAATGTCGTCCTTTTAGGTTTTAATTTCACTAATTCATTCACCCGTGTAAAACCACATTACATACTACTCATGCATTAGAAATATCACATTACATACTTAATCTAATCATTACTCTCATGAGCGGGAATATCACATTACATACTACTCATGCATCAGAAACACAAACTCAATCAAATTATAATGCAAAACACTCATGCATGGAAACAAAGAACTTCTCCAAAACTTTTCAAAATTTTCAATCAAAATTTTTCCAATCATTCCTTATACTAACTATACCTTCCCCCTAAACTTGAATTAAATCATGTCCTCATGGTTCACAATCATACTCATGAGAAAGAATATAGTTACCCTTGAAGCTTAGTTTCAGAATTTCTTCTTTTCATGTTCGTTCCCCCCCCCCTAAACTTGAATCGAGCTACCTGTATAAATATTCAACAAAGAATAAATATCCAATATCATAGTAAGGGAAGAAAAAATACATCATCACTTTCCAGAAATCATTACTCAATATAGTACAAGGAATGAGTTTTTTTATTTTTTATGAAATAAACAATGATTTGGCCTTAAGGGCCTACAATCCTACGAAATTAAAAATGCAATGATCTAGCCTTAAGGGCCTATAATCTCTACAAATTGAAATTACAAAAATTAAATTACCTACTATTATACAAACCGAGGCTAGAAACTAACTTTCACAGCCTAGGACCAATGTTTAACATCGTCGACACGATGTCTCCGCAAAGGCCTATCCAACCCCTTTCTTCTCTGCCATATTTCCCCTAATCAAAGTGCAAAATGTAGGAGGTGACTCTCTAAGCGCTCTTACCCATGGACAATCAGTACTATTCATGACATCGAATACAAAACAATAATCACCATGTATAATACCTCTTTTGTCCTGTTCTAACTTCACCCCCTGTATGGTCAGTGTTTCCATCAAATCCTCCTTCAACACCTTAGATAATGGTCCTTCCACCAATTCATCATTCTCCAGTAAACTGACAAATGCCATAAATTTTGGTCCCGGATCAATCTTCTCATAAATCTTCAGCTGCTGACCACGCCTCTTTAATTTCTCATTTTTGAAACCTACTTTTCCGTGGGGGTATATCGACTTAACTCTAAAAGGTCCATCCCATCTTAACCGGATTTTACCTAAAAACAATTTTAGTCTCAAATTACACTGCTGTCTTTTTCTGGCCAAGCTCAAAGAACTTAAGATGAACATGCTTAGCATGACGCACTCTTGTTTGAGCTATATAAATTCGAACTTCCTCATACACACAATTTTGTATCCCCTCACACTCAATCCTTAATTACGGATCTTCCCAGAAATACAACTTATCTACCATGTTTAAGCTCAACACTCGCTCATCTAGAAAGGGATCCTTAAGAGGGGTGTCATCCTTGATAGGCTCTATGACAATTCGTGGCAAATGATCAACTCTAGTATTCTTCACACCTATTTTATCTTTTAATTCATCATCCTCCCTATGCAACACCATTTCAGGAAGTATATTTTCAAGCACCAACTTCTGTGGAGGAATAAGTTGAGGTCTAAAAAACTCTCTTGATGCTCTCTTTGACGGAAAGTACAACGCAGCTCCCAACATAGCAATAACTTTTAAACTAAATCACTATTGGTCCTCCTAATTTTCAAATTTCACCTTTGATCTTATTATTACTAAGCTTTTCTCTCGACCTTCAGTGCCGTCATATAACCTAATCTTATAAAGTGAGTTGTCCGGCACTAATGCCGCTGGTGACTCAAATAAAGATTCAAGTGAATCTCTTGGCTCCTCCCATATGTCAAACTTTGCATTTGACCTTTCAATCACAACATCCAGGTCATTTCCCATCCGACTCTGAAGTACCAGTTCTTTACAAGTCTTATTGACTTCTTCTACATTAAAGCACTCTACCGGTGTATTGCTTTACTGACCTGTATAAAAAGAATTCATCCTTACCTTCATATTCCCAAAAGATAGATCCATTGCCCTTGTCCTGCAATCAATATGCGCATTGGCTGTGGCCAAGAACAGTCTTCTTAATATCACTGGGATATGTTCCTTCAAGTCTTGAACAGGTTTTATATCAAGAATTATGAAATCCATTAAGAAGTAGAACTTGTCCACTTGAATGATGACATCTTCCAGAACTCCCCTCACTTGCTTGATTGACCTGTTTGTAAATTAAAGCTCCACTGAGGTAGGACTGAGCTCTTCCAACCCTAGCTGTTAGTAGACTGAATATAGTAGTAAGTTAACACTCACACCTAGATCAAGAAGATCTCTACCAATTTCCTGGTCACTAATGACATATGGAATAGTGGGAACACCAGGATCTTTCCTCTTAGGTGATATGTTACTTAGAAGCAATGAACTCACTTGTTTAGTCAACATGAGTTTCTTTGGAGTCTTTGCTCTATTTTTCTACTTTTGCGTATAGAGGTCCTTAAAGAACTTAGCATATGGTGGTATTTGGTCTATAATGTCTAAGAGGGGTAAATTAATCTTGACTTATCGAAATGTCTCTAACATGTATGACTCTTTATCTTTACCATTTTTGGCTAGCACTGTAAGACGTTGAGAGAATGGTGCTTCTTCCTCATATGATGCCCTTTCCGGTTCTTCATCTTCTTCCACTTGAGGTTGATCTGTCTGAACTTTCTCAGCCTTTTTCGTATGAGCTTTTTTTTCTGCCTTTCTTTGTACTGCTTTGGCTTTTTGATTCTTCAGCCTCTCCTCATGCTGCTCCTCAACCTTACTATCCCATTCTCTTCCACTTCTCAAAATTGTGACTGTTTGGACTATCTCATGACAAGTCTCAACAAAGGATCAATCTCTAGTGCTTGTTACAGCTTTGGGTTAAGCACTGGTTGACTAGACAATATTCTCTCTATCCTATCCAGAGAATTCGATAGTTATACCATTTGGGATCCCATTTGAGCCTTGAATTGGGAATGAGAGTTCACTGTTTGGATGGTCGCCTGATAATTATTAGATTAATTTTTTAACTCCCTCAGGGAAGTCATCACCTCTTCTTCAAAGCCAGGTTGTCTTGGTGGTGGATTTTGAATTGAATTTTGATGTTGGAGATGGTTTTAAGGATATAGCGGGTAAACTTGATTTGAATTAAATCCTTGGTTTTGGTTTCCTTGAGGCTGAGTTTGATAATTATATGGTTGGACAACCTGATTATTATTGAATGGTCAGAGAGCCTGAGAATTAGTGAATGTCTGTCTGGGTTTGTAATTTGACTGAGAGTTTTGAGCCATGATTGTTGGTGGGGATTGATATGATTATTGATTCTGTTAAAACCTTTGCTGTGGATTATATAATTGTTGTTCCTGAGGGAACATTGATTCTACATTCGAAGATTGAGATGAAAGAAAGGGAAAATTTTGGACATTTGATGTGTATAAATTGGTGAAAGGAGCATTGTTTGGGTAGTTCGATGCTACATTAGCATTGGTAGCAATGAATTCACTACCTTGACACTCATTGTGGAAATAATCGACTTCTACCTCTGACACTTCTCTTCTAGGGGAATGATTTCTCTGGAAAAGCTTTTCAAATCTTTCTAATTTCTCTCCTATCAACGCCACTGAATCTCTCACATCATCATGATTAATAACATAAGCTTTCTCAGATCTTTTATCTAGTGCACCTCTAGACCTCAACTCATATTCATATTGAATTGTATTCTCACTAATACTGTCAAACAAGTCTAAGTGTTCTTTTTCTGGTTTTAGGATAAATTGACCTTGTGTTGCTGTATCTATCAAATTCTTATATTTATCTCCAAGTCCCATGTAAAAATTCTTAGCTACATCCTATTTAGCGAACCTATGATGGGGACACTTATACAAGATTTCACTATATCTCTCCCATGCATTATGAAAATGCTCACGATACAACTCTCAAAAACTCTTGATTGCATCTTGTGCTTCTCAGGTCTTTCTTATGGGATAATGCTTTTCTATGAATTCTTTCTTAAGGGTTTCCCAATCAATTTTAATTGTCTTAAGTAATTTGATGTACCATCATTTAGCTTTTTCTCTCAACGACTAAGGAAATAGACGCACTCGCAAATCATTTTTAGACAAATTATCATACCAAATAGTAGAGGAAACTTCTAAGAAATCATTTATGTGCTGGTATGGGTCCTCTATCCTAAAGCCAGAAAATTTTGGAAACATATTAATAATGCTTGACTTGATCTCAAAGTGTTTCACGTTTTCTTCTTTTGGGAAATCAGCATAGGAATCATACGCATCAGGTATGATCGTGCAATAATAAAAAAATTGCAGTTGTGAGGTTCTAAATGATGTATTTCGGCCTAAAATCAACTGGGATCACTACATAGTGAGTTTTGTTCAATGACCCTTTTCCACTCAAAAACCTCACCTTGTTAGCGAAATTCGGAGTTTCTAACAGTTTATATGAAAACTGCAGAATTGTTTTTTCTAGAATATAAAACTAACTACTTCTAAACTCTTCTAACTATTAACAAAAATAAAGCTAAAATTATGTGCAAAATTAATATAAACTAAAACTTAAAAGAAGTCCAACGACGCAACTTTCACTGCTCCGCCAAATCCCTTTGTGCTTCTCAGAGTACCTCGCAAAAACATAAAAATTCCAACTTTAAATACAATACAATAACGCAATGTAAATAAACTATTAAAGCTATTGAACAATGCTTAGTTCCCCAGCAGCGGTGACAAAAACTTAATGTCTGTCTAGAGGGGCTAAAAATAGTTGTTAAAAACAGCCTCTTATGACAGCACTAGGTTTTACCCTACGCAAGCGCACATATCAATTGTAGAATAACAACAACTTGAGTAAGGGATATCGATCCCACATAGACTAAAATTGTTCACTTTAATAGTTGAAAAACACTGAATTATATTTCTGCAAAGTTGTTTGGTTTGGGTGGTTAAAGACCAAGTTATCTATTTTAATCTAAAATTATTCTAGAAAGCAGAGTAAATCTGTTTGTGATTTAAGAGAGAGAAGAAACTAGGGTTTTCGTCGTTCCACCACTAACTGCATAATATAATCATATCAATGCATCAATTGTAAAGGGCGATCCATAAACTATGAACCAGGTCGTACCATAAATAGCTAAATACGACCCCAAAAAAGATTACCATCAACTGGATCGCGACAACCCATCTCAAGACGGAACTGATTAGTGCATGCCAATTAAATTACTCTAATCTACTTCTAATGCGTGAAAATAAACTAAAACATGTCTATCTTAACTCGCTAAGGCATGACCTGTCTCAACCTAGGGTTTCAAGTTTCATGACCACCATTGTGTAGAAAATCACAAATTAAGCATTCGAGTTCATGCTCATTGTGAATAATTGTGATTGTGTAAGATAAACATATTTATTAAGTCTAAGATAAGAATCAAAATAAACACGTAAACTTGTTTCAAGAATAAAATTGGTCTCTCATTGATGGGGCGTCAGGTGTGCAAAAATATGTGGTTAAAAATAACACCTTAACAACTCTAGGTTTTACCCTACGCAAGCGTACGTATCAATTGTAGAATAGTAAATGGCTTGAGTAAGGGATATCGATCCCACAAAGACAGTGATTGTTCACTTTAGCAATTCAAAAACACTGAATTATATTTCTGAAAATTGTTTGTTTAGGTGGTCAAATACCAAATTATCTTTTTAACTAAAATTATCTAGAAAGAAAATTAAATTGGTTGTGATTCAGATGAGAGAGAAAACTAGGGTTGTAGTTCCGATGTGTATCAACCCACTACCCCGCAGTCTGAAGTGCAACAATCTCAGAAATAGATGGGAGTATCTCGGGCATATGTGGGAACACCGTAGTCTCAGCCCTCTGCTGAAATGACACATGTATAGCTAAAACTCCCGGATCATATCCTCGCAAATATATGGAGTAGCCGGGGCAAGAATAGGTAATAACTGTCGGGCCCTTAATCGGCCTATCACCCAGGCGGGGACAGGCTGTAATCCCTTAAATATTTGTAATAAGTATGTACGCTCCTCCTGATACCCCTTCCGGATCTCCCGTTCTAGTAAATCTTCTATTGATGTTGTCTAGGGCACAGGTAAAAATGTAGTCAAAACTCCGGGATCACCCTCCACATGTGGCTCCGGTACCCTCTTATCTGCTCGATCATTGTTCTGAGTGTCGTCCTCCTCCTGCTCAGTATCATCACCCTCAGTATCCTCCTCCATTTCCTCAGTCTGCTGCTCCGGCATAGGTAGCAGTGATGGTGCCCGTGGAGCAATTGGCTTAACTACTAGGTGACCATGTGGCAATAGGATGTCGCGTCCTTGTATGGAACTCTCTGGCACCCCTGCCTCAACAGACGAGGACGCCGAGTCGACATACTATGGTCTCCTAGCACGTGTACTTTGACGTTGAATCGGGGATGGTGTAAGAGATGACAATCTTAACCTCTATCGCAACGGTGGATAAACCGCAACTGCAACCTGAGCCACTCGTCTCGCTGACAACTTGGTCCGTGCCATGCCTATAATAGGGAATTTTTGAAAAGTAATCGATTATGAACCAGACACCGAATCAAACTCAAACTATATCTAAATATATCCAATACGATGATTAAACAAGGCAGCGTCCCAAAAAAAAAATTCGATATTTAATTCACTTGTGAAGTTGAAAAACTCAACTTTTAGAAAATGTATCAAAACACGATTTTGATCGAACATGTTCGTCAATACTAGTTTATAATAATTAAATAAGTCATATGAAATCAAAATAGTGGAATAAAACTCACTAAATTGAAATAAACGATGATTTTCCAAAAATTGAGTTTTGGAGACTTTTCGAGTTCTTCACGTGAATCCGGAGAAATCACCAACTAATCTGATGATTTGCTGGCAAAGAATGATGAGGAATCGAATGAATAAATGTTAGAATCAAACCTCGTAAGTATTAGTGGATAATTGAGAGAGAAAGAAGAGTTTAAACGAAATGGGGGGAAAACTGACGACGAGTCCTATTTATAATAGGCCCGCAGCTACGCTTCAAGCGTAGCTGGACCTACGCTTGAAGTAAAAGTCCCTATGACCCAAATTTTTTTCTTTCGTCTACTCATCCCGTCTTCCATTTCATGCATTCTCAATGCTTCCTTGGCTCAATTTACATTCCTTACTCAAATTATGATTGCCTCGCGACTCGTTTTTACAGACTCAATCTTAAATACTGAAATAACTAAATTACCATCTACAAGTACAAACTAGGCGTAAAAGCTACTCTTCTTCACCTAGTACCAATATTTAATGTCGTTGGTACGACATTGCCGCTTCTCAATACTCTGGATCAAGCTTATCGAGCTCGGGTGATGGTTTAATTAGATCGATCGTTTATACCATACACCCAGCTACTTGCACCTCTATATAATGGTTCAATCTTTGTTAATTCACGATAAACTTCTTTCCAATGTCAGGATCATTGAGCTCCACAACTCCATGGGGGAAAACCTTCGTAATCTTGTATGGCCCATCCCATCTCGATTGGAGCTTTCTAGGATACAACTTGAGTCTCGAATTAAATAGCCAGACTTTTTGGCTGGGCTTAAAACCTTTATTTTTAATATGTTTATCATGAAACGCTTATGTTTGGGCCTTGTAAATCCGAGAGTTTTTATACGCATTATTTCTCAACTCCTTAAGCTCTTGAAGTTGGAGTTTCCGCTGCATACCGACCTTCTTTATATCGAAATTCAGTATTCGAATAGCCCAATATGCTTGGTGTTCCAGCTCTACAGGGAGATAACATGTTTTACCATACACAAGATGATATAGCGACATACCAATTGGTGTTTTAAGCGTAGTCCTGTATGCCCAAAATGCATCATTTAGCATTCGACGCCAATCTTTCAAATCCAGACACACAATTTTTTCCAAAATATTTTTAATCTCCCTATTATAAACCTCCATTTGTCCTTGTGATTGGGGGTGATATGGCATACCAATTCTATGAGTGACATCGTACTTTTTACACAGAGCAGGAATAAACTGGTTGTCAAAATGGCTTCCACCATCACTGATCAAAACTCTTGGCATACCAAATCGTGAGAAAATGTTTGACTTTACAAATTCTTCCACCACATCATGGTCAGCACGTTTGGTGGCTATAGCTTCTACCCATTTCGAAACATAATAAACCCCTATAAGTATATACTTATTCTTATCTTTTTTTTTGGAAATGGTCCCATAAAATTAATACCCCACACATCAAATAATTCTATAATCAGAATCGGGGTTAAAGGCATCATGTCTCGTCAATATATGGATCCAATATTTTGACATCGCAGACATGCCTTGCAAAACTCAAAAGTATCTTTGAATATAGAAGGCTAGTAAAATCCACTCTGCAACACTTTTTGGGCTCCGAAATGCCCTCTACACTCCAACGTGTGACAAAATGTCAGTATGCTTTGCATCTCACTCTCAGGTATGCATTTTCTGATAATATGATCAGAGCAATACTTGTACAAACGTGGATTATCTCATATATAAAATTTGACTTGGCTGAAGAATTGGTCTTTCTCATTCTTAGACCATCTTTTTAGGATTCGACCTGTGGCTTTATAATTGACAATATCAGCATACCATGGTATTTGTTCTACTATAGCCACATTGAACAGGTGTTTATCCTTGAAAGAATCTTTAAGAGGAGTAATTTCCTTTGTGGATTCGACAATAATCCTTGATAAATGGTAGAGACGAATAATCGGGGTTGATAAAAGTTGAGTACGGAATTCCTCAAAAGGATGAAGACACTCTTTGTCAAAGACAAAAGTAGTGTCCTTAGCCAATAAGTTGCATAATGGTCTGGCAAGTTTGTTAAAATCTTTAATAAACCTTTGGTAAAACCCAACGTGGCCCAGAAAAGTGCGTATATGCTTAACAAATATGGGAAGAGGTAGTTTTGAAATTAATTCAACTTTTGCTTTATCTACTTCTATCCCTCACGTAGATACAATATGACTCAGTACTATCCTCTCTTGAACCATAAAATGACTCTTTTCCCAACTTAAGATCAGATTCGTCTCCTTGCATCTCTTAAGTACCAGTTCTAGATGTTTTAAACAGTCTTCAAAGGTTTCCCCAAAAACTGAGAAGTCATCCATGAATACTTCAAGAAATTTCTCTACCGTGTTAGAGAAGATAGACATCATACACCATCAGAATGTTGCCGGCGCATTACACAAACCAAACGACATCTGTCTATAAGCAAACGTGCCATACGAACAAGTAAAAGTGGTTTTCTCTTGATCAGCAGGATCAATCGCCACCTGATTGTAGTTGGAATATCCATCGAGAAAATAGTAGTAGCTTTGCCTGGCTAACCTCTCCAGGATTTGATCAATAAATGGTAACAAAAAATGATCCTTCCTGGTGTTCAGATTGAGCTTTCTATAATCAATACACACACGCCACCCTGTGGTCATGCGTTGTGGAATTAGCTCACCTTTTGAGTTTGACACTATTATGATGCCCGATTTCTTCGGTACCACCTGAGTAGGACTTCCCATGTGCTATCAGAAATAGGGTAGATGATACCCGCATCCAACAATTTAACCACTTCTTTCATCACCACCTCTTTGATATTTGGATTCCGCCTTCATTGCATTTCGCTTAATGGCTTTACATCCTCCTCAAGATGCATGCGATGTATGCAAATTGAGGGGTCTATGCCTTTCAAATCAGTAACACTCCATCCTATTGCCTCTTCATTCTCACTTAGAACCGCGACTAGACTCAATTCCTTGGCTAGGGTTTTGCTAGAAAACCCTAGTTACCGAGTTAGTTAGCCATGGAAGACGGTGACTGCATCATTGATGTAGAAACGCTCTTCATAGTCCTCTTCTCCGAATCTCTAGGTTTGAATATGGCTCTCAACAGCAGCAAGCTGAAATGAATGAACCTCTTTGAATGAACGTCTCACCAAAACCAACCTTATGAATCTCAAAATCAGAACTCCTCTCTAATATATGATCGTGTATATATAGGCAATGGTATAGAGATGCCCTTTTTAGTCTTTTAACTCTAAAAATCATGCAAACCCTAACTTCTCATATATATGTGTATATACATGTATATAGAGGTCTGGAGTCACATGCACGTCTTCCAATTGAGCCGGGGTGAAATAGGAAAAATCCACGAAAAACCACCAAAAGTTATCGCACTTACGCTTCAAGCGTAATAGGCTTACGCTTCAAGTGTAGGTCCCAAGCATACCTCCGAGCGTAGGTCCAAGTATAAAAATGTGATTTCCAGCCACTTTTTGAAACTGAAAGCGTAGGCAAAAACGTAGGTATTTTGTGAAAAATCACTTTTCTCCGTGAAGGCACCAAAACGACCGTCTTGAACCCATGATACTTTTTGCTGAAGATGACGGCTTCTGGGAATGCCGGTTTTGCCCTCTAGGAGCCATTTTTGTCTCAGACTGCCTCTTTAACTCTCCTCTTGGATAGAAAGAACATACTCTTTAGATAATTCATCGAAGTTAGCTCTATTTCTCCATTAAGCTTATAAAACATGCCTTAACGCGCAAATGCAATAAAAATATCAAATAATGGAATGAAAGAACATAACACTAGTGAGTGAAGGGGTCAATATGTCTAATATTTGACACCTATCACTCATCTACTACAATCATCATAGTACGGTCACAACTTCCCCTTATTACAATTGAAAACAAAGATAAAAACTACATTACTTGGCTAGAAAAGCCCAGATACCGAATTAATTGCTCATGGCTAAGAGAATCTACATTGTCGGTGTAGAAATGCTCTCCATGGTCTTCTTCTCCGGATCTCTAAGTCTTGAATGGTTGTCCTTTTCAACAATAACAATTCTGAATATAAGCATGAGAGCACTCAATGAATGAACCCTAACGACCCCTCTCATATGATATGAAGCTCTGTATTTATAGACAAGCCGAGGGAAACCTAATGGTTGCCCATTTTGGTAATTTGACACTAAAACTAATACAAACCCTAAGTTCTAATATATATATGTGTATATACATGTATGTAGAGGTCTAAAGTCACAGATGTATCGTGGACTTAAAATAATGACTAAATAGACAAAACCCCGCAGAAAATCTCCAAACTTTCCGCAGCTACGCTCCAAGCGTAGGGTCCTATGCTCCAAGCGTAGCTTGGTTTTCTCCAAGCGCAGGATGAAGCGTAATTTTGAAGTTTCTGGCCACTTTTTGAGTCTGAAAGCGTAGGAATGATAGGTGTCAAATATTAGTCATTTTGACCCCTTAACATACGATTGTTACGTTCTTTCATTCCATTATTTAGTATTTTTATTGTGTTTGTGTGTTAAAGTATGTTTCAAGAGCTTAATGAAGAAATGGACCTAACTTCAGTGAATTAACTGAAGAGTGTTCTTTCTACCCAAGAGGAGAGTCAAAGAGGCAGTTCGAGGCAAAAATGACTCCCGGAGGGCAAAAATGGCATTTTCAGAAGCCGTCATCTTAAGTAAAAAAGTATCGTGGGTTCAAGATAGTCGTTTTGGTGCATTCACAGATAAAAGTAATTTTCCATAAAATACCTATGCTTTTGCCTACGCTTCTAGTTTCAAAAAGTGGTTGGAAAACACAATTCTGCTCACCTACGCTTGAAGCTTAGGCTTAGTACACTTGAAGCGTAGGCCATCTATGCTTTAAGTGTAGGTGCATAAACTTTTAGTGGTTTTTCGTGGATTTTTCTTGTTTCACCCCCGGCTCAATTGGAAGATGTGTCTGCGACTCCAAACCTCTATATACATTATATACTTATGTATATGAAAATTTAGGGTTTGTATGAGTTTTAGAGTGAAAAGACTGAAAAAGGCCTCTCTATACCATTGCCTATATATACACGATTGTATATGAGAAGAGGAGGATTCATTAGAGTTGGTTTTTGGGAGACGTTCATTCAAAGAGGCTCATTCATTCAAACTTGCTACTGTTGTGAGCCATATTCAAACCTAGAGATCCGAAGAAGAAGACCATTAAGAGCGTTTATACATCAACGATGCATTCACCTTCCACCATGGTTAACTAACTCGGTATCTAGGGTTTTCTAGCAAAACCATAGCCATGTAATGTAGTTATTTCATTGTTTTCAATTGTAGCGAGGGGAAACTGTTAACCATACTGTGATGGTTGTAGTAGTTAAGAGACTGTTCTGATTTGTAATATAAAATTATATGTTTGTTCTAATATAGACATGCTTTAGTTTATTTTCATGCAGTAGGAGTAGATTAGAGTAATATAATTGGCATATCCTAGTTAAGTCAGTCAAGAGACGGGTTGTCGCGATCCGGTTGATGGTACTCCTTTTTGGGGTCGTATTTAGCTATTTGCGGTACGACCTGATTCACAGTTATGGATCTCCCTCGTACAATTGATACAATGATGAACTATATTATACGGTTAGTGGTGGAGTGATGAAAATCCTAGTTTTCTCTCTTATCTAAATCATAACCAATTTAATTTTCTTTTTAGATAATCATTAGTTAAAATAGATAATTTGGTCTTTGACCACCCAAACAAATAATTTTCAGAAAATATAATTCAGTATTTTTGAACTATTAAAGTGAACTATCACAGTCTCTATGGGATCGATATCCCTCACTCAAGCCATTTGCTATTCTATAATTGATATGTGCGCTTGCGTAGGGTAAAACCTAGAGTCGGTAAGGTGTTATTTTTAACCACATATTTTTACATACCTGACGTCGCATCAAGTTTTTGGCGCCATTGCCAGGGACTAGGCATTATTTAATAGCTTTAGTAGTTATTTGCATTGCGTTATTGTAGCTGTAGCTTAGATTTTTGTGTGATTAACAAGTACTCTGAAAAGTAGAAAAGGGAAAAGTGGAGCTTCTAAAAAGTTATGTTTGGAACTTTTGTGAGTTTTAGTTACCTAGATTTTCGCATATTAATTCTTACTTTATTTTATGTAATTTAGAAGTAGTTGTTTGAGTAGCGTATGACCGATAGATCGACTCGTTCTAATCTAAATACTGCATTAGTCATTTATGATCTTGAGATCGAAAAGGTTATCCGTCGTTTACGTCGATCTATTGGAGAGCGTCATCGTCAACAAGAAGAAACAATGGTTGACCAAAGAGCATACCTACAAAGGGTACCAAAGACATCACTAAAAGAATATTATGCGCCCAATGCGTACGACTCATATGCTGATTTTCTGGAGGAAGGAGCGAAGTACTTTGAGATCAAGACAAGCATGATTAATATGCTTCAAAATTTTTTAGGACTTAGAATAGAGGACCCATACCAGTACATCAATGATTTCCTAAAGGTAGCCTCTACTATTAGGTTTGACAATTTGCCCAAAAATGACTTGCGAGTGAGATTATTTCCTTGGTTATTGAAAGAGAGAGCTAAAAGATGGTACATCAAATTAGAAAATGAAATTAAAATTGATTGGGAAGCCCTTAAGAAAGAATTCATAGAAAAACATTATCCCATAGGAAAGACCTCTGAAGCACAAGATGCAATCAAAAGCTTTAAGCAGTTACTTGGTGAGCATTTTCATGATGCATGGGAAAGATATAATGAAATTTTGTATAAGTGTCCCCACCATAGGTTTTTTGAACAATATATTGCTAAAACTTTCTACATGGAACTTGGAGAGGCACATAAGACTTTGATAGATGCAACCACACAAGGTCAGTTTATTTTAAAGCCAGCTAAAGAACTTTTGGAGATATTTGATAATATTAGTGAAAATACAATTCAATATCAATCTGAGTTGAGGTCTAGAGGTGGACAACAGGATAGGAGATCTGAGAAATCGTATGTTGTAGAGCATGATGATGTGAGAGATACCATGGCATTGTCTGGAGAGAAATTTTAGAGAGAATTGAAAATTTTATGCAGCGAAGTCATTCCCCCCTAGAGAGACGTTTGAAGTCGAAGCTGAGTATTCCCAACATGAGTGTCAGGAGATAATGGTTGCTGATGCCAACGCATCATGGAACTATTCCAATAATGCTCCTTTCACCAATTCATACACCTCCAATGCTAGAAATCACCCACTTCTGTTTTATAAATCTACCAATGTAGAGAATCCACCACCAAAGTTCCAATAAGGGCAATCATCCAATCAACAACCAAGATTCACAGAAAGACATCAGTCATATAACCCATAACCGAGGTTCATTAAGAGACAACAATCATATAATCAACAACCAAGGTTCCAATAGAGTCAACAATCATTCTACTCATAACAAACAATCATGGCTAGAAATTATCAGTCCAATTACTAACCCAGAACATCCAATAATTCCCAAACTCTTCAGCCATTCAATAATTCCCAAGATCTTTAGCCATTCAATAACAATCAAGTTGTGCAGCCATATAATTACCAAACCGGCCTCAAAGAAGCTAAAATCCTCCACTCGGTTTCCAGACTAATAGGTTAGAACAAGTTATACTAGATATTCATAACAAGATAGGTATTCATACCCAATAATTAACTATATATGCAGATGGGCCAAATGGCTAATGAGAGGAGAGAGAGCCAAGAAGATTGCCTAGTCAACCGGTTGCTAATCCAAGACCACAACAAGCATTGTAGCTCGGATCATTTGTCAATGAACCTAGTGAAACGGTTTAAGCAATCATGACTCTAAGAAGTGGTAGGGAGGTGGAGAGTAGAGTTGAGGAGGAGCATGAAGAGAGGTTGCGGAGAAGAAAGGAGGAAGAACAAGCACAAAAAAAGGAAGTTGAAGAAGAGTGGAGGAAAAAAGCTACAAGAAAATAGGTTGAGAGAGTCCAGAAGGATCAACCATCAGTAGAAGACAATATCGATTAGACATTACTTGAAAAGCCAGACAGGGCAAATTACGAGGAGGCACCACCATTTCCTCAACGTCTTAGAGAGCCGGCAAAGTATGGAAAGTTGAAAGAATCTGATATGTTGGAAACATTCCGATAAATCAAGATTTATTTACCTCTCTTAGATGTAATCGCCCAAATATCGCACGCTAGGTTTTTCAAGGATCTTTTCACTTAAATGCGAAAGAGCATGGCAAAAACTCCAACAAAAATACTCTTGACTGAGGAAGTGAGTTCATTGATTTTAAGTGATATTCCACCTAAGAGGAAAGATCTTGGTGCTCCCACAATTCCATGTGTCATCGGTGACTAGGAAATTGGTAGAGCTCTTCTTGATCTAGGTGCGAGTATTAACTTGGTTCCTTATTCAGTCTACCAATAGCTAGGGTTTGGTGAGCTCAGTCCCTGTAACACCCCATATTATTTTCCCAATTTTCTGAAATTATTTTTTGATTAAATTTCGGTTGTGACGTCACTTGTTCATGACGTCATGGTTATTCTTGGTATCTCACGTGTAATTTTTTTGCGTTAATGTCTTGATACGACGGGATGACGCGACCATTGACTCGTCGACTTCGTGGACTTCTGTGGCTATTACGTGACTTAATGTGACGGTAGTATTTCAAACTTAGTGAAACATTTAAGTCGGTTCTTATTATTGACTCAGTGGATTTGTTTTAACGCTTGACGTTTAGTGCTTCGACTGGTTGACGATATGATTTATATATCCGACGTTAAATGTTTTGACTCAGTTGTTCGAGTCCGATAGTTAGTGTTTCGGGCTTGATGAAACATTGACGTGAGTCTTTTTTATCGATTACGTGATTTCATTGTGACGATTCACGGCTAGTACTTTGACTGGGTGACGGCACACTTAGAATGTCCGACATCCGAGGCTTTGACTCAGTCTTTCGAGTTAGGTATTTAGTGTTGTAAGGGTCTGACGTTCTTGTTTTCCCTTGTAATGGGATTATGACGCACCTGATTTGATTGATGTACTCTGTATTTGTACATACATATTTTACTTGTTTGATGTGCTTTGTTCTTTGTGTTTCTACGTGCCCCTATGTTGTTTAATTTGTGTGCTTAGGGGTATTTATGTTAGTTTATTTATTTATATCAGTTTCTTTTCGCGCCTTATTGCTTGTGATTATTCGAGGGGTCTTGTACGTACCCGGCGTTCCGGTGATTGAGTTTTGTACCCCGGATTATTAATCCTTGTTGATATTAGTTATCGGGTGACTCGTAGATTTTCCGAGTACGCGTATCATCGTTTAGGGATTTTCTTATGATTTTCCCTTTATTATTATTTGAAGCTAAATGATTTCTTTTCGCTTTTCACACTTGAGGCAGCGGGTTCTGAGTTGTCATTAGCAGGGATTTCCGATTATTAATTTAGCGGACCGAGAATTTGGATGGATGAACTGCGACCAATCTTTTGTCGGAGTCATGTTCGGGATTGTTCTGCGTTCTGGCGGTTCTGTTTCGTACCCGAATTTTTTATTTCGATTTATATTATTTATTAGCTATTCGTAGAGTTTACGAGTTCGCGTAATTTATGTTAGTTTATATCCGACTATATAGCCGAATTATTTATTCCGGACTTTATTAGTTATTCGGAGTACCGTGGGGTTTTCGGTGATTTAATTGGTGGATAAATTTTGTGCCCCAGAGTTTTATTTGGACCTATATAATTTATTTGGAGTTCGGTGAATTTTATGGGCTCACGTAGAATTATTTGAGTGTCCCCGGTATATTTTACGAGACTTATTTTATTTATGCGAATTTAATTATAATTATATATATATGGGTTTCATACCCTAGATTATTTATTTAAGTTATATTATTTATTTTGGTGTTCCGTTTATTTTTCGGGCAAGTGTTATATTATTTGGGGTTTCCCGGTACATTTTGGGAATTTATTATATATATATTATTAATTGAATATATATATACGGGTATTTGTAATATATAGATATATGTATTATTAGAGATACATTTCCGGTTCCCTCTCCTTCATCATAGACTCCTCTTCCCTTCTTCTACTAGTTCGGTTAGAGAGAGAGAGAGAGAGAGAGAGAGAGAAAAATCGGAGCTGGAGAGAGAGGACGATGATGGTGAGGCGTTGCGCAGGTAGAGGTGCGACGGTGGACGGCGATGATGGGAAAAAAGGGTTTCAGCCACGCGTAGGGGCGAACATATTTGAGCTTGGCCTAGGGTTCGGCTAGTGGTGTGTTCGCTGGAGAGAGGATTGGCGACGGCTAGGTTCGCTGGTCATGTGACGATTGGTGGTAGTTGGGGCTGCCGAAGTTGTGTATGGCAGCGACCAGTTTCGGGTTTGGCTACTCCCGTGTTCGGTCGGACTGAGTCGGGTTGACTCAGTGGCGAGTCGGGCTCGGTTTGAGCTGATTTTCGGAGGATAGCTCAGCCTCGGTACCGTGTACATTATATCCGAAATTGGTGTGAAATCGTGGAGCGGTTCTCCGAGAATTTTAGATTTTCGGTATGATTTTTAGTTTAATTTTTTGTAGATTTGTTCCGAATTATTTATCGATCACTAACGGGTTTCAACTATATTGAATAGGATGTTAAGGATGTCGTTTCAAAATATTCGAAATAATTTTCGGATGATTTTGGTCGGCGGACACTATATTCGGGCGCCGACACTATTCGTGGCGGACAGTTCAGGACTGGTTGTAAGCAATTAAATTTGGTGGGAATTTATATATATATTCATATCTGGCACTCACTAATAGTGCGTAGAAAATGCTAATAAATCCTCGTTGCATGTTTTTGGGTAAATAAATACATTTAAATTAAATTCCTAGTGATAGACTGAAATCTAGGAATTTTATAAAATTTATAAAATACCCATAGTTGGATTAGATGATTGGTGGAAATAGAAATACTTTGGAGAAATTAAATAGATTATTTCCCATGAGAAATTAAATAAATTTTATTTATCGGAGAAGTTAAAATAATTATAATCCTATTTAAATTAAATTGATATAGGCGGTTTAGTACCCCCTTGAGCTCGAAATAGGTTTATAGAAAGTATATATGAAAGTAAATCCGATTAATAAGTTTTCCTTTGTTGTTGATATTTGATTTAAATTAAAAATATGTTAGGGGGATTCACGAGAATGAGGGACGTTATAACTTAGACTTGATTTTAGTCCACTTGTTGATTTTCTCGTAAATTATAAAGAAATTAAATTGTGAATTTAATTGTCTAATTTTCCCTAAAAATTAGATTAAAAGCATGCTGGCATATAAAAATCTATAAAGATGGGGTAATTGAGAACCCGAGTATTTTTCTGATAAATGGAATTTAATTACTGTGTGATTTAAATTGTGAAACATGCTTGGTATGAGATTACTTGGCTTTTATGCCATTTTATTTAGCATATTAAATTCATATGGAGGCATTTTGCATTCATACAACACCATGGTGTATATATATATATTGTTTCGGTGCACATTGCATGCCTCAGTTATATCACGTGCATGTCTGGATCGTTTAGAATGTCGCAACAACTGGCCAGGGGATGGTCTCGCACCCAGGGAGCTAGTAACCGTGGTTAAATTATAATGAAAGTTGTGAATTTCCTAGTGTAAAGGAAATCGTGAAAACTTAAAGTTAAAAAGTGAAAAGTGAAAAGTGACCTTGGGGCGTAAGGATTCCCCGTACGTTAGGCTCTAGTTGAGCTGGGTAGCAGTATATTGTGATCTTGGCCACATAGGCCTTTGTAATTGGCGATTAGTATCCTCACAGGATGATTACTAGACCTCCCCGGTAGTGTGGAGTATTCCTGTTCCCTTAGCTTTTGAAATTTTGAGGTTATCGCTCATTCCCTCACT
Source organism: Cornus suecica (assembly GCA_963922005.1). NCBI lineage: Eukaryota > Viridiplantae > Streptophyta > Magnoliopsida > Cornales > Cornaceae > Cornus > Cornus suecica. The sequence goes on along the minus strand of OY998240.1, from coordinate 51,377,001 downwards.
TTGACAGTGTATGAGTTATAGACGGTTCTTTGCCGTGTTTATTAAAAATCTTCTTCCGTAAGTGCTCTTGTGAAGTTAGTGAATTCAGGGCATGGTTTGTCCCGTCCTTGAAACCTTGGTTATGATTGAGTCTTTGGAGTCAAATATTCAAAGTTTTGAAAACTTAAAACTTGGGGTTTTATAAAATGTGTTCTTTGTTTATCCCGAGAGTTGTTAACTATTTCTTGAAAGACAAGTTTAAATACCTGTTTTGATAAAATATGTTTTGAATTCTCAGTACCGGGAGTATCGGTAGAAATCCGTTTTTGAAAGAAATTTCAGAAAATTCCATTTGAAATTGTTTTGTAAAATCGGTGAATTAGGGCATGGATTGCCCCATGTTCTAGCGATCTCAATATTATTTCCGAGATCTCGGTATCGTTAGAGGTTGATAAATCCAAGTTTCTCCTAGCTTGTTGTCTGGGATTCCTTCATGTGCCCAGGTTTGTTTGGGCACTCTTACTGGATTATTTTTATAAATTTTTAAATAAATGTTAAAGGTCTTAGGACTAGATTTGAAAGAGGTTTAAAAGTGATTTTGAAATGGTTATCGGTTTGAACTCTAGTAGTTCTTCCTGTCCGTATAGTTATTCCTTGGGCTTGAGCCCGAACTTGTGATGTTGACTTACACACACCTAGCGTGATTCCTGTTGTTTCAGTTGGGTTCAAAGACGTTGGAACCAAATGAGATTTGACCGGGTCCTAACTTTTTTCTTAAAACCAGTTGAATCCTTAGGGGTTCAACTTTTTTCTTTAAAAACCCGAGGACCATGGCATCTGTTTGGGACTAAACGACTCCAATACCCCATTCTAGTGCCTAGATAGGCAGTGTGAGTTAGAGATAGTTCGGTTGGTTACCGAATTCGATGTTGAGATAGTACCTTCCCTTTTTATGTTTCTTCGAGTGAACGGGTTGGTTCACTAGTTGTTGTACGTAGAATAATGGTTATTTATTTTTGGTAGTCCTAAGGAGTGACCTATTTACCTCCTAGGAACCTTGAGCAACGTGCTAGGTGCACGATATGGTAGATAGTTAGTCTTGTTGTATATCTAGATGAGAGTGGAGTTCAGATTGTTTGTCTATAGGCGTAGGTGATAGGCTTAGTTACGTACAAGACGTTATATATATATGTACGTAGATATATGTGTTTATGTTTTCGGTGATGTGTAGTTCTTATGAGTTTCGTAGTTACTCGAGGTTAGTGATGAGGTTATTGATGGGGTCTCGGATTGGCGGGGTGCCATATGAGACAATTGACTGATCTATGATAGATGCATGCACACGGGATGGTTAACCTTTTCTAGATAGCTATGAGTGTGATGTTTTGATATTATGGTGAGACCCCAAGATTGTGCTCACCCCCACACAGGATGCAGGTTTGCAGGTGGACGTAGCAAGGCTTATGCTCGGTAGCGACGACACGGGTGATTTGGGACGGTAGTTTTATTCCTCTTTCCGTAGTCATGCTCGTATATTATTTCATTATCTTGGGAGCCAGGTTGTTGGCAGATCCTCTTGTGTTGTATCTTTAATTACTGTGTATTTATTATTTTTGGAGTGCCATTGTAACTATTTGGCACTACCATCAAGTTTTATGGGCAGGTTCTTTCGTTGTGTTGTTTTTGGGTTGTCCGGATGTTCCATTTACAAACGGAACTCTTCCGGATTTTCATTAGAATTCTTTACTGAGTTTCTATCACTCAGGTGACATGGAATAATTCATTTTCATTCCTATTCCATGTATTTCGATGTTTTTGTAAATCTTGGTTGTCATTTTCTGTGATGTCATACCCCTGGATTCACTGATTCTCCTGATTGGAGTCTCAGAAATAACGGGGCGTGACAGCCCCACTGAGGTCGTACTTCAATTTGCTGATCGATCAATCAAATAGGCCAGAGGAGTGCTTGAAGTTGTCATTGTTCAAGTGGACAAGTTTTATTTTTCGGTTGATTTTGTAGTCCTAGATACAGAACTTGTCCCTGACTCATAGAAGCACATTCCAGTAATACTGGGAATACAATTCTTAGCTACGGCAAATGCATGCATCAATTGCAGAACCGGAGCCATGGATTTGACCTTTAGAAATATGAAGGTCAGAATGAATGTGTTTGAAGGAAGCCACCAATTGCCTAAATCTGGGGAATGTTTTCATATTGATGAGTGCAATGAACTGAATGATATCATAGTATATTTTTCAACTCAAATCCTGGAGAGAGATGAGCTAGAGTCATTTATGACTAGAGAATGGCCAGATGAGAAAGTTTCTAATTGGGATACATACTGGAAGATGCAAAATGAAGAGCCGGATGCGATGGAGACAACTTTATATACTCAACCATGGCGGGAGCTGGTTGAACCGTTCTCGATAGTTTCTAATATTCGACCAATTCCCTCATTGACTATTTCTCTTACCTTGGAACTCAAGGAACTGCCTGGAAAATTGAAATATGTTTTCTTAGGACCCGGTGAGACTTTTCCTGTGTCTGTATCTTCAAAATGGACAAAAGAATAGAAATCGAGTCTAGTCGCGGTTTTGAGTGAGAACAAAAAGGCAATAGGATGTAGTGTTGCTAATTTGAAAGGCATAGATCCGTCGATTTCCATGCATCGCATACATCTTGAGGAGGATGTAAATCCATCAAGGGAAATGTAACGATGGCTAAATCCAAATATGAAAGAGGTGGTGATAAAAGAAGTAGTGAAATTACTCGACGCGGGTATCATTTACCCTATTTATGATAGCACATGGGTAAGTCCAACTCAGGTGGTGCCGAAGAAGTCGGGCATCACAGTGGTGCCAAACTCAAAAGCTGAGCTAATTCCAAAACGCATGACCACAAGGTGGCATGTGTGTATTGATTACAGAAAGCTCAACCTGAACACCAGGAAAGATAATTTTTCGTTTCCATTTATTGATCAAATCCTGGAGAGGTTAGCCAGGCAGAGCTATTATTGCTTTCTGGATGGGTATTTCGGCTAGAATTAGGTAGTGATTGATCTTGTTGATAAGGATAAAACCATATTTACTTGTCCATATGACATGTTTGCTTATAGACGGATGTCGTTTGGTTTGTGTAATGCGCCAACAATATTCGAACGATGTATGATGTCTATCTTCTCTGATATTGTAGAGAAATTTCTTGAAGTAATCATGGATTACTTCTCAATTTTTACATTTGAAGACTGTTTAAAACATCTAAAACTGGTACTTAAGAGATGCAAGGAGACGAATATGATCTTAAGTTAGGAAAATAGCCGTTTTATGGTTCAAGAGGGGATAGTACTGGGCCATATTATATCTAAGAGAGGGATAGAGGTAGACAAAACAAAAGTTAAATTAATTTCAAAACTACCTCCTCCCACATATGTTAAGCATATATGCTCTTTTCTAGGCCACGTCGGGTTTTACCGAAGGTTTATTAAAGATTTCAGCAAAATTGCCCGGCCGTTATGCAACTTATTGGCTAAGGACGTAACATTTGTCTTTCACAAAGAGTGCCTTCATGCTTTTGAGGAATTGTGTACTCAACTTTCATCAACCCCGATTATTCGTTCGCCAGATTGGTCTCCACCATTTAAGCTTATGTGTGATGCTTCTGACTATGCCATACGAGCTGTGTTGTGTCAGAGAAAATGTAAGATTCCATATACTATTTATTATGCAGTAGGACTCTGAATGAAGGTCAGATGAACTACAAAACTACCGGAAATAAGTTGCTGGTAGTTGTCTTCACCTTGGATAAATTCCGATCATACCTATTGGGCACCAAGGTCATTGTTTACTCGGATCATGCTGCTTTAAGGTATTTGTTGATAGAGAAAAACTCTAAGCCCCAATTGATTTGGTGGATTTTATTGCTACAAGAATTCGACCTGGAAATCAAAGATAAGAAGGGTTCAAAGAATGTTGTTGCGGATCATTTATCAAGGATTATTGTCGAATCCACAAAGGAAATTACTCCTCTTAAGGATTATTTCCCAGATGAACATCTGTTCAATGTGGCTATGGTGGAACATGTATTGTGGTATGCTGACAGTGTCAATTATAAAGCCATAGGCCGAATCCCAAAAGGATGGTCTAAGAATGAGAAAGATCGATTCTTTAATCAAGTCAAATTTTATATCTGGGATAATCCGCATTTGTACAAGTATTGCTTTAATCAGATTATCAAAAAATGCATTCCCGAGAGTGAAGTGCAAAGCATACTGACATTTTGTCACACGTTGGAGTGTGGAAGACATTTCAGAACTCAGAAGACAGCGCACAAGGTGCTGCAAAGTGGATTTTATTGGCCTTCCATATTCAAGGATGCTTTCGAGTTCTGCAAGGCATGTCCACGATGTCAAAAGCTTGGATCCATATCTCGACGAGACATGATGCATGTCCACGATGTTTTGATGGGACCATTTCCAAAAGTAGACAAGAAGGAGTATATACTTGTGGGGGTTGATTATATTTCGAAATGGGTAGAAGCAATAGCCATAAAGCATTCTGACCATGATGTGGTGGAAGAGTTTGTAAAATTGAACATTTTCTCACGATTTGGTATGCCAAGAGTTTTGATCAGTGATGGTGGAAGCCATTTTTACAACCAGTTTCTTCCTACTATTAATGAGAAGTATGGTGTCACTCATAGAATTGGTAAGCCATATCACTCCCAATCACAAGGTCAAGTGGAGGTTTCTAATAGGGAGATTAAAATTATCTTGAAGAAAACGGTGCATCCGGATTTGAAGGATTGGTCTCGAAAGCTAAATGATGCACTTTGGGCATACCGGACTACGTTTAAGACACCAATTGGTATGTCTCCATATCATCTTGTGTATGGTAAAGCGTGTCACCTCCATGTAGAGCTGGAACACCGAGCATATTGGGCTATTTGAAGATTGAATTTTGATATAAAGAAAGCTGATACATAGCGGAAACTCTAACTTCAAGAGCTTGAGGAGTTGAGAAATAATGCATATGCAAACTCGCGGATTTATAAGGTTCGAACAAAAACGTTTCATGATAAACATATTAGAAAGAAAGTTTTTGAGCCCAGCCAAATAGTCTGGCTATTTAATTCAAGACTCAAGTTGTTTCCTGGTAAGCTCCAATCGAGATGGGATAGACCATACAAGACTACGAAGGTTTTCCCCCATGGAGCTATGGAGCTCGGTGATCTTGACATTGGAAAGAAGTTTGTCATGAATAGACAAATATTGAAGCATTATATAGAACAAGCCGAGTATGTGGTAGAAACGATCGATCTAACTGAACTACCACCCGAGCTGGATAAGCTTGATCCGGAGTATTGAAAGGTAACAACGTCATACCAACGACGTTAAATATTGGTACTAGGTGATGAAGAGTAGCTTGTGAGCCTAGTTTGTATTTGTAGACGGTAATTTAATTATTTTAGTTTTTAAGATCGAGTCTGTAAAAACGAGTTGTAAGGCCATCATTATTTGAGTAGGAAGTGTAAATTGAGCCTAGGAAGGGTTAAGAATGCATAGAGTTGAAGACGAGATGAGAAGACGACAAAAGAAAAAAAATTAACTGTGGGCCATGGGGACCTACGCTTCAAGCGTTTATAACAGGCCCACATCTTGAATGTAGCTGCGGGCCTATTATAAATAGGTCCCGTTAGCGGTTTCCCCCCATTCCATTCAAACTCTTCTATCTTTCTTAATTCTCCACCAATATTTACGAGGTTTGATTCTACCATTTGTTCATCTGATTCCTCATCATTCTTTGCCAGCCGATCGTCAAATTAGTTGGTGATTCGTCCGGATTCACGTGAAGAACTCGAAAAGTCTCCGAAACTCAATTTTTGGAAAATCATTGTTTCTCTCGATTCAGTGAGTTTCGTTCCATTATTTTGATTTCATATGACTTATTTTACTATTATAAACTAGTATTGATGAACGAGTCAAATCAAAATTGTGTGTTGATCTATTTTCCAAAAAGTTGAGTTTTCCGACTTTGAAAACAGATTGAATATCGAGTTTTTGGAACGATGGCTTGTTTAATCGTCATATTGGATATATTTAGATATAGTTTGAGTTTGATTCGGTGTCTGGTTCATTATTGCTTACTTTTTGAAAATTTCCTATTGTAGGCATGGCACGGAGCAGGTTATCAGCGAGACAAGTGGCTCAGGCTGTAGTTGCGGCTAATCCACCGGTACGACAGAGCTCGAGATTGTCATCTCCTACACCGTCCCCTATTCGTCGCTGAAGTACACGCGCCAGGAGACCACAGTATGTCAACTCGGCATCCTTGTCTTCCTCCTTTGTTGAGGTAGAGGTGCCAGAGAGTTCCACACAGGGACGCGACATCCTTTTGCCACATGGTCGCCTTGTTGTTCATCCAGTTGCTCCACAGGCACCATCTCTGCCACTTGTGCCTGAGTCACGGGGAAAGGAGATGGAGGAGAATACCAAGAGTGATGGTGTAAGGCAGGGGGATGATGCTGAGCAGGAAGAGGAAGCCACTCAGGGCAATGATTGAGCAGATGAGAGGATACCGAAGCAGCCTGGGGAGGGTGACCCCGGAGTTTTGACTACATTTTTATCGATGCCCCTGACAACATCGGTAGAGGATTTACTAGACCGGGTGATCCGGACGAGGTATCAGCAGGAGCCTACGTACTTATTGTAGATATTTGAGGGATTACAGCCTGTCCCCGCCTGGATGATCGACTGGTTGCGGGCCTGATGTTTATTACCTATTCTTGCCCCGGCTACTCCGCATATTTGCGAGGATATGATCTGGGAGTTCTGTCAACACATGCGCTATTTTAGCAGAGGGTTGAGACTACGGACAATGGTCCGAGGTACTGAGATTAAGATTACTCCCCAAAGTATTACTGAGGTGTGGGGTATTCCGGACGAGTGTCCACTCGAGCTAGTTGTTGAGTTCCCACCTATGCCTGAGATACTCCCATATATTTCTGAGATTGTTATACTTCAGACTGCGGGGCAGTGGGCTGATGCACATCGTAACTACACGAAGAAGGCGAACTATCACTCGATGCTTTGGTTTTGGGATGTGATATTCCGATCCCAGATTCTGCCGCACAGCCATACCACCATCTATTATGCGCCATTTCCGGCCCTCCACTATGCTTTTGAGTTCGGGCGGTGGATTTCTATCCCATGGATGTTGTGGGAGGGCCTATATACACATTATATTCATCTGCGCAAGGTGATCAAGGTTGGTCAGCGTCTGTTTCTCATTTGATTCCCGTGCTTGGTGATGAAGATTGAGTAGAACAGATTTAGAGAGGGTACCCCGTATGCCAGAGGGATGTCGACTTGTGTCTGGACCTGATTGCATGGAGATGCTATTATGAGGTATAGACCGGGGTTTGGCATATTACCAGCCCCAGATGCACAGGCCCAGGCGCAGGCTTCAAAGGATGTTGTTGCGGATCATTTGTCAAGGATTATTGTCGAATCCATAAAGAAAATTACTCCTCTTAAGGATTATTTCCCGGATGAACATCCATTCAATGTGGCTGTGGTGGAACAAGTACCGTGGTATGCTAACATTGTCAATTATAAACCCATAGGTCGATTCCCAAAAGGATGGTCTAAGAATGAGTGAAATTACCTGGACGATAATGTTAATAGCCTAGAGGGGGGAGGGGGTGAATAGGCTTTTTGTAGATTTATTGAAAAATTAATATTTAATTCGGAAAAAGTCAATTTTAATCCAATCATAAAACCCTAATTCTCAAATCACATCATTCAAGTAATAACAAGAAAACATTAATATAGTGCAGAAAATAAAGCTATAGACAACACAGAGAATTATACATGGAAAAACCAAGGAAACGTTCCAAGAAAAAACCACAAGTACACTCAGGTACTGATGCACTATGAATCAACAAGTACAGACTCTATAAGAGTTTTAGACTAACAATCACTCCTGATATGCCTTCCTCTACTCGCGGTCTGAAACCATTGAATCACTCGTACCTCACGATGCACGCTTGCTCCCCAAGACACTATGAGAGACTCATAATTCACGCCTGATTTTCCTTTCTCTACTCGTTGTCTGAAATCCTCAAATCACTTCGTACTTAGAAGGATCAAAACAATCTCGTTGGAATGGACAGTGTGATGATTGTTTATAAATCACTCTTCCAATCGTGTGTAAAGAACTTCGGTGTAGAAGCACAATTAGAGAACCTCAACACAATAAAGAACACAAATATGTATGATCACTCAATAATCATCTTTCTATGTGTATCACTCTGTAGAACAATATGAATGATAGAATATTGCAGAGCTCTCACCAAAAACCCTCTTCAAAAGCCGTAGCCTCTTCTCTTGTAGAACATTGGTATTTATAGACCAAATCATAGAAAACCTTAACCTTGCCATTTTGCGTAATTTCACAATACCTTGATAAATTCTCTAAAATAATATGTAAATATGTGTATACGCTTATACGTAGAGGTCTGAAGTCGTCGATCACTTAAAAACTCGAAGTAGGGACCAAATTGGAAAAATCCGAAAGCACCCTGAAACAAATTCTACATAACCAGTGATCACGTGATCGAGCATTGGGACCTACGCTTGGGCTTAGGGTCCCTTCCCAGCTCTAAAACCATATCGTATGTCAGAGCCAATTTGTCCTGTTTCATCCTCTAACAATGTAGGTATGATGTATCTTTTGCAATTTTTTCATATTTAAACTAGATTGGTCATCTCGAACTCCTGATACTTTTGGTTAAAGTCATGATGTTTGGAAATGACATTTTTTCCCTTCGATGAAGTTACAATATCTGGAAGTGACGATTTTTCCCTTCGGTAGCTTTCTTTTCTTTGACACAGTCCTTGACTTCTTTCTCGAGATAGAAACGAACATACTAACAACTCGATTGAAAATACATAAACCTCTCAACATGACAATTCACTCAACATGGTTATTGTCTAGAACATTCTAAACACAAATAATACTATAAATGTTCTTACAATCTCCCCCCTGGCTTTTTTGAGACAAAACCATGTTTTACAATATAGCCTCACAAATAACAACATAACATCTATACCTATGAACACACACCGACAAACATAGATATAAACTGTCACCTTGCTTTCATGACGGTCTACCAATCCTGTAACCACAACACTGAACAAAATATTAAACGCAAGTGTGGAAAATAGTCATAAAATGATCATAAGAAAATCAGAACAACAATGCACACATAATAATCATCATTCTCCCCCTGAGAATAAACTCCCCCTTGCTAAATACTTCTCCCTTTGAATCAATCAAACAATCTCTCCCCCTCACTTAATACTTCTCCCCCTTTTTGTCACTGAAATGTCAAGCAATGAGAGTATATGTTATAGCAACAATGTAGATTGATGCAAGGAAGTACTCAATGAAAAATCACCAAGATATAGAACTCTTATTAGATCATATTCAAATTCTCAGGGTAACAGAAATCTCTAATATGCATGACTCTACTATTAATGCCTGAATGCAAAATGTCATGATTAAAAATAAATGAAAATATTTTTGTGTTTAGAAATCTGTGAGCAAAGCAGTAGAGACACAAAACCAATCATTAACACATCATATTCTTATATTTAAATCGACCATTATACACATGGTGTAGAAGAAAATCCGCACACATACCTTGTACACTCAAGAATGCACAAGTCAAGTTTTACAAATATATATATATGAAAATTATCATGTGCAAGCAGTAAGGTAAGATGAAAACAATACATACTAAAGCTAATAATCTCCCCACAAACCGTGATGATAATTCAATTCAAGATCCAAACTAGAACGCAAAAACTAAATGATACTTGCTTTTTGTCATACAATTTTCTCCTTCTCATCTTTTCAACCTTTTCACTATATCCCTTTTTGTCTTTCTAAGCTCCGGAATTTCCAGCGATGATTTTTAGTCCAAACCAACTTGGCCCGAGCTTCTTCCATGGGATTTATGCTCATTAGCCTTCTCCCCTTTTTACGTGAACACTTAATGCTTACTGAGGCAAGAGGCCCGGTTACTCAAATTGAATAACTACTTTTTGCAGTTTTTAAAATTTTAAACATCTTACTTTTTTCAACATCACCGCAATATTCAAACACATGCAAAAAATATTTCATGCATAGACCAATCTAGCATAGCTCATGAACCTTCATACCACTTCGGGTTAAATAAAAAAATTAACAGATTCAGCAAACATTATAATCATCACCGAAGCAACTAGCACATAAGATTAAAGTTTTGTAACATAAAATAATCATGCCAAGTGATCATCCAAAAATCTTAGGTCACTCTGATACCTCTACTTCACATATACATAATGAGACAAGTAAATATGAGAATAAAGTGAAATATGACAATCATTTGTACCCTTAGCTAAGCTCAACATACTAAGAATTTTTTTTTAATTTTTATGGAATTTTTGTCATAAGGATGCATGAATGAATAATTCTAATAGTAGCAAAACATGATGCATGCATAATAATAAAATAAAAAAATATAAAAAACAAACATGCAAATAAAACAAAATGCATGATAATGTATCAATTCTAGGATAAAAGTATAATACAAGATATTCTTAGAATGATACATATGAAAACATCTATCCTTATGATAATATGCCGCCAGATTTTCTAAAATGCATATGCTTTTGAAAATCTAATGGTTTCGTAGAGATGTCTGTTGACTGAGAATCTGTGAATATATACTCGAGACCTTTCTCAGAATTAGAATCACGTGCTAGACATGTAGTATGAGCAACCAAACAATGCAATTCATCTTTTCTAACTCACATTTGTTTAATTTTAGGTGCTCTATTTGCTAGCTTAATCAACCTCTTCACCTTTTCACTCAACACCCGAATTTGACTTTCAACATTGGGTCTTTTCTGAATTCTATGCTTCCGCTTAGATTTCAAAGTTTCTCCTCTTAACTTTGAACATATGAGTCGAATGTGACCTTTCACTCCACAGTAATGACAGACTGAAATTAACCTTTAAAAAACATTATTTGAACCCTTGTTGACTCTAGAGGTAAAGGGATGCTTACTCTCAACAGGTTTTCTGACATAAGATCGAGTATTAAGATTCCTATCAGACTTACCTTGAGAAGAACTAGATGCTACTTAGGAAGCCTTAACAAAGGTTGTTTTGGAAACAATGTCAGGATCACTCATTCCTTTGAACCCCGACCCCTTAGTATTTCCTGCTGTCTTTCCTACACTCAACATGTGATCAAGCTTATTAGTTCCACTAGAACATCTATGAATAGTTGAGTTAGAATCCTTCAATTCCTTTTTCAAACTCTTAATCCTTGTAGATTTCTCACTCAAATTCAATCTTAGAGTTTCTAATTCCTCATTGAGACCATCTACCCTCTTCAAAGCCTGGATTCTTTCTTATTTAGACTTGGTTAATTCTTCTCTTAATGACTGTCTTTCCTTATAAACATTGTTGTATTGAACCAAAAATTTCGAGTACACTTTGCTAATATGCACGGACATTTCATATAATTTATTGTATACATCTTCATATGAATCCCCATGATCTTCATTATCCTCAGAATCATCATCCTCAGACATTGCCCAACTTGCAACAACTTCACTGACCTCCTTACTTTGTGCAACAAACACGGTGAAATTCTCAATCTCATCCCCAACCTCTGAATTTATCGAATCACTAGCTGATCCTTCACTCCATGTAACAACCAAACCTTTTTTCTTTTTTGACTTATTAGCTCACTCAGCAGCTATGTGACCAAACCCTTGACACTCAAAACATTGAGGTTGCTTCTTTTTATGAACAAACTTATCATTATTATTTTGGATTTTTCTATTTTTAGAATCATGTGATTTATCTCCAAAATTTTGTTTTTTAATCAATTCTTGACCACTAGAAGATTTTAAAAACTTATGAAACTGCTTCATGATCATGTCAAACTGACTTGGTTTACTCTCACACTCTTCATCCGACTCACTAGGATCCTCCTTAGTGATTTTCAAAGCTATGTCCTTTCCTTTTGTGTTGCTTGAATTTTTAGAGGATTCAACACACATCTCCATCTCATACGATTTCAAATTACCAGCCAACTCTTTAAGTTTAATTTCCTTGAAACTCATAATTTTAGATATAATGGTAACCTTGACAAAAAATGTTCAGGCAAAGATCTAAGGATTTTCTTCACAATGGTCGTCTCATAAATAGGTTTTCTTAGATTGTGACAACTAGTTACTATGTTAGTTAACCTAGCCTCAAAATCACAAAAAAACTTCATCATCCTCCTTCCTAAGCTGTTCAAATTTAGAATTTAGAATTTGGAGTTTTGTCTGTTTAACATTTGAAGTTCCCTCATGAGTTTCTTGGAGTATGTCCTAAGCTTATTTAGAAATCTCACATGTGGCCATTCTCTTAAACTCACTCGCAATCACCGCATTATATAATGCATTAAAAGCTTTTGAATTCCAACTATCACTATTTGTTTAAGTAGTAGTCCACTTAGTTGAAGGTTTTACCCTAGATTCATTAGTAATAACATCTTTCACAGTGGGAGGTGAATATCCTACCTCTACGGCCAGCCACATTCTCTCATCTAAAGACTTCAAAAATGCTATCATCCTCGCTTTCCAATACGTATAATTTGAGTCATCAAACCAATGGGACCTAGATATGGAACCTCCTTGATGAAGTACATCCATCGTCTAAGTTCAAGATCTAACCCTAGGTAGTTAACCTAAATTGGGGCAACCACGCTTTGATACCAATTGAAATTACCTAGACGATAGTGAAAATAGCCTAGAGGGGGGTGAATAGGCTTTTTGTAGATTTATTGACAAATTAATATTTAATTATGGAAAATTTAATTTTAATCCAATCACAAAACTCTAATTCTTGAATTATATCATTCAAGCAATATCAAGCAAACATTAATATAGTGCAGAAAATAAAGCAAGAGACGACACAAAGAATTATACGTGGAAAAACCAAGGAAATGTTCCAAGAAAAAAACCACGGGTACAGTATGAGAGTTTTAGACTTACAATCACTCTTGATATGCCTTCCTCTACTCGCAGTCTAAAACCCTTAGATCACTCGTACTTCATGAAGCACGCTTGCTCCGCTAGACATTATGAGAGACTCACAAATCATGCTTGATTTACCATTCTCTACTCGTGAGCTGAAATCCTCGAATCGCTCTGTACTCGGACGGATCAAAACAACCTCATTGCAATGGATGGTGTGATGATTTTTTAGCACTTACTCATCCAATTGTGCATAATGAACTTCGGTGTAGAAGCACAATTGGAGAACCTCAACATAAGAGAGAACACCAATATGTATGATCACACCATAATCACCTCTCTATGTGTATCACTATATAGAAGAATATGAATGATAGAATATTGCAGAGCTCTAACCAAAAACCCTCTTGAAAAATCATTGTTAAAAACCGTAGCCTCTTCTCCTGTAGAACCTTGGTATTTATAGACCAAGTCATAGAAAACCCTAACCTTGCCATTTTGCGTAATTTTAAAATACCTTGATAAATCCTCTAAAATATGATGTAAATTTGTGTATACGCTTATATGTAGAGGTCTGAAGTCATCGATCACTTAAAAACTCGAAATAGGGACCAAACTGGAAAAATCTGAAAGCACCCCGAAACAAATCCTGTATAACAAGTGATCACGTGACCGAGCATTGGGACCTACGCTTGGGCATAGGTCTAGGGTGTAGGAGCTATGCTTGGGACCTACACTTGGGCATAGGGTCCCCTCCCAGCTCTATAACCACAGTGTAGGTCAGAGCCAATTTGTCATGTTTCAGCCTCTAACAACGTAGGTTTGATGCATCTTTTTTAGTTTTTTTATATTTGAACTAGACTGATCATCTCGAACTCTCAATGCTTTTGGTTGAATTCATGATGTCTGGAATGGACATTTTTGCCCTTCGGTGAAGTTACGATATTTGGAAATGACGATTTTAACCTCCAGTAGCTTTCTTTGCTTTGACACACTCCTTGACTTCTTTCTTGAGATAAAAATGAACATACTAACAACTCGATTGTAAATACACAAACCTCTCAACATGAAAATTCACTTAACATGGTTATTGTCTAGAACATGCCAAACACAAATAATACTATAAATGTTCTTATAATGAGAAAGACCGATTCTTCAGTAAAGTCAAATTCTATATCTGGGATAATCCGGATTTGTACAAGTATTGCATTGATAAGATTATTAGAAAATGCATTCCCAAGAGTGAGGTGCAAAGCATATTGACATTTTGTCACACGCTGGAGTATGGAGGACATTTCAGAGCTCAGAAGACAACCCACAAGGTGATGCAAAGTGGATTTTATTGGCCTTCCATATTCAAGGATGCTTTCGAGTTTTGCAAGGCATGTCCGCGATGTCAAAAACTTGGATCCATATCTCGACGAGATATGATGCCTTTAACCCTAATTCTGATCGTAGAGTTATTTGATGTGTGGGGTATTAATTTCATGGGTCCATTTCCAAAAGCAGACAAGAATGAGTATATACTTATGGGGGTTGATTATATTTCGAAATGGGTAGACGCAATAGCCATAAAGCGTGCTGACCATGATGTGGTAGAAGAGTTTGTAAAATCGAACATTTTCAGGATGTTGGTCAGGCTGATGAGGCTATGGCTTAGGATGCTGAGGTTGTAGATGAGGCTGAGATGCTACAGATGCCGGTTGCTGAGGATAAGGTTGTATTGCCAGAGGCACCTGCGGGTGGTTCTGTTATTCTGTCCCAAGCACAGTTTGATGCTCTTATTGCACGAATGCAGGGGTTAGAACAGTCATTAACAGAGGAGAGACAAGCTCGGAAGTGCGTCGTCGGAGAGATCATAGGCGATTATTTCATCGATTTGACTGTATGAGTTAGCCTATGGGTGTGCAGAGTCCACCTTCACTGCGGACCTCTAATGATGAGGCTTAGTTTAGTTTGAGTTAGGTTTTTGT
The DNA here is from genome assembly GCA_963922005.1 of Cornus suecica. Classification (NCBI taxonomy): domain Eukaryota; kingdom Viridiplantae; phylum Streptophyta; class Magnoliopsida; order Cornales; family Cornaceae; genus Cornus; species Cornus suecica. The sequence continues at coordinate 51,361,967 of OY998240.1, read as the reverse complement.
TATATTTTTAGTTCATTTTTTTTACATTGGAGATAAATTATCGAGCAGATAGTTTTGTATAAGGCTTCATGTGACCGCTTAAACGATTATTTTCTAAATATTTTGGTTATTTTTTTAGTTTATAAAATAACAAGTTTTGTTGATCAATCGTATTAAGTTGGAAATTTCCCTAGATATTTTCGCGTATTTTACATGTGCTGATAGTTTGAATTTCAAAATTTTATATCGCATTATGCGAACATTTGTGTATTTAGGTTTGGGGGTGTATATGTGTTGGATTGATTAGAAGAGTGTAATTTAAAAATATATATATATATATATTTCAGGTTAAGCCTACGCTTGAAGCGTAGGGTATCACAAGGTATTATTTTGAATTTAAAAAATTTGAACCGTTTGCGGGGTGATTTAGCCTAGTTTGTACTTGTACTTGTACTAGGATTTGTTTAAGTTATTTTTAGGATTTTTTGCAGATTTTTTGTACATCTTTAGGGTAATCCTAGTTCGATAAGGAAGTAGAATGAAAATACAAGTTGGAGTTGGATTGTTCATTGCTTTCACTTTCCTAGTCAGCCAAGGGTTTTAAATCCTTTCCCTCTTTGATTCTACATCATCCATCTATAAATATATCCATAGAGTAAACACAATTCACAATTCTCAAGGGTTGAGCATTAGAGTTAGATATTCTTCTTCTATTCTTCTTTTATTCTGTCTATCTCGATGGGGTTAGTATGAATAATGCTAATGAAGATTATTCTGACCCAGAGGAATTCATAGAAGGTACAACACCATATGTGGATATGAAGAGCTCAAATGAAAGAGCCACGAGTCGGAATAGAAGCCGAACCACAGCGAAATCGTTTCTGCAGTGCATATTGCAATTTGAAGAAATATTTTGTCCAAAGAGGATGAACTGAATATTAATTGTACCCGGCAGGAAAATCCTTAAGGAATGAGGATTGAAAATTTTAGAGAAACTAGCAGGAAAAATGGTGTATCCGGGCTTGTTCCAAAAATTCTATGAAAATATGACGATTTCGGGACCGACAAGATTTGAGGTGATGAAGGCTAAAGTAACTTAGTGGAGTGCTCATATTGTGATTGAAAGAAGAAGTATTGCTGATGCGTGAAATATACCAATCGGTACACCGACAAACTTACAAGGAATAATGAAGGAACATCCTTAAGTATGGCCACATACGGATGAGGAGATTGTTCGGGAATTGTGTGCGGTATCAGATCCAGGAGATAGGAGATGTGATAAATGGTGGTTGAAGTTGAATCTACTTTATTTGGATTGTGTTGTTTCGGCTCAACTTCGGCCTAATAATCGGACTAGTGTAAGGGATCACACTATGTTTTTGAAGTGTATGCCCTAACTCATAGGTATGAGGTGTGTGTTCCAACGTTGACCATAGATGAGATGTCGATTTATTAAGCTATTGTGAGTAGACAGTGGGAAGGTGCAGATAAATTTGAACATTATATTCCATACCCGTTTCTGTTATCGAAGATCATTGCAAAACAATTGGGCCACAGGATGAAAGAGCTGGATGAGATGCGGTGGACAATTATGAAAGTTTATCCGGAGGAAGATTTGGAAGAGTTGAAAGAAACTGCAGACTGCCGGATATGATTGAAAAATGACATGTTAAATGATGAAGAAGAGAAGGAAGATTAGGGTTTAGTGTTTGTGTTAGGATTTTCGGTTATGTTTTGTTTTGTTTTTAAGGACGGTAGACCCTTAAGGTCACGTCTTTGTTTATTTTATTTTATTTCATAGGTTTGTAGGCCCTTAAGATCAAATCATTTTATTATTATTATTTTTGAAAAAAATAAAAAAAAAAGAGAATTTTTGATTCCTTGAAAACATGTGTTCATTTCTGAATATTTCTGATAATTTCTTTTCCCTTGCTATGATTGGGTATTTGTGCTTTGTTTATTATTTCTATAGGTGATCCAAATCTAGTTTGGGGGAAGGGATTCAAGCTTTGCTTTGGAATCTATAATTGAGCTTCAAGGGTAGCTGTATATGTTCTCCTATATTATTTTTTGACCATGGGGACATGGTGTCATTTAAGTTTGGGGGTGAGGGTATAGAATTACAAGGAATGAAATTTTCAGAAAAATTTGAAAATTTAAAATTTTGGACCAGTTCTTTGTTTCACGCATGATTGATTTGCATTACAAGGATGAAATTTTCGAAAAATTTGAAATTTTAAAATTTTGGACCAGTTCTTTGTTTTCGTGCATGATTGATTTGCATTACAATTTGATTAAGTATGTGTATATGATGCATGAGTAGTATGTGATCTGATATTCCCATTCATGAAAGTAATGATTAGATCGAGTTAGTGAAGTGATGTGGTTTTACATGGGTGAGTGAATGAATGAAATTAAAATTAAGAAATATGATATTGACCAATAAGCACAGGCACACATTTACTATGAGAAATAGGTTGATTTTTTGACTATGTAGTTGAAAAATAATTTTGCCACAATGAAAAGGGAGATGGAGAGTTGTTATGGTTGAAATGGAGAAAATTGAAAAAAATATTTTGAGAAAATAAAATGGGTCTTGATATCACTAATATAACTGTTCGCGTTTAAATGGGAGAAAACTAATGAGCATAAATCTCATGGAAGAAGCTCAGGCCTAGTTGGTCGGGACTAAAAATTCTCGTTGGTAATTTCGAGGACTTAGAAAGATAAAAAGGGATAAAATTGGAAAGATGGAAAGATGAGTTTTTACAATAAATGGCAAAATTTGATCAATGAAGTAGGAAAAGAGAAATTGAAATATCATAGTAGAATGTTCACAAAAATATGGAATGTTGTCTGAATTAAGATTAGAAAGTAGTGAAATCATTCACTTTAGTGGGAACCATTCATGATACGAAGTTTGATATAATTGTTGTTCGGTAGTGAGTGGGAGTATTTGCATCCATACTGTCTTTTGTATTATATCATGATTTAATTGAACTTGTGTGTGAACTCATGACTGCGTGATTGTAGAGAACTGAGATGTTTGTAGGTACCATCACTATAAACCTTCACGAGACTTCACTCGTCCACTAGGGGTAACCTAGGGGTTTAGAAGGCTTGTTACACGTGCCAAGTGTAATCGTCGACCCTCATGAAAGCAAGGGATTATGTTAGATTAGTTAGATAAGTTAGAATAGTTAGATTAAACAGATCATCATAAGAAATGTTTCCTGAGTTTATTGCTAAGTGTAACACCCCGTGTTATATTCCTTTTTCCTGAAATTAATTTTTTATTTAATTTCATTAATGACGTCACTTGTTATGACGTATTGTTTATTCTTGGTATTTGGTACCTGTAAATTTTTCGCGTTTAGTTTTAAAGTCGACTGGACGACACTACGCAAATTCTTATTCTCGACTACGCGGTATCGTTCGACATTTAATGATTAATGTCTTGACTGGACGACGACACGTTGTAATTAATCGGGCTTGTTTAAGTGTTCCGACATTTGGATTCCTAATCCGGTATATTTAATTGGCGTTCCGTTATTATTTCGGGCTTACGAAATTATGTTTGGGCGTTCCCGATAATTATTTGGGTTTACTGTATATATATATATATATATATATATATATATATATTTAATTATATATATATTGAAGTGGGGTCATTTCACAATTATGGATAAGTTGAGGGATTGTTGTGCAAATATGGCATATATATGTATATGCGTGTACGCTACCTTTCTCCTCACCTACAACAGAGCTGCTACACTCTGCCTTCATTCATCTTCACCTGACACAACTTCATTCTTCCTCCTCCATTATCGTCTTGCAGAGAGAGAGAGAGAGAGAGAGGAGCTGTGGAGAGTGAGAGTCGTCGGCGAGAGAAGGAGCTGCGCGACTGGCTGAGGAGTGGTGGTCGCTGGCTTGCGGCGATTGGCAGCAACGGCTGGAGCTAGGGCAGACGGCGGCGATGGCTGTGGACGGCGGCGGCGCTGGTGGCGGGAGGCGACAACACGAGCGGCGTGAGTCGCCGGAACGGGAGGCGCACTGGTTCGCGCGTGGACGCGTGGACAGGGACGAACCCGGCTGGACTTTGGCCAATTTTTCGGCGACCTTCCGGTGATCGGTTTGAGCCGATTTTCGGTGAGTAGCTCCGTATATACATGGTATTCGATATATATTAATTTCGTGATTTTAGGATAAATGGTTTGCCCGGAAATCGTATTTATAGGTTATAGATTTCGTTTGGGGTATTTTAGATTTAACCCAATTAATTAACCGATTATTAATGGGCTTCGTATATATCGTATAGGTTGTCGAGACGGACATTTCGATATATTCGAAATAGTTTTTGGACGATTTTGGTCGGCGGGCTTCATATTCGGGCGCCGGTACTGTGCTGTTTCGGGCTGTTCGGTAACGTGTAATTAGGTGGGAAACTTTATTTCTCACTCCACATTATTGAAGTAGTTTGGGGTGTGCAAACCCTTATTTAATTTAATAATAGATATTTTAAATCGTTAATTTAAATATCTATAATTCGTTTAGAATCGGAATTGGACTTAGGAATTAATTTAAGAAAATTTATTAAATTATTCCTATATGATTAAATAATATTCTTATTTAAATTAAATAAGAATGGACGGCTTAGAAACCCTTACGAATTTAAATGGGATAGTAGAGATTCGTAAAGCTTAGACGATGTGTTAGGTTCCTTTTGGAATACGTTAAATAATTGTTTAAATTATTTTAAAAAGGCATGTTAATTGAAATTGAAATATTTTCTAAAGAATTAAAGAAAATATATTTTTGGAGAACATGAATGGCATATGAAATTATTTTCATATGATTTAAATGCTTTGATATATTTTTAAAAGCATGTACAGAGATTTTGAGATTTTATTGATATTATCATGTGGTTGTATTTTCATAAATATAGTGCATGATATATTTATGTTGGACATGATTTATTTGCGTACACCATGTATTGTGAGACATGGGTGTTGGTGCATGTGTTGCATGATTTCACCATTTGCAGAGAGATTCATTTGGTGTGGTCTACTTCCTTTGTGCGTGGGGCACGAGTAGACGTTTGTGTTTGGATCGTCGAAACAACTGGCCAGGAGGTCTCACACCTTCAGAACTAAAAAGCTGAGAAAAGTGTTTAGGAGTCCTGAGGGAGCTCGTGATATTTATGTTAGGGGGAGGACACATAGTCCAAGGCCCTATGTGACACGGCTGGGCCGTGGGTGACGTCTTCCTTGGTTAAAAGTGTGAAGTGTCAAAAGCACTTGGGAAGAACGGTTCGATGAGTCCACATTCCCTAGTGAGCCTGCAGACTTAGGGGAATGGTGGAGAATGATCCAGGACCCTTTGGTAGGGTGTGTTTTTGTGTGTATGTACCACAGGCGGTCTGTGAGTACGGTGCGTTGCATATCATCATGTGATTTATTGATATGTATATATATATGTTGGAGCATGATTATTTATGAATATGCAAAATGAATTCATTTTATAAATGCTCAGTTGAAAGTGATAAATGTGAAAACGGGAATTAAAAGCAGTAATTATTAAAGTATAAACGAGGCGTATATCCTTATACTTGTGTTGTATACCTTGTGCTCGTAGGGGAGGTTATATATTGGCATAGTGATCTATGTGGCTAGTTGAGGCTAGTGGTGGACCGTAGGCTTGACTTTGAGTTGAGGCCTTAGAGATTGTGGTTAGTAGCCTCAGAGATGTGGTTAGTAGTCTTGTGGTTGTGATTAGTTGAAGTTAGAGATGGATTGTAGAATTGAGGTTGAGTTGAGGCTTTAGAGAGGACTGTCAATTGTTTTGTGGTTGTAGTTAGTTGTGTGATATCTTTAGAGATTTGAGGTCAGTGATTGACTTAGTGTCAATCGTGATTGAGGTATTAGATAAGGCGGTTGATGTGATTGTGGTCTTAGTGGATGTGGTAGTATAGACCTTTAAGTGTTTTCATTCTTTTGAGGAATGGGTAGAGGTTATGATCGAAGTGATTTCATTAAGTACTTGGAGTACTGTAGGGTTGTTCCTCATGCTTAGTTCATTCCCCTAAATATATATATTTGTATATATATATAAATATATATATATTGATGACGATTGTGTTAGTACGCAAGGACGTGGGTGTTTTCCTTCCTGTGTTATCGGGGTGTAGGATTTGAGCCTTCCTTGGTACTATTGGTGGATTTTGTTTCCTTGTGGATATTAGAGGTGAGTGTGATCTCCTCGGTTGGATATTCTGAATTGTGTTGTGAGTAATTTGGTGATTTGTTAGACTGGACCTTAGTATCGTATACCTAGTGTACGTTGGTGAGAGTAGTGTAGACTACTGGTGTTGGGTACTTGGAGTACGAGTTTTAGAGACTCATGTTGTGTATTTATATATATATATATATATGTGTATATATATATATATATATATTCCCTATATACTTATGTATACTCGTTTACGATAATATATGAGCGTGTGACTTGGGTTTGCGTGGATGGGACTAGTTGGGCTATATTTATATCTTATTAGACGGTTTAGCTTTACCTAAACTATCAGAGGATGTGGTAGTTAGGATATCTTTTCCCACTGAGTTTATTTGCTCACGGAGGGAATTTCATTTGCCCCCCTGGTATTCCACGCCAGGTTGCAGGAATTATACGGCTATGGGCAGGATGCAGTGCAACGGCATCTTCTTTTGTTTCCTTGTTACAGGTTTTGGAGTTGCGTTGGGTGATGCAGTTACGGTTGCAGCGCGACTGGGTTTGGGGACGGTAGTATTCTTCTTTCAGCTTCTTTACCCATTGTTATGGGATTATCATGTATTTCTTTTGGGAGCCAGTCTGTTGGCATATCCCTGTTGATGTATCTTTTACTTCCTGTATTTATTCTTTTAGGAGATTATTGTATTTATTCTGCACAGCTAGGTGCTTTACTGTATTTTTATTCGAGCATTTGTGGCTCTGTTAATGTTAGAGGGTTTGGAGGGGTTTTGGTTTCTTTCCACTATCTCGGCCCTATTAGGATTGATGAATGTGGGGCTTGGAAGCCATTGTGATTATTGAATTGCTTTGGGCAGGTTATTGTGTTGTGTTTGGTTGTCCGGATGTTCCATTTACAAACGGAACTCTGCCGGATTTTCGTTAGATTCCGCTGCTTAGTTTTATTAGTCATTTGGGTATTAAATATACCATATCTATCATTAACCCATATGTTTTCACGGTTAATGATGTCTTAGTTGGTCATTCATGTTAAGGATCACATTCTGGATTCCTTGGATGTCCCTGTTCGGGAGTCTTAGGGATTTAGGAGCGTGTCTGTTGGTATCTAAGGATACTCTTGTATTTTTAGTATTCGTGTTGGCATGGAGTATATTTTTATTGTTATTCCATGTACTTCTTTGTTATTGTTGACTCTAGTAGTCGCTTGGTTTGCGTCACCCTTTAGGGGCGTGACAGCATGGTATCTAGGCATTCATTGCAACCCTTTGTGGGTGTTTGATGACTGAATGTCTTTTGGTTCTCGTTTCTTTTTACTTCCGCAATCACTCCCTTAGCTCTTAGGCTTGGGTTTCGGAGTCCTAGGAATTTGAGGCGTGACACTAAGGGACTAACAATGTGTAAGTTTGGGGGTGTGATAAGTGTCAAATATTAGTCATTTGACCCCTTAACTAACAATTGTAACATTTTTTCATTCCATTATTTTGTATTTTTAATGCATTTGCGTGTTAAAGCATGTTTCAAGAGCTTAATGAAGAAATTGTGCTAACTTCAGTGAATTAACTGAAGAGTGTTTTCTTTCTACCCAAGAGGAGAGTCAAAGAGGCAATCTGAGGCAAACATGACTCCCAAAGGGCAAAAATGACATTTTCAGAAGCCGTCATCTTTAGAAAAAAGTATCGTGGGTTCAAGACAGTCGTTTTGGTGCATTCACAGAGAAAAATAATTTTCCATAAAATACCTACGCTTCCAGTTTCAAAAAGTGGCTGGAAAACACAATTCTACGCTTGGACCTACGCCTAGAGGGTACGCTTGGACCTATGCTTGAAGCTCAGGCCTAGTACGCTTGAAGCGTAGATGCGACAACTTTTGGTTGTTTTCGTGGATTGTTCCTGTTTCACCCCTAGCTCAATTGGAAGACGTGTCTGCTACTCCAGACCTCTATATACATGTATATACACTTATATATATGAGAAGTTAGGGTTTATGTGAGTTTTAGAGTGAAAAGACTGAAAATGGCCTCTTTATACCATTGCTTATATATGCACTATTGTATATGAGAATATGAGGATTCATTAGAGTTGGTTTTTGGGAGACGTTTATTCAAAGCGGTTCATTTATTTAGACTTGCTGCTTTTGAGAGCCATATTCAAACCTAGAGATCCGAAAAAGAAGACCATGGAGAACGTTTCTACATCAACGATGCAGTCACCTTCCACCATGGCTAACTAACTCGGTATCTAAGATTTTCTAGCAAAACCCTAGCCAAGTATTATAGTTCTTTCATTGTTTTCAACTGTTTCAATTATACTGTGATGATTGTACTAGTTAAGAGACCGTTCTGATTTGCAATAGAAAATTATATGTTTGTTCTAAATTCTTGTCTTAAAATGGAATGAATACATTATTTTGCACAACTATGATTATTCAATATGAGCAGGAGCTCGGATGCTTAATTATGGTTTTTTACACAATGGTGGTAATGAAACTTGAAACCCTAGATTGACACAGGCCAGGCCTTGGCGATTTAATATAGATATGTTTTAGTTTATTTTCATTCAGTAGGAGTAGATTAGAGTAATATAATTAGCATGTACTAGTTAAGTCAGTCATGAGACGAGTTGTCGCGATTCGGTTGATGGTACTCCTTTTTGGGGTTGTATTTAGCTATTTGTGGTACGACCTGATTCACAGTTATGGATCGCCCTCGTATAATTGATACAGTGATGAACTATATTATATGGTTAGTGGTGGAGTGATGAAGACTCTAATTTTCTCTCTCATTTAAATCACAACCATTTGAATTTGTTTTTTAGATAATCATTAGTTAAAATAGATAATTTGGTCTTTGACCACCTAAAAGAACAATTTTCAGAAAATATAATTTAGTGCTTTTGAACTATTAAAGTTAACAATCTCACAGTCTCTATGGGATCGATATCCCTTACTTAAGCCATTTGCTATTCTATAATTGATACGTGCGCTTGCGTAGGGTAAAACCTAGAGTCGTTAAAGTGATATTTTTAACCACATATTTTTACACACCTGATGTCGTATCAAGGAACAAGCGTAGGGATTTTGGTGAAAACCACTTTTCTCCATAACTGAGCCAGAATGACCATCTTGAACCCACGATACTTTTTACTTGAAGTGACGGCTTCGGAAAATGATGTTTTTGCCCTCCGGGAGCCATTTTTGCTCGGAAACACCTATTTGACTCTCCTCTTGGATAGAAACGAACATGAACTTGGTTAATTCACCGAAGTTAGCTATATTTCTTTATTAAGCTCCTAAAATATGCTTAAACACACAAACAACATAAAAATACCAAATAATGGAATGTAGAGACATAACAAATACAAGATAAGAGCTTAAAATGGACAGTATTGAGCACCTATCACCTACGCTTGAGCGTAGGCTCATGCGTACCCCCTCCAGCCATGTGCGTAGTTATGCGTAGATTTAAACTTTCTAGCCAATTTTTGTTTGCTGTCTGCGTAGATATGCGTAGCAAAAATGATGAAAACTACTTTTTCCAACTTTTCTTTTGTTTGAACCCCGTTCATTCCTCTAACATATTTCTGATCGGTTCCAGTCATGGGAAAATAAAAGTATTTAAAATAAGGAACTAACACAATCTAGTTTTAACCTCTCAATCACAAGTACGCGAGTAGTATATAGTAGAGTTGGGTAGAGAGGGTATCGAACCACAGAGATCAAAGTTGTATTTCAAATAATTATAAAATATCAAATTGAATTATATTTATAAAAGTTGTTGATTGTTTTGTTTGATAAAACTATTAAATATAAAATAAAATAAAAAAGATAATTGTTTTGGTTTTCACTCAAGATAAATAAGTCTAGGGTTTTGATCCAACTCCACCACTAGTCTTGTAATATAGTCATTTAATCTTATTATTGCAAGAGGGAGATACAACATATACGAATTAGATTAGTAAGGCTACAAACAGTTGCCTAATCCCCAAAGAGATGCAATCGGTCTGATTTGCTACAATCCATCTACGATTAAAATATGACTAGTGCATGCATCTATAATACAACTATTCCTAAAACATGAAATTAAAAACATGTCTATATCATCTTTTCTTAGCATGGACTATTTAAACCTAAGACTTTGTCATGTCAATTAAGAACCATTATGTAGAAACCATAATTAAATCTTCGGATATCACGCCCTATAATCCCTAAGACTTCCAAAATCGAAGCCCAGGAACCTCTAGGTATGACTTCGCAGAAAAAATAAAAATTTCGACAGAGTGCCGATTGTATGGGGAACAATGTAGTAAAAAATACCACTTACGATATGACAACCTAATAGAGAAATTGCATAATAAAATGAGAAATTCAAAATGGGAGTGATGACTATGGAACTAAAGGAGTCCAAACGAAACATAAGTAACACAAAGTAAACAAAACTAGAACCACCGTCACTCCACCAAACCATACATAAATATACGTACAATGCCATACTAAAGGGAAGTGTCGTAGTGGAAATAAATACATGACATGCACGCTAGGTGCAAAAAGGATAATAATACAATCATCCAGGCTATAGATCCTAGCCCTCCAAAGTAATATAAACATGGCGATACAAAATAAGCCAAAATAATAAAATGAACTATAAGGACGTTAAGCTACCTCTGGAGCTATGCCTTGCCTTTGTTTGAATTATTTCCTAAAAAAATTAAAAATAACGGGGTGAGCAATCAAAGCTCAGTCGGGGATCCCCCAACCGTACACTAACCCACCCCACTTTGCATGCTTCTACCCTAGGTAAAGTCCATGTCTCACCATAGCACGTGTACCAATTCGAGACCCCAAATCAACACACTCAAGTCTATACACATAGCCCCACACCAAGTCTATAATCCATATAATATCTAGGACCCAATCAGAAATCCTATAGATAAATTAAAATAGAAAAACTTATTACAATCAGTTAACCAAATAACTATAATAATTACCAACAAGTACCACTCACAAATACTAGCAAGTACTACTCACATCTGGAAATATTAACCACTTAGTTTCATAAAATACTAGCAATATACACCAAATTTCATCTTTACATTAACTAACAACTATCTAATTTATAATCTTATTTTGGTAAAAATATTACTTTCTCATATATTTTATTTGCTACATGTTCTAAAAATATAGGTTTATGTTTACAAAAAGATTTGGCGTCATCTCCCCTGAAGTAATAAAATCCTGCGAATTTATTAAAATATATAATACAATCCTTCTTTCAATTTAGGAGAAACTTAGATAAAACATATCTTCCTTTTCAATTATATATTCAACTCATTTCAATCAACACATGCATATTTTAAATCCATATAACATGGTAATAATTTTAATAGTGACATACTATAACAACCTTCAACTACAGCCTAATAATTACACATGACAACCCTGCTCCATCCCCAAGTAAAATGAGTAATATCTTAACCCATTCCATTTAGATAATTCCACACGCAATAGTAAAGACAAGAAATGAAACCATTGTACAAGTAGTCAGTGAATATTTTTACGAGACTTAAAGTAGCATTAATTCTCTACAAGTCCCTCATGACAACCAATATCTATCCACTTATCCAACCAGCACAACCATATATACACAAATCAAGTACCATGAAGATAACCCCACTATGCCCACAAATAATTTCATTTAAACTCAGTATTCATGTAATTTAAGAACTAAGCTTATCTAAGACAATATATACATATATCCAATAAATAAAGACCCAAACCCACAACCAACCATCAATACCTACATATAAATTTAGGATGGAAAAGCTATCTACTCAACTGGGCAATTACCTATATATCCATTCAAAGAGAGGTTTTAATCAATTAACAAATCTTATGTAAAGAATTTACAGTTAATTCAACAATATACTACGATAAGAAGCATGAGTTACACGTGTGAGAGAAATAAACACTAAGATTCCCAATATAAAGTTTGTGATAAATTCCTATTTACATCTAAAGTAAGATTAGAACCCTAGAATCTCACAGCCGAATAGTTATATTAATTATCTCCCCGTATGACCAAGTTAACTCTTCAACTTTATATAAAAGAAGCAAACTATATCATTTGTGAATAACAACACATGTGAACAATTAATTCCACATAATTTATATATATATAACTGTAATTAAAATAACACCTCCCTACTTTATTTCAATCCCGGGAACACTAAGTTACCACCATGACCTCTTTTGAAATTCTAAATTCATTACATATCAAATACCCACACATATCTATCTTTTATGATTGAGTAACACTAACACCACTATATGCACATATATAAAGTACTTAACATATTCGAATATAGTCCTGTAAATTTGCATGTGGTTGTCACCCATTAGAAGCATGCTTTATGAACTAAATATAGCTACAATATCGCCAATCAAACTAGGACAAAAATTTTAACATGCCTCACATAAATCATACAACACACACATACATATATTTATGTTCATCAATTTCAATCAAAGAAGCAAGATTCAATCAAATAACAATTAGTTTAAGCAATAATGGCACATGCGTTAACGAAACCGAAAATTAAAGCGAACTAAACTCCCCTACCTCAAGCTTGTGAGAGAGTTCTAAGGTCCACCACGAAAGACTCAACCCACCCCACGACATCGAAGTGATGTCTAGAAAGCCCACGTTGTTGAAAACTCCCTTTTCCCTCCAACGATTCAACCTAAACCCAAAGTTGCAGGAAAGCGACCGCCGAAAAAGTTGTTGAACCAAAAAAATGAACTGATTAACGGGACTACCTCAAAGTCCTAAATAAGAATTCTGAAGTCAAATTACATGGGTCAAGGGTTAAGTAGTTGAAATTGAAGAGAGAAGTTGTAGAGCTATAAATGAGGGAAATCCAAAATTATAGAAATTACTCACAGATCCTTACACCGTTGCATAGCCTAGGATGCAAGGAATGTTCTTTGAGTTCGGGTCATAAACCAATTTGGATCGGAAGTGGAAGAAATTGAGGAAGAGATGAAATTGGCGAGGAAGAAGTGAGAACCAGACCTTTTTTCCTCATCCTTTGTGTGACCAAGTGTGTGTGTGTATTATGTGGTGTAAAATGAAAGAAAAGAGAAAAAATATCCTTGGTTTCTAGAAGCCTCTCCCAAATATACTAAAATACCCTTAAACACACTTAATTCACTAAAACGTCACCAATTGCGATACCGTGAACCCGAAAAAATAAACGGGATGCCAAATAATTAAAATGAACTAAAATAAATACTCTTGGGTATGAAACCCAATCATCGGACCCATCGGTTATGTCTCGGGTCCCCTGAACGACCAAAACAAATAATGTAAAATACGAGAACTAATCCCAAGACATCAACTCTAATGCTCAAACGTACTCTAAACCATACAAGGAAAATTAAAAATGACCAAACTCCCATGGAATCCTTACAAGGAAACTTAAAAATGACACATCTCTTGACATCACAAACCGAAACAAAAAAAATGGTTCGTAAAATGAGAAAAATAACGGGACGTTACTATATCCCCACCTTAGGAGATTTCGTCCACGAAGTCACGACGTACCTAAGTCTTCGAACAACATTCAGTTCATCAAGCCGAACTACATGTCCACTTTCCTTGGTAACCGATACCATGATACACATACCACCTAAACTTAGCCAGAGTAACGAAGTTGAACAACAAAACTCAACACCACAATCCTAACCAAAGAATAGGCTCATTACATGACATTTGGCCTCGACCAAAGCCTCCACGGGCGCACGTTGCGAGACATATCTTTGGCAAAACAAAGGCTGAATGGGCCAAAACTAAATACAATAATAATCACCAAATGCTATGATGTAATGGCTCCAAAGAAAACACCTAACCTGTAACACCTCCTTTTATATTATCTTTTTCCTGAAATTTTTATTTATTTATTTTTTATTGTGACGTCGCTTGTTTATGACGTCTTAATTAATCTTAGTGTTCGGTACGTGTAAATTTTTCGCATTTACGTTTAAAGTCGACTGGACGAATTTACAATTTCTCTTGATGACTTCATGGACTTTCTTATTATCGGCTATGCGGTTTCGTTTCGGCGTTTAACATTTAGTGTTTCGACTAGGTGACGACATGTTTTGTTCGTACGACGTTTAAGTTTCCGATTCGATTATTTTGGTTACTGTATTACTACTTTTATGGATTCGATGTGACGCGCATTATTTTTTTTTTAATTTGTTTTCAGTTATTTGGGCTTATATTATTTAATTGAAATCCCATTTATTTTTCGGGTTTGCGGGATTTCGTTTAGGAGTTGTTTAGAATGAAAATTGATTAGTGGTGGGCTTGTATTCTAATTTAGGGAATCATTGTCACAATTATTTAATTTAGTCATATTATAAGGTCACATAGACCTATTGGAATTGAAGTTACAAAATTCCTAATTGAACTAAAGCTAATACAAATATATGTATATACATATGTATGTATCTGTATATTGGAGAAAGAGAGTTGGCTTGGAAGATAGAGCACAGAACCACCCCTCTTCTTCCTTTTCTTAGCTCACCATAACTGTACCAACTTCTCCTCTGCTGATCGACGAGAGAGAGAGAAAAGCCGGGCTTTAAGGGAGAGAGTGGTGACGCGAATTGGGGTTTCGCGCAGGAGGAAGTTGCGTCTAGTGAATGGGGCAACCTAGAGCCTGGAGGTCGCCGGACATGGCAACAAAGGGTGGGACAGTGACGGCGTACAGTGGTGGTCGCACAAGTGAGCGTGACTGTAGCAGCGCGCGATAGTGACGGTTCAGCCGGAGCTTCGGGCTGCCGGTTTGATGGATTTCGGTGCTCCAATGGCTGCAATTTTTGGAGGGTAGCTTTGTATCGGTGTCGTGTACGAATTTCAAAATTTTCGGTTTAGTGGTTTGACGGGAATTCGCGATTATAGATATGAATTTTCGTTTGGGTTATTTTAGATTTGTCCAAATTTATTAACCTATTGTTAATGGGCTTTGTATATATTATATAGGTCATCGAGGCGGACGTTTCGGTATATTCAAAATTTTATTTGGACGACCTTGGTTGGTGGACCCCATATTGGGGCACCGACACAGTTCACGATGGGTTCCATTTTGGCCAAAATTATTTTGGGGGCCGAATTAAGCACGTATCTTAGGTGACGAGTCAGAGTATTCGGTTCGGTTGCAGACATGACGGTTTAGCTTGCGGCATGCATTTTGAGGTGAGAAAAATATTCTTACTTCCGTATCGTTTTCTATGGTTTGGGTGTGTGAACCCTTTATAGTTTCTATTTTATTTTAGATATATTTATTTGTGAATATAAAAAATCTATCAGTGAGTTAGGAGCAAAGCAGGATGTAGAAAATTAATTTGAGAAATTAAAGGAGTATTTTCCTGCAAAATTAAAACCTATTTGGACTGAATAAGAATAGGTGGCCTAGTAACCCCTTGAGATTTATAGTGAGGGGATGAAATTTATAAAATTTTGACTTGAACTTAGAATGTGATATTAGTTTCACCTGTTGTTTGTGTTTTACGGATTTTAAAACATGTTAAGGGATATGCGAAAGCGAGGGACGTGAAAACTTAAAACGTTATTCTAGTTCCCCTTATGATTTTTGGATTATTGGTTTAATTGAATTAACAAGCATGTTTAAAAAGAATGAAAATTTACATCATTGTGATTTAAATACTTTAATTTAGATAAAAACATGTTAAATGAATGGAAAGGTTATCCTTGTGAATTAAAGGACAACTTGCTAATTTGGAATATGAATGGTGCATGAGAAAACATCATTGTGCTTTAATGAGATTTAAAATCATGTTGAATGATTAATGGCATTCGTGTTGACATTTTGGGAATGTTTTTCATTAATATGATGATATACTTATTTGTGTTGGTGCATGGGTCTTTTGAGACATAGTGCATATGGAGTTCACCTTTCGTATTGGGAATTCAATTTATGTTGGTCTACGTCCATTTGTGTGATTATGCGTGAGTAGACTTATGTTGGATCGTCGCAACAACTGGCCAAGAGGTGTCTCTCAGCTACGGAACTAGTAAGCCGATAAATGGGGATATAGGGTTGGTTGCTTCCCCATCGTGGTGGTATGCGCCACTCTCAAAGTCTCAATTTTTCCGTGCATTTGATCTTCGGATCCTAAGTCATGGGCTCGTCTCGTGAAACCGCTCTTCCTTGTTGAAACTGAAAGAGAGAAAAATCACTTAGGAAGAATCGGTACAGTACTTTTTCTAAGCGTGAATGGTAAGTGTATATATCCGTTAACCCATATTGGGAGAAATGTGTAACTTGTGTTGTGTTAAGATTCTATCATTGTCACGGTTCATCTTGTGAACGGTTAGAGTGTGTATTCGTTGACCTTAGTGAACATGGTGTGTACCATGGGATGTGTTGAGTCACATTGCATTGAGTTGCCATTATGTGATTTCATTTTTACATGTAGATCATGATATTATTCTATATGATTTTGGAGCATATTTAATGTGGATTTTGAGATTTAATTCACATGTTATTAAAATGCTTAACTGAAAGTGGATACGTGAAAATATTATTTAAATGCAATAATTATTAAAGTATAATGAAATGTAAATTCTTATACTTGTGGTTGTGTACTTTGATGCCCTTGTAGGGTTAAGTATATTGGTGTAGTGACCTCTTTGGATAGTTGAGGTTAGTAATGGACCATAGAGTCGATTGTGAGTGGAGGCCTTTGAGAAGACGGGTGATAGTCTTGTGGTCTTGGTTGGTTGCGTAGTACTGACCAAATAGATGTTTGTTTCACACTTAGAGGAATGTATCATTTATTGTACTTTTGAGGTTCGGAGTTTGGCTAGACGAGGTTATGATTGAACCTGTCTGGTGGTGTGGTAATAGTCTCCCGATTCTATTAGTAATCTAGAGAGTTAGTATCAAATGTGAATTTGAGGTTTGAAGGAATCGGAAGAGGTATTGATTGAAACTAGTTAGTTCTGTGGTATCGGCCACTAGTTTTCCCTTGTTATGATCTTAAGGGGTCTAAGTGATTTTATTAATTACTTAGACCCCTTAAGATCATGCATATTTTAAATTCGTATAACATGGTAATAATATTAACAGTGACATACTATAACAACCTTCAACTACAGCCTAATAATTACACATGACAATCCTGCTCAATCCCAAAGTAATAAGAATAATAGCTCAACCCATTCCATTTAGATAATTCTATATGCAATAGTAACTCAAAATCAAATAAGTATAGACAAGAAACGCAACCATTGAACAAGTAAACAGTGAATATTTTTACGAGACTTAAAGTAGCATTAATTCTCTACAAGTCCCTCATGACAACTAACACCTATCCACTTATCCAACCAGCACAACCATTTGTATACAAATCAAGTACCATGATGATAACCCCACTATGCCCACAAATAATTTCATTTCAACTTAGTAAGCATATAATTTAAGAACTAAGCTTATCTAAGAAAAATTATATATATATATATATACAATAAATAAAGACCCAAACCCACAACCAACCATCAATACCTGCAAATAAATTTAGGATGGAAAAGTTGTCTACTAAACTGGGTAATTACCTATATTTGTATTCAAAGAGAGGTTTTAATCAATTAACAAATCTTATGTAAAGAATTTACAATTAATTCAGCAATATAGTACTATAAGAAGCATGACTTACACGTGTGAGAGAAATAAACACTAAGATTCTAATCGGTTCTAGACGTGTGAAAATAATATTGTTAAAAATAAGGAATTAGCACGATCTAGTTTTAACCTGTCAGTCGCAAGTACACGAGTAGTATATAATATACTTTTGTAGAGATCAAATTCGTATTTCATATAATTATAAAGTAGCAAATTAAATTATATTTATAAAATTTGTTTGATTGGTTTGTTTGATTAAACTATTAAACATAAAATAAAATAAAGATAATTATTTTTGGTTTCACTCAAGATAAACAAGTTTAGGGCTGAATTCCAACTCCACCACTAGCCTTATAATGTATTCCTTTAATTATATATTATTGCAAGAGGACAGTATAACTTATATAAATTAGACTAGTAATGCTACAAGCAGTTGCCTAGACCCAAAAAGGATGTAATCGGTCTGTATTCACTACATTCCATCTGCGATTAATATGACTATTATATGCATCTATACTACTGATGTGATATCAGGTGTATAAAAATATGTGGTTAAAAATGACACCTTAACGACTCTAGGTTTTACCCTACGCAAATGCACGTATCAATTGTAGAATAACAAATGGCTTGAGTAACGGATATCGATCCCACAGAGACTGAGATTGTTCATTTTAATAGTTCAAAAATACTGAATTATATTTTCTGAAAAATGATTTGTTTGGGTGGTTAAAGACCAAATTATCTATTCTAACTAACAATTATCTAGAATGCAAATTAAATTGGTTGTGATTCAGATGAGAGAGAAAACTAGGGTTTTCATCACTCCACCATTAAACGCATAATATAGTCTTTTTGTATCAATTGTACAAGGGCGATCCATAACTGTGAATCAGGTCGTATCGCAAATAGCTAAATACGACCCCAAAAAGGAGTACCATCAACCAGATTGTGACAACCTGTCTCATGACTGACCTAACTAGTACATGCAAATTATACTACTCTAATCTACTCCTACAACATGAAAATAAACTAAAGGATGTCTATATTAAATCACCAAGGCATGGTCTGTGTTAACCTAGGGTTTCATGTTTCATTACCACCATTGTGTAGAAAACCATAAATAAGCATCGGAGTTCCTGCTCATATTGAATAATCATAGTTGTGCAAAATAATATATCCATTCCATCTAAGACAAGAATATAGAACAAAGATATAATTTTATATTGTAAATTAGTACGGTCTTTTAACTACTATAATCATCACAGTATGGTCAACAATTTCCCCTCTTTACAATTCAAAATAATGAAAGAACTACATTACTTGGCTAGAAAACCCTAGATACCGAGTTAGTTATATAACGCCCCGCATTTTTCTTCCTCCTTTCTGGAATTCTTTTCTAAGTGTTAACGTTTTGTGACGTCACTTATTCATGACGTCTTGTGTATTCTTGGTACGTGTAAAGTTTTTGCGTTTGAGTTTTGGACTTAGGGGGACAACTTCATGAACTTTCATTTCCAGCTTCGGGATTTATTGTTCGTTGGCGACTACATGGGTTCATGCAATATTTTCTTGTTGGAGCTTCGACAATTGTATTTCATTCCCGAACGTGTTACCCTTGTTTATTATAGACGTTCCGGGGTAGAACTTATGTGAATTGCTTGTTATATTTTCATTTTGTAATTAATGAAAATTGTTGAAAATGATTTTGGGAAAGAAATGACAGGAGGGTAAATGAGTATTTTCATATTTAGAGCATTTAGTGGAAAGTGTAGAGATTTGGCTAAGTGTTGGGGGATGAATAACATAGTGGCAAATAGAGAAGATGACAAAGGGTAGAAGGGTAATTAAGAGGCATGATGACACTCTTGTAATTAACCCTAAATTGAGAGGATATTGGTAATTTCCCACTTTTGGGTGTTGTCTCATTCCTAGTCATTGATCTCATTCTCCTATCTTGGTTCTAGACCCTTGGATCATAGGGTATTGTTTGGTTGAAACTTAAATGCAAGAATCCATTATTCTTGGTCTTTCATTTGGCAAGACTTCATGTCAACCCTTGGATGATTTATTCATTTCTATTTTCTTATTCTAAACCCTAAGATGATAAGGCCTTGTTTGGTAATTTAATGAGTTGTGTGAGTGATGTAATAAGTCTTTTATGGCAAGACTTATTCCTAGTCCTTGGATCCATTTTTTTCCCCCATATTTGTTTTGGACCATTGGTTGGTGAGAGGTGTGAGTGGAGAATCTTTACACATCACTTGGTCTTCCATTACAAGACTTCATTGTTTTTTCTCCATTTTCTCTCATTTTTTCCCTATTGGTTCTTCTTCACTTAGAGGTGGATTTGATCACCCTAAGTTGGGAGTTTGGTGTGGCCATCAACATGGAAGATGTTCATAGCGTTCTTGTTTTTGGTTTGAGCTTAAGATAGGTAAGTGTTCTTCCATCCTTCTGTGTTTTCTTTCAAACCCTAGTTTAGGGTTTCTTGATAAATCACTTGATAATTCTTGTTGTTCTCTTGTGTTGGAGTTGGATTCCTTGTTAGGGGACTATGGTGAAGCTTTCCACCGGATTGCTCTTTTGATTTCAGTGTTGGGGAAGAACTAGGGTTTCTTAGCCTTGCTTAGTGATTGGCTTTGCTCTTCAAGAGGTAGGGGAAAACATCTTAACTAGCATGTTCTATTATTGTGTGGTTGTGAGTTTGATTCTAGAATTCCTAACTTAGTTAAAATTTCCAAGTATATCCTTGAAATTGTGAAGTTAGGTTTGAGTATGTGTATGTAACTTAACCCTTGTGTGTGAAGTGCATTGACGATAATATTGATAGGATTATGATGCATACTAGTGGGTGGTTGTTCTTAAGATTTCCAAGACTAAAGTATGCTTGTATGCCTATATATATGTGTATATGTATATGAGTATAGTTATATATATGTGTAAGTGTAGTTATACATATGTGTATTGGGGTGTTAAGAAGGTAGCCTTAGAATGAGATTAGGCTAGCTCTTTTGGGTAACACCTTTAAGGTTATACTATGTGATTAGTGTAACTAGGCATCTCAACTTGGAATGACTATCTTGTTTCCCTTTTGTGAATGATATTTGCTATGATGGGAATTGATGTTAGGTTGAGATGTGATTTGTGATAAACTTGATGAATTGGAACATTACTTGTGCATGAGAATGTGACCTTGGGATTTAAATGCTTTAATTGAGATATAAGCATGTTAAATGAATGAAAATGTAATCCTTGTGTATTATAGGACTAATTGATAAATTGGAGCATGAATGTTGCATGAGAAGCATTCTTGTTGATTATTGCTTTAAATGAAATTTAAAAGCATGTTGAATGGTGAAAAACATTCATTTTGACATTGTGGGAATGTTGTTTATAAATATGATGAAATACTTATTTATGTTGGTGCATGGGTCTGTTGAGACATTATGCATATAGTGTTCACCTTTTGGTATTAAGAATTCAATTGGTGTTGGGCTACGCCCGGTCGTGTAACCATTAATGAGTAGTCTTGTGTCAAATTGTCATAACAACTGGCTAGGAGGTGTCCCCCACATACGGAACTAAAAAGCCAAAAATTATTGATATAGGTTGGGTCGTCTCATCCTCAAAGTTGCGGGTCGTCTCATGCATTTGGTGTACGAATCTTTAGTCACAGGTCATCTCGTGCAACCGCCTTCATTGCGGAAAGTGAGAAGTGTCAAAATCACTTGGGAAGAATTGGTGCAGTACTCTTGCTCAGTGTAAATGGGTGGAATGTGTATTCGTTAACTTGTGTTGGGTAAGGGGTGTATTATGATGTGGGTGAGTCACATTGCATTTGAGATTGCTAATATGTGATTTATGTTGACATGTGTATCATGATATTACACTATGTAGTTGAAGAACATGTTTATTGTGATTTTTTATGTATACAATTCATATGTTGTTAAAATGCTCAAGTGAAATAGAAGGATGTGAAAATATGCTTTGCATGCCTTGTTTAAGTGTGAAGTGATAAAAAAGCTTATACTTGTTGTTATGTGCTTATATACCTTAGGGGGGTGATATGAGTTGGTTTAAAGACTTTCTTGTGATAAGTAAAGTCGGTTGTGGCTATTGAGTTAAATGTGAGTTGAAGCCTTGAGAAGGCGGTTGATGGTTTTGTGGTATAGTTAGCGTTGGTGTAGTAACGTGTCGTTAATCGTACTATTGATGTTTTGGTCATGATAGGAGATGTTATGAGAAAACCGAGTCGATTGGGTATTGATAGCCCTATGACATTGTCAGAAACTTAAGTGAGGAGGTTTCGAATGTGATAGTGAGGTTGAAAGAATCGGAAGAGGTTCTTGGTTGAAACTAGTTGGTTCCGTGGCAACGGCCACTAGGGTTCGTTTAGCGATCTTAAGGATTGAAATGTCATCGGGGATGTGATCATTCATGGTTAAGTCGTTCGAGGGTTTATGAGTTGAAATGTGGAGCGAAGTGTGGTTGGGTTAGTTAGTGCCTTCTGTATAGTCACTTGTTATTTCCTTCGAGTTGCTTTTGAACTCCAGTTCTTCATTCATTTGCTCCATTTGAGCGCCTACAAATACGCTTTGGTTTTTTCGTTGGTTTCGATTTGTTTCCCCGAAAAAGGATTTTTCATAAGACTTGCATTGAGTTTAAGTGAAAACCCCGTTTATGAGATTTAAAAGAAGCCCTTTTATCCAAAGTTTGCGATTTACGCATTTCTCGAGGTCTTGTTACTATTTTTGAAACCTGAAGGTGAAAAAATCACTTTTGAAATAATTATGATTTTTCGGGATTGGAAACGTAAAAAACGGACACCATATATGAAAAATTCATTTTTCAAAAATGTTGGGTTTTTTTTAAGAATTAGGAAAAATTGCTGGGGGACATCTCTCAGAAAGGGAGATGTCGTAGCTTGGAATGGGGGCTGCCCATTTTTGCTGGGCAACATCTTGTAATTTGTGAGATGTCCCAGCCTGCACCTTGGTGCGAAGGTCCATTTTCGAAACTTCGTAATTTCTGTCTCGTACCTTAGAATTGGGCCCCATTTGTTCCTATAGCTTCTCCTAGGTCCAAACTATCTACTTACACTTTTAGGTTACCATTTTACCCATGAAATTACTGTTTTAACCTTGGTGAAAGAGGGGTACTTCAGCTTTCGGATTTGGTCGGTGTTGTCCGATATCGTTTTCAAAAATGCATATCTCTCGTCTCATGACTTTGATTTAGGTCCCGTTTGTTTCTAGGGCTTGTCCTATGTCCATATATTTGATATAAAATTTAAAATAATTTATTTATACTTGAAATGACTATCTTACTCTTGGTGAAAGAGGTGTACTTCAACTATCTGTTTGGGTCGGCGTTGTCCGATGCCCTTTTCAAAAATTCGTATCTCTCGCGTCAGGGTTTTGAATTCAGTTCCGTTTGTTTTTATGGTTCAACCTATGTCCAAATAAGTGGGATAACCTTTGAAAGTACATTTTTTCCCTTGACATGTCAATTTTACCCTTGGGCGAACATGTGACCTTTGTTTGGTCGGTGTGATAGGTTATTCAATCCCTTTCACTTCCTTTTATTGTTCAAAAACCTTGGTGGATTCCCTTAGGTTTAAGTGACTATTTTACCCCTATTTTAGGTTTACGGATGTCGGTAGTGACATGTGAGGTGATTGATAGTATGAGTTGATACTCATTTGAGGTTTTGGAGCTCGGTATGCTCGTGACCTAGGAAGTGTGAGTGTTATCCTTCCTGGAGTGTTATGAATAGGTGTGTTGCTCCCGTGATTTGGTGATAGGTGTTGTGTGGATTATTAGTGTGGAACTGGTGGGTACGAGTCGTAGTGATCTATGTAGTGGCCTATACTACGTGACTTATATTAGTTGTATATCTCTCTCTATATATATACGTGCTTATATATAGATATAGGTGTGCGTTATTATATGTTATTGTGTTAGGGCTTAATTACGTTCTAGTTGCCCTATTTGTCGATGCATGGTAGTGGACTAGGGGGATGTGTTTCCGGGATCTCGTATTAGCTTGAGTGCCATGTGGAAAAATTGACCGACCTAGGATAGATGCATGTACACGGGTTGGTTTGTATTGGACTTGGACGGTCGGAGTATGGAACGGTTAGGATATTTTTCTCCAACGGGGCTCAATGAGCTCACCCCGACGTTGGTTTGCCTTGGTTCTTTACACCAGTTTACAGGTAATGTTTGGGCTACGGATAGCTTGGAGTGCAGGATAGCTCATGGCACTGATGTTATTGCGGGATTTGGGATGTTCGTACATAGAGTTGTTCCATTTTAGTTTCCTTTACTCTTCCCCTATATTGGGACTGTTGTCATACTTCTTGAGAGCCAATTTATTGGCATATCCCTTCCTTGTATTTGGTATCATTACATCTTTATAGAGATGTATTCTTTCGGCGCCTCAATGTTCCTTGTGTATCGTTTGGTTTAGCTTCATCTTGGTTTTATATGGAATTGTTGTTATTAATAATATTCCATTCATTTTATGGTTGTTCAAGACCTTAATTGGTCACACTTTGTATGGATCATACCCCAGATTCCTCGGATGTCCCGTTTTAGGAGTCTTTGGAATTTAGGGGCATGACAAGTTAGCTATGGAAAAATATGACTGCATTGTTGATGTGGAAATGCTCTCCATGGTTTTTCTTCTCCAGATCTGTAGGTTTGAATATGGCTCTCAATAGCTGCCAGCTGGAATTAATGAACCTCTCTGAATGAACGTCTCACCAAAAACCAACACCAACGTGTACTAGGATCAGAACTAGAACTCCATACACGTCTTATATATAATCGTGTATATATAGGCAATGGTATAGAGAGGCCCTCTTCAATCTT
Source organism: Cornus suecica (assembly GCA_963922005.1). Taxonomy (NCBI): domain Eukaryota; kingdom Viridiplantae; phylum Streptophyta; class Magnoliopsida; order Cornales; family Cornaceae; genus Cornus; species Cornus suecica. Next base: position 51,337,165 of record OY998240.1, on the reverse strand, counting down.
TTCACTCTACACTTCATGCAAACCCTAACTTCTCCTATGTATAAGTGTATATACATGTATATAGAGGTCTGGAGTCACAGGCAAGTCTTCCAATCGAACCAGGGGTGAAACAGGCAAAATCCATCAAAAAACCATAAAAAGTTGCCGCATTTATGCTTCAAGCGTAGATGGTCTATGCTTCAAGCATAGGTACCAAGCGTACTTCCAAGCGTAGAAATGTGATTTCCAGCCACTTTTTTAAACTGAAAGCATAGGCAAAAGCGTAAGTATTTTGTGGAAAACCACTTTTCGCCATGAATGCACCAAAACGACTATCTTGAACCCACGATACTTTTTGCCAAAGATGACGGATTCTGGAAATGCTGTTTTAACCTCCGGGAGCCATTTTTTTTCTCAGACTGCCTCTTTGACTCTCATATTGGATAGAAAGAGCACACTCTTCAGTTAATTCACCGAAGTTAGCTCCATTTCATCATTAAGCTACTGAAACATGCCTTAACACGAAAATGCAATAAAAATACCAAATAATGAAATGAAAGAACATAACAATAGTGAGTTAAGGGGTCAAAATGTCTAATATTTTACACCTATCACACCCCAAACTTACATATTGCTAGTCCCTTAGCAATAAACTCAAGAAACTTTCTTGTGATGGTCTTTTTATTCTCACTACTCTAACTATTCTAACCTAATCCCTTGTTTTCGTGAGGGTCGACGATTACACTTAGCACGTGTAACAAGCCTTTTAAACCCCTAGGTTACCCCTAGTGGACGAGTAAAGACGCGTGAAGGTTTCCAGTGATGGTACCTACAAACATCTCATTTCTTTGTAGTCACGAAATCATGAGTTCACACACAAACTCAATTAAATCATGATATAATACACAAGACATTATGGATGTAAATACTCTCACTTACTACCGAATAATAAATATCTCGAGCTTCATGTTATGAATGGTTCCCACTAAAGTGAATGATTTTGCTCCTTTATACTCTTAATCAAGACAACCTTCTGTGTTTTTGTGAACACTCAACTATAATATTTCAGTTTCTTTTCGCCTACTTCATTGATCAAACTCTGTCATTTTAATAAAAACGTACTATTTCCATCTTTCCACTTTTATCCCTTTTTGTCTTTCTAAGTCTCCGGACTTTCTAGCGAGGATTTTTAGTCCCGACCAACTGGGTCCAAGCTTCTTCCATGGGATTTATGCTCATTAGTTTTCTCCCCTTTTTACCTGAACAATGATATTGATGATACCAAGGCCCAGTTACTTAGATCGAAGAACTACTTTTCGCATTTTATATACTCAAAATAATTTTTTTCAATTTTCTCCATTTCAACCATAACATTTCCCCATCTCCCCTTTTATTGTGCCAAAATTATTTTTCAACTACATAGTAAAAAATCAACATATTTCTCATAGTGAATGTGTGATTGTGCTTATAGGTGAAAGTCATCTTTCTTAATTTCAATTTCACTCTTTCACTTACCCATGTAAAACCACATCACTTCACTAACTCGATTTAATCATCATTCTCATGAATGGGAATATCACATCACATACTACTCATGCATCATATACACAAACTCAATCAAATTGTAATGCAAAACATTCATGCGTGAAAACAAAGAATTGCTCCAAAAATTTTAAAATTTCAATTTTTTTTGAAAATTTTCATTCCTTGTAATACTATACCCTCACCCCCAAAGTTGAATCAGACCATGTCCTCATGGTAAAAAATAATATAGGAGAACAAATACAATTACCCTTGAAGCTTAATTCTGGATTCCAAAACAAAGCATGAATCCCCTTCCCCAAACTTCATCATAAATATTAAGAAATCAACACATGTTTTCAAGGAATCAAAGATTCTTTTATTTTATTAGTATATTTTCTTTTTCAAAAAGAATAATAATAAACATATATATATATATGGTTTGGCCTTAAGGACCTACAATCCTAAAATAAAATAAAATAAACAAAGACGTGGCCTTAAGGGTCTACCGTCCCTAGAAACAAAATAAAACACAAACAAAAATCCTAAACATAAATCTAAACCCTAATCTTCCTCCTCTTCTTCATCACTTGACACTATGCTTTTCAACCATATTCGGCAGTCTACAGTCTCTTTCAACTTTTTCAAATCTTCCTCTGGATATATCTTCATAATCGTCCTCCGCATCTCATCCAACTCCTTCATCCTATTACCCAATTGCTCAGCAATGATCTTCTATAACAGAAACGGGTATAGAAGATAATGCTAAAATTTATCAGCACCCGCCCATTTTCAACTCACAATTGCTCGGGAAATCGAAATCTCAGCCATGATCAATATTCGAACACACATTTCATACCCATGAGTTAGAGCATACAAAGTTCTAAACATAGTGTGATCCCTTGCACTAGTCTGATTATTGGGCCGAAGTTGAGCCGAAATGACACAATCCAAATATAGCAGATCCGACTTCAACCACCAATTATCACACGTCCTATCTCTTAGATCTGATACTGCACACAATTCCTGAACCATCTCCTCATCCGTATGTGGCCATACTTGAGGATGTTCCTTCAATATTCCTTGTAAGTTTGTGCAATATTCCTTGCACACAATTCCTGAACCATCTCATCATCCGTATGTGGCCATACTTAAGGATGTTCCTTCAATATTCCTTACAAGTTTGCCAGAGTACCGATTGGTATATTCCATGCATCAGCAATACTTTTCCTTCCTATTACTATAGGAACACTCCACTGAGTCACTTTAGCCTTCAAAACATGAAATCATGTCAGTCCCGAAATCTTCATATTTTCATAGAATTTGAGGACCAAGCCCGGATACACCTTTCCTCCCACCGGTTTTTCTCAACTTTTCAATCCTCGTTCCTTAAGGATTTTCGTTCCGGGTGCAATTAATACTTGGTTCATCCTCTTTGGATGAAATATCTCTTCAAATTGCAATCTGCACTACGAAAATGATTTCGGTGTGGTTCGGCTTCCATTCCGACTCGTAGCTTCTTCATTCGAGCTCTTCATATCCACATATGGTTCTGTACCTTCTATGAATTCCTCTGGGTTAAAATAATATTCAATAGCATTATTCATACGAACACCCTCGAGATAAAAATAATAGAAGAAGAATATTGAACTTTAATGCTTAACTCTTGAGAATTGTGACTTGTGTCTAGTCTATGGATGTATTTATAGATGGATGATGTAGAATCAGAGAAGAGAAAGGATTTAATACCCTTGGCGGACTAGGAAAGTGGAAGCAATGACTAATCCAGCTCCAACTTATATTTGCATTCCTTTTCCTTGTCAGATTAGGTTTACTCCAAAAAGTGTAAATAAAAACTACAAAAAAATCCTAAAAATAACTTAAACAAATCCTAATACAAGTATAGATACAAACTAGGACAAAACACCCCGCACATGGGTCAAATTTTCAAAATTCAAAATAATACCTCGTGATACCCTACGTTTCAAGTGGTCACATAAAGCCCTATACAAAACTATCCGCTCGACAATTTATCTCCAATGTGTATAAAAAATAATGAAATAAAAATAAAACAAAGACCTAACTAAAACTAAACTAAGCCTCATGATTAGAGGTCGGTGGTATAGGTGGAATTTACACACCCATATGCTGACTCATACAATCAATCATATGAAATAATTGCCTTTAATCACGTTGACTGCGCACTGTCTCACACTACCGAACTTGTCTCTCCTCAGCCAATTTCTGCTCTAACCCCTGCATCCGTGCAATAAGAGCATCAAATTATGCCTAAGATAAAGTAATAGTACTACCTGCAGGTGCCTCTGGCAACATAACCTCCTTCCTAGCAACTGACATCTATGGCATCTCAGCATCATCAACAGCCTCAGCATCCTGATCCATACCTACATCAGCCTGACCAGTGTCATCAACCTGCTCTTGGGCCTATGCATCTAGGGTTGGTAATATGGCAAAACCTAGTCTTTGCCTCATAATAGCATCTCCATGCAACAAGGTCTAGACACCAGTTCATATCCCTCTAGCATACGAGGTACCCTCTTTGAATCTATTCTGCTCATCCGCATCCATCTCAATCCCAACATCCATCATAAGCTTTATCATCAAGCACGAGAATCAAATGAGAAATAGACGCTGACCAACCATGGTCTCCTTGCGCAAATGGATATTATGTGTATATAGGCCCTCCCACAAAATACGTGGGATAGAAATCCATCGCCCAAACTCAAAAGCATAGTGGAGGGCCAAAAATGGTGCATAACACATGATAATATGGCTGTGCAGCAGAATCTGGGATTAGACTATCACATCCCAAAACCAAAGCATTGGGTGATAGTTTGCCTTCTTTGTGTAGTTCAAATGTGTATCAGCCCACTGCCCTGCAGTCTGAAGTACAATAATCTCAGAAAAATAGATAGAAGTATCTTGGGCATAGGTGGAAACGCAGCAGCTAGCTCAGGTGGACACTCTTCCGGAATACCCCACGCCTCAGCAATAGTCAGGGGGGTAATCTCAATCTCAGTACCTCGGACCACTGTCCGTAGTCTCATCTCCCTACTGAAATGACGCATGTGTAACCAGAACTCCCATATCATATCCTCACAAATATATCGAGTAGTTGGAGCAAGAATAGGTAATAAATGTTGGGCCCTCAATCGGCCGATCGTCCAGGCGGGGACAGGCTATAATCCCTCAAATATCTGTAATAAGTATATACGCTCCTGCTGATAAGCCTTTCGGATTGCCCGGTATAGTAAATCCTCCATCGATGTTGTTCGGGGCACAGGTAAAAATGTAGCCAAAACTCCAGGATCACCCTCCATAGGTGGGTCTGGTACCCCCTCATCTTCTCGATCATTACCCTGATTGACATCATCCTCCTGCTCGACATCATCCCCCTGCCTCACACTATCACTCTCGGTATCCTCCTCCATCTCCTCAGCCTGAGACTCAGGCACAATTGGCAATATTGGTGCTAGTGGAACAATTGGGTTAACAACAAGGCGACCATGGGGCAGAACGATCTCGTGTCCCTAGGTAGAGCTCTCTAGCACCACCGTCTCAAAAGATGACGAAGATGAAGATGCCGAGTCAACATACTATGGTCTCCTGGTGCATGTACTCTAGTGGAAAATAGGGGACGGTGCAGGAGATAATGATCTCGACCTCTGTCGCACCGGTGAATCAGCCGCAACTGCAGCCTGAGCCACTCATCTCGTCGATAACTTAGTCCGTGTCATGCATATAATAGGGAATTTTTGAAAAGTAACTGATAAGGAATGGGACACTGAATTAAACTCAAACTATATTTAAATATACCCAATATAACAATTAAACAAGTCGTCATCCCAAAAGTTTTATATTTAATCCGCTTTCGAAGTCAAAAAACTCAACTTTTTAGAAAAGGGATCAAAATACGATTGTGATCGGACTCGTTCGTCAATACTTGTTTAGAATAGTTAAATAAGTCATATGAAATCAAAATAATGGAACAAAACTTGCCGAATCGAGAGAAACGATGATTTTCCAAATATTGAGTTTCGAAGACTTTTCAAGTTCTTCACGCGAATCCGGACGAATCACCAACTCATCTGACGATCCGCTGGTAAAGAATTATGAGGAATTGGATGAATAAATTGTAGAAGCAAACCTCGTAAGGATTGGTGGAGAATTGAGGAAGAGAGAGAAGTTTGAATGAAATTGGGGGGGGGGGGGGGGGGGGGGGAACTACCTAACAGGTCTGTTTTATAACAGGCCTGTAGTTATGCTTGACCTACGTCTGAAGCGTAACTGGACCTATGCTCCCCATGGCCCAAAAATAATTTTTTATTCTTCAAATTCCGTTTTTATCCCCATCCACTCTTAATGCTTCCTAGGCTCAATTTACACTTCCTACTCAAATGATGATTGCCTCGCGACTTGTTTTTACAGACTCGATCTTAAATACCAAAATCACTAAATTACCATCTACAAGTACAAACTAGGATTAAAAGATACTCTTCTTCACCTAGTACCAATATTTAATGCCATTGGTACGACGTTGCTGTTTCTCAATACTCTAGATTAAGCTTATCCAGCTCGGGTGGTGGTTTAGTTAGTTCGATCATTTCTACCACACACTCAGTTGGTTGCACCTCTACATAATGTTTAAATCTTTATCCATTTATGATAAAATTATTTCCAATTTTAGGATCATCGAGCTCCACGGCTCCATGAGGGAAAATTTTTGTAATCTTGTATGGCCCATCCCATCTCGATTGGAGCTTACCAGGAAACAACTTGAGTTTCAAATTAAACAGCCAAACCTTTTCGTCGGGCACAAAAAAATTATTTCTAATATGTTTATCATGAAACGATTTTGTTCGGGCCATATAAATCTGAGAATTTTCATACGCATTATTTCTCAACTCCTCAAGCTCTTAAAGTTGGAGTTTCCACTACACACCAACTTTCTTTATATCAAAATTCAGTCTTTGAATAGCCCAATATGCTCGGTGTTCCAGCTCTACAGGGAGATGACACGTTTTACCATAAATAAGAAGATATGGTGACATACCAATCGATGTCTTAACTAAAATCATGTACGCTCAAAGTGCATCATTTAGCCTATGAGGTTAATCCTTCAAATCCGAACGCACAGTCTTTTCCAAATATTTTTAATCTCCCTTGTCCTTGTGATTGGGGGTGAAATGGCGTACCTCTTATCCTTCAAATGAGTGACACCGTACTTCTTACACATAGCAGGAAGAAACTGGTTGTAAAAATGACTTCCACCATCACTGATCAAAACTGTTGGCATACCAAATCGTGAGAAAATGTCGACTTTACAAATTCTTCCTCCACGTCATGGTCAACACGTTTGGTGGCTATAGCTTCTACCCATTTCGAAACATAATCAACCCCCATTAGTATATACTCCTTCTAATATGCTTTTGGAAATGGTCCTATAAAATCAATACCCCACACATCAAATAATTTTATAATCAGAATCAGGGTTAAAGGCATCATGTCTCATCAAGATATGGATCCAAGCTTTTGACATCACAGACATGCCTTGCAAAACTCAAAAGCATATTTGAATATAGAAGGCCAGTAAAATCCACTCTGCAGTACCTTGTGGGCTGTCTTCTGAGCTCCGAAATGCCCTTCACACTCCAATGTGTGAAAAAATCTCAGTATGCTTTGCACCTCACTCTTAGGGATGCATTTTTTGATAATCTGATCAGAGCAATACTTGTACAAACGCAGATTATCCTAGATTTAAAATTTGACTTGGCTGAAGAATCGGTCTTTCTCATTCTTACACCATCCTTTTGGGATTCAACCTGTGGCTTTATAATTGACAATATCAGCATACCATGGTATTTGTACCATCACAGCCATATTGAACAGATGTTCATTCAGGAAAGAATCCTTAAGAGGAGTAATTTCCTTTGTGGATTTGACAATGATTCTCGATAAATGATTCAAAATAACATTCTCTGAACCCTTTTTATCTTTGATTTCCAGGTCAAATTCTAGTAGCAACAAAATCCACCGAATCAGTCGGGGATTAGAGTCTTTCTTCGTTAGTAAATGCCTCAAAGTAGCATGATCCGAGTAAACAACAACCTTTGCACCCAATAGATATGATCAAAATTTATCCAAGGCAAAAAAAACTGCCAGCAACTCCTTCTTAATAGTTGTATAGTTCATCTGAGCTTCATTCAGAGTCCTACTGGCATAGTAAATGGCATACAACAACTTATCTATTCTCTAACCCAACACAGCTCCTATGGCATAGTCAGAAGAGTAACATATGAGTTCAAATGGTCGGGACCAATCTGGCGGACGAATAATCGAGGCTAATGAAAGTTGAATACGCAGATCCTTAAAGGAATGAAGGCACTCTTCGTCAAAGACAAAAGTTGCGTCCTTAGCTAATAAGTTGCATAATGGCCAGACAATTTTGCTGAAATCTTTAATAAACCTTCGGTAAAACCTGGCGTGGCCCAGAAAAGAACGTATCTGCTTAACAGATATGGGAGGAGGTAGTTTTGAAATTAATTCAACTTTTGTTTTATCTACCTCTATCCATAGCTTATATACAATATGGCCCAATATTATCCCCTCTTGAACCATAAAATGGCTTTTTTCCCAACTTAGGGCCAGATTCATCTCTTTGCATCTCTTAAGTACCAGTTTTCGATGTTTTAAACAGTCTTCAAAGGTTTCCTCAAAAACTAAGAAGTCATCCATCTACACTTCAAGAAAAGTTCTACCACGTCAGAGAAGATAGACATCATACACTGTTGGAATTTTGGTGGCGCATTACATAAACCAAACGTCATCCGTTTGTAAGCAAACGTGCCATATTGATAAGTAAAAGTGGTTTTCTCCTGATCAACCAGATTAATCACCACCTGATTATAGCCAGAATACCCATCCAGAAAGCAATAATAGCTCTGTCCGGCTAACCTCTCTAGGATTTGATCAATAAATGGTAATTGAAAATGATCCTTCCTGGTGTTCAGATTGAGCTTTCTGTAATCAATACACACACACCACACTGTGGTCATGCGTTGTAGAATTAGCTCACCTTTTAAGTTTGGCACCACTATGATGCTCGACTTTTTTGGCACCACTTGAGTTGGACTTACCCATGTGCTATCAGAAATGGGATAGATGATACCGCATCTAGCAATTTTATCACTTATTTCATCACCACCTCTTTCATTTTTGGATTCAGCCTTCATTGCATTTCTCTTGATGGCTTTGCCTCTTCCTTAAGATATATGTGATGCATGCAAACCGAGGGGTTTATGCCTTTCAAATTAGCAACGCTCCATCCTATTGCCTATTTATCCTCACTCAGAACTGCATCTTGACTTGATTCCTATTTTTCTGTGAATTTTAAAGATATAATCACAAGAAGAGTCTCACTGGGTCCTAAGAAAACATATTTAAGTTTTTCAGGTAGTTCCTTAACTTCCAATGTAGGAAGAATAGTTAAGGAGGGAATTGGTGAATATTTGAAACTATCGGAAGTGGTTCAACTGACTCCCGCCATGGTTGAGTATATAAAGTAGTCTCCATCACATCCGGCTCTTCATTTCCCATCTTCCAGTATGTCTCCTAATCAGCAACCTCCTCATCTGGCCATTCTCTAGTTATAAATGACTCTAGCTCATTTTTTCCAGGATTTGAGTTGAAAAATATGATATGATATCATCTAGTTCATTGCACTCATTAATCTGAAAACATTCCCCAGATTCAGGCAATTGGTGGCTTCTATCGAACACATTCATCATGACCTTCATATTTCCAAGGGTCAGATCCATGGTTCTGGTTCTGTAATTAATGCATTCATTTTCTGTAGCTAAGAATGGTCTTCCTAGTATTGTTGGAATGTGTTTCTTTGAGTCAGGGACGGATTCTGTATCCAGGACTATAAAATCAACTAGAAAATAAAATTTGCTCACTTGAACAATGACATCTTCAAGCACTCATCTTGCCTGTTTGATTGATCGATCGACGAATTGCAGTACAACCTTAGTGGGATTGAACTCACCCAACCCTAGCTATTAGTAGTCTAAATAAGGAAGTAAATTAATGCTCACACCTAGATCAAGAAGAGCTCTACCAATTTCCTGGTCACCGATGACACATGGAATAGTAGGAGCACCAGGATCTTTCCTCTTAGGTGGAGTATCGCTTAAAAGCAATGAACTCACTTGCTCAGTCAATAGTATTTTTGTTTGATTCTTCGCTCTGCTCTTTTGCTTATGGGTGTAAAGATCCTTGAAAAACTTAGCGTAAGGCGGTATTTAGGCGATTACATCCAAGATAGGTAAATTAATCTTGATATGTCGGAATGTTTCTAACATATCAGATTCTTTCAACTTTCCGTACTTTGATGGCTCTCTAAGATGCTGAGGAAATGGTGTTGCCTCCTCATAACTTGCTCTGTATGGCTATTCAAGTAATGTCTTATCGATATTGTCTTCTACTGATGGTTTGTCTTTTTGCACTCTTTCAGTCTCTTTCCTTACAGCCTCCTTCCTTTTCTCTTATTCAACTTCCTTCCTCTACTTTTGTTCTGCCTCCTTTCTTCTTTGTAACCTCTCTTCATGCTCCGCCTCAACTCGACTCTCCACTTCCCTTCCACTTCTCAGAGTCGTGATTGCTTGAACCATTTCATTAGGTTCATTGACAAATAACCTGAGCTCTAGTGCTTGTTGTGGCCTTGGGTTAGCGACCGGCTAACTAGGTAATGTCCCTGGCTTTCTTACATTCCTCTCATTAGCCATTTTTCCCACCTGCATATGTAGTCGTGTCAATGATTGGGTATGAAGACCTAGGTTTTATTGATGTCCAGTATAACTTGCTCTAAGCTATTAGTCTGGAAATCGGGTGGAGGAGTTTGCCTTCTTGGAGGTTGGGTTTGGTAATTATATGGCTGCACAACTTAATTGTTACTGAATGGCTGAAGATATTGGGAAGTATTGGATGATTGGAGAGCTTGGGAATTATTGGATATTCTAGGTTGGTAATTGGACTGAGAATTTCTAGCCATGATTGTTGGTTGTGAGTCGAATGATTTTTGACTCTGTTGGAACCTTGATTGTTGGTTATATGATTGTTGTCTCTCAGTGAACCTTAGTTGTAGGTTATATGACTGTTGTCTGTCTGTGAATCTTTGCTGTTGATTTGATGATTTCCCTTGTTGGAACTTTGGTGGTGGATTATCTATATTGGTAGATTTGTAAGACAGAAGTGGATGATTTTTGGTGTTAGAAGTGTATGAATTGGTGAAAGGAGCATTATTGGAATAGTTCCACGATGCGTTGGCATCAGCGGCCATTATCCCCTGACACTCATGTTGGGAATACTCAGCTTCGACTTCAAACGTCTCTCTAGGAGGGGAATGACTTCGTTGCATAAACTTTTCAATTCTCTCTAATTTCTCTCCAAACAATGCCATGGTATCTCTCACATCATCGTGCTCAACAACATAAATTTCTTAGATCTCCTATCCTGTTGTCCACCTCTAGACCTCAACTCATATTGATATTGAATTATGTTTTCACTGATATTATCAAATATCTCCAAAAGTTCTTTAGCTGGCTTCAAGATAAACTGACCTTGTGTTGACGCATCTATCAAAGTCTTATGCGCCTTTCCAAGTCCCATGTAGAAATTTTTACGAATATCTTGTTCAAAAAACCTATGATGAGTATATTTATACAAAATTTCATTATATCTTTCCCATACATCATGAAAATGTTCACCAGGTAACTGCCTAAAGCTTTTGATTGCATCTTGTGCTTCTGAGGTTTTTCCTATGTGATAATGTTTTTCTATGAATTCTCTCTTAAGGGATTCCCAATCAATTTTATTTTCTTTTGCTAATTTGATATACCATCTTTTACCTAACAGTAGAGGCTACCTCTAGGAAATCATGGATGTGTTGGTATGGGTCTTCTATTATAAGGCCTGAAAATTTTGGAAGCATATTAATTATGATTTTCTTAATCTTGAAGTGCGCATAGGAGTCGTACGCATCGGGTGTGTAATATCCTTTCATTGATGTCTCTGGTGCTCTTTGTTGGTAGGCTCTTTAGTCAGCCATCACTTATTCTTGTAGACGATGACGCTCTTCAATAGATCGATGTGAATGATGGAGAGCCTTTTCGATCTCAGGATCGTACTCGACTAACGCAGTGCTTAAATTAGAATGAGTCGGTATATCGGTCATACGCTACTCAAACAACTATAATAATTTTTTTTTCTAAAAATTTTATGAAATAAAATCTAATCTAAATTAACTACTTCTAAATTACAAAAAATAAAGCAAGAATTAATATGCGAAAATCTAGGTAACTAAATCTCACAAAAGTTCCAGACGCAACTTTAGAAGTTTCGTTTTTGTTTTCTGCTTTTCAGAATACTTGTCAATCACATAAAAATTTTACTTTAGCTACAACTATAATAACGTAATGTAAATAAACTACTAAAACTACTGAACAATACTTAGTCCCCGGAAACGGCGCCAAAAACTTGATGCGACATTAGGTGTATAAAAATATGTGGTTAAAAATGACACCTTAACGACTCTAGGTTTTACTCTACGCAAGCGCACGTATCAATTGTAGAATAGGAAATTGCATGAGTAAGGAATATCGATCCCATAGAGACTGAGATTTTTCACTTTAATAGTTCAAAAACACTGAATTATATTTTCTAAAAAATGATTTGTTTGGGTGGTCAAAGACAAAATTATCTATTTTAACTAACAATTATCTAGAACGCAAATTAAATTGGTTGTCATTCAGATGAGAGAGAAAACTAGGGTTTTCATCATTCTACCACTAACTGTATAATATAGTTCCTAATTGTATCAATTGTACGAGGGAGATCCAAAACTGTGAATCAGGTTGTACAGGAAATAGCTAAATACAACCCCAAAAAGGAGTACCATCAACCAGATTGTGACAATCGTCTCATGACTGACCTAACTAGTACATGGTACTTATACTACTCTATTATACTCTTACTGCATGGAAATAAACTAAAGCATGTCTTTATTAAACTGCCAAGGCTCGACCTGTGTCATCCTATGGTTTCAAGTTTCATTACCACTATTGTGTAAAAAATCATAATTAAGCATCCGAGCTCCTGCTCATATTGAATAATCATAGTTGTGCAAAATAATATATTCATTCCATTTAAGACAAGAATTTAGAACAAATATATAATTTTATACTGCAAATCAGTATAGTCTCTTAACTATTATAATCATCACAGTATGGTCAATAGTTTCCCCTCTTTACAATTGAAAACAATGAAAGAACTACATTACTTGGCTAGGGTTTTGCTAGAAAACCCTAGATACTGAGTTAGTTAGCCATGGACGAAGATGAATGCATCGTTGATGTAGAAACGTTCTCTATGGTTTTTCTTCTCCAGATCTCTAGGTTTGAATATGGCTCTCAACATCAGCAAGTCTGAATGAATGAACCTCTCTGAATGAACATCTCACCAAAAACCAACACCAACGTGTACCAGGATCAGAACTAGAACTCCATACACGTCTCTGATATATGATCGTGTATATATAGGGAATGGTATAGAGAGACCATTTTCAGTCTTTTTACTCTACACTTCATGCAAACCCTAACTTCTCATATATATAAGTGTATATATATGTATATAGAGGTCTGGAGTCGCAGGCAAGTCTTCCAATCAAACAAGGGGTGAAACATGTAAAATCCATCGAAAAACCATAAAAAGTTGTCGCACTTACGCTTCAAGCGTAGGTCCCAAGTGTAGGTCGAATCGTAGAAATGTGATTTCCAGCCACTTTTTGAAACTTAAAGGTAGGCAAAAACGTAGGTATTTTATGGAAAACCACTTTTTTCCGTGGATGCACCAAAACGACCGTCTTGAACCAACGATACTTTTTATTGAAGATGACGGCTTCTGGAAATGTTGTTTTTACCCTCCGGGAGCCATTTTTGTCTCAGACTGCCTCTTTGACTCTCTTCTTGGATAGAAAGAACACATTCTTCAATTAATTCATCGAAGTTAGCTCCATTTCATCATTAAGCTCCTCAAACATGCCTTAACACGCAAACGCAATAAAAATACCAAATAATGAAATGAAAGAACGTAACAATAGTGAGTTAAGGGGTCAAAATGTCTACTATTTGACACCTATCAACTACAATTACTCATAAAACATGAAATTAAAAATAACGCTAACAATCAACTTCTCTAAGCATGGACTGTGTAAACCTAAGACTTTATCATGCCAAATAAGTACCATTATGTAGAAACCGTTATTGATAAAACACAGTTGTTCAAGATTAATTATTAATTCAATCTCAGCTTAAGAATAGAATCAATAAAGAAATCTTATTTAGGTTATTTGATTGATCTCTCACTACATAATCATCATATAAGTGCCCATCAGATTCCCCCATTTGCAATAAAAAAAAATAAAATACTACATTACTCGGCTAGGGTTTCATTAGAAACCTTAGATACCGACTAGCTGCTCATAGAAAGAGGAGACTCCATTGTTGATCTAGCCGTCATCTTCATGATTGAATGGTTTGTTATTGAGTTCTTGAGGAAGGGAGTCTCTCTCAAAGAGAGAGACTTTTTATGAACAATGATATTCTGAAAGATATGAAAATATATCAAAAGACGTTCCAGAGATATTCCAGATATCTTCTCTTCATGAAGTCCACCTGTATTTATAGACAAAAGTTGGTGTAAAAAATGGCATGTTCCTTGCTTGCACTCCAAGAGAACTTAGGGACTAAGAAATGGCATTGAATGGACGATTCTCCGCCTTGATATACTTGTACACGAAGTCTAAATTTTGCAATATAGTTTTGCATAGATTCCAAGATAGCGATTTCCGAACGATCGAAGGATCCACCAATTGATCGGTGGCTCCTAAATTTTATTATTTATTTAATCCGCAAATTTCCTTGCTACATCCACTTGTACTCTGCTTTACTAACTTGTACCTTGCTGATTTGGGTGCAAATATCTTTCAAGTGTTGCTCCGAATCATTTTTGCATTAAGGCCCTGAAAACATGCTTCACACACAACTCAGATAAAATACCTAATTAATAGAATAAAGAGACTAACAAGAGGTATATTAACGCCCAGAATATCAACTATTCTAATCTCATCAAGCCCCTAAACTTAAACATTCCTAGTCCCTTAAAAATAAATAATAAAAAGAAATCATGAAGAATAATTAAATCTAAAATAAAAAATATTTAATTTGCACTTATTCGTGAGGGTGAACCATTACACTTAGCACGTGTAATAAACCTTTTAACTCCCTAAGAAAAATCCTAGTGGATGAGTAAAGTCTCGTGAGGGTTCAATAGACTACCCACAACTTCCTTATAATATTTAATTTGCACATATTCATGAATATACTTGTTCATTAACTAGGAAATGATAAAATCTATATAATAAATGCAAGTAAATAAATCATACAAAACAATAATTATCTCAGATTAGTGTCAAGAATGGTATTCACTAGTGACTAAACTTAGTTAATCTTTACTTCTAGAGCCAACAATCCTCCGTGTTCTATGAACTTTCTTTATAGCACATTTACTCCCATTTATAGTATATCTCCATATTTTTTTCTTTTGTTTCGGAGAGGGCTTTCGTCTCTCGTTTTACTTTTTCCTCTCATATATATATATATATATATATATTTCTTTCTTTTCTTGGAGAAGGCTTTCTTCTCCTATTTGCTTTTTCCATTCTATATTTTCTTTTTAATATGTCATTCTCCACTTTTTCATATTTGAGTGTGTATTGACGAGAATGTATATGTACTTGTATATATATATATATATTTTGTTTCTTTTCCAGTATATATATATATATATATATATATATATTTAGGAGATAATACCTTATATGCTCATAAATTAAACTATAGAGATCATGTACATGTGCTTATAGGTCAAGATTGTCTTTTCTATTTTCAATTTCACCAAATTTACTCAACTATGGAGAACCACATCTTTTTACCTTTCTAATTTAACTATTATTCAGAAAAGCAGAAAATAATCACATACATCTATTTTCTAGACTAGTCTCATGTTCACAAATTTAATCAAGAATATGTTTAAACAAAGATAAATAAAAATACGATTTAGAATAATATAATAAAAATATATTTCACATAGATATCTATATTTATATAAGTTAGTAAAAATAAAATTACCATATATCTATATATATATAAATACCAGATTTTTTTTCTTACCGAACGATCGCAACAACATCCGATCGATCGGTCAATGTTTTTCATGTTTTTAACAGTAGCCATCAGTAGCTACTATAGTTTGATATTTTTTTCTTTAAAAACTTAAAAGTTTTGTATTCCTTATATTCATGTCTATATTATTCCATCCCCCAAACTTGAATTGTACCATATGCTCATGGTTATAATAAACATAAAAACATAGGGATAGAACAATATTACCACTTTATTGGAGCAAGATTTCCGAATGGTGACAAAACCTCCCCTAAACTTATTGTGTACCATAATCTGCATTCTTATCAAGACTAAAACCAAGATTATAGTATTTTGTTTTACATTTAGACAAGGAATTAATTTTTTATTAATGACATAAAATTAAAGATAGGTTGGTCAAAGGCCTGCAAGGAATTAAACATCGCAAGAAAAGAAAAACAACCTAATTCTAGAACTTGAAATAATGCAAGAACAAAAACAACCTTATTCCATCCCTAGTAATAATCTTCATTCTTTTAATCTTTCACTCCTTATTTCATCCCTAGTAATAATTTTCATTCTTTTAATCTTTCACTCCTTGCTCCATTTAGTACGCATTCCCTCATCTAACTCAACCCCAAAAGACCTCGAACCATAGTATTTGGTGAATACTTCACATTCATCCTCCTTGTCATACACATCATCTCCCAACTCACGTTCAAGGATTTTGCTAATAAGGAAAGGATAGGGGAGCATCCAATCATCAACAAATGAGTCATCTCTTTCCACTATCATCTCCATATGTAACCTTATGTTTTCAATAATTAAATCCGGAAATGACACCCAATATCCCAATGGAATTTATAAATCAACTCCACCATACTTCGATAGTGAAGCAATCCATCTTGGTTGGGGTAAATTTGAGTCATCAAAATGGAGTCTAAAGCCCAATAATTGATATCCAGATAATGCTTATCCATCAATTCCACTCCTTCAGGAATTTCAAAACCATTACAAATTTTTTGTACCATCTCAACAAAAGAAGGCAAAGGATTAGGTGGCATAAGAAACTGATGTTGCCATTCTTCAGGAAGTCCTCTCGGAATCCCCCACTCCCTAGCTATCATATTTGTATTAATTAGAATGGAATCGAAATTATACTTTGTCCACACAAAAAGAGCAACTCCATCGTTTATTTCAACAACCGTCATATTTCTATAGAATTGACGTACTATGTCTGGGAAAACGACATTGGAACTAGCGATCAAAAGGTTCATCAACCCTTGATTTAGAAGTAATATGAAAGCAAAATAGAAATGAGGATAATCTAAGTGATTAGCGAGAAATGTCACCTCATATCCTAACTCATGTAAATCAAGGGCATCAATGTTTGGGTTATCAAGAGGAAAATAATTGGGTTGTTCTTCTTGAGCAACATCATCAACAACTAAGATATGCTCAATCCTAGCCTTTTCATTAGGAGAGTTTGACGCAACAGATGAAGAAGGTGGAAAAGAAGAATAAGAATAAATGAAAATTATTTCAACCATTATCCTAATATTCTTGTATAGGGATGAAATAACATGAAATGTTAGCTAGTATATTTATAAAGATATATGGTGATTAATTAGTCTGGTTATTGGTTTTATTATAAAGTTATAATAATATTTTACTATATTAGTTTATTCTAAATGACTACCCTAATGATCTAATCTAATTATGTTGCATGAGACATATTTTTACGCAACCGATCAATCGATCTTTGATCAACAAAATTTTCTGGTAAATAATATTTTTTTTATTTTTATTAAAAAGAAAAATGATAATAAAAATCAGTTTTATAAAAAAATAATATAAATACGCAAATATATTACTCTAGTGGTCATTATTTATGGTCAATGACCTAACAAGATATCATTTTATCTTAATTAGAATCATATGTGAGATCTATTAAATCAACAGATTCCACCATACATATGTTAACATCATGTTCTTAATAATGTTTCAGCCATTGGCTATTAACCTTAAAATGATTTCCACTTTTGTGATCCTCTAACTCCACGGCTACATGTGGATAGGCAGTTATAACTGTATAAGGCCCATCCCATTGGGATCGAAGTTTTCCATGAATTGTTTTTAATTTTGAATTAAACAACCAAACTTTTTGACCTGATTCAAATGTCTTATGACGAATATGTTTATCATGGAATGCTTTTGTTTTGGCTTTGTAAATTTTAGCATTTTCATAAGCATCGTTACGTATTTTGTCTAACGCATTTAGTTGTATTTTTCTATGTGTCCCCGCCTGTTTTAAGTCAAAATTTAATCTTTTTATTACCCAATATGCTTTATGTTCTAATTCCACATGGAGATGACACACTTTTCCATAAACTAATCTATATGGAGTAGTACCAATTGGTATTTTGTAAGCAGTTCTATATGCCCATAATGCATCATTTAATCTATTTGTCCAATCTTTTTGGTCAGGATGCACTGTTTTTTCAAGGATCTGTTTAATTTCTCTATTTGAAATATCTGCTTGACCCCTAGTTTGAGGATGATAATCGATGCCTACTTTATGTGTTAATGAATATTTTTTACACAAACTTCCAAAATATTTTTACAAACCTAGTAAACACATTGGACTGTAAGAATTTAATAACTGTTTGATGATTTGCTTTCTTAGTTGGTACGGCTTCAACCCATTTAGACACATAATCTACTATAACTAAAATATAGTCAAATTCTTGTGACTTTGGGAATGGACCCATAAAATCTATTGCCCAGACGTCAAATAATTATATTATAAGAATCAGGTTTTGAGCGTGTCCATGTGGAATTAGAACATAAAGCATATTGGGTAATAAAAATATGCATCTAGGTGTCAAATTCTTGTGATAGGTGTCAATGATTTCTTCGCGATATCGCACCTAAACGTTGACACCTATCACATTTCTTACTATATTCATATGCATCTTTAAATATTGATGACCAATAAAATCCACTCTGTGGCACTTTTATTGTTGTCTTTTTGGCTCCGAAATGACCTCCACATTCAAGGGTATGACAAAATTTTAAAATACTTGTTATTTCACTCTGAGGAACACACTTCCTAATGATTTGATTTGGGAAATGCTTAAATAATAATGGATCCTCCCATATATAGTGTTTAACTTGTGAAAAGAAACAATCCCTTTCCTGTTTTGTCCAACCGTTAGGTATTCTACTAGTCGCTAAGTAGTTAACTATATCTGCATACCAAGGGATCTCTAAACTTACATGGAACAAATGTTCACCTGGGAAATAATATTTTACAGGTGTATCATCCTTGGTTGACTCTACTATCAATCGCGATAAATGATCTGCTACTATGTTTTCTGTGCCCTTTTTATCTTTGATTTCCAAATCAAATTCTTGTAGAAGTAATATCCATATGATTAATCGAGGTTTTAAATCTTTCTTTGATAAGAGATATTTTAATGTTGAGTGATCAGAATATACTATAACCTTAGTTCCTAATAGATATGATCGAAACTTATTCAAAGCATAAACTACGGCTAATAACTCTTTTTCTGTGGTAGTATAATTCATCTGAGTTTCAGTAAGGGTCGTACTAGCATAATAAATAACATGTGGTATCTTCTTTTTTCTTCGTCCAAGAACTGCTCCAATAGCATAATCTGAAGCATTGCACATTAACTCAAAAAGGCGTGACCAGTCAGGGGGTTGCATTATTAGTGCAGTAGATAATAAGTTTTTAAGCATTTCGAAAGCCTTATGACATTCTACATTAAACTCAAATGGTGCATCTTTCGTTAATAAACTACACAGTGGTCTTGCTATTTTACTAAAGTCTTTAATAAAACGTCGGTAAAACCCGGAATAACCTAATAATGATCGTATTTTCCGTATAGTTGTAGGTGGAGGTAAGTTAGAGATTAATTCTATTTTGGCTTTATCTACCCCAATTCCTCATTTTGTAATAATGTGACCCAACATTATTCCTTCTTGAACCATAAAATGACTCTTTTCCCAACTTAGAATGAGATTAGTTTCTTTACATCTTTTTAATACTAATGATAGATGTTCTAAAGACTCGTTAAAAGAGGTTCCGAAGACTGAAAAATCATCCATGAGAACTTCCAAAAATTTCTCCACCATATCAGAAAAGATTGACATCATATATCTTTAAAAAGTGGCTGGTGCATTACATAAACTAAAGGGCATTTTTCTATATGCAAAGGTAGTATAAGGACAGGTAAATGTAGTTTTCTCTTAGTCCACAGGGTCAATTACTACTTGGTTGTATCCCGAATAACCATCTAATAAACAATAATAACTCTGTCCTGTTAATCTTCCTAGAATTTGATCATTAAAAAGAAGTGGGAAATGATATTTTCTAGTGTGAGAATTTTGTTTTCTAGAATCAATGCATACACGCCACCCGGTGGTGGTGTGTTGAGGAATTAATTCTCCCATTGTATTGGGTACTACGGTAATACCAAACTTCTTGGGTACTACTTGTGTTGGACTTACCCATGTGCTATCAGAAATTGGGTAAATTATTCCTGCATCTAATAATTTTACAACGTCCTTTTTAAGTACTTCATTCATATTAGGATTTAATTTTCTTTGCATTTCTATAGAGGGTTTAGCATCTTCTTCTAAATGAATACGATGCATATAAATTGAAGGATCTATCCTTTTTAAATCAGCTACACTCCACCCTATTGCTTCTTTATTCTCGCTCAGAACCTTTACTAAACTATTTTCCTGTGATGTATTTAACTGAGTAGAAATGATTACTGGTAATGTTTTTTCAGGTCCTAAGAATACATATTTCAGGTGATTTGGTAATTCTTTTAATTCCAACTTAGGTGGTGCAATTAATGTGGGTATTGGGGGTGTACTTGATAGGGTTGGTAATGCTTCCTTAGGTGCCCTCTATGGTGGTACTCCAACAGATTTTTCAATGACAGAGATATCCTCTAATTTGGGTAGATCCTGATTATTTAGTGGCTTGATGGAATCATCTAACATCTCATCACTACTCATTGCTCTTATTAGTGGATCTTTAGTTAATATTTGAGGTGTCATTTCTTCTATCTCCTCGTCGAGTGTATCAGTGAGAAAGCCTTGATCTTGTTCAATCATGAGATATTTATTAGAAAATACATTTTTCCTAATTTTCATGTTCCCAAAGGATAAATCCATAACCCCAGTTCTATAATCTATACATGCATTAGCGGTTTCTAAGAAAGGTATTCGCAGGATTATGGGTATTTGCTTAGTAGGATCGTAAACAGGTTCGGTATCTAGAACGACAAAATGCAGAGGAAAGTAGAATTTATCAATTTGAACAATAACATCCTTTACGATTCCTCTAGGTGTTTTAGTTGATCTATCAACAAGTTATAGAATAACAAGTGTGAGAGTTAGATCTCCTAAGCCTAGTTGCTGATAAACTGAGTAAGATAGTAGATTAACACTAGCTCCTAAATTAAGAAGAACTTTTCCAATTTCTTGATCTCTTATTATACAGGAAACAGTTCTGGCTCCGGGATCTTTATATTTTGGAGGAGTGGTGTTTCATATTATTGAACTCACATGATTGGTTAATACTATTTTCTTAGTATTATGAGTTCGATTCTTGTAACATCCCGTTATTTTTCTCATTTTTACGAGTGAATTTTTTTTCATTCTGTTTCAATTTGTGACGTCACGTGATTTTTCACTTACAAGTTTTCTTGTGAGGATTCTATGTGAGCTTTGTCCTCTTAGTTTTCCTCGAGTGTTTTTTATTATGTTAGTGTATTGAGGTTTATATTGGAGTTGGTGTGACGAGATTAGTTCCTGTGTTTAGCATTCCTTGTTTTGGTTGTTTAAGGGACTCGGGACATACCTGGCGTGTATGATGGTTGGGTTTTATACCCAAGGGTATTTGTTTGAGTTTATTTATTTATCTGATGTGAAGTTTATTTATTGGGTTCGCGTGATTTCATTTTGGAATTGTTTCGGCGTCTAGCGAGCCAGGACTTTCCTAAATGGACTCAGTGTTAGGTTTTGGCAACCGGTATCATTTAGAATTATTTTACAGTGGTTCAGGTTTTTTCTCATCTTATTTCAGGTTAATTATTTTGAGTGGATGAGAAATTTTGGGCTATTATAATTACATGATAATTAAATTATGTAATAATAATTATTATTATTATATATATGATAAATATATGAAACATATATGGATAATGTGTATGTGGATCTAAGAGAACCATCATCTCTTCTCCTTCATGACTCACGCGACACACACAAGCAGCCATCTCCTCTCTTCTTCATCTCTGATATGTGACGTGCTTCTTCTTCTTCACTAGCTTGATGAGAGAGAGAGAGGAAAACGAGATCGCGAGAGGGAAAGAGGGTCACGCTGGTGATAACGTGACTGGTGAGGTGGGTCATCGGATGGGGAAAGAATTGGCGATGGCTAAGGGCGCGGCGGTGGTGCACCGCGCAGGTGGTGGCGGTGTGGTGTTAGGCACGACTACAGGTGGTGACACGAACTGGTGATGGTAACCTTTAGTTAGGGTTTTGACCAGGGGCTAAGGGAGTTTACCCGAGCTGGTGGCGCGACAACGCGGTGGTGGCGTGATGGTGGTGACGACGTACAGTGGTGGTCGCGCACAGGTGGGCACGACTGTAGCGGCATCGTGTGGCATGGGTGACTTCGGCTGGAAGTTTTGGCTCTAATTGGTGGTCTTTCGATGTCGGTTTATCCTGAAAAATTGAGGGATTGTTCCTCTAATCATGCTTGTCATCATACTGAAATTTAACGCAATTCCATTGAGCGAATTGTTAGGAATTTCAAATTTTAGGTAAGGAAATTTCGTCGGGTTATTTTTCAGATTTGTTCGGTTTCATTTGTATCTAGCTAACCTGGTTCGACTATATTAAATAGGTCGTGAAGGAGGTCGTTTCGGTATGACCGGAGTTTGATTCAGACAATTTTGTCAGCGAGCCCCACATTCTGGCGTAGATGTATTTCGGGATAAAATTGAGCGGGCATATCAGGCGTCCTATCGGTGTGGCCGTGGGTGTAGTGAGATAGCTTATGGCACACTTTAAGAGGTAGGGGTGTGCGGTCCCTTTTACTTTCCGGTTTTGTAAGCATGCGTCACTAGTAATTCCAACCCTTAGTTGGAATTGTAGATATTCATATATTTAGAATTGCATGATAGAAGACTTATTAAATTGAAATGATAATTATTAAATTGTGAAACATGCTTTATTTGACTAAATGACAAGGTTAGAATTTTATGATATATATATATATATGTGTGTGTGTGTGTGTGGAATTCATGCTTGAAATGGTAAAGTAGTAAAATTAGTACTTTTGGAAAATGTGAAAATATTCCTTGAAAGTGTTTAATAAGTTGTCTAAGTGGCAATTGTGTTGGAACGCTCTAGAAAATTAACACGGTATAATATCACATGATTCCACAATTTAAATGTATATTTGCTTGAGATTTGAAGCATGATAATATTTATGGTTGTATATTTCAAACTTAAATGAAGAAATGCTATAGTTGACTTTGAAAGTCATGAGTTGATGATGTTTAGGATGTTCCTAGAAGCTTGTTAGTTAATTGTAACCGTGCTTTGTATATGTGTGTATATATATGCCTCCATGTGAAATGAAAACTATCGTTAATGTGGAAAACGTGATATTGATTAAATAGAATGAAATTAAACTTGAGTAAAAGAATAATGAAATTTAGTTAAATGCGATTGTTGGCCTTGGAAATGAACTTAAACTTGAATAAAAGATGGCCTAAATGAGTTTTGATATCGTGTATTATGATTGAGAAATTGTGCCTAGCTTTCGTATTTTCTTGCTATTGTTGAGATACCATTGAAGTTAGTTATGTGGTATTATGTTTGGTTTGAGGCATATAGACATTAGAATGCATTTCATGCTAGGCATGGTGTCGGTCCTAGGCATGGAGTGTATTGACACCTATTGGCAAGTTTGGTTTCTCTTTCCTTCTTGAGTACTCTTGTGATACGTTATTCTTGTGGTTATCTTTCCATGTCAAGTGGTGTAGGCACTCATGGGAATTGCCTTGTGGCGTGTGCATGAAGGAGTGGTCCTCCACTTGGTCACGTGGTTGTGTTATTCCTGTGATATTTCCATGTCAAGTGGTGCAGACACTCATGTGATTTGCCTTTGTGACGTGTGCATGAGGGAGTGGTCCTCCACTTGGTCATCTGTTTGGAGTAGGCACTCATGTGATTTGCCTTAGTGGCGTGTTCATGATGGAGCAATCCTCCATTGACTTCTTTGCGTTGTTTCAGTTTTTCCCTTGTGGGGTGTAGCCTATCTGTGATTCACTAGGCATGTATATGTGAGGTTGGGACTTCTTTGTGATTCGTTCATGGATGGTCTAGCCAGGTCTTGTCTAGTCAAGAGACATTTACTCATTCATGGCATTGCAGAGTTGCATTTGTAGATGTTATTTTGGTGCACTTTTATATTTTGATTATGTTAGTTACTAGACTTGCTATACCTCACTTATTTATGCAGTTGCGTGACGTTGCTTTAGAGATTGGTGTTGCCCTTGAGCTTGCATTTCCTAGTTAGCTTTGGCCTTATGACTTGTTGCCTTGCCTCTTTTTTATGCTATTACATGTCTTATGGACATAATATACATGTTGTTCTTATTGCGGGGTTCCTTGTGCGTAGTCTTGGGGTCCCAGATCGGCACTAGTGCTGTGTGGGACAACTGATTTGACCTAGGATAGTAGTATGCACCATGGGATAGGTTAGCATGTCCTGTACGGTCGGGGGTTGAGGTTGATAGCGCTTCCCTACTGAGCGGTGGTTACTCACTCCATTATTTATAAACATTTTCAGGAAAAACACCGGCGATGGACGAGGATTGAACTTCGCTGACGGATTCCACTTGTTCCTCCTTCCAGTCTTTTGTAGTAGTTTATTTTAGTATTTGATTTAGCATGTATCGTTATTGTATTATTTTGGGAGGACTGAATTATTCTCTTGGCACCTAATGTGCATGTCATGTATCTATTGCCGGATTGACACTATATTATTATTTTAGGACCTTAGTTATGTTGTGGGGCTTGGAGGGGTATAGTTGTCGACCCCGATCCCTAGTTACTTATTTTGAGTTGTTTAGGTATTATATTGTGATTATTCATGTCTATCATGTGGTTTGGGAGTGGACCTTATCCACCAGGGGTTCCATTTACAAACGAAACTCTGTTGGAATTTCGTTAAATTTTCCAGATGGCTTTTCTACTTCTCTCTTGGATTATTCAACTATTTTATTAGGTTATTTTCCACCAAATTGGTCCCCATACAAACGGGACTCTGTCAAATTTCTAGTTTTTCCACGAAAATGTACTCGTAGGTTCTTGGGATTCGGTTTTGGAAGTCCTAAGGATTTCGGGGCGTGACAATTCTTCCTTTTTTGCGTACATAGATCTTTTCAAAATTTAGCATTACGAGGAACTTGCTTAATAGCATCAAGAAGATGAATATTGATTTTCACTTGTTGGAAAGTTTCGAACATTTCTTGAATCTTTTCTCCTTGTTTACCATAAGGAACAAGATCTCTTAAGCTTTATGGAAAAGGTGTTTTTGGTTCATAACTTGTTTCTCCTATTTCTTTAAGTAGTATAGAATTATTTTGCGTTTCTTTAACAGGTTATTTTCCTTTAGAGATTAATTCATCAAACACAAGTTCTTTTTCGTTTCTTTATTTATTTCTTCATTATTATTTTATTTCTTCGTACTTTTTTCAAATTGTTCTTCAGCCTTATTATCTATGACTTTTCCATTTCTAAGAGTGGTTACTGCTTGGATAGTTTCAATGGTTGGTTCTCCTATAGGAATTACATGCTTTATCATATGTTGAACTTCAGGGTTTATTAATGGTTGACTTGGCAATTTTCCTTCTTCCCTTTTATTCATAGAATTAGCTATTTGCCCAATTTGGGTTTCTAGTTTAGAAATAGATTGGGAATGTGTATGTAGAAGTTGTGTAGCATTTTTGAATTCGTTTAAGACACTCTTGATTTCTTGTCAAAACCAGGTGACCTCATAGGTTGTGTATTATTTGGGTTTCTAAAGGGTGGTTGGTTAGGGTTTTGGTTAAATGGGCAAAATTGATTTGATTGTTGTGTAGGATTTTGGTTTAATGGGCAGAATTGGTTAGATGGTTGATTAGGGCTTTGGTTAATGGTATTATTTTGAGTCTTGTATGAGAAGTTTGGATGGTTTTGCCAACCTGGGTTATAAGTATTTGAGAATGGATCGTTATTCGGGTTGGTGAAAGTAACGTTAACATCCTTAGTGATAAACTCTTACTCTTGTTGTATATAAGGACAAGTATTAGTAAAGTGTGAAGGATTAGCGCACACTGAGCAGATTTCTTGGATAGGATTGGCTTGAGTATTTCTCATTAATAGATCAAACTTTTTATTTAGCTCATCTACTTTTGAGGTAACTTCGTTTATCTGACTAATTTCAATTGCACTGTTCGTTTTTCTAGGATTAGACAGAATAGTTCGTGGTGCTCTAATGTCCGACATATTTTGACAGGAATCTACATTGAGATTCTTAAAAAGATTTCGTAGAAATTCTATAGGTTTATGAGTAAAGGTACCTCCACAAGCTGCATCAATTGTATTTTTATGCCCTTCCCCTAATCTTATATAGAAACTACGGACTAACTCATGTGTTGGAAATCCATGGTGAGGGCATTTTCATAATATTTCGTTAAATTGCTCCCAAGTTTCATAAAATTCCTCACCAAGTAATTATGTAAACATTAGAATAGTTCGTCTAGTTTCATGAGTTTTTCCTACAGGGAAGAATTTATGCAAAAATTCTTTTTGATGTTTCTTCCAATTAGTTGGTATAGTTTTGTACCATACTTTAGCTTTATCTTTTAGGGAATGAGAGACTAATCGAGTCTTAAATTCATCATCAATTCGTCCTCTCATACGTATGGTAGAACAGACTTCTAAAAATTCATCTATATGTTGATAAGGGTCTTCATGAGCATTTCCATGAAATTTAGATAACATATTAATTATTGTTGGTTTAATTTCAAAATTTTCTGCTCCATTAGGTAGTGAGATTTCTAAAGGTGACATATACTCTTGACGTGTATAGAAATCTTTAAAAATTGTGGCCGGTGCCGCGATTGCATTTTTACCCATGTTTAAATTATTTATAGTATTTAATAAATTATTTATTTTATTTATTAGGTACATTCGATCAATTTCAGGATCAAAAGCCTCAAAGGGACCATTCACTGAACAACGTCCAAGCATAAAGAATCAATAATAATATCAAATAAATAAGTAATGAATTGCAACAGTTGAATAAGGGATTTAATTGAATAAAATATTATTTTTATTATATATCTATTCTTATTTATATATATATATATATATATATATTATGTCAATAAGATATAGATGTAACCAAATCTGCTTAAAATCTAAATATATATTTTATTTTTGCAAAAGATTATATTATGATTTTTTTCTAATACTAGTATGATATCATTATACAATATCTTTTATGTTATCAATATTTTTGTACGAACACAATATTTTGATCGATCTCAAAGTCAATCGATCGATTAGGGTTATTATTGAACGATCGAAGAATTCTTCGATCGATCGCTTGAACTTACCAAACGATCGTTGAAGGAGCTGATCGATCGAGAAATGGAGTCTGTGAGTTTTTTGGAAAACTTGCAGTTTTGGCAAAAGCTATTCCTGCAATAGAAATACAAAAAATTAAAAAGAAAAATTAAAATTGATACAATAATTCAAAGAACTTCAATATGATAATCTGAAATATCCGTTTGATCCCCGGCAACGGTGCCAAAAACTTGTGATTGGTTCCAGACGTGTTAAAATAATAGTGTTAAAAATAAGGAATTAACACGATCTAGTTTTAACCTCTCAGTCGCAAGTACACGAGTAATATATAGTATAGTTGGGTAGAAAGGTTATCGAACCACATAGATTAAATTTGTATTTCAAAAAATTATAAAGTACTAAATTGAATTATATTTATAAAAGTTGTTTGATTGGTTTGTTTGATTAAACTAAGAAACATAAAATAAAATAAAGATAATTATTTTTGTTTCACTCAAGATAAACTAGTCTATGGTTGAATTCCAACTCCACCACTAGCCCTATAATGTATCCCTTTAATTATATTATTATAAGAGGGCGATACAACTTATATGAATCAGACTAGTAAAGCTACAAGTAGTTGCCAAGTCCCAAAAAGGATGTAATCGGTCTGTATTCGCTACAATCCATCTGCGATTAGTATGACTGTTGTATTCATCTATACTACAACTACTCCTAAAACAAGAAATTAAAAATCACGCTAACAATTGTCACGCCCCGTTATTCCTGAGACTCCAATAAGGAGAATCAGTGAATACCAGGGTATGACGTCACAGAAAACGACAACCAAAATCAACGATAACATCGAAATACATGGAATGTGAATGAAAATAAAGTATTCCATGTCACCTGAGTGATAGAAACTCAGTAATAACAAAATAAAATCAATGGCACGCAACCCAACATTCCAGAACTCTACTAGGGCCGAGGTAGTGGAAAAGAACACCAATACCTCTCCAAAACCCTTCTAAAATCAATAAAGCCCCAAATGCTCAAATGAAAATATAAAGAAAATCATATGGCGATGCCGAAAAGGTATAAAGGCACCCCAAAACAACAGGTACCGACTGAGCCACCAAGCTCAAATAAGAATACAGAAAATCATACGGGAGTGCCGAAATGATACAAAGGCACCCCGAAAATAATAAATACACAGAATAGAGATACAATACAAGGGAATCTGCCAACAACCTGGCTCCCGTATCGTCACTGCCGAGCATAAACCATGTTGCGTCCACCTGCAAACCAGCAACCTGTGTGGAGGTGAGCACAACCTCGGGGGCTCACCATAATATCAAAACATCACACTCATAGCCGTCTAGAAAATGCTAACCATCCCATGTGCATGCATCTATCCTAGGTCGGTCGGTCGTCTCATGTGGCACCCACGCCAAACAGAGACCCCATCAATAACCTCATCACTAACCTCGAGTAACTACGAAACTCATAGAAGCTACGTATCAACAAAAACATAAACTATACATATATCTACGTACATATATATATAACGTCCTGTACGTAACTAATCCTGTCGCCTAAGCTTATAGACAAACAATCTGAACTCCGTTCTCATCTAGAGATACAACAAGACTAGCTATCCACCATTCTGTACACCTAGCACGCTACTCAAGGTTCCTAGGAGGTAAATAGGTCACTCCTTAGGACTACAGAAAGGGAATAACCATTCTTCTACGTACAACAACTAGTGAACCAACCCGTTCACTCGAAGAAACCTAAAAAGGGAAGGTCCTATCTCCACATCGGATTCGGTAACCAACCGAACTATCTCTAACTCACACTGCCTATCAAGGCACTAAAAAGGGTACAGATCAACAAGGTCACCTCTAACTCATACCGCCTATTAAGGCGCAAGAAATGTTGAACCCCGAAGGATTCAACCGGTTTTTAAGGAAAAGTTAGGGCCCGGTCAAATCATATTTGGTCCCAATGCCTCCTAACCCAACCAACCACTAGGAATCGCACTATGTGCGCTTAACTTAATCTCACTTCTCTTACCCGAGAAGATCCACAGACAAACACAAATGATTATATTTCTTACCTTAAGGAATGAAACCTTAGAAACACATGTTCGGGTTAAAACCCAAGAAACAATAACACAAGGAAAAGAACTACTAGAGTTCAACCGAATATCACCTCAAAGTCACATTCAAACTTATTTCGAAACAGGTTCTAAGACCTTCAACTTAATATAGGAATTTATAAACAACTCCTCAAAGGTTACCAAACCAACACCGGGATTCAAGTGTTCCTCGGAACAACTAGGAGGAATCTGAAACAATCAAACTCTAAAAACATATCGAGATCTCATAACTAACCTCGAGTCTCAAGAACGTGACAAACCATGTCCAAAGTTCACTAACTTTACCAGAACATGTAGGAAAAGAGATTTTCAAGTCACACGGCTAAAAACCATTTACTACTGGAAACATTTTTAAAATGGAAGGGTGAGCGACAAGCTCAAAATACACAAGCCAAGAGAAACAAGATCAGACTAATGAGTCTTACCCAACCTTTAACCTGAACAACTCTCCCCACTACCGAAGTGGTGTAATAATCATCCAGTGATAACACTAATCACCAATCCCAAAGGCCTATTGTGGCCAAAGGCACAACCACAACCAAGTCTCAATATACGACTAGCCAACTCAACTCAACTCCAACTCAAGGGGGAAACAATTCATTCTCAAAACCTCTTTTCATCTATATCCACATAACCACCTCGAACACATGTCAACCATGGCTCTACTAATCCAGGTTTTTATTATCGTCAAACTTTGTTTCTTTCTTTACAATTTTAAATCTTTAAATAATCATTATAAATTAACCACAGTTAAAATATTAATTACAAACACTGCGCCTTAGCGCCAAAGAGAATAATACAAATATTTAATTACAACTCAGACATCACATACTCAATATCGATAATCAATAATAACAGGCAAGTACATATCAAATAAATGTCCAATATGAATGTAAATGCCATGACAATGCAACTCCAATGCAACCCTAACCACTAAAGGGTGAAACAAATATCCAGGAATCCCAAACCGTTCACTGCTGGGGCAACAAACCCACAACAGGAAGGGTGGGCGTCGCCAAAGAGAGTGCGGATACCACGACCGCGCGGAAAACCGGCAAGTGAGGCCTAAGCCCTCACCCCCAAATGTCTAGAGAATTGAGAGTTACTAGCTCCCTGGGTGCTAGACCACCCCCTGGTCAGTTGTTGCGACATTCCAAATGATCCAGACTTGCACGTGATATAAAT
This sequence comes from Cornus suecica, assembly GCA_963922005.1. Taxonomy (NCBI): domain Eukaryota; kingdom Viridiplantae; phylum Streptophyta; class Magnoliopsida; order Cornales; family Cornaceae; genus Cornus; species Cornus suecica. Next base: position 51,306,370 of record OY998240.1, on the reverse strand, counting down.
GAGGCATGCAACATGCACCGAAACAATATATATAACATGGTGTTGTATGAATGCAAAATGCCTCCATATGAATTAAATATGCTCAATAACACGACATCAAAGCCAAACAATCTCATATCAAGCATGCTTCACAATTTAAATCACAAAATAATTAAATTTCCATTTATCACAAAAATACTCGGGTTCTCAATTACCCCATCTATATAGCTTTTATATTCCAGCATGCTTTTAATTTAATTCCCAATAATTGTTTTCAAATTAACCAGCCTCATGGAAAATTATACTATTAAATTCACAATTTAATTTCTTTATACTTTGTGAGAAAATCAACGAGGGAACTAAAATCAAGTCTAACGTCTCTCATTCTCGTGAATCCCCTAACATATTTTTAATTTAAATAAAATATCAAGAGGGGAAAATTTATTAATCGGATTTACGTCACTCAATATCAAATATGTCCATACTGTATTTTAATTTCAGTCAAATATAACCTGGGGAGCTAATCACAGGCTCTAATTTCACACACATTTCTACACAATCCTACTTTATTCCTACTTTAATTCCAGGGGTACTACACCGCCTATTTTAATCCAATTTAAGTAGGATTTAATTTATTATAATTTTTCAGGGAATTAATTTACTTAATTTATCAAGGGAATTCCGATTCCCGACTTCATTTATCTATTTATGGGTACTCCGTAAATTCCATAAAATTCATAGATTTCTGTCTATCACTAGGAATTTAATTAAATATTTTTATTTATTTATAAACATACAACGGGGCTGTATTAACACTTTCTACGCACTATTAGTGAGTGCCAGATATGCATATATATAAATTCCCACCTAATTATATACGCTTGCAAACGGTCCCGCCGTGAACAGTACCGGCCGTGAATAGTACTCGCCGCCCAAAGTCGTCCGAAAATTATTTTTAATATGTCGAAACGACCGCCTTACCGCCCTATTCAATATAATTAAAATTCGTTAGCAATCGATAATTTAATTCGAACAAATCTACAAAAATCGAAACCGAAAATCATACGAATTTCGGATGTAATGTACACGGTACCGAGGCCGAGCTATCCTCCGAAAATCAGTCCAAACCGAGCCCGACTCGCCACTGAGTCAACCCGACTCGGTCCGAACTCGCTACTGTTCATCATCACTACGAACGATCTGCTCCACCGCGTCACCGCTGATCGTCACTACTAGCTCCGGCAAACTGTATCTGCTATCGCCGTCACCGTCGAACCACCACCCATGTCAAACCCTGGTCAACGCCTACAGGAACGCACCATCTCCCATAATCGCGCGTCATCAGCAGCTCCGGCGAACTCGCTGCTACACGCCGTCACTCCGGCGAGCTACCCACCACTTGGGTCGTCATGTCCGGCGACCAAGACCTCCAACCAGGTCGCTGCTTGGAGGAGAATAAGGAGGAAAGGTCTGGTTCGGTACCTAACAGATACACCCATTCTCATGTATATATATTTTTGGTCAATTACAAAACCAACTCTTACTTCTTACATAATTGCACAAATAACTTTCCCATTTTTCATAATTACTAAAGTAACTCTCCAATTCCTCTATTTACATGTGTGAATCTCATGTCTTGCCAATTCACACTTTAAGCCCCAAGACATATATTATATCTCTCTCTCTATATATATATATCCATTTTTCATTAATATATATATATATATATAATTGCCCATTTTGATTAATAACAAATGAATAATTATTATTATATATTTTAATTACTAGGCAATAATAATTCCACATTTTATTTATTTAATTATTAATTACTCGCATGTATACATATTCCTATGAATATATAATCACAATTAAATTCGCATAAATAAAATAAGTCCCGTAAAATATACCGGGGACACTCAAATAATTTCACGTGAGCCCATAAAATTCACCGGACTCCAAATAAATAATATAGGCCAAAATAAAACTCTGGGGCACAAATTTATCCACCAATTAAATCACCGAAAACCCCACGGTACTCTGAATAACTAATAAATTCTGGAATAAATAATTCAGCTATATAGTCGGATATAAACTAAAATAAATCCCGAATCGACTCGCAACGTATCTCACGCGATCTCGAAAAATAAATGGGATACCCGATAATCCCAAAATATATCGGAAGCCTCCAAATAATAACACATGAACCCGTAAGTCCACAGGACGCCAATCAAATAATGTAAGCCCGAATAAATACTCCGGGTTACGAAACCAATCACCGAAACCCTGAATAAAGTCTGAACTCACCGAGACTTCGAAAATCACTGGGCGTAGCCTAGTCAAAGCACTAAACTCAATCGTTGAATCTGAACCGCGTAGCCCCTAACAATAAAGCCCACGAACCAAACGCATCCTTAATAATTCTGATTTAAATTGCAACGCCGAATAAATAAAATTAACGGAGTATAGAATCTGGGGTATGAAGCCCATCCTCCGAAACATAGGGTATGTGTCACGGCGAACGCCATAAGCACTAATACGATAAACGAACTAATCGAATCAAAACCATAAATGCCGAACAAACCAAACGTGTCGTCTAGTCGAAATACTAAACGCTACAAGTTTAAACAAAATCGCATTAACACTTATCACATATGTATAAACATGAAAAACGAGTATAGCATTACAAATACACATAATCACGTAAGTCAAGCAAATAAAGCACCTAATGCCACATCAATACATAGGGCATCAACACACAGAGCACGTATATACAAACATAAATAAAACGAACGAAAGGACTATCAATACTCCTAAGCACACCAGCTAAACAAGGCATGTACTAACCCCATAACCAGGGGAAACAAAACATCGAACCCCTAAAACACTAACTACCGAACTCAAATCACTGAGTCGAAGCCTTAAACGTCAAGCGTCGAAACAAACCCATTTAGTTGATAACACCAGTTGTCAATCGTCACAACTCAACCACGTAGTCGATAATAAGAACACACATAAACGTTTCACCAAGTCCGAAATTACTAAACGTTACTGTCAAGTCACATAGTCATCATCGATACTCCACAAAGTCGTTAGGGTGGTGATCGCCAAGTCGCGCAATCGAATCCAAGCATAAACGCGAAAAATTTACTCGTAAAATACACAGAGTAACCATGACGTCATGAACAAGTGACGTCATCATTGAAAATAAATCAGGAATAATTTAGAAAAAAGGGAAAATGAAACGGGGTGTTACAGCAATCATCTTCTCTAAGCATGGACTATGTAAACCTAATACTTTATCATGCCAAATAAATACCATTATGTAGAAACCATTATTAAATCAAGGAGGTTCTTGTCCCGATTGATAAAACAAGTTGATCAAAATAAATCATTAATTCAATCTCAGCTTAAGAATAGAATCAATAAATAAATCTTATTTAGGTTATTTGTTTGGTCTCACACTACATAATCATCATATAAGTGCCCTACATCAAATTCCCCCATTTGCAATAAAAATAAATAAAATACTACATTACTCGGCTAGGATTTCGTTGGAAACCCTAGATACCGATTAGTCGCTCATGGAAAGAGGAGTCTTGGTTCTTGAGTTCTTGAGGAAGGGAGCCTCTCTCAAAGAGAGAGGCTTTTTATAAACAATGATATTCTGGAAGATATGAAAATATATCAAAATACATTCCAGTGATATTCCAGATATCTTTTCTTCATGAAGTCCACCTATATTTATAGACAAAAGTTGATGCAAAAAAATGGCATGTTCCTTGCTTGCACTCCAAGAGAACTTAGGGACTATGAAATGGCGTTGTACACAAAGTCAAAATTCTGCAATATAGTTTCGCACAGATTCCAAGAAGGTGATTTCTGAACGATCAAAAGATCCACTAATCGATCGGTGGCTCCTGAATTTTATTATTTATTTAATCCATGAATTTTCTTGCTTCAACAAATTGTACCCTGCTTTACTGACTTGTACCTTGTAGATTTAAGTGAAAATATGTTCTAAGTGTTGCTCCGAATCAGGCATATTTGTCAAAAACCTATAATTAACTAATTTTTGCATTAAGGCCCTAAAAATTTGCTTAACACACAACTTAGATAAAATACAAAATTAATATAATAAATAAACTAACAAGAGGTATATTAATTCCCAGAATATCAACTATTCTGGTCTCATCTGATTCCCAATATAAATTTTGTGATAAATTCCTATTTAGAACTAAAATAAGATTATATCCCTAGAATCTCACATCCAATTAATTATATTTGTAACACCCCGTGTTACTTTCTCTTTTTACTGAAATTAATTATAATTTAATTTCGGTAATGACGTCACTTGTTATTGACGTATTGTTTATTCTTGGTATTTGATACCTGTAAATTTTTCGCGTTTAGTTTAAAAGTCGACTGGACGACGTTACGCGAGTTATTATTCTCGACTACGCGGTTTCGATTCGACGTTTAATGATTAGTGTCTCGATTGGATGACGACACATTTTAATTGGTCGGGCTTGTTTAAGTGTTCCGACATTTGGGTTTCTACTCCGATATAATTTTAATTGGACGTCCCGTTATTATTTCGGGCTTACGAAATTATGTCTGGACGTTCCGATAATTGTTGGAATTTATTATATATATATATGTTTAATTATATATATATATATATATTGATGTGGGGTTATTTGGCAATTATAGAGAAGTTGGGGGTTAGTTATGCAATTAGTATATATATGTATAGGCATGTATACACTGATATTCTGTATCTTCCCTCACACGACAGAAACTGCAGCCTCTTTTCCCCTTCGTCATTGAGCGGCGACCATCATCTTTCCACCTTCACCTCCATGAACGCCGGCGAGAGAGAGGGAGGGAGAGAGAGGCCGGCCGGAGGGAGGCGCGGCCGGTGGTTGCAACTGGTAGCAGGGACGGCTGGAGGCGACGCGACTGGTGGTCGCCGAGGCTGTGGACGGCGGCTGTTCGCGGTGGTCGGCGAGGCTAGCAGGTGGTGGTCCGGTGGTGGCACAGTGGCAGACGCGTACGGTGGTGACGCAGCTGGAAACAGCAGCCGCGCGGCAGTCCCGGTTCCGGCTAGGCTTCGGCCATTTTTTCTGCGACCTTCCGGTGATCGGTTTGAGTCGATTTTCGGTGAGTAGCTCCGTATATTCATGGTATTCGTTATATATTAATTTCGTGATTTTAGGATGAACGATTTGCCCGGAAATCGCATTTTTAGGTTATAGATTTCATTTGGGTTATTTTAGATTTAACCCAATTAATTAACCGATTATTAATGGGCTTCGTATATATCGTATAGGTTGTCAAGACGGACATTTCGATATATTCGAAATAGTTTTTGGACGATTTTGGTCGGCGGGCTTCGTGTTCGGGCGCCGATACTGTGCTGTTTCGGACTGTTCGGTAACGTATATTTAGGTGGGAAACTTTATTTCTCACTCCACATTATTGAAGTAGTTTTGGGTGTGCAAACCCTTATTTAATTTATTATAGATATATTAAATCGTTAATTTAAATATCTATAATTCGTTTAGAATCGGAATTGGACTTAGGAATTAATTTAAGAAAATTAATTAAATTATTTCCTACGAGATTAAATATATTCCTAATTGAATTGAATAGGAATAGATGACTTAGAAATTCATTTGAGAATTAAATGAGCTAGAAGATTTGTAAACGTTGGACGTGAGAGACTTAGACGTTATTCTAGGTTCCTTTTTATTACGTGGATTATCTGTTTAAATTATTTTAAAGAAATGATAAGGGAAATTGAAATATTTTCTAAAGAATTAAGAAAATATATTTTTGATAATATGAGTTATATATGAAATTGTTTTCATATGATTTAAATGTTTTATTGTATTTTAAAGCATGAAAAGAGATTTTGAGATTTATATTACCATGTGGGTATTTTTATAAATATGATGTATTACATATTTATGATTGAGATATGATTTGATTGTACACCATGTCGTGTGAGCACATGGGTGTTGGTGCATGTAGTGCACGGTTTCACCATTGGCAGAGAGAGTTCATTTGGTGTGGTCTACTTCCTTTGTGCGTGGGGCACGAGTAGACGTTTGTGTCGGATCATCACAACAACTGGCCAGGAGGTATCACGCCTACGGACCTAAAAAGCCGGCAAATGTGAGTTAGGAGTCCAGGTAGAGGCTCATGTTCTTGACTCAAGGGTAGTCATGGCGTACGGAGTTGCATGTTGGGCTCTCGTACAACCGTCTTCCCTTTGAAGTGATAGAGAGAAAAATCACTTGGGAAAGGTCGGTGTGGTAACTCTACACTATGATGAGTGGACAGAGTTTGTATCCGTTACCCTTGGGAAGGGTGTGTTGTGTGTGAGTATCACGGGGAGTGTTGAGTCACATTACACTGCCTATTATTTATGTGATCTCGTTTAACATGTATATGTGCTATATTACATGTGTTGTTGGGGCATGCTATTTATGAATATTGTAAATTAAATTCATATTTTATAAATGCTCAGTTGAAAGTAATTAATGTGGAAGAAAATGATAATATGCCATTATAAATAAGTATAAATGAAACAAATATATTTATACTTGTTGTTGTATACCTTAGTACCCTTGGGGGAGGTTATGCGTGTTGGCATAGTGATTCGTGTGGCTAGCGGAGGCTAGTGGTGGACCGTAGGCTTGACTTGAGTTGAGGCCTTAGAGATTGTGGTTAGTAGCCTTAGAGATTGTGGTTAGCAGCCTTGTGATTGTGGTTAGTAGCCCTGTGATTGTGGTTAGTAGTTTGGTGATCGTGGTTAGTTGTGTGAACTCTTTTGAAGATGTGAGGTTAGGGATGATTTTTGTATCAATTGATAATTGAGGCCTTAGAGAAGGCGAGTGATGAGTTGTGTGAGATTTTGATTGATGAGAAGGGGTTATGATTAGGGATTTATTTAGTACTCGAGGTACCGTAGCTTGACAGTCTCGGTTCTTGTGCTTAGTTCATTCCCCTAAGCATTCCTTGTACGGTGTTTTGTACACTAGTACGTGGTCGTTGACTTGTATGTCATTCCTAGATTCCTTGGTTACGGCGTGGTGCCGAACCTCTTCCTCGTGGTATCATTTGATTTGGTGGAGTTGGAAACGGATGGTGGTCTTCCGTGAGTCCAACGTGTTGTTCTTCCTTTATTGTCCTTTTGGGCATTATAGGAATCCGTGGAGTTGTTCATTCTTATGTGGCTGTCATTTCGAAAACGGTGCTTTCTAAGTTTTGAAAGTAAACTTTTGTATTTAAAAGGAAAAACCCGTTTTCGCCTAACCCCGAATAAACGAACAGTTTTAATACTTATAAAATGATCTTGAGATCTTCATAAAAAAAAGATTTTCAACTTTTAAAAGCCGGTGATGGCAACTGACGGAGACCGGGGGCAAGACGGTCATTTTTACTGTGTGGTTTCTTAAAAGGAAAACTATTTTATTACTTTTCTTGGGATTCTGAGATTTCGGGACTTCTTTCTCAATATCTCATCTTGTAGAGTTTTGAAAGGTGTTCCATTGTTTCACCTTTGCTTCCTATCATTTCTAAGTCTCGGGTATGAGGCTTGGTGTTGTTCAGTGCACACATACAGTGTTGCCCTTCCTTTCTTCTTGGTTTTGACGTCACCACTTAGGTGATTCGAGTTGTTCCACATGTTATGGGCATGGATACCGAGTGGATTGGGTTCCTTGTCCAGGTGTTCTCCTTAAACACTTGTGGTGTTTTAACCTTGACATTGTTGTCTCGGTTATCTGTTGGTTTAGCATTGGGAAGTCTTTTCCTTTGCTTCGTTTTGGTGACCCTTAGGTGGTCGTTCTTGTGAGTTGAGGTCTTGTACTCTTAGTGAATTGATCGGGTGGTCTTGTAGCTTATAGTGCAAGTGTTAGTGATTGATTTATCCTGTTGGTGACTTGTGGACTTGTTGGAGATAGCATTGAGGTTTTCGCATAGTGTGATGATGGGGTGATCCCATCCTTGAGGTACAGACTTACTCTAGGAGAGGGATGAGATTTGTTATATATATATATATTGTATATATATATATATATATTGATGATGGTTGTGTTAGTACGCAAGGACGTGGGTGTTTTCCTTCCTGTGTTATCGGGGTGTAGGATTTGAGCCTTCCTTGGTACTATTGGTGGATTTTGTTTCCTTGTGGATATTAGAGGTGAGTGTGATCTCCTCGGTTGGATCTTCTGAATTGTGTTGTGAGTAATTGGCGATTTGTTAGACTGGATCTTAGTATCGTGTACTTAGTGTACGTTGATGAGAGTAGTGTAGACTACTGGTGTTGGGTACTTGGAGTACGAGTTTTAGAGACTCATGTTGTGTATTTATATATATATACGTGTAGATATATATATATATATATATATATATATATATATATCTTCCCTATATACTTATGTATACTCGTTTACGATAGTATATGAGCGTGTGACTTGGGTTTGCGTGGATGGGACTAGTTGGGCTATATTTATATCTTATTAGACGGTTTAGCTTTACCTAAACTATCAGAGGATGTGGTAGTTAGGATATCTTTTCCCACTGAGCTTATTTGCTCACGGAGGGAATTTCATTGGCCCCCCTGGTATTCCACGCCAGGTTGCAGGAATTATACGGCTATGGGCAGGATGCAGTGCAACGGCAGCTTCTTTTGTTTCCTTGTTACAGGTTTTGGAGTTGCGTTGGGTGATGCGGTTACGGTTGCAGCGCGACTGGGTTTGGGGACGGTAGTATTCTTCTTTCAGTTTCTCTACCCATTGTTATGGGATTGTTATGTATTTTCTTTTGGGAGCCAGTCTGTTGGCATATCCCTGTTGATGTATCTTTTATTTCCTGTAATTATTCTTTCAGGATGTATTGTATCTATTCCGCACAGTTTGGTGCTCTTCTGTATTTTTATTCGAGCATTTGTGGCTCTGTTGATGTTAGAGGGTTTGGAGGGGTTTTGGTTCCTTTCCACTACCTCGGCCCTATTAGGATTGATGAATGTGGGGCTTGGAAGCCATTGTGATTATTGAATTGCTATTGGCAGGTTCTTGTGTTGTGGTTGTTGTCCGGATGTTCCATTTACAAACGGAACTCTGCCGGATTTTCGTTAGATTCCGCTGCTTTGTTTATTATCCATTTGGGTATTAAATATACCATTTCTACCATTAACCCATGTGTTTTCTTGGTTAATGATGTCTTAGTTGGTCATTTGTATTAAGGATCACATCCTGGATTCCTCGGATGTCCCTGTTCGGGAGTCTTAGGAATTTAGGAGCGTGTCAGTTGGTATTGGAGGATGTTAGTGAGTTTCTAGCATTCTACTTGACATGGAGTATATTTTTATTGTTATTCCATGTGTCTCTTCGTTATTGTTGACTCTAGTAGTCGCTTGGTTTGTGTCACCCTTTAGGGGCGTGACAGCATGGTATCTGGGCATTCATTGCAACCCTTTATGGGTGTTGGATGACTGAATGTCTTTTGGTTCTCGTTTCTTTTTACTTCCGCAATCACTCCCTTACCTCTTAGGCTCGGGTTTCGGAGTCCTAGGAAATTGGGGCGTGACAATATTAATTATCTCCCCGTAGGACAAAGTTAACTCTTCAACTTCATATAAAACAAGAAAAATATATCATTTGTGAATAACAACACATGTGAACAATTAATTCAACATAATTTATATATATATATAACTGTAATTAAAATAACACTTCCTTACTTTATTTCAATGCCGAGAACACTAAGTTACCACTAGGGTTGTTCAAAACCGGTTCCGGTTCCGACCGGAAGCGGAACAGAACCTATTTTTTCGGTTCCTGAAAAATTGGAACCGGAACCGGAACTGAAAATCTAAGGAACCGAACCGGAACCGAACCGGAACCGAACCGATTTTTCGGTTCCGGTTCGGTTCCGATTCCTTTTATCCCTTTTTCCTAAAAATAAAAACACAAAAGATTATATAATCAATAATTTAGAGTATTTGAAAATTGAAATATTACAAACCCAAAATCAAATGTATAATTAGTGGAATGAATATAATTATCTCAAAATATTACATCCCTAAAGTTACAATTGTCTTTTAATAATAAAACAAACATTTGCATTTGAAAATTACAAAAAAAAAAAAAAAAACCATTCCTTAGTCGGAATTTGACACGGCTGCTAAGTCTCGACTTTCATCTCAAAACAAAAGAGATTCCCATCCTGTTTGGAATCCTAATGGCATGTTGACATATAATCTGCATTACATAATAAATAAATACAGATTGGACAATGTTAAAACTTGAAAGTAATTAAAAAAAAAAAAAAAAGATTGGATAGTAGCATACTAGTGTTGTTCAACAACACTGCTAGTGTTACACTAGAAATAACATTATGAGGGTTAAGTTGGCATAACAAAGAGCTTTGAGAGATGAGACTTGGAATAAATGCTAGGGTAAAATGCACCCCCCATAAAAATGTATACACAGTTACTACGAATATGCTTTAAAAAGACCAATAAATCTGTCCAGTGCATGTGGCAAGTTGTATAAAACGTTTCTACAGCATAGTACACTTACATCCAAAAAACATCTGCAAAAAGTAACCATATAGTTTTTAAGTCGAGAATTTTAAAAATACAAAAATAAAAAATAAAATGTAAAAATACTGGAATATTAGTAAAAAAAGAGAGAAAAGTAAGAACAGAGGACTGCATGTGTGTGTATCTGAGATATAGATATACAGAGAGGGAAAGAGAGGCGAGGACAGAGGACTTTGTGTTGGGTGTGTGTGAGAGAGAATTTAAAAACACCACAGTAAGAACCAAAAGCATAACATATGATCAATCTGTAAAAAGAAACATATCACATATGGTAAAGCCCAAAACAGAGCAACTGAAAGATCAAATTATAACTTACTTTGTCACCTTGGAACAATACTAGCAGTAGCATTATTCAAAATATGAATGATTTAGGGCATCATCTGATATAAGTTATATCATATATTAATATATGATGTATAAAAATTAAAATATGAATATATTATATATGAATATGATATTAATATATTGTTAATAGTTAGGGGCCTTAGGCTAACTAAGAGAATCTCAGAGAGATGGATCAAGCCCAATTCAAATTTATTAACAATTATTTTCAGGCCCAATTCAAATTTATTATAAAAACAAATTAAAAATTAAAAAACAAAACCGGTTCCGGTTCAGAAGGTTAAGAACCGGAACCGAACCGAAATTTTCGGTTCTTGAAAATCAAGAACCGGAACCGAACCCTTAGGGAACCGAACCGAAACGAACCGCCGGTTCCGGTTTGGTTCCTGAACAGCTCTAGTTACCACCATGACCTCTTTTGAAATTCTAAATTCATTACATATCAAATAACCACACACATCTACCTTTTATGATTGAGTAACACTAACACCACTATATGCACATATATAAAGTACTTAGCATATTCGAATATAGTCCTGTAAATTTGCATGTGGTTGTCACCCGTTAGAAGCATGCTCTACGAACTAAATATAACAACAATATCGCCAATCAAACTAGGACAACAATTTTAACATGCCTCACATAAATCATACAACACACACATACATATATTGTAACACCCCATGTTATTTTTCCAATTTTCTGGAATTATTCCCGATTTATTTTCGGTGGTGACGTCACTTGTTTATGACGTCATGGTTATTCTCGGTATTTTACGAGTAAATTTTTCGCGTTTATGTCTTGATACGATGGGATGACACGACCATTATCTTATTGACTACTTCGTGGATCTTCTTTAGCAATTACGAGAATTAACGGTGAATTTAATGTTTCGAACTTAGTGAAACATTGACGTGAATCCTTATGGTCGACTAAGTGGATTCATTTAGACGCTCGACTTTTAGTGCTTCGACTGGGTGGCGGTACGTTTTGTTGACCGACGTTAAAGCTTTCGACTTAGCTGTGCGAGTTCGGCATTTAGTGCGTTAGGGGTTCGACGTTTTGTTTTCCCTTCTAATGGGATTAGTATGTGTTTCATTTAATTGACGTGCCTTGTTTAGTTGACGTACTTTGTGTTTGTATGTGGGTGCCCCTATCTATTATTTGATTTGTGTGCTTAGGGGTATTTGTATTACCTTGTTCTTTTTCCGTGCTTATATGTATGTGATACGTGTTATTGGATTAATTTGGATTGATATGGTTTTTTTTAATTACTGTTCGAATAAGTTACGTGCCTTAGTTGTTTGGATTAGTGACGACTTCGGTGATTCGGTAGTTGAGTGTCGTACCGAAGTATTTATTCTGATTGTTGTTATTTATTAGTTATCCGTAGAGTTTACGGGGGCACATAATATAAATCTCTAGGCAATTAGTGTTTTAATTTGGTTTATATAAATATTCAAACTCGATTTTATAACCGAGTTAATTATTCCAGATTTTATTCGTTATTCGGAGACCGTGAGTTTTTTTCGGTGATTTAATAAGTGGATGAGTTTCGAACTCCGACATATTTATTTAGGCTTATATTATCTATTTTGTGTCTCGTGTATTTTACGAGTTCATGCATTATTAATTTTTGGTTTCCGGTATTTTTTCAAAACATTTCCACATTATTATTATTTCATAAGTTTAAGGAAAATTGAATTATTATTATGATTAATTATGAAAAGGGAGACTTGATAAAGAAGCGGGATTAGTTGTAATTAAAGACCATTCAAGGGTCACAAGTGTAATTATCTATATATATATGGATACATGGGGGTTATTATGTGATTATGGAAAATGGGAAAGTCACTTGTGCAATTATGGAAAAAGCAAGAGTTGTTTTGGTAATTAGCCTAAATATATATACATATGTGTATTTTGGAGAGAGACACACACAGCCCGGTCAACTCTTCTTCTCCATCTCTCATTCACGCAGCCACGATCTGCGACTTTTTTCTTCTCTTCAATGATCGCAGCAGTTACTTCTCTTTCTTTATTCTTCCATCTCCACCCGGTCGAGAGGGAGAAGAGAGAAGCTGACCTCGCAGTCGATTGATGAGAGAGCACCGATGGCGGCTCGATTTGCAATGGTCGCCGGTGGTTGTGGTTGAGAGGGATGACAATGGTGACGATGGTAGTTTCTGATGTCAGTGTTAATTATGACTACAGTGGTGGCGCGGTTGGGGGAGATGGAGTTGCGATCTGGTTATAGTTGGAGCTCGTCGACAATGGCTGAAACGGTGATAGCGGTGGCTAACGTGGGTGTTAGTCATGCGATGACTGATGGTAGTCGCGGCTGCCGAAGTCGTTTATGGCAGCGATTAGTCCCGAGTTTGGCCGAACTGAGTTGGGTCGACTCAGTGGCAATTCGGGCTTCATTTGGCGTGAAATTTTGAGGATAACTTATTCTCAATGTCGTACATGATATATCTGAATTTGGTGCGAAACCGTTGAGCGGTTTGCCGGGAATTTCAGATTTTAGGTACGATTTTTTGGTTTGGTTTTCGTTAGATTTGTTCAAATTTATTTATTGATTGCTAACGGGTTTCAACTATATTGAATAGGATGATAAGGCGGTCGTTTTGACATATTCGAATTAATTTTTGGGCGAATTTGGTCGGCGGGCTCTATATTCGGGCGCCGACACTGTTCACGGGGGATTGTTCGGGACTGTTTGTAAGCAATTAAAATAGGTGGGAATTTACATATATATATATATATATATATATATTCTTATATATATGCATATCTGACACTCACTAATAGTGCGTACAAAACGTTAGTACATCTTCGTTGCATGTTTATGGGAAAATAAAAACATTTAATTAAAATTCCTAGTGATACACGAAAATCTAAGAATTTTATAAAATTTATAAAATACCTATAATTGGATTAATTGATGTCGAAACTAGAAATACTTCGAATAAATTAAATTAGAAGGTGTATGTGGACGTAGATCCGGTTAATTGAGTTTCCTCTATTATTTATATTTTATTGAAATTAAAAATATGTTAGGGGATCCACGAGAATGAGGGACGTCAAAACTTAGACCTGATTTTAGTTCCCTTATGGTTGATTTTCCCTTAAATTATAAAGAAATTGGATTGCGAATTTAAATTGTCTAATTGTCCTTGGGGTGGATTAAATTGAAAACAATTATTGGAAATTAAATTAAAAGCGTGCCAGCATATAAAATCTATAAAGAGTGGGTAATCAAGAACCTGAATATTTTTGAGATAAATGAAGTGATTTACTGTATAATTTAAACTGTGAAGCATGCTTTGTATGAGATTGCTTGGCTTTATGTCGTTTTATTGAGTATATTACATTCATGTGGAGGCATTTTGCATTCATACAACACCGTGGTGTATATATTGTTTCGATGGGAGTTGCATGCCTCATTTATATCATGTACATGTATGGATTGTTTGGAATCCTTAGAATTTGGGAGTGAGGACATATGTCTCACTTGCCGGTTCCGGACGGACTTGTGGTCTCCGTACTCTATTTGGCGATACTCACATTTCCTTGTGCGGGCCAGTTAACCCCAAAAGTGATCGGTTGAGATTCCTGGTTATTTATTTGACCCTCATATAGACAGGGTTGCACTTGAGTTGTATTTGCATGGTCATAAGCATTGGCATTGCATGGATATTGATGTTGAGATTATTTGTTATTATTGCTTATTGATATTGAGCAGGTTATGTCTGAATTTTAATTAGAGATTTGTATTATTCTCTTGGGCGTTAGGGCATGGTGTTTGTGATTGATATTTTAATCGTGGTTAAATTACTGAATTTCCCTGTGTAAAGGAAACAGTGAAAACTTAAAGTTAAAAGGTAAAAAGTGAAAAAGGGATTATTAAGAAGCCATGGTTTGCGATTATCTTTGGTAGTTATGGAAAAACTAAGTGAAAGTGACCTTGGGGCGTAAGGGTTCCCCGTATGTTAGGCTCTAGTTGAGCTGGGTAGCAATATATTGAGACTTAGTTGAAATTGTGATCTTGACCACATAGGCCTTTGTGATTGGTGATTAATATCATCTCAAGATGATGGATAGACCTCTCCGGTAGTGTGGAGTATTGTTCGGGTAAGGGTCGGATAAAGCTCATTAGTTTGACCATGTTCCCTTAACTTTTGTAAGTTTGAGTTTATCGCTCATTCTCCCACTTTGACAGTGTATGAGTTACAGACGGTTCTTAGTCGTGTTTATTGAAAATCTCTTCCCGTAAGTACTCTTATGAAGTTAGTGAATTCAGGGCATGGTTTGTCCCGTTCTTGAAACCTCGGTTATGGTTCGGATATTTGGAGTCAAATATTTAAAGTTTTGACGTCAGGAGAATCAGCAAATACCGGGGTATGACGTCATAAAAAAAAGACAACCGAAATCAACGATAACATCGAAATACATGGAATAGGAATGAAAATGAAGTATTCCATGACACCTGAGTGATAGAACCTCAGTAAAGAAATTCTACCAAAAATCCGGCAGAGTTCCGTTTGTAATTGGAACATCCGGACAACTCAAATTCAACACAACACGGAAACCTGCCCAGAATAAAAAGAATAAAGCAATGGCACGTAGCCCAACATTCCAGAAACCTAATAGGGCCGAGGTAATGGAAAAGAACACCAATACCTCTCCGAAACCCTTCTAGAAATCAATAGAGCCCCAAATGCTCAAATGAAATTATAAAGAAAATCAAATGGCGATGCCAAAAAGGTATAAAGGCACCCCAAAAACAACAAACACCGACTGAGCCACCGAGCTCAAATAAGAATACAGGAAATCATACGGAAGTGCCGAAATGATACAATGGCACCCCGAAAATAACGAATACATGAACTGAATAGAGATACAATATGAGGGAATCTGCCAACAACCTGGCTCCCAAGATAATAAAATAATAAACAAACGTAACTACGGAAAGAATAACAAGACTACCGTCCCAAATCACCCGTGTCGTCGCTGCCGAGCATAATCCTTGCTGCGTCCACCTGCAAACCTGAAAATGTTTTGTGTGGGGGGTGAGCAAAAAACCACGTGCTCACCATAATATCAAAACATCACACTCATAGCCGTCTAGAAAATGCTAACCATCCCGTGTGCATGCATCTATCCTAGGTTAAGCTACCGTCTCCCATGGCACCCCCGCCAACCCGAGACACCCAACAATAACCTCACAACTAATCTCGAAACTACTCAAGAGTCGTAAAACATAACAGCTCATAAGATATATCTACCACTCGTATATACGCATATCAAATCATCATATATATATATACACACACACACATATATATATAAGTCATGTAACAGCTAATCCTAACACCTGATGTAGGAAGGCACCCAGTCGAATACATACTCTCATCTAGAGATACAACCAAAACTAGCTATCTATCAGTCCGTGCACCTAGCACGCTACTCAAGGTTCCTATGAGGTATATAGGTCACTCCTTAAGACTATCGAAAGGGAATAACCATTCTTCTACGTACAACAACCAGTGAACCAACCCGTTCACTCGAAGAAACCTAAAAAGGGAAAGTCCTATCTCCACATCGGATTCGGTAACCAACCGAACTATCTCTAACTCACACTGCCTATCAAGGCACTAAAAAGGGCACAGATCAACAAGGTCACCTCTAACTCATACCGCCTATCGAGGCGCAAGAAAGGGTTACTGGAGTCATTTAGTCCCAAACAGATGCCATGGCCCTCGGGTTTTTAAAGAAAAATGTTGAACCCCGAAGGATTCAACCGGTTTTTAAGAAAAAGTTAGGCCCGGTCAAATCATATTTGGTTCCAATGCCTCTTAACCCAACCAAACACTAGGAATCGCACTATGTGTGCTTAACTTAATCTCACTTCTCTTACCCGAGAAGATCAACAGACAAACACGAATGATCATAATTCTTACTTTAAGGAATGATACCGTAGAAACACAGGTTCGGGTTAAAACCCAAGGAACAATAACACAGGGGAAATGAACTACTATAGTTCCACCGAACATCACCTCAAAGTCACATTCAACAAATCCTCAAGGGTTCTAAGACCTTCAACTTAATATAGGAACTTATAAACAAATTCTCAAGGGTTACCAAACCAACACCGGGATTCAAGTGTTCCTCGGAACAACTAGGAGGAATCTGAAATAATCAAACTCTAAAAACATCTCAAGATCTCAGAATTGACCTCAAGTCTCAAGAACAGGACAAACCATGTCCAGAGTTCACTAACTTTATCAAGACATATAGGAAATGAGATTTTCGAGGCACACAGCTTAAAGCCATTTACTACTCGAAACACTTTTAAAGTGGAAGGGTGAGCGACAAGCTCAACATACACAAGCTAAGAGAAACAAGGTCAGACTACGAGTCTTACCCGACCTTTAACCTGAACAACTCTCCCCACTACCGAAGTGGTCTAACAATCCTCCAGTGATAACACTAATCACCAATCACAAAGGCCTATGTGGCCAAAGGCACAACCACAACCAAGTCTCAATATACGTCTAGCCAACTCAACTCAACTCCAACTCAAGGGGAAAACAATTAATTATTAAAACCCTTTTCATATATATATATCCACGTAATCACCTGGAACACCTGCCAACCGTGGCTCCACTAATCCAGGTTTTTAATTATCGTCAAACTTTCTTTCTTTCTTTACAATTTTAAATCTTTAAATATTCATTATATTTTAACCACAGTTAAAATATTAATTACAAACACCGCGCCTTAGCGCCAAAGAGAATAATACGGATATTTAATTACTACTCCAACATCACATACTCAATATCGATAATCAATAAGAACAGGCAAACACATATCCAATAAATGTCCCATATGGATGTAAATGCCATGACAATGCAACTCCAATGCAGCCCTAGCCACTAATATCCAGGAATCCTAAACCGTTCACTGCTGGGGCAACAAACCCACAACATGAAGGGTGGGCGTCGCCAAAGAAAGTGCGGATACCACGACCGCGCGGAAAACCGGTAAGTGAGGCCCAAGCCCTCACCTCCAAATGTCTAGAGAGTTGAGAGTTACTAGCTCCCTGGTGCTAGACCACCCCTGGCCAGTTGTTGCGACATTCCAAACGATCCAGACATGCACGTGATATAAATGAGGCATGAAACATGCACCGAAACAACATATATATATAACATGGTGCTGTATGAATGTCAAATGCCTCCATATGAATCAAATGTGCTCAATAACACGACATCAAAGCCAATCAATCTCATATCAATCATGCTTCACAATTTCAAATATACAGTAAATCAATTTCCATTTTATCACAGAAATAATCGGGTTCTCAATTACCCCATCTTTATAGATTTTATATTCTAGCATGCTTTTAGTTTAAGTCCCAATAATCATCGACTAATAGAGCCCACCTCATGGGAAATTAGACAATTTAATTCACAATTTAATTTATTAATGATTTCCGAGAAAACCAACTAGGGAACTAAAATCACGCTATACATCCCTCATCCTCGTAAATACCCCCTATCTTATTTCAAATTTCAATAAAATATAAATAAAAGATGAAATATTTATTAAACGGCCCTACGTCCCTCAATCTCAAATCTGCCCCGCTCCCACTGTATTTTAATATCAGTTACATAAAATCCGGGACCTAATCACAGGTTCTAATTTTACACAAAATTCTATAAAATCCTACTTCAAGTCCGGGGGTACTAAACCACCTAATTTAATCCAAATTTAGTAGGATTTAATTTCTTAAAAATTCTCAAGGAATTAATTTATTTAATTTCCGCACGAATTTCCAATTTCATTCTCCTTTAATACATTTACGGGTACTCCGCAAATTCTATAAAATTCCTAGCTATTCGTCTACCACTAGGAATTTAATTTCATGCTTTTATTATTTATAAACATACAACGGGACTACTTAGCATTTTCTATGCACTATTAGTGAGTGCTAGATAAATATATATATATATATATAAAATTCCCCACCTAATTAAATACGCTTACAAACGGTCCCGCTGTGCCGCGAATAGTGCTCGCCGCTCAAAGTCGTTCGAAATTTTTTTTTTTTTTTAGTATGTCGAAACGACCGCCTTACCGCCCTATTCAATATAATTAAAATTCATTGGCAATCAATAATTAATTCGGAACAAATCTACAAAAATCGAAATCGAAAACCATACCGAAAATCTGAAATTTTCGGCGAACCGCTCAACGGTTTCGCTCCAATTTCGGATATATCGTACATGGTACCGAGGCCGAGCTATCCTCCGAAAATTAGCCCAAACACAGCCCAACTCGCCACTGAGTCAGCCCGACTCAGTCCGACTCGCTACTGTTCATCGTCACTACCAATGAGCTGCTCCACTGCTGGCCGTCACTACCAACTCCGGCATCATCCCCAACTCCGGCAAAATTAGCTACTAATTGAAACCCCAGGTCGAAGGCGACCCTATCAGCAGCAACCAACTTCGCACCAGGGTGCGATACCCTCTGCACTAGGGCGCCGCTGCTCCTAGCCGTGGCCGTTGCCTCTGGCTGTAGCCGTCCTTCAGGCCGGCGACTTACCACCAGGTCGAAGCTCTCTTCAATTCCTCACGCGATTCCCCTCTTCGAAAAAACCCAGCCAGGTCACGACTCAAGCTACGACCCAGCCACCGAACTTCAATTCCCTCTCTCTCCCGATCGTCTCTCTCTCTGGTCTCTCCTTCTCTCAAACGATCGACAACATGGCGAAGGAGCTGTAGTCGTCAATCGATGATGAACCAGAAAAAAAATGGGCGAAGTCGCTCAATGAAGGAGAAGAGAAACGGTGCTCTGTCATGTGGGTGTTTGTGATTACAGAACATATACATATATCTGAAAATGTATGACTCATATCCGTGTGTATAAGCATAAATGTGGAATCTGATTGTGTAGAAGGTTCACGAATTCTCCTCTCAAATATACCGATAATACATATATGTATTTTCATTAGTTATATATATATATACATATATATATATATATATCCAGATATACATATTCTCTCAATTAATAACATGTATACTAAATCCCGAAAATATATTGGGAATCCCCCATTAATATAACACTTGCCCGAAAAATAAACGAAACTCCAAATAAATATTTATAACTAAAATAAATAATCTAATGTATGAAACCCATATATATTTAATCATAATTAAATTCATATAAATAAAATAAGTCCCGTAAAATATCCTGGGGACACTCAAATAATTCTACGTGAGCCCATCAAATTCACCGGACTCCGAATAAATAATATAGGCCCAAATAAAAACTCCGGGGCACGAAAATCATCCACCAATTAAATCACCGAAAACCCCATCGAACTCCGAATAATTAATATAATCCGAAATGAATAATTCGGTTATATAGTCGGATATAAATATTTATAAAAACCAAACTAAATCACTAATCGCCTAGCGGTTTATACTACACGCTCTCGTAAACTCTACAAAGAGTCAAGAAATAATACAAGTCGAAATAAACGCTCCGGGTACGAGACTCAACTACCTGGTCATCGGAGTCGTCACTAACCCAATCGAATCAAAAACCATAAATATCGAACAAACCCAACGTGTCGTCAAGTCGAAGTACTAAACGCTATAGGTTTAAACAAAATCGCATTAACACTTATTACGTACGTATACAGATGAAGAACAAACAAGATAATACTAATACATTTAAGCACGTAAGTCATACAACTAAGGCACATCAATACACAGAGCACGTATATACAAACATAAATAAAACGAGCGAAATGACTATCAATACTCCTAAGCACGTCAGCTAAACAAGGCACGTACTAACCCCATAACCGGGGAAACAAAAACGTCGAACCCCTGAAGCACTAACTACCGAACTCAAATCACTGAGTCGAAACCCTAAATGTCAAGCGTCGAAACAAACTCATTTAGTCGATAACCCAGATGTCAATCGCCACAACTCAATCACGTAGTCGATAATAAGAACACACGTAAGCGTTTCACTAGGTTCGAAATACTATCGTCACGTCCAGCAACGTAATAGCTACAGAATTCCACGAAGTCAACGAAGAGAAATCATATAATCGTGTTGTCGAATCCTAAACTCACGTCAACGTTTCACCAGTTCGAAACATTAAACTCGCCGTCAATTCTCGTAATCGCCAACGACAATCCACGAAGTAGTCAACAAGTCAATAGTCGCGTCATCCCGTCGTATCAAGACATAAACGCGAAAAATTTACTCGTAAAATACACAGAAGAACCATGACGTCATGAACAAGTGACGTCATTACCGAAAATAAATCGGGAATAATTCAGAATAAATGGAAAATGAAATGGGGTGTTACATTAAAGCTTGGGGATTTTTATAAAACGTGTTTTTCGTTTACCCCGAGACTTGTTAACTATTTTTGGAAAGACAGGAGTTAAATACCTGTTTTATAAAATATGTTTTGAATTCTCAGTATCGGGAATACCGGTAGAAATCTATTTTTGAAAGAAATTTCAGAAAATTGCATTTTAAATTGTTTTGTAACAATTGGTGAATTAGGGCACGGATTGCCCCCTGTTCTAGAGATCTCGAAGTTATTTCCGAGATCTCGACATCGTTAGAGGTCGATAAATCCAGGTTACTCCTGGTTTGTTGTTTGGGATTCCTTCCTGTGCTCGATTTTGTTTGGGCATTCTTTCAGGATTATTTTTATAAATTTTTAAATAAATGTTAAAGGTTTTAGGACCAGATTTGAAAGAAGTTTAAAAGTGATTTTAAAATGGTTGTCAGTTTGAACTCTAGTAGTTCTTCTTTCTCCTATAGTTATTCCTTAGGTTTGAGCCCGGACTTGTGATGTTGAGTTATGCATACCTAGTATGATTCATGTTGTTTCTTTTGGGTTCGGAGACGTTGGAACCAAACAGATTTGACCGGGTCTTAACTTTTTCTTAAAAATCGGTTGAATCCTTCGAGGTTCAACGTTTTTCTTTAAAAAACATCCGAGGACCATGGCATCTGTTTGGGACTAAATGACTCCAATAACCCTTTCTAGTGCCTAGATAGGCAGTGTGAGTTAGAGATAGTTCGGTTGGTTACCGAATCCGGTATGGGGATAGTATTTTCCCTTTTTATGTTCCTTCGACTAAACGGGTTGGTTCATTGGTTATTGTAAGTAGAAGAACTGAATTAAAGATATAAATAGAGATAGCGACTTTCTCTCTAGGAATGATTTGATAGCAATGCTAATTATGGGCAATGATCGAGTTGTGGACATGGTTATGATGATTCACTTTCGGTAGTCCTAGTGAGTGGTCTATTTACTTCCTAAGAACCTTGAGCAGCGTGCTAGGTGCACGGTATAGTAGATAGTTAGGCCTTATTATATCTCTAGATGAGAGTGGAGTTCAGATTGGTTATCTATTGGCCTAGGTGATAGGCTTAGTTATTTACAAGACGTTATATATATATGTATACATGTGTTGTTTATATTTTTGTTGATTTGTAGTTCTTATGATATCCGTAGTGTACTTGAGGTTAGTGATGAGGTTATTGATGGGGTCTCAGATTGGCGGGGTGCCATGTGAGACGATTGACTGGCCTAGGATAGATGCATGCACACTGGATGGTTAACTAGACATCTATGAGTGTGATGTTTTGATATTATGGTGAGCCCCCGAGGTTGTGCTCACCCCCAAACAAATTATAGGTTTGCAAGTGGATGCAGTACGGTGTGTTCAGCGACGATGGTACGGGTGATTTGGGGGGTACTCAATTAGTTTTGTTCCTTATTATGTAGTCATACTTGTGTATTCTTTTATTCTCTTGGGAGCCAGGCTGTTGGAAGATTCCCTTGTGTTGTATCTTCAGTCTGTGTATTTATTATTTTCGGGGTGCCTTTATATCATTTCGGCACTACCGTATGATTTTCCGTATTCTTATTTGAGCATTTGGGGCTCTATTAATTTTAGAGGGGTTGTGTAGAGGTATTGGTGTTCTTTTCTACTACCTCGGCCCTAGTAGGTTTCTGGAATGTTGGGTTGCGTGCCATTGATTTTATTTTTGTTCTTATGGGCAGGTTGTTCTATTGTGTTGATTTTGGGTTGTCCGGATGTTCCATTTACTAACGGAACTCTGCCGAATATTCGTTAGAATTCTTTGTTGAGTTTTTATCATTCTGGTGGCAGGGAATACCTCATTTTCATTCCTATTCCATGTATTTCAGTGTTATTGTGGATTTTGATTATCATTTTCAGTGGCGTCATACCTCGGGATTCGCTGATTCTCCTGATGGGAAGTCTCAGGAATAACGGGGCGTGACGTATACATATGTTCATCAATTTTAATCAAAGAAGCAAGATTCAATCAAATAGCAATTAGTTTAAGCAATAATGGCACATGCGCTAATGAAACCAAAAATTAAAGAGAATTAAATTGCCCTACCTCAGGCTTGTGAGAGAATTCTAAGGTCCACCATGCAAGACTCAACCCACCCCACGGCATAGGAGTGATGTTTAGAAAGTCCACGCTGTTGAAAGCTCCCTTTTCCCCACAACGATTCAACCTAAACCAAAAGTTGCCGGAAAGCAACCGCCGAAAAAGTGGTCGAACCAAAAACTGAACCAATTAACGGGACTACCTCAATGTCCTAAACAAGAATTCCGAAGTCAAATTACATAGGTCAAGGTTAAGTAGTTGAAATTGAAGAGAGAATTTGTAGAGTTTTAAAATAGGGAAATCCAAAATTGTTGAAATTACTCACAGATCCTTACACCATTGCATAGCCTAGGTTGCGAGGAACATTCTTTTAGTCTGGGTCATAAGCCAATTCGGACTGGAAGTGGAAGAAATTGAGGAAGAGATGAAGTTGGTGAGAAAGAAGTGAGAACCAGACCTCTTTCCTCCTCCTCTGTGTGACCAAGTGTGTGTGTGTATTATGTGGTGTAAAATGAAAGAAATAGAAGAAATATCCTTGGTTTCTAGAAGCTTCTCCCAAATATACCAAAATACCCTTAAACACACTTAATTCACTAAAACGTCCCCAATTACGATACCGTGAACCCAAAAAAATAAACGGAACGCCAAATAATTAAAATGAACTAAAATAAATACTCTTGTGTATAAAACCCAACCATCAGACCCATCGGTTATGTCCCGGGTCCCCTGAATGACCAAAACAAATAATGTAAAATACGGGAACTAATCCCAAGACATCAACTCCAATGCTCAAACGTACTTTAAACCATACAAGGAAAATTAAAAATGACAAAACTCCCATGGAATCCTTACAAGGAAACTAAAAAACGACACATCTCTTGACGTCACAAACCGAAACAAAACGAAAAAAAATGGTTTGTAAAATGAGAAAAATAACGGGATGTTACATAGGAGGTTCTTACTCCTAATGATAAAACACAGTTGTTCAAGATAAATTATTAATTCAATCTCAGCTTAAGAAGAGAGTTAACAAGAAATCTTATTTAGGTAATTAGTTCGGTCTCTTACTATATAATCATCATATAAGTGTTCTTTAGCTTCCCCTCTTTGCAATAAAATAAATTAAACTTCTACATTACTCGACTAGGGTTTCGTCAGAAACCCTAGATACCGGCTAGCTGCTCATGAAGGGAGAAGACGGTATCACTGATGTGGCAACCATCTTCATGATTGGTAGTTGGTTCTTGAGTTCTTGAGAGGAGCCTCTCCCTAAAAAGAAAGACTTTGTATATGAATATGTCAAAGATATTCCAAGATATATTCAAAATTATCTATTCTTCATGAAGTCTTCACATATTTATAGACAAAAGTTGGTGCAGATATGGTATGTCTTTTCTTGCACTCCAAGAGGACTTGGTGTGGGGACCAAGTATTAGAAGTGAATGAACGATTCTTCTCATTGATATACTTGTACACAGATTCAGAATTCTATAATATAAGTTCGCACATATTCTAGTGTCGACTACTATCGATCGATCATAGGTTCCACCGATCGATCGGTGGTTCCTGAATTTTGATATTTATTTATTATGCGAATTTTTGCTTCAGCCACTTGTACTCTGCTTCACCGACTTATGCTTTGCTCTAAATTGAGTGCATGCTCACAGATTTCTAAATACAATTTCTCATGACATTTTGCATTCATGCATTTAGTAATAGGGTCATGCATAGTAGATATTTCTGTTACTATGAGAATCTGGATATGATCTGATAGAGCTCTCTATGTTGGAGTTTATTTTTGAGTACTTCATTGCATCTCTCTAAATTGTTGGTATTGCAAATATACTCTATTTGCTTGTCATTTCAGTGACAAAAAAGGGGAGAAGTATTAAGGGGGAGAGATTGTTTGGTTAAAATTGTTTGACTAAGAGGGAGAAGTATTTAGCAAGGGGAGTTTATTCTCATGGGGAGAATGATGATCATTATGTGTGCATTTTTGTTATGATTTTTTGATGATCCTTATGTTGGTTTATATATGTTTTTCACACTTGCGTTTAATGGTTTGTCCAGTGTTGTGGTTACAGGATTGGTCGTTATGAAAGCAAGGTGACAGTTTATATCTATGTTTGTTGGTGTGTGTTCATAGGTATATATGTTATGTTTGTGAGGCTATATTGTAAAACATGGTTTTGTCTCAGAAATGCCAAGGGGGAGATTGTAAGAACATATTTGAATATTTTTTATTTATGACATGTTCTAGACAATAACCATATTGAGTGTTAGATAGGTTGGTTTGCTATCAATAATATCGATAAGCTTCGTGAAAGGCAAAATCAAGCATTGAAGTAATGAAGAATACAAGTGAAGCACGAAAGTGAGCATATTGAAGAAAAATGTCTCCTGGAGGGCGAAAATGACATTACAACAATTGTGAAGAAAAGTGGTTTTAACAAAAATGCCTACGCTTTCAGTTTCAAAAAGTGACTAGAAAACACTGTTTACACTTGGACCTACGCTTGAAGCATAGGCCCAGTATGCTTCAAGCGTAGCTGCGGCAAGGTTTTTTCTGAATTTTGCTATGATGTCCGATTTACCCATGGGTTGGTTTTATGATTTGTCAACGACTTATATACATCAAAGTGCATGGTATATACATGATATTAACCAGAATATAGGGTTTGGAAGTGAAATCGAGAAAGGGAAAACTTAGGGTTTGAATCATCATGGTCTATAAATACCCAAGTCTACAACAAGAGGAGGCACATCTTTAGGAATTATCTGCAAGTTTTCTACAGCTTCATCTTCTTTTTCTACAGAGATATACATATGGTGAGAGAATATTATTGAGTGATTAGAGATACACAAGTTCTCTCTTGTTATTGGACGTCTTCAATCATGATTCTACATTGACGATTTCTATGCACGGTTGAATGGTACAGTTGCTGAAATTTTCACACACCGTTTATAGCAACGTGGTTACGTTGATCCATTGAAGAAACGGAGTCATCTGTGTGCAGAGATCGAAGCAAGAGGCTTCGTGGTGATTTTGATGTGTTAAGAAGTAGAGCCATCAGAGTACAGAGATCGAAGCGAGAGCTTCATGGAACGCGAGTGGATCTAAATTTTCAGACGTCGAGTGAAGAACAACAAATTACAGCGGTTGTAAGTTCTGTTTTCATAGAGTTTGTACAAATTCTCTGATTCATAGTGCATCGATACCCAAGCATATCCGTGGTTTTTTCTTGGAGTCTTTCCAAGGTTTTCCACGTAAAAATCTCTGTGTCTTTTGATGATTTAAATTTCTGCACGTATATTCATATTTGCTTGATTGATCTGTTTTGAGATTTGAATTGGGAACTAGGGTTTGTGACTGTTTAAAATCGAATTTCCGCTAAATAATTTTATTTGATCATAAAATTGACAAAAGCCTATTCACCCCCCACTAGGCTGTTTTCACTATCGTCTAGGTAATTTCAATCAAGTTGTCATTTAATACACAAGGATAACATTTTCATTCATTTAACATGCTTATATCTCAATTAAATCATTTAAATCACAAGGATACATTCTCTTGCACAATTAATGTTCCAAGTCATCAAGTTGTCCTTTAATTCACAAGGATACCAAATCCACAAATCACATCTCAAACATAACATCAATTCCCAAAATAGTAAATATCATTCACAAATGGAGAAATAGATAGTCGCTCTCAGTTGAGATCCCGAGTTACACCAATTACCTAGTATATCCACAAATGTGTTAACCAAAGGAGGTAGCCTAATTTACTACCAAGGCTACATCCTTAACACCTACATACACATATGTATAATTACACTTATACATATACACAACTATGCCCACATACATATACACATATATAGGCATACAAACATACTTTAATATTGGAAATCTCAAGAACAACCACCCAACTAGCATGCATCATAGTCTTATCATTTTCATCACCAAATACTCCATACACAAGGGTTAATTTACATAAACATGTTCAAACCCTAACTTCACATTTTCAAGGATACACTTAGCAATTACATCTAAGTTTAGGAAACCTATAATCAAATTCTCACACTTACACAATCACAAGATGATATAATTAAAAAGTTTTCCTCTACCTCCATGAAGAGCAAAACAAACCACCAAGCGCCAAAGAAACCCTAGCTTTCACCCAATACCGAAATCAAAGGAGAAAATCGATGGAAAGTTTCACCATAGCCTCCTAACAATGAATCAAGACCCAATACAAGAAGAGTTGAAGAAACATGAAGTGGTTCATCAAGAAAACCCAAAACTAGGGTTTGAAAAGAAAACACACAATGAGGGAAGAACACTTACCAATCATTGGCTCAAATCAAAGACAAGAACGCCATAATCAAATTTCATGTTGAAGGCCACATCAAGCTCCCAACTTAGGGTGATGAAATCAACCTATAAGTGGAGAAGAAACAATGGTTAAGATTAAAGCTAGCAAATGAAGCCTTATTCCAAGGGCCACAAAGTGGTCTTGCAATGAAAGACTCTACATGATCCAAGGGTCCAAAACAAATATGGGGCAAAAGAGAATGGATCCAATGGCTAGAAGCAAGTCTTGCAAATGGAAGACTTAAACCAATACACACCACTCTTATACACTTGTCAAATAAGGCCTTAACATTTAAGGGTTGAGATTAAACATGAGAGAAGAAAATCAATGGCTAGGAGTGAGACATCACATAAAAGTGAGAAATGACCAATTTCTTCTAAACTTAGGGTTAATTACAAGAGTGTCATTATGCCTCTTAATTACCCTTCCACCCCTTGTCATCCTCTCTATTTATCACTATGCCACTCATACCCCAACACTTAGCCAAAATTCTAGGATTTTCCACTAACTCAACAATTAGTGAAAATACTATAATGCCCCTAGGCCATTATTTTCTCAAAATAGTTTTTAATTATTTTCATTACTTACAAAATGAAAACACAACAAACAATTCACGTAATTACACCTATCGAAACACACCCGTTAAATATGCTAAGTACATAAGCATATAACCACGTAAGTGCTACACCGAAACGTCTAAAATAAACTAAAGTAACACGTTCGGGAACGCAACACGATTGACGAAGCTCCAACTAGAAAACGTTGCAACGAACCCACGTAGTCGCCAACAAACAATAAATCACGAAGCCGGAAACAAAAGTTCACGAAGCTGTCCCGCTAAATCCGAATCTTAAACGCGAAAATTTATATGTATCGAGATTACACAAGATTTCATGAATAAGTGACATCACAACATGTTAACACATGAAAAAGAATTCCAGAAAGGAGAAAGGAAACGCGGGGCGTTACAAGTTAATTAGTTAATAAATCACAAACCACAAATCATACTTTCATAGCAATTTAAGAGTATTACGTTGCGAGAATTCAGAATCGATAACCTTTCTCAAGCTGAACTGTGTTACAATACGAATCGTGCATTTGCGATATGTAAAACCTTGTCGTCATAAGTGACTATTCTTAAGCACTATTTTTAATCCCGTTCGACACACAACAATTGTAAACAAAAGAAGAAGAAGAATAAATTCATTTATCAAATACATAGATGAATCGCCATATCATGCATAGATAATAACCAATTATTGAATAATCATCGCCATGATTTGATACAAAGCATGTGTTTGGCTCTAATACCAATAGAAGGTAAAAGCTAAAGTAACTTAAAAAAATTCAAATCTTAACCACAATTTTTTTTTATCAAATCAACACATATAGGAAAAGGATCTCATACATTTGGATGATTCTCTAAGTATGACCGATTAATCTTTACATTGTTATCCTCCTTTTTTCCTTGATCACCGTGGAACTTCACCTCTATGACCCAAATAGGCAATCTCGCTCGTGGGAACCCAGACTCACTTTCTCTCTAAAATCTCAAAGAAAAAGTATATACTTAAGTCTAACTAATATTTATCTATTCAGGTCATGGGCTAGAGGTGAGGATCAAAAAACGATTCCTCCATCTTAACTCCAATTGGATAGAGTTTGAGTTATCTCATAATTCTTTCTCACCCAATTAACTATAATAAACATAATTTTATTAAATATCACCTAGACCCTGATCGGTTCTTTCGCATATATATAAAAGTGTTTAAAATAGAGAATTAGCACGATCTAATTTTACCTCTCAATCGCAAGTACGCGAGTAGTATATAGTAAATTTGAGTAGAGAGGGTATCGAACCATAGAGATCAGAGTTGAATTATATTAATTGGTTGGTTTTATAACTACTAAACATAAAATAAATAAACAAATAATTTTTGTGTAGTAAATCAAGATAGACAAGTTTACGGGTTTGCTCCAACTACACCACTAGTCTCATATAGGGGTGAGCACGGATCGGATTAGACCGGATTGGAGGTATTTTCAATCCAATCCGTTAATACCGGATTCACCATTTATGAATCCAGTCCAATCCATTTGCCCAACAGATCCAATCCAAATCGGACCGCGATGAGCCGAATTGGTTCGGATCGGATTCACGGATCGAAAGTTTTAAAAAATAAAGATAGTAAGAGAAGAAATAAAGATCTATTAGTGGGTCTATTACATTTATTTTCTTATTGGTGTCATATTGTTAACTGCTAGTTACTGCCTACACATTTTCAAGAAATTGACATACTTTATTCCCAAGCAAAATGATCCATCATGTAACTTTGCTAGTTAGTGCTTGCAAATTTTCAAGCAAATTGACATATTTTTTCCCAAGCAAAATGACAGATTACCACTAATAATTTGTTCCCAAGCAAATTGACATAGTTTTAGTAGCAAATTACACATAAACCAAATAATAAAAGTTGGAGTAAATAAACAAAATATTCATATAACATCCGAAAACTTCAACGGATTGATTCAAAAGTGCGGCATCACCTTCAAAGCTCCTCAAGCATCAGTTATGCCTACAAAAGTAAAACTAATTTTAGTTAATTTATGAACAAATAACTATAAATAAATTGTAAGGAATAAATAAAGTATACTTAACATATAATGAATAAATAAACCAACTTGATTGGAAATAAAATGAATCAAGTGCTTCAATTTCGTCCATTTGTGCTTCAATTTAAATCGGCACTTGCGAGGAACGTAATCAATCTTGTGCACAAATCAAGGCTTCAACAACTTTAGGAGTAAGAGAACTACGGAATTGATGAAGGACACGACCCCCCGTGCTAAAGGCGGACTCAGAATCAATAGTTGAAACGGGAAAAGCTATCACGTGCAACACTAGATAGAATTTTATACCTTGAAGAATTTACTTTCAACCATAATAAGATGTCAAAAGTAACATTGTCGTCATTACAAGTAGCTTCTTCCAAATATCTCTCAACTTCCGATTTCCCCCCACTTCCTATTTTCTTCAAATGCTCTAAATATGTCATTTGTGCCATGTTGGTTACATTTAAATTACTCGTTGTCTTACTACTTTCACTTGCCCCACTACTTGATTTATTAACTTCCATGGAGTTAGAAACTTGATTGCAAGATGAAGTACCCCCACGGTTTTCATACTCAAGATAAATTCGGTTTAATACCGTCATTATCTTACTAATTAGATCATTCAATTTGGTGAAGCCAGATAAGAGTGACTAGAACTCCAAGGATTCCTATATTGTCCTGAAAGGACAATGAAGGAAGAACAATATGTTGGACTTACAGACCACAACCATCCATTTCCAACTCCACCAAAATCAACTGATAACACAAGGAAGAGGTTCGGCACCACGCCGTAACCGAAGAGTCAAAGAGTGACATATAAGGAGTGACATATCTCTAAGGCCTCAAATCTCAATTGATACAAAATCAATCCCTGACCTCAAATCTCCAAAGAGGTCACACCGCTAACCTCAATCACAAGACTATTACCCGTCTTCTCAAGGCCTCAACTCCAAATCATCTCGACAGTCCATCACTAACCGCAACTAACCACAAAGGTCACAACGCCAATATACTTAACCTCCCCTAAGGGTACAAAAGCATATACCACAAGTATAAATATACATTTCTTTATACTTTAATAATCACCGCATATAATCATTCTCTTTTACGTTAATCATTCTCAATTGAGCATTTTATAAAGATATGAATTTAATTCGCAATATTCATACATAACATGCTCCCAAATCCAACATGCAATAATAACATATATTAAACCTGCTCCAACATCACATGTACATATCACATATACATATCAAATAAAATCACATAAATGCCATGCAAATATAATGTGATTCATACACCTCATGGAAGAAACCTCATGAAACACAATGCACAACCCAGTTGCTACTTCATTTGCACAACCCCGTTGCAACTTCAAATACGAAATGGATGCACAACCCAGTTGCGACTTACAAGCCAAAGACGGATGCACAACCCAGTTGCGACTTCACATGCACAACCCAGTTGTGACTTATAAGCCAAAGACGGATGCACAACCCAGTTGTGACTTATAAGCCAAAGACGGATGCACAACCCAGTTGCGACTTCACATGCACAACCCAGTTGCGACTTCCAATACGAAATCCGAAATGGATGCACAACTCAGTTGCGACTTATAAGCCAAAGACGGATGCACAACCCAGTTGCGACTTCATTACCCGCACATAATTCACACGACGCCCAATCACAGGTTAACGGATACAATCCGACACAAAACCGTCCCTACAGGATACATACTCTTGTACTCAACATAGATATTTATGCATCATATTTAAGCAAATACCCACATGATAATATCAACATAAATCTCAAAATCTCTTTACATGCTTTAAAATACCATAAAGCATTAAATCATATGAAAACAATTTCATATACAATTCATGTTCTCAAAAATATATTTTATTTAATTCCTTAGAAAATATTTTCAATTTCCCTTATCATGCCTTTAAAATAATTTGAATCAATCAATTCATGTATCGTAGGGGAAACCTAGCATAGCGTCTAAGTATTCACGCCCTTTACGTCCACACATCCACTAGTCCATTTAATTATCAAGGGAAATTCTAAGCCGTCTATTCCTATTCAATTTAAATAAGAATTTAATTAATCTCGTATGAATTAATTTAATTAATTTTCTTAAATTAATTCCTAAGTCTCATTTGATTATAAGCAATTTATAGATATTTAAACTAACAATTTAACATATCTATATTAAATTAAATAAGGGTTTGCACCCCTAAACCACTTCAATAATGCGGAGTGAGAAATATAACTTCCCACCTGAAATACGCTTACAGAACAGCCGTTTAAGGCCCACCGTGAACAGTACCGGCGCCCGAATATAACACCCACCGACCAAAGTCGTCCGAAAAATATTTCACATATATCGAAATGTCCGTCTCGACAACCTATACGATATATACGAAGCCCGTTAACAATAGGTTAATTAATTTGGGTAAATCTAAAATAACCCAAACGAAAACTATAACCTATTAATTCAATTTCCGGGCAAATCGTTCAACGTAAATTCACGAAATTAAAGTATGATTAATACTACGTAGATACGAAGCTACTCACCAAAAATTGGCTCAAACCAATCACCGAAAGGTCGCCGAAAAAATGGCCGAACCCTGGCCGGAGTCGCCCCTGCTCACGCGCGTCACCTCTGCGCGAGCCCAGCTCCGCCCTGCGCCACCGACGACCCCTGCACGTCCCCGCCATGCCATCGCCGACCACCGCGAACCGCCGCCGCATCGCCGCCCAGCCCTGCTCCAGCCGTCGCTGCTCCCGACCAGCCGACACCTCTGCGTGTTGCCCTCACAACCAGCCCGAGCTCTCTCTCTCTCTCTCTCCCTCTCGCCGGCGACCATGGTGTAGGAGGAGTTGTGGTGTCGTTGTGTGCAGATAGGAGAAGAAGGAGAGGTAGTCGGGCGTGAAGGAGAAGATGTAGACATTCGTATACATATACACATATATGCCCTAATTGAACTAGTGACCCCCTATTTACATAATTGCAAATTTACCCCACTACAATATATATATATTTAGATCCCAAAAAATACCGGGAGCCTCCAAATAATTTCGCGCAACCCTGAAAGTCCACAAGACGCCAAATAACCAAATTAGTCCGAAAAAAATACACCGGGTTAGGAACTCAACATCGGAACAATTAACAAGCCGATCCAATTAAAATGCATCGTCATCCAATCGAAACACTAATCATTAAACGTCGAATAAACTAACGTCGAAACGAGACCGTGTAATTGACAACAAGAATTCGCGTAGTCGTCAAAGAGAACCCGTAAAGTCATCCAGTCGACTTTAAAAGTAAACGCGAAAAATTTACACGCGAAATACCAAGAATAATATGAACGTCATGAACAAGTGACGTCATAACCGAAATTAAATTAAATATAATTTCAGTAAAATGGAAAATAACACGGGGTGTTACATGTAGGATCAAGCTATTACTTCAATACATTAATTATTGATCAACAATTTTCGCTTTATATATTAAAAAATTCTCCAAATTGATCTTTTACCGTACTAAATTCTATTAGTATCATATATACACACGGACAGGAAAAAAAATAAAAAATCCCCAAATTGAGTATTTCAGGAAACAGTACCTCCAAATGAAAATGAGATTTTAGATGGTAAACACATAAATTCGCACACACGGACACAAACACATAGATATATATATATTTCAAAATCAACGTACAAAAAAAGAAAGAAACCCATAGCATGTGGTATTTTAGAATCTGCAACGTCCAATTGAGAATGAGTTGTTACATATTACACAAACATATACATATAATATTCACATGATATAGACAACTTCTAGTTTTATAAGTCGAATATACAATTAAACAATGACACTATCGTAAAATTCATAACCCAAAATTTAACAAGTATAATTCCAAACGAAAACAAATGAAAACAACAACACAACAAACAACAACAGATAACCCTAATTCTAAACTCTGTTTAGTTACTAAGAAAAAGAACAGAGAACCAAACAGAGTCCAATTCTCCGCACCAGAAAAAAATCCATTCACAGTTAATTCAGAATTTTAACAGGACTAAAAGCCAATAGAATCTGGAACACATCATATAGACCCTTTAAAATTACAGAAATTAAACTTTAAAATTAGCATATAAGAAATATTGCCGCTGTAGAAGAGGACGAATAAGCCGTCGCTGGAGGTAAGAGAATAAACTAGAGCGGGTGAAAATTGGTGAAAAAATAGAAGCGGTGAGAATCGACGTGAGAGGGATGGGTGTCTCGTTCGTGAGAGAGAATGAGGCATGAGATATGGAGGCGCTAAGTTTTTAACCTAGTGAATACCTTTTAGGGCTTTTAGCAGTCGTTGGATGAACAATCTGATGGCTGTTATAAATTGTCCTCATATTATTTTAAAAAATATAATTCAATTAATTACCCTTTCCAATTAAATTAAAATTAAAGTAATAAGTGTTGTTGTTTAAACTTTAAAATTATTTAAAAAATAAAATAGTAAAAACTTTTAACTATATCTTTCATATACCGTAGTATTTAAAAAAAATAAGAAAAATAATTTAATTAATTACCATTTTCAATTAAATTACCCTCAATTTTAAAAAATATATATATATACTAATTTAAATCAATTATCTTAAAATTAAAAATAAAGTAATAAGTGTTGTTGTTTAAACTTTAAAATTATTTTTAAAATAAAATAGTAAAACCTTTCAGCTATATCTTTCATATACTATAATATTTAAACAAAATATGAAAAATATATAAACTTTAGAGTTATTTAAAAAAATTAAACTATATATTTAAACTATACAAAAACTATGTTTTTTTTAAAAAAAATTAAGTTATTTAAACTTTAAAATTATTTTTAAAATAAAAAAGTGAAAACTTTTAACTATATATTTCATTTGAGGGTTTAGAGTTTAGGGTTTACGGTTTACAATTTAGGGTAACTATATCTTCGGCTCTCAATCTTGATAAATTAGTTTTTTTATTCATTCTAGTTTAATTTATTCATTTATTCAGTTCAAGACACTTATACACACAACAAGCTCAACTTATTTAGCCATTGAAATATACATAACTTAAAATTTTGACTTATATTGAAACCTTGCATGAAAAATATTTCACACCTCAATAATATTTTAGTAATAATTATAAAATATCATTTTTTGGGGGTATTCATTCATTTTCTTTTATAATTTTTATATACACTTTCTTTTAAAGAAAATACTTGCATTGAAATAATAAAATGTATTAATGTACTTTAATGATATTTTTTGGATTTTGTTATTAAAGTCTTAATAGATTAAAACTTAATTGTAATTTTTCAAATAGAATAAATGTATAAGAATATTTTAGAGGTCCTTTATAATGGTAAATAACTAATAGAAAGTCTTCATTTCTATTTTTTCTGAAATTTGTAACAGTGGCGAATGTTTTAATGTATGAAAATATTAGAAATGACTTACATTTTTACAATAGTATGGATAGATATGGATAATTATTTGTATAAAATAAGATATTGTGATTTATTTTTGAATAGTATATTACTGATTTAAGATATTATAATTTAATTTAAAATAATATATTATGTGATATATTATTAATATTATATATTGAAATATATATGAACAGTACCGGATTGAATTGGATTAACCAAATTATTGAAAATGCAATCCAAGGTCGATCCATAAAATACCGGATTGAGTGTTTTTGAATCCATATCCAATCCAATCCATAAAAAATCCAATAAAAAATATCCGAATCGGATTGGACATACGGATTTTGGGGATTTTTGCTCACCCCTAGTCTCATAGCATAGTACTTTAATCTTATTATTGCAAGAGGGAGATACAACTTATATGAATCAGATTAGTAACACTACAAGCAGTTGCTTAATCCCAAAAAAGATGCAATTTAGTTTAGTTTACTACAATTCATCTTCGATTGGCATGACCATGGTATGCATCTATAATACAACTACTCATAAAACATGAAATTAAAAACACTCTAATGGTCATCTTATCTTAGTATGAACCGTATGCACCTAAAACCTTATCATGCCGTTAAGTACCATTATATAGAAACCATTATTTAAACCTTGGATTTCTTGCCCTTAGTAAAAACATGGTTGTTCAAGATAAATCATTAATTCAATCTCAGCTTAAGAAGATAATTAATAAATAAATCTTATTTAGGTAATTTGTTCTGTTTCTCACTACATAATCATCATATAAATGTTCTTTAGCTTCCCCTCTTTACAATAAAATCAATTAAAGTTCTACATTACTAGACTAGGGTTTCGTTGGAAACCCTGGATAACGACTAGTCGCTCATGGAGAAAGGAGATTGCATCGTTGATGTAGACATCCTCCTCACGATTGGTTCGTGGTTCTTGAGTTCTTAAGGAGCCTCTCTCTCTAGAGATACTTTTTGTATGAATGATGATATATGATCTAAGGATCCAGGATATCTTCTCTTCATGAAGTCTTCATATATTTATAGACAAAAGTTGGTGTAAATATGACATTTATTTTCTTGCACTCCAAGAAGACTTGGTGTGAGGACCAAGTAAAAGCAGTGAATGGACCAATTTACCATTTGATATACTTGCACACAAAGTCAGAATTTTGCAATATCTTCGCGCACATTTCCCAATGTCGGCGGTGGTCAATCGATCGGGAGATTCCACCGATCGATCGGTGGCTTCTGAATTTTAATATTTCTTTATTTTGCAATTTTGTGCTTCAACTGCTTGTACTCTGCTCTGCTGACTTATATCTTGCTCTGAATTGAGTGCATTTATCCTCCAAGTATTATTCTGGATCGGGCATATTTGCTAAAAATCCGAAATTAACCCATATTTGCATTAAGGCCCCTGAAACATGCTTAAACACACAAGTCAAATAAGAATATCTTATTAATAAAATAAAGAGACTAACTAAGGGTTTATTAATGCCCAGAATACAAAATATTTTGGTCTCATCAGATCCCCCTGAGATTTTCCCATATTCCACCTAGACCCCTTCCCTTTTTCATATTCTCATCTAGATTCCATGGCATTAATGTCCATCAATTTTTCTAACGGTAGTCCATTAAATTACTTTGTTGCCCCTAATTCTTTAATAATAAAAATTATCATCACACACATTTTAAGGGCAAAATGGTCCATATTACACTTTTTTCATTCTTACATCAACAAAATCCGTTTATCAACTAACGGAGGGGATCTAATAGATACAACAGATAAAACTTCAGGGGTCTAAGTGGAAATATGAAAAAGGAAGGGTATCTAAGTGGAATATAGACAAACCTCAAGGGGTTTAGGTGATAATTTTGCACTATAAGATTAGAAACATCAAGACCTTGTCTTACTAAACCTTACTTATATTTTCAATTCCTTGAGTAACCAATTTAAACATCGTGATCACTAAATTAATTTTTTTGGAAAATATTTTTTTAAATAAATATTATTTTTTTTAGAAGGATAAAAGTAAATGAGCAATACTACCATCTTTTTAAAAAAATAAATAAATATCATATTATATAAATAAATAGAAAATATTTTAGAAAATGGTTTACGAAAAAGCCTTGGCCAGGTTCCAACGATCAACCTAATAAAACTGCGTAAAGGGGACATTTTATCTCTTTAATAAAGTGGGTGGATTCCTTCTTAAGCACTCACAGTTACCCAAGATATCGTTTATAGACCATATAAGGTCTCACACTTCGTAAGTCAAAGTGACCAACATCAAAACTTGAGTCCACTAAACCTCTCAAGATTCAGAGTTTAATGCATTTAGTAAATAAAAATTACACCAATAACAGTAATTATTATTATGTAATCTTATAGTGATCTAGTTTAGTATACTCCAAGCACACCAACACACTGATTTAAAGTTCTACTACCCCAATGATCGAGACAAAATAATCATATCTCATATAAGTCAATGTATTACAATCGTACAGATAAAAGTGCCCAACTTTTATCACTGATTGCAAACAATGCAATGCCGAGATGCAAGAAACTAGTAAAAACCTAAATCTAATGTGTGTTGTTAACAGTAGAAAATAAAGAAGAAAATAAAGAGATGAATGAATATTGTATTATGTATATTGAAATATATGATTACAATATGGCTAACACCTATATATAGAGGAGAATGTGTGAAAAACAAGTTAACTTGGGTAGGGAATAAGGCAATATAAATTAGGGTAAATACAAGTGGGCTAGGATTATCTAGATGGGCCTAAGCCCTAATATATTATCACCCCCCCCCCCCCCCCCTAATCTCAAGGTGGTAAATGAGAAACCAACTTGAGTTTGGAAACCAATTCTTGAAATCGTCTTGGCAGATAGACTTTGGTGAAAATATCAGCAGGTTGATCTTGAGATAAGATATATAGAAGACGAACAATACCACTGTGCACATGCTGATGAACAAATTGACAAACAATTTCAATGTGTTTTGTGCGTTCATGAAACACATCATTGTGAGCAATTTGAATATCACTTTGACTATCACAACTCAGATTGGTAGAAGGAGGTTGAGAAACCCCCATATTTTCCAGAAGCCATCAGAACTACATAAGTTCTTGTGTAGTGTCAATAAAAGCACGATATTCAGCCTCAGAGCTAGACCTAGAAGTAACAGATTGTTTCTTGCTATACCACGATATGAGAGAATCCCCTAAGAAGAAATAATAACCAGTAGTAGAACGACGATCAGTAGGATTACCTGCCCAGATAGCATCAGAGTATGCTAGTAACTCAACAGACGATGTAGACGAAAAATGAAGCCCATGAAACAATGTGCCCTTTAGATAGCGGAGAATATGAAGAACGTCAGTATAATGAGTTATTCGAGGAGCAAACATGAATTGGCTTACTAAATGAACTGCATAGGCAATATCTGGACGAGTGATAGTGAGATAGATAAGATTTCTGACCAATTCTCTATACAATGTGGCGTTACTGAGCGGACCACCATCAAGAGGAGTGAGTTTGATGTTAGTTTCCAAAGGAGTCGAAGTTGTCTTGCAGTCAATAAGACCTGCTTAGCCAAGAATGTCAGAGGCATATTTGGCTTAAGAGAGATAGTAACCAACAGAATCATAAATAAATTCAAGACACAAAAAGTAACTGAGACGCCCGAGATCTTTCATTTAAAAATTAAGACTGAGACATTTCTTGAGATCCGAAATACCAGTGATATCTTCCCCAGTAATGATCATATCATGAACATAGAGAAGTAATAATATGAGACCTGCATCTGTTTTGCAAATAAAGAGCCCCGAATCATATGCACTAGAGATGAATCCAAAATCTTTGATAGTGGAACTAAACTTTGCAAACCATGCACGAGGAGCTTGTTTAAGACCATATAAGGCTTTTTGAAGTTTATAGACTTGAGATGGAGAGTGAGTAATGCCTTGAGTAGGTTTCATGTAAAATTTTTCTATGAAATCACCATTAAGAAATGCCTTCTTGATATCCATATGAAATAGACCCCATTTTTGGGAAACATAAATGGAAAGTAAGTTGTGTACTTATGTAAGACGAGTGACATGAGCAAAAGTCTTTTCATAATCAATACCATACTCCTAGTTAAAGCCTTTAGTAACCAGTTTGGCTTTATATCGGTTTATTGAGCCATCAGATCGAGTTTTAATTTTGTAGCACATTTACAACCAACAATAGTGTTCCCCGGTGGAAGAGTAAATAAGTCCCATATATGAGGTTTTTCAAGAGCTTGCAATTTCTCAGTCATAGCTTGTTGTCAATGAGGATTAGAACTTGCCTCTTTATAGGATGATGGTTCATGATGAGAGAATATAGTGGAGTAACAATGATAATCACGAAGATGATGTGGAAGTTCTCTTACCCGAGTAAATTGATGAGTAGTGACAAGAGGAGGTGAAGCAACAGTGTCGTGAACAAAGACTTCAGTGATAGGATCATCAGACGAGGCAGTCTCATTAGAATATCAAAATAAATATTATTTTGATATTAAAAAACATTTAAAAACGTGTTTGGTACTAATATATCTTTGAGCTAAGTGTTTCATCAAGGACAGGAGAATGATTCGTAAATAACACCAACATAAAAATGATAAGCGATAAGGGAACTCAAGCGCAAAATCGGTAAGGGACAAAATGGTCAACGAAAGGCGAAAGCTGAAGATTCAAGACCAAGGGTAGATATGTCGGGTGAGAATATTGTAACAAGGTATCTTATGTGTTGATTGCTCTTATAAGCTCAAGTGATTAAAGAACCGAACTTAAAACGAAATGGCAGTTGACTGGCAGTGACCCAGTCGACTGGCCAAGGGCCCAGCCGACTAGATGAACGAGAGAGCTATAAACATTTTTTATTGCCTGAGGCAGTCGATTGGCCTGTCCAAGGCAGTCGACTGACTCATGAGGCAGTTGACTGACTCTCTTAAGGCAGTCGACAGGCCATAGCCGTTGGGGAAAATATTTTAAATTTCAGCATGGAGGCAGTCGACTGGGTGCTTCAGGATTTTCAGGAACAGTATTTCTAAACAATATTTTTGCCCAATAGTTTATGGTTATTCTTGCTACTTTTCAGATCCTACTCTCCAAACTTCCTAGGGTGAGATTCACTCTCCAAACCCTAATGATTCACTATATATAGAAAGAGATATGGGATTGAAATGCATAGTTCTTGTGTGAGAAATTTCTAAAAAATATTCATCTCTTATTTTCTCTCAAGCTCTCTCTGAAAAATCTTTTGATAGCAAGAAGAAATAAATCTCATTTTTCACTCAAATAATTTGAAGATTTACACTCAAGCTCCTATCTTATTCTCTCTTTGAAAATATATTTTGAGAATATATATCTTGAGTTCTTGAAATATCACCTAAAAACACTTGAGCTTTTATTGATCTATCTTCCATAAAAACCTTAGGGTTTTTGAGTGTTTTTTTATTTTTGAGCGATATATTGACTGCATACATAAATTTGTGATCTTGAGTGAGTGAAGCCCATTATATCAAGGGAGGATTGTTCTCTTGATTGTGTAAAGAGCTAGTTAGCTCTTGTTTAAAGGTTTTGCTATTCCACCTATTGAAGGAAGAGCCATATTGTGAGGTTTGGGAAAGTCTCAAGGAAGGGGATTCTTTGAGCCGAGGACTAGGAGTTACCGAACCTCGTAAAAATCACGGTGTCAATCTCTCTATCTCTATCTCCTTATTTTATGATTTTGCATGCTTAATTTATATTGTGGAAAATAGTTTGTTAAATTAAATTAAGTCTTTCATTGGAAACTTACTTTGTAAACATATACAGAGAATTGTGGTGATTTATTGTAAGTACGAAAAATAACTTGATAATAGCATTTAAACCCTATTCACCCCCCTCTAGTGTTAATTAGTGACTAATAGTTGGTATCAGAGCCTAATCTCTATCCATTTTTAGACTTAACCGTCTTAGAGAACGATCATGGCCTCAAGTTTAGTCACTCATGTTGAAGGACAATCTAATAATAGGCCCCCATGGTTTGATGGTTCAAACTATAGTTATTGGAAGACTAGAATAGTAGACTTTATTCAAGCTATTGATTATCAAATTTGGCAAGTTATTGTTGATGAATCTTTCACTATAACAAAAGTAGTAGATGGAAAAACTATCCCTAAATTGCCCAACGAATGGGATAATGATGAGCATAGGCTTATGTCATTTAATGCTAAAGCTAAGGTAAATCAAAATTGTGCCTTAAGTCCAAATGAATTTAATTGTGTCTCTACTTGCTTCACGGCCAAAGAAATGTGGGATAAACTTGAAGTAACTTATGAAGGTACTACTCAAGTTAGAGAATCTAAAATTGATATACTTATGCATGAATATGAATTATTTTCCATGAAGGAAGATGAAAATATCAATTCTATGATGTATCGTTTCACTAACATTTTGAATGGACTAAAGCATCTTGGTAGAATTGTTCCTAGATCCAATGCGGCACGCAAAGTCCTTAGAAGCCTTCCAACCAAATGGGATGCAAAAGTAACGGCAATCAAAGAAGCTCATAATCTCAACACCATGAGTCTCGATGAGATCTTCGGCTCTCTTCTCACTTGGGAAATCACGTTAAAATCTTGTGAAGAAGACACCAAGCCAATAAAAGGCGTAGCTTTGCAAGCCTCTACCAATAATGAAGCCAATGAGCCGAGTTAAGAAAAAGTGGATGAGGACATTGTATTGTTCACCCAACAATTCAAAAGTTTTATTCAAAGAAAGAAAGCCAACGGTGGTAGATTCATAAACAAGAATGAGCAAAGGGGCGAGCCTAGCAAGAGGGAGCCTCCAACTTGCTTCAATTATGGAAAGCCGGGGCACTATACAAATGATTGCTTCAAGCTCAAAAAGGAGAACGGGAAATGGCCAAACAAGATGGCTATGAATGCTACATGGGATGATCATGACTCATGTGATTCGGATGAGGAAGAAAATGGTGAGGAAATGGCAAACCCTTGCCTCATGGAAAATAAAGATGAGGTACATTTAAATTCACATACATTAGATAAAGATAAATTATC
Organism: Cornus suecica; assembly: GCA_963922005.1. NCBI lineage: Eukaryota > Viridiplantae > Streptophyta > Magnoliopsida > Cornales > Cornaceae > Cornus > Cornus suecica. Next base: position 51,263,387 of record OY998240.1, on the reverse strand, counting down.
ATATGATGAACTTCTCTATTTTTATGACGGACAAGATGCGTTTGAAGAATTACATGATGAATTTGAAAAGTTAGCTAGAAAACATATTCTTCGTAAGAAAGTTAAATCTTCATGTAGCTCTATTACTTCCAACTTAGAAGTTTTCATGCAATGACAAAAGCATTGAGCTAGAAAAGGAAAAATAATCGGTTGAAAAATACTATAGATGATCAAATAAATGTCTTAGCTAAATTTATAAAAGGAAAAGAGAACCTTAGCATTATGTTGGGAAGACAAAGAAGATCATTTGATAAATGTGGTCTACGGTATGATGCTTTTGACAAAGATGCTCTTATCTCGAAAAAGAGAAAATCATTAAGGCATACATTTACAAGACAATTATCTCATGCATTCTCAAATGATCATAAGCATGTTACATGTTATTATTGCAAGAAAAAAGGACATAAGGCAAATGCATGTTTACTTAGAAAAAAGAAAGTGATAATAAAAATGATTTGGGTTCGAAAAGGAACCATTGCATGCTTATGTAGAAAGGAGAATCTTATATCAAAAATGATTTGGGTTCCGAAAGGAACCATTGCATCTCTCTCTAACTCGAGTGGACCCAAGATAAATTGGGTACCAATGAATGTTACTTAAATTTGTTTTATAGGTATGCTTGAAGTCCACCTTAAAAGGAAAAATAGTTTCCTGATAGCGGATGGTCAAGGCATATGACAGGAGACAAATAAAAGTTCATTTATCTAAAATCTTATGAAGGAGGAAACATAACTTTTGGAGACAACTCTAAAGGAAAAATTATAGGGATTGACTCAATTGGTATATCTTCCTCTCCTTCTATAGATAATGTGCTTTTGGTTGATGGTTTGAAGCATTACTTATTTAGCATTAGTCAATTGTATGATAATGTCTATGATGTTATTTTTAGGACCAATGCATACTTAGTTGAGAAAGATGGGAAACATTTGTTCAATGCTAAAAGAAACGAAAATTTGTATACTATGTTGCTTTATGAATGTATTCATTGATTGATGAATAATCATTGTTCATGCATCACATTCTTTCGATTATCTTAAAATTGCATGAGAAGAGTGACACATTGATTTAGAGAGAAATTATTTCAAAAGGGTGACTCTTATGAAAATATCTTTTCATTGTGCTTTCAAATGTTCAAAGAATTTTGAAATGAAAAAGAAATGAATCCTCTTATGTGCTATAGCTTTACAAATCTTGAAAAAGGGCATATAATTTATTTTTTCTAATCAAGAGAAGTTATATTGGTTTTCTTGTCAATTCTTGACAATTGAACATGAATTATGCACATGGTTGTTTACTATGATTCATATATGAAATAGAATTTCATTCCTATTATTAATTTCATATTGGTTCATTTACTTGTTAAATAACCATGAGCATATCTTATTATTTGAATTGGCAAATGCACTTCATGATAATGTTCTTAAATGATAAATTTAATTGAAGCATAGTGGTTGTAGAAGGTCATTTATTTTGTGCTAATGTGCTTATAATGAATTATGCCCATAAATGTGCTAACACAAATGGACCCTAGAGTAAAAAGGGTACCAATAAAAGCTACTGGAGTGTGTTTTGTAGGTGTGGATATTGATTCTTGATTTGTGATGCTATAACTCAAAAGGGGAGATAAAATCAAGGTCTCTCACAAAATGAGTGGACAATACAAATCATCTACAAGCAAATCTAAGTAAAATGGGTAAAGCAAGCACCATGGTACACATTTTCTAACCTCCATTACTAATGTGCTTTCATTAATGAGATTAAACATGACATACATATGTTTATTCAAGTATGTTGAATCGTTATTGATATGTCATGAAGAAAAACATTGATGATTGGTAATGAGGGTGATTGGTTACTTGGTGTATGCAATTGAATATGCTTTTAATGAATTATTGATAGTAGCTTGCATTGAAATGACTTGGATATATGAAAAAAGTCTTAATCATGTATGAAATTTAAAGAATATAGTCATGTCCACCTCTAGACCATCAAAGCTATTTCACTTGAATTTGGTTGATTACTTGAGTAGCTATGTCTTGATATTTGTCCATGGGTCTTCATGATTTTAGTGCTTTATCTAAATTCTCTTGATATAACATATTGCACATAAAATTGAGGTGTTTAATTTTGAAGTGAAATTAAGATGGACATGGGATATATGTTTAATCAAATAAGTCGACACTAGTAAACCTCAAGAGAGCAAAATTTCTTTGAATGATCTATCTAATGCAAATGAGGATAAGAAATATGTGATGAAATTCTATGTGGTTAAATGATTCATCATCCTCTATTATATATCTTCTTGGTGAACATTCTAAAGGTATTTGCATAAAGATTTTCATAAAAATGATATTCATATTGCTTAGCCTTTGTTGTTTCAAATTGAAACATTGGTTGAAGCTATTTAATATATGCTTGGATCTTTATTATGAAAAGGAACTATAGGTTCCTCTTTGAAGGAAGCATGTTGAAAAGATGGAGATATTGTGCTCAAATGTTGTTGTCTTGAATCTTTATTGAAAAACATGAATCATGAGTCTTATATGCACATATCATGAAAGACATACATTTTTATTATTTTGGTATCATTATTATTTTCTCAATGATATATAATATTTTCTATATCTTAAACCTTTATATCATTATCATACATGCATTCTCTTGTATATTTGATAATGCATATTAATGTTGCAATCTATGTCTAATAGTGGTGACCCAAGATTTTGACCATACATGCCTCTTTGCATGAAATGTTTTTTTTAATGCATTCTTATATGATTTTAAAATGAAATATTTTCATGTAGAGAATCACAATGCTTTGAAATGTATAAGTTTTAGATAATGGGTTTTAAAACTATCATAAGTCGTGCTTAACTTGAAATATGCTCAAAGAGGGTGTTTTAAATGGTTTTAAGTGATTTTCTTATGGATGAAGGCTATTTTAGAACCGATATTGATAAACATTCTTTTTGTTGTTCATCATTTATAACTTATCAAATTTGGTTATAAGATTCACATTGGAGTATTATGTTTACCAATATTTGATGTATTGTGCAAAGAAATGTATCACAAACATGCTAACTATTTCTAAACAAGCATGATAGATGAACTTATTTCCTTCTTGGGTAAAATCCATTTCAGTGTCATGAACATAATTTCAAATACTTTTTTACACTTTGGTTTTGGGATTATATGGTTTCCTTGGTTGACTACTCTTTGACTTAAATGATTAGTAACATAAATAAGAGTATATATTAATGTGCTAGTATTTGTCTTGTGCACTTTTTTTCTTGCTTATCTTATGATATTCATCTCTTAATCATCATTATGATTTTCATTACATTCTATAATTAGATATTGCATATGTGTATATTGAATTTCAAATGGTTGAGATGGAGGTGATGTTGACTCGTTCTTAAATGCTCATATGTAGTGAATCTACATTCATGATTGTGTGATGAGCTAGTAATTGTGTATTTCTCATTTGCATATAGTATGTTGAATACTTATGATTTAAACTTTCATTCAAACATACACACTTGAGCATTAAATCACTTTAATTTGAGTCATTCACTTAATACATGTACTTATTATATGAAAATGGAGTGATTATTCGGAACAAAGAAAGATTGGTAGCTCAAGGTTACAATCTAGAGGAAGGTATTGACTACGATGAGACTTTTGCACCCGTAGCTAAATTAGAAACAATTAGAATGTTTCTTGCATTTGCATCATCTAGAAATTTTATCAAATGAATGTCAAAAGTGTTTTTCTAAATGGTACTTTAGATGAAGAGCAACCACCCGATTTTGAAAATGAACTCTTTCCAAATCAGGTTAACAAATTATCTAAAGCCTTGTACTGTTTAAAGCAAGCTTCCAAAGCTTGGTACGAAAGGCTTAGTGACTTCTTGATGCAAAAGGGGTTTTCAAAAGGAAAAGTTGATAATACTCGTTTTACAAAAATCATTAAGAAAAATTTTGTTGCTTGTCCAAATATATGTTGATGACATTATATTTGGATCAACAAATGTTTCTCTTTGCAAAGAATTTGCTACAATTATGTAAAATAAATTTGAAATGAGTATGATGGGTGAGTTGATTTTTTTTTGGGGTTGCAAATTAAGCAAAGCTCGGATGACTTATTTGTTAGCCAATCCAAGTACACTAAAGATTTGCTAAAATGACTTGGTATGAAGGAACCAAACATGCCATAACTCCTATAAGTACCTCTATTCAGCTTGATAAAGATGAACATGGTAAATATGTTAACATTACTAACTATAGAGGCATGATCGGTAGTTTGTTTTACTTAACCGCTAGTAGGCCGGATATAATGTTTAGTGTGTGTCTATGTGCTTATTTTCAATCATGTGCCCATTAAATGCAATAATACAAGCGCTATTTATATATCAAAGAATCCTATTCATCATTCACGAACCAAGCACATCAAGATTATGCATCATTTTTTGCGTGATCATGTTGCTAAAGGAGACGTTGTATTGGTTTTTATTGACACTAAAAATTAATTAGCGGATATTTTCACAAAGCCTTTTCAGGAGGAATCTTTTTCAAACATTCGTAGAGAAATTGGGATGGCTTTGGATGTTAATGTAGTAGCATGATAAATTATTTATTCAACTGTCACTTCCCACCTTTTTATGTTGCCAAAGGGGGAGAAGTTAGTTGCTTTCATGTTGTGTACTATGCTTTCGTGTATGCAAGTCATGTTTATGTGTGCCTCCATGCAAGTGTATGAAATTACAAAAATATATTTACCAACGGGGAGCATGTAATGCACACAATGAGGGGGGGTATCACTTGATACTTCACCACTTACACGTAAACACGAAATGTTTTGTCAACATCAAAAAGGGGGAGATTGTTGGCCTTGAAATTTATTCTCGAACAATAAATCTTATTATGATATTAACAAAACATTTAAAAACGTGTTTGGTACTAATATATCTTTGAGCTAAGTGTTTCAGCAAGGACAGAGAATGATTCGGAAAGAACACCAACACAAAAAGCGATAAGCGATAAGGTAACTCAAGCGCAAAATCGGTAAAGGACAAAATGGTCAATGAAAGTCGAAAGCTGAAGATTCAAGACCAAGGGTAGATAGGACGGGGTGAGAATATTGTAACAAGGTATATTATACGTTGATTGGTTTTATAAGCTCAACTGATTAAATAACTGAACTGAAAATGAATCAAAAACGAACCTTGAAACAAGTTCATTGAGTCACCCAGTCGACTGGCCATGAAATGGCAGCCAACTGGCAGTGACCCAGTCGACTGGCCAAGGGCCCAGCCGACTAGATTAACCAGAGAGCTATAAATATTTTTGATTGCCTGAGGCAATCGATTGTCTGTCCAAGGCGGTCAACTGACTCATGAGGCAGACGACTGACTCTCTTGAGGCAGTCGACTAGCCATAGCCGTTGGGGAAAAAAATTTAAATTTTAGCATAGACGCAGTCGACTGGGTGCTTCAGGATTTTCAGGAAAAGTATTTCTAAACAATATTTTTGCCCAATAGTTTATGGTTATTCTTGCTACTTTTCAGATCCTACTCTCCAAACTTCCTAGGGTGAGATCCACTCTCCAAACCCTAATGATTCACTATATATAGAAAGAGATATGGTATTGAAATGCACAGTTCTTGTGTGAGAAATGTTCTGAAAAATATTCATCTTTTATTTTCTCTCAAGCTCTCTCTGAAAAATCTTTTGATAGCAAGAAGAAATAAATCTCGTTTTTCACTCAAATCATTTTGAAGATTTAAACTCAAGCTCTTAGCTTATTCTCTCCTTGAAAATATCTTTTGAGAATATATATCTTGAGTTCTTGAAATATCACCTAAAAACACTTAAGCTTATATTGATCTATCTTCCATAAAAACCTTAGGGTTTTTGAGTGTTTTTATTCTTGTGTGATATATTGACTGCATACATAAATTTGTGATCTTGGATGAGTGAAGCCCATTGTATCAAGGGAGTATTGTTTTCTTGATTGTGTGAAGAGCTAGTTAGCTCTTGTGTAAAGGTTTTGATATTCCACTTATTGAAAGAAGAGTCATATTGTGAGGTTTGGGAAAGTCTCAAGGAAGGGGATTCTTTGAGCTAAGGACTAGGAGTTACCGAACCTCGTAAAAATCACGGTGTCAATCTCTCTATCTCTATCTCTTTATTTTTTTGATTTTGCATGCTTAATTTATATTGTGGAAAATAGTTTGTTAAATTAAATTAAGTCTTTCATTGCAAACTTACTTTGTAAACATATACAGAAAATTGTGGTGATTTATTGTAAGTACGAAAAAGAACTTGATAATAGCATTTAAACCATATTCACCCCCCTATAGTGTTAATTAGTGACTAATAGTAGGTAAGAGCTCTAGAGATGGTCCATCATGGGCAGTGGGCAGAGAGGTAGTATTTGAAATGACTATGGACGAATTAGGTTCAGTTGTTAATTTAGTGTCAAACTCGGATGGAAAAATACTAATAGTAGTATCAGTGAAAAATGGATGAACAGAAGATGGTATGAAGTTAAACTTGGAAAGAGAAGTGAACATTTTGTTCCCAAAAGATGACATGATGAGAGATGCGAAGATGTTTAGAAATAGGATCCCAACACCTATACCCTTTATGTTCAATTCCATATCCCAAAAAATAAAATAGACGAGACCAAGGTTCAAGTTTGGAATGTTCATGTGGCTGAAGTAAGACAAACAAACACAACCAAAACCTTAAGGAGATTGTAGTTAGAAGAGGTACCATACAATCGATTCATAAGGAGTTTGGTTATCAATGTTGGGCATGGGAATTCGGTTTACAGTGTAAACAGCCGTGAGAGCAGCTTATCCCCAAAAACGTTCAGGACAAGAATTATCGACAAGAAGAGTACGAACAATATCTAAGATATGATAATATTTACGTTCAGCATGACCATTTTGTTGAGATGTATCAGGATAAGAATACTGAGACACAGTGCCCTGTTGATGAAGGAATTTTAGAAAATTTGTTTCCTTATATTCCATGGCATTGTCAGGACGAAAAACTTTGATGGGGCGAGAGATTTGACCATATGGGCAAAATCATAATATACCTGAGGCAATTTAGAGCGATTTTTCATGAGAAAAATCCAAGTGAAACGAGTGTAATCATCTATAAAAATGACAAAATAACCCCCATTGTGTTATAAGTAAAAGGACCCCAAAGATCAGAGTGTATAAGAGCAAATTGAGCAATTGAATGAGAATTACTTTTATTGAAAAATAATGCTGGTTATTTTCCTGATTGACATGATAAACAAATAATAGTATCAGGTTTAACATTTCCAAGTTTACCAGTTGATACTAAAGAGTGAAGTCTATCAACAGACACATGTCCTAACATAAAATGCCATAAGTTGAATGGAAAATAAGAAGACATAGCAGTAACTGTAGAACTAGAGGAATGATGTGGAATGTGAAGATGTATAAGATCAAATATGCGCCAACCTTACGGCATATCCCAATGATCTGTCCTGTCTTCAGTCCTACACATGACAACTAGAAGAAGTAAAAATGATTTTAGTCCAAGATCACATAACTAACCAACAAAGATAAGATTGATAGTCAACATTAGAATACGTAAGGCAGCAGGAAGTGATAGATTTGATATAGATACAAAACCTATATGACTAATAAGTAATTGAGATTCATCAACAATGTTAATTGATGACGGATGGGAATAGTACTTTTGGACTGAAAATTTGATGAATCAGCAGTCATATGGTTACAACATCCAGGGTCAAAGAACCAAAAATTTCCTGTGGTGACAGACATAACATTACCAGAAGGGGATAAAACCTGTTTGAGTAGAGTAACAAGGTTATTTGTGGAGACAGCTGAATTGACACCTTCTAAAGGATAAGACTCCTCTATAGTGGTAGCAGTGATAGACTTAGATGACTGAAATTGTTTGGCAGGAGCTCCACGAGATGAGTTTGTGCGAGATTGCTTGTAGGGAATCTTAAAGCAATCATTTTGATAATGTCCAGGCCCTTTCCTGTGATAATGTTTGCAAATTCAAATTGGATAATTCAGATGAGCATGAGTGCTTTTATGGCAGTAGGAACATGTCTGATGAGAAGATGATTCACCAAATTTGGGATGAAAAACAAGAATGACATTAGTAGTCTGAGATTTGGTTCTAAGTCTGGTTTCTTTAGAGAGAAGCTCAGTAATGGCACTAGTGAGGGTAAAGGATTTCTATGAAGAAGAGAGGCTCGAACTGATTTGAAACAATCATGATGAGCGATTATAAGTGTTACAACACGTTATTGGTCTTGATAGGCAATGAATTTATCGGCATCAGAAGAACAATCCAAAATTGGTTCAAAGAGTGCAAGTTAATCCAAAATAGCATAGACTTCTGACACAAAATCATTAATAGACTAACCGACCTAGCTGTTGATTCTTAACATGAAGATTGATCAGAAGTTGATATTGATAAGAAAAATCTGTGTGGTGTATCGACTCTTGAAAAAATCCTAAACATCTTTAGCGGTAGTGAAACGACCAAACTATTGATCAATTGACATAATTGATGTGCTACGAAACCAGGTGAGCATTTGGCAATTCTTGTTATCCCAGTCATCTAGCCATTCCATAAACTTGTCATTAGTTTCAGTAGCTTCTCGACATAGTGTGGTAACATCACTAGTAATTAGTCGCCAAAGTTTACGACCTTTGAGCAAACTGGTCATGGCTTGAGCCCAAAGGATGTAGTTTGGGCCACTGAGAATGGTAAAGATCGGATGAGAGACTTTGAAACGTTCCATAGTAATGGAAGAAGATCGTGCGAGTTAATTGAGGAAAAGGTAACAAGTTTCAACAGAAACTAAATTAGGAGTCAAGATCAAGTTCTCGAGGTAAGTCCCGAGTTCTCGGTAGTAGAATATTTATGATACTATATTGATTTACAGCGGCGGACGCTGACAGAGGCACATACAGAGAGGGCAGAAAGCTGATGGCGGAGGCAGAGGGCAGACAGCGGATGACAGAGAGCGGGGCGGACAACGGAGAGCGGGGCAAACAGTGGAGAGCAGATGACAGACATTAGCAGAGTAGTGGTTTGGTGATGGTCTGCTCGGAACTTAGATGTAGAAAGACATAGAAGGATTTTGAATGAATAATGATGATGGTGAGATCACTCTAGCTATGATATTGTGTTAACAGTAGAAAATAAAGAAGAGAATAAATAAATAAATGAATATTGTCGACTAGCTCGTGAAGCTAAGGATAAGGGCTTCGGATTTTCTTCTTCTTCGGGTTTTGGGAATAAGAAGAGGCAGCATGAAGGTACTTCAACTCCGATTGTACAGTAGCAGCAGCGGCAGGGACAGTCTGCACCTTCTACTAGAGCATCTTTTGGTTCTACTCGCCGAAATGTGGTGTGTTATCAGTACAATCAGCCAGGACACAGGAGGCATGAGTGTCCACGTCTCCAGCAGGGACAGAGTAGTGGTGTAGTGCGTAACAAGGGTTGTTTTCAGTGTGGACAATTGGGTCACATCACCAAGTATTGTCCTCAGTTGAGCAGTAGCACTCCTACGAGTGGGATTGGGCAGCAGTCTAGGGCTACACAGCCAGCAGGTCAGTCTGGGTATAGAGCACCATAGCAGCCAGCACCATCTGCTCAGGGTTCTCAGGCTAGAACATCTGCATCGACTATCCAGCAGCCCCCACGTCCTCAGGGATGTGCTTATGCAGTCACAACAGCAGACAGTGTAGTAGGACCTTCTATTGTGAGAGGTACATTTCCTGTATACGGTTGTTGGGCTCATGTTCTTATTGATTATGGAGCTTCGCACTCTTTTATTGCTTCTGCTTATGCATGTACCTTGGGTATACCAGTTTCATATCTTGGGGTACCTTTGTGGGTAGACACGCAGATTGGGGTAGTGCTTATTTATCTAAACTGTGTCGTAAGTGTGATATTGTGATTGTCGGATGATCGTTAAGGTTCAACTATATTTTTCTAGACATGACGGGCTTTGACGTCATCTTGGGCATGGATTGGTTATCTACCTTTCGTGCACAGATTGACTGCTTTAGAGGTCGGGTGTCGGTGTGCACGCCTAAGGGCGAACGATTCCACTTCTTTGGTGATCGCAGCGACTCTTTTACTTCTTCTTATTGTATATGGGGTCATGATGTTTCCGGTTTTCTTTTGGCAAGTCTCTTTTCCGAAGATGAGGTTCGTGGTCACGTCAAGGTACCTTATGTCGTGGGCGAGTATTGGGATGTTTTTCCCAATGACTTGACTTCCTTGCCTCCGATTTGTGAGGTGGAGTTTGCTATTGATCTTGTACCGAGTATCGATGCTATTTCCATGGCACCGTACCGAATGGCACCGGCGAAGTTAAAGGAATGAAAGGAACAAATTGACGATCTCAAGGTGAAGGGTTTTATTCGGCCTAGTGTTTTCGAATGGGGTGCTCTAGTTCTTTTTGCTAAGAAAAATGATGGTTCACTACGGTTATGCATCGATTATTGTAGGTTGAATCGGGTGACGGTCAAGAACAAATATCCATTACCACGGATTGATGACTTGTTCAATCAACTCAAGGGGTCTAAGTTTTTCTCCAAGATTGACTTGAGGTTCGGTTATCATCAGTTACGGGTTAGAGATATTGATATGTGGAAGACCGCATTTCGCACTCGGTATGGGCACTTTAAGTTTCTCGTGATACCTTTCGGTGTGACTAATGCACCGGCGGCATTCATGGGTCTCATGAATCCTATCTTCCACAAGTTCTTGGATAGGTTTGTAGTAGTGTTTATTGATGACATTCTAGTTTACTCTACTACGGAAAGTGAGCACGAGGTTCATCTTAGGACTGTTCTTCGAATCCTAATAGAGCACCGATTGTATGCTAAGTATAGTAAATGCAAGAGGTTAGATTTTTGGGGCATGTTGTTTCCGGAAATGGCATTTCTGTTGATCCTTCAAAGATATAAGTGGTTATGAGTTAGAAGAGACCGAGTAACGTTTTTGAGGTTCGTAGTTTCCTTGGCTTAGCAGGTTACTATAGGCAATTTATGAAAGACTTTTCTTATTTGGCGGTTCCCATGACTCGCCTCATGCAAAAGGGTATCAAGTTTGTATGGGATGATAAGTGTGAAGAGGCATTCATTGAGTTGAAGACACGTTTTACTACAACTCCGGTGTTGATTATTCCCAAGCGCAACATTGGGTACGTGATCTATTGTGATGCTTCTCACGAGGGACTAGGATGTGTACTCATGTAGTTCGAGAGAGTTGTGGCTTATGGGTCTTAACAGTTGAAGACTCACGAGCGGAATTATCCTACGCATGAGTTGGAGCTTGCAGTGGTTCTTTTTTCCCTTAAGGGATGGCGACACTACTTGTACGGTGAAAGATTTGAGGTTTTCTCCGATCACAAGAGTTTATAGTATATCTTTACACAGCGGGACTTAAACTTATGGCAGCATCGATGGGTCGAGTACATGGAGGACTATGACTTTGCACTCCAGTATCACCCCGGGAAGGCTAATGTGGTGGCGGATGCGTTGAGTCGCAAGTCACATGCATCGTTGGTTAGCATCTTTATTCATGCGTGGAGGATGATGGAGGAAGTCGCAGAGTTGGATCTTCAGTTCCGTGATAGTGGGGATTCAATCGTGACTTTGTTTAGCATGGTGGCACAACCTTCACTTGTGAGTCATGTGATTGAGGCTCAGGGGCATGATGACAGCATTACTTCAGTTTGCACTCGTATTGCTAGTGGCGAGGTTGTTGATGATTGGATTTTGCACTCCGATGGAGGTGATCATTTTAAGGGCTTACTCTTTGTACCGCAGACTTGCCGTGATGAGGTTTTACGAGAGTTTCATAGTTCCAGGCTTCGTGTTCACCCAGGTGGCACGAAGATGTATCATAATCTTTGGCGTCATTATTGGTGGCAAGGAATGAAGAAATCAGTTATAGATTTTATGAGTCGATGTCTTACACGTCAGCATGTTAAGGTTAAGCACCAAGGACCTGCCGGGTTATTGAATCTGTTACCAATTCCTCAATGGAAATGGGAGCATATATGCATGGACTTCATGACAGGGTTACCAAAGATGAAGAATTAAAAGGATACAGTATGGGTGATCGTCGATCGATTGACAAAGACTGCATGTTTTCTACCTATCCGTGAGACGGATAATGTAGAGGTTCTTAGTAGGCTGTACGTGAAGGAGATTGTCAAGATTCACGAGGTTCCGGTGACTATTGTTTCGGATCAAGATCCGCGATTCACGTCACAGTTTTGGGAGGCTTTTTTGAAAGTCTTGGATACGCAGTTACGGTTCAGCACCGCTTTTTCATCCTCAAACGGATGGTCAGTCAGAGCGTACCATTAAGATCCTTGAGGATATGCTTCGTGCTTGTGCTATAGATTTCATGGGCAGTTGGGAGGATCATCTTCATTTGGCGAAATTCGCGTACAATAATAGTTATTAGTCCAATATTCAAATGGCACCTTTTGAGGTGTTGTACGGTAGACCATGTCGTTCACCGACTTGTTGGGCCAAGGTTGGTGATGTTGCACTTTTAGGACCCAATATGGTTCATGAGGCGACTGAGAAGATTAGGATTGCTTGACAACATTTGGTTACGGCACAGAGCTGATACAAGAGTTATGCGGATCGGTATAGGCATCCTTTGTTCTTCGAGGTCGGAGATCATGTGTTTCTAAAGGTCTCACCTTGCAAGGGCTTAATGCGATTCGAGAAGAGCGGAAAGCTTTCTCCATATTTTATTGGGCCTTTCGAGATACTTAATCGTGTCGACGAGGTGGTGTACCATTTAGCGTTGCCACCGGATTTATCACGGGTTCATAATGTTTTTCATGTCTCTATGCTTCGCAAGTACGAGTCGGATCCTTCTCATGTATTGAGTTGGGTTGAGGTCGATGTTACCGAGGACGTATCCTACGAGGAGCGAGCTGTAAGGATCTTGGACGCTTGAGAACAAGTTTTGCGGGGCAAAACTATTCCTTTAGTGAAGGTCTTGTGGCACCATCGCGGAGTCGAGGTGGCGACTTGGGAACGTGAGCAAGAAGTTCGGAAAAAATACCCGGACTTGTTTTATACTGTAGGTACGTTTTGATTTCGAGGACGAAATCTCCTAAGGTGTGGAGGTTATAACATCCGGTATTTTTACATGTTAATTTAAAAAACATTATTTGAACAATTATCTGCTTATATGTTTAATTTATTTATGCATTTAGCATGCCTTGCATGTTGTATTTTCATTTTTGAGAATAATGAAAATTATTAAAAATGATTTTGGGAAAGAAGTGACCGAGGGGTAAATGAGTAATTTCACATTTTGAGCAATTTGTGGAAAGTGTAGAGATTTTGCGTAAGAATTAGGGCATGAGTGGCATGTTGGTAATTAGAGAGGATGACAAAGGGTAAAAGGGTATTTAAGAGTCTTGATGGCACTCTTGTGAATAACCCTAACTTGGGAAGAATTTGGTCATTTTCACCTTTCATGTGGTGTCTCATTCCTAGCCCTTGATCTCATTCTCCCATCTTTGTTTTAGACCCTTAGATCATAAGGCCTTGTTTGGTTGGCACTTAAATGGAATAATCCATTATTGTTGGTCTTCCACTTGGCAAGACTTTTTATCAACCATTGGATGGTTTATTGATTCCCATCTTTATTCTAAGCCCTTGGATGATAAGGCCTTGTTTGGAATATTAATAGGTTTTGTGAGTTATGTAATAAGTCTTCCACTTGGCAAAACTTATTCCTAGCCCTTGGATTCATTTCCTTTTTCCCCATCTTTATTTTGGATCCTTAGATGGTGAGAAGGGTGAGTGGGAAATCTCTACACTTGTGTGTTTCTCTCATTTGCAAGACATTTCTCTCATTCACCAAAAATCTCTATCTTTTCTCATACGTTTCTCTCTTGTTCTCCCTCACTTCACTCCTTCTTCTTCAAGTTGTGAAATTCTCTCTTCCTTTTGATGATAATTTGAAGGAGGTTTGTGCATGAAAGTTGATATTGGTGCTTTAAGCTTCCTTTCGAGCCAAAGCTTGGTAAGTGATTTTTCCTCCTTTTGAAGTTCTAGTTTCGAACCCTAAGTTTTATTCTTCAATTCTTGTATTCAATTTTTTATTATGGGGTTTTGTATCTATAGCTCTTGCTTAAGACTCTATTGAAGCTTAGCTACCGGGTGAATTGAACTTATTGTTGGCTTTGGAGAAGGTTGGGTTGATTCGGCTCACTCTTAGAAGCCTTACTCATTCTTGGTGTTCTTGCTTGGAATTGAGATAGGGGGAAAACGATTTGTGTTCGTCTTTGTATGAGGGTGTATGCATCTATGTGTATATATGTCGTATATATATACGAGTTAGTCTTGATAGCTTAGACTATGATTTAGGCTTTTGAGCACATGATTTTGTGATATAAACTCATGTTGTGATTTATTGCTTAACAAATGTTAAATTGTAAGCCTTGTGATAAATTGAATCCAATATAATGTTATTTGATAAAAGCATGTATTGTGATGGCATATGGTTATAATAAGAACCTTTATGCATTTTGGGATATACCATGTAGTGTCAAAAGCATGGGTATAGGGTTTATACGGATTATGTATTCGTATGTGTACGTATTCTTGTGTCGAATCATCGTAACAACTGGCCAGGGGGTGTTCCCAACCTACGGAAATAATGAGTCCAGGAATGGGGTATAGGGTGAGTCGTCTCATTCTTGAATTCGCGGGTTGTCTCGTGCATTCATTATACGAATCTTTTGTCACGGGTCGTCTCGTGTAAACCACCTTCCTTGTTGAAGTGAGAAGTGTCAAAATCACTTGGGAAGAATCGGTGCAGTACTCTTTCTCGTTATCCTATATTGGGCAAGCATGTAATATGGGGTGTGTTGAGTCATATTACACTTGAATTATCATATATATGTGATTATGATATTAATATTGAGACATGTTATAATTGTGGAAAATTGTGTTGTGAGCATGTTGGGAAAAACTTATTTGTTGGGTTCGATGGGGTTCCGAATTGGCGTGAGAGTCATGTGGAACAAGAGACCGAACTAGGGAAGTGGCATAAACCTTGGTTGGGTTGAACCACTTGGACTACCGAGATGGAGGCAATGACACTTCCTCTACTGGGCTAGTGAGCTCACCCCACGCCTTATATATTTTTCAGGTGATGATCCCATTGGGAGAGTTCCGTAGTCTCTCCGTGGACCAGTGGTTATATGTCCGCCCTTTTTGTGCATGGTAGGCGGACCATACTTATTTTGTTGGGCACTAGGTCGATAAACATGTATCAATATGTTCCTTTTTTCCCATGTAAATCAAACTTGTAAAAACTAAGTTATTTTGATCCGGCTAGCATGTTAGTCAAGGTGATATTGTCTATATACATCCTTTGGAGCGCTATGCGCGGGGATTATATTCTTTTGGTGCACTTCGTGCCGGATTTGTACAAATGTGTATTTTGAACAAACTATAACATGTTTCGCCTTAGAGCGCTTTAAATGTCATTATTGAATCTTTTTCATTGGAGTTGTGAATTTAAAATGGGTTATTTGTCATGAAATGTGAGTATTAGGTGTTTTGCCCAAAACGACATTTTTCTAGTCTTTCAAACAAACCTTTTCGTTTTGAACGAAAAAATCCGTTTTCGCCTACCCCCATAGCCCTGGTAAATTTCCTTGCTTTTAGAAATAGATTTAATTAAATTCGTTTTCTAAGAGATTTCAAACTTCAGAAACCGGTGGTAGTTAAAACGGATACCGAGGGCAAGACGGAAGATTTTATGAAAACTTACAAAACAATCATTTTTATGCTAAGTTTACATTTTTCACGTTTCCCAAGGCCTCGGCGACTATTTTTGGGTTCCGCCAAGGAAAAACTCACTTTTCCAATATTTATGATTTTTTGGGACTGACGGCGCAAAAAACAAGGCCATATCGCAAAATATGAAATTTTGCATGTTTAGGAAATTGTTGAAAAACAAGTGGCTGGTTGCTTCCAACACTTAGAAAAATTTTCAACTTTTCCAAAAAACTCATTTTTTTTGGATTTGGGCATGTCAGCCTGCAGCAGACCGAGCATGGCTGCTGTGCGCGCACGATGCGCAGGGCTGCACGCGGCATGGCATGCCATGGCCTGCTACAGCGGCATGCAACGTCCGATGTTCAAAAATTCGTATTTTCCTCATCGCACGTCGAAATAGACCCCCGTTTGTTTCTATGGGTTGTCATATGTACAAATTATCGAGATAAAATTTTAAATGACCAGTTTAACCCTAAAATGACTATTTTACCCTTTGTGAAAGAGGGGTACTTCAACTTTAGTTTTGGGTCGGTGTTGTCTGACACCACTTTCGAAAATTCATATATCTTTGCTCGCGACTTCAAATTTGGTTATGTTTATTCGTATTGCTTGTGCTAGGTCCAAAGTTTGTAGTTGAATTGAAAATTTTTATTTTACCCCTGATTTGACAATTTTACCCTTGCGTAAACATGGTGGGTTGGAATGTTTCGTTCAAGGTACCGAGTGTTTCAGTTTACTTCTTTTCCGATCCCCTGAGATCTTTTTGGCATATTTGAGATGTTGTAGATCTATTTTACCTGTTTATGGGTATTTGACGACTTAAAAAGGATTTTATTTCATTTCCATTTTTCCGCATTCACTCCCTTAGCTCTTAGGCTCGGGTTTTGGAGTCCTAGGAAATTAGGGGCGTGACAGTATCGGTGCACTATGAATCAAGAGGTACACAGATTCTATGAAGTTTTAGACATACAAAGCACTCCTGATCTGCCTTCTTTCACTCGACGTCTGACAGACTTGAATCACTCGCGCTCCACGAAGCTCTCACTTAGCTCCGTACTTTGACAGCTCCACTTCTCAACGAATCAATGAACCACGAAGCCTCCTGCTTCGATCTCTGCACTTAGAATGTTCCGTTCTCAACGGATTGATGCAATCATGTTGCAATAGGAGGTGTGATGATTTTTCAGCAATTGATTATCCAATTGTGCATAAAGATCTTTGATGTAGAAGCATAATTGAATAATCACCAAAAACTAGAGAAACACTTGATATAGAATAATCAAGAGATCTCTTTTTCTCTTTCTCCAGATGAATCTGATCTATGAAAGTATCGCAGAGATATCACAAAAGCCACCCCAAAATTTTGTAGAGACTCCTCTTATTTATAGAGAGGAGAATCCTATTTTGAGTAAACTTGTATCCTTTTTTTACTAAAATTCCTCTCTTATTTAATCCTCTTGTAATTTGGAGTGAATCTGACCAATATAGTGTATATATCCTTTATACACATGCTAGGATATGTTGGAGTATAACCTAAGTTGATAGAAGTTAAAACGAATCAGTGTTTGAGTTTACCAAAAATACGCAGCAACCTACGCTTGAAGCGTAGGGAAGCTACGCTTGAAGCATAAGCTTTAGCTACGCTTGGAGCGTAGGGAAACTACACTTGAAGCGTAGGTCAAATTTCACCAAGCGTAAACCAAGTGTAGTTTTAGCACTTTATAGCCACTTTTAGCTACTATAAACGTAGGTCAAGCGTAGAAAAATTCATGGAAACTAGTTTTCCAAAATTTTCTTCCATTTGAACCCCTTCAACTCCATTGATATGTTTCTCAAAGTTTTGGCTCTGAAAAATATCGTTTATGGCCTCCGGAATGCATTTTACTCTCAAACTTTCTTCATCTTTACTACTTTAAGCTTTATTTGAATTTGACGAAGTTTGTCCATGCCTTTGCTCGACCCCTTTAATTTTCCTAAACCTACTTGACCTTACAAGTCACTCAACATGGTTATTGTCTAGAATGTGCCAATAATAAATAATACTACAAATGTTCTTACAATTTTCCCCTTGGCATTTCCGAGACAAAACCATGTTTTACAAATATATCCTTACGAACAACAATATAATATCTATACCTATGAGCACAAACCCACAAACATAGACATAGAATATTAGTTTGCCCACATGACGATCTTCCAATCATGCAACCACAATACTGAACAATACCACGAAAAGCAAGTGTGGAAAACATATATAAACCAATATAATGATCATAAGAATAATATAACAATGCAAGCATAATGATCATCATAGTATAAAAATACTCCTTATCCCCCTGAGAATATACTCCCCCTTACTAAATACTTCTCACTCTTAACCAAACAATCTCTCCCCTTTACTTAATACTTCTCCCCCTTTTTATCACGAAACTGTGAAGCAAAATGAGTACAATTTAAAACAATTTAAAGAGATGTAGGGAAATATTCAAATATCATTTCAAGATATAGCACTTTAGCAGACTATATCCAGATTCTCAAGAAAACACAAATCTCTATGATGCATGACCCTAATACTAATACATGAATGAAAAATGCTTCAACAAAAAGAAAAATTGTTCTTGGAAACTGATCAGTTCTAGTCGTATGTGAATAAAAGTGTTTAAAATGAAGAATTAACATGATTTAGTTTTATTTCTCAGTCGCAAGTACGCGAAGTAGTATATAATATAGTTGGGTAGAGAGGATATCGAACCACAAAAATCAGAGTCTTATTTTAAACAATTGTAAAGCAGAAAATTGAATTATATTATAAACGTTGTTTGATTGGTTTGTTTTGTAACTAATAAACATAAATAAAAAGATAGTTTTTGTGTTTGTGGATCAAGACAAACAAGTCTAGATTTTTGCTCCAAGTACACCACTAGTCTCATAATATAGTCATTTAATTTTATTATTGCAAGAGGGCGATACAGCTTATACGGATCAGATTCGTAACGCTATAAGCAGTTGCCTAATCCAAAAAAAGATGTAATCAAATGTTAGTTTACTACAGTTTCATCTTTGAACGGTATGACCATTGTATGCATCTATACTATAACTATTCTTAAAACATGAAATTAAAAACACACTAATGATCATCCCTTCTTAGTATGAACCGTATGCACCTAAAAAAATTTCATACCGTTAAGTACCATTATGTAGAAACTATTATTTAAACTTTGAATTTCTTGCCCTTAGTAAAAACATGATTGTTCAAGATAAATCATTAATTCAATCTCAGCTTAAAAAGAGAATTAATAAATAAATCTTATGTAGGTAATTTATTTGGTCTCTCACTACATAATCATCATATAATTGATCTTCAGCTTCCTCTCTTTGCAATAAAATCAATTAAAAGTCTACATTACTTGAATAGGGTTTTGTTGGAAACCCTAGATACCAACTAGCCACTCATGGAAAAAAGAGACTCCATTGTTGATGTAGCCACCATCTTCATGATTGAAATGTTGGTTCTTGAGTTCTTAAGGAAGGGAGCCTCTCTCAAAGTGAGAGACTTTTTATGAACGATCTCTTATATATTGAAAGATATTTTCTCTTCATGAGGTCTTCACATATTTATAGAAAAAAGTTGGTGTAAATATGACATGTATTTTCTTGCACTCTAAGAAGATTTGGTGTGAGGACCAAGTAACAACAGTGAATGGACTAATCTGCCCTCTGATATGCTTGCACACAAAGTCAGAATTATGCAGTATCTTCACGCACATTTTCCAATGTCGACGATGGCCGATCGATTGGAAGTTTCCACCAATCGATTGGTGGGTCCTGAATTTTAATATTTCTTTATTTTGCAATTTTGTAGTCTAGTGCTTGTACTCTACTTTGCTGACATGTACCTTGCTTTGAACTGAGTGCATTTATCTTCCAAATACCATTCTGGATCATCCATATTTGCTAAAAACCTGAAATTAACTCAGATTTGCGTTAAGACCCCTGAAACCTGCTTAAACACGCAACTCAAATGAGAATATCTTATTAATAAAATAAAGAGACTAACTAAGGGTTTATTAACGTCCAAAATACCAAATATTCTGGTCTGATCAGAAACATATGAGCAGAGCAGTAGAGACAAAGAGCTAATCATTAACACATCATATTCGCATGTTTGACTTTCTTATTATACACACAATAGTGAAGAAAGTCAATACACATACCTTCTAGTTACAAGCAGTCACAAGGCAATATTTACATAACAGTTGCATATATGAAAAATATTCAGGTGCAAGCAAACAATTAAGATGAAAGCAACACGTATTAATTCTAATAATCTCCTCACTAACCGTGATGATACTTCAGTCCAAAACCTAAACTAGAAGTCAAATCTTTAACTCAAACCTTATTGTTTTTTCAAGGGAAATACAATTTATTTTTATTTTTGTCTCAAATTTCTTTATTTTTCACCCCTTTATATATATTTTTTTATTTTTCTCCTTTTTTTATGCGAACACTCAATGCTTACTGAGACAAGAGGTCCGGTTACTCGGATTGAAACATTGTGATAATCACATCCATCTTTTTACACGAATACTCAATACTTACTGAGGTGCTGAGATTTGGTTACTTAGCAGACGGACCATTGCTCTAAGAGGTTTTAAAGAGACATTCATATATTTCATTATTTCATTCTCTTTCTTCTTTCAACATTACCCCAATATTCATGAGCATGCAATAGGTATTCAAAAGCATTAATCAATCTAGCCTAACTCATGAACCTACATATCACTTCGGATTAGATGAAAAAGACTAAAAATTTTAGTAAGCATTACAATCATCTCCAAAGTAAAACAATCACCCAAAGTTAATAAGTTTTAAAAATAGTACGTAATCATTTCAAATGAACAACTCATATCCTCGGGTCAAATTAACACCTCCAATTCTCATAAACATTATAAGATAAGTAAATATGAGAATAGAGTAAAATATGACAGCCCTTTATACCAATACCCAAGCTCAACATGCTAAGAATTTTTAATTTTTATCATTTGTTTCATAATGATGCATGCATGAATAATCCTAATAGTAACAAAACATGATGCATGCATAATAATAAAAATGCAAAACAAATAATGCATGATAATGTATCAATTTTAGGATAAAAAATAATGCAAAGTATTCCTAGAATGATACATATGAAGACATCTATTCTATGATAACATGACACTAGATTTTCTAAGACTCGCATGCTTTTGAAAATCTAATGGTTTTATAAAGATGTCTGTCAACTGAGAATCTATGGATATATATACTCAAGACCTTTTTCAGAAATAGAGTCATGCGTTCTACATGCAGTATGAACAACAAAATAATATAGCTCACATTTCCTAACCCAATCATATTTAATTTTCGGAGCTCTATTTGTCAGCCTAGACAAAATCTTCACCTTTCCACTCAACACCTGAATTTGATCTTCAACATTGGGTCCTCTTTGAGTTCTCTGATTCTTTTCAGGTTTTAAAGTTCTTCTTAACTTTGAACACAAAAGTATAATGTGACCTTTCACTCTACAGTGATGACATATTGGAATAAACTTTTGAAAACCATTGTTCGAATCCTTAAGAAATTTAGAGGTAAACAGAGGCTTACAATCAACTAGTTTTTTGTTTTTGTTTTTTGAATGGTAAGGAGAATTGTATTAAAAATTAAAATGGTCATAAGACCTACAAAATACTAGAGGCATAACTCTAGATACAATAAAAAAAACTATATGAAAACCAAATATCCACCAAAGAAAAACAACTCTAAAAATTTTAGGCATGAGAACCAATGATGCCTAAAATAAGAATAAAAACTTCACCTATAAAGAGTTATCCCAATAAAGAAAAGAATAGAACTAAGATGAAAATCAGCAACCAAAAATTAATGCATTAGCCAAAGAACAAAAACAAGGAAATGTAGACTGATAAGCACCCAACCGAGCCAAGAAGTAAACTTCATATATCACTAGAAGAAAATGAGTTTGGAACCCAAACAAGCATGCCCCAAATGATGCAGCAAAGAGAAAACAAGATAAACCAAATGAGAAACTCATCAACATACTCCAAACACTGATAATGCAGTGGAATCAAATCAAGCCAAGAAATAGCAGCCCTTACACTACCATGAAAACTAACTAAATGATCATCAAGACAGAATGGAAGAAGGCAAATCTCACTGCTGAACAATTCTCTAATTAATGATACAGTAATAAAAAGAAGGGAGGATAACTTATGTCTAACCACATGAACCACCTTCAAGACTATGGCTGTAACACCCCTTGTTATTTTCCTTTTTCCTGAAATTATATTTAATTTAATTTCGGTAATGACGTCACTTGTTCATGACATATTATTTATTCTTGGTATTTGATACCTGTAAATTTTTCGCATTAAGTTTAAAGTCGACTGGATGACTTTACTGTTTTTCTTTGACGACTATGCGGATTCTTGTTGTCAATTACACGGTCTCGTTTCGACGTTAGTTTAATCGACGTTTAATGATTAGTGCTTCAACTGGACGACGACACGTTGTAATTAATCGGGCTTGTTTTAGTGTTCCGACGTTTGGGTTTCTAACCCGGTATAATTAATTGGACGTCCCGTTATTATTTCGGGCTTACGAGATTATGTTTGGACGTTCCCGATAATTATTGGGATTCACTGTATATATATATATTTCATTGTAATTATATATATATTGTGTTGGGGTCATTTTGCGATTAAGGATAACTTGAGGGTTAGTTGTGTGATTAAAGCATATATATTTGTATATGAGTATAAGTTACCTTTCTCATCACCTGCTACCACCGACCTGTTTCCCCATTGCTGATGGACGACTACACTCTGCTTCATCCTCTCCTTCACACGCAACCTCTTTCTCTTCTCCATTGAGCGGCGATCACCCTCCATTATTGTCGGAAACTTGAGAGAGAGAGAGAGAGAAAACTGGAGGGAGAGTGGGGTCGGCTGGAGGCGACTGGTTCGCCGCAGCTGTAGCAGCGGCACTGGCGGTGCGATGACGGTGGGGGCTTGTTAGGTTGACGACGGTGAGCTGTGGTGGTTGCCGTTGAGATAGACGGCGGCGCAGGGGCGAGTAGCTGCGGCTGGTTCACGCAGCAGGGGCGGAGCAGTCGTTCGACAGGGGCGACTCCGGCTGAGCTTCGGCTAATGTTTTGGCGACCTTCCGGTGATCGGTTTGAGCCGATTTTCGGTGAGTAGTTTCGTACCTATGTAGTATTAATCATATATTAATTTCGTGAATTTACGATGAACGATTTGCCCGAAAATCGCATTTATAGGTTATAGTTTTCGTTTGGGGTATTTTAGATTTAACCCAATTAATTAACCGATTATTAATTGGCTTCGTATATATCGTATAGGTTGTCGAGACGGACATTTTGATATATTCGAAATAGTTTTTGGACGATTTTGGTCGGCGGGCTTCATATTCGGGCGCCGGTACTGTGTTGTTTCGGGCTGTTCGGTAACGTATAATTAGGTGGGAAATTATATTTCTCACTCCACATTATTGAAGGAGTTTAGGGGTGTAAAACCCTTAGTTAATTTAATATAGATATTTTAAATCGCTAATTTAAATATCTATAAATTGTTTAGAATCGGAATGGACTTAGGAATTAATTTAAGAAAA
The DNA here is from genome assembly GCA_963922005.1 of Cornus suecica. NCBI lineage: Eukaryota > Viridiplantae > Streptophyta > Magnoliopsida > Cornales > Cornaceae > Cornus > Cornus suecica. Next base: position 51,239,794 of record OY998240.1, on the reverse strand, counting down.
TTTATTAAATTATTCCTATATGATTAAATAATATTATTATTTAAATTAAATAAGAATGGACGGCTTAGAAATCCTTACGAAATTAAATGGGTTATTAGAGATTCGAAAAGCTTAGACGATATGCTAGGTTCCCTTTGGTATACGTGAAATAATTATTTAAATTATTTTAAAAAGGCATGTTAATTGAAAATGAAATATTTTCTAAAGAATTAAAGAAAATATATATTTTTTTAGAACATGAATGGTATATGAAATTATTTTCATATGATTTAAATGCTTTAATATAATTTTAAAAGCATGTACAGAGATTTGAGATTTATGTTGATATTACCATGTGGGTATTTTCATAAATATGGTGCATTACATATTTATGTTGGACATGATTTATTTGTGTACACCATGTATTGTGAGACATGGGTGTTGGTGCATGTATTGCATGATTTCACCATTTGCAGAGAGATTCATTTGGTGTGGTCTACTTCCTTTGTGTGTGGGGCACGAGTAGACGTTTGTGTTTGGATCGTCGAAACAACTGGCCAGGGGGTGCTTCTCGCTTCCCGCGGAACTAATCTTCTGAGAAACTGAGACGATAGGGGGAGGACACGTAGTCCAAGGCCCTTTTTGCTCGACTTGAGTCGTGGTGCACGTCTTCCCGGATAAAAGTGTAAGTGTCAAAAGCACTTGGGATGTACGGTTCGATGAGTCCACATTCCCTAGTGAGCCTGCAGACTTAGGGGAATGGTGGAGAATGATCCAGGACCCTTTGGTAGGGTGTGTTTTTGTGTGTGTGTACCACAGGCGGTCTGTGAGTACGATGCGTTGCATATCATCATGTGATTTATTGATATGTATATATATATAGGTTGGAGCATGATTATTTATGAATATGCAAAATGAATTCATTTTATAAAATGCTCCGTTGAAAGTGATAAATGTGAAAACGGGAATTAAAAGCAGTAATTATTAAAGTACAAACGAGACGTATATCCTTATACTTGTGTTGTATACTTTGTGCTCGTAGGGGAGGTTAAGTGTACTGACGTAGTAATCTTTGTGAGTAGTTGAGGCTAGTGGTGGATTGTGGAGTTGATTTTGATTTGTGGCCTTAGAGAGGACTGTTAATTGTTTTGTGGTTGTAGTTAGTTGTGTGATATCTTTAGAGATTTGAGATCCGAGATTGATGTTAGTATCAGTTGAGAGTCGATGCCTTAGAGAAGGCGGGTAATTGTTTTGTAATCGTGGTTAGATGTGTGAACTCTTTTGGAGATTTGAGGTTAGGGATGATTTTTGTGTCAATTGATAATTGAGGCCTTAGAGAAGGCGAGTGATGAGTTGTGTGAGATTTTGATTGATGAGGAGAGGTTATGATTAAGGGATTCATTAAGTATTTGAGGTACTGTAGTCTGATAGTCTTGGTTCTTATGCTTGGTTCATTCCCCTAAGCATTTCTTGTACCGTGTTCTGTACACTAGTACATATCGTTGACTTCTATGTCACTCCTTGAGTTGTTGATTACGGCGTGGTGCCGAACCTCTTCCTTGTGTCATCATTGATTTCATGGAGTTGGAAACGGATGGTTGTCTTCCGTGAGTCCAACGTATTGTTATTCCTTCATTGTCCTTTCGAGACATTATAGGAATCCTTGTAGTTGTGTTCCTTCTTATTTGACTGTTTCGAAAACGGTGTTTTCTAAACTCCTTGTATTTAAAAGGAAAAACCCGTTTTCGCCTACCCCCGTAGAAATGAAAAGTTTTAATACTTTATAAAATGATCTTAGGATCTTTCTTGAAAAGATTTTCAACTTTTAAAAGCCTGTGATGGCGACTGACGGAGACTGGGGGCAAGACGGTCATTTTTACTATGTGGTTCTTAAAAGTAAAACCATTTTATTATTTTCTTAGGATTCTGAGATTTCGAGACTTCTTTCTCAATATCTCATCTTGTAGAGTTTTGAAAGGTGTTCCATTGTTTCACCTTTGTTTCCTATCATGTTTAAGTCTCGATTGAGGCTTGTTGTTGTTCAGTGCACACATATAGTGTTGCCTTTCCCTTTTCTGGATTGTTGGTATCACCACCTAGGTGATAGGAATTTTTTTTAAGTTAGGGGCATGGATACCGAATGGATTGGTTCGAGTTTAGAAACATTTTTCTTAAAAACTATTGAATCTCTGGGATTCATCTTTTCATTACTTTCACTTTCGGCCATTCGTTTTTGGTTTCCTTGTTCACTTTTGGTGTTCTTTCCTTGTTCACTGGTGGTGTTCTTCCTTGTTCGGGTATTCTTAACCTTGACGTTGTTGTCTTGGTTAGCTGTTGGTTAGCATTGGGAATTCCTTCCCTTTGCCTTGTTTTAGTGACCTTTAGGTGGTCGTTCTCGTGAGTTGAGTTCGTCTACTCATAGTGACTTGATTGTGTGGTTTTCCTCACCTACAGTGAGAGTGTTAGTGATGTGATTGACCCATTGATGATAGTGTTATGAGGTTAATGTGGTGATGTGATTCATGGTATTGAGGAAGTGATATAATTGAAGTGACCCAGTACTTGAGAGGTGTATTTTCTCTAGAAATGGAATGAGGTTTGTTATATATATATATATTGATGATGGTTGTGTTAGTACGCAAGGACGTGGGTATTCTCCTTCCTGTGTTATCGGGGTGTAGGATTTGAGCCTTCCTTGGTACTATTGGTGGATTTTGTTTCCTTGTGGATATTAGAGGTGAGTGTGATCTCCTCGGTTGGATCTTCTGAATTGTGTTGTGAGTAATTTGGTGATTTGTTAGACTGGACCTTAGTATCGTGTACCTAGTGTACGTTGGTGAGAGTAGTGTAGGCTACCGGTATGGGTACTTGGAGTATGAGCCTTAGTTGTACCTTGTAGATTCAGGTGGCATACTTATACATGTATACTTGTATATATATATATATTTCCGTTATATACTTACGTACGGTAGTATATGAGCGTGCCTTGAGTTTTGCGTGGATGGGATTAGTTGGGCTATATATATATCTTGCTAGATAGTTTAGCATTACCTAAACTGCCAGAGGATGTGGTAGTTAAGAGTATCTTTTCCCACTGAGCTTATTTGCTCACAGGGGAATTTCATTCGCCCCCTGGTATTCCACGCCAGGTTGCAGGAAATATACGGCTATGAGCAGGATGCAGTGCAACGGCAGCTTTCTTTTGTTTCCTTGTTACAGGTTTTGGAGTTGCGTCGGGTGATGCGGTTACGGTTGCAACACGACTGGGTTTAGGGACGATAGGTATCCACTTTCAGTTTCTCTACCCATTGTTATGGGATTGTTATGTATTTTCTTTTGGGAGCTAGTCTGTTGGCATATCCCTGTTGATGTATTCTTTAGTTCCTGTATTTATTCTTTCTGATGGTTATTGTATCTATTCTGCACAGCTAGGTGTTTTACTGTATCTTATTCGAGCATTTGTGGCTCTGTTGATTATTAGAGGGTTTGGAGGGGTTTTGGTTTTTTTCCATTATCTCGGCCCTAGTAGGATTGATGAATGTGGGGTTTGGAAGCCATTGTGATTATTGAATTGCTATTGGTAGGTTATTGTGTTGTGTTTGGTTGTCCGGATGTTCCATTTACAAACGGAACTCTGCCGGATTTTCGTTAGATTCCGCTGCTTAGTTTTATTAGTCATTTGGGTATGGAATATACCATTTCTATCATTAACCCATGTTTTTTCTTGGTTAATGATGTCTTAGTTGGTCATTCGTATTAAGGATCACATCTTGGATTCCTTGGATGTCCCAGTTCGGGAGTCTTAGGGATTTAGGAGCGTGTCTGTTGCTATCTGAGGATACTCTTGTGTTTTTAGTATTCGGGTTGGCATGGAGTATATTCTTATTGTTATTCCATGTACTTCTTTGTTATTGTTGACTCTAGTAGTCGCTTGGCTTGCGTCACCCTTTAGGGGCGTGACAACATGGTATATGGGCATTCATTGCAAACCTTTGTGGGTGTTTGATGACCTTCAGTCATTGGTTTTCATTTGTTCTCATCTCTTTTTACTTCCGCATTCACTTCCTTAGTTCTTAGGCTCGGGTTTCGGAGTCCTAGGAATTCGGGGCGTGACAATGGCATCCAAAGAACAATAAAGCTCTGAAAATATTCTTCTATTCCTTTCCATCCAAACTTCATAAACAGTAGCAGAGAAATCTAGCTTGTTTAAAATACTTTGCATAGAATTGTTATTCAAATAAGCAATAGCCCACTCCATTAGGTCATCCCAAGTTTCATTAGGCCACTCCTTCAATCCATTCATAATAATCTTTTGCCAAACCCTTTTAGTAAATCCACATTGAAAAAATAGGTGATCCCTATCCTCCATACATAGGCCATAGAAAACACAAGTAGCATTATTCACCAAACCAATAGACATTAAGAAGTACAAGGTGTTAAATCTGTTAAGATGAACTATTCACATGAAAAAAGCATGCTTTGGGATATGATGTTTAAACCATATAGTCTTCAACTAGGCAACATGAGGAGTTTTAAATCTAATTGAATCCCAAGTAGAAAGAATAGTGAACTTATCACCAGTTAGCTTCCAAATGACCTTATTTCTCCGAGTAAAATCATAGGAATCATTAAAGAGGAAAGTTAGCCTTGAAATCAAGCCATTCTTGAGAAATCAAAGTAGGGAAGTACCAACCTGAGGAACTGAGAAGCCTAACAGAAGCATTCAACCCTAAGCCAGAATCCCTAATCATAGAAGAACTTAACATAGTATCCAAAGTGCCATTAGGATGCCAACTATCAAACCATAAAGATATATTTCTACCATTACCAACTCTATAATGAATCAAATGCTTAAGAATAGGCCTCGATTGAAGAACCTTTTTCCATGTCCAAGAACATTGAGAAGGCACTTGCAGATTCCAAAAACTTCTTCCTCTAATAAGAAAATATTGAATCCAAGAAGTCCAAAGAGAACCTGTATCAATTTGGCGAATAGCCCAAAAGTGTTTAGCCATAGTTGCAACATTTCATTCCTCCAAATCCTTAACACCCAAACCACCTTCTTTAAAGAGAATACATACTTGATTCCAAGCTATTTTACACCCCCCTTGGCACATTTTAGAACCAGTCCACGGAAATTGCCTTAGAAGAGCAGTAAGATCTTTAATCACATCCTTGGGAAGAATAAAAATACTTGACCAATAAACTTGAGTAGCAAAGAGAACTGCTTTAACAAGTTGCAATCTCCCAGTAAAAGAAAGGAATTTACTAGTCTAATTAGAAATTCTAGCTGAGAGTTTAGCCACAAGAATATCACAGTCTTGTTTTTTGAGTTTAGAAGACAACAAAGGCACGCCCAAATATTTGATAGGCAAGACTCCCAATTAAATGCCCAGCTTAGCTTGAATCTACTGAAGAATTGGCATAGGAATGCCAGCATGGAATACTACACTTTTCAATAAATTAGGGAGTAATCCAGACAAATTGCTAAAATCATATAGAGCATTCCAAATGTGAGAAACAGACTGCAAATCACCATTAGAGAATAAAAGAAGATCATTAGCATAGAGCAAGCTTGAAATCTAATGATGTTTGCATTTCCAATGATAAGTGAAACTAGCTTTAGTTGTTTTCCTCTTTAGCATCACTGTAAGAATCTCCATGATGATCACAAACAAATAAGGAGATAATGGATCTCCTTGTCTGATACCTCTAGTACTCTTGAAATATCTGGCCAGAGAGCCATTTATGTTAACTGAAAACATGGTAGAACTAACACAAGACATAATGAGTTGAATGAGCTTGGAAGGAAAATTGAAAGCTTACAAAGCAGCCTCCAGAAAATCCCAAGAAATAGTGTTAAATGCCTTTGGAAAATCCACTTTCATGGCTAATCTTGGATCACCATCATCCTTGTGATAGTTCTTCAGCAACTCTTGAGCCAATAAAACACTGTGAGAAATGTTTCTACGAGCAATAATGGACCCTTGATTAGAACTAATACAAGCTGGAAGACAAAGCTTAATCCTGTCAGCAATAACTTTAGATAAGCACTTATAAATAGTATTGCAAAAAGAAATAGGCCTATAATTTGTGACCAAATTGGGACTGTCAACCTTAGGCACTAAGGTGATGATAGTGACATTTAACTCCTTTAGCATATGGCCTAAGTGGAAGAAGGCTTGGATTGCTTTTGTAATATCAGAACCAACAATACTTCAAGCACTCTTAAAGAACGTGGCATTAAATCCATCACTAACAGGAGACTTCCCATCCTTACGGGAAAACATAGAGAGCCTTATTTCATCATCAGTAATAGGTCTTGAAATATCATCAATCAACTCTTGAGATAAAAGGGAATGAACAAAAGGCTTGAGATCAGGAATAGGAATATAAGTAGAGGCTATCAGAAGTTGCTCATAAAATCCCACAATTTCATTCTTGATCAACTCAGGCTCAGTGAGCCTAGAACCATATCTATCTGTTATAGACAAGATAGAGTTTGTTTTCCTTCTATAATTAGCAATCCTATGAAAATAAGTAGTATTTTTTATCTCCCAGACTAATCCATTAGACTCTTGATTGGTGTTTATAGAAAGATTCTTTATGCTTTGATAAATGCAAGTAAAAAGCCAATCCTTCCCTTTCTTGTTAAGCAATAACAGCATTACCAAGATTATGATCACGCATCACTTGTAATCTCTTTAACTTCTCTTTAGCTTCCTTTACTTGACTAGTTAAATCAGGATAATAAGCTTTGCTGAGAGTTTTAAATTCCTACTTCAGCATCTTGAGCTTATGCACCACTTGAAACATTAGGGAGCAATCTCCTTTTGTTTTTCAGAGGTGTTAAGACCTCTAATGTTCCAAATTCCAACAATCATCTAAAAATAAAAGGAAATATTTACAACCTACAAAAGGATCAAGAAGAAATTAAGGCTTACCCCCACCAGGAGAGTGAGCAGCACGGCCTCTTCTTGTTTTAACTCCAGTCACAACATTAGACTTAGTAGCTTTCGTCTTCTTAGTAGGTTTATGCACATCAACACCAGTTTCAACAAGCGCTAACCCTTGAGTAGCAGTCTGCAGTGGCATAGGGGTATAAGTAGCTCCCACAATATCAACAACAGTATCATTAGAAGTAGCCTTCTCAGTGGGTTTATGCACTTCATTATCAATTGCTACAAAAGCTAACCCCTGAGCATCCTGGGCAGTAGTTGGCATAGGAGTATCACTAGCATCTATATTCTCAAATAAAGTATCACTAGAAGGTTCAATATCAAACTCAGCCCCTAAATATGCAACTTCCTCAGATTGTAATAAAGTAAATTTATTCCCTTCATTCAAAGCAAAAGCAGATTCCTTTTGAGTAGTAACCACATGATCAGTAGTCACCAACTCCTTATCTAGCAATTGAACCTCATTAACAAGCTCCATATTTTGATGTGTACTAATGTTATCAATCACAACAACAAGGATAACTCTAGAAACCCCCTTTTGTGTCTCATTCACAGTAGAATCCCCTTCAATACCACCCTCTTGTAACCCATTTTTAATAGAAGCAGCAGCTATAATAGTAGAAGAGGATACCACCTCCTTCCCTTTTCTGCTAACCACCCTCCATTCAGAGGTAGTATTAACAGTCTTCTTGGCTTGAGTCTTTGTATTATTTGGAACCTGAGAAACAACTTTGGGGAATGTTTTATCCCAATGGCCAAAGATTTTACATGTAGAGCACCTTGCAGGATTCCATTGATAATCAACATGCACTGTAACTAATTCCCTAGAGGCCAACTTAACATCAAATTCCTTAACCAACTCTTTGTTTGCAGTGACCTTTACACACACTCGAGCATAATTAATGCATTCCTGATTTTTAGTAGATTGATCAATGTATAGAGGCTTACCCAAAGCACTCGCTAACCAACCCAAACCATCTTCATTCCAATCTTAGAGTGCTTAATTCCTTATTGAGATCATCTACACTTTTCAACGCCCGATTCCTTTCTTGTTCAGACTTAACCAATTTCTCAGTCAATTGAGCTTTTTGGGTCTGCATGAGATTTAAGGTCTGAGTATTAGTGGTTAATTCATCTCTTGGGGGTTGTCTTTCCTTGTCAACACTTTTAAATTGAACTATATATTTTGAAAAGACTTTACTAAGATGTGTGGACTTTTCATAAAGTTTGTTGTATGCATCTTCATACGAGTCCCCACGATCTTCATTATCCTTAGAATCTTCATCCTCAGACATTGTCCATCTTGTAGTAAATTCTTCAATCTCCTTGTTTTGTGCTGCCAATGTAGTAAAATCCTTATATACCCATCAGCTCCATCAGACTCAGTAGAGTCACTTGTTGTTACGTCTTCTAATCCATCATCCCAAGTGATAGCTAGACCTTTTGTCATTTTCACCTTATTAGCGCACTCCGCAACTATGTGACCAAACCCTTGACACTCAAAACATTGAGGTTTCTTCTTTTTAAGGTCAACATTGTCATTCCGATTTTAGATTTTTCTATTTTTAGAATCATATGATTTATCTCCAAATTTTTGTCCTTCAATCAATTCTTGACCATAAGAAGATTTTAAAAACTTATGAAACTGCTTCATGATCATATCAACCTGTCTTAGTCTACTTTCACCCTCCTCATCAAACTCACTAGGATCCTCTTAGTGGTTTAAAAAGCTATGATTTTCTCTTTTGTGCCGCTAGACTTTTTAGAGGATTGAGCACACATCTCCATATCATATAATTTTAGATTCCCTACCAATTCTTCAAGTTTAATCTCAAAACTCATGATTTCAGATATGACAGTAACCTTAGACCGAAAATATTCAGGTAGAGACCTAAGAATTTTCTTCACTATGGTAGTCTCAATAATGGGATCTCCTAGATTATGACAACTAGTTACTATGTCAGTTAATCTAGCCTCAAAGTCACCAAAAACTTCATCCTCCTCCATCCAAAGTTGTTCAAATTGTGAATTTAACATCTGGAGTTTAGATTGTTTAACTTTTGAAGTCCCTTCATGAGGTACTTGGAGAATATCCCAAGCTTCTTTAACAATTTTGCATGTGGCAATTCTCTTAAACTCATTCGCGATCACAGCATTGTATAAAGCATTTAAAGCTTTGGAGTTTCAACTAGCACTGTTTGTCTCAGCAGGAGTCCACTCACTTGATGGTTTTACTTTAAATTCATTAGTAGTAGCGTCTTTCAAAGTGGGAGGTGAGTATCCTACCTCTATGGCAAGCCAAGCTCTCTCGTTTAGAGATTTCAAAAACGCTCTCATTCTACATTTCCAATAAGTGTAATTTGAGCCATCAAATAAAGGGGACCTAGATATGGACCCTCCTTCACGAGGTAAATCCATCGCCTAGGCACAGAATCTAACCATATGTAGTTAACCTAAAACAGGGCAACCACACTCTGATACCAATTGAAATTACCTAAGCGACTAAGGAAAATAGCCTAGAGGGGGGTGGATAGGTTTTTTATGGATTTATTGAAAAATTAAAAATAATTGCGGAAAAGTCAATTTTAATCCAATTCTCTAATAAGATAAATCATCCAAAGATTAATCTAAGTGTAGAAAATAAAGCGATAGAGACACATGATATTTTTACGTGGAACACCTTAGAAAATGCTCTAAGTAAAAATCATGAATACACTCGGGTATCGATGCACTATGAATCAAGAAATACACAGACTCTATGAAGTTTTAGACTTACAAATCACTAAAACTTCGTAAGTCACTCGATGGACTATGCATTTGTGTTCTCATAGTTACCCAAGATATCCTTTATGGACCATATAAGGTCTCATACTTCGTAAGTCAGAGTGACCAACATCAGAACTTGAGTCCACTGAACCTCTCAAGATTCAAAGCGTAATGGATTTAGTAAATAAAAAATACACCAATAACAGTAATTATTATTGTGTAATCTTATAGTGATCTAGTTTAGTATACTCTAAGCACACTAACACACTAATTTAGAGTTCAACTACCCCAATGATCGAGACAAAATGATCATATCTCATATGAGTAAATATATTACAATCCTATAGATAAAAGTGCCCAACTTTTATCACCGGCTGCAAACAATGCAATGCCGAGATGCAAGAAACCGGTAAAAACCTAAATCTAATATGTGTAAATCTCATTTACACTTCAGTTACCTATAATGTAACTTATGGACTTTGAAGCATCTCAAGCAATCTTAAATGCTCAATGTATGAATAATTTATTTCTATAATAATAGATTGTATTTATTATTAATAAATTATCGAATAATCAACATCGAATAGGTTTTTAGGGCACTAAATCCCAACATATAGAAGGTTTAAAAACTCAAGTATTGCAGATAGACAACTATTGACGATAGAAAAGGATCAACAACTCCAGTAATTTTAGCACCCCTGCTTCGAACCTGCAATAGATAGTCCAATGCTCTCTCTATGATAACCTCCCCAGGGGTCATTACAGGAATCCCCGGTGGGTATGGACATATAAGCTCCCCACATACTTCACCTAGACTCTCTTTAGAACTCACTTTTATTTTACTTGCAAAGAGAGCCTCTCTTGGGCTCAAACTCATCTTGATGTCCTCAAATGGAGAAAACTCAATGTCATCCAATCGGCGATTCAAACCTTGGTTTAATGACGAATTTTCTGATAAATGCTTCAATCCTGACATGCTCTCTACAAGTTCCTAGATTAATTGCCAAAGTAATAAATTGGCTTCCTACAAGTTCGGAAACCACCCCATAATCATCACTTAATATATCATCTGCTTCATATCTAGAAAGACCAAGCTTCCACACACCAATAGTAATTCGCAAGGGATCAAAGGCAGAATAGCTAGATAAAAAGGTTGGAGACTTTAGAACTGAAATATTTGGTACTTTATTTACGAGAATTTTCATTTCAACAGCCAATTCCATTGCTTTGTTGAAAATTGTTTCGGGGTTTTCACTTAGTTGAGCTCTCGCAGCATCTAATGATGTTATGAGTAAAGAACTCGGGCTGGTGCTTTGAAGGGTTTGAAGGCATCTGCAAATCCTCTCTCTATCTACAAGATCTCTTGACATATGTAACATTGATGATTGTAAGAGAGCATAAAACTTTGTGAGTGGACTGCACAACAAGATCGGCACCTTAGTGGAGGGCTGAATAAGGCATGTTGGGATGAAATCCCAAGTGTGCACCATTAGCCTCATCAAAAATCAAAGGAATATTGCAAGAATGACATAGCTTGGAGATCTCGCTCAAGTTGCAACATATTCCATGGTTAGTCGGGGAAGTGATAAAAACTGCAACTGTTTTTCGATGTTCAATTTCTAATTTCTTGATTTCTTTCTCTACCTACAATAACAATTTCGGAAGAATGTTAACTTTGACACTTTTAAAATGCTATTCCAATTCACTTGTGGTTCTTCTGTTAATTTGTTTGTTGGTTACTAAGTAATTTTGTGTCGATCCAATTCAAACGTAACAAAGTTTTACAAAGTTCTACCAATAAAATGAATAATATTTGGTAAACTTGTCACTCATGCGTACAAATGAATTTGATATATTGTTAACTTACTTGCCTGTAATAGAGTGATTCCACCAGTAAGGTCCCAATTAAAATCATACTCGGGAATGATGTACTTTGGTAGAACTCCAGACAAAACCATGGCAGATATAGCTGATATATAGGACTTCCGAGGGAGAATCATGTTGAGAAATCACTAATGGTGATTCAATTACCTAGGATCAACACAACTAATGAGAGAAACACTCTTTTATTTCAAAACTCACACTTTCAAAATACAAAGCTTTTCTCTCTTTTCTTTCCTTTCTTTTCTTTGCTTCTAACTTCTGATTAATACACTACCATACAACATGTATATATAGATATGAAATATATAAACTAACAAACACAATCTTCATTTGCCGTCATTATTGACTTCGGTGGATATAGGCGTGCACAATCTCCACACATGTTTTGATGTAGCCATTCTTGACCTTTGGTGCATGCATGTGGAGCTAGAGCTTTGAATGATGCTTATCGAGTTTACTTTTCAACATTCCCCCTTAAACTTGATTTTTCACACTTCTGCATTCCTAACATCATCTTTAGTCTTGTGGACTTGTCTTGGAATTTCTGCATTCCTTCTTGCTCCTGGCTCTGTCTCTCTCGTCCAGTTTTGCACAGAGATGGTTGACTCTCTTCTTCATAATCAAGTCCAAGACTAGCGACAAGCACCTCGAACTGAACCGAGTCAACCTACCTGAACTCTAAAGAGATGCCATTTTATTTTCCTGGAACCATTACCGAGGCATTACATTTCTTCCTTAGACTATTGAACTTGTCTGGCTTCACTTTTCTAAACTTATTCAGACTATTAACCTTGTCTGGTTTCACTTTTCTTCTTTTGTAGTCTTTCACAGACTGATGAGTTTTGTATCTCTGAACTTCGCCTTTTTCACTTCTCATCTTATGGATGCAATTCAACCCAGTTGACTGATGGCCTTCTGGTGGACTACACTACTTCTTCTCTATGGTGACCATTTCTTCATCCATATCTGTCTTCCATTTCTTCTCTTGAATGGCTTCGGTGAAGCTAATCGGATCTATTTCTGACTTCTTCTTGGTCTAGTATCTTTCACCCGAATCCACTTCTGACTTCTTTCTGTCAAGAACGAGAGCAATTTGTGTCACTGTTGGTGGCACTGCTTCAACTTCTTCTTGTGGCACTGTTGGTGTCACTTCTTCTTCTTCATTCTCTTCTTCTTCAATCACGAGCTCCTTGGGCTCTGCTTCTTCTTTCAATATACAGCTAACATGATTCTCATATTGAGCCATCAATATCATTCCATTTAGCTCAATTGTGTCTTTCTTTGCAAAGTACACATGTTCATCATTTTCATCTTCTTCTGTTAGCTTTCTTCTGCATTCACGGGCACAGTGGCCGTATCTGTTGCAGTTATAACACTTCATTTTTCTTCTCCCATCTTCACCTCTGAACTCTTCTTCTCATCCTTGATAGCCATGATCTCTACCTCAACCTCTTTGTGAATTTCCCCATCTCTCTTCTCTGGCTGAAAACTTTAACTGCAGGACTTGATCGTCCTCTGGGGTGCTTGAGGTATTCTTCTTGTCGATTCGTTGTTCATGAATTTCTAGCGTGGCTTGTAATTCGTCAACTGTCATAACATCCAGATTCTTCGATTCTTCAACACCTTAAAGTCCAAATTTGATCGTCTTTTCAATTCCTCGATTTGTTTTACGAAGAATTTCCCATGCTTGCTTGGCGGTGTTGATGGCGGAGATCTTCTCAAAACTTGTTTCATCTACACTCTGATGAAGCAAATATAACGTCTTCTTGTCCTTTTCTTCTTTCGTCTTTAAGCTCTGCCTGTTGGGCCAGGCTTAGATTCTCTAGTTTTTCGGGTTCGTCATACCCGGTATCAATCACATCCCACAAATCTTGTGAGACTAAAAGGAATCTAATCAGGATACACCACTTCTTGTAATTATCTTTATTCAGTCGCGGAAGCTGGGACTGGAAAGAATTGCTGGAGGACGCTATCGGATTTGCTTAAGCACTTGAGGTGCTTATTTCTGAAAATTAGTGTTGAATCTGGTCAAACCGATTGCATGGTTGCGTCCGGAGCATTCCATTTAGTCAAAAATGACTATTCGTTTGCTCAAATCGGAGTTAAAATGAGCCCGGAACGGATAAAATACCAACTATGGACAAATTTGTAATTTTTTAGAACTTTTACTGACGTGGAGGCTGACGTGGCAACTGACTGGGAGTGACACGTGTCGACCTCTGATTGGGCCACATATTGGCTTCTAATTAAACCACGTGTCAACTAGTGGTTGGTGCCACGTGGCAGGCCGTGTTTATGACACGTGTCAGTCAATTATAGGTGACGCGTGTCGCTCTAAGTTGATGACACGTGCAAGGGTGACGTGGCAATTTGATGACATCACTGATGATGTGGCGCGCGTGGATGTGCGTGGGCTTCACACGCGTCTGGAGGTTGAAGGCGACTGGGCGCGTGGGGGTCACTCACCGATCTTCGGGAAGTGCGTGAGGGCGCGTGCAGAGGAGTTTCGGCCTGATGTTTTCTGGGTTACTTTCCTGCTGGAACGGAGAAGCTAGATATGTGCTCAAACTAGTGGTTTAAACACCTATGACTCACGAATATGCTTTGAAAGGTTCTGCTCATTTTTGTTCTTCACTTCTGGGCTTGCTCAAACCTCACCAAGCTCTGGTACCATGTTGAGAAATCACTAATGGTGATTCAATTACCCAAGATCAACACAACTAATGAGAGAAACACTCTTTTATTTCAAAACTCACACTTTCAAAATACAAAGCTTTTATCTCTTTTCTTTTCTTTCTTTTCTTTGCTTCTAAGTTATGATTAATACACTATCATACAACCTGTATATATAGACATGAAATATATAAACTGACAAACACAATCTTCATTTGCCACCATTATTAACTTCGGTGGATATAGGCGTGCACAATCTCCACGCATGTTTTGATGCGGTCATTCTTGACCTTTGGTGCATGCATGTGGAGCTAGAGTTTTGAATTATGCTTATTAAGTTTACTTTTCAACAAATCAGAGAGTCTTCCGGGAACAAGTGGCCATAATTGCCGCTTGGATTCCACAAGTTGTACCCCCAACAAGGAACCAAGTCTCTGATGCTCCAAACAGTTTGGCTGCTTGTTTCTGTGCCATTCCGGAGCAAAGCGGTTGTCAATCTTGGGTATGTCATGAGTACGGAATGGTCTCGTACCAATGACCCCAGTCAGAGATGATGGAGCGGCTCGGCCTCTGTTATGCCCCGGGAAGTGAAAGCTGGCAGCATCTTGTTCTGCTGAAGCTTTTAATGCACTAACTAGAGGGGGTATATCTAGCCTAGACTTGTGAGAATCATAAATGACAAGGTCATCCTCTATGACGGTCCTTGTTTTTCTTATCTTGCTTCTTTACTGGCTCTTCAAGGCTTATTTCCTGCAACACATTTCTAAGAAGAATTAGCATTTATATATTTCCAAGATTATGGTTTAATACAAATTCAATAAAGAAGTTTCTCATAATAAGAACATCCAACATGCCTATTCTAAAATTTTCCTTGAGTTCTTTCAGCATAATTTTTATGGCTTTAAGCAATTGATTGAACAATAACTTTCAAGACTTTCAAGGTTCGCCGGATAAGAGAGCATATACGAGAGAGAAAACAACTGACCTCACACAGTCCCTAGTTAAACTCTCATTTGCTACCCAGAAAATGAATGAAAACCAACTGAGAAGTAGTTCCTGTATAGTCGAGAAAAAGCTACTGCCATCTCAAACACGGGGGATTAGAGATTCAATTCCTATTCCCCAAGAAATGAGATTTTAGTATGAGAACTTAAAACTGGTGAATCATCAAATTACAGATATCTTACAGTGCTTTCCTTCTAGCAATAAAAACAATAAAACAAGTTTCATCAAGTTTCATTATTAAACATCAGTTTGTTATCTCATCACATCTCAAACAGTGCTTTTCTTCTAGCAAATATAAAAGGGTTATTCTCACCGGCACCCCCTCAAAGAGATCATAATCCCACACGGACCCCCTTGATATTGAGTATTCTCACATAGACCCCCTCTGACAGACGGCCGTTAGTTTTATTGATCTTTTTATTGTGAAATTACTAATTTGCCCTTCGATATATATTTTAAAAAAAGGTAAATTGCAGTAGCACCCCCTAAGGTTTCACTTATTACATTAGAGTAATATATAAAATATGAAATTACTCATATGCCCAAAATATATATATATATATATATTACGAAAATATATATATATATTACGAAAATATATAAATATATATTACGAAAAAATATATAAATTATAAATTTCAAAAATAATATATAAAATTCAAAATATATATATAAAATCTGAAAATGCAAAAAAAATATAAAATTTTGAAAAATTATATTAAAATCTGAAAATATATAAAAATTTAGGAAAAAATATATAAAAAGGGGAAAAATATATAGATTCAAAAAAATATTTATATTTCAAAAAAATACCTAAATTATAAATTTCAAAAATAATATATAAAATTTGAAAGAAATATTTAAAATTCAAAAAAAAATGTATTAAAATTTCAAAATATATATAAAATTCGAAAAAATATATTTTAAAATTTGAAAAATATTATAAATTCGGAAATAAATATAATATTAAAAATATATATATATTTCGAAATTATTTTTTTTTGAAAAAAACATATTAAATTTCGAAAATAAATATAAAAATTCGTAAAAAACATAAAAAATTATAAATTTTGAAAATAAATATAAAATTCAAAATATATATATATATTAAATTTCAAAAAAAATACTGAATTCTAAATTAAATATAAAATTAAAAAAACATTTAAAATTTATTTAATACTCTCTCTCTCTCTCTCTCTCTCTCTCTCTCTCTCTCTCTCTCTCTCTCTCTCTCTCTCTCTCACACACACACACACACACACACACACACATTGCACAACACACACACACCTCTGCACAACACACACACACACACTGCCGCACACATATATATATATACACATACACACACACATATATATATAGATCTATACATATATAGACACACACACATATATATATATATATAGATCTATACATATATATAGCAACATCTATATATATATATATTACCCGTATATATAGTATATATATATACGGGTATATATAGCATCATATATATATGTATATATGGGTATGCAATATATACAATTCCAATCTTCATTCTCTCTCCCAATTTCCCACTTCCAATCTCTCTCTATATATAAATTAGGGCTAGGGTTTTAGGATACCCAAATTGAAGAAGAAGAATGATATGTAGGTCATTTTATATCATTTTGAGGGCAAAATAGACAATTCACAGGGTGGTTAACGGCACAATTTAACAGCGTGGAGACGGAGGGGGTCTTTGTGGGACAAAATTCAATTTTGAGGGGGTCTGAGTGGGAATAGTGAATATCGAGGGGGTCTATGTGGGATTAGGATATCTTTGAGGGGGTGTCAGTAGTATTTACCCAATATAAAATCTCTGTCCTAAGTTCGATTCTTACCAGATGCAAACATTTCATCGAGCTTTACCAGATTCTTGTGAAGGAGTCGCTTTGCACATGACCAGTGGATTAGTTGGGGCAAATGCTCCGGTTATCGAAAAAAAATATAAAATCTCTCTCTTTAATTTTTAAACCATGTGGAAATTCATTACACATAATAGGACATTGAATGCCTACTGAATGCTAGTTTTTATTTTTCCAAATCTAACGAAAGGCATTATGTAGTACTTTTTGTCAATCCCAAGCTTATAATTGGCCAATGGTTTCAAATAATCTACCCAAAATCTCAAATCACTCGCTAACAATTTGAATCTATATTATTATATACTTTGAGATATTTATCAGGGGTATGGGGGATTGGGGCTAAGTGGTACAAACCCAAATAGTTATAAGAGTGAACTCACCAAAAATTCACAACAAAATCATACAAAAGATTTAACATAAAGATCCCGAATACCTTAACGTTTTCTATCCATTTCTGGTCATCCAAACGGAAGCTAAAATGAATTTAGCAGATAAATATGTTGGAACGAAATATACATTGTAGATCCACCTTGGGAACAATGAAGTCTTGATCTTGTGCCAAAAGTTTTTCACTTCCATTGATTCTAGACTAAATACTTTATTTTTTCTATATAAATTTTAAATCAAATTAAAATACATGTAAGATATATACAATCTTTCATAATAAGAAAATTAATGCAACATGTTTAACCTTGAGAGTTACAATTAATTGAATAATTCTATATCTATATTTATCTATAACTATTCTAAAAATGCAAGACCTTGGAATATTTCCAAACCTTTTCTATTTTATTTTAAAATAATAATTTTGTTTTATTAACTGTAATTCATTTAAGATTATCATTAATGCATGTGTAAAGCCTTTGAAAAAGTGTAATGACACTTCATATATTTTATATATTGCTATATGTATATTTCATTCATGTCTATCTATAATCTAAATCTATTTCTAAAAAATAAAAAATAAATAGTTAAAAAATAATTAATATACATTATTTTAGGAAAAATATCACTTACCTCCCTTAAGGTAAGGCTTAATTGCACGCGGTGCCCCTTAGTTTTTAAATGTATCAGTTACCTCCCTCTAAATTAGCTTTTTCTATCACTTTCACCCCTCCATCCAAAGTCAACGCGGTCAAAGGGGTAAAGTACCCTAAATACCCCTCAAATTTATATTACAGTTTCACCCCTTAAATTATTGAATTTCACATTGCCCCCACCCCAATGGGTAAATTACAATTTCACCCTCTAAAATTTGAAAACATATTTAAAATTTTAAAAAATATATATAATTTGAAAAAATATATAAAAATCGAAAAAATATATAAAATTTGGAAAATATATATAAATTTTGAAAAAAAATATAAAAATCGAAAAACATATATAAATTTCGAAAATAATATAAAAATCGAAAAAAATATATAAATTTCGAAAAAATATATAAATTTTGAAAAATATATATAAAATTAGAAATAATATATAAAATAAGAAAAAATAAACAAAATTCTGAAAAAATATACAAAATTATGAAAAAATGTATAAATTTCGAAAAATATATATAAATTTTGAAATATATATATAATTAGAAATAAATATATAAAATAAGAAAAAATAAACAAATTTGGGAAAAAATATATAAAATTCTGAAAAAATGTATAAATTTTGAAAAACATATATAAATTTTAAAATATATATATATATAATTCGATAGAAGAAACACTCCCAGATGAAGAATAGAATCCTAGGGGGTTGCAAAGTAATTAAGTTTGGGGTTGTTATTAGGTTTTTGAAATTGAACACTCCCAGATGAAGGATAGAAGAAGAAACAAACAACATTTGGGTGTTCCAGTCTCCAGAATTGTAATAAAAATTAGAAAGAATGTTAAGAGTAGGGTTTTATTAATTTAAAATGTTTTGTGTGTTGATTTGAAAGAGCAATAACAAAAGAAAAAGGAAGAGAAAAGAGAGACCTTTACAGTGTTGGACTGATAGAGGTGATCTAGGGAAGAGAAACCTACAGCCCCAAATGGTTGATTTTGCTCAAAACATGAACTCTGGAAAACAAAAAGTAAACCACCCAATCACATTTTCAAGATCAAAATATGAAAACGAAACCACAAAAATCACCAAAGAAAGGTTTTAAAAACCAAACAAACACCAAATCGTGAAACTCAACATCAAAGATTCATGATCTTATGTGGGTGGAGAAAAAAATGGCGAAATCAAATCTGTGTGAGAAGGATGAAACTGTTCAAGCTTCTCCATTCGGCTAATTCGAAGGTCCAACAATGGCGGCACCATGGGTATCTATATTGTTTCTGTATATATATATATATATATATATATATATTTAAGAGAATTTTATAAAATTAAATATGTGAATTAAAAATATAATATTATATTGAAGGACTGTTTGGTAATTTTACATGGTATTTATAGCAAACCGGAGCTCCGATGTATTAGAGGGATGTCTCTGTTATGTTTTTCAAAATTTATATATTTTTTCGGAATTTTATATATGTTTTTTAATTTTATTTATTTATCTCGAATTTTATATATATTTTAAAATTTATATTTTTTTTATATTTTTATATATTTTTTTAAAATTTATATTTTTTTCCAAATTTTATATATATATTTGAATTATATATATATATTTTTTAATTATATATATATATTTAAATTATATATGTTTTTAAATTTTAAATATTTTTTAGAATTTTAGGGGGTGAGACAGTAATTTATCTATTAGGATGGGAGCAATGTGAAAATTCAATAGTTGTGAGGTTTATTGAGGCTAATTTCATAATTTTACATCTTTAATGGAAATAGCTGATATATTTAAAAATTTAGAGGTACGCGTACAATTAGGTCTTACTTCAAAGAAGGTAAGTGATATTTTCCGATTATTTTATTATTGAAAAGTGCAACTCCAAAGTTTACTATTATTACATACAATGATGTTTACAAAATGCCCAGAAATGAAAGAGTTGTAATTCTTATCTCTTATCTATTCTTTACTTTTTTTCTTAATGCACAATAATTTATATTTTCTTTATATCACAATAATTTACATTGATGTATAATTCATGTTTGTATTATATAAGTAGGCATCTTGAGAAGGAAAAATTATTGGTTACCAGCTAAGTATGATGTGATCATAATATATATATATATAAAAGAGTATTTGTATTCATTTAGACTTAAGAGATAACTGTTTAGTCATTACAAAATGGATCGAAATAATATTGTATTAACTTTGAAACATTCTTGTTAATGATTAAAATTTGATTGAATAGACTTCATATAGGGTAAATATAAATATTTTTGTATGAATAATTTATTAATTATCATAATATAGTAGAAATTATTATTATTATAACTTTATTAATTATTTACCTTTTATTTTATATGGAAAAATGGTTGTTAATGTTATATTTATAAAAATAAATTGTATTTATGAAGGTATCATCACCATTTATCAAATCATTCCTTATCAATAATTTCCTTTATAAAAAAAATATTATCAAGCATTGTCCTTACTTCTAGAGTTCTAATTTTTCCATGTACAGAGAAAAGTTTATAAATTTTACACAAATGTTTAGATTAAAGCATAATATTTTACAAAAATAAATACAATTTTATTGTGTGTCTGATATGTTGAAAAAATGAATGTTTGTTTATTCACTTTTTTTAGAATAATTTATTTTGATCATATATTAATCATTTTAAAGATTCACGTGCATCGCACGTGCTTTTATACTAGTATATACATATATATATAGTAATATATATTTGTATATACACACAAGACATAATCTAAATTACATAGAAGACGGTGAACTAAGCCTAGAGGGGAAGTGAATAGGTTTTTTATGAATTAATTGACAAATTAAAATATTAATTGCGAAAAAGTCAATTTTAATTCAATTCTTTGATAATCCAAACCACACAACAATCAATATAGGTGGAGAAAATAAAGTAAAGACAACACCAATATTTTTACGAGGAAAACCTTGGAAATGCTCCAAGTAAAAACCACGGATACGCTCCAGTATCGATGCACTATGAAACAAGAAGTACACAAACTCTATGAAGTTAGGAGTTACAAAATCACTCTAACCTGCCTCTTAACACTCGACGTCTGAAAGTCTTGAATTACTCGCGCTCCACGAAGCCTTCGTTCCACTCCGTATTATGACGGTTCCGCTTCTCAACGGATCAGTTTACCACGAAGCTTCTCCCTCCTATCTCCATACTTTGATGACTCCGCTTCTCAACGAATCAATACAACCGAGTTCACAAGGTGGTGTGATGATCTTTCAATAACTAGATCATTCAATTGTGCATAAAGATCTTTAGTGTTGAATCACAATTCAATAATCTTCTCAAAATAGAGAAAACCTTGATATAAGATGATTAAGCAATCTCCTTTTCTCTCTCTGCAAACGGATCTGATCTAAGAAGAATCGCAAAGATCTCACCAAAAGTCACACCCTTCTCTTTGGTTTTACTTATATAAATAGAGAAGGGTCTTCAATTAATTGTAAGAATCATTTTCCTTTCAGGATTCATATTTCTACCATTAAGTCTTCCAAATATATACTAATATACCAATGATAGTCCAATATACCAATAATAACTTTTAATCACTTCCCAAAGTGGTTAGAAGCCTATTACATATCAGTATAAACCTTTCCAAAAATTCTGCAATTGACAACTTCGAGTACTCTCACAACCCACTATTTTCACGCCACTATTTGCGCCATGGCACAAATCTCGAGTACTCGAACTTGGATTCTAGAGTACTCAGTGTATACAAAATATTGTGATTATGAAATTATTTCTTCGTTGCACTCACGCTTCCAGCCGTTGTTCCATTTTGTAAGAACACTTTTTAGTACTGCTTATTTATGGTATGTTCTAGACAATAACCATGTTGAGTGTTAGATAGGTCATTTTGGTTTCAACGATATCTACAAACTTCGACAAAGGAAAAATCATGTAGTCAAGTAATGAATAATACAAGTGAAATGTAAAAGTGAGCATATTTAGTAAAAATGTCTCCCGGAGGGCGAAAATGGCATTTTCCAAAGCCGTCAATTCAAGCAAAAAGTTTCGGGGAGTCAAGAGGGACATTTTGGTACTATTCCCAACAAAACTAATTTTGACCAAAGTATATACGCTCAAGCCTACCCCTACAGAACCTAAAAGTGGCTAGAAAGTGAACAACTACGCTCAAGCTTCTACCGCAGCTACACTCAAGGGGTACGCCTAAGGCATAGGTGTCTGGCGAGGGAAAAATTACAGATTTCATGAATTGTTAAATTTGACCCCGACTTGAAGTTTGATAAATTGCAGATATGTGCAAGTGATATTTATCCGTGGTTTTTACTTGAAATATTTCCAAGGTTTTTCACGTAAAAATATCGTGTCTCTATTGTTTTATTTTCTGCACTTAGATTATTTTTTGCATGATTTATCTTGATAGAGAATTGGATTAAAATTGATTTTTCCACAATTATTATTAATTCATCAATAAATCCACAAAAAGCCAATTCACCCCCCCAGACTATTTTCATTGATCGTCTAGGTATTTTCAATTGGTATCAGAGCCAGGTTGCCCCGATTTAGGTTAACGACCTAGGGTTAGATTCCGAACTTAGACGATGGATTCACCTCGTGGAGGAGGTTCCGTATCTAGGTCCCCGTTGTTTGATGGCTCAAATTACACCTACTGGAAAGCTAGAATGAGAGCATTTTTGAAATCGTTAGATGAGGGAGCTTGGTTGGCCATAGAGGTAAGATACTCACCTCCCACTATGAAAGATGTTGTTACTAATGAATTTAGGGTAAAACCGTCAAGTGAGTAGACTACTGTTAAGACAAACAATGCTAGTTGGAATTCAAAAGGTTTGAATACATTGTATAATGTTGTGATTACAAATGAGTTTAAGAAAATTGCTCCGTGCGAAATTTCTAAAGAAGCTTGGGATATTCTTCAACTAATCATGAAGGAACTTCAAAAGTTAAGCAATCAAAACTCCAAATTCTAAATTCACAATTTGAACAACTTAGGATGGAGGATGATAAAGTTTTTGGTGATTTTGAGACTAGATTAACTGACATAGTAACTAGTTGTCACAATCTAGGAGAGTCAATTTTAGAGACTATCATAGTGAAGAAAATTCTTAGATCTCTGCCTGAACGTTTTTGATCTAAGGTTACTGTCATATTTGAAATCATGAGTTTTAAATAAATTAAACTTGAAGAATTGGCAGGGAATCTAAAATCTTATCAGATGGAGATGTGTGTTCAATCCTCTAAGTAGTCAAGTGGCATAAAAGAGAAAAACATAGATTTTAAAACCACTAGGTAGGATCCTAGTGAGTCTGAAGAGGAGGGTGAGAGTAGACCAATACAGATTGACATGATCATGAAGCAGTTTCATAAATTTTTAAAATCTTCTTGTGGTCAAGAATTGATTAAATGACAAAAATTTAGAGATAATCACATGACTTTAAAAATAAAAAGGTCCAAGATTAGAATGACAAGATTGATTCTAAAAAGAAGAAACCTCAATGTTTTGAGTGTTAAGGGTTTGGTCACATAGTTGCTAAGTGCGCCAATAAGAAGAAAATGACAAAAGGTTTAGCTATTACTTGGAGTGATGGATCAAATGATGGAACAACTAGTGATTCTGCTGAGTCTAACGTGACTGATGAGTCTGAGAATTTCACCATGTTTGTTGCTCAAAGTAATGAGGTCGGTGAAATTGTTGCAAGTTGAGCAATGTCTGAAGATGATGATTCTAATGATATTGAAGATCATGGGGACTCATATGAAGATGCATACAACAAACTTTATGAAAAGTTTGTTCTTATGAGCAAAGTCTTCTCAAAATATATAGCTCAGTTCAAAAATGTTGATAAGGAGAGACAATCCTTAAGAGAAGAGTTGACCAAGTTTGAACAATAAATGACTCAGGCTTTGAAGAGGGTAGATGGTCTCAATGAAGAATTAAACATTCTAAGATTGGAATTAAGTGAGAAATATACAAGGATTAAAGGTTTGGAAAAGGATTGGAAGGATGCTAACTCAACTATCCATAGATTGTCTAGTGGAACTCTTAAGCTTGATCACATGTTGAGTGTAGGAAAATCTGCAGGAAATACAAAAGGGTTGGGGTTCGAAGGAATGAGTGATTCTAACAATGTTTCCAAAACAACATTTGTTAAGGCTTCCCAAGTAGCATCTATTTCTTCTCAAGGTAAGTCTGATAGGAATCTTAAAGCTTAATCTTATGTCTGAAAACCTGTTGACAGTAAGCCTCCCTTTACCTTTAGAGTCAATAAGGGTTCGAATAATGGTTTTCAAAGGTTTATTTCAGTATATCATTATTGTGGAGTGAAAATGTCACATTCGACCCGTGTGTTCAAAGTTAAGAGGAAAAACATTGAAATCATAGTGGAAGCATAGAACTCAAAACAGACCCAATGTTGAAAATCAAATTTGGGTGTTGAGTGAAGAGGTTGTCTAGGCTAGCAAAGAGAGCACCAAAAATTAAACAAGTGTGGGTTAGGAAATATGAACTACATTGTTTGGTTGCTCATACTACATGTAGAGCGCATGACTCTAATTATGAGAAAAGACTTAAGTATATATCTACAGATTCTCAGTTGACAGACATCTCTACAAAACCATTAGATTTTCAAAAGCATTTGCTTCTTAGAAAATCTAGTGGCATGTTAACATTAGGATATATAGTTTTATATGTATCATTCTAGGAATATCTTGCATTATCTTTTATCCTAGAATTGATACATTATCATGCATTATTTCTTATTTATTTATGTTTTTTTATGCATGCATCATGTTTTGCTATTATTAGGATTATTCATGCATGCATCATTATGACAAAGAGACCATAAAAATTAGAAAATAAAAATTCTTAACATGTTGAGCATGGCTAAGGGTACAAATGGTTATCATATTTCACTCTATTCTCATATTTACTTTTCTTATTATGCTTATGGGAATTGGAGTTGTTATTCTGATCTGAGGTTATGAGTTATTTACTTGACATGTTTAAGTATTATTTTTGGAACTCGTCAACTTTGGGTGCTTGTTTTACTTCGGAGATGATCTTAATGCCTGTTGATACTGTTAATATTTTTCATTTAACCCGAAGTGATATGGAGGATCATGATCTATGCTAGATTGATCTATGCTTTTAATTACCTGTTGCATAATTATCAATGTTGTGATAATATTGAAAGGAGGAAATAATGAGATGTTTAAAATATAGAAATGCAAAAAATAGTTCTTCGATCTGAGTAACCGGGCCTCTTACCTCAGTAAGCATTGAGTGTTTGCGTAAAAAGGGGAGAAGACTAATGAGCATATATCCCAAGGAAGAAGCTCGGGCCCAGTTGGTCGGGACTAAAAACCCTCGCTGGAAAGTCCAGAGCTTAAAAAGATCAAAAGGGATATGGTGAAAAAGTTGAAAAGGTGAAAAGAATAAATTATGTGACAATGGGGAATTTTTTTAAACAAGCAATAAGGTCCAAGTTAACGATTTAACTTCTAGCTTAGGTTTTAGATTGAAGTATCATCACAGTTAGTGAGAACATTATCAGAATTAATACGTATTGCTTTCATCATAGTCGTTTGCTTGCACCTGAATATTTTTCATATATACAAATGCTATGTAAAGCTTGTTTTGTGACTGTTTATAACTACAAGGGATGTGTGTTGATTTTCTTCACTATCGTGTGTATAATAGTTAAGTCAATTATATGAATATGATGTGTTAATTATTAGCTCATTGTCTCTACTGTCCTGCTCACATGTTTTTAAGAACAAAAATATTTTTTGTTCTGTATTTTGCATTCATGCATTTTAGAGATTTATGTTACTCGAGAATTTGGAATTTTTTTTTGGAGATCTTTATCTTAGTATTTAATGTTTGACTTAGATCCTCTAGAGTCTCCTCAATGATCTTTTCCTATGTTTGCATTTTGAGACTTTCTTTTTATATCTCTTATATGCTTTGGGTGTTATATATTTGCTTGTCATTTCAGTGATATAAAGGGGGAGAAATATTGAATAAGGGGAGTAATGATTTTAGGGGGAGAAGTATTAACTAATGAGGAGAAGGAGTGTGTGTTTTATAATTATTATGCTTACATGGATATTATGTTTTTCTTATGATCATTTTAAAACTATTTTCCACACTTGCATTTAATGGTTTGTTCAGTATTGTGGTTACAGGATTGGTAGACCGTTATGAAAGTAAGGTGACAGTTTATATTTATGTATGTTGGTATGCGTTCATAGGTATAAATGTTATGTTGTTATTTGTGAGGCTATATTGTAAAACATGGGTTTGTATTAGAAATACCAAAGGGGAGATTGTAAGAACACTTTTGAGTATTGTTTATTTATGACATGTTCTAGACAATAACCATGTTGAGTGTTAGATAGGTCGTTTTGGTTTCAACGATATCTACAAGCTTCGTCAAAGGCAAAACCAAGCATTGAAGTAGTGAAGAATATAAGTGAAGTGCAAAAGTTAGCGTATTGAGTAAAAATGTTTCCCGGAGGGCGAAAATGGCATTTTCCAAAGCTGTCAATTCAAGCAAAAAGTATCGGAGAGTCAAGAGGGACATTTTGGTACTATTCCCAACAAAACTGGTTTTGACCAAAGTATTTACGCTCAAGCCTACGCCTACAAAACCTAAAAGTGGCTAGAAAGTGAAAAACTACGCTCAAGGGAACGCTCAAGTTTCTGCTGCAGCTACGCTCAAGGGGTACGCCTAAGGTGTACCTACGCCTAAGGGGTAGGTGTCTGGCGAGGGATAAATTGCAGATTTCGTGAATTATCAAATTTGATCCCGGCTTGAAGTTTGATGATGTGGCTACGACTTATTGACCTATATACACGTTTCTATTTGAATATAAGTCAGTGTTATTTCTAATTAGAAGGATTCCTAATCAAAATGGGGAACAAGTTATCTAAAAACTAGGATTTACTACAATATAAATAAGAGGACTCTCTACAGATTTTAGTGAGGGCTTTTGGTGAGATATTTGCAGTATACAGAGATAGAGATAGAGAGAGAAAATCATTGAGTTATTCTATATCTTCTAGTTCTCTCTTGTTTAGGGTTTATTCAATTGTGTTTCTACATTGACGATCTCTATGCACAATTGAATAAACTAGTTGCTGAAAAATCAACACATCGATTGGAACATGGCTGTTTTGATCCGTTTGAGAAACGGAGTCGTCTAAGTGCGGAGATCGGAGCAGGAGGCTTCCTGGTTCATTGATCCGTTGAGAAGCGGAGCCGTAAAGTACGGAGCGAAGCGAGAGCTTTGTGGAGCACGAGTGATTCAAGTTCATCATACATCGAGTGAAGAAAGGCAGATCTTGAGGGATTTGTAAGTCTAAAACTTCATAGAGTCTATGTAATCTTTGATTTATAGTGCATCGATACCCGAGCGTATCCGTGATTTTTACTTTGAGTCTTTCCAAGGTTTTCCACGTAAAAATATCGTGTATCTCTATTGTTTTATTTTCTACACTTAGATTATTCTTTGCATGATTTATCTTGATAAAGAATTGGATTAAAATTGATTTTTTCGCAATTATTATTAATTTGTCAATAAATCTACAAAAAGCCTATTCACCCCCCCCCCCCTCCTCCCGACTATTTTCATTGATTGTCTAGGTAATTTCACATTCAATTTCCTTTGTATCTTCATCACTTAATATAAATTTCTTACCATTCAACACTTAACAATTCAATCTAAAACTCACAACTCTCAACATAATTTTTTATCAGAATCATGTCATTAATAAACAAATGTTCTCACCATAATAATTAACAACTCAGAGAACAGAAAACCTTATTTTTCTTTTGGAAAGCGAATACAACATTTCTTACCATATCCAAAAAGGTAGATACCATTGTATGTTGTGTGAAGGTATCACCGGACCTTTACATATCACGAGAGAGTGAAAGAAAATTGAGATAATTACAATTAGCTCTCCTCAAGATTTCACAAATTACACTCGGACCCCTTTTAGTATGGATAAATACTATTTTCTCCATTAGTTTCATTATTGTTTCAAAAACCCCCAATGTCGTCAACCTGTCATCAGTTTTACAATGGTGAAATGATTATACTTCTAAAAAAATGATGTAAAAAGACTTTTTTGTCCTCACCTAAGAAGTTCTTATTAGCACCAAATTCCCCTACCTTGTCAAGATCCAAACTCCAATTTGCTAAGATATGTATTGTAGTGGATGCTAAACTGAAAAAATTACGCCTGTGACAGGGGATATCTCTGTTGTGGAGATAGGTGTGGAGTATCCATGGATTCCTCTTTTCTGCAATTCAAGCTCTAGAGTGAGCCATTCAACAGCTAAAATTAATGTTAATTCACTGCGCCCTTTCAAGTGGAATGGTAAGAAGCATCCCACCACCCCCACCATCAAGGTTTAAAGAACATAGGAAATTTGAGATTTCTTAGGACACTACAGCTTTAGCCATGCATGTCATCCCTTCCGAACTCCAACGTCTCAAAAAGACTGCAGGCTGGACAACAATTGAATTCAAGGTTAAATACCTGCCAATATATATATATATATATATATATATCAGCTTTAGCCATGTCATCCCTCATAATCTTTTCCTCCCTACAACTTTGGCAACACACTTCCAAACCTTCAATTCCTTGACATTGCCCTTAACCAAATCATTAGTTCCATTCATGTTTTAATTGAGTATTTTTTTTTTTTTGAATGGTAAGAAACTTACACACCATACACGCTTCCTAGGAAACTCGACCCTCTCACCTCCCCAATTGAGGGGAGGTTATACCATTACACCAAAAGTACACTGGTCAATTGAGATAATTACACTTAGCTTCCCTCAAAAAACAATTTAGATTACTTTCACACCCCCTTTACTATGGATAACTACTATTTCCTCTTCTTTTAGTTTAATTATTGTTTCAATAAATCGCTTTCAGCATGCTTAACGCTTACCTTGTCATGAGTATAATATTCCCTCTTTTTTGTTAAGACCTTTTTATCCATAAAAAATAATGTGGACTTTTTTGCCCTCACCTAAATTTCATTTAAGACAAAATTGCCCCAACTCTCAAAAACTCATCTCCTTGGTGTGCTTCCTCCTCACAGCCACTGCCACCTCTACAAACCCTAGCTTTAGCCGGAAGAAAGTCACATGGAAGCAGGGACGGAATCATATGTTGACCAGCCAAAATTTTCAAAAATTCTTTTTTGTACCCTCACAAAATCATATATTTTATGAATATGTTCATAAAAATTACATATTGTACACCTAATTTTTTTTAAAAAATTCTTTAATAAGCTACAATATATATATATATATATATATATATATATATATATATAAGAATCAACTACTCATAAATAATATCCATCCATCTTATGCACAAGTGTGAGACCCCACCACATTTAGCTTCATCCCTCTAACCATTGTTATCTATTTGGTGCCCTTATTCAGTGTAATTATTCGATGTAATTAACATTTTACAAAATTAAGTAAGTGTTAAAAATTGATACTCTGGCCATGGACAAAATGTTTGACATAAAGCAACAACTAAAGGGGTTGCCTAAGTGCTTGTTTGGCAACAGGTGCGGTGTTGGTTTTTTATTTTGGTTTGGGTTGGTTGGATTTGGTGTGGTTTTATTTTGAACTGAAATCATGTTTGGTGCAGATGGTTTTGGTATGAGAAAAAGTAAAGCTGAAAAATCAAACCATGTTTGGTAGAGTTGGTATGGGCTGAAATTATGAAACCAAACCATGTTTGGTAACTTGGAATGGTTTGACATTTTATTTATTTATAATAACATTTTGTAAATATATATGTTTTAAAAAATGAAATATATAAATATAAATACATATAAGGATGAATTGTTTTTACAAAAAATATTAATATTAGATAATAATATTTCACCATATTGCAAGAAATATTCAATTGCTTCATATATGTAATTTAAAAATTTATAATCTTATTCCATTTGAAATTTCAATGTTTTTTTACAATTTAAATAAGACATAATACAACACCCAATGAAATTTCAACTTGCTCGTGTAGAAGCATAGATAAAATATTTTGTATAAGATATTTCAAAAAAATAAATATTTTTGGAAAAATAAAAGATTCCAGTAAAAACATATATATATATTGTATATTTTTCAAAAAATAATAAATATTTTATTTTTCTAGAAATATTTGTTTTCCCAAATATTTTATTTTTTTTGAAATATTTTATTTTTCCCGAAATATATTTTTTCCTCATATTTTATTTTTCCATAAATATTTTATTTTTCATAAATATTTTATTTTTTCAAAATATTTTCAGTTTTTGAATTTATATATATATATATATATATATTAAAAAATGGATTGGTTTGGGTTAAATAATGGTACACCAAATTAAATTGGTTTGGGTTAAAGAATAATTTTGGTTTTTATCACATAAAACCAAACCACACAAACCATCTATTGAGATGGTATGGAAAATGGAGTATTTGGTACACCATGGTTTGTCATTATTAGCCCAAACCATACTAGCCAAACATGGGTTGGATCATATTTTATAACCTAAAACCAAAATTTTCACACTAACTCCATGTAGCAAACAAGCACTAAGTATCACAACTAGATCTATCAATGGATCGAATTTTTTATTCAATTTGATTCTTATCCAAATCCGATACGATTAGTCGGATATGGATTGGTAATGTAAGAACATTTGTATATTGTTCATTGTTGGCATGTTCTCGACAACAACCATATTGAGTGACTTGTAAGGTCAGGTAGGTTTAGGAAAATTATAATGGTCAAACAAAGACATCAACAAACTTCATCAAATTCAAATCAAGCTTAAAGTAATGAAAAGGAAACAAGTTTGAGCGAAAAATACATTCTGGAGGGCATAAACGATATTTTTCGGAGCCGAAACTTTGAGAAACATATCAATGGAGTCGAGGGAGTTCAAATGGAAGATAAGTTGAGAAAAGTAGTTTTCATGAATTTTGCTACGCTTGACCTACGCTTACAGTAGCTAAAAGTGACTATAAATGGCTTAAACTATGTTTGACTTACGCTTGTAGTTTTTGGGCTACGCATGACCTACACTTGAAGCGTAGCAACCCCTACGCTTAAAGCATAGTGGCCAAGCATAGGTTAACTGAGTGGGTTATTTCAAATACAAGTTCTGATCGGTTTCGACTTCTATCGACTTGGGCTACACTCCAACATATCCTAGGACGTGTATAAAGGATATTTACACCAATATCGGTTAGATTCACTCCAAATTACAAGATGATTAAATAAGGGAGGAATTCTAGTCCAAAAAGAATACAAGTTTACTCAATATATGATTTTTCTCTATATAAATAAGAGGAGTCTCTACAAAATTTTGGGGTGGCTTTTGTTAGATTTCTGCAATACTTCATAGATCATATCCAACTGCAGAAAGAGAGAAAATGAGATTGATTAATCATCCTATATCAAGTTTTTCTCTAGTTTGAAAGGGTTATTCAATTATGCTTCTACATCGAAGATCTTTATGCATGATTGAATGATTCCTTCCTGGAAAATCATCACACCACCTATTGCAATGTGGTTATATTGATCCATTGAGAAATGGAGCCGTCTGAGTGCGGAAATTGAAGTATGAGGCTTCGTGATTCATTGAGAAGCGGAGTTGTCAGAGTACGGAGCGGAGCGAGAGCTTCGTGGAATGCGAGTGATTCAAGTCTGTCAAACGTCGAGTGAATAAAGGAAGATCAAGAGAGATTTGTAATTCTAAAACTTCATAGAGTCTGTGTACTTCTTAATTCATAGTGCATCGATACCCGAGCGTATCCATGATTTTTACTTTGAGCGTTTTCAAGGATTTTCACATAAAAATATCGTGTCTCTAATGCTTTAATATTTGCACTTAGATTAATCTTTGCATGATTTATCTTGTTAGTGAATTGGATTAAAATTGACTTTTCCGCAATTATTTTTAATTTGTCAATAAATCCATAAAAAAACCTATTCACCCCCCCCCCCCCCCATCTAGGCTATTTTTCTTAGTCGCCTAGGTAATTTCAAGTAAAAAAAAAATAACAATCTGATTATGATCCGAATCTGACCATTCGATCTTATTAACGAATTGAATATAGATTTAGGTGATCCGATCTGATAATAATACAATCCAATTAAATATAAATATATACCTCTCCTTCTCAATATGGAAAGTGAGGGGTTTAAGTCTCTTAAGGGACTTGTTTGGCATAGTTTCTGCTTCTCTCTTTACTCAGAAGAAAAATATAATTAAAAGCTGTTTTGAGAAGCTGGTACCCCCCCCCCCCCCCAGCTTCTTTAAAACGTTCTTCCAAAGCCCAGAAGCTCTTCTAAAATGTTTGTCAAACACCATTCAAAACTGTTTTTCTATCTAGGAAGTCAAAAAAAGCGTTTGAAAAGCTAATCCAAACAGAGCCAAAATGTGTGTGTGAAAAGTTTACCTTTCAAAAAAAAAAAAAATATATATATATATATATATATATATATATACGTACAAATAATATTATTAATTAATTATATATGTTAAGTTATATACCTAATTATATTCTAATTTTTTCTTCTAGTTTTTGACTTCCATATTGGTCTTGGACATCTACTATAAGTAGGGATTATAAATACATAATTTGGTATTTAATATATATATATATATTAAGTTATATATATACACGTACAAATAATATTATTAATTAATTATATATGTTAAGTTATATACCTAATTATATTCTAATTTTTTCTTCTAGTTTTTGACTTCCATATTGGTCTTGGACATCTACTATAAGTAGGGATTATAAATACATAATTTGGTATATAATGTTATTAGAAATATAACAAAAATATTAAAATTATTTATTAATTTTTTCCGTAATTGGATTCCTGACCGCCAAAGTGAAACGTGGGGCACCTAACCAACTAGACCACTTGCCTAATAATAATAATGGGTATATAAATCAAACCTCACAGGGGTTTTACTTTTAGCTAATGTTTGCGGTACATATGCGTAAGACCAAAAACTGAACCGAACTAAGCTTGGGCTCTCCATCCAAAATTCTCACACAGAAATGCAATTACCTGACCTCTTGTGCCTTTCTCTTTTAATTTATACAGGTGGTGACTTTCCAAATTTATAGCAGGATTGTATTACCTGTTCTCCTAGTATATGATAGTGGGCTTTTATTCTTGTGGGCCCTTGATTGTTGGGCTGGCCCAAAAATTCTATTTTCCTTAAACAGGTGGTGACTTTCCAATTTTTCCCTCTTCAATGTTGCATACATAATTTTTGGACTCAAATGTGATGATATTTGCGACACATACTGTTGTCTAAAACATTAATACCTATGGCATAAATGATAAAAACATATGTATATGTATGTGTGTGTACTGTGTACCTGAAATAAAACCTTGGAATCTCTGCAGATGAAGTACAACATTATTCCCACTAAATTATATAAGGTTTATAGTTTTCGGTCATCTAAGTCGAGAACTAGCTGGGCTGGCCCTTAGAAACATTGATAAGCATATTAGAAGTCGTTTGAAGCCCTGGCTGCATAATAGTTCTAGTAAAGACCGCTCCAAACTGCTAGTGAAATACTTAGGGCATGTTTGGTAGGCAGTTCGGTCTGGTTTGGTCTTATTTGGGTGGTGTTTTGAAAGTCTGTTTGGTAAAGCTATCTGGTCTTATGGTCTTATTCAAGCTGTTTGGTCTTATGTTTGGAAAATAATACAAAAAATAAAAATATAATATATAAAATTCAAAAAATATATTAAGTATGAAATATATAAAAAATTTGAAAAAATATAAAAAATTTGAAAATAATATAAGAAATTCAAAGATAATATATTTTTCAAATTTTATAAATTATTTTGAATTTTTATATTATTTTTTGAATTTTATATATTATTTTTTATTTTTTATATTATTTTCAAATTTTTTATATTTTCTCAAAAAAATATATATATATATATCTAATTTTGTATATTATTTTTGAATTTTATATTTTTTTCAAATTTTATACATTATTTCAAATTTTTTATATTATTTTTCAAAACTTATATATTATATTTTAAATTATATATATATTTAAAATTTTATATATTAATTTTGATTTTTATATATTTTTTTCGAATTTAATACATTATTTTTAAAAAATTATACTATTTTTCAAATTTTATATATTATTTTCGAATTTTATACATTATTTTTTACTTTTTCTATTATTTTGGAATTTTTTTATTTTCCCAAATTTTAAATATATGTTTTGCATTTTATATATTAATTTTGAATTTTATATATATATTTCAAATTTTATACATTATTTCAAATTTTTTATATTATTTTTTTAATTTTATATATATTTTTTAAATTTTATGGTCTCATGTGCTAAGACAATTGTATATAAGACCACTTAAGACCATCATTTTTTGTTGTCTCAAATTACTCATTTTGGTTCTGGTCCTTGTTTTTTTGGAACCGTATTATCAAAAAAACTATTATGAGACCGGGCCATATGGGACCGGACCGCGAACCAAACAGGACATTTATGCTCGTGTATACTAACTAGTGTTATACATTTTTTTTTATCTGATTCCTAATATTTTTGAAAGATACTGAGCTAGTTTGGATACTCACTATTAAAACTATATTAATTCGAGTTCATTACACCGCCTTACTACAACTGTGACAACAAACCATGATTTTACCCATGACTGTAAACATTATAATTAATGCTTAATCTCAAACTGTAAACAATCTTCACACAAGCATTAAATTTTCACCATCATTTGTTGGTTTTCTAATTAGGGATGGCAATTTGTGTCCGTGGGTTGTGTTCGTGTCGGGTTAAGACAGGGCTGACCCTGAGAGTGCCAAAAAAAATTGGGTCCCTAGGCGAGATTGAAGGCGGAAATTTTTTTGGGGCCCTTCATTTCACGCGATGCAAATTTCTCACGCGAAATTTGTTTTGGGCCCCTTCACTTCACGCGATGCAATTTTTTTAAAAAAATGTAAGTATTTTATATATTCAAATTTCTAACAAATGACAAAAATACTACATAATTACTTGGTGCTTCTTTTGTATAGATTTCACATATTAAAGCATAGAAATATGAAGGGTATGAAAGGAATGATTAGTACAAGATACTTTTGAAATAAAAATTGAATTTGAACTTATTTGTAAATATTTGTCAAAAGTATGACTAATGTATCCTAGTAAAAAAAATTTAGAGAGCAAAAATACTACTCTAAATGAACTTTTCCTATTGTAAGTGTAATATTAGGTTGAGTTCTAATTTATATTAGACTATAACTTAAAAAATCATATTTGGGTCTATACTAATACAAAGGGAAAAAAAAAATTTGGGGCCTCTTTATATGCATTCAAAGTCCTTGTATTAGTTTTAATTTCTCTTTGGGTTAGGTTTGTTTTAATTTAATTATTAGAAGAATGGATTGGATTTTATTAGTTTAACATATGAATTAGTATTGGATTGGGTAAGAAACCTTTTATGTTTGGACTTATAGTAACACATATATATATATATATATATATATATATATATATATATTTTATTTTAGACCTAATACTAATACAACAAAAAAAAAAAATTTGAGGCCCTTTCGGCCCTAGGCAGCCGCCTGGGCTGCCTAGGCCCAGGGCCAGCCCTGGGTTGAGATCGTGTCGTATCAAAAAAATCTGGTTAATATACGTGTTAACTCAACCCACAGGTTATCCGTGTCGACCCATGTAATCCATTTAACATATTTATTATAATACATTAAATTAAATTTAACACAATTCAACACGAAACGAACTATTTAACCTATTATCAACAAAATTAAATTGAATTTGATACGATCCAGTAATAGTTTATTGATATATTTCAATACATGACCAATTAGAAAAGAGAAAAAAAAATAATAAATATAAATATAATTGTGTCAAACGTGTCGTGTTCGGGTTACTCGTGTCGTGTTCGAGTCGACTCTTATATTCTCATGTCGTGTTTGGGGCGACCCTTATATAGCTTCAACCCTTTTATGCTCAACCCTAAACCTTTTAATTCATATCATATTCGTGTCATATTATCGCGTCGTGTCTCATTTTATCAGCTCTATTTCTAACCAATTCTTAGTTCCAAATTACTCCCTTGCTGGATTCTTTGTAAGTCATTATTTTTCTTTTCATATATTTTTTAATTCATTTTGTTTTTTGGAATATTGACAAGTATGCACCTTAATCCCACTCATCTCTTCTAACATGTGGTGCCAGTAAACTACAATAACATTGGCCTAAACCTTAAAAACATTGTCACCATGGAATCATTACAACTTATCCTAAGAGAATAACAAATAAAATGACTTGACTCCACCCCCAAAATTGGGTTCACTCAAACCACCCAATGGTCCCAAATCCTAATGTCTCCTATCACTTTTCAAAACCACAAAGATAGGGCATAGAAAAGTGGATTTTTAGGGGGAAAACCATTCCTTCCAAAGATCATTTGATCATGCTTTTCACAAAAAAGATGATATTCTCCGCAGAATTTTTTAGAATCATTTTCGTTGGTCATAATATGAAGTGATCATTATGATTCCCTACATTAGGATATTTAGAACAATATATTTATATATATATATATATATATATATATTAGATACATCCTGTGCCACTCTGATGTTGACTTGACTGCGACATTCCACATGATCAATGCACCAGCATTAAAGGCGGACCATCATCATTGAAATCAGTTTTTGATGAAGATACCATTTTGTTTTACATGTGTCTTCATCACAATTTTATTATAATTAATGATAAATATATAGATAGGGTTAACATGTATCAATCTATGAAACACGGACACGAAAAAAATAAGATACGAAACGCCTCAGACAGATTTATAAAAGAACGTAAAATTTGTTTTATATACATATTATATTTGCATAAATACTTCATGTATCACTTAAACAATGAAAATCAAATAAACTTATTATAATATCCGATATTTTCACGTCTAAATTAAAAAAAATTCTTAATGATTAAGTATTTATGTGATTATGTGTTTAATATGTTTTATGCGTTTAACATGACTTTCGTGATTTATTTGTAATTAAATTCGTAAGTTGCATATTATATTTTCATTTTGTTAGTAATGAAAAAGTATTGAAAACGATTTTGGAAAATTAATGACCAAGGGGGAATTTGATATTTTCACATGTGGAAGACTTTGTAGAGTTTGTAGAGAATTGGTTAAGTGTTGGTGTGTGTGTGGCATTGTGGTAAATATGATGGAAGACTTGGATTAAATGGGTAAATTGGGATCATAATGGCACTCTTGTGAATAAGTTGTAACCCTAAGACCATTTTTGGAAATGAGTGTTTGGATGAGGGTACACTTGTGTGTTGTCAAGATTATAGCCATTGGATGATCTTCCTTCTCCCATATCTTTTCCTAGCCCTTGGATGAGAATCTCTACAAACCAAATATCTATACACACATTTTTCTATCATCTTCTTCTTCTCTTCCATAGCAAGAACACACACACACACACACACACAAAGGGAATTTCAGCCACCCCTTGTTCTCTCTTGATTTTTGGCTCCGAAATTACCCTATTCTCTACTCCATGCTCTATTGATGATGAAGCTTTAAGTGGTTTCGATTTGAAAGGTGTTCTTGACTTCCTCTACTCCATTGGGTAAGTCCTCTATCTTATAGGGTTTTGTCTAACTTTTAAATTCTTAAGTTTTCATATGCTAGTATTGATTTTGCTATCCCATTGTTCATTCTTGTGGAAGGTTGAGCATCGTTTCCAACTATCAAGTGGGTTTTGCTTGTGGTAGTTCTTAAATTCATCTTGTGAAGAAATTGTTGGTGAGTTCACAATTCCATACTCATTTGAAGCTTGTTTATGAAACCCTAGAATTGCCTTCATTATGGTTTGGTTCTATTCTTGTGGTTATGGCCACTTTTGATAATTAAAGTTTGTTTTATAACACCATTGTAATCTTGCTTTCATTAAATGGTGTATTGATAGTTTGGGAAGAAATTGTGATCAACCCTTGTCTCTCTTGAAAGCTCTCTTGAACTCTTGAAATCGTATTTGTTTGCACCTTTTTGCTAACTTGGATTACCCTCTTTGCTTGGGTTGAAGTACTGGGAAAAATGAGTTATTTTAATTTTTGTACGAGGGTGTGTGCGTCTATGTATATATGCGATATATATGCTTATTGAGTCTTGATAACATATACTAGAAAATAGGCCCTTGAAAAGTATGATTTTGTGATGATAATGTTTGTTGTGAAAAGTGGCTTATATGTGTATGATTATAAGTATATTGATATTTTGGACATAATATATTGCAAAATGATGTAGATCATGTATTATGATGAGACATGATTTAATTGAGGCATTTTTGTATATAGAGTACACCTTGTTGTATTATGTACATTGGTGTTGGTCTATATCGGTCGTGTAACCATGTGTGAGTTAACTTGTGTCGGATCGTCGCAATAATTGGTCAGGTGGTGCTTCTCGCTTCCAGCGGAACTAGTCTTCCGAGAAATAGAGATGACGGGGGAGGACTTGTTCCAAACTCTACTTTCATGGACCGTGTTTCGTGTTTTTCAATCTTCCTTGACTAGTGTGTATATCATCTCAAGTGAATGATTTGGCGACACTTTATATCCGTTGACCCTTAGTGTTAGGGTGTATGGTTCGTGTGTACCATGGGTGGTGTTGAGTCACATTGTATTTAAATTGTTATATCTGTGATTGAGATATTTATGTCGATACATGTTATATCCTTGAATGATTATGATATGAGCATGTTGGGAAAATTTCTTGTTGGATTCGATGGGGTCCCGGATTGGCGTGAGAGCCATGTGGGATAATAGACCGACCTAGGATTAGTAGCATGTACCTTGGGTAGGTTGTACCACTCGAACTACCGAGGTTGAGGCGATGATGTTTCCTCTACTAGACTAGTGAGCTCATCCCACGACTTTAAATGCTTTTCGAGTGATGATCCCACTAAAGAGGCCCGTAGTCTCTTAGTGAAGATACGGAGTTGTTTCCGCTCCTTTTGCGCTTGTGGAGGCGAACTACTTCATTTTCTTTTGTAAAGTATAGATGAAAACGTATACATATGTTTCTTTTGATTAAGTAACTCACATGATTCAAACCTTATTCTTTTATCGGTTAGCATGTTAGCAAGGTAGTTTATATTGATGTCGTCCCTTGGAGCGCTATGCACGGGAACTTTATTCTTTTGGTGCACTTCGGTGCCGGAAATATAAAACTACTTATCTTTGTTCAAACTATGACATGTTCCGCCCTAAGGTGCTTTGAATGGTGAATCCATGAATCCTTTTATTTGGTGTTTATGAATTTGCCTATTGAGATAGATATTGTTATTAGGTGTTTGTCCAGAAATGGCGTTTATCTCGGTTTTCAAATAAACCCTTTTCGTTTTGAAAGAAAAATTCGTTTTCACTCACCCCCGTTATCCTGGCTAAAACTTTGAGTTTTGAAAATGATTTTGAGTTGTTTTGAAAAGGTTTTGAAAAGGTTTTGAAACTTTAAAAATCGGTGGTATACCAAAACGGAGACCGGGGGCAAGACGGTCATTTTTATGAAGTTTTAACGAAACTTGTTGTTTTAAAGCTTATTTACATGTTATTAAACTAATCTAGAAGGCTTGAAGGTAATTTAGAAAATGTTCATTTTTGGCAGAAGCTAGAGGTTTTCTCCTAGCAGCTGGCATTGATGGGGGCTCTTAAGCACCGCGTCAAGTGCCAGGCTGTGCTTAAGCGCCAATTTCAGCATTCTAACCCCCTTTTTCCTTGCTGTAAGCGCACCACTATTCACTAAAAACACTTAAAACTTATTTTTGGGTCTTAACCTCGAAATAATTCCCACATGTGGCTATGACTTTTCTAATGCTTAATTAAACGACTTTCAATGTGAAATGACCATTTTCCCTTTCATGGGCTTTTAGCGTTTAAGGTTCTATTTTCAATTTGTTTGTTTCCGCATCACTCCCTTGACTTTTAGGGCCTATTTGGTTCGCGATTTGGTTTCAGTTTTCTGGTCTGGCTTCATATTTTTTTAGACCAGACCATGTTTGGGAAGGTTGGTCTCTCAAAAATGAAACCAAACCACCAAGACCAAAATCCCCCAAAAACCAGATTTTTGAAACCAACAAAAAGTTGGTTTTTGTTGGTTTGATTTCACTTCCACCACCACCACCGCCGCCACATGTATATGTATATATGTGTGTGTGTATATATATATGTATATATATATTCAATAAATTTTGGAATTAGACTAAACCGCTTACCAAATAGAGTTTCAAATCAGCGACCAGACCGGACTAGACTTCTTTCCAAACAGGCCCTTAGGCTTGTGTTTCCTGATCCTAGGAAATTCGGGGCGTGACACTTACAAACAAAAATTAAAAAATATGTTAAAGAAAATATCTCACATGTTCAAAATTATTCATTCCACTATCATCAAAGAATCAAATGCATCTCCCTCAACATCCCACATCTTAGTTATATTGTGAAATTTTCTTGATAGAAGACGAAGAATGAAATGCACATATACCAAATCCTCTCACAAGATGAGGAGTAACAAGAATGTCTCAAAGCCAAAGATTGGATTAGGAGTGTAAAAGTTTCATAAATGGCCCACCAAATTTCCGGCTCCATAAGTTTTCATGGAATCAACCGATCCATCGCGTGTCCATCAGGTGTCCCCCGAGTGTCCATCGCGCATCCAATTTTTAAAAAATTTAGGACACGTTTGTGGCATGTCGGACACGTATTTTTGACGTGTCCGACACGAGCACAATGATCCTAAACGAAGTGTCCGTGCTTCACAGGTTACAATGCTTCCTTATTCAATCCAGCAATTCGGTTATGTGGGTTTTGCTTATATAAATACGCCAAAAATATGTCCTGGTTTTCTTTTTTAAATTGGATACGCAATGGACACGCGGAGGACACACGTGTTCGCATGTCGGACACATGATGGGTCGGTTGATTTTATGAAAGATAGAGAATTTATGGAGCCGGTAATTTAGTGGATCGCTTATGGAACTTCAATACCCCTAATCAATCTTTGACTTTGAAGATACTTGAACATCTTTGTTCCTCCTCATCTTGTGAGAGGATTTGGAGCACCTATTCATTTATTTACTATTTGAAGAAGAGCAATATAACACCACAAAGAGCCAAAGATTTGGTATTTATACATTCCAATCGTTGTCTTCAATCAAGAAATTTTTTACAATATAACAAGGGAGAGACTAAGATGTCGGATGTTGGGGAAGATGCATCTAATTAATTGAATGATATTGAAATGAAGAATTTTGAACATGTCATACATTTTATTTAACCTATTTATTTATTTTTGTTTATAAGTTTATTTGATTTTCATTATTTAAGTGATAAATGAAGTATTTGTACAATATAATATGTATATATAAAAAAATTATATTTTTTTTATAGATGTGTCGTGTCCTATTTTTTTAGAATTTACCATGTCGCTGTGTTCGTGTCATGTCGTGTCCGTGTTTCATAGCTTGGAAGGCAAGAAAAAAGCTTAGAGAACAATAAATCTTATCCGATAATTGAAGATTTTTCTCTCTATAAATATGAGAAGATATTGAGAAGAGAAGACAAGTCTTGGGAACTCTGCAATTCTTCCACATAAAATATCTTTTTGCAGAGAGAGAAAGAAAGATATTCAATGATCATCAAATTTCTAGTTTTCTCTAGTTTTTGAGGTTCTTCAATTGTGCTACAACAGTTGTGATCTTTATTTACAATTGGATGACCTAAATACTGAAAAATCTACACCCCATATGTTGTACTATGTGTGCTTTGATCCATGAGGAGCGTAGCCGTCAGATTATGGAGATTGGAGCAAGAAGCTTCGTCGAAAGCGAGTGAATCAAGACTTTCAGACGTCGAGTGAGGAACGACAAATCAGAGTTATTGTAAGTCCTAACTTCATAGAGTTTGTACAAAGTTAGTGCATCGATACCAAGGGTATCCATGGTTTTTTCCTTGGAACATTTCCAAGGTTTTTTAACGTAAAAATCTGTGTATCGTTCTATTGCTTTAAATTTTGCATCTATATTATTATTTGATTGATATAAACTATGAAGATGAATAGTTTATATGGAATAAACAAATTTGACCTAAAAATTATACGTGACCGATTGATCGGTGGGCATTGGCGATCAATCGATGACACACAAGCGATTGATCGGTGTTCTCAGTAATAATTTGACTTCATATGTTTGGGTAACAATTGTACCCTAGGTATCACAATATTGATTTTAGGATATCACCAATCGATAATCCACAAAATAGTTTTTTGTGTAGAATTTGTTTTTAATAAAAATTAATTATTTTTATTAAAAAAAAAATATTTTTAATAAAAACTTATTACTTTTATTATTTTTTATTAAAACAAAAATATTTTTATTAGAAATATATTTTCAATAAAAATTTTGTTTATCTCTCATTAAAATTAATTTTTGTTTTTTAAAAAAACCAATAATTTTTTTATGACCTATTTATTCTGATTAAGATTAAATATTCCTTAAATAATTTTATTGGGTCATTAAATTTATAAAAATACTATTCACCCCCTCTAGGCTTATTTCCGTTATCTCCTAGGTAATTTCAGAGTATACGAACAATTGCTTCAAAAGAGGTCTTTCAATTTTAGAGGAGAAAACAAATGTTGCAAAAAGGTTTTTTAGGTTTTACATTTTAAA
Organism: Cornus suecica; assembly: GCA_963922005.1. Classification (NCBI taxonomy): domain Eukaryota; kingdom Viridiplantae; phylum Streptophyta; class Magnoliopsida; order Cornales; family Cornaceae; genus Cornus; species Cornus suecica. Next base: position 51,196,711 of record OY998240.1, on the reverse strand, counting down.
CATACACAGATAAATAAAATAAACACAAAAATTGAAAAGAATATAAAATGACAATAGTTAATTAAAATAAAACACAATCCAGTTTAGAATTATACATAAAAAAATAATAATATTACCAAATAACAAAAATAATATTACAGAATTAGAGCAATCACCAAAAAGGAAATTAATTCAGAATCAGACATCTGATTACCAAACATTTGAAAAAAAAAAATCCTAAAACAAAAAGACTCAATTTAAAATTAAACTATCTAAGAAACGGCTATTGATCAATCAAGAAGGAAAGCATCCCTGATGATCACATTGATCAGTTATACAAACTCTAGAGATATATGGGTAATAATCAGTAATTTAACGTTACTGGCATTTTACAATTTTAATAATAATTACATAAAAGAGGTATTTTAGTACTTTTGTACCACTTTGCACAGAAAATTGACTCCAGTAGTTGCAATGGTAATTTTTTTAAAATTTAATGCAAGTTGGTGATAGTTCTCAATTTCTTACACTTTTGCATATTATACATATACATAAGCATTAGAATGGCAATTTACAATTTTTCTGCCTAGAAACTCAAATTTCAGGAGTCAACAATTAATGAGGCTTTCATAGAATTTGTTGGTTTTCTTATATATATATTTATAGACTAAAGAAAACTCATTAACAAACTTATAGATAGATCTCAACATGATCCTTTAATATACCCAAAGTTCAATCAACTTGAGCTTAATTAACTGTCAATTATTAAGTATATATAAGTCAAGCTAAAAATTTAATTAATCCACTGGAATTAATTGCTACCCTACCTGAATAGAGTAGCCCACTTAGAGAAGAATTGTTGGATATATAGGATGTGATGAGCTGCATTTTAAGAAAATAATTTAATTTGACAATTATTTTGGCATTTAATGTAGTTTGTGTGGCTTTATTCTCTTTCAATCATCCAAGGATTGCGTGTGTGGATGCACAAATCAGAGTCAACTAAAGAAAATTATTTTGGTTAGTTTTGGTACGATTTATGAGAAAATAAAAACACTAATAAATGGTATGATATGATAATGAATGAGCCTCGGTATGCAAGGTATTGTCTAATAATAAAATTTAGGGTAATTTATACGGACCTCCTCTAAGATTTGGCCTAATTACACGGACCTCTTCTTGGGTTTCAACTTTGTTAAATACCTCCCTTAAATTCCAAACCTTATATCACTGACACCCCAAATACCCATAATACCCTTGAGTATGTAAAATGTCTTTTATGTACATGAAACTGGTTTGTGAAATGATTGATTTGCCCTCATCTCTCCCAATTATAAAATTAGTAAAAATATATATAAATTTTGAATAAATAAAAATTAAATTTCGAAAAAAATTATAAAATTAAAAAATAAATATATTTCGAAAAAATTATATAAATTTAAAAAACAAACATATAAAATTCGAACAAATATATATAAAATTCGTAAAAAATAAATAAAATTTGAAATATATATATATATATATATTAAATTTTGAAAAGAAAAATATTACCCTTAATGAAAAATAATATAAATTTCGAAAAAATACATTAACTTTCGAAAAAATAATATAAATTTCAAAAAAATACATTAATTTCAAGAAAACCCTATACTATCCAGTTTAATCAACTAACATTCACTTTGCCCCCTATACTATTCAATTTCATCATTATGCCCTCTCACCTCACATTTTGAGTCAAAATGCCTAAACTACCATCAATAGTATAAGGGGGTTTAGTGAAATCAACCATTTAAAAAAATTAATTTTCGAAAATCAATTATATTTTTCGCAAAAATTATAAATTAAAATATATATATATAAATTTTTCGCAAAAACATTATTTTTCGGAGGGAGTATATTATTTTCCAAAATATGAATTATTTCGGAAAATATAATATATATTTTTCGGAAAAGATCATCTTTTGGAACATAATAGTATATATGTTTCGAAAAAAATTATTTTTTGAAAAAAAAATCATATTTTGGAACATAATAAATACTTTTTCGAAAAAAAAATATTTTTCAGAAAAAAATCATATTTTGGAACATAATATATATTTTTTGAAAAAAAAAAATTTCGTAAAAAAAATCATATTTTGGAACATAATATATATTTTTTGAAAAAAATTATTTTTCGTAAAAAATCATATTTTGGAACATAATATATATTTTTCGCAAAAACGTTATTTTTCGGAAAAAAATCATATTTTGGAACATAATATATACTTTTCGCAAAAAAAATATTTTTCGGAAAAAAAATCATATTTTGGAACATAATATATATTTTTCGCAAAAAATTATTTTTCGGAAAATATTCATATTTTGGAACATAATATATGTTTTTTCGCAAAAACATTATTTTTCGGACAAAAAATTATATTTTGGAACATAATATGTATTTTTCACAAAAAAAATATTTTTCGTAAAAAAATTATATTTTCCGAAATATATATTGTTAAATTTATAGGTTTTACGAAAAATGTAATTTATTTTTGAAAAATAATTTTTTTAGGGATTGATTTCACTAAACTCTCTTATACTATGAAATGAGGGTAGATTAGATATTTTGACTTAAAATGTGAGGAGGAGGGAATATAATAATAAAATTGGATAATATAGGAAGTAAAATTGACACAGTGAAAATTAATTAATTAAATTAATTAGTATAAGGGAGTTTCTGAAAGTAAATCTTTAATTAATCCACTGGAATTAATTATTACCCTACCAAAATAGAGTAGCCCACTTAGAGAAGAGTTGTTGGATATATAGGATGTGATGAGCTGCCTTTTAAGAAAATAATTTAATTTCACAATTATTTTGGCATTTAATGTAGTTTGGCTTTATTCTCTTTCAATCATCCAAGGATTGCGTGTGTGGATGCACAAATCAGAGTCAACTAAAGAAAATTATTTTGGTTAGTTTTGGTACGATTTATGAGAAAATAAAAACACTAATAAATGGTATGATATGGTAATGAATGCGCCTCAGAATGCAAGTTATTGTCTAATAATAAAATTTAGGGTAATTTACACGACATATCCTTGGATTTCAACTTTGTGAAAGATCTCCCTTAAATTCCAAACTTTATATCACTGACATTCTAAATACCCATAATACCCTTGAGTATGTAAAATATACATTATGTCCACGAAAGTAGTTTGTAAAAATGACTTATTTGCCCTCATCTCTCCCAAATATAAAATTAATAAAAATATATATAAATTTCGAATAAATAAATATTAAATTTCGAAAAAAAATTATAAAATTAAAAAATAAATATATTTTGAAAAAAATATATAAATTTTAAAAATAAACATATAAAATTCGAAAATATATATATAAAAATAAATAAAATTTGAAATATATATATATATTAAATTTCAAAAACAATATAAATTTTGAAAATAAAAATATTACCCTTAATGAAAAATAATATAAATTTCGAAAAAATATATTAACTTTCGAAAACAAATATAAAATTCGAAAACATATATATTTCAAAATATATATATATAAAATTTTATATATTTTTCCTCGAATTTTTTTTTTTATATTTTTTAAATTTTTATATGTTTTTGAATTTTATATTTTTTTTTCAAAATTTAATATATTTTTTTCGAAATTTATATTATTTTTCATTAAGTTTAATATTTTTATTTTCAAAATGCATATTTTTTTACAAATTTTATGTCACGCCCCAAATTCCTAGGACTCCGAAACCCGAGCCTAAGAGTTAAGGGAGTGATTGCGGAAGTAAAAAGAAACGAAAACCAAGAGACATTCAGTCATCAAACACCCATAAAGGGTTGCAATGAATGCCCAGATACCATGCTGTCACGCCCCTAAGGGGTGACGCAAACCAAGCGACTATTAGAGTCAACAATAACAAAGAAGTACATGGAATAACAACAAGAATATACTCCATGCCAACACGAATACTAAAAACACAAGAGTATCCTTAAATACCAACAGACACGCTCCTAAATCCCTAAGACTCCCGAACCGGGACATCCAAGGAATCCAAGATGTGATCCTTAATATGAATGACCAACTAAGACATCATTAACCATGAAAACATATTGGTTAATGATAGAAATGGTATATTCCATACCCAAATGACTAAGAAAACTAAGCAGCGGAATCTAACGAAAATCCGGCAGAGTTCCGTTTGTAAATGGAACATCCAGACAACCAAACACAACACAATAACCTGCCCAAAGCAATTCAATAATCACAATGGCTTCCAAGCCCCACATTCATCAATCCTACTAGGGCCGAGGTAATGGAAAGAAACCAAAACCCCTCCAAACCCTCTAACATCAACAGAGCCACAAATGCTCGAATAAGAATACAGAAAAGCGTCTAACTGTACAGAATAGATACAATACATCCTGAAAGAATAAGTACAGGAAATAAAAGATACATCAACAGGGATAGGCCAACAGACTGGCTCCCAAAAGAGAATACATAACAATCCCATAACAATGGGTAGAGAAACTGAAAGCGGATACCTATCGTCCCCAAACCCAGTCGTGCTGCAACCGTAACCGCATCACCCTGCACCACTCCAAACCTGTAACAAGAATAAAAGGAAACTGCCGTTGCACTGCATCCTGCTCATAGCCGTATATTTCCTGCAACCTGGCGTGGAATACCAGGGGGGCAAATGAAATTCCCTCCGTGAGCAAATAAGCTCAGTGGGAAAAGATATCCTAACTACCACATCCTCTGATAGTTTAGGTAAAGCTAAACCGTCTAATAAGATATAAATATAGCCCAACTAGTCTCATCCACGCAAACCCAAGTTACACGCTCATATACTATCGTAAACGAGTATACATATGTATATAGGGAATATATATATATATCTACACGTATATATATATATATAAATACACAACATGAGTCTCTAAAACTCGTACTCCAAGTACCCAACACCAGTAGTCTACACTACTCTCACCAACGTACACTAGGTACACGACACTAAGGTCAAATCTAACCAATCATCCAGCGCTCACAACGCTAACCAGAAAATCTAAACAGAGGGGAAACACACTCACCTCTAATATCCACGGGGATCAAAATCCACCACTAGTACCAAGGAATACTCGTAACTCACTCCCCGATACACAGGAAGAAAAGTACTCACGTCCTTGCGTACTAACACAATCGTCATCTATATATATATATATATTGTAAATGTACAATATATATATATATATAACAAACCTCATCCCATTTCTAAGGAAAATCTACCTCTCAAAGGCTAGATCACCTCAATCATATCACCATACCATAAATCATATCGACCTCATAATACTATCATTAATAGGGTCAGTCACATCACTAACACTCTCACTGTAGGCGAGGGAAACCACCCAACCAAATCACTAAGAGTACACGAACACTACTCTCATGAACGACCACCTGAGGGTCACCAAAGCAAAGCGAAGGAAATGACTTCCCAATGCTAAACCAACAGATAACCGAGACAACAATGTCAAGGTTAAGAACACCACAAGTGAACAAGGAAAGAACACCAAGAAGGAACAAGGAAACCAAAAACGAATGGCCGAGAGCGGAAGTAATAAAAAGATGAATCCCAGAGATTCAATAGTTTTTAAGAAAAAGGTTTTCAAACTCGAACCAATCCCTTTGGTATCCATGCCCCTAACGTAAGAAAAACTCATATCACCTAGGTGGTGATACCAACAACCCAGAAAAGGGAAAGACAACACTATATGTGTGCACTGAACAACAACAAGCCTCAATCCGAGACTTAAGCATGATAGGAAACAAAGGTGAAACAATGGAACACCTTTCAAAACTCTACAGGATGAGATATTGAGAAAGAAGTCTCGAAATCTCGGAATCCCAAGAAAATAATAGAATAGTTTTACTTTTAAGAAACCACATAGTAAAGATAACCGTCTTGCCCCCGGTCTCCGTCAGTCGCCATCACAGGCTTTTAAAAGTTAAAAATCTTTTCAAGAAAGATCCTAAGATCATTTTATAAAGTATTAAAACTTTTCATTTATACGGGGGTAGGCGAAAACGGGTTTTTCCCTTTTAAATACAAGAGTTTAGAAAACGCCGTTTTTCGAAATGATAGTCAAATAAGAGAAACACAACTCTATGAATTCCTGTAATGTCCGAGAGGACAGTAAAGGAAGAGCAACACGTTGGACTCACGGAAGACAACCATCCGTTCCAACACCACCAAATCAAATGACACCATGAGGAAGAGGTTCGGCCCACACCGTAACCGACAACTCAAGGAATGACATGTAAGTCAAAGGTCACGTACTAGTGTACAAACACTGTACAAGAAATGCTTAGGAGAATGAACTAAGCACTAGAAACCACGCTACAGTACCCTAAGTACTTAATGAAATCACTTCAATCATAACCTCTACCCATTCCTCAAAAGAATGAAAAACACTTAAAGGTCTATGCTACCGCATCCACTAAGACCACAATCACATCAACCGCCTTATCTAAGGCCTCAATCACAATTGATACTAAGTCAATCACTGACCTCAAATCTCTAAAGATATCGCACAACTAACTACAACCACAAAACAATTAACAGTCCTCTCTAAGGCCACAAATCAAAATCAACTCCACAATCCACCACTAGCCTCAACTACTCACAGTGATTACTACGTCAATACACTTAACCTCCCTCAAAGGCATGAAAGCATATAACACAAGTATAAAGATTATATGTTTCATTTATACTATAATGATTTTCTCATTTAAAGTCTTGTTTCACATTATTCATTTTCAACTGAGCATTTATAAAATATGAATTCATTTTGCATATTCATAACTAGCATGCTCCAACATCACATGTAATATAGCACATATACATGTCAAACGAGATCACATAAACAGTGTGCAGTGTAATGTGACTCAACACCCCACGTGATACTCACACACAACACACTCCTCCCAAGGGCAACGGATACAGACTCTGTCGACATACTTATGAGGATACAGCCCATCAAGTAGTGTAGAGTTACCACACCGACCCTTCCCAAGTGATTTTTCTCTCTATCACTTCAACAGGGAAGACGGTTGTACGAGAGCCCAAATTGTAACTCCGTACGCCATGACTACACTGGAGTCAAGAACATGAGCCTCTACCCGGACTCCAAATTCACATTTGCCGGCTTTTTAGTTCCGTAGGCGTGATACCTCCTGGCCAGTTGTTGTGATGATCCGACCCAAACCCTCTCATATACCACACGAAATGAGGTAAACCACACCAAAAGACCTTTCTCTGCAAATGGTGAAACCCGTGCACTACGTGCACCCACACCCATGTGCTCACAAGACATGGTGTACAATCAAATCATATCTCAATATAAATATGTCATGCATCATATTTATAAAAATACCCACATGGTAATATAAGTCTCAAAATCTCTTTTCAACATGCTTTTAAAATACCATAAAGCAATTAAACTATATGAAAACAATTTCATATATAATTCATGTTCTCCAAAATTATATTTTCTATTAATTCTTTAGAAAATATTTCATTTTCAATTAACATGCCCTTTTAAAATAATTTAAACAATTATTTCACGTATTCCAAAAGGAACCTAACACATCGTCTAAGCTTTACGAATCTCTACTATCCCATTTAAATTCGTAAGGGTTTCTAAGCCGTCCATTCTTATTTAATTTAAACAAGAATATTATTTAATCATATAGGAATAATTTAATAAATTTCCTTAAATTAATTCCTAAATCTCATTCTGATCCTAAACAATTATAAATATTTAAACTAGCAGTTTAATATATCTATAATAAATTAAATAAGGGTTTTGCACCCCTAAACTACTTCAATAATGCGGAGTGAGAAATATAATTTCTCACCTAATTATACGTTACCGAACAGTCCGAAACAGCACAGTGCCGGCGCCCAAACACGAAGCCCGCCGACCAAAATCGCCCAAAAACTATTTCGAATATATCGAAATGTCCGTCTCGACAACCTATACGATATATACGAAGCCCATTAATAATCGGTTAATTAATTGGGTTAAATCTAAAATACCCCAAACGAAAACTATAACCTATAAATGCAATTTTTGGGCAAATCGTTCATCCTAAATTCACGAAATTAATATATGATGAATACTACGTATATACGGAGCTACTCACCGAAAATCGGCTCAAACCGATCACCGGAAGGTTGCCGAAAAAAATGGCCAAAGTCCAGCCGGACTCCCTGTCGCGCGAACAGCACTGGCCGTCCCTGGCGCCACCACCTGCGCGACCACCACCCAGCTCGCCGACCCTTGCCTTGCGCCACCAGCCGCCGTCGACCACAGCCACTGCGAACCGCCGCCGAACCGCCGCTGCTACGCACTGCAACCAGTCGCGCAGCTCAGCCGACTCTTACTCTCTCCCGATCGTCTCTCTCTCTCTCTCTCTCTCACCCTCTCGCCGGCGACCATGGTGGCCGCCGCCCATGGAGAAGACGAAGTCCGTGTGAAGGAGAGGAGGAAGAGTAGCAGTTGAAGAAATGGGCTCAGTCGTGTAGAAGAGGAAGCAGATACGGGTCAGTCGTGTATACATATACATATATATCTAACCTAATTGCAAAACTAACCCTTCAAGTATCCGTAATTGCAAAAGCAACCCTTTAATTATCCTAAATTGCGAAATAAACCCACTTCATTATATATATATATAATTAATTATATATATATAATAAGTCCCAACAATTACCGGAAGTCTCCAAATAATATCGTGTAACCCCGAAAGTCCACGAGACACCCAATAACCAAATTAGTCCGAAAGAAATATACCGGTTTAGGAATCCAACAACCGGAACACCAAGAAGGTAATTTAATACGCTTCACCCCCGATTACCGTAACCGAAATAATCGAAACGATATCGTGTAGTCGAGAATAGGAATTCGCGTAGTCGTCAAAGAGAAACCGTAAAGTCATCCAGTCGACTTTAAAAGTAAACGCGAAAAATTTACAGGTATCAAATACCAAGAATAAATAATACGTCATGAACAAGTGACGTCATTACCGAAATTAAATTAAATATAATTTCAGGAAAAAGGAAAATAACACGGGGTGTTACATTTTATATATATTTTTACGAATTTTATATAATTTTTTAAAATTTATATATGTTTTTCGAATTATTTTAAGGGTATTTCAGACAATTCATGTTATAATGGGGAGAAACGTACATATTTTCAGAGCAAATTTGTATTTTGGCTCTTTGAAGTTTTAATTAATGTATTCTTATATATTTTGGCTATTTGCACAACTATTTGCTTAATATCATCTTGTTTTTTTCCCATTTTGAACTACGGAATACAAAAGAATTGTTTATGCAAATCTACATAGTTGGCAGTTTTTTTAATATGATATTTTCGAAATATATTTATTTTCGAATTTTATAATTTTTTTTGAAATTTAATATTTTATTCAAAATTTATATATTTGTTTTGAAATTTATATATATTTTTACTAATTTTATATTTGGGAGAGATGAGGGCAAATCAGTTTCATGAGCATAAAGGATATTTTACATACTCAAGGGTATTATGGGTATTTAGGGTGTCAGTGATATAAAGTTTGGAATTTAACGGAGGTCTTTGACAAAGTTGAAACCCAAGGGGAGGTCCGTGTAAATTACCCTAAAATTTAGGATAAAATATATTTATCTTTGAGTAATTTGTAGTGACACTCCTGATATTTATGTCAATTCCAACTGGCCTCCGGTCAACGCACAAGTTTACAATGATATCCCTTGAGTTTTAAAAAGTCTTGTAGTGACACCCATTTGAGCCATGAAAAGTCAGGTTTGCCTTTATTATAAATATGATTAATTTCAATAAACCTCCTATACTATTGAATTTCAATCATATTGCCCCCCACCCTCAAATAATATATTTATAAAATTCAAAAATTATATATATCAAATTAGAAAAATATATATCAAATTCGAAAAAATTATATAAAATTCAAAAAAAATATATAACATTCGAAAAAAAAATATAAATTTTGAATATATATATAATTTGGAAAAAAATTATATAAATTAAAAAACATAAATTTAGAAAAAATATATAAAATTCGAAACAATATATATAAAATTCAAAAAATATATATTTTGAAAAACAAAATGTGAAAAAATAAATAAATTTAGATATATATATATATATATATATTGGTAAAATATCATATCTTTTCTAATGAAGTGAATCAAACTACTTACCACCACCAACAATTTGTGATCTTTTTCTATATATATATTTCCAAAATATATATTTTTTCGAATTATACATATATTTTTCAAAATTTGTATGTCGTTTTCGAAATTTATATGATGTTTTTGAAAGTTATATATATATTTCAAAAAATATATATTTCGAAAAACAAAATGTGAATAAATAAATAAATTTAGAAAAATATATATATATATTGGTAAAATATCATATCTTTTCTAATTTATTGAATCAAACTACTTACCACCAATAACAATTAGTGATCTTTTATATATATATATTTCCAAAACATATATATTTTTTGAATTATATATATATATTTCAAAATTTATATGTCGTTTACCAAATTTATATGATGTTTTCAAAAGTTATATGATATTTTCAAATTTTAAAACAAATTGCAGTGACACCCCCTGAGGTTTAGGTCAATTCCAAACAAATATATAAAATTTGAAATATATATATATAATTCAAAAGTATATATAAAATTCGAAAAAAATATATAAATTCAAAAAAATATAAATTTAGAAAAAATATATAAAATTCAAAAATACACATATATATATAAATTTCAAAAAATATATATATATAATTCAAATTTATATAATTAAAAAATATATGAAATTTATATGACCTTTTTCAAATTTATATGATGTTTTCGAAAGTTATATGATATTTTTGAATTATATATATTTTTTCTAATGTTGTATATATTTTTTAATTTTATATAATTTTTTCGAATTTTATACCTATTTTTTGAAATTTATATATATTTTTTGAAATTATATATATTGTTTTGGAATTTTATATTTTTGTTTTTGAATTTTGTATATTTTTTGAAATTTAATATATTTTTTTCATTTTTTTTTTGTTTTTTCAATTTATATATTTGGTTTGAATTTTATATATATTTTTTCGAATTATATATATATTTCTAATTTTATAAATATATTGTTTGAGGGTGGGGGTAATGTGATTGAAATTCAATAATACAGGAAGGTTTATTGAAATTAACTCTATTTATAATAAGGGTAAACCTGATTTTTCACTACTCAAATGTATGTCACTGCAAGACTTTTTAAAGTTCGGAGAATGTCATTGTAAACTTGTACATTGAACAAAAATTAGGTGAAATTGACCTAAATATCAATGGGTGTCAGTATAAATTACCCTTTATCTTTTTTAAAGTTTAGTTCAATTATTCATACCAGTTATGTTTTATCATTTATTACAATGTACATTTTGGAGGTTTGACTCATGATCTTAACCATTCTTTCCCATAATTTTAGTATAGTATCCGTTAGAGAGATTCTGCATAAAAAATCAATATCTTTCAGTTATATGCATGGGGCGGGCGCCCCTACTGGTTTTATTTATTTTTCACTAATTATCCTGAAATTTCAAATAATTATAAGCACACCCCCACTAATTTTTTTTAAAAATCATTCAAGCCCCCACTAAAATTAGAATAATACAATTCTGCCCCAATTAATTTTCTTAAAACCCTAAACTACAGCTTTTCACACTTCAATCTATACATATTTATTAGGGCTATTATCAATAAACTCCCATATGGTTTCATTTTGCATCAACTAACCCTCCTCCGTTTCAGAAAACCCCCCTGTACTTACCAAATTGTATCATCTTGCCCCATTTTCTATAATTTTGGACAAAAATACCCTTAGGGTTTACTGATAAATGATTTTTTATAAGTAAATTATACTTTTACCCCCTCTTATTTTACTAATTACACTTTCACCCCTTATTTGTTTCACTTTGACCCCTCAACCAAATTTTGAGATGTGAAATGACTAAATTACCCCTAAATATGCGTGAGGACTTAGTTGTCAACCCATAAACATGTGAAAAGACCAATATACCCTCCTTTTACAAAATAAATATATATATAAAAATTTGGAAAACAAATTTTCGGGCAAAATATAAATATTTCAAAAAATATATATTCCCGAAATATTTTTGTTTTGAAAAATATACAAAAAATATATATTTCCCCCAATATATATATATATTTTTCCCGAAATATTTTTTTTAAAATTGTTTTTTCGAAATATTTATATTTTTTCTGAATAATTTGTTTTTTGAATTTTTTTTTGAAATATATATATATATATATATATATATTTTGTAAAAGGATGGTAGGTTGGTCTTTTCACATCTTTATGGGTTGCCAAGTAGGTCCTCACACACATTTAGGAGTAATTTAATTATTTTACATCTCAAAATTTAGTTGAGGGGTCCAAGTGAAACATATAAGGGGTGAAAATGTAATTTATATTAACAATTTGGAGTGAAAGTGCAATTTGTGTGTAGGTGCCTATACAAATTTTCTCACCTAAAATCATCTCTCTCTTTCCCAAACCATCTTCTCCAAATCTACTCTTATGTTGATCTCCATCTTCTCATATAAACCCACACACATATGTATGTATATATATAAGTCCATCTTATATGTGTGTGTATATATATATATATAAGTCCATCTTCTCTATCTTTCCCATCTTATATATATATATATATATATAAGTCCATGTACCAAAACTTATCATATTTTTCATCTTCAACTTTTTATTTTCTCAATCCATTTATCTTTCAAACTTTTACATATAAACACACACATAGATTAATACATAATATATATATATATATAAACTTCTCATCTTTTCCTGGTATCACTTTTTGGCATCAAACTTAAAACCAGGTTGCAATAGTATTCATAAGAGATGCAACAACTTTTCTATCAAAATAACAGTTGATATATGTGCAGATTTAAATGGACATGCAACAATCATAGAACCAAACTTAGTAAATATTTTTACCAACTGCAACAAATGTACTACAATAACCAACAAATTAATTATTTTAGAACCCCATTAAATTTGTTTTTGTATAATTTAAGTTTTTATTATTTTTTTAAAAATAAATTATATTCACATTAGCCACAGATTTTTTCCGTAGTTAATAGAGTTATTAGATACGAAAAGTTTTGTAGTAAGTAGTAAATTTATTAGCTACGATAATTTTTGTAGCTAAAACAACTATTAAAAATTTTCGTAATCAGTATTATTAGCAACGAGATAATTTCGTCTCTATTGTTTTAATTATCTGCGACGAATATATTTGTAGTCAATACTATTATTAGCGATGAAATATATTCGTAATAAAATACATATATTAATAAAGAAATATATTCGTAGTAAAATACATATATAAATCAACCACAAGTTTGGAAATAAGATAGGGTAACATTCACAATACCCTAAACCATGACTTTTTTAAAATGTTTTTAAATTGGTTCTAATTGAACCCCCTATGTGTAAGGATATTTATGGAAAGTGATATAATAACAAAAAAAAACTTTTAACAATTATTAAAAATTAATAGATAATTAAAATAATGAAATGCAGCAACGCTAGTGCCCAATTAACCATTAATTATACCAATTGCAGTTACATAAAATAAATTTATTGCATCAGTCGGTTGTTTCATGTGCTGCACTATTTATGTCATATGCAACAACTTCAGTAACAAATTTAGCAGTAATACACATCATCCAAATTTACTCATGAAACTTATTTTTTAACCAAATCTCTATAAAATATATGTCTAAATAGCATTGCAAACATATAAATTTGGTAGTGAGCATGTAGCATCTGGTTAGACTATTGTTGAATTTGGTACTGACTTTGCTATGCAATTGGAATACATATATTTCAATTGTTTGTTAAGGGTATTGTGAGGGTTAGGGTTTAATATCTTGCCACTTGTGGTTTACCCAATTACCAATAATTCATATTTTCGAATACTGAAATATGTATGATTTTATTTTGCGGGAATGTTTGCTATGTTATTCGGAGATATATTTCACAGATATTTGGTAAAAATATAAATCTAAAACCCAATTGTACATGGTTGTAACTATGATGAATTTCGTATTGGGTTTGCTGAGATTGCTATAAATAGTGCGGCATAATTATCAGTCGACTGGTAGAAACGAGACTACTTATGTTGTAGAATTTAGATAAAATGTTAACTGCACTTGGTAAAACCAATGCTGCATTTTAATTCTACAACTCTAACTCCACATTTTACAATTACTTATAATATTTTCAGTATTCTTTGATGCATCCCAATAATGTTATTTGCAGTGGGGGTTCAAGTACATTCGAAATTAAAATGAACAAAGTTACTGGATTTAAGTGTATTTGCTGCATGTGCTACAAATTCTGCGGAATTTGGTTATGTATATGCGACATTTGGTATTAACGTTGCTGAGTTACCAATTTTATTCTTTAATTAATGTTTAAAAAATTTTGGAAGCTCTTTTTTAATTTTATAATTTCTCAAGATCATCCTTACTACCTGGGGACCAATTAAATCACATTTCCAAACATTTCGAAATATTTGATTTGCTGAATTTGGTAGTGAGCATGTGGCATCTGGTTAGACTGTTGTTGAATTTGGTACTGACTTTGCTACAACATTGGAATAAATATATTTATATTTTTTGTTAAGGGTACTGTGAGGGTTAGGGATTAGTATCTTGCCACATGTGGTTTACCCATTTACCAATAATTCATATTTTTGAATACTGAAATATGTTTGATTTTATTTTGTGGGCATGTTTGCTATGCTATTTGGAGATATATTTCACGAATATTTGGTAAAAATATAAATCTAAAACCCAATTGTACATGGTTGTAACTATGATGAATTTGGTATTGGGTCTGCTGAGATTGCTATAAATAGTGCAGCATAATTATCAGTCGACTAGTAGAAATGAGAGTACTTATGTTGTTGAATTTGGCTAAAATGTTAACTGCACTTGGTAAAACCAATGCTGCATTTTAATTTTACAGCTCAAACTCCACATTTTACAATTACTTATAATATTTTTAGTATTCTTTGATGCATCCCAATAATGTTATTTACAGTGGGGGTTCAAGTATATCCGAAATTAAAATGAACAAAGTTACGGGATTTAAGTGTATTTGCTGCATGTGCTATAAATACTGTGAAATTTGGATTTGTATATGTGTCATTTGGTATTAACGTTGCCGAGTTCCCAATTTTATTCTTTAATTAATGTTTAAAAAATTTTGGATGCTCTTTTGTAATTTTATAACTTCTTAGTATCATCTTTACCACCTAGGGACCAATTAAATCACATTTCCAAACATTTTGAAATATTTGATTTGCTGAATTTAGTAGTGACCATGTGGCATCAGGTTAGACTGTTGTTGAATTTGGTACTGACTTTGCTACGACATTGGAATACATATGTTTCTATTGTTGGTTAAGGGTATTGTGAGGGTTAGGGTTTAGTATCTTTGTAACGTCCGGTATTTTTACGGGTTAATTTAAAATTTTTATTTAAACAATTATGTGTTTACGTGTGATCTTTTTGAAATATTTGAGATGTTTTATGTCTATTTTACCCTTTTATGGGTATTTTATGACTGAAATGGATTTTATTTCATTTTTATTTCTTCCGCATTCACTCCCTTAGCTCTTAGGCTTGGGTTTTGGAGTCCTAGGAAATTAGGGGCGTGACAACTTGGTATCAGAGCGTGTTATTTCTCTATGGGACGACGGGCGAGGGTCGTTATCGCTTTACGCTTCTTGCTTGCTTTTATTTTACAAGTTTACGTATTAGTTCCCGTCTCTTGTACGTCATTGACTTATACGTGTGTTGGCATGGCTTTGTGGTTTTGTTTGGCATACTATGATTGTACTTGTGCCTTACATGTTTAGTTGTTGTCATGTAGAGAGCATGCCGCCACGTAGAGGTCGACCACGTATCGTTAGAGAGGGTGATGCTCCGGATCATATACCTCCGGTTGTGGACGAGAATGTGCCAGTACATCCAGATGTAGGGGAGCGTGTACCGGCTGCACCTTTCATGGATGGTGAGCAGTTTGCACGTGCTTTAGCGGCAGCTATGGCACAAATTCCTCAGAGGCAACATGTTGAGGACGAGGGCTCGCGTGCTCAAAGGGCTCTCCGGGAGTTCTTACGTTTAGACATACCTACCTTTGTGGGCGGTCCGGATCCACTTGTAGCCGATGATTGGTTGGAGCAAATAACCAATGGATTTGATATTCTCAGGGTGGTTGATGACGAGGTACGGGTCATGATTGCGTCGTTTCGACTTACGGGCGATGCTAAGAATTGGTGGAAGTCTGTCACGAACATAAGGAACGTTCGAACTATCACATGGGCGGACTTTTGCATACTTTTCTTGGATCGGTATTTTCCACATCTTGCTAGGATGAGCATGAGGGACCGGTTCAATGAGTTGGTTCAGGGTGATTTATCTGTGACCAAGTATGAGCTTCAGTATACTAGCTTATCTCGATTTGCACCAGAGATGGTGGTGGATGATGAGGTTAAGGGCCGACGTTTCGTGAGGGGCTTGAGGGGCAATCTCAAGTCAAAGATTTCTGTGCTTACTATGCCGACGTACCGCGAGGCCGTTACAAAGGCATTGCTTGCTGAGGAGGATGCAAGAGAGGGCCGACTAGCTCGTGAGGCTAGGGAAAAGAGCTTCGGAGGTTCTTCATCTTCGGGCTTTGGGAACAAGAAGAGGCAGCGAAATAGCACTCCAACTCCGGTTGCACAGCAGCAGCAGCCACAACAGTAGCATCGGGGACAGTCTACACCTTCCTTTAGAGCATCTTCGGGTTTCACTCGTCGGGAGATTGTTTGTCATTATTGCCGACAGCCAGGGCACACGAAGCCACAATGTCCGTCTTTTCAGCAGGGACAGAGTAGTGGTCCAGTGCATAACAGGGGTTGTTTCCAGTGTGGACAGCAGGGTCATATCGCCAGGAATTGTCGTCAGGGACAGAGTAATGGCACTCCTATGAGTGGGATTGGACAGCAGTCTAGGGCTACACAGCCAGCAGGTCAGTCTGGGTATAGAGCACCACAGCAGCCAGCACCATCAGCTCAGGGTTCTTAAGCTAGGACATCTGCATCGACTATCCAGCAGCCTCCACGTCCTCAGGGCCGTGCTTATGCAGTCACAACAGCAGACAGTGTAGCCGGACCTTCTATCGTGAGAGGTACATTTCCTGTATACGGTTGTTGGGCTCATGTTCTTATTGATTCTGGAGCTTCGCACTCTTTTATTGCTTCTGCTTATGCATCTACTTTGGGTATACCTATTTCATATCTTGGGGTACCTTTGTGGGTAGACACGCCGATTGGGGGTAGTGCATATTTATCTAAAGTGTGTCGCAAGTGTGATATTGTGATTGCCGGACGATCGTTATTGTTCGACTTTATTCTTCTAGACATGACGGGCTTTGACGTCATCTTGGGCATGGATTGGTTATCTACCTTTCATGCACAGATTGATTGCTTTAGAGGTCGGGTGTCGGTGTGCACGCCTAAGGGCGAGCGATTCCACTTCTTTGGTGATCGCAATGACTTCTCTACTTTTTCCTATTGTATATGGGGTCGTGATATTTCCGGTTTTCTTTTGGCAAGTCTCTCTTCCGACGATGAGGTTCATGGTCACGCTGAGGTACCTTATGTCGTGGGTGAGTATTGGGATGTTTTTCCCGATGACTTGACTTCCTTGCCTCCGATTCGTGAGGTGGAGTTTGCTATTGATCTTGTACCGGGTACCGATGCTATTTCTATGGCACCGTACCGAATGGCACCGGCGGAGTTAAAAGAATTGAAGGAGCAACTTGACGATCTCAAGGCGAAGGGTTTTATTCGGCCTAGTGTTTCCGATTGGGGTGCTCCAGTTCTTTTTGCTAAGAAAAAGGATGGTTCACTACGGTTATGCATTGATTATCGTAGGTTGAATCGGGTGACGATCAAGAACAAATATCCATTACCACGGATTGACGACTTGTTCGATCAACTCAAGGGATCTAAGTTTTTCTCCAAGATTGACTTGAGGTCCGGTTATCATCAATTACGGGTTAGGGATATTGATATTCCGAAGACCGCGTTTCGCACTCGGTATGGGCACTTTGAGTTTCTTGTGATGCCTTTTGGTGTGACTAATGCACCGGCGGCATTCATGGGTCTCATGAATCGTATCTTCCACGAGTTCTTGGATAGATTTATAGTGGTGTTCATTGATGATATTCTAGTGTACTCTACTACAGAAAGTGATCACGAGGTTCATCTTAGGACCGTTCTTCAAATCCTAAGAGAGCACCGATTGTATGCTAAGTATAGTAAATGTGAGTTTTGGCTTCAAGAGGTTAGATTTTTGGGGCATGTTGTTTCTGGAGACGGCATTTCAGTTGATCCTTCGAAGATAGAGGCGGTTATGAGTTGGAAGAGACCGAGTAGCGTTTTCGAGGTTCGTAGTTTCCTTGGCTTGGCGGGTTACTATCGACGATTTGTGAAGGACTTTTCTCGTTTGGCGGTTCCTATGACTCGCCTCACGCGAAAAGGTGTCAAGTTCGTGTGGGATGACAAGTGTGAAGAGGCATTCATTGAGTTGAGGACACGTTTGACTACGGCTCCGGTGTTGATTATTCCCGAGCGCAGCATCGGGTACGTGATCTATTGTGATGCTTCTCACGAGGGACTAGGGTGTGTACTCATGCAGTCCGAGAGAGTTGTGGCTTATGGGTCTCGACAGTTGAAGACTCACGAGCGGAATTATCCTACGCATGACTTAGAGCTTGCAGCGGTTCTTTTTGCCCTTAAGGGGTGGCGGCACTACTTGTATGGTGAAAGATTTGAGGTTTTCTCCGATCACAAGAGTTTGCAGTATATCTTTACACAGCGGGACTTGAACTTGCGGCAGCGTCGATGGGTCGAGTACATGGAGGACTATGACTTTGCACTCCAGTATCACCCCGGGAAGGCTAATGTGGTGGCGGATGCGTTGAGTCGTAAGTCACATGCATCGTTGGCTAGCATCTTTATTCGTGAGTGGCGGATGATGGAGGAAGTCGCAGAGTTGGATCTTCAGTTCCGTGATAGTGGGGATTCAGTGGTGACTTTGTTTAGCATGATGGCACAGCCTTCACTTGTGAGTCATGTGATTGAGGCTCAGGGGCACGATGACAGCATTACTTCGGTTCGCACTCGTATTGCTAGTGGCGAGGTTGTTGATGATTGGGTTTTGCACTCCGACGGAGGTTATCGTTTTAGGGGTTTACTCTATGTACCACAGACTTGCCGTGAGGATGTTTTACGAGAGTTTCATAGTTCCAGGCTTGCAGTTCACCCAGGTGGCACGAAGATATATCATAATCTTCGGCGTCATTATTGGTGGCAGGGGATGAAGAAATCAGTTGCAGATTTTGTGAGCCGATGTCTTACTTGTCAGCAGGTTAAGGTTGAGCACCGAGGACCTGCCGGGTTGTTGAATCCGTTACCGATTCCTGAGTGGAAATGGGAGCATATTTGCATGGACTTCGTGACAGGGTTACCAAAGACGAAGAATCAGAAGGATGCAGTGTGGGTGATCGTTGATCGACTGACGAAGACTGCACGTTTTCTACCTATCCGTGAGACGGATAATGTAGAGGTTCTTAGTAGGCTGTACGTGAAGGAGATTGTCAAGCTTCACGGGGTTCCGGTGACTATTGTTTCTGATCGAGATCCGCGATTCACATCACGATTTTGGGAGGCTTTTCAGAAAGTCTTGGATGCGCAGTTACGATTCAGCACAGCTTTTCATCCTCAGACGGACGGTCAGTCAGAGCGTACCATTCAGATCCTTGAGGATATGCTTCGTGCCTGTGCTATTGATTTCAGAGGCAGTTGGGAGGATCATCTTCATTTGGCGGAGTTCGCGTACAACAATAGTTATCAGTCCAGTATTCAGATGGCACCTTTTGAGGCGTTGTACGGTAGACCGTGTCGTTCACCGACTTGTTGGGCCGAGGTTGGTGATGTTGCACTTTTGGGACCCGATATGGTTCATGAGGCGACCGAGAAGATTAGGATTGCTCGACAGCATTTGGTTACAGCACAGAGCCGACAGAAGAGTTATGCGGATCGGCATAGACGTCCTTTGTTCTTTGAGGTCGGAGATCATGTGTTTCTAAAGGTCTCACCTCGCAAGGGCTTGATGCGATTCGGGAAGAGCGGAAAGCTTTCTCCACGTTTTATTGGGCCTTTCGAGATACTTGATCGTGTCGGCGAGGTGGCGTACCGTTTAGCGTTGCCACCGGATTTATCACGGGTTCATAATGTTTTTCATGTCTCTATGCTTCGCAAGTACGAGCCGGATCCTTCTCATGTATTGAGTTGGGTTGATGTCGATGTTGCCGAGGACGTGTCCTACGAGGAGCGACCGGTGAGGATCTTGGATGCTCGAGAGCAAGTTTTGCGGGGCAAAACTATTCCTTTAGTTAAGGTCTTGTGGCACCATCGCGGAGTCGAGGAGGCGACTTGGGAGCGTGAGCGTGAAGTACGGGAAAAATACCCGGACTTGTTTTCTACGATAGGTACGTCTTGGTTTCGAGGACGAAATCTCCTAAGGTGTGGATGTTGTAACGTCCGGTATTTTTACGGGTTAATTTAAAATTTTTATTTAAACAATTATGTGTTTATGTGCTTAATGTGTTTAATTGTTTTAGCATGCCTTACATGTTGTACGTGTTATAAAAATTGTACGTAACATGTTTTATTTTCATTTTGAAATTAATGAAAATTATTGAGAACGATTTCGGGAAAGAAATGACCGAGGGGTAAAGGAGTAATTTCACATTTGGAACAATTAGTGGAAAATGTAGAAATTAGGGCAAGAATGGCATTTTAGTAATTAGGGAGGATGACAAGGGGAAAAAGGGTAATAAAGAGTCTTGATGACACTCTTGTAATTAACCCCAACTTTGGATGAATTTGGTCATTTCCACCTTTCATGTGTTGTCTCATTCCTAGCCCTTGATCTCATTCTCCCATCTTTGTTTTAAGCCCTTGGATCATAAGGCCTTGTTTGGTTGGCACTTAAATGGAATAATCCATTATTCTTGGTCTTCCACTTGACAAGACTTTTTCTCAACCATTGGATGGTTTATTAATTCCCATCTTTATTCTAAGCCTTTGGATGATAAGGCCTTGTTTGGCAAAATAATAAGTTTTGGTGAGTTGTGTAATAAGTCTTCCACTTGGCAAGACTCATTTCTAGCCCTTGGATTCATTTCCTTTTTCCCCATCTTTGTTATGAACCCTTGGATTAGAACACTCATTTAGGGTTATACATATACACCATTATGTATTGATTTTTGTCTTCTAAAGTGCAAGACTTCTCTCATTCACCACAAACCTCTCTTCTTCTCACGTCCATTTTATTTTTTCTTCTTCCTTGGTTCTTCTTCAAGAACATCATCATTGGCTTGGAGTTTGAAGAACCTTTGAACATAAGAGTTGTAGAGGATGGCCTTATCTTCCCTTTGATAAAAAAATTGGTAAGTGTTCTTCACTTCTTTAGGGTTCTTGATTTCAAACCCTAGAATTTATTTCCTTGAAGCTTTGTGTTCAATTATTGATAATTGGTTCCCTTTTTCTCTTGAATCTTGTTAAGGGACATGAGTTGAACCTTTTCACCAATTATTTCGGTTATTAAAAGCTTGGAGCTCATCTTGTGATTCTTGACCCTATTGTGGAAGAGTTGTGGTAAGTTCAAGAATTCCTTCTCTTGAATTGTGTTTTCTTAGAACCCTAAGTTGCTATTGTTAGGGATGATTTTGTTTTGTGGTTGAAGCCACTTTAATAATTTTGGTTTATAGAAACACCATATTAATTGTTATTCATTGAATGGTGTAATTGCAAGCTTGGAAGCTCTTTCCTTGAACATTTGAGTTGGTAGCTTACTTGGACCTCTCTTGGACACTCTTGAGCTAGCTTGATTGGAATTGAGGTAGGGGAAAATGACTTGTCTTTGTCTTTGTAAGAGGGTGTGTGCGTCTAAGTGTATATATGCCGTATATATATATACGAGTTGGTTTTGGGCAACTTAGACTATGATTTAGGCCCTTGATAATATGATTATGTGATATGAATTCATGTTGTTGTTTATTGATCATAAATGTGATATGAATTGATGTTGTGGTTTAGTGATCATAAATGTAATATTATGAGCATTTGGAAAGTTTTGACATGATATATTGCCTAAAGAGAAAAAGCATATATTATGATGGAGTATGGTTGATGAAAAATCATATGTGCATATTGAGTACTCATGTAGTGTCAAATTCATGATGTTGGAATATATGGGTGGTGTAGTGATGTGTTGGTAGTCGGGTTCGGATCAAAGCAACAACTGGCCAGGAGGTATCACGCCTACGGAACTAAAAAGCCGACCAAATGTGAGTTAGGAGTCCGGGTAGAGGCTCATGTTTTTGACTTTTGTAGTCATGGCGTACGGAGTTGCATGTTGGGCTCTCGTACAACCGTCTTCCTTGTTGAAGTGATAGAGAGAAAAATCACTTGGGAAGAGTCGGTGCGGTACTCTACAAGTAATTGGACAGAGTATGTATCCGTTAACCTGAGTTGGGCGCCGTGTGTCTCGGGGGGTGTGTCGAGTCATGGTGCATTTAGACTATCATATATATGTGAATATGATGTTATTGTGGAAGCATGCTATAATTATAGAAAATTATGTTGTGAGCATGTTGGGGAAACTTATTTGTGGGGTTCGAAGGGGTTCCGGATTGGCGTGAGAGCCATGTGGGACAAGAGACCGACCTAGGGTTAGTGGCATGAACCTTGGTTGGGTTGAACCGCTCGGACTACCGAGATGGAGGCAATGACGCTTCCTCTACTGGGCTAGTGAGCTCACCCCACGTTATATACATTTTTTTCAGGTGATGATCCTGTTGGGAGAGTTCCGTAGTCTCTCCGAGGACGTGTGGTTGTATGTCCGTCCTTTTGTGCATGAGACGGACCACACTTATTTTGTTGGACATTTAGTTGATAAATATGTATTTAAATGTTCATTTTGTCCATGTGAGTTGAATTTGAAAAACTATTTTATTTTAACCCGGCTAGCATGTTAGCCGAGGCGTTATTCTCAATGTACATCCCTTGGAGCGCTATGCGCGGGGATTATATTATTTTGGGGTACTTCGGTGCCGAATTGTGGAAATATGTAATTTTGGACAAATTCTAGCATGTTTCACCTTAGAGCGCTTTAATATCATTATTGAATATTTTCCCTTGGAGTTATGAATGTGAATTGGATGAATTGCCATGAATTGCGAGTATTAGGTGTTTGGCCGAAAACGGCGTTTTTTTCTAGGTTTTCAAACTAACCCTTTTCGATTCGAATGGAAAAACCCGTTTTCGCCTACCCCCGTAGCCCCGGTAAATTTCCTTGCTTTTAGAAACGGATTTAATTAAATTCGTTTTCTTAGATATTTTAAACTTTAGAAACCGGCGGTAGTTAAAACGGATACCGGGGGCAAGACGGAAGATTTTATGAAAACTTACAAAAAAATCATTTTTTGCTAAGTTTACGTTTTTCGCATTTCCCGAGGTCTCGAAAACTATTTTTGCTAAGTTTACGTTTTTCGCATTTCCCGAGGTCTCGAAAACTATTTTTGGGTTCCACCAAGGAAAAACTCACTTTTCCAATATTTATGATTTTTCGGGACCGACGGCGCGAAAAACAAAGCCATATCGCAAAATCTCGCGTTTTTGCATATTCAAACTTTAAGGAAATTGCAGATTTGGGCAGTAGCTTCACTAATCCATACTTCGAAAAAATTCAGCATTTTCGAAATTGGTAGTGCAGGCCTGCTGCAGCGGCTTACGACGTCCGATGTTTGAAAATCCGTATTTTCCTCCTCGAACGTCGGAATGGACCCCCGTTTGTTTCTATGGGTTGTCCTACGTCCAAATTATCGGTATAAAATTTGAAAGGACCAGTTTAACCCTGAAATGACTGTTTTACCCTTAGTGAAAGAGGGGTACTTCAACTTTAGTTTTAAGTCGGTGTTGTCTGACGCCACTTTTGAAAATTCATATCTCCTTCCTCGTGGCTTCAAATTAGGTCCCGTTTGTTCGTATTGCTAGTTTTAGGTACAAAGTTTGTAGTTGTAGTTGGAAATTATTATTTTAACCCTGATTTGACCATTTTACCCTTGGGTGAACATGGTGGGTCAGAATGATTCGATCAAGGTACCGAGTGTTTCGGTTTGCCTCCTTTTCGATCCCGTGTGATCTTTTTGAAATATTTGAGATGTTTTATGTCTATTTTACCCTTTTATGGGTATTTTATGACTGAAATGGATTTTCTTTCATTTTTATTTCTTCCGCATTCACTCCCTTAGCTCTTAGGCTTGGGTTTTGGAGTCCTAGGAAATTAGGGGCGTGACAATCTTGCCACTTGTGGTTTATCCTTTTACCTATAATTCATACTTTCGAATACTGAAATATGTATGATTTTATTTTGTGGGTATGTTTGCTATGCTATTTGGAGATGTATTTCACGGATATTTGGTAAAAATATAAATCTAAAACCCAATTGTACATGGTTGTAACTATGATGAATTTTGTATTGGGTATGTTGGGATTGCTATAAATAGTGCTGCATAATTATCAGTCGATAGGTAGAAATGAGAAAACTTATGTTGTTGAATTTGGATAAAATGTTAACCGCACTTGGTAAAACTAACCCTGCATTTTTATTCTACAGCTTAAACTCCACATTTTACAATTACTTATAATATTTTCTGTATTCTTTGATGCATTCCAATATTGTTATTTCCAGTGCGTGTTGAACTACATCCGAAATTAAAATGAACAAAGTTACTGGATTGAAGTGTATTTGTTGCATGTGCTACAAATACTGCGGAATTTGGTTATGGATATGCGTCATTTGGTATTAACGTTGCTGAGTTACAATTTTTATTCTTTAATTAATGTTTAAAAACTTTTGGAAGCTTTTTTGTAATTTTATAACTTCTCAAGATCATCCTTACCACCTCGGGACCAATTAACTCACATTTCTAAACATTTCGAAATATTTAATTAGCTGAATATGGTAGTGAGCAAGTGGTATCTGGTTAGACTGTTGTTGAATTTGGTACTGACTTTGCTACGACATTGGAATACATATGTTTCTATTGTTGGTTAAGGGTATTGTGAGGGTTAGGATTTAGTATCTTGCCACTTGTGGTTTATCTATTTACTAATAATTCATATTTTCGAATACTGAAATATGTATGATTTTATTTTGCGGACATGTTTGCTATGCTATTTGGACATATATTTCAAGGATATTTGGTAAAAGTATAAATCTAGAACCCAATTGTACATGGTTGTAACTATGATGAATTTGGTATTGGGTCTGCTGAGATTGCTATAAATAGTGCTGCATAATTTTCAGTCGACTGGAAGAAAGGAGACTACTTATGTTGTTGAATTTGGATAAAATGTTAACTGCACTTGGTAAAAGAAACGCTGCATTTTAATTCTACAGCTCTAACTCCACATTTTAAAATTACTTATAATATTTTATGTATTCTTTGATGCATCCCAATAATGTTATTTCCAGTGGGGGTTCAAGTACATCCGGTATTAAAATGAACAAAGTTATTGCATTTTTGTGTATTTGCTGCATATGCTACAAATACTGCAGAATTTGGTTCTGTATATGCGTCATTTGGTATTAACGTTGCTGAGTGACCAAATTTTTTCTTTAATTAAGGTTTAAAAAATTTTTGATGCACTTTTGTAATTTATAACTTCTCAGGATCATCCTTACCACATGTGGACCAATTAAATCACATTTCAAAACATTTTATTTACTGAATTTGGTAGTGAGCAATTGACATCTTGTTAGACTGTTGTTGAATTTGGTACTGACTTTGCTACGCCATTGGAATACATATGTTTCTATTGTTGGTTAAGATTATTTTGAGTGTAAGGGTTTAGTATCTTGTCCCTTGTGGTTTATCCATTTACTAATAATTCATATTTTCGAATACTGAAATATGTATGATTTTATTTTGCGGGCATGTTTGCTATGCTATTTGGAGATATATTTCACGGATAGTTGGTAAAAATATAAATCTAAAACCCAATTGTACATGGTTGTAACTATGATGAATTTGGTATTCGGTCTGTTGAGATTGCTATAAATAGTGCTGCATAATTAATTGTTGACTGGTAGAAAGGAGACTACTTATGTTGTTGAATTTGGATAAAATGTTAACTGCACTTGGTAAAACAAATGCTGCATTTTAATTCTATAGCTCTAACTCCACATTTTAAAATTACTTATAATATTTTCTGTATTCTTCGATGCATCCCAATAATGTTATTTCCAATGGGGGTTCAAGTACATCCGATATTAAAATGAACAAAGTTTTTGCATTTTTGTGTATTTGCTGCATATGCTACAAATATTGCGAAATTTGGTACTGTATATGCGTCAATTGGTATTAACGTTGCTGAGTTACCAATTTTATTCTTTAATTAATGTTTAAAAGATTTTGGAAGCCCTTTTGTAATTTTATAATTTCTCAAGATCATCCTTACCAACTTGGGACTAATTAAATCACATTTCGAAACATTTGATTTACTGAATTTGGTACAGAGCATCTGCAATATGGTTAGACTGTTGTTGAATATGGTACTGACTTTGCTACGACATTGGAATACATATGTTTCTATTGTTGGTAAACGGTATTGTGACGGTTAGGGTTTTGTATCTTGCCACTTTTGGTTTATCCATTTACTTATAATTCATATTTTCAAATACTGAAATATGTATGATTTTATTTTGCGGACATGTTTGCTACGCTATTTGGAGATATATTTCACGGATATTTGACAGAAATATAAATTTAAAACCCAATTGTACATGGTTGTAACTATTAAGAATTTGGTATTGGGTTTGCTGAGATTGTTATAAATAATGCTGCATAATTTTCAGTCGACTAGTAGAAAGGAGACTACTTATGTTGTTGAATTTGGATAAAATGTTAACTGCACTTGGTAAAACAAACGCTGCATTTTAATTCTACAGCTCAAACTCCACATTTTAAAATTACTTATAATATTTTTAGTATTCTTTGATGCATCCCAATAATGTTATATCCAGTGGGGTTTCAAGTACATCCGGTATTTAAATAAACAAAGTTATTGCCTTTTTGTGTATTTGCTGCATATGCTACAAATACTGCGGAATTTTGTTTTGTAAATGCGTTATTTGGTATTAACGTTGTTGAGCTACCAATTTTATTCTTTAATTAATGTTTAAAAAATTTTGGAAGCACTTTTGTAATTTTATAACTTCTCAGGATCATCCTTACCACCCGGGACCAATTAAATCACATTTCGAAACATTTCAAAACATATGATTTACTGAATTTTGTAGTGAGCATGTAACATCTGGTTAGACTGTTGTTGAATTTGGTACTGACTTTGGTACGACAATGGAATATATATGTTTCTATTGTTGGTTAAGGGTATTGTGAGGGTTAGGGTTTAGTATCTTGCCACTTGTGGTTTATCGATTTACCAATAATTTATATTTTCGAATACTGAAATATGTATGATTTTATTTTGCGGGCATGTTTGCTATGCTATTTGGAGATATATTTCACGGATATTTGACAAAAATATAAATCTGAAACCCAATTGTACATGGTTGTAACTATGAAGAATTTGGTATTGGGTCTGCTGAGATTGCTATAAATAGTGCTGCATAATTATCAGTCGACTGGTAAAAAGGAGACTACTTATGTTGTTGAATTTGGATAAAATGTTAACTGCACTTGGTAAAACAAACGCTGCATTTTAATTCTACAGCTCAAACTACAAATTTTAAAATTACTTATAATATTTTTGGTATTCTTTGATGCATCCCAATAATGTTATTTCCAGTGGGGTTTCAAGTACATCCGGTATTTAAATAAACAAAGTTATTGCATATTTGTGTATTTGCTGCATATGCTACAAATATTGCGGAATTTGGTTCTGTATATGCGTCATTTGGTATTAACGTTGCTGAGCTACCAATTTTATTCTTTAATTAATGTTTAAAAAATTTTGGATGCACTTTTGTAATTTTATAACTTCTCAGGATCATCCTTACCACCCGGGGACCAATTAAATCACATTTCGAAACATATGATTTATTCAATTTGGTAGTGAGCATCTGGCATCTGGTTAGACTGTTGTTGAAATTGGTACTGACTTTGCTACGACATTGGAATACATATGTTTCTATTGTCGGTAAAGGGTATTGTGAGGGTTAGGGTTTAGTATCTTGCCACTTGTGGATTATCCATTTACTAATAATTCATAATTTCGGATACTGAAATATGTATTATTTTATTTTGCGGGCATGTTTGCTATGCTATTTGGAGATATATTTCACGGATATTTGGAAAAAATATAAATCTAAAACCCAATTGTACATTGTTGTAACTATGATGAATTTGGTATTGGGTTTGCTGAGATTGCTATGAATAGTGCTGCATAATTATCAGTCGACTGGTAGAAAGGAGACTACTTATGTTGGTGAATTCGGATAAAATGTTAACTGCACTTGGTAAAACAAACGCTGCATTTTAATTCTACAGCTCAAACTCCACATTTTAAAATTACTTATAATATTTTTAGTATTCTTTGATGCATCCCAATAATGTTATTTCCAGTGGGGTTTCAAGTACATCCGGTATTAAAATGAACAAAGTTATTGCATTTTTCTGTATTTGCTGCATATATTACAAATACTGCGGAATTTTATTTTGTAAATGCGTCATTTGTTATTAACGTTGCCGAGCTACCAATTTTATTCTTTAGTTAATGTTTAAAAAATTTTGGAAGCACTTTTGTAATTTTATAACTTCTCAGGATCATCCTTACCACCCGGGACCAATTAAATCACATTTCGAAACATTTGATTTACTGAATTTGGTAGTGAGCATGTGATATCTGGTTAGACTGTTGTTGAATTTGGTACTGACTTTGGTACGACATTGGAATACATATGTTTCTATTGTTGGTTAAGGGTATTGTGAGGGTTAGGGTTTAGTATCTTGCCACTTGTGGTTTATCGATTTACCAAGAATTTATATTTTCGAATACTGAAATATGTATGATTTTATTTTGCGGGCATGATTGTTATGCTATTTGGAGATATATTTCACGGATATTTGGTAAAAATATAAATCAAAAACCCAATTGTACATGGTTGTAACTATGATGAATTTGGTATTGGGTCTGCTGAGATTGCTATAAACTGTGCTGCATAATTAACTGTCGACTGGTAGAAAGGAGACTACTTATGTTGTTGAATTTGGATAAAATGTTAACAACACTTGGTAAAAGAAACGCTGTATTTTAATTCTACAGCTCTAACTCCAAATTTTATAATTACTTATAATATTTTATGTATTCTTTGATGCATCCCAATTATGTTATTTCCAGTGGGGGTTCAAGTACATCCGGTATTAAAATGAACAAAGTTATTGCATTTTTGTGTATTTGCAGCATATGCTACAAATACTGCGGAATTTTGTTTTGTAAATGCATCATTTGGTATTAACGTTGCTGAGCTACAAATTTTATTCTTTAATTAATATTTAAAAATTTTTGGAAGCACTTTTGTAATTTTATAACTTCTCAGGATCATCCTTACCACCCGGGACACTTTAAATCACATTTCGAAACATTTGATTCACTGAATTTGGTAGTGAGCATGTGACATCTGGTTAGACTATTGTTGAATTTGGTACTGACTTTGGTACGACATTGGAATATATATGTTTCTATTGTTGGTTAAGGGTACTGTGAGGATTAGGGTTTAGTATCTTGCCACTTGTGGTTTATCGATTTACTAATAATTCATATTTTCGAATACTGAAATATGTATGATTTTATTTTGCGGGCATGTTTGCTATGTTATTTGGAGATATATTTCACGGATATTTGGTAAAAATATAAATCTAAAACCCAATTGTACATGGTTGTAACTATGATGAATTTGGTATTGGGTCTGCTGAGATTGCTATAAACAGTGCTGCATAATTATCTGTCGACTGGTAGAAAGGAGACTACTTATGTTGTTGAATTTGGATAAAATGTTAACTGCACTTTGTAAAAGAAACGCTGCATTTTAATTCTACAGCTCTAACTCCAAATTTTATAATTACTTATAATATTTTATGTATTCTTTGATGCATCCCAATTATGTTATTTCCAGTGGGGGTTCAAGTACATCCGGTATTAAAATGAACAAAGTTATTGCATTTTTGTGTATTTGCTGCATATGCTACAAATACTGCGGAATTTTGTTTTGTAAATGCATCATTTGGTATTAACGTTGCTGAGCTACCAATTTTATTCTTTAATTAATATTTAAAAATTTTTGGAAGCACTTTTATTATTTTATAACTTCTCAGGATCATCCTTACCACCCGGGACCAATTAAATCACATTTCGAAACATTTGATTTACTGAATTTGGTAGTGAGCATGTGACATCTGGTTAGACTATTGTTGAATTTGGTACTGACTTTGGTACGACATTGGAATACATATGTTTCTATTGTTGGTTAAGGGTATTGTGAGGATTAGGGTTTAGTATCTTGCCACTTGTGGTTTATCGATTTACTACTAATTCATATTTTCGAATACTGAAATATGTATGATTTTATTTTGCGGGCATGTTTGCTATGCTATTTGGAGATATATTTCACGGATATTTGGTAAAAATATAAATCTAAAACCCAATTGTACATGGTTGTAACTATGATGAATTTGGTATTGGGTCTGCTGAGATTGCTATAAACAGTGCTGCATAATTATCTGTCGACTGGTAGAAAGGAGACTACTTATGTTGTTGAATTTGGATAAAATGTTAACTGCACTTGGTAAAAGAAACGCTGCATTTTAATTCTACAGCTCTAACTCCAAAATTTATAATTACTTATAATATTTTATGTATTCTTTGATGCATCCCAATAATGTTATTTCCAGTGGGGGTTCAAGTACATCCGGTATTAAAATGAAAAAAGTTATAGCATTTTTGTGTATTTGCTGCATATACTACAAATACTGCGGAATTTTGTTTTGTAAATGCGTCATTTGGTATTAACGTTGTTGAGCTACCAATTTTATTCTTTAGTTATTGTTTAAAAAATTTTGGAAGCACTTTTGTAATTTTATAACTTCTCAGGATCACCCTTACCACCCGGGACCAATTAAATCACATTTCGAAACATTTGATTTACTGTATTTGGTAGTGAGCATGTGACATCTGGTTAGACTGTTGTTGAATTTGGTACTTACTTTGATACGACATTGGAATACATATGTTTCTATTGTTGGTTAAGGGTATTGTGAGGGTTAGGGTTTAGTATCTTGCCACTTGTGGTGTATTCATTTACTAATAATTCATATTTTCGAACACTGAAATATGTATGATTTTATTTTGCGGGCATGTTTTCTATGCTATTTGGAGATATATTTCACGGATATTTGACAAAAATATAAATCTAAAACCCAATTGTACATGGTTGTAACTATGAAGAATTTGGCATTGGGTCTGCTGAGATTGCTATAAATAGTGCTGCATAATTATCAGTCGACTGGTAGAAAGTAGACTACTTATGTTGTTGAATTTGGATAAAATGTTAACTGCACTTGGTAAAACAAACGCTGCATTTTAATTATACAGCTCAAACTCCACATTTTAAAATTACTTATAATATTTTTAGTATTCTTTGATGCATCCCAATAATGTTATTTCCAGTGGGGTTTCAAGTACATCCGGTATTTAAATAAACAAAGTTATTGCATTTTTGTGTATTTACTGCATATGCTAAAAATACTGCGGAATTTGGTTCTGTATATGCTTCATTTGGTATTAACGTTGCTGAGCTACCAATTTTATTCTTTAATTAATGTTTAAAAAATTTTGGATGCACTTTTGTAATTTTATAACTTCTCAGGATCATCCTTACCACCGGGGCACCAATTAAATCACATTTCGAAACATTTGATTTATTCAATTTGGTAGTGAGCATCTGGCATCTGGTTAGACTGTTGTTGATATTGGTACTGACTTTGCTACGACATTGGAATACATATGTTTCTATTGTCGGTAAAGGGTATTGTGAGGGTTAGGGTTTAGTATCTTGCCACTTGTGGTTTATCCATTTACTAATAATTCATATTTTAGAATACTGAAATATGTATTATTTTATTTCGCGGGCATGTTTGCTATACTATTTGGAGATATATTTCACGGATATTTGGTAAAAATAAAAATCTAAAAGCCAATTGTACATGGTTGTAACTATGATGAATTTGGTATTGGGTCTGTTGAGATTGCTATAAACAGTGCTGCATAATTATCAGTCGACTGGTAGAAAGGAGACTACTTATGTTGTTGAATTTGGATAAAATGTTAACTGCACTTGGTAAAACAAACGCTGCATTTTAATTCTACAGCTCAAACTCCACATTTTAAAATTACTTATAATATTTTATGTATTCTTTGATGCATCCCAATAATGTTATTTCCAGTAGGGGTTCAAGTACATCCGGTATTAAAATGAATAAAGTTATTGCATTTTTGTGTATTTGTTGCATATGCTACAAATACTGCGGAATTTTGTTTTGTATATGCGTCATTTGGTATTAACGTTGCTGAGCTACCAATTTTATTCTTTAATTAATGTTTAAAAAATTTTGGAAGCACTTTTGTAATTTTATAACTTCTCAGGATCATCCTTACCACCTCGGGACCAATTAAATCACATTTCAAAACATTTCAAAACATTTGATTTACTGAATTTGGTAGTGAGCATGTGACATCTGGTAAGACTGTTGTTGAATTTAGTACTGACTTTGCTTCGACATTGGAATACATATGTTTCTATTGTTGATTATGGGTATTGTGAGGGTTAGGGTTTAGTGTCTTGCCACTTTTGGTTTATCCATTTACTAATAATTCATATTTTCGAATACTGAAATATGTATGATTTTATTTTGCATGTTTGCTACGCTATTTGGAGATATATTTTAAGGATATTTGGTAAAAGTATAAATCTAAAACCCAATTGTATATGGTTGTAGCTATGATGAATTTGGTATTGCGTCTGCTAAGATTGCTATAAATTGTGCAGCATAATTATCAGTGGACTGGTAGAAAGGAGACTACTTATGTTGTTGAATTTGGATCAGATGTTAACTGCACTTGGTAAAACAAACACTGGATTTTAATTCTACAGCTCTAACTCCACATTTTAAAAGTACTTATAATATTTTTTGTATTCTTTGATGCATCCCAATAATGTTATTTCCAGTGGGGGTTCAAGTACATCCGATATTAAAATCAACAAAGTTATTGCATTTTTGTGTATTTGCTGCATATGCTACAAATACTGTGGAATTTCGTTCTATATATGCGTCATTTGGTATTAACGTTGCCGAGTTACCAATCTTATTCTTTAATTAATGTTTAAAAAATTTTGGACGCACTTTTGTAATTTTATTACTTCTCAGGATCATTCTTACCACCTGGGGACCAATTAAATCACATTTCGAAACATTTTATTTACTGAATTTGGTAGTGAGGAATTGACATCTGTTTAGACTGTTGTTGAATTTGGTAATGACTTTGCTACGACATTGGAATACATATGTTTCTATTGTTTGTTAAGAGTATTCTGAGTGTTAGGGTTTAATATCTTGCCACTTGTGGTTTATCCATTTACTTATAATTCATATTTTCGAATACTGAAATATGTATGATTTTCTTTTTCGGGCATGTTTGGTATGCTATTTGGAGATATATTTCACGGATATTTAATAAAAATATAAATCTAAAACCCAATTGTACATGGTTGTAACTATGATGAATTTGGTATTGGGATCTGTTGAGATTGCTATAAATAGTGCTGCATAATTAATTGTCGACTGGTAGAAATGAGACTACTTATGTTGTTGAATTTGAATAAAATGTTAACTGCACTTGGTAAAATAAACGCTGCATTTTAATTCTACAGCTCTAACTCCACATTTTAGAATTACTTATAATATTTTATGTATTCTTTTATTCATCCCAATAATGTTATTTCTAGTAGGGGTTCAAGTATATCCCGTGTTAAAATGAACAAAGTTATTGTATTTTTGTGTATTTGCTGCATATCCTACAAATACTGCAAAATTTGGTATTTTATATGCGTCAATTGGTATAAACGTTCCCGAGTTAACAATTTTATTCTTTAATTAATGTTTAAAAAATTTTGGAAGCACTTTTGTAATTTTATAACTTCTCAGGATCATCCTTACCACCTGGGGACTAATTAAATCACATTTCGAAACATTTGATTTACTGAATTTGGTAGTGAGCATCTGGCATCTCGTTAGACTGTTGTTGAATTTGGTACTGACTTTGCTACGACATTGGAATACATATGTTTCTATTGTTAGTAAAGGTTATTGTGTGGGTTAGGGTATAGTTTCTTGCCACTTGTGGTTTATCCATTTACTAATAATTCATATTTTTGAATAATGAAATATGTATGATTTTATTTTGCGGGCATGTTTGCTATGCTATTTGGAGATATATTTCACGGATATTTGGTAAAAATATAAATCTAAAACCCAATTGTACATGGTTGTAACTATGATGAATTTGGTATTGGGTCTTTTGAGATTGCTATAAATAGTGCTGCATAATTATTAGTCGACTAGTAGAAAAAAGACTACTTATATTGTTGAATTTGGATAAAATGTTAACCGCACTTGGTAAAACCAACGCTGCATTTTAAATTTACAGTTCAAACTCCACATTTTACAATTACTTATAATATTTTCAGTATTCTTTGATGCATCCCAATAATGTTATTTGCTGTGGTGGTTCAAGTAGATCCGAAATTAAAATGAACAAAGTTTCTAGGTTTAAGTGTATTTGCTGCATGTGCTACAAACACTACGGCATTTCGTTCTGTATATGCGTCATTGGGTATTAAAGTTGTTGAGTTACCAGTTTTATTCTTTAATTAATGTTTAGAAAATTTTGGAAGCTCTTTTATAATTTTATAATTTACCAGGATCATCCTTACCACCTTGGGACCAATTAAATCACATTTCCAAACATTTCGAAATATTTAGTTTGCTGAATTTGGTAGTGAGCATGTGACATCTGGTTAGACTGTT
The DNA here is from genome assembly GCA_963922005.1 of Cornus suecica. Lineage (NCBI taxonomy): Eukaryota > Viridiplantae > Streptophyta > Magnoliopsida > Cornales > Cornaceae > Cornus > Cornus suecica. The sequence continues at coordinate 51,161,289 of OY998240.1, read as the reverse complement.
GTGGAATTTGGTACTGCCTTTGCTATGCCATTGGAAGCTCTTTTATAATTTTATAATTTCCCATGATCATCCTTACCACCTTGGGACCAATTATATTTCTATTGTTTGTTAAGGGTATTGTGAGGGTTAGGCTTTAGTATCTTGCCACTTGTGGTTTATTCATTTACCAATAATTCAAATTTTTGAATACTGAAATATGGATGATTTTATTTTGTGGGCATGTTTGCTATGCTATTTGGAGATATATTTCACGGATATTTGGCAAAAATATAAATCTAAAACCCAATTGTACATGGTTGTAAATATGATGAATTTGGTATTGGGTATACTGAGATTGCTATAAATAGTGTTGCATAATTATCGATAGACTGGTAGAAACGAGACTACTTATGTTGTTGAATTTGGATAAAATATTGACTGCACTTGGTAAAACCAACGCTGCATTTTAATTCTACAGCTCTAACTCCACATTTTATAATTACTTATAATATTTTCAGTATTCTTTGATGCATCCCAATAAAGTTATTTACGGTGCGGGTTCAAGTACATTCGAAATTAAAATGAACAAAGTTATTGGGTTTAAGTGTATTTGCTGCATATGTTACAAATACTGCGGCATTTCGTTATGTATATGCGTCATTTTGTATTAACGTTGCTGAGTTACTAGTTTTATTCTTTAATTAATGTTTAAAAAGTTTTGGAAGTTCTTTCGTAATTTATAACTTACCACCTGGGACCAATTAAATCACATTTTCAAACATTTCGAAATATTTTATTTGCTGAATTTGGTAGTGAGCATGTGGCATTTGGTTAGACTGTTGTTGAATTTGGTACTGACTTTGCTACGACATTGAAATAAATATATTTCTATTTTTTGTTAAGGGTACTGTGAGGGTTAGGGATTAGTATCTTGCCACTTGTGGTTTACCCATTTACCAATAATTCATATTTTTGAATACTGAAATATGTATGATTTTATTTTGTGGGCATGTTTGCTATGCTATTTGGAGATATATTTCACGAATATTTGGTAAAAATATAAATCTAAAACCCAATTGTACATAGTTGTAACTATGATGCATTTGGTATTGGGTCTGCTGAGATTGCTATAAACAGTGCTGCATAATTATCAGTCGACTGGTAGAAATGAGACTACTTATGTTGTTGAATTTGGATAAAATGTTGACTGCAATATGTAAAACCAATGCTGCATTTTAATTCTACAACTTTAACTCTACATTTATAATTATTTATAATATTTTCAGTATTCTTTGATGCATCACAATAAAGTTATTTCCAGTGCGGGTTTAAGTACATCCGGTATTTAATTTAACAAAGTTACTAGATTTTTTTGTATTTGCTGCATATGCTACAAATATTGCGGAATTTGGTTCTGTATATGCGTCATTTGGTATTAACGTTGCTGAGTTACCAGTTTTATTCTTTAATTAATGTTTAAAAACTTTTGGAAGCTCTTTTGTAATTTTATAACTTCCCATGATTATCCTTACCACATTGGGACCAATTAAATCATATTTGCAAACATTTCAAAATATTTGAGTTAATGAATTTTGTAGTGAGCATGTGGCATCTGGTTAGACTGTAGTTGAATTTGGTACTTACATTGCTCCGACATTGGAATACATATGTTTCTTTTGTTGGTGAAGAGTATTGTGAGGGTTAGGGTTTAGTATCTTGCCACTTGTGGTTTATCGATTTACCAATAATTCATATTTTCGAATACTGAAATATGTATGATTTTATTTTGCGGGCATGTTCGCTATGCTATTTGGAGATATATTTCACGGATATTTGGTAAAAATATAAATCTAAAACCCAATTGTACATGGTTGTAACTATGATGAATTTGGTATTGGGTCTATTGAGATTGCTATAAACAGTGCTGCATAATTATCAGTCGACTGGTAGAAAGGAGACTACTTATGATGTTGAATTTGGATAAAATGTTAACTGCACTTTGTAAAAGAAACGCTGCATTTTAATTCTACAGCTCTAACTCCAAATTTTATAATTACTTATAATATTTTATGTATTCTTTGATGCATCCCAATATTGTTATTTCCAGTGGGGGTTCAAGTACATCCGGTATTTAAATGAACAAAGTTATTGCATTTTTGTGTATTTGATGCATATGCTACAAATACTACGGAATTTGGTTCTGATTATGCGTGATTTGGTATTAACGTTGCTGAGTTACCAGTTTTATTCTTTAATTAATGTTTAAAAAATTTTGGAAGCTCTTTTGTAATTTTATAACTTCTCAGGATTATTCTTACCACCTGGGGATCAATTAAATCTCATTTCCAGAAATTTCGAAATATTTGATTTGCTGAATTTGGTAGTGAGCATGTGGGATCTGGTTAGAATGTTGTTGAATTTGGTACTGACTTTGCTACGACATTGGAATACATATGTTTCTATTGTTGGTTAAGGGTATTGTGAGGGTTAGAGTTTGGTATCTTGTCACTTGTGGTTTATCCATTTACGAGAATTTTTTTATTTTTAAATTATATTTTTAATCTTTTTAATATTGAACACAACCTTATTTTTAAATTTTAAATTATATTTTAATTCTAAACATATTTGTATTAAACTACATCTATAACACTCCCACATCTTTTTAATATTGAACATTACCTTATTTTTAAGTGTTCCCTTTTTAGAAATAGATTTTTAATCAAACAAAATTGTTATGCACTTCTCTTAGTTTTTTTTTCTAAAATATATAAATTTGTTTTTAGATACGCAAACTGACTCTAACATCTACAAACATTGGGATGATATTTTAGTACATTTATTTTTTAGTTTGTTTAGGGTATTGTAATTGTTACTCCATCCATTTAGGGTTCTATTAACTTTTTCGATACACAAAAATATTTCATATTTTATTTTAGGGATATTATCAGTAAACTCCCCTGTAGTTTTATTTTTTATCAACTAACCCCTCCAGTTCAGAAAACCCCCATATGGTTATCAAAATGTATCAACTTGCCCCCTCCCTATAATGTTGGACCAAATATGCTTGGAATTTTATTAAATTAAAACAAAACATATAAAATTCAATATATATATATACATAATTCGTAAACAATATATAAAAATTTAAAAAAACATATAAAATTCAAAAATATATATAAAATACCTAAAAAAAATATATATATAATTCAATTGTTTTTTTATAAAAATCGAAAAAATATATAAAATTCGTAAAAAATATATATAAAATTAAAAAGCATTTAAAATTCAAAAAAATATTTAAAATTCAAAAATATATATAAAATTCGTAAAAAAAAACATATAAAATTCGAAAAAAATATATAAAATTCAAAACAATATTTAAAATTCATAAAAATATATATAAAATTAAAAAAAACCATATTACCAATCAAATAAAATATCTTGAAAACGTAAACATCATTTTAATTTTTATTTGGAATAAAATCATATTACTTAATATTAAATCGCATTAATGGGTAGATTATGTTGGACCCTTCATATTAAAAAAATGGTTAGTTCAATCCGCACTTTGTTTATTGCATGGAAATGAAAAAAAACAATTGACTTCTAAAAAAACACTTTTAACACCACAAATTATTTTAAAACTATGACTATACTCAATTGTGAGATCTAATTTTGTTTGAAAAAAAAAATCAAATATAGTGGCAGAGCAGTTTGTTGGATTGTATTATGATTTTCCCAAATATAGTGGAAGAACACTTTTAACCTACCTGTTTTTTTGGATAATCTTGTTTGAATATACTATTATAGTGTGCGAAAGGATTATATATATATATATATATATTTTCAATTTTATATATTTTTTACGAATTTTATTTGTTTTTTTGGAATTTTATATATTTGTTTCGAATTTTATATGATTTTTTATTTTATATATTTTTTACGAATTTTATATGTTTTTTTCCAAATTTTATATGTTTTTTTTTACAAATTTTATATATATTTTCAAATTTTATATATTTTTTCCGAATTATATATATATATATTTTTGGATTTTATATATTTTTTTGAATTTTATAATATTTTTCGAATTTTATATATATTTTTATGAATTTTATATATATTTTCGAATTTTATATGTTTTTTTATATTTTTATATATTTTTTACGAATTATGTATATATATTTTTTGAATTTTATATATGTTTGTAATTTAATAAAATTCCAAGGGTATTTTGGTCCAAAATTATAGGGAGAGGGGCAAGTTGATACATTTTGCTAACCATAGAGGAGTTTTCTGAACTGGAGGAGGGTTCGTTGATCAAAAATAAAACTACAGGGGGGTTTATTGATAATATCCCTTTATTTTATGGACAATATCCTTATCACTTGGGGATCAAGTACATCCCATCTTAAGACATTTAAAATAATTAATTTTCTGCCTTGGTAGTATCTTTGTTGTATTTGGGTATATAGTTGTTGTACTTGGTACGAACATTGGTACGATATATTACTACATTTATTATTTAGTATACTAATGGGTATTGTAATTGTTACTCTATCCATTTAGGGTTTCTATTGACTTTTTCGACACACAAAAATATTTTATATTTTATTTTATGTACAATATCCTTATCACTTGGGGATCAAATACATCCCATTTTAAGACATTTAAAACAATTAATTTCCTGCCTTTGGTAGTATCTCTGTTGCATTTGGGTATATAATTGTTGTACTTGGTACAAACATTGGTACGATATTTTACTGCATTTATTTTTTAGTTGGTTTAAGGTATTGTAATTGTTATTCTATCCATTTAGGGTTTCTATTTACTTTTTCGAGACACAAAAATATTTTATATTTTATTTTAGGAACATGTTTGTAATGCTATTTGGATCATTTCATAGAAATTTGGTAAAAAATAAATAAATCAAAATCATAGTTACTTTTATAATTTTATACATGGGAAAATAAAAAGGAAGAGAAAAAAAAAACAAAATACAAATAAAATTTGCACCAATGTCCTCAACCCTAAACAAGTCCCAGCCCAAACCAAAATACAAAATACAAATAAAATCTGGACCAAATAAGGCCCATCCCAAACCCTACTCTGCTTCATCTTCAACCTCCACACCTGCAACAACTCACCATCACTTTCTCAATCAACCTCAAACAACTAAGATGACAAACAACACAAGGAAAGATCATCAATCAAAATATCAATATGATGTACATGTAAACAAATAATTCAGAAAAATAAACAAATTCAAGATATCCAATTTATAATTAACAACATATCCTGGACTTATATATATATATACAACTTATGTGTGTTTGTATGAGAAGATGAAGCAATGGATCCAAGACATTTGAGAAAGAGAGAGATATGATTTTGGGTGAAAATCTATATAGGCGCCTATACACGGACTGACTTCCTCTTCATACCGTTACCTTTTTTTTTTTGCTTTTTTCCATTAACCAAAATGGAATCGTTTTCACATATTGCTACTGCGATAAGTGCAGATGATCCCATCCCCAAGATAACACCTTATGCCATTGTAACACCCCATATTATTTTTCCAATTTTCTGGAATTATTTTTCGATTTAATTTCGGTTGTGACGTCACTTGTTCATAACGTCATGGTTATTCTTAATGTTTCAAGTGTAAATTTTCCGCGTTTATGTCTTGATACAATGGGATGACGCGACCATTGTCTTATTGACTACTTCGTGGAACTTCTTTGACAATTACGAGAATTGACGGTGAATGTAGTGTTTCGAACTGGTAAAACGTTGACGTGAGTTCTGGATTCAACAACACGACTCTGCAATTGTCTATTCGGTGACTTCGTGTGGTTTCTTTGGTGATTACGCTATTTGACGTGATGTTTTGTGTTTCAGACGTGGCTAGAGGTTTACATGGGCTTTAGTGCCGATTACGTGGATTCGTCTAGACGCTCGACGTTTGGTGTTTCGACATGCTTAGTATATCCGACATTTAAGGCTTCGACGCAGTTGTTCCAGTTCGGTATTTAGTGCTTTAGGGGTTCGACGTTTTATTTTCCCTTGTAATGGGATTAGTATGTGTTTTATTTGATTGACGTGCCTTGTTTAGTTGGCATGCTTAGGAGTATTTGTATTCTCCTTTGTCGTTTTCCATGTTTGTATTTATGCGATATAGTTGCGACGTTAGCGCTTAGCATCTTGTCAGGCTTAGGATGCACTAGGTGACGTAAGGAGTTGTAATTTTCTTTCGTATTTGGTTTAGTACGTGCTTTGTCTGACTGACGTACTTAGTGTTTGTATGTACGTGTTTTGTTTGTTTGATGTGCTTATTTCTTCGTGTTTCTAAGTGCTCCTATGTGTTGATGTGGCTGTACTTGATTATTGTTTTGGGTTCCTCTCGTGCCCTAGTTATTTGTAGTTATTCGGTGGGTCTTTTACGTACCCGGTGTTCCGGTAGTTGAATTTTGTACTTTGAATTATTTCTCCTCGCTGGTATTATTTATTGAGCGACCCGTAGATTTTCCGATTACGCATGTCATCGTTTAGGGATTTTCTTATGATTTTCCCTTTATTATTATTTATTATTAATTGAGGCTAAATGATTTCTTTTCGCTTTTTGCACTTGAGGCGGCAGGTTCTGAATTGTCATTAGCAGGGATTTTCGGTTATTATTCTAGCGGACCGAGAATTTGGATAGATGGACTGAGACCAATCTTTTGGCGAAGTCGAGTTCGGAATTGTTCTATGTTCTGATGGTTATATTTTGTACTCGGAGTGTTTATTTCGACTTATATTATTTATTAGATATCCGTAGAATTTTTGAGTTCGCGTGATATTAATTGCGGGTCGATCGGTTATTTATTTAAGATTATATATATATATGGGTTTCATACCCCAGATTATTTATTCCAGTTATATTATTTATTGGGCGACCCGTTTATATTTACGGGCTCGTGTGATTTTATTTGGGATTCCCGGTACATTTTCGGGATTTATTATACCTATATTATTAATTGGGGGATATATATATATATATATATATATATATGTGTGTGTGTGTGTGGGGGTATTTATATGTATATATAAAATTAATGGAAAATATATATATGTATATGCATTATTGGTATTTGAGAGACCACAAATCAGCCACTCTTCATCACGCACGCAGTAGACCAAATATTTTCCTCTGTTCATCATCTTCGATCCATTCTTTCACACTCGATCATTTTCTTCACTACGGACAGAGAGAGAGAGAGAGAGAGATGGCTAGTTCGATTAGAGAGGGAGGGTTGGTTCATGATGAGAGAGAGAAGAGGCGCGCAGGTGGTGAGCCGGGCTGTTCATCGGAGGGAAGACCGGCAGTGGCCATGGCTGAAGTCGCGAGCAAGAGGGTCAACAACGGTGGTCAACGGCGGTAAGGTTGGTGGTTCGCTGGCTGAGAAGCAGCGATGCCGAATCTGGTTACGAGAGGGTTTCGACAGGGGCTGTGGTTCGACGGCCAGGGGGTGGAGACTAGGGTCGCTGGTGGTGCGCATTGGCGCAGTGGCACCGGTTCGCGCTGTGGTGGCGCAGGTGCAGTCGGAGTTCGCTGTTCGCGCAACAGTGGCGAGTTCGACCAGACCGAGTTGGGTCGACTCAGTGTCGATTCGGGCTTCGTTTGGCGTGAAACTTTGAGGATAGCTTGCTTCTGATGTCGTACACGATATATCCGATTTTGGTGCGAAACCGTTGAGCGGTTCGCCGGGAATTTCAGATTATAGGTACAATTGTTTGGTTTAGTTTTCGTTAGATTTGTTCAAATTTATTTATCGGTTGCTAATGGGCTTCGTATATATCGTATAGGTCGTCGAGACGGACGTTTCTGTATATTCAAAATAATTTTCGAGCAACTTTGGGCGGCGAGCACTGTTCACGGCCGACACTGTTCACGGCGGGATAGTCCGGGGCCGTTCTGTAAGCTTTACTTTAGATGGGAATTTTACATATATATATTCTTATATATATATGCATATCTGACACTCACTAATAGTGCGTAGAAAACGTTAATTAATCTTCGTTGTATGTTTATGGGTAAATAAAGACATTTAATTAAATTCCTAGTGATAGACGGAAATCTAGGAATTTTATAAAATTTATTGAATACCCATAGTTGGATTAGATGATGGCTGAAATGGAAATACTTCGGAGAAATAAAAGTAGAAGGTGTATGTGGACGTAGATACAGTTAATTGATTTTCCCCCCTTATTATTTATATTTTATTGAAATTGAAAATAAGTTAGGGGATTCACGAGAACGAGGGACGTTAGAACTTAGACACGGTTTTAGTTCCCTTTTTAGTTTATTTTTCTCGTAAAATATAATGAAATTGTATTGCGAATTAAATTATCCCTGAAGTGGACTAATTTGAAGACAATTGCTAAAAATTAAATGAAAAACATGTGAGTTTATATAAAATTAATAAAGAGTGGGTAATAGAACACTCAGAGGATTTTAAGACTAATGGACGTGTTTTACTGTTATGATTTGATTATAAAACATGCTTTGTATGAGAATGATTGAAATATTTATGTTATATCATTGATCATTGGGTCCATGTGGAGGCATTTTGCATTTATGTCACCGTGGTTTACATACATTGATTCGGTGTTGGTTGCATGCCTCATTTATACCATCTGTGATTATGGACCGTTTGGGTAGTCGCAACAACTGACCAGTATAGGAGTCTCCCGAGGCCTGTGGAATAGTAATCCACTTAACAGGGGGCGTGCGAGGACTGTTATTCAGAGCACTGGTTTATTATACTTATGATTTGGCGACCTTATATACCCATTTACTTTAGCGGTTAGGGCTTGCATTGGTGTATACATTGAGTGTTTATGTTGATATGATATGATTAGCGGTTAGGGCTTGCATTGACATTGGCATTGGCGTTGGCACGAGTATTGGCATTGCATTGACGCACACATTGAGTGTTTGGTTGCAATATGATTACTGTTGAGATTATTTGTTATTGCTTATTGATATTGACTAGGTTTTGTCTAAATTTTAATTTGAGATTTGTATGATTCTCTTGGGTGCTAGGGCGCGGTGTTTGTGATTGATATTTTAACCGTGGTTAAATTACAATGAAAATTGTGAGCTTCCTAGTGTAAAGGAAACAATGAGAACTTAAAATATAAAAGGTAAAAAGTGAAAAGGGGATTATTAAGAAGCCACGGTTGGTGATTATCTTTGGTAGTTATGGAAGCACTAAGTGAAAGTGACCTTGGGGCGTAAGTGTTCCCCGTATGTTAGGCTCTAATTGAGCTGGGTAGCAATATATTGAAACTTAGTTGAAATTGTGATCTTGGCCACATAGGCCTTTGTGATTGGTGATTAGTATCGTCACAGGATGATTGAGAGACCTCTCCGGTAGTGTGGAGTATTGTTCGGGTAAGGGTCGGATAGACCTCATTAGTTTGACCCTCTTCCCTTTACTTTTATAATTTTGAGCTTATCGCTCATTATCCCACTTGACAGTGTATGAGTTATAGACAGTTCTTTGCCATGTTTACTGAAAATCTCTTTCCGTAACTACTCTTATGAAATTAGTGAATTCAGGACATGGTTTGTCCCGTTCTTGAAACCGTGATTATGGTTCGGATCTTTAGAGTCAAATATTCAAAGTTTTGAAAACTTAAAGCTTGGGGATTTGTATAAAACGTGTTCTTCGTTTACCCCGAGACTTGTTAACTATTTTTGAAAAGACAGAAGTTTAAATACCTGTTTTATAAAATATGTTTTGAATTCTTAGTACTGGAAGTATCGGTAAAAATCCGTTTTTGAAAGAAATTTCAGAAAATTCCATTTGAAATTGTTTTGTAAAAGCGGTGGATTAGGGCACGGGTTGCCCCCGTTCTAGAGATCTCGAAGTTATTTGCGAGATCTCGTCATCGTTAGAGGTCGGTAAATCCAGATTCCTCCTAGCCTGTTGTCTAGGATTTCTTCCTGTGCCCGGTTTTGTTTGGGCATTCTTTCAGGATTATTTTTATAAATTTTTAAATAAATGTTAAAGGTCTTAGGACCGGATTTGAAAGAAGTTTAAAAGTGATTTTAAAATGGTCATCGGTTTGAACTCTAGTAGTATTTCCTTCTCGTATAGTTATTCCTTAGGTTTGAGGCCAAACTTGTGACGTTGAGTTATGCACACCTAGTGTGATTCCTGTTGTTTCGGTTGGGTTCGGAGACGTTGGAACCAAATCAGATTTGACCGGGTCCTAACTTTTTCTTAAAAACCGGTTGAATCCTTCGGGGTTCAACGTTTTTCTTTAAAAACCTGAGGACCATGGCATATGTTTGGGACTAAATGACTCCAATAACCCTTTCCAGTGCCTAGATAGGCAGTGTGAGTTAGAGATAGTTCGGTTGGTTACCGAATCCGGTGTGAAAATAATACCTTCCCTTTTTATGTTTCCTCGAATGAACGGGTTGGTTCACTGGTTATTGTAAGTAGAAAAATGGTTATGATGATTTACTTTCGGTAGTCCTAGTGAGTGATCTATTTTCCTCCCAGGAATCTTGAGCAGCGTGCTAGGTGCACGGTATGGTAGATAGTTAGTCCTTATTGTATCTCTAGATGAGAGTGGAGTTCGGATAGGTTGTCAATATACCTAGTTGACATGCTTAGTTATTTACAGGACGTTATATATATATACGTATACATGTGTTGTTTATATTTTTTATTGATCTGTAGTTCTTATGATATCCGTAGTGTACTTGAGGTTAGTGATAAGGTTATTGATGGGGTCTCGGATTGGCGGGGTGCCATGTGAGACGATTGACTGGCCTAGGATAGATGCATGCACACGGGATGGTTAACCTTTTCTAGACGGCTATGAGTGTGATGTTTTGATATTATGGTGAGCCCCCGAGGTTGTGCTCACCCCCACACAGGTTGCAGGTTTGCAGGTGGACGCAACACGACCTATGCTCAGCAGCGACGATACGGGTGATTTGGGATGGTATTTTTATTCCTCCTTCCGTAGTCATACTTGTGTGTTCTTTTATTCTCTTGGGAGCCAGGCTGTTGGCAGATTCCCTTGTGTTGTATTTTCAGTCCATGTATTTATTATTTTGGGGTGCCATTGTATTTGTTCGGCAGTACCATCAAGTTTTATGTATTCTTATTTGAGCTTGGTGGCTCAGTCGGTATTTGTTATTTTGGGGTGCCTTTATACCTTTTCGGCATTGCCATCTGATTTTCTTTATAATTTCATTTGAGCATTTGGGGCTCTATTGATTTTAGAGGGGTTGTGTAGAGGTATTGGTGTTCTTTTCCACTACCTCGGCCCTAGTAGGTTTCTGGAATGTTGGGCTACGTGCATTGATTCTATTTCTGTTGTTATGGGCAGGTAATTCTGTTGTGTTGTTTTTGGGTTGTCCGGATGTTCCATTTACAAACGGAACTTTGCCGGATTTTTGTTAGAATTCTTTGCTGAGTTTCTATCACTTAGGTGACATGGAATACTTCATTTTCATTCCTATTCCATGTATTTCAGTGTTATCATTGATTTTAGTTATCATTTTCAGTGACATCATACCTCGGGATTCGCTGATTCTCCGGATGGGAGTCTCAGGAATAACGGGGCGTGATAGCCATAGCCTACCAATGAGAAGCTTCTATGATTTCCAGCATACACAACTTGGAGCCAACTAACCAGCAGCTTCAAGAACAATAGGCACATAAACATAGCAAAACCAGAAATCCACCTCAAGACAACATAGACTAACCACTAAAAAGAAGGGATATAGGCAAATCCCAAGCTAACAACAAACTTTAATTTCCATCAGTATTAGCAAACTTTTGGAAAGGAAATAAAACAAGCCGAACAACACTCACTATCTTCTTATAAATGTCCTCAGTAGACTTGAATTCTTGAGTAAAATCCCTACGGTTTCTTTCCAGCTAAACCTCATACACTGTTGCTGTAAAAGCCATCTGTAAATGCAGAAAAGTTACACAACAATTAAATTGAAATCCAATGCCCTTATTCCTCCCTTGGCCATGTATTTATATACAACTCGTAGACGGGTTAGGCCCATCTACCCAACTCATCAATCTCTTAAAATATGGGGTTTGATATAGTCCTTTTTATCTTTGTCTCTAACCTCCCATATATGGGATTAATCCATGACTTGTAGCCCACTCATTTTCTAGAAGCTTCTATGGGCCAGACCCATTGGTCTTTGCCTATGGCTCACCTTTATTGGGCCATATAATTTTGGATATTACACAGGCCCCTGAGGTTATGGGCCCATGACCATTCCATGGCCCTTGACCGAATGTAAACATATGCACACATGCACAGTGTTTTTCTTGAAAATAATGGTGATGACGTGGCTGATCATTAAATGTTGAGTTAGGGAGATAATTATGTGCATTTGAATTGAATAGACCACGTTCTCCCGATTTTTGCGCCATGGCTACTGAGATGGCGGCGCATGACCTTCGGTCTTCGCGTCATCTCTTGGCCTTCCCTTATGGCTTCTATAAAAGCCACTATTTTTTGCTATTTTAACATCTTCAACTTTATAATTTATGTAACTGCTCCTCTCCTTCTAAGCTTCAACCTTTCGCCTGAAAACTTCACCGGAGCAACTTTTCACTCTTCCTAAGTCTCTCCTGCCTTAATCTGCGTAAGTTACATAGCGTTTTTATTTTTACTTCCACTCCTACTCTCCGTCTGTCTCTCTTCTACCTTTCTGTAGAAAAATGTCTTGTAGCGATGACACTAGGTCTGTAAACGAGGTTGTTCTGTCTTCTGGTACAGACCCAGAGACCCTCAGTAACGATAACCCTTTTTCTGTTCACCTAGAGAATGATCCACCTAGAAATGTTCTTCTTAACATTGACCTCCCAGGATCATCAGAAAACCCGAAAGTGGATGGTGAATGAGGCTCCTCCGATGATGAGGGGCCTACGAACCCTTCTGTCCCCAGACCCTTCATAGTTGCCCCCCTTAAGGGAAATTCCCGACCTCAAGTGGACGTCAAACGTCTTCGGGTTGAAGCTAGGGTCCTCGGTGATATGTTTTTGGCCTCTTACCCACATTATCTAGACTTCACCAAGAGCGAGGGGGTTGAACCGGGTAGCATCCTTCTATTGGCGGTTCACTTTAAAGTACTAAGATTCCCTCTTCATCCCTTCTTCTCTTATGTTCTTTTCATGTTGGGGTTGCACCCTCTCTAGATTAAACCGAATAGCTTTAGGATCCTTGCCATGCTCCTTTTGTATAATAGAAATTTAGACCTCAACTTAGGCCTAGCTGACCTACTTCTCTGCTGCTTTTTTAGAATGCCAGAGGAAGAAGAGGTAGGTATAACCTTTTTCCTTTCCAAGGTTGGGGCATATGTTCTGATAAGGAAAAGTCTGATAAAGGCTGAAAGGAGAGAATAGTAGTCGTGAGTGGCAACTGGCTCTACCCATTCTTTATGACATACCCGATCCCTAGAGTTTTTGGCCCTATTAGACTTCCCATCTTCTGTCCCCTTCACAAAGCCACGTGTTTTTTTGAGTTTTGTGATTTACACCGGGGGGATTATGCATATAGATTCCTTGGCTACGAGGACAGTGAGATACCCCAGCCCTTGTGAAAGAACGATTTGCCCTTCTGAAGGCCAAGATCTAGAGCAATGTCAAATCTACTAGTGAACTTTTGACTAAAGCTAATCTAGAGATGATATCTAATTTGGGCGCTATTGTTAACATGATGGATCTGCCCCTGAAACCTTTATCTGCCAGACGTACTTAGGTCCCCGAAAGATCTAGTCCAGTTGATGCCATACTGCTTTCTTCCGCACCCCCGGTGCCTCTGGTACGCCTCGTTGCACAAAATCCTTCAGATCCTCCACAACCCCCCCTGTCAATGCTCCAAACACACGGACCCGATCAGGTACTGGTAGTGGAATGGCCAGCAAGAGGCCCAGAACCCAAGCTGCCGATGCTTTAATAAGTGATCCTCCCCAGGCCCAGGACACTCCCCGTGTCACTATCCCTTGGGAGCCCAAGTTTCTTCTTCCCGACGAATCCCCAATTTGTTCAGATCAGATCACGTTTGGCAACACCGAGGCATTCTGTGTGATGGCCAAAGGGGTGTGGACTCCTGCGGATAGGGCCCATCAGGCCAAAGTGACCAGGACTGAGTTGCTTTAGAGGGGCCCTAAGATGGGAATGGAGGTAAGTTATTGTTATAATTTTACCTAGTCCTTTTTCTCTATTTTTCCTTCTTTCTTTTAACACGTCATTTCTGTTTGTCTTGCCAGTTCTTCTACCGCATTTAATCTTACAACCAAATCCTTGAGACTGATGTCAAGGAGATGAATAGGATTCTGACGGCCAATCGCCAAGTGAGCGAGCACCGTATCACTCTGGCCAAGGAAACCGATGGTCTTCGCCAGAATGTTTCTGAGTATACAAATCTTCTGGAGGCCGGAGAAGCTGAGAGGAGGGCTATGACTGCTGAACTAGTGGAGGCAAAGACTGCCTATCAAAAGATTGCTGCAGAGAAGGCAGAATCAGATAACCTTCTGGCTTTTAAGCGATTTAAGGTGGAGATGTGCCGTTTGGGTGGGTTGGACATGTACCAATGGTACGTCCGCATCTGTGATGTTCGATCGGTCAGGGCATGGCGGGAGAGACATGAGATGGATCACACTCCCCTGGTAGATCGGGAATTCAAGACTGCTGAGGAGTTTGATGCTTTCATGGGGGTGTCTTTTCCTTATCAGGATCCGTCTGCCTCTGAAAATGAAAAGAGGTTTGCCGCCTTTCTGAGGGGAGAAGATCATGTGCCTTTAGCTCTGGAATAGCCTGCCTCTTCGTGTCATAACATAGTGACTTAGGATTTTTCTGAGCGTCATCCTGTATTGCCCTCAGAAGGGTTGTTTTGCAATTTCTACTTATATTAATGAAAGAACTCCCCCAATTCTCATGGATTTTTGTTTTCTGTTCATGTTGCTTCGGTCTTAATAGCCTGAAACAAACATTTTTTAGAAAAAAACTTTGTTTAAATGATAATCTTCAGGCATCAGGCCTCTAGAATCCATTGATGTCCTTTGGTTTAGTTTAAATCAGGTTTGGGCTTAACACTTAGAAAAGATTTCCTTTTGGTGGAGCCTTCTGGCATCTGGCCCCCTGGACTCATTGAATGTCCTCTGGTTCGAATCAGGTTTGAACTCAACATTTAGGAAAAAAAATATTTTAATGAGAGCCTTCGGGCATCTGGCCCCTGAGACCCATTTAATGTCCTCTGGTTAGTTCAAATCAGGTTTGAACTCAACATTTAGGAAAATTTTTATTCTAATGAGAGCCTTCGGGCATTTGACCCCTGAGACTCATTAATGTTCTATAGTTAGTTCAAATCAGGTTTGAACTCAACACTTAGAAAATATGGTATTTTATTCAAAACATTAAAAAGTATGTAGCAGAGGTTCCGAACATCGGGCACAAATGCTTTATTATAGTCAGCAGAAGTGTCATATGCAAGACATAGATACTTGATAGGTGCTCAAAAGTATCCATTTTAAGCCCCTATCTTGCATTTGTTATGTCTTTATATTCCATTATTTGATATTTTTATGCCGTTTGTGTGTTTAAGGAGCTTAATGAAGATTACGAGCTAACTTTGGTGAATTAACTAGAGAAGTGTTTGTCTATCCAAAAGAGAGAGCAAAAGAGGTGTTTTCAAGATAAAAGTGTCTCACGGAGGGCGAAAACGTCATTTTTCGGAGCCGCAACTTCAAGAATCATACCGAGGGAGTCGAGGGGGTTCAAATGGAACAATTATAAATAAACTTGGTTTTCAGGGGTTTTGTTACGCTTGACCTACGCTTTCAGTTGTAAAAAGTGGCTAGAAAGGGAGTTTCTACGCTTGTCCCTACGCTTGATGCGTAGTGAATAGTGTTTTCAACACAAAATTGCAGCGAACTTCGGGAGGTCATATCTCGATCAAAAGATGTCCAAATGGACTTATTCTTGAGCCTATCATCAATATCTTGAAGTCCTCTTTCCAACGATATATTACATACCTCTATCTAATGTGTGTAGATCCAGATATGATCAAAAGAGTGAGAGATGTCCTGCAAGAAAAAGCTGAATCGGGCATAATCGGGCCAAAATCCTATTTTGACCCGGATTGATCCGTTTTGACCCGGATGATTTTAAGTTCCACCCCAATACCTCTATACATGTAATATACACATATTATACATCAGATATTAGGGCTTTTCTTGGTTGGGTGTGAAATTACAAAAAAAGGTAATCTTATTCTCCAAGTTAGGGTTTCCCTCACCTTTGCCTATATATACCAAGGTCTGCTACAGATCTAAGGGATTCTTCTTCACATAATTTCATAGATTCTATTCACATATCATTCGAAGGGAGGAGTCATTTAAGACCTAGAGATCCGGAGAAGAAGACAATGGAGGGCGTTTCTACATCAACGATGCAATCACCTTCTACCATGAACAACTAATTCGATATCTAGGGTTTTATTTTCTAGCAAAACCCTAGCCAAGTAATGTAACTCTTATTTGTTTTCAATTGTAACGGGGGGAAACTGTGACCATACTGTGATTATTGTAATAGATGAGAGACCATTTTTATTCTTGATACAAGTTTATATATTTATTCTGATTCTTGTCTTAAATTGAATGAATATATTTATCTTACACAATCATGGTTATTCATTATGGGCTGGAAATCGAATGCTTAACTTATGATTTTCTACACAATGGTGGTAATAAAACTTGAAACCTTAGGTTGACACAGGTCATGGCTTGGCGATTTAATATAAACATGCTTTAGTTTATTTTCATGCATTAGGAGTAGATTAGAGTTATTTAATTAGCATGTACTAGTTAGGTCAGTCATGAGATGGGTTGTCGTAATCCGGTTGATGGTAATCCTTTTTGGGGTCGTATTTAGCTATTTGTGGTACGACTTGATTCACAGTTATGGATCGCCCTCTTGCAATTGAGCGAATTGAGAATTATATTATGTGGTTAGTGGTGGAGTATGAAAACCCTATATTTTATTTATACTGTTCTTGTCTTAATCTATCTTTACTTGTTTTCTTAGTTTATCAATCTCAAAAATGACAAACCATATTTTTCTAGCAATTTAAGAATATTATTTTACGAGAATTCAGAATAGGACTTAGTCTCTGTGAGATCGATAACCTTTCACAAGTTGAACTATACTACAATATGATTCGTGCACTTGCGATAGGTAAAACCTAAGCCGTTATAAGGGGCCATTTTTAACACATACTTTTAGCACACCCCGACGGACATCAATACTCATATTACTATTTAATGGAAAATTATCTAAGCATAATACCTCTTCAGACAGTAAGCATTCTGAGAGTTGAACTCGATACAGCTCGTCTCGTTCTTCCATACCCGATAGGTACCACGACCAATGACCTCAATTATAGTATAAGGTCCTTCCCATGTTTCTTGTAACTTGCCAACAATTATACTATTTTTTCTAAGCACCATATCGCCTACTTGAAACTCTCTTCTTTTGACCTTCTGATTAAATCGGGCTCTGACTTGTTGTTGGTAGGCAGCTAACCTTACTCTTGCGGCTTCCCTTATTTCTTCCAGCAGATCCAGACCATGGGCAAGGTGTTGATTGTTCGGGCCCTCCTCCCATGCTTGTCTCTTTAGCATGGGTACCTTCAATTCTATTGGAATAATCGCCTCCACCCCATAGGCCATGGCGAATGAGGTTTCTCCTGTCGGTTGCCTTAGAGTGGTCCGATAAGACAATAAGACCTCGGGTAGTTTTTCCTAAGTGTATCGAAAATTGTTCTGTTTGTCCTTTCGGTCTGTCCATTTCCTTGTGGGTAATCGACGAAAGAAGTATTATGATTGATCCCATGCTTTGCTAGAAATGCTTGAACTTTCCTATTGTCCAGGTTGGTGCCACTGTCCATCATTATAGTTCGGGGTAGACCGAACCTACAAATGATGTGACTCTAGTTGAACTTGATAAAATGGATGCTTTTGATAGTTAAGTATGCCTCGGCTTCCACCCATTTGGTAAAGTAGTCCGTAGCCAGAAGGACATATATAGTAGATCGTATGGCTTATGGGAGGGGACCCATAATGTCCATCCCCCATCGGGTGAAGGGGTGAGGGATAATTATTGGATTCAATAGTTTAGGAGGTGGATGAATGACATCACCATGAAATTGAAACTTTTTACAACATCGGGTGTATACCTCATCATTTCTTGACAAGTAAGGCCAGAAGTACCCCTGGGTGAGGACTTTATAGGCTAAAGACCTTCCCCCAAAATGATTGCCGGATGATCCAGCATGTATCTCTTCCATGACCGCAGACGCTTCGGAGGGTATAAGACATCTTAAATATGGTCCAGAGAATGACTTGCGGTAAAGCTGGCTGTTATATAGAGCGTATCTTGCAGCTTTCATTCTTACCTTCCAGGCTTCTAGTTTTGATTCAGGCAACGCACCCGTCCTCAAATAGTTTACTATGGGATCCGTCCAACTTGGCTCCTATGGAATGATCATCACATCCTCAGAGGGCTCTAAGCTTGATCAGATGATGAAATCCACTAGTACTCTTCGAGTCATACTCTTCTTTGCTGCGAATGCCTGATTTGCTAAATGATCTGCCACATTATCCCTTCTTGGGATATGTTCAAAGGTTAATTATTGGAATCCTTCGGCCTCCTTTAGTAAAAAATCCCTGTATGCTTCCATTTTAGGCTCTCGAGTTTCATACTCCCCATTCAACTATCGTACGACCAATTGGGAGTCACTTCGTATCTCTGCCCTCTGTACTTGCAGGCTTTGAGCCAAATGAATTCCTGCTAGAAGGGCCTTATACTCAACCTCATTGTTGGAGGCTAGAAACTCCAATCGAATGGATTGTTGAATTTTGGTGCCATCGGGTGTCACGAGCTCTTTACCGATCCTTGTTCCGTTGACATTTGACGAGCCATCCACGAAGATTACCCATAAGCCTGGTTCATTTTTTTCGGGAGAGTCTGTAGGTTTTGTTTCTAATAGAAAGTTAGCTACGGCTTGTCCTTTGATGGTTGTTCGGGGGACATAGGTTATGTTATAGATTCCCAGTTCTATCGCCCATTTGGATACTCTCCCTAACAATTCGGGCTTTGCCATTATGGATCTGATCGGGGTTGTAGTTGGAACCACGATCGGATGCGCTTCAAAGTAATGTTGAAGACGTCGTTTTGCATTGATCAGTGACAGTACTAGCTTTTCATGTTTGGAATAGTGGGTTTTAGCATCAGCAAAGGCTTTGTTGGTGTAGAAGACTGACATCTGGTACCCCTGCCCTCCTTGACCAGAGCGATGCTGGTGGATGTTGCGGATATGGCTAGATATAAGTGTAATGGCTCGTTCGCTTCCAGGGTTGCCAGTATAGGAGGCTTTGTCATGTAGCTCTTGAGCTTCTGATTGCTCTAGCCCCTAAACCTCTCCATTCACTACCTTTATAGAATGAAAAAAGGGCCAACACCGATCGGTTAGGCTAGAGATGAAATCACTGAGGGCTGCCACTCTTCTGGTTAGTACTTGGATCTCCTTCCTGGACTTTGCTTCCCCCATTTTCATGAGAGCTCTGACTTGTGCTGGGCTCGCCTATATTCTTGTCCAATCAACAACGTGTCCCAAGAACTGACCTGAGGACACTCTGAAGGAATATTTGGATGGGTTGAGCTTCATCTTGTACTTTTTGAGGGTGTCAAACACCTATTGCAGATCAGTTAGGTGGTCACCCTTCGCCTTGCTTTTGACCATCGTGTCATCAATGTAGGCTTCTATGGTATATCCCATCATGCCCTGAAAAACTTTTCTAGCCAACCTCTGAAAGGTTGCATCTGCATTCTTTAGTCCGAAAGGAATAACTATATAACAATATGTACCTGATTCAGTGATGAATGCCATATTTTCCTCATCATCGGGGTTTATTCAAATCTGATTATACCCAGAGTATGCGTCAAGGAAACTCAAGCGCTCGAATCCCGTGGTGGCATCCACCATCTGATCAATCTTTGGTAAGGGGAAACAATCCTTCGGACATGCTTTGTTCAGATCAGTGAAGTTCATGCACATCCTCTATTTTCCATTCTTCTTCTGGACCACTACTATGTTTACCATCCAGGAGGGGTACTGCACCTCTTTAATGAATCTGGCTTGGAGAAGTTGATCCACCTTTTCAGCTATGATATAGTTTCGGTGGCCCCCCATACTTCTCTGCTTCTGTCTGACGGGTTTAACGTAGGGGTCCACGTTGAGGGAATGCTAGGCTACTGAAGGATCGATGACGGGCATGTCCATGTGGCCCCAAGTGAATACGTCAGCATTGGAGCGTAAAAGGGCTTCCAATTCTTCCTTTTCTTGTGTACTGAGGCTAAAACCAATGTAAGTCATCCTTTTAGGGTGGTTGGGGTAAATTTAAACTTCTAGTAAAGGTTCAGCTGCTATAGATGACCTCGAATCCTCCTCATGTAATTGCTATTGATCATCGGGTACTGCCCTAGCTTTTGAAGCTTGCTTTGGTTCTGTCCTTTTCTTCAGGCCTTTCAGGGTGACAGCGTAGCATTCTTTGGCTACCACTTGATCTCCCCTGATGTCAATCACATCAATTCCATTCGGGTTAGCACATCGCATGACTTGATGCATAGTGGAAGGAACTCCATGCATCCGATGGATCCAACCCCTGCCCATGAGAAGATTGTACGAGGGTTTGACATCTACCACCACAAAAGTCTCTCTGAGTGTGCGCCTTGCTGCTGTTACTGGCAGTTGGATTTCTCCCATTGGTTCCACTCTCTGCCATTGAATCTTGCTATCGGGCTTCTGGAAGGGACTATCTCTTGGGGATTAATCTCCAGCTTCTCAAAGGCCCACTTAGTGATTATTTTGGCACTGCTCCCTGGGTCAATCATTACTCTCTTGATCAAGCAGTTTGAGACCATGAGGGAGACCACCAGGGGATCGTCATGTGGTGATTGAATGTTCTGCAAATCTGCAGAAGAGAAAGTTATCCGGACATCTTCTTTCGGGCTTCGGAACTCGCTGATCACCCCAACCCTTCGAGTCTCCAGGCTTGGAACATCTGGGATCTACAGGCTTCCTCTACTTCTGATCGGCTAGGCCCTCCGTGAACCATGTGAATGACTCTTACGGGCTGACCCGTTGTCCCTTTGGCTAGCGTATGTGAGGTTTGATCTGATTGGGTGCCCTCTTTGGCAATGTATTCGGCCAATTCTCCCTTTGCTATCATGGCCTCTACTTGCCTCCTGAGGCTTCTTCCCTCGTTAGCGTGGTGCCCATATTCACCGTGGAAGGCACAGTGCCTAGACATGTCCCTTAGTTCCATCGGCTGTCTGATAATGGGTGGTGATCGGAAGATCCCTTTACCATTAGTTTCCTAATACAGTTTGGCTAGGCTAACCTTCAGTGGAGTGATCTTGTCTTCGAACCTCAGGCGTTTCTCTAGGGCATAGGAGGGTGTAGGAAGAGCGCTTGGCCGTTTCTGATCTGGCGCCCGATCTTTAACTTTTGGTTCTGATGCTTTTGTCTCTATGATTGTAAAGGCTGCCCTTCTTTGGCATATGACCAGTTCTTCTTCTATCTGGAGATGCCCTTGTGCCCCTGGAGTTGAGTTATCCGATGTCTGCTGGTGGCCTCTTGACCAAAGACTGGTGGAATTTGGTTCCAGGAATCAAGGCCATCCTGAAGGCCTCGACGACTGAGTGTTGATCACAATTGTCGATTGAGGACATCTCGACATTGAATCGTTAGACAAAGCTCTTCGGGGTTCACCTTTTTCCTGGATCATGGTAAATAGACTGGAGATAGTCTTCTTCTGTCTTTTATTGCCGAAGTACTGGGCGATGAATAACTCGCAGAGTCTGAGCCAGCTTCCAATGGATCAAGGTGGTTGTTTCCTAAACCATAGCAGGGCTGCTTCGGTCAGGCTGATAGGGAAGACTTTGCAGAGTAAGGCTTCATTTTCATTGTAGACGTTCATCTTTGTATATATATGGCAGATATGTTCCGTCAGATCTTTCGTGCCGTCAAACAGGGTAAACTTCGGTAGCCTGAACCTCTCCGGGTAGGGCACGCTAGTGATCGCCAGTGTAAATGGTGTTTGCACTGCGTCGATGGATGCCTTAGAGGCCAGATCATTGGGGGTCTTAACCTTTAGTTCCTTGAGCACCTCCCTTTGGAATCTGATCATAATCTCCTCCAACTTTTTCATGGTTAAGGTTTCCTTGGGATTGTACACCCCGAGCACCTGTAGGGATGACTTTGCGTGCTCCTCCCGATTATTGTAGGAATTTATGTGGTAGTTGTCGCCTTCCGATTGGTGGCCCACGGATCGCTCCTGCCGGTTGGGCTGGTCACCATTTTAGGCTTCTTTAGGGTTTTGCAATAGAGCTAGTTTTGCCACCAACTCGGCGTTCTATCTCTCAAACTCGGCGGTCTTATCCTCTAGAGCCCGCCTGATCGAATCTTCGATTTGAGAGGGTTGGCCTCCGTTCGAAGGTAGCTCGAACTGTTGTGATCGGGTGATAACCGCTATAGATGATTTTAATCTAATACTCTTAGCAGGGAGTGGGAATCCTTTGAAAAAGATTTCTAGGATGTTTCCCATAGATGGCGCCAATTGTGTAAATGCAGAAAATTTACACAACAATTAAATTGAAATCCAATGCCCTTATTCCTCCCTTGGCCATGTATTTATATACAATTCGTAGATGGGTTAGGCCTATCTACCCAACTCATCAATCCCTTAAAATATGGGGTTTGATATAGTCCTTTCTATCTTGGTCTCTATCTTCCTATATATATGATTAATCCATGACTTGTAGCCCACTCATTTTCTAGAAGCTTCTATGGGCCAGGCTCATTGGTCCTTGCCTATGACTCACCTTTATTGGGCCATATAATTTTAGCTATTACACCATCTTATTAATAGTTTCCATCAATGACTTTCCAAGCAGATGAACACTAATCCATTGAATAAGAACTCCCCAATCATCATCAGGCCATGGCTGCAGACCCTTTTGAACCACTTGAAGCCAAATTCTCTTTGTGAAGCCACACAGAAAAATAAATGAGATCTATCCTCCATTCTGAGATTGCAAAATATACAATTAGTATGCTGAACCAGACCAATAGAAAGAAGAAAATTCATAGTATTGATTATGTTTAGAGTCACCATCCACAACAGAAAACTATGATTGGGGATAGGATGCTTGAACCAAATAGCATCATACCAGTCCACATGAACAAAACTATGCCTAATAACATCCCAGGCAGAATGTATAGAAAAAGTGCCATTAGAAGGAATCTAAACATATTTATCAGAGACTGATTGGTTAGGCAACAAAGTAGAAGGAAAAAAGCCTTGAAAGCAAGCCAAGTTGAAGAATACATAACTGGAAAATTCCATCTAGTGGAGCTAATGAATCTACTAACTGTAGCATTAACATCCAAACCAGAATTGAGGATCATAGTTTGAGAAAAAAGATTAGTAAGAGGGCCTTGAGGATGCCATGGGTCATACCAAAGAGAATTGCTCCTACCATCACCAATCACTGATTTGATATGAAGATGAATCAAAGGCCTAAGTTGAAGAACCTTCTGCCATGTCAAAAAACTTTGTTGAGGAATAGGAATGGCCAAAAAATTCCTATTTTTAATAAGATATTGATGAACCCATAGAGCGCACAAGGACCTATTCTGAGGCTGCACAATTCTCCAAATATGTTTAGCCATAGCTGCCATGTTCCACTCTTCAAGATCTTTAACATCCAAACCCCTTCACCTTTAGGAGAGAAAATAGTCCTCCAAGCTACTTTGCAACCCCCATTACACATCTTAGAGCCTGTCCACATAAACTTCCTAAGAAGAGAAGTAAGATCATGTAAAATGGATTTAGGAAGCATAAAGGAAGAAACCCAATAAACCTGAGTAGAGAAAAACACAACTTTCACCAATTGCAACCTGCCTGCAAATGAAAGAAACTTAGCTGACCAACTATTGATTCTGGTGGTTATCCTGGAGAGAAGACATTCACAATCCTCCTTTTTCAACTTAGAAGAGAGAAGTGGCAGCCCCAAGTACCTCACTGGAAGAGTACCTTGTTGAAACCCCGACCTAGCAAGAATACTTTGAAGCTCCTCCTCTAAAACTCCAGAGTGAAACACCACACTCTTAGCATGGTTAGGAAATAAGCCGGATAAAGAACTAAACTGCTTTAGAGCTTGCATAATACAATTTATAGATTGGAGATCCCCATTAGAGAACACAAGAAGATCATCAACAAACATAAGACTTGTTATCTGCATGGCCTCACACTTTCAGTGGTAATGGAAAAGAGGAGAAGTAGCCTCATGCTTCAGAATCCCAGTCAAAACTTCCATAACAAGAACAAAAAGGTAAGGGGAAAGAGGATCCCCTTGCTTAATACCTCTAGAACTAGAGAAATAGCCTTGAACGAAGCCATTAATATTCACTAAAAATCTTGGGGTGGAGATGCAAACCATAATCAGCTTCAACAAGTGTTCAGGAAAATGAAAAGCTCTAAGAGTTGCTTCCAAAAACTTCTATGATAAAGTGTCAAAAGCTTTAGTTAAATCAACATTCAAAGCAATCCTTGCCTCATCATCATGTTTATGATAGTTCCTTAACAGCTCTTGAGCCAAGAGAATATTATCTAAAATGTTTCTACCAGGAACAAAAGCACCTTGATTCTTACTAATACAAGTATCCAAGTAACCCTTCACTCTATTGGCAATTATCTTGGTGATACATTTATAGAGAGTGTTGCACAAAGAGATGGGCCTAAAGCCAGAAACATAAGTGGGGTAATCCACCTTAGGCAGAAGAGTAATGATAGTGGCATTCACTTATCTCAAAAGCCTCCCAGAATGGAAAAACGCTTGAATAGATTTGATGATATCCCTTCCTATAATAGGCCATGCATGCTTGAAGGAAGTAGCATTATAACCATCACTACCAAGAGCTTTGTCATTCTTTAAAGAAAACATAGTCCCTTGGATTTCCTCAGTTGTAACTAGACCTATCAATGGATTGGATTTTGACCCGAATTCGATTCGAATCCGATCCGATTAGCCGGATTTGGATTGAAAAAAAAATCCGATAACCCGAATACGATCCGAATCCGATAATCCGATTCTTTAACAAATTGGATTTGGATTTGCCTAATCCGATCCGATAATAACCCGATCCGATTAATTTTATATATACACATATATATTATGTTATTAATATGTAAATATTAAATAATATACTTAATTATATTTGAATTTTGTTTTTCGCTTTTTCATTTTTATGTTTTTATAGTCATGTATTATAAGCATTGATTGTAAAATATATAATTTAGTGTTTAATATTCTTAAAAAATAACATAAAAAAATTAATAATTTTTTGTATTTTTTTTTACTTAATCGGATCGGGTTATCGGATCGGATATCCGAAAATTAACAAATTCGGATTTGGATCAATAAAGTAAAAATTCATTGGGTTATCGGGTCGGATCGGATCGGATATAAGCTTATCGGGTTCGGATCGGATCAGGACAGATCCGATCCGAATCCGACCCGTTTACAGGTCTAGCTGTAACTGGTCTAGAATGAGAAGTAATATGATAAGCAAAGAGAGGAGAGCTTACAAATTGATAAAGAGCAGGCATAACATTTTGAGTGCTTCCCTGAAGTAACCTAGAATAGTACCCAACAATCTCTTCTTTAACTAACAAAAGATCTTCATGCCTCACACTAGTAGAAGAAATGAGAGATAAAATATTACTACTCCTTCTCCTATAATTGGAAACTTTATGGAAATAGGATGTATTCTTATCACCCAAATGAAGCCACTGAACCCTAGAAGTTTGCTTGTGTTGAGACTCATCAGCAGCAACCAAATGAACAAAACCAGCCAAAGCCTCTTTCTCCTGAGCTTTCAACATGTCATTACTTGGATCAACATCTACCCTGCACTGCAACTCATGCAGAACCTTCCTTGCATCATCAGTCTACTGAGTTAAATCACTATAAGAAGCCTTATTGATCTTCTTCAATTTTGATTTCAGCAACCTCAATTTCTGAGTGACCTGAAACATCAAAGATTATGTCACATTGCAACTCCACACTTGTTGAACAGTATGCAGGAACTGAGGATGCTTCAAAAGGTGGTTGTTGAACCTAAAAGGAACACCATGCTTCAAAGTGGGGTTATCTAATTTCAAGACAATTATAGCATGATCAGAAACTCCTCCTGGATTAAAAATAGCTTCAGAAAGAGAGAACATAGAGTTCCAAACCTCATTAACCACAACCCTGTCAAGCTTTCTAAAGTATGTATTATTTGTTCAAGTGAACCTCAACCCAGAAAACCTCAAATCAGTACGAGAAGCAACATTAAGACAATCACCAAATTCCTTCATACTAGAATCCCAATGAGTGGAGCCTCCAAATCTTTCATGAGGGTATCTTAATGCATTAAAATCACCAGCTAAGAAAAGGGGCATATGAGAAAAATATTGAGAATATTGCAAAATATCTCTCCATAAGAGCCTCCTACCAATACTATCATTAAGATCATAGACAAAACCTCCATACAATCCAGCTTACCATCAAGACTCTTAATAGAACAAAACACCAACTGATTAGAATGAAATATAGCAGAAACAGAAAAGACTGCAACATCCCAACAAACCCAGATACTACCATTGTCAACATAGTCATAGTTATGAATCAGACTCCATCCTAGAAACATACACTGCAAAACCCTAGAAGCATGACCTTCCTTGACCTTAGTCTCAACAACACAAAAAAGAATCATAGATCTACTCCTCACCACCCTTCTAACTTCAGCTTGTTTATTAGGGGAATTCAAACTCCTTATATTCCAAATACAAAAAATCATTAAAAACCTAATGTACAAAAACACAAACACAAACACTTGAAAAATCAAACACCATTCCTTCTAGTTTTATATCCCCCAGTACTTGCCAATACTGACTTACCCTTCTCACCACCTTTAATATTTTGAATTTTACTATCCACAACTTTTGAATATTGGAGAGTTTCAAAAGAGGAAACAATCACATGCTCCAAGGATTTAGCAGTAACAACAACTTTAGAACTATCAATAGGCTCAACTTCCTTTGCATGATCAGTAACATGCTCTATAATCTCTGTATTAGGAATATGGACTGTATCCACAAGAACACTAACCCCATCTGCAGCCTCCTTAAGAATATCTTCAATACCCTCTTCTTGTAAGACAACAAAGTTGTTAGAAATTGAAAAACCCTTAGGATATGGCAGACTTACACCTTCCTCCCCACTCTTAGAGGACTTAACAACATCACCCCTTGAAGACTCAGCAACACCACTAGAAGGAATTAACTCAGGATCCAAAACTTTATCAGAAACATTATCCACACTCCCCTTATTGCTCTTTCCCACAACTCTCCATTCTTGCTGTTGAACTTTGGTTTTTGGTTTACCCACCTTTGCAGAATTCTTAGCAAATTTAGCTGTATTATGACCAAAAACATGACAATGCAAGCATCTCTGAGGCATCCATTGGTATTCAACCCCAACTTGGAAGCAAACCCCATCATGCATCTGAGCTGAAAATTCCTTCAAAAATTATGAATGTGCTTCCATCTCCACACAAACTCTGGCACAAGCCAATCTTTTCTTGTCATCGGTCATTGCATCCACATATAAAGGCTTACTGTGGGGGTCAGGTGTGTACAAAATATGTGGTTAAAAATGACACCTTAACGACACTTTAGGTTTTACCCTTCTACAAGTGCACAGATCAATTGTAGACAATTTTGCTTGAGTAGGGGAATATCGATCCCACAGAGACGAGGATTATTCACTTCAATAGTCCAAAAACAATGAATTATATTTTTTTGAAAAGAGTTTGTTTTTGTGAATTATCTAATGCTAACAAAAATAAAATAGAAATCAATAATAAATAATGGTTGTGATTCAGAGAGAGAGAAAACTAGGGTTTCCTCACTCCACCACTAACCGCATAATATAGTTCAGATTATATATCAATTGCGTGAGGGCGATCCATTGATTGTGAATCAGGTCGCACCGCACCAGCATTTTGACCCCAAAAAGGATTACTCTTAACTGGATCACAACAACCCATCTCAAAACTAAACTGATTAGTGCATGCCAACTACTAATAGAAAGTAAATGTAGAAAAGTAAATTAAAGCATGAAAATAAACTAAAACATGTCTATATTAGTTTGTCAGGGAATGACCTGTGTCAACCTAGGGTTTCGAGTTTTATGACCACTATTGTGTAGGAAATCACAGATTAAGCATCCGAGTTCCAGGCCATAGTGAATAATTGTGATTGTGTACGACAAGAATCAATTCAAATATATAAAATTCTATCACGAATAAAAACGGTCTCTCATCTAACACAATCCTCACAATATAGTCACAGTTTCCCCTATCTACAATTGAATATAAAACTAGAACTACATTACTTGGCTAGGGTTTTGCGAGAAAACCCTAGATACAGAGTTAGTTGATCATGACGGAGAGAGACTCTATTGTCGTTGTAGAAACGCTCTCCAAAATCTTCTTCTCCGGATCTCTAGGTCTTCAATGGTGATTCTCTTCTATGGAAGCAAATATGAACTTTGAATGTGAGAACTCTATGAATTAATGTATGTGAAAATCAAAACCAGAACTCCCCAACTAAACCTAACCTTCTCATATTTATAGATAAGTGAGGGAAACCCTAATGGTTGCCCTTTTCTGTAATTTCATAATACATAAATAATGTCTCTAAAATCTGATGTAAATATGTGTATAAGCTTGTATGTAGAGGTCTAGAATAACTGATCATTTAAAATATTGAAGCAGGGACAAAACTGGAAAATTCCGAAACAACTCCGAAACAACTTCTGCACGTAAAGGGATCACGTGGCCATAAGGTGGGACCTACGCACCGGACCTACGCTTGGGCGTAGGGTCCCCCTTTGGCTCTCAAACCAAAGAGTAGCTAAGGTCCAGTCTGCCTCTTTTTGCCTCTGGCGACGTAGGGTATCATGCATTTTTGCTATAAAAACCCATTTTTTCATATTTGAGCTAGAACTGTCGCCTTTGACTCCCGATACTTTTGGTTGAAGTAATAATGTCTGGAAATGACATTTTTGCCCTTCGGTGAGATAACAATGTCGGGAAATGGCCATTTTGGTCTCTGGTAACTCTTTGTTGCTCTAACACAGCTCTTGATTCCTTTCTCGAGATAGAAAGGAACCCAACTCAGTTAATTCACCGAGATTAGTTCTATTTCTTTATTAAGCTCCTGAAACATACTTACACACAAACGGGATAAAAATACCAAGTAACGAAATGTAAAGACATAACAAACGCAAGATAGGGGCAAAAAATGACCAATATTGAACACCTATCACACCCCCAAACTCACATATTGCTAGTCCTTTAGCAATGAATTCAGAGAGACTATCTGTGATGATTCTTATTCTGTCTAACCTATCTACTCTAACCTAATCCATTGCTTTCGTGGGGGTGAACGATTACACTTAGCAAGTGTAACAAGCCTTTTAAATCTCTAGGTTACCCCTAGTGGACGAGTGAAGTCTTGTGAAGTTTTCCAGTGATGGTACCTACAAACATCTCAATTCTTTTATAATTACACATTCATTAGTTCACATACACAAGTCAAATAAGCTATGATACAACACAAGATAATATGAATACAAATACTCCCACTCACTACCAAACAACAACTATATCGAGCTTCGTATTATGAATGGTCCCCACTTAAATGAATACTTTTGCTACTTTCTATTTAAAATCCAGACAACCTTTCGTGATTTTGTGAACATTCAACTACAATATTTCGGTTTCTTTTCTCCTACTTCATTGATCAAATTTTGCCATTTTTAGTAAAGACGTACTATTTCCATCTTTCCATTTTTCATACATTTTTGTCTTTCTAAGTCTCCAAACTTTCCAGCGAGGATTTTTTGTCCCAACCAACTGGGCCCGAGCTTCTTCCATGGGATTTATGCTCATCAGTCTTCTCCCTTTTAAACACGAACAGATATTGGTGATACCAAGGTCCGGTTACTCAAATCAAAGAACTGCTTTTTGCATTTTATTTTCTCAAGTTTTTTTTTTTCAAGTTTCTCAATTTCAACCATAACAACTACCTTTCTCCCCTTTATTGTGGCAAAATTATTTTTCAACTACATAGTCAAAAATCAACCTATTTCTCATAGTGAATGTGTGTTTGTGCTTATAGGTCAAAGTTGTCCTTCTTAATTTCAATTTCACTAATCACTCACCCATGTAAACCACATCACTTCACTAATTCGATCTAATCATTACTCTCATGAGCGGGAACATCACATCACATACTACTTATGTATCATAAACATAAACCTAATGAGCTCATCATACGAAACACTCATGCGTAAAAACAAAGAATTTCTCCAAAATTGTCAATTTCTTTTTATCATTCTACCCTCACCCCCAAACTTAAATGAGGCCATGTCCCCATGGTAAAAAATAAAGAATGAGAACAGATATAGTTACCCTTGAAACGCAGTCCTAGATCTATGAAGGGACACTTCAATTCTTGTCCATCGTACCCAGTATAACATGCAGTCTTGCTTTCAACTCCAAATCCAGAAAATATTTCTCCTTATATTACTTAAGAAATTATGCATATTTCGGCTTCAGTCGATGTATTCTATACCCCAATTGCTCCTCTATGATTTGGGAGAGTAAATGTGGGTAATGGAGGAAATACTCAACCTCATCACCAATCTTTACTCTTATCCGGACAATCTTATCCATTGCCAGAATATTACCCAATATCCTTTTAGCATGTAGTACCAAATCCTTATAAACGAGTATCCCCTCCAACACATCTTGTTGTTCTGGCAAACTTGAGAAGCTATCACACTGTCCATATAAAGCAAATCCGGTTTCAACCAATAATTAGCCGCAACTGTGGTTCCTCCGGGAACATCTAAGCATATCTCCACAATCATCTCTTCCACCAAAATCGTCCATGGTACCAATGCAGCTTTAAATGGCAAATATTGTGGACAAGTAAGGGGCAATTGCCATGCACGAGCAATTATCACTGGATTCACCACGATGGGATCACTTTGAAAATCATCAACTCGGGAATGAATTGATACTACGCCATCTTGCCGTACTATGGTCATCCTATTATAGAACTTTCGAACTAATCTAGGATAAACTATGTGATGTGCCGACTTTTCCAAGTGTCATAATCCTCGAGCCATCAGGATTCCTCTTCCCGATTCTACCCATGGATTCCGTATCCTATGTGGGAAAAATTCCAACTCCATCTATAACTGACACTCCATGAATAAGTGCGGCGTGATCCGCCCGTCTAACTGGCGTGTCGCATGCTGATCGATTTTCCGCACCTCCCGCATATACTGCTTTTCTTTCTTCATAACCTCATGTATGTCATCATAGCCTTCCTCATCATCATCAAAAATTTCCTCGGGATCAAAATCAACCTCGGAGTTCTCCTTATCATGTACCCCCTCATTATGAACAGAAGAAGCATAAGAATCAGTATTGGAATCAATAGATAAGTCGGACATAGACATATTTACTCTTTAATTCTCAAAAGCTCTCAAAAAGTATTAAAGTATGAATTATGAACTCTCAAGGGTTGTATTTATAGGATGATGACAAAGAATTGCAGGGAATAAGGATTTGGAATCATTGTTTAAACGGGAAAGTAAAAACAACCAGTATCCATCTTAAATTTGTATTTCCACTCCACTTTCCTACTCGGACTAGGACTCTTCTACACACTCCTATCTAAATCCAAAAAATCCCTAAACATACCTTAAAAATAGTCCTAATACAAGTACAAGTACAGAACATGCCAAAACATCCCCAAAACAGATAAAATCTTCAATTTTTCTGGCCCACCCACGTACTACCTTACGCTTGGGCGTAGGGTATGACTTATTTTTTGAATTATTTATATATGTATACGACATGCTAACCAATACACTTTCACGACAACTGACGCACCCCAAAACTTAAATGCATACATGTCCTCATAGTGCGAAAATATAATCACACATACTCATTGTATTAGACATAATAAGGCATGCATATTGATAAAAGCGATCAAAAGCTGTCAATTTTATATAAAAGCCAAAATATCACAAACAGTTAGAAATGATCGTTAAAGCGGTCACAAAAGATCGAACACTAACTCTCCGTTCTACGATTGATCTCGACTGTGGACAACTAAGACAAAAAATCCTAAAAATAAAATAAAATAAATAAAACTAAACTATAACAACATAGCATCATCGAGAGGTGGCTGTGGTGGTGGAACCGTCACTCCCTTATGTCGCATCATAATATCCCATCGATCTATCATCTCACGCTGCTCGCGTTGTCGGGCCTGCCTCTCTAGCATAAATTAGCACTCCAATCCCTCAATACGTCCAATCAATAGCAACCTCCTTAGCCTGTGGCACCTCTACCTCAGGTATCTCATCCGGCATAGCCTGTTCTGCAGCATCCTCCTGCTCACTTGGCAGTAAAACTCCTCCAAATCTGCGTTGGTGAGCATATGTCGCTGGACCCGTCTTAGTCCACCCCTTGTTCCACGCTCCCTTGCTATATGCAACCATCGGCGCATACTTATCCTCAGCCTCCATATGTAATTCCTGATCGAACATCAACTTTATCACAAGGCAGGGAAGAACCATCTGAAACTTTGCAGTCCCGACCTTATTCTCCCGGCATAAGTGAACATAATACCGGAACAAAGTCTGCCAAAAGGCATGTGGAATAGAATACCAGTGACCAAACTCGAAAGCGTAGTGCAGCACCGGAAATGACGGGATGCACATGGTCTAATAGCTGTGTGGTAGCACATTGTCTCGGACTATCACATCCCAAAGCCAAAGTATTGAATGATAGTTGGACTTCTTGGTCCCATTACGCCAATTATCTGCCCACTTCCCCTCGGTCTGCAGTCTCATCATATCATAAAGTGGCAGAAGTGGGTCTGGCATAGGTGGTAATCGCTCCTCTAGCTCTGCAGGGCACTCGTGTGGAATACACCACGCAACAACAATACTCGCGGGAGTAATCTCAAACTCCCGTCCCTCTACCACTATCAGTAGTCGAGTCCCTCTGCTGTAATGCCTTATATGAAGCCAGAACTCACTAATCATGGCAGCGCAAATGTGTAGTGTAGTCGGGGCTAGGATCGACAATAATCTACGCTCCTTCAGTACACCTATGGTCCACTGTGGAACTGGCTCTATCTGCTCAAGTGGCACAATAGCATAAATGCGCTCATGTCGGAACCTCTTCTTCAAAACTAGGGTCATCAGCGTCTCCTTGGAAACCATGGAATGCTTCTATCTGTAAGAGACAAGCTCACCCTCATCACCATCAAATGCCGGCTCAGGATACGGCACCTTGCTGCATTCAGCGTCCTCCAGCTCATCCTCATACTCTGCCTGCCCGTCCTCACTATCACCACTTTTGGCAGTCTGCTCATCGGATGACTCCAACTAATGTGGTAGTGGTGATGGCTCGGGGACTGGAGACTATGCCCGGGGTCATGATGGTGCCCTCGTTGCAGCAGGTGGAACTGTTATCTGACCATATCTCAAATCTAGCTCGATGCCCTCTGTCGGTGCACTCAGCCTCTCAAAATCCTTCTCATCAGACAAATCCGACTCAACATACACCGGTCTCGGCGCCCGGGTACTACGGCGTACAGGCCGCGTACTTTCCAGGGGCGGTGACAGTGATCTATCTTTCTGTACTGCCATCCCCAATGTAGATGCTCCCACGATAACCTTCCTCGTTCCTTTCATGCGAGGCATGCCTACAGAATTCGGATTGTTACAAAAAGTAACAAAAATTGTCCGGACACCAAATCAAACTCAAAACTATATCTAAAGTATGATAATACGATAATTAAACAGGACCTCATCTCAAAAATTCGGTATTCAACCCGTATCTGAAGCCTAAAAACTCAACTTTTTTTTTAAAATGGATTAAAACATGATCGATTAGTCTCGTTTGTCAATACTAGTTTAGAATAGTTATATTAAGTAATTGAAACCAAAAGAATGGATCAAAACTTACCGAATTGCGATAAATGGAAAATTCTCCAAAATTGGATTCCGGAGACTTTTTGAGTTCTTCACATGAATCCGGACACACCTCTCACTAATCTGACAATCCACCGCTCGGGAATGATAAGAAATATTGATATTCAACTTTAGGAATGAACGGGGGTCGTTTTGGTGGAGAGGAGATAGAGAAAAGAGAATTTTGAAATGAAAAGCCGCGGGACTGTATAAATACAGTCTCGTGACCTACGCTTGGGCGTAGGTCCTAAGGCTGATTTTTTTGCTTCGACCATTTTTGCCTCGTTCTCGATTCCCGAACACTCGGACCTCCCCTATGCACACCTATTGACTTGATTGCCTTCGATTTGTCAAAATTTGGCACTTCGTGGATGAAAATACCCCTCCGAATGATGACAACTATTTCGGACTCGATCTTAAAATTTACAAAAACCTAATTAAACTACTATTTTACAACTACAAACTAAGATTAAAAGCTATTATTTATTACTTAGTACCAATATTTAACGTCGTTTGGCTCGATGTTGCAGCCTCTCAATACTTAGGATCAAAATCATCCGGCTCCAGTGCTGGTTTTGTTAAATCAACTGTCTCAACAACACTCTCTGACAGCTCAACTTCGATATAATGCTTCAAACACTGACCATACACAACAAATCGTTTTCCTTTCTCAGGGTCGTCAAGTTCCACCTCTCCATGGGGGTAAACCTTAGTAATTCTGTACGGCCCGTTCCATCTTGATTGGAGCTTACCGGGAAACAATTTGAGTCTTGAATTGAACAACCACACTTTATGGCCGACTTGAAAACTTTTATGTCTGATATGTCTGTTGTAGAATGCATTGGTTCGGGCTTTATATATTCGAGAATTCTCATATGCGTTGTTCCTCAAATCCTCAAGCTCAGCGAGTTGTAGTTTCCTCTGAGCACCCGATCTTTTGATATCAAATTCATTCTTCTGATCACCCAATATGCTTTGTGCTCGAGTTCCACAGGGAGATGACACGCCTTACCATAGACCAATCTGTATGGTGTCATACCAATCAGTGTCTTATAAGCGATCGTGTATGCCTACAGTGCATCATTTAACCTTCTCGGCCAATTCTTCAAGTCAGGATCCACCGTCTTTTCAATAATGTTCTTGATCTTCCTGTTCGAAACCTCCACTTAACCACTCGTCTCTGGGTGATATGGCGTTCCAATTCTATGTGTGACACCATACTTCTTGTATAAGGCCGGAAGAAACTGGTTGTCGAAGTGGCTGCCGCCAACACTGATCAACACTCGTGGCATACCAAATCTAGAAAACATATTGGATTTAACAAACTCCTCAACCATAATGTGATTCACATGCGACATGGCAACAACCTCCCCATTTAGAAACGTAATCAACTCCCACAAATATGTACTGCTTATCGCCGGCTTTTGGAAACGATCCCATGAAGTCAATGCCCCAGGCGTCAAACAACTCAACCACCAAAATAGGATTCAGTGGCATCATGTCTCGTCGAGATATGGATCCCAACTTCTGACATCTCAGACAAGATTTGAAAAACTCGAATGCATCCTTGAATATGGTGGGCCAATAAAAACCGCTCTGTAGGACTTTGTGAGTTGTCTTCTGAGCACCAAAATTCCCTCCACACTCTAGCGTATGACAGGATGTCAGTATGCCTTGAACTTCACTTTTCTGGAACACATTTATGAATAATCTGATCCGACAATATTTGTACAGTCGCGGATTATCCCAGATATAAAATATTCCTTGGCTGAAGAAACGATCCTTCTCATGCTTAGACTATCCATTAGGAATTCTACCAGTGGCTTTATAGTTGACAATATCTGCATACCATGGTATCCGTTCCATAACAGCCACACTGAACATATGTTAATCCGAGAACTCATCCTTAAGAGGAGTATTGTCCTTTGTGGACTCAACTACAATTCTTGACAAATGACCGGCTACAACATTCTCCGTACCCTTCTTGTCTTTGATCTCCAAATCAAATTCTTGTAGCAACAGAATACATCGAATTAGTCTGGGCTTGGAGTCTTTCTTGGTTAGCAAATTCCTTAGTGCGGCATGATCTGAGTACACGACCACCTTGGTTCCCAACAAATACGACCTGAATTTGTCAAGGTGAACACCACTGCCAGCAACTCCTTCTCGGTAGTTATGTAGTTTATCTGAGCTTTGTTTAGAGTTATACTGGCATAGTAAATCACATATGACAATTTGTCTTTTCTCTGCCCCCACACAGCTCCAATTGCATAATCTGAAGTGTCACACATCAGCTCGAACGGTAGAGACCAGTCCGGTGGACAGATAATTGGGGCAAATGAGAGTTTAGCACGTAATTCCTCAAAGGCATGAATACATTCTTCGTTAAAGACAAAGACTACAACCTTAGCTAGTAAACTGCATAATGGCCGAGCGATTTTGCTAAAATCTTTGATAAACCTTTTGTAAAACCCGGCATGGTCCAGAAAAGAGCGTATCTGTTTCACAGATGTGGGAGGAGGTAATTTTAAAATCAGCTTGACTTTTGCTTTATTGAACCTCAATCCCCTACTTTAATCTAATGTGGTCAAGTACTATTCTCTCTTGAACCATAAAATGGTTATTCTCCCAACTAAGAATTAAATTGGTCTCTTTACACCTTTCAAGTACTAGTGTTAAATGCCTCAAACAGTCTTCAAAGGTTGCCTAAAAAATTGAGAAGTCATCCATGAACACTTCCAGAAATGTTTCTACCATATCAGAGAAGATAAACATCATACACCTCTGGAATGTAACTGACGCATTACATAAACCAAAAGGCATCCATCTGTACGCGAATGTGCCATATGAACAAGTGAAAATGGTTTTTTCTTGATCTGTAATATCAATTGCCACTTGATTATAGCCGGAATATGCATCCAAAAAGCAGTAGTAGCTCTATCTGAATAATCTTTCCAGGATTTGATCGATGAATGGCAATGGAAAATGATCCTTCTTGGTGTTAGAGTTGAGCTTTCTGTAGTCGATACACACACGCTACCCCATAGTCGTGTGTTGAGGAATTAGCTCACCCTTTTCATTGGGCACCATTGAGATTCCTAACTTCTTCGGGACCACTTGAGTTGGGCTTACCCACTTACTATCAGAGATCGGGTAGATGATTCTCGCATCCAGCTACTTCACTACTTCTTTTCTTACCACCTTCATCATGTTCGGATTTAATCTCTGTTGCATCTCCCTTGACGGTTTTGTCTCATCTTCCAAATAAATCCGATGCATGCAAATTGATGGATCAATACCTTTCAAATCAGCAACACTCAACCCAATCGCTTCTTTATTCAAGACCTCAATCAGACTCGATTCCTATTCTGCTGTCAGCTTTGATGAAATAATTACAGGAAGAGTTTCGTCGGGTCCCAAGAAAACATACTTCAGCTTTTCTGGCAACTCCTTAAGTTCTAGAACAGGCGGAATCGTAAGTGATGGAACTAGAGGAGTATTTGAGACTATCGGGAGTGGTTCCACTAGCTCTTGCTACCAAGGTTATGTGTATAACGTAGTCTCAATTCTATCCAACTCCTTATTTTGCCATTCCATATACGCATCTCAATCTTTGATTTATTTATTCGACACTTCATTTGTCAGAAATTATTCAAGCTCGTCTTTCTCCAGAATTTGAGTCGCAAAATCATGTATAATGTCATCCAGCTCATCACATTCATTAATTTGGAAATAATCCATAGACTCAGGCAATTGGTGGCTTCCCTCAAACAAATTCATCTTGACTTTCATGTTCCCAAAGGTCAAATCCATGGCTCCGGTTAGGCAATTAATGCATGCATTTGTAGTGGCCAAAAATGGTCTGCCTAAGATCACTAGGATGTGTTTTCTCAAGTCCAGGATAGGTTCTGTCTCTAGGATTACAAAATCAACTGGAAAGTAAAACTTGCCCACTTGAACTATGATGTCTTCCAAAATTCCTTTCGCCTACTTGACAGATCGATCAACAAACTGCAGTACAACCTTTGTGGGATTGAGCTCTCCCAACCCTAGCTATTTATATACTGAATAAGGAAGCAAGTTAATACTCACACCTAGATCAAGAAGGGCTCTACCATTTTCTTGGTCACCGATAACACAAGAAATAGTGGGGGCACCAGGATCTTTCCTCTTTGGTGGAATATTGCTTAATAGCAGTGAACTCACTTGCTCGATCAAGAGTATTTTCTTTGGATTCATCGCTCTGTTTTTCCTGTTCTACGTACAGAGATCCTTAAAAAATTTAGCATATGGTGGGATTTGGGCAATCACGTCGAAGAGTGGCAGATTAATCTTAACTTGTAGGAACGTATCCAATATATCAGATTCTTTCATCTTCCCATACTTAGCCGGTTCTCTAAGACGTTGAGGAAATGGCGGTGCCTCTTTGTAGTTCGCCCTATCTGGCTCATCAAGCAATGTCTCGTGGACACTCTTATCTACTGGTAGTTTATCTGTCTGAACTTCAGCCTCTCTGTTCTCAACCTCTTAATGCTGTGTTTTTTCCACTTCATTCCTTTGAGCTTGCTCAACTTCCTTTTTTCTACACAGCCTCTCCTCATGTTCTTCCTCCACTTTGCTCTCCACTACACTTCCACTTCTTAGAGTCGTAATTGCTTGAACAAACTTGATATTATCATTGGTAAACGATCTAAGCTCTTGCACTTGCTGAATCTTTGAGTTAATGATAGGCTGACTAGGCAACTGACCTGGCTCTCTAGTATTTCTCTGATTTTGCATTTGTCCTAACTGTATGGTGATTTGGGCCAGTGCTTGAGTATGAACACCCATTTGATTTTGGAAGTCCACCAAGGTTTGCTCTATCTTGTTGTTTTGGAAACCGGGTGGAGGAGCTTGGCTTTTTTGAGGCTGAAGCTGATATTGGTATAGTTGGATAGCCTGGTTGTTATTGAATGGCTGAAGAGCCAAAGAATTATTAGGTGGTTGTCTAGGTTAGAAATTTGATTGAGAATTGCGAGCCAGTATAATTGGTTGAGATTGGAATGATTGTTGGCTGCGAGGTAAATTGTTGTCTTTGTTGATAATTGGATTGGGAGTTGCACAACTGTCCTTGTTGAACGTTTTCTGGAGGATTTTCCATATTTGTGGACTTATAAGACATGAATGGATGATTTCTATTATTTGGAGTATGAGTTGGAGAACGGGGCATTATTTGAGTAATTCCATGTTGCATTGACATCAGCGGCTATTACGTCCTCACACTCATTTTGAGAATAATCTGGTTCAACCTCAGACACTTCTCTTTTAGGAGAATGACTTCTTTGGGTAAGAAGTTTTTCAAATCATTCTAACCTCTCTTCTATTAATGCCACTGGATTTTTTATATCATGATTAACCTCAAATGCTTTTTCAGATCGCCTATCCTGACATCTCTAGACCTCAGATAAGATTCATACCGAAGGGCATTTTCACTGATAGTATCAAACATCTCTAAAAGATCTTTTGTGGGTTTCAAGGTAAACTGACCCTGTGAAGTGGCATCTATCAGATTTTTATGCTTTTTACCTAGACCCATGTAAAAATTTCTAGCAACATCTTGATCAGAAAACCTATGGTGGGGACATTTATACAAAATATCATTGTACCTCTCCAACGCATCATGAAATTGCTCTCCTGGTAATTGTCTGAATCGCTTAATTGCATCTTGTGCTTCTGAAGTCTTTCCTATGGGAAAATGTTTTCCTAAGAATTCTTGCTTAAGTGCTTCCCAGTCAAGTTTAGTTGTTTTGGTTAATTTATACCATTTTTTTGCTTTGTCTTTTAAGGACCATGGGAACAGACGCACTTTTAAATCATTTTAGTCAAACCATCATACCTAACAGTTGATGCTACCTCTAAGAATTCATTAACATGCTGTTACGGATCTTCTATCCTGAGATAAGAGAACTTTGGGAGCATGTTAATCACACTTGTCTGGATCTCGAAATGTTTTGCACCTTCCCCTTCTGGAAATTCAGCATATGATTCATACGTGTCCGGTGCATAGAGTCCCTTCAATGAGGTATCTGGTCCACTCTGCAGATTGACTGTCTCGTCACCCATCTCGACTTCTTCTGTCTGACGACGCTCTTCAATAGATTTTCGTAAATGCCTTAGAGTTCTTTTAATCTTTGGGTCGTATACAACTAACGCAAAATTTGAATTTGAACGCGTCGATCTATCGGACATACACTAAAAACCTCTCTATTTTTTTTTGAATATTTTTTTTCTGAAATAAAGAAAATTAACTAAACTACTTCTAAACTTATCTAAATTATGAACAAAAAGCAAAACTAAAAAATAAAGGCAAAAACCAAGCAAAATTGAAACTCACAAAGGGTCCAGATGCAACTTCAACAACTTTGTCTTTTCCTTTCACGCTCTTCAATTGTACCTGAAAATCACAAAAAAAAATCAACTTTAGCTTTAATCTATAATAACGCAATGAAAATAAACTACTAAAGCTATTGAATAATGCCAAGTCTCTAGCAATGGTGCCAAAAACTTGGTGGGCGTCAGGTGTGTGCAAAATATGTGGTTAAAACGACACCTTAATGATACTTTAGGTTTTACACTTCTGCAAGCGAACAGATCAATTGTAGACAGTTTTGCTAGAGTAGGGGAATATCAATCCCACAGAGACGAGGATTGTTCATTTCAATAGTCCAAAAATACTGAATTATATTGTTTTGAAAAAAGTTTGTTTTTGTGAATTATCTAATGCTAACAAAAATAAAACACAAAGGAATAATAAATAATGGTTGTGATTCAGAGAGAGAGAAAACTAGGGTTTCCTCACTCCACCACTAACCGCATAATATAGTTCAGATTATATATCAATTGCATGAGGACGATCCATTGACTGTGAATCAGGTCTCACTGTGCTAGCAGTTTGACCCCAAAAAGGATTACTCTCAACCGGATCGCGACAACCCATCTGAAGACTAAACTGATTAGTGCATGTCAACTACTAACAGAAAGTAAATTAAAGCATGAAAATAAACTAAAACATGTCTATATCAGTTTGTCAGGGAATGGCTTGTGTCAACCTAGGGTTTCGAGTATTATGACCACTATTGTGTAAAAAATCATAGATTAAGCAACCGAGTTCCAGCCCATAGTGAATAATTGTAATTTTGTAGGATAAATACATTCGAAAGTCTAAGACAAGAATTAATTCAAATATATAAACTTCTATCACGAATAAAAACGGTCTCTCATCTAACACAATCATCATAGTATAGTCACAGTTTCCCCTCTCTACAATTGAATATAAAAATAGAACTACATTACTTGGCTAAGGTTTTGCGAGAAAACCCTAATACATAGTTAGTTGATCATGGCGAAGAGAGACTGCATTGTCGGTGTAGAAACGCTCTCCATAATCTTCTTCTCCGGATCTCTATGTCTTCAATGGTGATTCTATTCTATAGAAGAAAATATGAACTTTGAATGTGAGAACTCTATGAATTAATGTGTGTGAAAATCAGAACCAGAACTCCTCAACTAAACCTAACCCTCTCATATTTATAGACAAGTGAGTGAAACCCTAATGGTTGCCCTTTTATATAATTTCATAATACATGAATAATGTCTCTAAAATCTGATGTAAATATGTGTATAAGGCTGTATCTAGAGGTCTGGAATCACCAATCACTTAAAATATCGAAGCAGGGACAAAACTGGAAAATTCCGAAACAACTTCTACACGTAAAGGGATCGTGTGGCCACAAGGTGGGACCTACACCACTAACATACTCTTGGGCATAGGTTTAGGGTGTAGGGTCCCCCTTTGGCTCTCAAACCAAAGCGTAGCTAAGGTCCAGTCTGCCTCTTTTTGCCTCTGACGATGTAGGGTATCATGCATTTTTGCTGTAGAAACCCGTTTTTTCATATTTGAGCTAGACTGGTCGCATTTGAATTCCGATGCTTTTGGTTGAAGTAATAATGTCTGGAAATGACATTTTTTCCCTTTGGTGAGATAACAATGTCGGGAAATGACCATTTTGCCTTCCGGTAACTCTTCTTTGCTCTGACACACCTCTTGATTCATTTCTCGAGATAGAAACGAACACGAACTCAGTTAATTCACCGAGATTAGCTATGTTTCTTCATTAAGCTCCTGGAACATGCTTACACACACAAACGGGATAAAAATACCAAGTAATGGAATGTAAAGACATAACAAATGCAAGATAAGGGCGAAAAATTATCAATATTGAGCACCTATCACTTACCCACAATACTAGCAAGAATACTTAATGCTTCCTCATTCCAGTAATCAAGAGAAATACAAAATAACTTCAACCAAACAGGCACAGACTTAATAACATCCTTTTGAAGAATTAAACCAGGCCTCCACTTTTGCAAAATTATTAAATGATTGGCAAAGTGCCAAGTATTACCTTCGAGAACAACATCTCTTTGAATGATGGTGCTAAATTTGAATAGAAAGAAATTACTATCCAAACTTTTGGACTCCACATAAACCCTCATTAATCCAGAGTCGTTTAATAATGGATTCTACTGTAAAAAAAGGCAACCTCTCGTCTATGAAATACCCAACCAAACACTGATCCTAATCTCCATTTTGTGCCACTTCTGGAGGAAGAAAAGCCACCGTAGGGTTATCTTTGCTGGACAATAACGGAGTTTCACCTTTCCAGCCTCTACTACCCCATCACCACTCTCCCCTACAATCGCCACAAATCACCCAGACCTAATAAGAGTAGTTCACATGATGTAGTTTTAACCTTATATATATTAATATATTACAAAAATATCATGTAAACCGTGTCAAAAGTCATGGTTTGAATTACTTTTCCCTTCCTTCAATAAAACATTAATAATTGTCGGTGAAAAAAGCATATTGGCACATTAAACACAAATAAATCCCATCCACCCACCTTTACCAATCAGATAAGATATCACCTCTCTCTCTCTCTCTCTCGACGCCATCATCAATGGCGTCTCTCACTCTCACCTTCACTCTTAACCTAGGTTCCAACCACTCCCTAATCTTCGTATGGCAGAGTTTGTCTATCTTCCTCGCCACCATCGCGTACATCCCACTACCGCTCGCCAAATTTGAGAGAGTTGGATCCTCGTAGAAATGAAACAGGTTAGGATTTTTAGTGTTTTTTAAAAATATTATATGAATTTGGGGTTAGGGTATTACTAATTTATTTATGAAATTGAATTGGATGTTAATTGCTAATTTGTGTATGAAATTGGGATTGAGATTTTTAATATTATTAAACTATTCTTGAATTTGGGGTTAGAATGTTTTTGCTTTACTAGTTTATATATGAAATTGGGGTTGGATTTTTAATACAAATTTGCAATTTTTTAGTTTTTTTTTTTGTTTTTAAAAAAAAGTTGCAATTTTTTAAGAAATTGGGGTCGAATTTTTTGCTTCTTTTGGCTTATTAGAATTGTTTAAAATTTTTTGTTTTGATCTTATTAAAATATACCCCCACTCACCTTAAGCTCTAGGTCCGTGCCTGATTATATGAACAAAAAATATTAAACTAAACACTATTTTGATATTGAAGAATAATTTGGTTCATTATATGTAATTAAACTAAACATAAGAAAAGGGCATTGTATTTAACCCTAATATTCCCCCTTTAATATAACTATATATTTTTCTTGGGCCGTGCTAAATTAATGAGGATTTTAGTGTCACTTGTTCGAACTTTTACAGTACCAACATATGATCTTGTTCGTGTCCTTATATTGTTGTTTGTTGATGAAAATGGTTCCCCTTGTAAATGGTAAATGTAAAACTCAGATAAATAATAACCTAACCATATGTTACTCTATAAACTTATACACAAATTTAACCGTATATTAAGTGATCTATAAACTTATACACAAATTTCCGACTAACCTTTTTATTAAAAAGGAAAGAATTGGTACTACTTAATTACCAGTAGAACAATGCTTGAGGCCTCTCTAGGCAGAATAAAATTAATGACGTGATTTAATATTCAATTCTAAAAAATAAAATAAAGTTTAACATAAAACTCACCGGAAAAACAAATAAGATTGATTTCAATTCCTTTCACAAAATTTTGAAAAAGATATATTAATTTTATTAAACGACAATAACGGAAAGACGAATTTCATCTCCTCTCAGGATGACTAAGTATTAGTCGTAAATTTCATATTGATTTTTTGTTTCATATATGAGATGATGCAAATGAAAATATTCATATTTGTTTTATTTCGAAATGAATTATTTTATTTTGGATAACACACTTGTAATTTAAAACAGTGAAAAAACTTGAACAGTTTAACTCAATTGAAAAAGATTTGAAAGAATTAGTGCACCAAAAAGTATTATTTCACATATTTACTTAATCTTACTGTATGCAAACAATTATTTAAGTGTAACGATCGCGGGCATGAGTTGTAATTGATAAATATGGGTCGGACGAAGCTTCAAAAAGTTTCGGTTATAGAAAAAAAAAT
Organism: Cornus suecica; assembly: GCA_963922005.1. Lineage (NCBI taxonomy): Eukaryota > Viridiplantae > Streptophyta > Magnoliopsida > Cornales > Cornaceae > Cornus > Cornus suecica. The sequence continues at coordinate 51,116,518 of OY998240.1, read as the reverse complement.
GTGCAATAAGAAAATGAAATAGATGGAAGTTTGCTCCATAAAGCAGGTGTGTAATAGATTGTTGGTTGAATTACCTAATTAGGAACTCGCCTGTTATATCTTCCACGAGGAAAATGGTTTTACTTTTCTTTCTTTCTTTTTTGCCACTTTCTTGGATAAGGTTCAATTACAAGCAAACTAAATGAACTTTTGGGAAAACATCAAAATGGAGGAAAAACAAGAGATCGTGACCATTTTCAGTTTAATAATATTGTTTAATTATAATAAAGAAATTGCTATGGAAAATCAGCTTCTGATGAGCTTACATTTGTTCAACGGGAAGCTAATGACATTTACTTTGAATGCGATCTCTCTCTCTCAAAATATTATTCCTAAAATTGTGTGTATTGGGTGTGTAATTTAAACATAAGATAAATCAAAATAATTATGAAGCACAAATACTTTATCTGGAAGTGACGTACTTCTGTCGGGCATTCGAATACACGTGCTTGAGATAGACACGTCTCAGACACGTATACGATGAGAGGGACATGGCTGAAGGTGTCCTAAATTCTCAATATATTTGGACACGTCATCGACACGTTTTGGACACTTTAGTGACACATTTTAGTCACCTCGAGAATGTTGAAAGATTAAATATTTAAATTACACATTCTCTAACAGTTTAAGTTTTTAAAACAGTTGGATAGTTAACATGGTCATATGTTCGAACCTTATCGTCACCCAATTAAACACATTACGAACAAATTAGAAGGTAATATGAAACTTTAGAAAACATTAATAGAAAATAGAAAATTTTAAGATCAAAATAAGTAATATCTTTATTATCATGTGAATAAAATGATTAAAATTTATTTATTTTTAATTTATTATGTATATATATATTATTATTTTTTTACTTGTACGTGCCATATGGTAAACTATTTCCTTTAAATTCGTGTCCCATATTTGTATTTCGTAGCAAAATATTATCAAAGTGCATAAAGATATTGGGTATTCCGAGGATAAATTTACCTGATATCTCAATCCAATAACAAAAATGAGTGTAATACACGCATGGATTTTATCACTTGCCAAAATTCTAGGAGATATGTGGGGTCTGTTGATAAGCACCTTGATGTTGCCACGTAGGCATGATTTCTACTAGTGTCAAGATTAATATGTAGATGTGAGAAAATTATTGGTTACCACATGGTTAAGTATAACGTGGTATCTCAATAACAAAATATTATCAAAGTGCATGAAGATATTAGGTATCTCGGGGATAAATCTACCCAATAACTCAATTCAATAACAGAAATGAGTGTAATATACGCATTTATTCTATCACTTGCCAAAGTTCTAAGAGACATGTGGGGTCTTTTGATAAGCACATTGATGTTGCTACGTAAGCATGATTTGTACTAGTGCCAAGTTTAATTATTAGTTTCCACATGGATAAGTATAATGTAGTATCCCAATAGCAAAATATTATCAAAGTGCATGAACATATTTGGTATCCCGAGATAAATCCACCTGGTAACTCAATCCAATAACATAAATGAGTGTAATACACGCATTGATTCTATCACTTGCCAAAGTTCTAAGAAACATGTGCGGTTGTTGATAAACACCACGATGTTGCCACCTGCACATGATTTGTACTAGTGTCAAATTTAACATGTGTATGTGAGAAAATTATTGGTTAAGACATGGATAAGTATGACGTGATATCTCAAACCAATTAAAACAAACCTCACCTGGTACATCAATACAATATTATTTTATTTTAACAGGTTTGAAATACCACGTCATACTTATCAATGTAGTAACAAATAATTTTCTCACATCCGAACTTAAAATTGGTATTAGTACAAATCATGCCTAGGCGACAACATCAAAATACTTATCAACGACCCCACCTGTCCCTTAGAACTTTGGCTCTCGTCATCTCACGCACTTTCGGTCTACTTCTTGGAAGAGACATGCTTACCCTCCGGGTAAGAACATGTCAATGGACTTAGATACTACAAAATTCTTCTTCAGGTGAATAAGAAAAACAAATTCACATTTATATAAGAGCCAGTTTTATCATTTAATTTTTCATTAAGATGGTAACTTTCGGGGCTTCTCAGAGTAAACATTCAAGCATAGTGTTCCCTCCTAGTGCACTCAAAGTAAAGAGCTGTCCCAAAAGCAAAGGGAAGGGCATTCACTTTGATTCTCTTGAACCTTAAGGCCCTGTTTTGTAAACAGGTTTGTTGTCAAAAATATGGTTTTGGTGCCGAAAAATGGTACCAAACCATGTTTGGTAAAATAGTGCCAAAAAATGGTACCGTTATTGTAGCAAACCATGGTGCCAAATTTGTGAAGGATTTTGGAACCATCTTTTTGATGGTTTTGGATGGTGCGGGTACTGTAGCAAACCACTGTAGCAACCTGAATTACTGTAGCACCGAATATAATATTTATATTTTAATATTATAAATTTTAATATTAATATATTATTATATTAATATTAATATATTAATATAATAAAAATATAATAATATATTTTAATATTAATATATATATATATATTAATATTAAAATTTATATTAATATTGATATATTTTAATTTTAATATTAATATTAATATAATAATATATTAATATAATAAAAATATATTAATATATTTTAATATAATAAAAATATAATATATTTTAATATAATAAAAATATATTAATATATTTTAATATTATAAAAATATATTAATATATTTTAATATTATAAATATTAATATTAATATATTAGTATATTAATATATTTTAATTTTAATATTAATATTACTATATTTTAACCCATACCAACTCTACCAAACATGGTTTGGTTTTTCAGCATCATTTTTTCTCACATCAAAATCATCTGCACCAAACATGATTTAGAACCAAAATAAAACCACACCAAACCAAATCCAACCCAACCCAAACCAAAACCAAAAACTAACACCGCACCAAACCGTTACCAAACGCAACCTAAATTCTTGGCTTCATGTCAATACATGCTTGTTATATCCCTGTATACTCGCAGGGTTTGAGAAATATCTTTCGAGTATGCTGGTGATTACTGCTGCAAATAAATTCAGTTGAGTCGAATTTTGGATTGTTCAAATTAGGGGTGTTTAAAAATCCAACAAATTCAAAAAATTCAATTTGTCCAATCCGGTTCGGATATATTGGATTGGACATGTTTTCGAAAATACCATATTTTATAAATCGGTTCTGAATTTAATTTTTGATAAACTGGTTAATCTGGTCCAGTTCGGTATTGTTCATATATATATATTAACAAATTTACATTAATAAAACATCAATAATATATTATTTTAAACTAAATTATAATATATTATATCAATGATATACTATTTTAAACTAAATCATAATATCTTATTTTATACTAAATAATTATCTCTATTTATCCATACAATTATAAAAGTTTAAGTACTTTCTAATATTTCTATACAATAATATATATATATATATATATATATATATTTAAAATATATATTTAAAGAATATCACCAATTTAAAAGTAAAGGCCTTCTAATATTATTATGCATTTATTATCATCTTACAAAAGAAGAATTCATACACAAAATTAAATTTTTTTACCATCTAAGGGCTTTATATTATTTTAAAACGTTCATCACTATTGCAATTTTCAAAAAAAAAAAAAAAAAAAAGACTTTCTATTAGTTTCATGAAATAATCACTATAGTAAATACAAGATAACATAAATATTTATATCTATACTATTATAAAAATGTAAGACCTCTAGAATATTTTTATACATTTATTTCATTAAAAAAACTAAAACTAAAATTTAATTTAATAAAGACTTCAATAACTACATTCAAAGAACTATCATAAGTGCATTAATATATTCTATTATTTCAATGCATGTATTTTATTTTTAAAAAAAAGTATAGTTAAAGTATCTACAACAATTATAAAGGAAGATGAATGGATACCCAAATGTTAATTTTTTTTTAAATTCATAGTTAAATAAATAAACTAAGAATTTATTTTATCTATTTGTATTTCAGTTGTTATTCAATGAAGTTTACTCATAACTAATTTGTTTTGTATTTTATCTATTGCTATCATGGAACATGTAGAACTTTCAAGTTATTTTGTAACCTTTTTCAAGATCCTTCTGCCAAATTTTGTCTCAAAACAATCGGTGGTGTGTATGAAGGATTTCAAGAAGAGAATTTATTACCTACACCTAGGGTTGCAAATGAGCCGAGCCGAGCTAAGCTTTTAAGTGTTTGAGCTCGGCGTGGCTCCCTTAGAGGAGGGCTCGAGCTCGATTAAGTTGTGAAAAACAGAGCTCGAACTCAGTTCGATCAAAGCTTGACTATCGGCTCGACAAGCCGCTTGGCTCTCGGCTCGACAAGCTGCTTTTGCTTGATGCCATTCACAATTAAAGGAAATTATTGAAATTTTTTGAACTAATTTAATTATAATTAATGCCATTAATACTTGACAATTGACAACAATTTATAGAAAGCACTCAAGCACTTTAATTTCTAAAGAGAATAATATATTTATAGGCATAACATATCCATAACTTTCACTACACAAGCGATGTGGGACAAACTTTTCAACAAAACACACCACCTCTTTATAGAGGTATGCAACTACTTCACTGCATCACAAATGAGATAGAGATTAAACCAAACCATACAATTCTATACCCATTTCTCTTGGATACTGATGGATGCATGTGAGGCGAGTAATTTGCTTCAAGTTTTCTTCTCTATCCATCTTTTTGTACAACATTATCTTGTAATTTACTAGTAGTGGGTCTCTTCAAATTTTGCCATATATTTAAAATTTAAAAACTAATTAGTAAAATTATTTTAAAAGTGGTATTATATACACAATACAATATATGCATATATATTTTTTTCACAATATATATATATATATATAATCGAGCTTTTAGCGAGCTTTGTTCATGAACTATATTTGCGAACACGTTCGTGAACATGTTCACAAGCTTTGTTCGCGAACATGTTCACGAGTTTTGTTCGTGAACATTTTCGAGCTGAGCTCACACCTTTTTGAGCTTGGTTCATTTACGAATGGAACCTGAAAAACTTGTTTGAGTTTGGTTCACTTACTAAATAAATAAACGTGAGCCGAGTTATTATCGAGCAGAGCTCGAGTTACTTGTCGAGTGTTTGGTTCGTTTACTGCCCTACCTACACCATTTAGAACTAATATTTGCAATTTAGTATTACTAAAGTAATTTCATGTTTGAATTCGTGAATCCGATCTGAACCAATCCGGATCATCACGGTCCGGTTTGGATTGGATTTGTTGGGCAAACGGACTGATTGGTTGCAAATATTGCTAATCCAGTATTAGTGGTTCGGTTATAAAATATCTTCAATCCGGTCCAATCAGTCCGTGAACACCCCTAGTTCAAATGATAAAAATAGAATTAATATGGTTGTACAAAAGTGCTGCATATTTGAGGAATAAATAACAAAATCTTTACAGAATTAAGAGGGACAATAAAGCTCGGAATTATATTTATATCTCGACTTTGCTATTATATATTGCTATGAAAATTCAAATTCATATACTTTTATTTTCACTCATATCTTACTGGACTACAAGAGAGACTAAACAGTCCCACTACCCATAAAAATAAAATGGATCAATTGTTATAATACAAGTGCTGGTCAGATTGCTCACAACGATGTATTTTATCAACGAACAAAGCACATTGAGATTAATCATAACTTTGTTCATCCAGATACTTTGTAATTACCAACAGTTACTTCACAGGATTCAAAAACAGGTTTATTCACCAAAATATTTCCACCAAAATGTTTTTACGAGCTAACTTACAAATTCAATATGATTTCATATCATCTACCATGTATATATATATAGGAGAAAAGTAGTGGAGAGCAATCCAAAACTCTACAGGGTAGGTTAGGAAGGCGTGACGGTGATAGATATATACCTCAACTCAAGTATTCATTAACATACCCTATCCTAGATGAGTTTAATCCAAGTGTACACTAATACTCCCTCAGAATCAAATTGGATGATATGAAGTCATCTTGAATTTGTAGATAAGATTTCGAAAACAGTCTAGTGAAAAAGTTTTTTTGGTGCTATGAGATTTTATGAAGTGACATGTCAGAAAAACAAAGTACTCTAAGAAGATGACAACAAACAAAGTGAGAATCAATCCATATGTATTTTACATTTATGGAATAGATCGTTGTGAGCATTTGGGTGACACTTCTGCAATCGAAATCCAGAGCACTTAGGAGGCTAAGATGGAATGATTAGAGAACAAGTGATCCAGACTATATTATAGTACGTAGATGGCATGAGAAGAGGAGTCGAGAGCCAGGCAAGGCTATACAGGAAGGGCTGATCTTGAAATTCAGAAAATACGTATTGGCCCTAGACCAGATCAAGTGCCAAACCCTTTATACGTAAGATTTCATGCACTTAAAAAATTTTAAATGTAAAACAAAAAAAATAAAAAATAAAAATATAGGAACAAATTAAATACAATAATAGAAAAAGTAAATTATAATTACATCCTTCGAGATATGATATATTACACCCGCACTCCTATTATTTGGATAATTACAGGTAGACCCCCTTAAGTTTGTAAGATATAACAAATACCCCTTAGTTATCACTTTTTTAGAGTGAAATGCTTAAAATACCCTCAACTAGATGCAAAGATGTTTAAGTCCATGAAAATAACTATGGTTAGATAAGTCATTTCACTGCTAGAGGGTGTGAAATTATAATTATCCAAATAATAAAGGGGGCATGTGTAATATATCATATCACGAGGGGTGTAATCATAATTTACCTTAATAATAATAATAATAATAAAACAATTTTCATCTTGGTGTTGTAGTGAAAAATTGTAATTGTTGTGCGAGTGTTGCAATCACGAAAGTCTTAATTGTAGAGTTGCTAAAGTTATGCGAGTGCGACAAAGATCTTCTAGTTCTAATAAGAATATAATCGTTTGATTTGGATTAGACTTTAGTTTCATTGTGTTAAAAATTTGAAATTGTGCTATTTTGTTTTTTGAGTCTATAGTAATAGATGAAATATAAAAGTTTGGGGTCCTAAATTATAAAATTGAATTAGGATTTAATATGAATTGGGTCGGATGTTTCGCGATTCGATCCAAAAACTTAAGCCAAAGCTTAACATGCACCCATTATGTACCTATGTCACACAGGCGGATGCCGGACTCAATCCAGGGACAGTCACCCAGGCGAGTGGGTCGAATGATTCGATATTCGACCAAAAAACTTAAACTGATATATAGGTAAAGCTAATATCCACTTATTATATACCCATTCACTTTTTTATTTAAATCCAATATGGAACAAAATCTCTAACAACCCCGTAGGTGGCCTTGGCCGAGGGCGGAGCCTGTAATCAGGAAAGCTGAGGTCGGTTCAACCCCTATTAGAATTTCAACTTCTATTTTACATTAACATAGATGGCCTCACTTCCGTATCGGTGACCCATTAGAGTAAAGAAACATTCGCAAGAATAACCTTTTATTTTAAATGCAGTTGAAAGAAATGAACATTTTTTTTTCTTTTTTTGTGGATGGGAAGAGAAGTTACTAGTAGGATTTGGTTCTATGGTCATAAAGGTGTTGATATTGTTTTTAGAGATGACAGACTACCCATATCATATCCATATAAAATATTGTACAACTTTATAGATCATGATACCGGAACCATGTTCTTTGGAGAGGTAGTCCTTTTATTAAAAAAATCAAGTTGGTGTGTAGAATAATTTTTAGAATGATGGAATTTTAGGGTTAGCATGTGACTCCACCACGGGGTCCTAAACTGGGGGAAAAAATCCTCAAACTGGGGTAGGCCTTTCATTCTCCCAAAAACTGGGATAAGAAAGTGAGGTTTGTTGATTATAGATGCACTACTACTTATTTTTATGATTTTTTTAGATTCTATTATTAAAAAATATGTGCGTCTTGCCTTTATTATAACATGAATTATCTGAAATACCTTTAAAATAATTCTTAAAAAAACAAAATTACAAAAATTACAAAAACATAAATTGTGTTTATAAAAAATATATTTAAGAAAATCATCAACAAAACAATTACATTGTTTTTCAAAAATATTAAAATTATTTTGAAAAAAAAAAGCGTATTTTTTTTTTAAATATATTTTTATTTATTTAACATTTGATTAAAAAAAATAATCCAGTTTAGTTTTTTTTGAAAAAATAAAAATAAATTATAAAAAAAAAAAAAAAAAACTGAAAATATGTTTATAAAAAATATATTTAATAAAATCATCAACAAAAGAATTACAATTTTATTGTCAAAAATAATATAAAAAAAATAACATATTTTTTTAAAAAAAAATTATTTTTATTTATTTACTTATGATTAAAAAAAATTAAGCCGGTTTCTTTTAAAATTTTATTTTTATGTAAGTATTTTGTTTCTTTATCATTTTATTATACTATATTTATTATTAATTCAATATTTGTTATTTTTATTAGATCAGAGGAGTACTTTATGGATTTTATATTACTTTAAAGTATAATGGGGTAAGTTGCAACATTTTGGAAACATAATGGATTTATACGTACATTTTGTAACAAATGGGGATTTTGCGCACCTAGTATTAAACTACATGAGGTTTTTCGCAAATAACCCTAAAATTATTTATGAGAAAATTATTGGTTATCTCAATGATAAGTTTGATATGGTATCTTAAATCAACTAATATAAGTGGTGTCTATCACGCGCAAGTGATAGAATTTCAGTGTATATTACACTTTTTTTTACTATTGCTTTGGGATATCTCATGAATTTATCTCCAAAACACCTAATTTCTTCCACACAATGACTAGGGACGGCAATGGGGCGGGTACAAAACAGGTTTGTCTATATACCATACCCTTCACGGGTTTGTCGCGGGTTGTCTTTTCATAAACCATACCCGCCCCATTAGCAATTTATTATACATGTGCCCGCCCCGTCCCGCCCTATTAATACTTAATTCTCAGTGTCACCTTCATCATCGACAAAAGAGTTTTGCACACAAAAAATAAAAAATAAAACTATATGGGCCCGTTTACGAACCGTTTTTGTTTACTGGGAAAGCAGAATTATGATTTTGATTCCAATAGAAGAAACAAAAACTAAAATCATGTTTACTAATTATTGATTATTTAAAAAAAAAAAAAACAGAAAGTATGTTTGTTAATAATATGTTCAACAAAATCTTCAACAAAAAAACTTACAATTTTTCTTTTTCAAAAATATTAAAACAATTTTGGAAAAAAAATTAAGCTAGTTTTTTCCATATTTTATTTTTATTTATGTATTATTTAATTTATTAATTATATTTGTTTATTTATTTTATTTTATTTATCAATTGTATTTTTTCTCAATTTTTTATTTTATTTATTTTTTATTAATTTATTATTTTTTATTAATTATCTATTCATTTTATTTTATTTCTTATTATATTTATTTATATATTATTTTTTTATTTTATTAATTATTTTATTTTATTAAAATAATATTTTATATAATTATTCATTTTTATTTATTATATTTATTAATTTAATTTATTTATTATTATAATTTATTTATTATTCATTTTACTATACTTTATTTATTATTGATTTAATATTTCTTATGCTTTTACTATTGATGATTAGGGTCAGTAAGAGGAACAATATGAAAATGCAATTGTCTTGTTACTTCCTCTTTCCTTTGTAATGAGAGGAAACATTTTCGCAATTCAGAAAGCAGAAGCAAATTAAGAAATGTATTTTTATTTTTATTTTCAAATTTCAAGAAGTAAAAGTAGGAAACATGAAGCAAAAACAGTTCGTAAACGAGCCTACTTTCATTTAGGATTACTTTCAAATCATCCAACAATTGAAATCTCTCTTTATTTCTATTTTATTTGTATATACTAGGCAACTCGTTTCTTCTTGATCTTAGATATCGAGCCTAATGAAAAAAGAATGAGTAATAACTAAAAAAGTATTTAGGATTCATAAAAAAAATAAGATAAAATTAAATGTAAACGGGGTGGAGCAGGTTATAGCGGGTATTTAACAAAACCCATACTCGCCCCATAACCCGTGACGAATTCAATTTCTTAGACATATAGCGGTTTATAAAGTTGTATCACGAATAAAAACGGTCTCTCATCTAAATAATCATCACAATATAGTCACAGTTTCCCCTCTCTACAATTGAATATAAAATCAGAACTACATTACTTTGCTAGGGTTTTGCGAGAAAACCCTAGATACCGAATTAGTTGATCATGACTGAGAAAATCTGCATTGTCGGTGTAGAAACACTCTCCATGGTCTTCTTCTCCGGATCTCTAGGTTTTCAATGATGGTTCTCTTAAATGGAAGAACACTATGAATGAGCGTGCATGAACCAGCCTCCAAAAACTATATTAAAACTAGAACTAAAAACAGAACTCTAAACTAAACCTAACCCTCTAGTATTTATAGACAAGTAAAGAAAACCCTAATGGTTGCCCTTTTCTGTAATTTCATAATACATGAATAATCTCCTAAAATCATATATAAATATGTGTATAACACTGTATGTAAGGTCTGGAATCACCGATCACTTGAAATATCGAAGTAGGGACAAAACTGGAAAATTCTGAAATAACTCCGAAACAACTTCAGCATGTTGAGGGATCACGTTACCACAAGGTGGGACCTACACTCCTGACCTATGCTTGGGCATAGGTCTAGGGCGTAGGGTCCAAAACCACAACGTAGCTTAAGAGCGTAGGTTGGGTCCAATCTTCCCTTTTTCTCTCTAATGACGTAGGGTATAATGCATTTTTGCTGTAAAAACTCGTTTTTTCATATTTGAGCTAGACTGGTCAGCTTTGACTCCCGATATTTTTTGATGAAGTAATAATGTCTGAAAATGACATTTTTTCCCTTCGGTCCAATAATGATGTTGGAAAATGACAATTTTGCCCTCTGATAGCTCTTTTTCGCTCTGACGCACCTCTTGATTCATTTCTCGAGATAGAAATGAACACGAACTCAGTTAATTCACCGAGATTAACTATGTTTCTTCATTAAGCTCCTGAAACATGCTTACACACACAAACGAGATAAAAATACCAAGAAACAAAATGTAAAAACATAACAAACGCAAGATAGGGTGAAAAATGACCAATATTGAGCACATATCACACCCCCAAACTTACATATTGGTAGTCCCTTAGGAATAAACTCAGAGAAAACTATCTGTGATGATTTTTATTCTATCTAACCTATACTAATCTAATCTAATCCCTTACTTTCGTGAGGGTCAATGATTACACTTAACATGTGTAACAAGCCTTTTAAGCATAATGTGATCTCTTGCACTTGTTCGATTATTAGGCCGAAGTTTGGCCGCAACAACACAGTCCAAATAAAGTAGATCCGACTTCAACCACCAATTATCACACGTTTTTCCCCCGGATCTGAAACTGCGCACAATTCCCGCACCATAGCTTCATCCTTATGTGGCCACACTATCGGATGCTCTTTCAATATTCCTTATAAGTTTGTCGGAGTACCGATTGGTATATTCCATGCATTGGCAATACTTCTTCCAATCACAACAGGAGCACTCCACTGAGTCACTTTAGCCATTTTCACCTCAAATCCTGGCGGTCCCAAAACTATCATATTTTCATAGAATTTTCGGACCAAACCCGAATACACCTTTTTGCCCGCCGATTTTTCTAAACTCTTCAATCCTCATTCTCTGAGGATTTTCCGTCCGGGTGCAACTAAAACTCAATTTATCCTCTCCGGAAAAAATATCTCCTCAAATTGCAACCGATACTGCAAAAATGACTTTGGTGTGGTTCGGTTTCCCTTCCGACTCGTAGCTTCGTTATTCGTGCTCTTCATGACCACATGTAGTTCTGTCTCCTCTATGAACTATTTCGGGTCAGAATAATCTTCATTAGCATTATCCATACTAACCCTCCTCGAAATAGAAAGAATAAAAGAAGAATAGAAGAAGAATACCAAATCTAATGCTCACTCTTTGAGAATTGTGAATTATGAATTGTGTCTACCCTATGGATGTAATTATAGATGAATGGAGTAGAATTAGAAGACAAAAAGGATTTAAAACCCTTAATTGATGCAATAACTAATCCAACTTCTATTTGCAGTCTTCTTGTCAGATTAGGATTACTCTAAAAATTATACATAAATTCTACACAAATTCCTAAAAATAACTTAAACAAATCTAAATACAAGTATAAGTTCAAATCAGGCCAAAACATCCCAAAAGGGGAAGAATGTTTCAATTTTTCTAGTCCAGCCACGAACTACCTTACGCTTGGGCGTAGGGTTGGGCTAAATATATATATATATATATATGTTTTCAAATCATGACACGTTTTCTAATAACCAACGCACCCCCAAACTTAAACGCACACATGTTCTCATAGTGGGAAAATAAAATCACACATACTCAATATAATAAACATAGTAAGGCATGCATATCAGTAAAAGCGGTCAAAACTGTCATTTTATATAAAAGCAGAAATATCATAAACAGTTAGAAATGATCATTCAAGTAGTCACAAAAGATCGAACACTGACTCTCTGCTCGACAACTGATCTCTACTGTGGACAACTAAAATAAGAAAATCTAAAAATAAAATAAAATAAACAAAACTAAACTACAACTACAAAGCATCATCCGGAGGTGGTTGTGGTGGTGGAACGGTCACTCCCATATGTCACATCATAATATCCCGCCGATCCATCATCTCATGGTGCTCACGTTGTCGGGCCTGCCTCTCCTCTGTAAATGCGCGCTCCAATCCCTCAATACGTCCAATCAACTGGTTGTACTGAGTCTGAATCATCATAACAGCACCCCCAGCCGGGGCCTGTGTTGGATCATCTCCTAAAGAAAACTCCTCAGCCTGTGGCACCTCCACTTTAGGCATCTCATCCTTAGTCTGTGGCACCTCCACATCATCCTCCTGTGCACCTGGCAGTAAAACTCCTCTGAATCTGCGCCGGTGAGGATATGTCGTTGGACCCTTCTTAATCCACCATTTGTTCCACGCTCCCTTTCCATACATAACTAGTGGTGCTAACTTATCCTCAGCATCCATATGTAATCCCTGATCAAATATCAACTTCATTAGAAGGCAGGGAAGAACCATCTGAAACTTGGTAGTCCCGACCTTGTTCTCCCGACGCAAGTGAATATAATGCCGGAATAAAGTCTGCCAAAGGGCGTGTGGAATAGAGTACCAGTGACCAAACTCTAAAGTATAGTGCAACACCGGAAATGGTGGGTAGCACATGGTCTGATGGCTATATGGTAACACATTGGACCGGACTATCACATCCCAGAGCCCCAACATCGGATGATAGTTAGACTTCTTGGTCCCATTACGCCTATTGTCTGCCCACTGCCCCTCAGTCTGTAATCTCACCATATCATAAATTGGCGGAAGTGGGTCTGGCATAGGTGGGAACCGCTCCTCTAGCTCTGCAGGGCACTCATGTGGAATACCTCACGTAGAAGCCATACTCTCGGGAGTAATCTCAAACTCCCACCCCTGCACCATTGTCACTAGCCGAGTCCCTCTGCTGTAATGCCTCATATGAAGCCAGAACTCGCTAATCATGTCAGCGCAAATGTGTGGTGTAGCTGGGGCTAGGATCGGCAATAATCTGTTTTCCCTCAGTGCGCCTATGGTCCAATGTGGAACTGGCTCTATCCGCTCAAGTGGCATAATAGCAAAAGTGTGCTCTTGTCGGAACCCCTTCTTCAAAGCCTGGGTCATCAACGTCTCCTTGGAGACGGTGGAATGCTTCCATCTATAAGAAACGAGGACACCCTCATCACCATCAACTGTCGGCTCAGGATACGGTACCTCACCATGCTCAGCATTCTCTAACTCTACCGGCCCATCCTCACTATCACCACTCTCAAAAGTCTACTCATCGGATGTCTCCGACTCATGTGGTAGTGGCGATGGCTCGGGGACTGGAGACTGTGCCCGGGGTTGTGATGATTCCCTCGGTGCAGCAGGAGGAACTGTTATCCAACCTTATCTCAAATCAAGCTCAATGCCCTCTGTAGGTGTAATCGGCCTCTCAGTCTCCTCATCGGACGAATCCGGCGCAACATACCCCGGTCTTGGCGCCCAAGTACTATAATGTATAGGCCGCGTACTCTCCAAGGTCGGTGACTATGATCTGTCTCTCTACACTACCGTCCCCGACGTAGATGCTCCCTCAGCCGCCTTCCTCGCTCCTTTTACACGAGTCATTCCTACAGAATTCGGATTTTTACGAAAATGAGTGAAAATTGTCTGGACACTGTATCAAACTCAAACTAGATCTAAAGTATTCAAATATATTTAATTAAACAATACCTCATCTCAAAAATTCGATATTCAACCCGTATCTGAAGCCGGAAACCCAACTTTTTTAAAATGGATTAAAACATGATTTCGATCTATCACGTTCGTCAATACTAGTTTAGAATAGTTATATTAAGTAATCGAAACCAAAAGAATGGATCAAAACTTACTGAATCGCGAGAAGCGGCAAATTCCCAACAATTGGAATCTGGAGACTTTACGAATTCTTCACGTGAATCCGTACACACCGAGCACTAATCTGATGATCCTCCACTTAGGAATGATTAGAAATATTGATATTCGGCTTTAGGAACAAACGGGAGTCGATTTAGTGGAAAGGAGAGAGAGAAAAGTGAATTTTAAAATAAAAGGTCGTGGGACTGTATATATACAGTCTCGTGACCTACGCTTGGGCGTAGGTGACAAGGATGAATTTCTGGCTTCGGCTATTTTTTTGGTCGTTCTCTATTCTCAAACAATCGAACCTCCCCTATACATACCTATTGACTTCGATTCGTCAAAATTTGGCACTTTGTGAACGAAAATACCCCTCCGAATGATGATGACTATTTCGGGCTCAATCTTAAAATTTTTACAAAAACTGAATTAAACTACTATTTTACAAATACAAACTAAGATCAAAAGCTACTCTTTATCACTTAGTACCAATATTTAACGTCATTGGCTCGACGTTGCCGCCTCTCAGTACTCAGGATCAAAATTATCTGACACTGGTGTCGGTTCTGTTAAATCAAATGTCTCAACAACACTCTCTATATAATGCACAACTTCTATATAATTCTTCAAACACTGACCATTCACAACAAATCGCTTTCTCTTGTTAGGGTCGTCAAGTTCCACCGCTCTATGGGGGTAAACCTTGGTAATTCAGTACGGCCCGTCCCATCTTGACTAGAGCTTACCAAGAAGTAATTTGAGTCTTGAATTGAACAACCACACATTCTGGTCGACCTCAAAGATTTTATTCCTGATATATCTATCATGGAATGCTTTTGTTTGGGCTTTATATATTCTATAATTCTCATATGCGTTGTTCCTCAACTCCTTAAGCTATGCGAGTTGGAGTTTCCTCTGAGCACCCGATCTTTTGATATCAAAATTCAATCTTCTGATCGCCTAATATGCTCTATGCTCGAGTTCCACAGGGAGATGACATGCCTTACCATAGACCAATCTGTATGGTGACATACCAATCGATGTCTTATAAGCGATCATGTATGCCCACAGTGCATCATTTAGCCTTCTCGGCCAATTCTTCAAATCAGGATCCACCATCTTTTCAATAATGTCTTGATCTCCCTGTTTGAAACCTCCACTTGACCACTCGTCTATGGTTGATAGGGTGTTCCAATTCTATGAGTGACACCATACTTCTTGCACAAGGCCGGAAGAAACTGGTTGTTAAAGTGGCTGCCGCCGTCACTGATCAACACTCGTGGCATACCAAATCTAGAAAAGATATTGGATTTAATAAACTCCTCAACCACAATGTGATTCGCATGCGACGTGGCAATAGGCTCTACCCATTAAGAAACGTAATCAACTCCCACTAATATGTATTATTTATCGCCGACCTTTGGAAATGGTCCCATGAAGTCAATGCCCCAGACATCAAACAACTCAACCACCAAAATAGGATTCAGTGGCATCATGTCTCGTCGAGATATGGATCCCAACTTCTGACATCTCAGAAAATATTTACAAAACTCGAACGCATACTTGAATATGGTGGGCCAATAAAAACCGTTCTGTAGGACTTTGTGAGCTATCTTCTTAGCACCAAAATGCCCTCCACACTCTAGCGTATGACAGAATGTCAGTATGCCTTGAACTTCACTTTCTGGAACACATTTACGAATTATCTGATCCGGGTAATATTTGTATAGTCGCAGATTATCCCAGATATAAAATTTATTTGGCTGAAGAAACTATCCTTCTCGTGTTTAGACCATCCATTAGGAATTCTACTTGTGGCTTTATAGTTGACAATATCTGCATACCACCATACCGGTTCCATAACAGCCATACTGAACAGATATTCATCCGGGAACTCATCCTTAAGAGGAGTGTCGTCCTTTGTGGATTCAATGACAATTCTTGACAAATGATCAACTACAACATTCTCCGTACCCTTCTTATCTTTGATCTCCAAATCAAATTCTTGTAGCAACAAAATCCATCGAATCAGTCTGGGCTTGGAGTCTTTCTTGGTTATTAAATACCTTAGTGCGGCAAGATCTGAGTACACGACCACCTTGGTTCCCAACAAATATGACCTCAATTTGTCCAAGGTGAACACCACTGCCAGCAACTCCTTTTCGGTAGTTGTGTAGTTCATCTGAGCTTCGTTCAGAGTTCTACTGGCATAATAAATCACATATGACAACTTATCTTTTCTCTGCCCTAGCACAACTCCAACTGCATAATCTGAAGCGTCACACATCAGCTCGAACGGTAAAGACTAGTCCGTTGTATAGATAATTGGGGCATATGAGAGTTTAGCACGCAATTCCTCAAAGGTATGAAGACATTCTTCGTCAAAGACAAAGACTACATCTTTAGCCAGTAAATTGCATAATGGTCGGGCGATTTTACTAAAATCTTTGATAAACCTTCTATAAAACCCGGCATGGCCCAGAAAATAGCGTATCTACTTTACAGATGTGGGATTAGGTAATTTTGAAATCAGCTCAACTTTTACTTTATCGACCTCAATCCCCTGCTTTGATATAATGTGGCCAAGTATTATTCCCTCTTGAACCATAAAATGGTTATTCTCCCAACTAAGAATTAAATTGGTCTCTTTACACCTTTCAAGTACTAGTGTCAAATGCCTCAAAAAGTCTTCAAAGGGTGCCCCAAAGACTGAGAAGTCATCCATGAACACTTCCAAAAACGTTTCTACCATATCAGAGAAGATAGACATCATACACATTTGGAATGTTGTTGGCACATTACACAAACCAAAAGGTATCCATCTGTATGCAAATGTGTTATATGGACAAGTGAATGTGGTTTTCTCCTGATCTGCAGGATCAATTGCCATTTGATTATAGCCAGAATATCCATCCAAAAAGCAGTTGTAGTTCTGTCCAGCTAGTCTTTCTAGGATTTGATCGATGAAGGGTAATGGAAAATGATCATTCCTGGTGTTAGAGTTGAGCTTTCTGTAGTCGATACACACACGCCAACCCGTAGTCGTGCATTAAGGAATTAGCTCACCCTTTTCATTGGGTAACACTGTGATTCCTGACTTATTCGGAACCACTTGAGTTGGGCTTACCCACTTACTATCAGAGATCGGGTAGATGATTCCCGCATCTAGCAACTTTATTACTTCCTTTCTTACTACCTCCATCATGTTCCGATTCAATCATCGCTGCATCTCCCTTGACAGTTTTGCCTCATCTTCCAAATAAATCCAATGCATGCAAATTGATGGATCAATCTCTTTCAAATCAGCGACACTCCACCCAATTGCTTCTTTATTCTTGCTCAAGACCTCAATCAGGAAGAGTTTTGTCGGGTCCCAAGAAAACATACTTCAGCTTCTTTGGTAACTCCTTTAGTTCTAAAACAGGCGGAGTTGTAAGTGATGGAACTTGGGGAGTACTTGAGACTATTGGGAGTGGTTCCACTAGCTTTTGCTTCCAAGGTTGCGCGTATAACACAGTCTCAATTTTAACCAACTCCTTGTTCTGCCATTCCATATACGTATCCCAATCTTTGATTTCTTAATTAGGCACTTCATTTGCCAGAAATTCTTCAAGCTCGTCTTTCTCCAGAATTTGAGTCACAAAATCATGTATAATATCATCTAGGTCATCGCACTCATCTATCTGGAAACAGTCCATAGACTCAGGTAATTAATGGCTTCCCTCAAACACATTTATCCTGACTTTCATGTTTCTAAAGCTCATATCCATGGCTCCGGTTTGGCAATTTATGCATGCATTTGTCGTGGCCAGAAATGGTCTGCCTAAGATCACCGGGATGTGTTTTTTCGAGTCCGAGACAGGTTCCGTCTCCAGGATTACAAAATCAACTAGGAAGTAAAACTTGCCCACTTGAACTATGATGTCTTCCAAAATTCCTTTTGCCTGCTTGACAGATTGATCGACAAACTGCGATACAACCTCTGTGGGACTGAGCTCTCCCAACCCTAGCTGTTTATAGACTGAATAAGGAAGCAAGTTAATACTTGCACCTAGATCAAGAAGGGCTCTACTAATTTCCTAGTCACCGATAACACAAGAAATAGGGGGAGCACTAGGATCTTTCCTCTTTGGTGGAGTATTGATTAACAGTAGTGAACTCACTTGCTCAGTCAAGAGTATTTTCTTTGGATTCTTCATTCTGCTTTTCCTCTTCTGTGTACAGAGATCTTTGAAAAATTTAGCATAAGGTGGGATTTGGGCAATCACGTCTAAGAGCGGCAGATTAATCTTGACTTGTCAAAATGTATCCAACATATTAGATTCTTTCATCTTCTCATACTTAGCCAGTTCTCTAAGACATTGAGGAAATGGTGGTGCCTCCTCATAGTTTGCCCTATCTGGCTCATCTAGCAATGTCTCATCGACACTCTTATCTACTAGCAGTTTATCTGTCTCAACTTCAGCCTCTCTACTCTCAACCTCTTTCTGATGTGCTTTTTCCGCTTCCTTCCTTTGAGCTTGCTCAACTTATTTTCTTCTACGCAACCTCAATGCCACTGGATTTTTCATATCATGATTAACCTCAAATGCATTTTCTGATCTTCTATCTAGTTCACCCTTAAACCTCAAATCAAATTCATACTGAAGGGCATTTTCACTGATGTTGTCAAACATCTCTAAAAGCTCTCTTGCGAGTTTCAAGGTAAATTGGCCCTGTATAAAGGCATATATAAGATTTTTATGCTTTTCACCTAGACCCGTGTAGAAATTTCTAGCAACATCTAGATCAGAAAACCTATAGTGGGGACATTTACACAAAATCTCATTGTACCTCTCCCATGCATCATGAATTCTTAATCGCTTAAGAATTCCTGCTTAAGTGTTTCCCAGTCAAGTTTAGTTGCTTGAGTTAATTTAATGTACCATCATTTTGTTTTGTCTTTTAAAGACCATGGGAACAGACGCACTCTTGGATCATTTTTTGATAAACCATCATAGCTAACGATTGATGCTACCTCTAAGAATTCATTGACATGTTGATACGGATCTTCTATCCTGAGACGGGAGAATTTTGGGAGCATGTTGATCACACTCGTCTTATTCTCGAAATGCTTTGCACCTTCCTCTTTTGGAAATTTACCATACGATTCATACGCGTTCGGTGCATAGAATCCCTTCAATGAGGTGTCTGGTCCACTCCGTGGATTGACTCTTTCATCACCCATCTTGACTTCTTCGATCTGACGACACTCTTCAATAGCTTTTCGTAAACGCCTTAAAGTTCTTTCGATCTCCGGGTCATATACAATTAATGCAGAATTTGAATTTAAATGCGTCGATCACAATTTGAATTCAAAATTTAGGGTTTTCGTAAACCCTAAATTTTATTTTTTTTCAAAATTTCTCTTTTTTTTATTTTTTGAAATAAAGCAAATTAACTAAACTAATCTAAACTATGAACAAAAAGCAAAGCTAAAAATAAAATGCAAAAACCAAGCAAAATTGAAACTCATAAAGGGTCCAGACACAACTTCAGCAGCTTTGTCTTTTCCTTTCATTCTCTTCAACTATACCTGAAAATCACACAAAAATTTTAACTTTAGCTTTAATCTACAATAACACAATGCAAATAAACTACTATTGCTATTGAACAATGCCAAGTCTCCCGCATAGTCTAAAAATACTAAATTATATTTTTCCAAAAACAGTTTGTTTTTGTGAATTATCTAATACAAATGAAAATAAAACAGAAAAAAATAATAAATAATGGTTGTGATTCAGAGGGAGAGAAAACTAGGGTTTGTTCACTCCACCACTAACCACATAATATAGTCCAAATTCTATTTCAATTATATGATGGCAATCCATTGACTATGAATCAGGTCGCACCGCGCCAACAGTTTGACCCCAAAAAGGATTACTCTCAACCGGATCGCGACAACCCATCTCAAGACTAAACTGATTAGTGCATGCCAACTACTAACATAAAAGTAAATTGAAGCAGTAAATTAAAGCATGAAAATAAACTAAGGCATGTCTATATCAGTTTGTCAGGACATGGCTTGTGTTAACCTAGGGTTTTGAGTTTTATGACCACCATTGTGTAGAAAATCACAGATTAAGCATCCGAGTTCCAGCCCATAGTGAATAATTGTGATTATGAAAGATAAATATATTCAGAAAGTCTAAGACAAGAATCAATTCAAATATATAAACTAGTATCACGAATAAAACCGGTATCTCATCTAACACAATCATCACAGTATAGTCAAATTTTTCCCTCTCTACAATTGAATATAAAATCATAACTATATTACTCTGCTAGGGTTTTACGAGAAAACCCTAGATACCGAATTAGTTGATCATGGCTGAGAGAATCTGCATTGTCGGTGTAGAAACACTCTCCATGACCTTCTTCTCTGGATCTCTAGGTTTTCAATGATGGTTTTCTTCAATGGAAGAACTCTATGAATGAGCGTGCATGAACCAGCCTCCAAAAACTATTTTAAAACTAGAACTAGAAACAGAACTCTAAACTAAACCTAACCCTCTAGTATTTATAGACAAGTGAGGGAAACCCTAGTGGTTTCCCTTTTTTAGGGTTTCCCTTTTCTGTAATTTCATAATACATGAATAATCTCCTAAAATCATATATAAATATGTGTATAATCCTGTATGTATAGGTCTGGAATCACCGATCACTTGAAATATCGAAGTAGGGACAAAACTGGAAAATTCTGAAACAACTCCGAAACAACTTCTGCATGTCGAGGGATCACATGACCACAAGGTGAGACTTATGCTCCTGACATACACTTGGGCGTAGGTCTAGGGCATAGGGTCCAAAACCACAGTGTAGCTTAAGAGCGTAGGTTGGGTCCAATCTGCTATTTGTTTCTTTGACGACGTAGGGTATATTGCATTTTTGCTATAAAAACTCGTCTTTTCATATTTGAGCTAGACTGGTCACCTTTGAGTCTCGATGCTTTTTGGTGAAGTAATAATGTCTGAAAATGACATTTTTTCCCTTCGGTGCAATAACGATGTCGGGAAATGACCATTTTTCCCTCTGGTAGCTCTTTTTCGCTCTAACGCACCTCTTGATTCCTTTCTCGAGATAAAAACGAACACGAGCTCCGTTAATTCACCGAGATTAGCTCTGTTTCTTCATTAAGCTCCTGAAACAGGCTTACACACACAAACGAGATAAAAATACCAAGTAACAGAATGTAAAAACATAACAAACGCAAGATAGGGGCATAAAATGACCAATATTAAGCGCCTATCATTATATTCTTTCATTCCATTATTTGGTATTTTTATTGGATTTTCGTGTTAAGACATGTTTCAGGAGCTTAATGAAGAAATTGAGCTAACTTCGGTGAGTTAACTGAAGAGTATATTCTTTCTATCTAAGAGGGGAGTCAAAGAGACAGTCTGAGACAAAAATAACTCCCAGAAGGCAAAAACGGCATTTCCAGAAGCCGTCATCTTTAGCAAAAAGTATCATGAGTTCGAGACGAACGTTTTAGTACATTTACGGAGAAAAGTGATTTTCCACAAAATACCTATGCTTCCAGTTTCAAAAAGTGGTTGGAAAACACATTTCTACGCTTGGAGGTATGCTTGGGACCTATGTTTGAAGTGTAGGCTTGGTACACTTGAAGCGTAGGACCCATATGCTTGTAGCGTAGGTGCGACAACATTTTGGTGATTTTTTGTGGATTTTTCCTGTTTCACCCCCGGCTTAATTGGAAGATGTGTCTACGACTACAGACCTCTATATACATGTATATACGCTTATATATATGAAAAGTTAGGTTTTGCATGATTTTTAGTGTGAAAAGACCGAAAAGGGGTTCTTTAGGCTATTGCCTAAATATACATGACCATACATCAGAGTTAGGGAGTTCTGTTGAGTTGGAGAGTTCATATGTGAGTTTTTGGAGGTTGTTCATTCATTCATTCTTGCTGTTGTTGAGAGCCATATCCAAACCTAGAGATCCATAGAAGAAGACTATAGAGAGCGTTTCTACATCAATGATGCAGTCACTATCTTCCATGGCCAACTAACTCGGTATCTAGGGTTTTCTAGCAAAACCCTAGCCAAGTAATGTAGTTATTTCATTGTTTTCAACTGTAAAGAGGGGAAAATGTTGACCATACTGTGATGATTGTAGTAGTTAAGAGAACGTACTGATTTGTAATATAAAATTATATGTTTGTTCTAAATTTTTGTCTTAGATGGAATGAATATATTATTTCCTCAACGTAGGAGACGAAGAAGAGCAAAGGAAAGAAGTTGAAAGGAAAGAGGATGATAGAGTGCTAAAAGACCAACCATCAGTAGGATACGATATCGATCAGACACTACATGAGAAGCCAGACAGGGCAAGCTACATGGAGGCAGCGCCATTTCCTCAACGTCTTAGAAAGCTGGCCAAGTACGAAAAGTTGAAAGAATCTGATATGTTGGAAACATTCTGATAAATCAATATTAATTTATCTCTCTTAAATGTAATCGCCCAAATACCGCCTTACGCTAAGGTTTTCAAGGATCTTTGCACCCAAAAGCGAAGAATCCAAGAAAAATACTCTTGACTGAGCAAGTGAGTTCATTACTTTTAAGCGATACTCCACCTAAGAAGAAAGATCCTGGTGCTCCCACTATTCCATGTCTCATCGATGACCAGGAAATTGGTAGCGTTCTTCTTGATCTAGGTGCGAGTATTAACTTGCTTCCTTATTCAGTCTACCAACAGCTAGGGTTAGGTGAGTTGAGCCCCACTGAGGTCGTACTTCAATTCACTGATCGATCAGTCAAACATGCAAGAGGAGTGCTTGAAGATGTCATTGTTCAAGTGGGCAAGTTTTATTTTCCGGTGGATTTTGTAGTCCTGGATACAGAACCTATCCATGACTCAAAGAAGCACATTCCAGTAATACTGGGAAGACCATTCTTAGCTATGGCAAATGCATGCATCAATTGCAGAACCGGAGCCATGGATCTGACCTTTGGAAATATGAAGGTCATGATGAATGTGTTCGAAGGAAGTCACCAATTGCCTGAATCTAGGAAATGTTTTCAGATTAATGAGTGTGATGAACTGGATGATATCATAGCAGATTTTGCAACTCAAATCTTGGAGAAGGACGAGCTGGAGTCATTTATGACTAGAGAATGACCGGATGAGGAAGTGGCTGATTGGGAGTCACATTTAAAGCTGCAAAATGAAGAGTTGGATATGATGGAGACTGCTTTATATACTCAACCATAGCGGGAACCAGTTGAACCACTACCGATATTTTCAAATATCCCACCAATTCCCTCGTTAACTACTCTTCCTACCTTGGAACTCAAGGAATTGGCTGAAAAATTAAAATATGTTTTCTTGGGACCCGGTGAGATTTTTCCTGTGATTATATCTTTAAAATTGACAGAAAAATAGGAATCGAGTCTAGTCGCGGTTCTGAGTGAGAACAAAGAGGCAATAAGATGGAGTGTTGCTGATTTGAAAGGCATAGATCCCTCGATTTGCATGCATCGCATACATCTTAAGGAGGATGCAAAGTTATCAAGGGAAATGCAGAGAAGGCTGAATCCAAACATGAAAGAGGTAGTGATGAAAGAAGTAGTGAAACTGCTGGATGCGGGTATCATTTACCCCATTTCTGATAGCACATGGGTAAGTCCAACACATGTGGTGTCGAAGAAGTCGGGCATCACAGTGGTGCCAAACTCAAAAGGTGAGCCTATTCCACAACGCATGACCACAGGGTGGCGTGTGTGTATTGATTACAGAAAGTTCAACCTGAACACCAGGAAGGATCATTTTCCGTTACCATTTATTGATCAAATCCTAGAGAGGTTAGCCGGGAAGAGCTATTATTGCTTTCTGGATGGGTATTCTGGCTACAATCATATTGTGATTGATCCTGCTGATCAGGCGAAAACCACATTTACTGGTTGGTATGGCACATTTATTTATAGACGGATGGCATTTGGTTTGTGTAATGCGTTAGCAACATTCCAACAGTGTATGATATCTTATCTTCTCTAATATGGTAAGGAAATCTCTAGAAGTATTCATGGATGACTTCTCAATTTTTGGAGAAACCTTTGAAGACTGTTTAAAACATCTAGAGCTGGTACTTAAGAGGTGCAAAGAGACGAATTTGATCCAAAGTTGGGAAAAGAGCCATTTTATGGTTCAAGAGGGGATAGTACTGGGCCATATTGTATCTAAGTGAGGGATGGAGGTAGATAAAGCAAAAGTTGAATTAATTTCAAAACTGCCTCATCCCACACATGTTAAGCAGATACACTCTTTTCTGGGCCATGTCAGGTTTTACTAAAGGTTTATCAAAGATTTTTGCAAAATCACCTGGCCATTATGCAACTTACTAGCTAAGGACGCTACTTTTGTCTTTGATGAAGAGTGTCTTCATGCCTTTGAGAAACTGCGTGCTCAACTATTATCAGCCCTGATTATTCATTCGCCATACTGGACTCTGCCATTTGAGCTCATGTGTGATGCTTCTGACTATGCTGTAGGAGCTGTGTTGGGTCAGAGAAAAGATAAGTTATCGTATGCTATTTATTATGCCAGTAGGACTCTGAATGGAGCTCAGATGAACTACACAACTACATAAAAGGAGTTGCTGGCAATTGTCTTCGCCTTGGATAAATTTCAATCATATCATTGGGCACCAAGGTGGTTGTTTACTCGGATCATGTCGCTTTGAGGCATTTGCTGACGAAGAAAGACTCTAAGCCCCGACTGATTCGATGGATTCTATTGCTACAAGAATTTGACCTGGAAACCAAGGGTAAAAAGGGTTCAGAGAATGTTGTTGCGGATAATTTGTCAAGGTTTATTGTCAAATCCATAAATGAAATCACTCCTCTTAAGGATTCTTTCCCGGATGAACATCTGTTCAATATGGCTGTGGTGGAACAAATACCATGGTATGCTGACATTGTCAATTATAAAGCCACGGTTCGAATCCCAAAAGGATAGTCTAAGAATGAGAAATACCGATTCTTCAGCCAAGTCAAATTTTATATCTGGGATAATCCGCATTTGTACAAGTATTGATCTGATCAGATTATCAGAAAATGTGTCCCCAAGAGTGAGGTACAAAGCATACTAACATTTTTTCACACACTGGAGTGTGGAGGGCATTTCGGAGCTCAAAAGATAGGCCATAAGGTGCTACATAGTGGATTTTAATCCATATTCAAAGATTCTTTCAAGTTTTTCAAGACATGTGTACGATGTCAAAAGCTTGGATCCATATCTCGAAGAAACATGATGCCTTTAACCCCGATTCTGATTGTAGAATTATTTGATGTGTGGGGTATTGATTTTATGGGACCATTTTCGAAAGTAGATAAGAAGGAGTACATACTTGTGGGGGTTGATTATGTTTCGAAATGGGTAGAAGCGATAGCCACCAAATGTGTTGACCATGACGTGGTGGAAGAATTTATAAAATCGAACATTTTCTCATGATTTGGTATACCAAGAGTTCTGATCAGTGATGGTGGAAGCCATTTTGACAACCAGTTTATTTCCGCTCTGTATGAAAAGTATGGTGTCACTCATCGAATTGGTACACCATATCACCCCCAATCGCAAGGTCAAGTGGAGGTTTCTAATAGGGAGATTAAAAATATTTTGGAGAAGACTGTGCGTCCGGATTTGAAGAATTGGCCTCGAAGGCTAAATGATTCACTTTAGGCATACAGAACTGCGTTTAAAACACCAATTGGTATGTCGCCATATCGTCTTATGTATGGTAAAGCATGTCATCTCCGTGTAGAGCTGGAACACCGAGCATATTGGGTTGTTCAAAGATTCAATTTGGATATAAAGAAAGTCGGTGCGCAGCGGAAACACAAACTTCAAGAGCTTGAGGAGTTGAGAAATAATGCGTATGAAAATTCTCAGATTTATAAGGCTCGAACAAAAGCATTCTATGATAAGCACATTAGAAAGAAAGTTTTTTAGCCCGGCCAAAAAGTCTGGTTGTTTAATTCGAGACTCAAGTTGTTTCCTGACAAGCTTCAATCAAGATGGGATGGGCCATACAAAATTACGAAGGTTTTCCCCCACGATATTCCTGATATTGTAAAGAAGTTTGTCGTGAATGGACAGAGATTGAAGCATTATATAGAGGTGCAACCAATTGAGTGTGTGGTAAAAATAATAAATTTAACTGAACCACCACCCGAGCAGGATAAACTTGATCCGGAGTATTGAGAAGTTGCAATGTCATACCAACAACATTAAACATTGGTACTAGGTAAAGAAGAGTAGCTTTGAAACCTAGTTTGTATCTGTAGACAGTAATTTAGTTATTTCGGTATTTAAGATCAAGTTCATAAAATCGAGTCACGAGGCTATCATCATTTAAGTATGGAGTGTCAATGGAGCCTAGGAAGCATTTAGGAAGTGTGGAGTTTAATACGGGATGAGACGATAAAGAAAAGAGCAAAAGTAATTTTTTAGGCCAGGGACCTATGCTTCAAGCATAGGTCAAGCTACACTTGAAGCTTAGCTACGGGCCTGTTATAAACATGTCCGTCGTCAATTCCCCCCCCCCCCCCCCCCCCCATTCTCCATTCAATCTCCTCTCTCTCCCTCAATTCTTCACCATTCTTCAAGAGGTTTGATCCTACCATTTAACCATCCGATTCCTCATCATTCTTTGCCAACAAATCGTTGGATTAGTTGGTGATTTGTCCGGATTAGCGTGAAGAACCCGAAAAGTCTCCGAAACTTAATTTTTGGAAATCCATCATTTCTCTCGATTCGGTGAGTTTTGTTCCATTATTTTGATTTTTCATGACTTATTTAACTATTCTAAACTAGTATTAACGAACGAGCCCGATCAAAATCGTGTTTTGATCCATTTTCAAATAGTTGAGTTTTCGACTTCGAAATTGGATTAAATATCAAATTTTTGGGATGAAGGCTTGTTTAATCATTGTATTGGATATATTTAGATATAGTTTGAGTTCGATTCGGTGTCCGGTTCATTATTGTATACTTTTTCAAAAATTCCCTATTATAGGCATGGCACGAACCAAGGTGTCAGCGAGGCGAGTGGCTCAGGCTACTGTTGCGGCTGATCCACTGGTGCGACAGAGGTTGAGGTCATCATCACCAGTACCATCACCTATTCACCACTGGAGCACGCGCGCCAGGAGGCCGCAGTATGTGGACTCAGCATCCTCATCTTCCTCGTCTATTGAGGCAGAGGTACTAGAGAGCTCTACACAAGGGCACGACATCTTATTACAACATGGTCACTTAGTAGTTGAGCTAATTACTCCATGGGCACCATCACCGCCACTTATACCAAAACAACACGCAGAGGAGATGAAGGAGGATACAGAGGGCGTTGCCATTGAGCAAGAGGAGGACTCGGCTCAGGGCAATGATCGAGTAGATTAGAGAGTAACGGAGCCACCTGTGGAGGGTGATCCCGTAGTTTTGACTACATATTTACCTGTGCCCCGGACAACATCGATAAAGGATTTACTAGACCGGGCAATCCGAAAGGGGTATCAGCAGGAGCGAACATACTTATTGCAGATATTCAAGGATTTACAGCCAATACCCTCTTGGATAATAGGCCGATTGAGGGCTCGACGTCTACTGCCTATTCTTGCCCTGGCTACCCCGCACATTTGCGAGGATATGATCCGAGAGTTCTGGTTGCACATGTATCATTTCAGTAAGGGGTTAAGACTACGGACAGTAGTACGAGGTAATGGGTGTCCACCCGAGCTAGATGTTGTGTTCCCACCTATGCCTGAGATACTCCCATCTATTACCTAGTTGGTTACACTCTAGACTATTGGGCAGTGGGCTGATGATCACCAGAATTGCACGAAGAAGGTGAACTATCATCCTATGCTATGGTTCTGGGATGTGATAGTTCTATCTCAGATTCTTTTGGATAGCCACGTGACCATGTGATATGCGTCATTTTCGGCCCTCCACTACGCATTCGAGTTCGGGCGGTGAATTTATATCCCACGTATTTTATGCGAGGGCCTATATACACATTATATTCATCTGCGCAAGATGACCAAGGTTGGTCAACATCTATTTCAGATTCGATTCCCATGCTAGGTAATGAAGCTTATGATGGATGTCGGGATCGAGATAGATGCGGGTGAGTGAAATAGATATAGAGCGGGTACTCCGTATGCCATAGGGATGTGGACTAGTGTCTGGACTCGGTTGCATGTAGATGATATTATGCGACGCCGACCAGTGTTGGCATATTACCAGGTGCACAGGCCTAGGAGCAGGCTGATGATACAGGTCAGGTTGATGCAGGTATGGCTCAGGAGGTTGAGGCTACTGATGATGTGGAGATGCCACAGAAACCGGCTGTTGAGGATGAAGTTGTGTTGCCAGAGGTACCTGTGGGTGGTACTGTTACTCTATCTCAGGTGCAGTTTTATGCTCTGAATGCATGGATGCAGGGGATAGAGTGGACTTTGGCAAAGGAAAGACAGGCCCGATGGAGAGATTAGAGGCAGTTATTTCATAGGATTACATGTATGAGTCAGCATATGGGTGTGCAGATTCCACTTACGCCACCGCCCTCTGATGATGAGTCTTAGCTTAGGTTTGGTTAGGTTTTTGTTTTATTTTTATTTTTATTTCATTTATTTTTAGACATTAGAGATAAATTATCGAGCGGATAGTTTCGTATAGGGCTTGATATGACTGCTTGAACGATTATCTTCTAAAATTTTTTGATATTTTCATAGTGAATAAAATTGAAGTTTTGTTGATCAATCATATTGTTGGATATATCCCCAAATTTTTACGCGTTTTTTACATGTGTTGATAGTTTGAATTATTTCAATAGTTTAAAATGCACTATGCGGACATTTGTGCATTTCAGTTTGGGGGTGTATATGTGTTGGATTGATGAGTGTATTTAAAAAAATAAAATCTTTTAGGCCAACCTACGCTTGGAGCGTAGCTACGCTTGAGGCGTAGGCTACCCTACACTTGAAGCGTAGGGTACAACGAGGTGATTTTGAAATTTTTCAAATTTAACATATTTCAGGGGTGTTTTCGCCTGGTTTGTATTTGTACTTCTATTAGGATTTGTTTAAGTTATCTCTAGGATATTTTGTAGATTTTTTATAGATTATTTTTAGAGTAATCCTAATCTAACAAGGAGACGGAATGTAAATACAAGTTAGAGTTGGATTAGTTATTGCTTCCCCTTTCCTGGTCAGCTAAGTGTTTTAAATCCTTTTTCTCTTATAATTCTACTACATCCATCTATAAATACATCCATAGAGTAGACACAATTCACAATTCACAATTCTTAAGAGTTGATTATCAAAATTCGTTATTCTTCTTATATTCTTCTTTTATTCTTTCTATCTCGAAGGGGGTTAGTGTGGATAATACTAATGAAGATTATTCTGACCCGGAGGAATTCATAGAAGGTATGGAACCATATGTGGATATGAATGAGCTACGGGTCGGAATGGAAGCCGAACCACATCAAAATCATTTTTGCAGTGTAGGTTACAATTTGAAGAGATATTTCGTCCGGAGAAGATGAACAGAGTATTAATTTCACCCGAAAGAAGAATCCTTAATGAACGAGGACTGAAAAGTTTAGAAAAACCGGCAGGTGAAAAGGTGTGTCTGGGCTTGGTCCAAAATTTTTATGAAAATATGACAATTTCGGGACTGCCAGGATTTGAGGTGATGAAGGCTAAAGTGACTCAGTGGAGTGCTCCTATTGTGATTGGAAGAAAAAGTATTGCCGATGAGTGGAATATACTAATTGGTACTCCGGCAAACTTAAAAGGAATATTGAAGGAACATCCTCAAGTATGGCCACATAAGGATGAGGAGATGGTTCGGGAATTATGTGCGGTATCAAATCCACAAGATAGGACGTGTGATAATTGGTGGTTGATGTCAGATCTGCTTTATTTGAATTGTGTCATTTCGGCTCAACTTCGGCCCAATAATCGGACTAGTGTAAGAGATCACACTATGCTTAGAACTTTGTATGCCCTAACTCATGGGTATAAAGTGTGTGTTCCAACATTGATTATGGCTGAGATGTCGATTGCCCAAGCAATTGTGAGTAGAGAATGGGCGGGTGCCGATAGATTTGAACATTATCTTCCATACCCGTTTCTGTTATCAAAGATCATTGCCGAGCAGTTGGGTGATAGGATGAAGGAACTGAATGAGATGCTGTAGACGATTGTGAAAATATATCCGGAGAAAGATTTAGAAAAGTTGAAAGAGACCACAGACTGCCGAATATGGTTGAAAAGTGCAGTGTCAAGGGATGATGAAGAAGAGGAAGATTAGGGTTTAGATTAGGGTTAGGATTAGGATTTTTGTTTATATTTTATTTTGTTTTTAGGGATGGTAGACCCTTAAGGCCACGTCTTTGTTTATTTTGTTTTTAGGATTGTAGGATCTTAAGGCTAAATCATTTTTTTTTATTCTTAAAAAAAAAGAATTTATGATTCCTTGAATATTTTGTGTGAATTTCTGGATATTTTTTAAATTTATTTTTCCTTGCTATGATTGGGTATTTATGCTTTGTTGCGTATATCTACAAGTAATCCAATTCAAGTTTGGGGGAGAGGATTTGAGCTTTACTTTGAATCCAGAATTAAGCTTCAATGGTAACTGTATATGTTCTCCTATATTATTTTTTACCATGGGGACATGGTCTGATTTAAGTTTGGGGGTAAGGGTATAGTATTACAAGGAATAAAGTTTTTTGAAAAAATGGAAATTTTAAAATTTTGGAGCAGTTATTTGTTTTCACGCATAAATGTTTTGCATTACAATTTGATTGAGTTTTTGAATATGATGCATGAGTAGTATGTAATGTGATATTCCCATTCATGAGAGTAATGATTAGATTGAGTTAGTGAAGTGATTTGATTTTACATAGGTGAGTGAATGAGTGAAATTGAAATTAAGAAAGATGAATTTGACCTATAAGCACAAGCACACATTCACTATGAGAAATAGGTTAATTTTTTACTATGTAGTTGAAAAATAATTTTGCCACAATAAAATGGGAGATGGGGAGTTGTTATGGTTGAAATGGAGAAAGTTGACAATTTATTGTGAAAAATAAAATGTAAAAAGCAGTTCTTCGATCTGAGTAACCGAGCCTTGGTTTCACTATTCGCGTTTAAAGGGGAGAAAACTAATGAGCATAAATCCCATGAAAGAAGCTCAGGCCCAATTGGTCGGGACTAAAAATCCCCGCTAGAAAGTCTGGAGACTTATAAAGACAAAAAGGGATGAAAAGTAGAAAGATAGAAAGATGTATTTTTATTAAAAATGGCAAAGTTTGATCAATGAAGTAGGAGATGATAAACTGAAATATCATAGTTGAGTGTTCACAAAATCACGAAAGGTTGTCTGGATTTTAAGTAGAAAGTAGCGAAATCATTCACTTTAGTGGGAACCATTCATGACACAAAGCTTGATAAAATGTTGTTTGGTAGTGAGTGGGAGTATTTGTATCCATGTTGTCTTTTGCATTATATCATGATTTAATTGAACTTGTGTGTAAATTCATAACTGCGTGATTATAGAGAACTGAGATGTTT
Source organism: Cornus suecica (assembly GCA_963922005.1). Taxonomy (NCBI): domain Eukaryota; kingdom Viridiplantae; phylum Streptophyta; class Magnoliopsida; order Cornales; family Cornaceae; genus Cornus; species Cornus suecica. Next base: position 51,084,222 of record OY998240.1, on the reverse strand, counting down.
ATAGGTACCAACACTAGAAACCTTCACGAGACTTCACTCGTTCACTAGGGGTAACCTAGGGGTTTAAAAGGCTTGTTACACATGCTAAGTGTAATCATTGATCCTCACAAAAGCAAGGGATTAGGTTAGATTAGTTAGAATAGTTAGATTAAGAAGATCATCACAAGAAAAGTTCCCTGAGTTTATTGCTAAGGGATTAGCAATATGTAAGTTTGGGGGTGTGATAGGTGTCAAATATTAGTCATTTTAACCCCTTAACTCACTATTGTTACGTTCTTTCATTCCATTATTTGGTATTTTTATTACGTTTGCGTGTTAAGACATGTTTCAGGACCTTAATGAAGAAATGGAGGTAACTTTGGTGAATTAACTGAAGAATGTGTTCTTTCTATCCAATAGGAGAGTCAAAAAGGTAGTCCGAGACAAAAATGGCTCCAGAAGGGCAAAAATGGCATTTCCAGAAGCCGTCATCTTCAGTAAAAAGTATCATAGGTTTGAGATGGACGTTTTGGTGCATTTACGCAGAAAAGTGATTTTCCACAAAATACCTACACTTTTGCCTATGCTTCCAATTTCAAAAAGTGGTTGGAAAACAGATTTCTACGCTTGGACCTATGCTTTGTGGTAAACTTGGGACCTACGCTTAAAGCATAGGCCCGGTACGCTTGAAGCGTAGGTGCGGCAACTTTTGGATGATTTTTTATGGATTTTTCCTATTTCACCCCCGGCTTAATTGGAAGATGTGTCTGCGACTCCAGACCTCTGTATACATGTATATACACTTATATATATGAAAAGTTAGGGTTTGCATGATTTTAGTGTGAAAAGACCGAAAAGGGCCTCTTTATGCTATTGCCTATATATACAAGATCATACATCAGAGTTAGGGAGTTTTGTTGAGTTGGAGAGTTCATAAGTGAGTTTTTGGAGGTTGTTCATTCATTCATACTTGCTGCTGTTGAGAGCCATATTCAAACCTAGAGATCCGGAGAAGAAGACTATGGAGAGCGTTTCTACATCAATGATGCAGTCACTATCTTCCATGGCCAACTAACTCGGTATCTAGGGTTTTCTAGCAAAACCCTAGCTAAGTAATGTAGTTCTTTTATTGTTTTCAATTATAGAAAGGGGAAACTGTTGACCATATTGTGATGATTGTAGTAGTTAAGAGACCGTACTGATTTGTAATATAAAATTATATGTTTTTTTAAAATTCTTGTCTTAGATAGAATGAATATATAGTTTTTCACAATTATGATTATTCACTATGGGCTCGAACTCGAATGCCTAATCATGATTTTTTACATAATGGTGGTAATGACACTTGAAACCCTAGGTTGACACAGGCCGTGCCTTGGTGATTTAAAATAGACATGCATTAGTTTATTTTCATGCATTAGGAGTTGATTAGAGTAGCATAATTGACATGTACTAGTTAGGTCAGTCATGAGACGGGTTGTTGCAATCCGGTTAATGGTACTCCTTTTTGGGGTCGTATTTAGCTATTTGCGGTACGCCCTGATTCACAGTTATGGATCGCCATCGTACAATTGATACAGTGAAAAACTATATTATACAGTTAATGGTGGAGTGATGAAAACCCTAGTTTTCTCTCTCATTTGAATCACAACTAATTTACTTTGTTTTTTAATTAATTTAGTTAAAATAGATAATTTGATCTTTGACCACCCAAAGCAAATAATTTTCAGAAATATAATTCAGTGTTTTTAAATTATTAAAGTGAACAATCTCAATCTGTGGGATCGATATTCCTTACTCAAGCCATTTTCTATTCTACAATTGATATGTGTGCTTGCATAAGGTAAAACCTAGAGTCGTTAAGGTGTTGTTTTTAACCACATATTTTTGCACACCTGACACCACATCAAGTATTCATACTAGGACGTCTGCAAATTCAAATATCCCAAATGTTGGGGTTAAGGATGTTTAAATCACATTTGTTTCAGTGTGGTTGTATATTACTTTATTTATTTTATTAATGATTTTTGGAATCTGGAATTTAATTGGTTTGAATACCTCTCAAAAGCAAAAGGAGCTTGCTTTGATCATGTGGAAGCATAACATGCCTTTATTTTGTATGATTGAGACTAGAGTGAATGAGCCTCATGCTGCTAACATTGTTCAATCTATTACTAGAGGTTGGAGCTTCATTCATAATTATGATCATGTTATTAATGGAAGAATCTGGGTTTGTTGGGATGCCTCTAGAGTTCATGTTCAATCTCTTTATAAGTCTGACCAAATCATTCTATGTTCCATCAATTGTGCTAGAGGTTCTTTTTCTTGTCTTTGAGGGTTTCTTTATGGGGTGAATGATTACATTGGAAGGAGAAGGTTGTGGTCTACTATGGTTCAAAGTTCTCAAACTCATGTTGTTTCTCCTCTTTTCTTTGTTGGAGATTATAATGTTATTTTGTCTCCTCAAGAGCAATTTGGGGGTGCTTCAAATTGGGATTTTGTAAAAAGGGAGTTTGCTTCTTGTGTTCACCAAACTGAGTTGTATGATTTGATGTACACTGGAATTCAGTTCACATGGAATAATGGAACCTATTTCAGAAAACTAGATAGAATGTTGATTAATGATTTTTGGAATTATAATTTTGCTAATTCTGAGGTTCTTTTTGAACCTGGTCTTATCTCTGATCATGCATTTATTATTCTTCAACTGGATTCTCAAACTGTCAGAAGGGGTGCTCCATTCAGGTTTAACAATCATATTTTCTCTCATCCTAGTTTTATGGACATTGTTGAAAGAATTTGGAGGGTTGACATTGGTGGTTCCTTTATGTTTCAAATTACTCAGAAGCTTAAACTTCTTAAGAAAGAATTTAAGTATCTTAATAGGGCAACTTACAATTATTTGTCCTCCCATGTGAAGGCTACTAAGGAGAGTTTGCAGAAAGTGCAAGTGCTTCTGGATCAGAATCTTGGGAATGTTGTTATTTTAGCAAATGAAAAGTCTTATTTGGCTTCTTATATTTATCTTTCCAATGATGAGGAGTCCTTTTATAAGCAGCAATCAAGGGTGCAATGGCTTTAATTAGGTGACAATAACACTTCTTACTTTCATAAAATGGTAAATTTTAAAAGGAAGGCTAACTGTATTCACTCTATTATTACTTATGATGGCACTAGACTTGTTGAGCCTAATTTAATCTAGCAAGAGGTGGTGGGGTTTTATCAGAAACTTTCGACTGCTCCTCCTCTTCTTCTATTCCAAATCTGTAACCTTTCATTAAAACTCCTTTATCAACTGAGCTTTTTTATTCTTTATCTAGGCCTATTTCTCATGAAGGGATCAAGCACTCTATGTTTTCTCTTAAGGATGGAAAGGCCCCTGGGTGTGATGGGTTCAATGTCATGTTTTACATGTATGCTTGGAATGTTGTTGGTTCTGATGTTATCACAGTTATTCAAGCCTTTTATCATTCTGGTCATTTGCTAAAGGAGGTGAATTCAACCATTATCACTCTTGTCCCTAAAGTGGCTAGTCCCAACAAGGTGGCTAATTTTAGACCTATTTTTCTTTGCTCTACTCTTTATAAATGCCTTTCCAAGGTGATTGCAAATAGAGTTAAGTCTTGCCTTCCTTTTTGTATTAGTCCAAATCAAGGTGCCTTCATTTCTGGTAGAAACATCTCTCACAATGTTCTCCTTGCTCAAGAGTTGCTTAGGAATTATCATAATGATGATGGTGATCCTAGGCTGGCAATGAAAATAGATTTGACCAAGGCTTTTGATACAGTCTCATGGGCTTTCTTGGAAGCTACTTTGCTTGGATTTAATTTTCCTCATATGATTAAGCTCATCATGGCTTGTGTTACTTCCCATATGTTCTCAGTTAATCTTAATGGTGAATTTAAAGGCTACTTCAAGAGTTCAAGAGGGATTAGACATGGAGATCCCTTATCTCCCTATCTTTTTGTGTTTATGATGGAAGTCCTTACTGGTATGCTTACTCATAAGGCTTCATTTGATGATTTTACATACCATTGGAAATGTAAGCATCAACAGATCACTAGCCTCCTTTTTGTAGTTGATCTTCTTCTATTCTCTTTAGGTGATATGAATTCAGTTGCTCATTTAATGACAACTTTGAATAAATTTGGTTCTTTGTATGGCTTGCTTCCAAACCTTTCAAAGAGTATTATTTTCCATGCTGGTATTCTTTATCCTCTTCTTCATCAAATTCAAGTCAAACTGGGGTTTTCTTTGGGTGTTTTGCATGCCAAATACTTGGGAGTGCCTTTGTTGTCTACTAAACTCAAAAAGAATGATTGTGATGTTTTATTAGCTAAACGTTCTGCTAGAGTTGAGAATTGGTCAAGTAAATTTCTTTCTTTTGTTGGCAAACTCCAATTAGTCAAGTCAGTTCTTTTCTCTACTGAAGTTTATTGGGCCTCCATTTTTCTTCTTCCTAAAGTGGTTCTAAAATATTTGACTGCAATCTTGAGAAAATTCCTGTCGACAGGTTGTAAAATGTGTAAAGGTGGTTGTAAAGTGGAATGGAGTCAAGTTTGTTTACCCTTTAAAGAAGGAGGTTTGGGTATAAAGGATCTAGAAGAATGGAATGTGGCAGCCATGTCTGAGCATTTATGGTATGTTATTCAATTTGATTATACTTCTCTTTGGAATTCTTGGATTCATCAGTATCTTATACAGGGCAAGAGTTTTTGGAATCTTTCTCAACCAAGGCAATGTTCATGGACTTGGAAGAAAATTCTGCAATTGAGGCCCTTAATCAAGTATCTTATCAGTTATTCTATTGGTAATGGTCGTGGCACCTCTTTATGGTTTGATATGTGGCATCCAAATAGATCTCTTGATACTATGTTTAGTGCTGCCATAATTCTGTCTTTTGGTCTTGGAATGCATGCTTCTGTTAGTAGGCTTTTGAGTAGCTCTGGTTGGCATTTCCCAACATTGAACTCTCAGCAATGGTTAGATTTCAAGGCTCATTTTCCTACTGACTTACACTATGATTTGTCTAAGTCTGATAGGATTATTTGGCTTCCTTCTGGGAAAACTTTTACCATCTCTTCTGCTTGGGACTCCATTAGATATCAATCTAGACATGTGGATTGGTATAGTGTTGTTTGGTTTAAGCACCATATTCCAAAGCATTCATTCTTTTTATGGTTGGTTACTCTTGATAGATTTAATTCTCTTTACTTTATAATGTCTATTGGATTGGTGACTTCTGCTACATGTGTATTCTGTGGTCTTTGTATGGAAGATAGAGAGCACCTCTTTTTTCAATATGGTTTCTCTAAGAGATTATGGGAGATGGTTGTTCAAAAAGGATTGAAGGAATGGCCTGATGGTTTATGGCAGACTCTTATGAACTAGGAAGTGTCAAATCTTCAATGAAAGTCTCTAGCGTGCACTCTAAATAAAATGGCTTTAGCTGCTACAATCTATGAGTTGTGGATGGAAATGTATATGAAACTTTTCTCAAATTCTTATTGCACTCAAGATGATATATTCTTCAAAATTATTCAGGTTGTGAGATACAAGTTTTTTACTCAAAAGAACTTTGAGAATTATGTTATCAATCAACACTTTGTTGCCTCATGGAATTTACCTTTCTCTGCATTGAATTGAGCTGTCATTCGAGCTATTGTTCTTATTAGTTGCAGGAGTTTATGTTGGTATGACTTCAATTCTGGGGTACTGCATTTTTCAGTTTATGAAATTGATCTCTATTCATGTTTCATTATCAATGGATGTCGATTTGTTTTGTTGTTGTTTTCTCCTCAGTGGCTGGAATTTTTCGTTTGTTGGAATCAATATTGCTCAAGCTGTTTATTCTAGACCAGGGTTTAGCTGCTACTCCTTCTCATGTTTCTTCCAACTGCTGGTGCATAGTGAACTGGTTCTTTGAAGCTAGTTATTGGAGTGTGTTTTTTCTTCTTGTTGATGCTCTTAGTTATGCCCTGTTTGGTTTCAGATATGTCCATCATTTTATGCACCTGATTTCTTTTTTGTGGATTGGGATCCTTTGGCCTAGTATGGGTAGGTTACTTAAGTTCTTTAGTCATGTTAACCTTCTATGGGTTTCTTGTCTAAATTCTTTAGCTTTGGTCTTCCTCTTGTGGATTTTTGGGTTTCACATAACCTTTATTTGTATCTAGGGGTATACCCCTAGTATTTTGTTGGTCTTCTGGCCATTTTTATTTTAATACAATTTTCCTTACCATTCAAAAAAAAAGTTTCATAAATTCTCCGTTTTGCCCCCGGTCTCCGTTTATGATACTCCGGGTTTTCAAACCAATATTCTCATAAAAGATGAATTTAAAATCATTTCTAAAACACAATATTTATTCCGGGATCACGGGGGAAGGCAAAAATGGGTTTCTCTTTAAATATTAAAAAGGATTCATTCATAAACCGAGAAAAACGCCGTTTTCTGGAAAATCATCAATTAACACCAATAATTACATTTCAATCCTACAATTGACGAAAACGAAGAAGTTCTAAGATTTCATCATTTAAAATGCCACAAGGCGATACATGTCATCATTTTCCACAAAATGAAACAGTTTTACACTACGGCACCGAAGTGCACTAAAAAAATAAAATCCTCACGCATAGCGCTCTAAAGGACATACATCAATGTAAACTACTCCGCTAGCATACTAGCCGGCAAAATAATAAGTTTATAATAAGTCATGGGATGAGCTCACTAGCCCAGTAGAGGAAGTGTCATCGCCTCAATCTCGGTAGTCCGAGTGGTACAACCCACCCAAGGTACATGCTACTAATCTTAGGTCGGTCTCTTTTCCCACATGGATCTCACTCCAATCCGTGACCCCATCGAACCCAACAATCAAAAGAAGTTAAACTAAGATTTCATGAAAAGAAGTTCAATTGAGTAGGAATTTGTGAACTCACCAATGGCTTCTTCACAAGATGAATCAAGAGCTACAAGCAAAGCCCACTTTAGGGTTGCAATCAATGCTTAATTCTTCCATAAAATGAACAATGGAAGAGGAAAATCAAGACATGAAAGAAGAATTATGAACTTTGAAAACTAGGATTCTTCAAACCCTAAGAGAGAGAAAAACTCACCAATTAAAGCTTAAGAACTTCACACCAAGAGACCCATCACATGTACTCACCACCTACCAAGCATGAGGGGTAGGAGAGAGCAATTGAAATAAAACAATGAGAGAGAAAAGGGGGGTTGCCGAAAATCCGCTTGAGAGAGTGTGTGTGTATGTGTGTGTGTGTGTGTGTTCATGGTGAAGTTGGGGAGAGAAGAGAGGAAGACAATGCTATGTGTGGTTAGCTATTGATATAAAAGGATACAATGATCCAAGGGTTTAGAAGAAAGATGGGAGAAGTAGATTGATCCAATAGCCACTAGTGTGACAACAATAAAGGTGGTGGTGAAATACCAAAGTTACCCACTCCCTCATCACTTAATCACACCCTTACCATTATGAACTCAATTTACTAAAATTCCCAAGTCCTCCACCCAACTACAATAATGCCACAAACATATCTTCCAACACTTAGCCAAATAAATCTCTACAAAACCCACTAACACAATAGATGTGGAAAATACCGATTTACCTCTTGATCATTTATTTTCCGAAATCATTTTCAATACTTTTCATTATTCACGAAATGAAAATACTACATGCAACTTACAAATTTAATCACAAATAATCATGAAACTCATGCTACGCACATAAACACATTAAGCACATAATCACATAAGTACATAATTGTTAACAAAATTTTTAATTAGGACGTAAAAATACTAGACATTATAGATGACACCACGATTTTTACGAGGTTCGGTAACTCTTACTCCTCGGCTCAAGATTCCCCCTTGAGACTTCTCAATCCTTTCACTATGACTTTTTCTTACAGGTGGAATAGGAAACCTTTACACACAAGCTAACAAGCTTGTCACACAAACAAGAGGACAATCCCCTCTTGAAGATCAATGAGCTTCACTCACTCAAAGATCACAATCCTTTTATAAAGAAAATGAATCACTCAATAAACACTCAAAACCCTTAGGTTTTATAAAAGATACACAAAATATAAGCACAAGTATTTTTAGTGATGTGTTTGGTTCACTCAAGATCTTAGAATCTCTTGACAATAAATGAGAGTTGTACTCAAGAGAACACTCACAAGATCTTTTCTATCTAACTTCTCAAAATGATTAGAATTGAATGAGAGGAGGCTAGATTTCAATGCTCAAGCTTTTTCTTCTCAAGAGATAATGGATGACTAAGAGCAAAGAGCTTTAAATTCAAGAGTAATAATGGAAGAAGTAGTATTCTTCAACTCTATACCACCATATATATTCTTAGGTCAAAATCCAAAAGAGTGAGCTGAGAGCAGTGGTGGTTGAAGGCATTAATTGCTCTGAACTAACTGTTTTTGGCTCTATCAGTCGACTGAAACTTTCAATCAGTCGGTTGAACATGCCTCATCAGCTGGCTAACATTATACTGTCAGTCGGCTGAAAGTTCCTCATCAGTCGGCTGACAAATAGCTTGAAATGAAGCTTAAATTATCAGTCAATTCCAGTCGGCTGAAACTAGGGTTTCTATCGGCTGACCCCCTTGTCGATCGACTAACTGATGAGACTCAGTCGGCTGATAAATGGGTTCAAAACTCTCTGGTCAATTCAATTGGTTGATGCTTCAATTTTAGTCGGCTGACAAATACATTTCAGTCGGCTGACAAATAGGTTCAAAACTCTCTGGTCAATTCAATCGACTGATGCTTCAATTTTTGTCGGCTCACTAAGCAAGCAGTCGACTGATTCTAACAATCAGTCGGCTGATAGTTCATTTTTAGGTTTTTATTTCCGTTTTCAATTTTAACCCTTGAGCTAATAAAATGTGAAAACTTAGCATAAAATCTTTAATACATTTCACTCACCATCCTATCTACCCCAAGTATTTATTCTTCAGCTTTAAAGTTTTTCCTTTGTGAAATGACCTTTTTTGTCCTTCCTTTAAAATTTTTAGCATCCATTTTTGAGATTGCATCTTGTAGCTCTGAAGTACTAAACTAAATCACAATATTAGTATTAAACACGTGTTTATATTTTGTTATCATCAAAGCGGATAATTGTTCTAAGATTGACCCGTAGGCCAACAATCTCCCCCTTTCTAATGATGACAAAATATTGCGTGTTTGCCATGAAATGGTAGCGTTAAATTTACACTCCCCATGACTTTATGCATAACAATAAGTAAGAACGTAACGACAAGTTATACCCAAACAAAACATTCTCATTCATAATGTGATCATTTAAGGTACAACATAGAATAAAAATCCATAAGGAAAATAAACATGTGACATGAAGCAAACTAACAATAAGAGGACCACGATAACAGCCTACACAAATACAAGTACTTGAGACAACTAACAACAGCCTACACAGACAGAACATAAACTAAAAGCAAACAACACAAACACCCCATAATCATTCTCCCCCTTTGGCACATCAAAAAGGAGGAATAGAGTTCTAAAGTTCATCAAGGGAAAGATTGAAAGCATTAAAATAGGAGCTAATGTCCTCCGAGATATCTTGAACTTTCCTCTCAGTGCGCAAGATTGCCTCTTCATTGCGCAGAATGTCTTCTTCATTTTGCTTGACCGCCCCAAGAATCTCACGAAGGAGATGAGTGTTGGGGTTAGGGAACGAAGATGAAGGAGCAGTAGGAACAATAGAGAAATCTTCGGGAGGAGTCTGAGACGAAGAAGCTTAGCCTTGGCTAAGAGGACAACGAGGGCGGCTGGGCTTGTCCCGAATGGCACCAATGGGATCAACCTCTAAGCGCATCTGACTAAGAAGAGTGGCATCCACGGGAAGACTCTTATCAATCATGACCTCATTTTCGGTTGGCACTTGAAAATGATGAAGGATGTGGGTGATGGGAATAGGATAAAAAAGTTTCTTATTTTCCGTTTTCTTACAAGCCAACAAGTGTCTGCGGAAAATATAGGCGAGGTTGAAAGGGCGTCTGATAATAAGACAAAACATTATATAGGCTTCGAAAAATGAGACATAGCTACGTCCGCCGGTTTAGGCAAAATGGTGTACGTTACCATTTTGTGAACCAAGCGGGCTTCAGGAGTGAGGTCTTTAAAGTCAAGGCGAGTGGTAGAAAGGATTTAATCCGGGGAGGGGCAAATGACATTGATGGCGTCCATAGGCTCGAAATCTGGACCATGGTACCATTCATAGGAGAGGTAAATGGTTTATCCAACAGAGTTTATATAAAACCAACTTCGAATGTCATTATCATCGAAGGAGATATCGATGCCAGCAACGCATGCGGAGACAGAATGCGAGGTTTTTTGTCCTACAAGGGTGGTGCAAAATGCTTGTACAATGTGGGGATAGACGGGATAATCTAAAAAAATCAAAGTAGCCCCAACCGAGAGCTTAGCAAAGAGAGAAGGGTCGAAAGTTCAAATCTTGACTGAGGGATTTTCTGACAGGACGGTGATAGGTGTCGAATGTTGTCTATTCTAGGCCCCTAACTCACTATTGTTGCGTCTTATCATTCCATTATTTGGTATTTTTATGTGTTTTGCATGTCTAAGCGTGTTTCAAGAGCTTAATGAAGAAAACAAACTAACTTTGGTGAATTAACCAAGGATGTGCTTGTGTTTATCCAAGAAGAGAGCAAAAGAGGAGTTTTCAACCAAAACATGTCTCCTAGAGGGTAAAAATGATATCTTTCTGAGCTAAAACTTTGGTAAACATACCAATGAAGTCGAAGGGGTTCTAACGGAGTAAGAATTGAAGAAAGTGGTTTCCATGAATTTCCCTACGCATGAGCTACGCAAACAGTAACTAAAACTGGCTAGAATCATCAAAATTACGCACGAGCTACGCATGGGGAAAAAGGCCCTACGCTTGAGCGCTAGCAACCCCTACGCTTAAGCGTAGGGGCCATGCGTAGGAAAGCTGGAATTTTGCATAATTTGAATCCTGATCCGATTCGACTTCCTTTGACCTATATTCAACTTCAACACCTCTAAGCACATGTATAAGGTGTATTTACATCAGATTGAAAGGTTTTGGCTCAGAATTGAGGAAAAACACATTAAAAAAAAATTCTACTCCAAGCAGGACAAGTATAATACAAGTAGGACTTTTCTCAACTTTTTCTATAAATACCAAGGTCTGATTCAGATCTAAGGAGCTTCCAATTACATAATTTCCAGAGCACTATCTCTGGAGATTCACATCTTTTGAAAAAATGAGTCATTCAAAACCTAAAGATCCGGATCAGAAGATCATGGAGGGTGTTTCTACATCAACGATGCAGTCTCCTCCTATCATGAGCAACTAAACCATTATCTAAGGCTTTCTAGCAAAAACCTAGCAAAGTAATGTAGTTTATTGATGTCTGTCTAGAGAGCGTAAAAATAGTTATTAAAAATATCCTCTTATGACAGCGCTAGGTTTTACCCTACGCAAGTGCACGTATCGATTGTAAAATAACAATGGCTTGAGTAAGGGATATCGATCCCACAGAGACTAAGATTGTTCACTTTAACAATTCAAAAATACTGAATTATATTTTCTGAAAATGGTTTATTTGGGTGGTCAAAGACTAAATTATCTATTTTAACTAAAATTATCTAAAAAGCAAAGTAAATTGGTTGTGATTCAGATGAGAGAGAAAATTAGGGTTTTCATCACTCCACCACTAACCGCATAATATAGTTCCTCACTGTATCAATTGTAAGAGGGCAATCCATAATTGTGCCCCAAAAAGAAGTACCATCAAATGGATTACGACAACCTATCTCATGACTAACCTAACTAGTGCATGCCAATTATATTACTCTAATCTAATCCTAATGCATGAAAATAAACTAAAGCATGTCTATATTAAATCACCAAGGCATGGCCTGTGTCAACCAAGGGTCTCAAGTTTCATTACCACCATTGTGTAGAAAATCATAATTAAGCATCCGAGTTCTAGCCCATAGTAAATAATCATAGTTGTGCAAAATAATACATTCATTCCATCTAAGACAATAATTTAGAACAAACATAGAATTTTATATTACAAATCAGTACAGTCTCTTAACTACTACAATCATCACAGTATGGTCAACAGTTTCCCCTCATTACAATTGAAAACAATGAAAGAACTATATTACTTAGCTAGGGTTTTGCTAGAAAACCCTAGATACTGAGTTAGTTGGCCATGGTGGAAGGTGACTGCATCGGTGATGTAGAAACGACCTCCATGGTCTTCTTCTCCGGATCTCTAGGTCAGAATATGGCTCTCAACAGCAGCAAGTCTGAATATAAACGTGAGAAAACCCAATACATGAACCAGCCAACCTCAATAAACGAACAACCCTTTACACTAATATATGATCGTGTATATATAGGTAATGGTTTAGAGAGGTCATTTATAGTCTTTTCACTCTAATACTCATGCGAACCCTAAAATCTTATATATATAAGTGTATATACATATATACAGAGATCTAGAGTCACAAACATGTCTTCGAATCGAATCGGGGGTAGAACAAGCAAAAACCATCAAAACTCACAAAACCTTATCGCAGATATGCTTCAAGAGTACCTGGCCTACGCTTCAAGCGTACCTCCAAGCATAAAAATATATTTTCCAGCCACTTTTTGAAACTGAAAGCGTAGGTATTTTATGGAAAACCATTTTTCTCCATACATGCACCAAAACGACCGCCTTGAAACCACGATACTTTTTGCTTAAGATGACGGCTTCTGGAAATGCCATTTTTGCCCTCCGGGAGCCATTTTGTCTACTGCCTCTTTGACTCTCCTCTTTGAATAAAAAGAACATACACTTCAGTTAATTCACCGAAGTTAGCTACATTTCTTCCTTAAGCTCCTGAAACATGTTTTAACACATAAACAGCATAAAAATACCAAATAATGAAATGAAAGGACATAATAATAGTGAGTTAAGGGGTCAAAATGTCTAATATTTGACGCCTATCATTTATTTATTTATTTCAATTGTAACGAGGGGAAACTGAAGACCACACCTATAATGATTGTGTAGATCTGAGACCATAGTAATTTATGACAAAGGGGTTTTATATTTATTCTATTATTGTCTTAGATTGAATGAATGCATTATCTCAACCAATCATGTGTATCTGTTGTTCTCGAACATACCATGATTTTTTATACAATGGTGTTTAACACCTGAAACCCTAGAGTTACACAGGACATGCCTCGGCGAGGTCATATAGACATGTTTTAGTTTAATTTCATGTTATAGGATTATATTAGAGTAAAGTAGATAGCATGCACTAATCACACTCTGTTCGGAGATGAGGTGTAGCGAATTCGGTGGACGATTTCTTTTTGGGATATATTTAACTATTTGCGGTATAATTTGATTCACGGTGATGGATCGCCCTCTTGCAATTGATCAAGTAGATATCTATATTATGCGATTAATGGTGGAGTATGAAACCCTAGTTTTTATCTCTACTGTTTTTGTCTTAATCTATCTTTACTTGCTTTATTAGTTCATTAGTTAATAAATCATAAACCACAAATCATACTTTCATAGTTATTTAAGAGTACTACTTTGCGAGAGTTCAGAATACGACTTAATCGCTTGGGTTCGATAAACTTTCTCAAGCCGAACTATACTACATTACGACTCGTGTACTTGCAATAGGTAAAACCTTGTCGTTATAGAGGTCTATTCTTAAGCACCATTTTTAACCCCTATTAACGCGCATCATGTTTTTGGCGCCGTTGTCGGGGACTAACGGATATTCTGAATTTTATTAATTTAGTATACTTGAATTATCTTTTATATTGTATTATATATAAAGTTGGATTGTGTGTTTTTGTGAGATACACTAAAAAGCGCGAAAGGAATTAGTGAATCAGTGATGATTGCGTTAATTTTATGTATAATTTTAGCTTCTTTTTTTTCCATAGTTAAGAGTAGTTTAGAAGTAGTTAGTTTTTATTAAAAAAAGAAAATCTGCAGTTTTCGTGTAAATTGTCAAAAAGTCCGAATTTAGAGAAATAATGGAGGTTTTGAGTGGAAAAGGGCCAATACACAAAACTCACTATCAAACAGTGAGCCTATATGAATCTAGGCCGAAACACGTCATTTAGGACCTCAAAACCACGATTTTATGACTGTTAGGAAAAATCATATAATAATTCGAGTGGAGAGAATCTATCGATTAGGAGACATGACTAATTATAATAATTCATACAATTCGGCAGATGTTCCATATTATAATTTATACAACCCGGTTAGAGAAATCATCCCAATTTCCAAGACCAACAATTAGGTATAGGAAATTCATACTAAAGCTTTAATGAGGATCAACAATATTTTAATCATGGATTAAGTTATCGATTGTATAGTCAAGATTATTATCCTTAAGCATCTAGTCAATTCCAATTTGAAGAGTCAAACGCATATTCATGTATGGGCCATTGTCTTTTTAAAGATAAATTCTTAGCATATTTGAGAGAAATCAGAGCAACCACCCATCCGTAGTTATTGTCTTCTGAAGAAAAATTCTTAGCATTTTTTAGCAAAATCGAAACAACCCCTCGAAATTGTGAGGAGATCACATACAATAGAGACAATTCATATTTTCCGAACACTAAAAATCCTCAATAAAGTTTCAATAGAAGTCAACAACCATTCAGTACTCAGTATTTTGAGTCCAAGAATACCCAATCATTCCAACCCTTCAACCAAAATCCACTCCAGTTTCAAAATCAAAATACACTGTCTAGATCTAATGGTGTTGAGGATGAACTGATGAGTGCCTTGAGAGAGTTTAAAGCAGCCGTCCAATTGAATTCTGAAGCTTAGACTAGGTTAGAAACCCAAGGAGGGCAACTAGTTGATACTTTCAATATGAGAATGGAGGAATTGCCAAATCAAGTGGTAAATAATTTTGAAGATAAGGAGAATGGGTACAGTGAAATAGGGGAAAGCTTTGAAACTTAGAGTGACATATCACAAGACGAGTGTGCGAAAACCATTCCTTTACCACAAGAGCCAAAAGAGACACCATATGAACCTAAAGCAATATTTACCCAATGTCTCGATGAGCTGCGTCTTGAAGATAAACAAGGAGGGGATGAGTAATACGTAATGGACATTATTGATAAGGTGATAAAGGAGTCATTACCTTATTCGTTGACAGGAGAATCGTTGGACATAAGTACTAAACATGGGATAGATGTAGAGCATGACAAATGAGAGAAATTATATGACGATTATTATATGTTTGATGTCTTGCTCATTACAAAATGTTCACGGTGGACACCGTTGAAAAATTTACTTCCCACACTTGTTCCGCCATGTGGTGAAAGTGTGGCAGAGAGGATGGGTGTTGGATAGCCCGTTGCGGAGTGGCCACATCGCACCAACGACATTAAACATTGGTCCTAGGCTGTGAAAGTTAGTTTCTAGCCTCGGTTTGTAGAATAGTATATCATTTAATTTCTAAAATTTCAATCCGTAAGATTGTAGGCCTGTAAGGCCAAATCAAAGTTCTTTTATTTAAATAAATAAAACTTATTCCTTGTGTTATATTGAGTAAGAATTTCCGAAAAGCGATAATGATATTTCTTTTCCCCTTGCTATGATGTTGGGTATGTGTGCTTTATTGAATATCTCTATAGGTGACTCAATTCAAGTTTCGAGGGAAGGACAAGCATAAAGAGTTGAAATTTCGGAATCGTGCTTCAAGGGTAACTATATTCTTCTCATGAGTATGATGGTGAACCATGAGGACATGGTTTAATTTAAGTTTGGGGGGAAGGTATAGTTGGTTATAGAGAATGATGAAATTTTTTTTAAAAATCTTTGTTTTCATGCATCTGTGTTTTGCATTACAAGTTTATTGAGTTTGTATTTATGATGTATGAGTAGTATGTGATGCGATATTCCCGCTCATGAGAGTAATGATTAGATTGAGTTAGTGAGGTGATGTGGTTTTACATAGGTGAATGAATTAGTGAAATTAAAACCGAGAATGATGATTTTGACCTATAAGCACATGCACATGACCTCTACTGTTAAATTAGTTGATCTTTGAGTATTGAGTCAGAAATTTTTTGAATATTTTGAAAATTATATATATATATGAAAAAAAGAGAAAAGTGAAATAGTTGAAAATCTTTGTGAATCGAGCTTAGCTGATCTGGATTATTAAGCCCGAGGAGTGCTTTATCACCTGGTGACCTAAAGTCGTCTGGCTTGGGATCATTGGCCTAACGTCTGCTAAAGCCACTAGGTTAGAGGAATAAAGAGAAAAGAAAGGAATTAAAAAAAAGATGAAGTGAAAAAAAAAAGGAAGAAGGAAAGAAAAAAAGAAGGAAAAAATGAAGTAAAAAACATAGCAAAAGAAGCAAACGATGAAGAAATATGAAAAGTAGATTAATTTTTTGTAGGGGGAGTTCACTTAAACACGAAAGGTTGTCCAGATTAGAAGTAGAGATTAACAAAGTTGTTTACTCTAGTGGGGATCATTTTCAACATTAGCTCGAGATAGTTTTCATTTGGTAGTGAGTGGAATGTCTGTATCCGTGTTATTCTGTATATTATAGCATGGCTTGATTAATAAGTACGTGAATGCATGAATGCATGAGAATGAAGGATAGAGAAGTTGTGGGTAGTATAGCTAACCCTCACGATACTTCACTCGTCCACTAGGTGTTGCCTAAGGGTTTAAAAGGCTTCGTGCATATGCTAAGTGTAATCGTTGACCCTCGCGAAAGTAAGGGATTAATGTAGAGTAGTTAGAATAAATAATCATCATGAGATATTTTCAATGTTCTCTTGTGTTCATTGCTAAGAGACTAGCAATATGTAAGTTTGGGGGTGTGATAGGCACCGAGTTTTATCTATTCTAGGCCCCTAACTCACTATTGTTACATCTTATCATTCCATTATTTGGTATTTTTATGCAGTTTGCATGTCTAAGCATGTTTCAGGAGCTTAATGAAGAAAACAAGCAAACTTTGGTGAATTAACCAATGATGTGCTTGTGTCTATCCAAGAAGAGAGCAAAAGAGGAGTTTTCAAGCAAAAAGTGTCTCCCGGAGGGGAAAAATGATATTTTTTGGAGACAAAACTTCGGGAAACATACCAACGGAATCGAGGGGGTTCTAACGGAGTAAGAATTGTAAAAAGTGGTTTTCATGAATTTCCCTTCGCATGAGCTACGCAAATAGTAACTAAAAGTGGCTAGAATCATCAAAACTACGCGCGAGCTACGCATGCGAAAAAAGGCCCTATGCTTGGAGCTACGCTCAAGTGTATCAACCCCTACGCTTGAGCGTAGGGGCCATGCGTAGGAAAGCTGGAATTTTATAGAATTTGAATCCTGATCCGATTCGACTTCCTTTTATCTATCTTCGACTTCAACACCTCTAAGTACATGTATAAGGTGTATTTACATCATATTGAAGGGTTTTGGCTCAAAATTGAGGAGAAACACATCAATAAGGAATTTTACTGCAAGCAGGACAAGTCTAATACAAGCAGGACTCTTCTCAACTTCTTCTATAAATACCAAGGTCTGATTCAGATCTAAGGAGCTTCAAATTACATAATTTCCAGAGCACTATCTCTGGAGATTCTCATTTTTTGAAAAAATGAGCCATTCAGAACCTAGAGATCCGGAGCCGAAGGTCATGGAGGGATTTCTACATCAACGATGCAGTCTCCTTTTACCATGAGTAACTAAACCGGTATCTAGGATTTTCTAGCAAAAACCTAGCCAAGTAATGTAGTTTATTTATTTGTTTCAATTGTAACGAGGGGAAACTGAAGACCAAACATGTAATGATTGTGTAGATCTGAGACCGTAGTAATTTATGATAAGTGGTTTTTTATTTTTTTTATTCTTTTATTAGATTGAATGAATGCATTATCTCAACCAATCATATGTATCTATTATTCTCCAACATACCATGATTTTCTACACAATGGTGTTTAACACCTGAAACCCTAGATTTACACAGGCCATGCCTCAGCGAGGCAATATAGACATGTTTTAGTTTAATTTCATGTTGTAAGAGTAGATTAGAGTAAAGTAGATAACATGCACTAATCACACTTTGTCCGGAGACGAGTTGTAGCGAATCTGGTGGACGGTATTCTTTTTGGGATATATTCAATTATTTGCGGTATAATCTGATTCATGATGATGGATCGCCCTCTTACAATTGATCAAGTAGATAGTTAGATTATGCGGTTAGTGGTGGAGTATGAAAACCCTAGTTTTTATATCTACTGTTTTTGTCTTAATCTATCTTTACTTGCTTTATTAGTTCATTAGTTAAGAAATCACTAACCACAAATCATACTTTCATTTAAGAGTATTACTTTGCGAGAGTTCAGAATACGACTTAGTCCCTTGGGTTTGATAACCTTTATCAAGTCAAAATGTACTACATTATGAATCGTGCACTTACGATAGGTAAAACATTGTCGTCATAAGGGTCTATTCTTAAGCACTATTTTTAATCCATATTGACGCGCATCAGACGGTTTTTGAAAATGCCGAACGAACTCGGAGCGTTGAGTAGCATCCGGAAGAAGATCATGGAGGCCCATGGGGGCATCCTCTTCATCATCCTCAATGTTCTCATTTGAGGAGCCAACAGTCAAAAAACAAGATCGTTTCCGTTGTGGAGGATTCGTGCGCGTTTTGGGGGCTATGAGGATGGTGAGGATTAGAAGGATAGGAAAGAAGAAGGCCATGGTAGTGAAAGAAATGAGAGATAAGAAAAATGAGATAGATATGAAGAAGAAGATAGAGGTAAGAGAAACATATAGAGATGTGAGAGAGAAAGGGAGATTAATGAGGATTAATGAGAGGAAGAGGTGGAAAACGTGTAGAGGGAGGTTGAGAGATATGTAGAGAGGTTGAGGAAGACGAAGAGTAGCGGTTGCAAAGCCATAAGTCGACTTAAATGGACACGTCAACCGGCTAATAAGACCCCATCAGCCGTTTGATGAAGGAATATTCTGAGAATATTCTCAAATTAGTCGAGTGAAAAGGGAGCGTCAGCCGGCTGAAATTCAAATTTCAGTCAACTGTCGAGAAAATTTTAGTTCACTGAACCAGACAGAGGGTTTGAGCGATTAGAAGGGGCATTTGTCAGTGGGCTGATAGGTGTTGTCAGTCGACTAATAGTGCAAAAAAATTAAAATAGAAATAAAATCTGATAAAATGAACAAAATGAAAATACGATTAACCATGCTTGTAAAAACCACTTATATAAAAGAAATTAAAATAAGTGCAATAACAAGGAATTAACACATAGAAAAAAAAATATTTTACAACTTCATTTTCTATTGTCATTCACAATTTCTCTACGGATTTTAGAAAAGCTATCTTCTTGAAGAGGTTTTGTGAAAACGTTCGCCAATTGTTCATTTGTATTAACAAAAACTAATTCAATATCGCCTTTTGAAACATGATCACGTATAAAGTGATGTCTAATTCTATGTGCTTAGTGCGAGAGTGTTGAATAGAATTTTTTGAAATACATGCTACACTAGTGTTATCACATCTAATAGGTACATGATTGAAACTAAGACCGAAATCAGGCAATTGTTGCTTAATATAAAGCGTTTGAGCACAAGTACTCCCGACTGCAACATATTCAGCTTCAGCGGTAGACAAAGCAACGGAGTTTTGCTTCTTACTAGACCAAGATACTAATGAGTATCCTAGAAAGTGATATGTGTCACTAATGCTCTTTCGATCCACTTTACATCCGGCAAAATTGACATCCGAATAACTAATGAGATCAAGTGACGTGTCACAAGGATACCAAAGTCCTAAGTGAAGTATGTCACAAAGATAACAAAAAATACGTTTAACAACACATAGATGAGATTCCTTAGGACAAGATTGAAAGCGAGCACATAAACACACACTAAACATAATATCCGGTCTACTTGCGATAAGATAATGCAAACTACCAATCATGCCTTTATATTTAGTGATATCAACACATTTACCATTTTCATCTTTGTCTAGCTTAGTAATGATACTTATAGGAGTTTTGGCATGTTTGGCATCCTCTATACCAAGTTGATTTAGAAAATCTTTAGTGTATTTGGATTAGCAAACAACGATACCATCCAAGTTTTGCTTGATTTGCAATCCTAAGAAGAAGTTCAACTCACCCATCATGTTCATTTCAAATTCTTTTTGCATGCTATTAGCAAAATATTTGCAAAATTATTCTTTGGTTGATCCAAATATGATGTCGTCAACATATATTTGAACAAGCAATAAATTACTTTCCATGGTTTTAGTAAAAAGCGTGTTATCAACTTTACCCCTTGAAAAACCATTTTGAAGCAAAAATTCACTAAGCCTTTCATACCAAGCCCTAGGAGCTTGCTTTAAACCATATAATGCCTTACTTAATTTGTAAACGTGATTAGGAAAATATTCATTTTTGAAACTGGGTAGTTGCTTGACATTAACTTCTTCCTCTATGACACCATTAGAAAATCACTTTTGACATCCATTCAATAAAGTATGAAATTTCTAGATGATGTAAATGCAAGAAGCATTCTAATCTAGCTACGGGTGCAAAAGTCTCCTCATAGTCAATGTCTTCCTCTTGATTATACCCTTGGGCAACAAGCCTTACTTTATTACAAATGATCACTTCATTTTCATCCTTTTTTATTTCGAAAAACTCATTTTGTACCTATTATAGTTTGATCATTGGGTTTAGGAACCAAATGTCAAACTCGATTACGTTCGAATTGATTTAGTTCCTCTTACATGGCAAAAATCCATGAGTCATTGCATTGAGCTTTAAGAATGTTCTTGGGCTCAATTTGAGACACAAATGCCATGTAATTGCACAAGTCTCTAAGTTGAGAACGAGTGTCAACCCCTTTAGATGGATCGCCTATGACTTGGTCAATTGGATGATTGTTTACAATCCTTCATGATTTTGGAAAGAATTTTTCAAATCATCACTTGTTTGATCCTTGACATTCGTCTTTTTCGGAGGCTCATTTGAAGGGTTGGAGATAATGAGATCATTTAACTCGTTCTCAATTCCTACAACCTCAACATCATCTAAGTCAATTCTAGAGGTCAATGGTGGAGGTGACTCATCAAAAATAACATGGATTGACTTGACCATGTTTAGAGTCTTCTTATTATAGACTCTAAAGGCTTTACTTCTAGATGAATAACCTAATAAAATTCCTTCATCCGATTTGGAATCAAATTTTCCTAAGTTACCTTTGTCATTAAACATAAAACACTTGCACTCGAACACTTTGAAATACCCAATGTTGGTTTTTCTTCCATTCCATAGTTCATAGGGTGTCTTTTATAATTTCATTCATATGATGACTCTATTGATCACATGGCAAGCGGTATTGACCGCTTTGGCCCAAAGGCTTCGAGGAAGATTGTGTTCATTTAGCATTATCTTAGCCATCTCTTGAAGTGGTTCATTTTTTTTTTCAACAACACCATTTTGTTGAGGAGTCCTAAGTGCCGAGAGATCATGGGATAAACCAAGTTCATCACACAATTTCTCTAAGTCTTGATTATCAAATTCTATACCCCTATCACTTCTTATCTTCTTGATTGTCAAATCTTTTTCATTTTGAACATTTCTATAAAATTTATCAAGAATTGAGTGAGTTTTGTTTTTATGAGCAAGAAAATGAACCCAAGTGCATCATGAGAGTCATAAACTATGACAGGCACATAAAGCTTTCCCCATATGCTTGCAATCCTTTCCGGACCAAAAAGGTCCATAAGGAGAAGTTCCAAAGGTCTAGGTGTGGTGATATCTTTCTTTCTTTTGAAAGAAGATTTGACTTGCTTACCCGTTTTACAAGCATTACATATTTTATCCTTATAAAACTTAGTCTTTGGGAGGCCTTTAACTAAGTCATTTCTAGACAAGCGATGAAGGAGGTTCATACTAGCATGTCCTAATCGTCTATGCCATAATCAACTACTTTCACTCGACGTGACAAAACATTTAACATCTTGTTCATGTAATTCACGTAGAAACTTAGTATAAAGATTTTCATTTCATTTTGCATTGAATAATTGTGCTCCATCCTTCTTAACTATGCACACATTAGACCTAAAAATAACGTCATAATCTTTATCACATAATTGACTAATGCTAAAAAGATTATGCTTCAAACCATCAACATGAAGAACATTATCTATAGAGAGAGATGAGATATACCAATAGCACTGATTCTAACAATCTTGCATTTTGAGTTATCTCCAAAGGTGACGTTTCCCCCTTCATAAGCTTGGAGAGAAGAAAACTTTGACTTGTCCCCCGTCATATGCCTTAAGCAACCACTATCGAGGAACCATTTATCCTTAGTGGTTGACTTCAAACATACCTACAAAGAGAGGTTTAAGGGTCATCTTTTGGTACCCAACTCATTTTTCAGTCCACTAAGGTTAGTAAGGCATGCAATGGTTCCTTTTGGAACCCAAATCATTTTAGTTACTACCTTTTTGTTTCTACGATTGCATACATTAGCCTTGTATCCTTTTTGCTTTCAAAAATAACAAGTGACATGTTATGAGCGTTTGAAGAAGGTGAACTAGATTGTTTAGTGAAAGTGTGTCCTAATTACTTTCTCTTTTTCAAGATGAGAGCATCATTGTCAAAAGCGTCATATCCTATGCCACTTTTATCAAAGCCTCTTCTTTGCCCTCCTAGAATGATACTTAGGTTTTCTTTACCTTTGGTGAACTTAGCTAGAACATTGATTTGATCATCAACGGTTCTTTTCAAGAGTTTATTTTCTTTTTCTAACTTATCGTTCCTATCATCATGCAAGCTAGGTGAGGTGGTTGTGAAACAAGATGTATCACATAAGAATTTGGTTTTCTTAAGAGATACATGCTTAATGGCTAATTTTTCAAATTCGTCATGCAAGTCCTCAAAAGCTTATTGCAATTCATTATAAGATGCTAGCAATTCACTATAAGATAATTTAGAACTATCTACGGAACATGAATCTACTTGCACCTCATCATCCTTTGCCATGAGATAAAGGCTAGCCATTTTCTCGGATTCCTCGTCCTCATCCGAAACGCTTGAGTCATAGTCATCCCATGTGGCATTCATGGCCACCTTCTTTTGCTTATTTTCATTGTCCTTCTTTAGTTTGTAGCAATCCGATTTATAATGCCCCGACTTCCCACAATTGAAGCAAGTTGGAGGTTCTTTCTTGCTTGTATCACCCTTTCATTCATTTCTCTTAATGAATCTTCCGCCATTCACTTTCTTCCGTTGAAGAAATCTCTTGAACTTTTGAGTGATCAACGCAATGTCCTCATCTTGCTCCTCATCCTCCGACTCAATGATGTCATCTTTGATCGATGCTTATAAGGCCAATCCTTTCTTTAATTTTGGTTCCTCCTCTCAGGACTTCAAGGTAATTTCCCATGTGAGAAGGGAGCTGAAGATCTCATCAAGGTCCATGGTGTTGAGATCGTGAGCCTCTTTTATAGTTATGACCCTAGCATCCCACTTAGCCAGAAGGCTTCTAAGAACTTTCCGGGAAACGTCGGACTTGGAAATATCCCTACTAAGGTGCTTAAGCCCATTCAAGATGTTAGTGAAATGAGATATCATAGAATTGATATTTTCATCACTCTTCATTACAAATAATTCATATTCATGCATAAGGATGTCTTTTTTAGATTCACGCACTTGATAAGTACCTTCATAGATAACTTCTAATTTGTCCCACATCTCTTTAGTTGTTGAGTATGTGGATACACGATTAAATTCATTAGGTCTTAAGGCACAATTCATGTTAACTTTCGCCTTGACATTCAATAAAATGAGCTTCATATCCTCATTATCCTATTCACTGGTTAACTTAACAATACGTTGTCCATTAACCTCTTTGGTTGGGACAAAGGGGCCATCAATGATGACTTGCCAAATTTAGTAGTCAATTACTTGGAGATAATCTATCATCCTAGTCTTCCAATAGATATAGTTTGAACCATCAAGCCAAGGGGGTCTATTGTTCGATTGACCTTCTACATGAGTGACTACATTAGATGACATTATCGTTCTCTAAGATGGTTAAGTCTTTAATCACTAGAGATTAGGCTCTGATACCAAATGTTAGTCACTAAATGGCCCTAGAGGGGGGTGAATAGGGTTATAAAAATTCTTTAACCTTTTTTTTTTTACAGATTTCATCTACACTAAGTGAGTTAACAAATGAGCATGCACTAAACACTTAGATAGTTGATTAATGAGAAATAATTAACAACACAAGCAATATGCAAGCAATATGATAATCAACAACAAAAGTAAAGCATGCAAGAGATCAAATTAAAAAGATAGAGATAGAAAGATGACACCGCGATTTTTACAAGATTCGGTAACTCCAACTCCTAGGCTCAAGATTCCCCCCTTAAGAATTCTCAATCCTTTCACTATGGATTTTCCTTACAGGTGGAATAGCAAACATTTACACACAAGCTAACAAGTTTATCACACAAACAAGAGGACAAACCCCTCTTGAAGATCAATGAGCTTCACTTACTCAAAGATCACAATCCTTTTATAAAGAAAATGAATCACTCAATAAACACTCAAAACCCTTAGGTTTTATAAAAGATACACAAAATATAAGCACAAGTATTTTTAGTGATGTGTTTGGTTCACTCAAGATCTTAGAATCTCTTGACAATAAATGAGAATTGTACTCAAGAGAACACTCACAAGATCTTTTCTATCTAACTTCTCACAATGATTAGAATTGAATGAGAGGAGACTAGCTTTTAATGCTCAAGCTTTTTCTTTTCAAGAGATGATGGATGATTGAGAGCAAAGAGCTTTAAATTCAAGAGTAATAATGGAAGAAGTAGTATTCTTCAACTCTATACCACCATATATATACTTACGTCAAAATCCAAGAGAGTGAGCTGAGAGCGGTGGTGGTTGAAGGCATTAATTGCTCTGAACTAGCCGTTTTTGGCTTTATCAGTCGGCTGAACATGCCTCATCAACTGGCTGACATTACACTGTCAGTCAGCTGAAACACTACCGTCAGTCGACTGAAAGTCCCTCATCAGTCGGCTGACAAATAACTTGAAATGAAGCTTAAATTATGTGTCCATTTCAGTCGGCTGAAACTAGGGTTTCAGTCGGCTGATAGATGAGACTTAGTCGGCTGACAAATGGGTTCAAAACTCTCAGGTCAGTTCAGTCGGCTGACAAATAGGTTCAAAACTCTCTAGTTAGTTCAGTCGGATGATACTTCAATTTTAGTCAATTGACTAAGCAGGCAGTCGATTGATTCTAACAATCAGTCGGCTGACAGTTCATTTTTAGGTTTTTATTTCCGTTTTCAATTTTAACCCTTGAGCTTATAAAATGTGAAAACTTAACATAAAACCTTTGATACATTTGACTCATCATCCTATCTACCCCAAGTCTTTATTCTTCAACTTTAAAACTCTTCCTTTGTGAAATGACATTTTTTGTCCTTCCTTTAAAAGTTTTAGCATCCATTTCCGAGATTGCATCATATAGTTCTGAAGTACTAAACTAAATAACAATATTAGTACTAAATACGTGCTAACATTTTGTTATTATCAAAACGGATAATTATTCTAAGATTGACCCGTGGGCCAACAAATTGGTCTTATAGTAATAATTACAGTACAATATATTATTAATATCAAACACATCTATATAAAATAGAGTAAATTACACTTTCATCCCCTATTTTTAATACAAATGACACCCACACCCCCTATAATTGCGCTAATTACATTTCCACCCCCTAAAACTCATATAAGGTGACCGGACATATGATATTACCCTCATACCCATCTTTTTATATTTATTTTAAGGGTTAATTTCAGTAAACCCCCCTTATACTATCCAATTTAATCAACTAACCCCTACTGTATCCATTTTGTCCCCTATACTATTCAATTTCATCAATATGCCCCATCACCTCTCAAAATGCCTAAACTACCCTCAATAGTATAAGGGTAAATATTTTGGCCAATAAAGAAATGTTTTTGGAGAAATTTCAAAATATCATATTTTCTGAAAAAATATGATTTTTTGCATAATAGTATATATTTTTTGAAAAAACATTATTTTTCGGAAAAAATCATATTTTGAAACATAATAGTATATATTTTTTGCAAAAAAATAATTTTTCGAAAAAAAATTCATATTTTGGAACATAATATATACTTTTTCGCAAAAAAAAATATTGTTCGGAAAAAAATTCATATTTTGGAACATAATATATATTTTTCGCAAAAAAATTATTTTTCAGAAAAAAATCATATTTTGGAACATAATATATATTTTTTGCAAAAAAATTATTTTTCGAAAAAAAAAATTCATATTTTGGAATATAATATATACTTTTTCGCAAAAAAAATATTTTTCGAAAAAAAAATTCATATTTTGGAACATAATATATACTTTTTCGCAAAAAAATATTTTTCGAATTTTTTTTTTCATATTTTGGAACAAAATATGTTTTTTTTCGAAATTTTTTTTTTTTGCAAAAAGTATATATTATTTTTTCCGAAATAATTCATTAAACCCCCTTATACTATTGAAAGTAGTTTAGGCATTTTGAGATGTGAGGGAACATATTTATAAAATTGAATAGTATAGGGGGCAAAATGAACACAATAGAAATTAGTTAATTAAATTAAATAATATAGGAATTTACTGAAATTAGCCCTTATTTTAAATAATCAAATATTCTTTTATATTAAATTACTTATTTACATCTTCATCATCTTCATCATCTTCACCCCTTCTCCTCCTTAAAAACCCTAAAACCAAGCCCTAACCCTAATTAGTCCATTGAAGTGTATTGATTGAGCTAGAAACTCACGAATTTAAATGGAATATGGAGGAGAACAAATTGTATAGACCCATATCTCTCTCTTCATCAAACCATACATATACATAAACATATATACATATATGTGTATATATATACACTGAATTCTCTACCCGTTTCTCTCTCACATACATATATATCTATATCAATATATATATAAAATGTATTGAAAACTACCAAAAAGATTAAATTTTTGAATTCACCATGAACGAATCAGATCTAACAACAAACCCAATTGGGCAAAATCTAATAAAAGTCATAAGCAATGTGTGTTTCTCAGTCTTTGTGTTATCAGTCCTCATATTTACTATAATTGCAATCACATACCAACCCCCTGATCCATGGGAGTCCTCCAGAGCCCTAACTAAGGTTTTCACTGACGTCGAAAATGCCATCTTTAAGACCTATAATTTGGTCCTCCAAACCGGCGTCTCTGCCCTCTGCAGAGATCGGCACCATTATCACCGAGGAGGTGATAGAGAAATCGGAGGAGAAAATGCCGAATATGAGCTTGAAATCGGGTTGTAAGGACATGGTTTCAGTGAATTGTTCTGACCCACGAGTTTTGATCACGATTGAGAAGTTCAATTTGAAGCATTTCAAGTCAATTGTGTTCTTGGAGTACCAAATGCCGGTTAATGGGTCGAAACCGGATGAGTGTAGTGTGGCGTGGAACAAAAAGGACAAGTCTTGTGAGTCATTTCACACATTTATGGGTGGATAATATCATCATTTCACATATTGTGCAATATTTAAGGGTAAATAAATTATTTCACGAATTAAAATTAGAAAGTGAAATAAATAAAGATGAAAATGTAATTAACAAATTATAAGAAATATGTGTGTAATTTACATTAAAACAGAGAATGAAAGTATAATTTATCCTATAAAATATATATATTTATGATAATAAGTGACATTATGATAACCTATCAATATTTACTATTATGTATATCTTATTTTTTAATAGAAAATCAAAATTATCTGCATCACAATATATTTAGTTTTTTTCTTTTATACACTCTTCGCAATATATTTATTTTGGTAATATTAAATTTAAAAAATAATAAATATCTACACTAGCATATTTCATATGCACATATTATTATATGGATCAAAATTTATCGTGAATTTATATTCAAGATTGATTTTTTTAAAACAATTATTCAAATTACATTAATTTCACTTTGTATAGAAGAATCATTTTTGTAAATAATTATTCAAATTACGATAGTAGCATGCTCTCTCACGTAACAATTATATCACTAAAATGTTGTCCAATCAAAATTGCAGAGCACTCGTCACGTAAATTTCATTTTTTATTTAACATATCACCAACGGGCCAACCAATTGGACCGTAGATCGTTCCACGTCACCTTATCAATTAGGATCTATAAAATAGTTCACTTCGTGGTCTAGGGTCGACGTATTCGTGTTGAATGAGCGGATACGCCAAAAATACGTGTCCAACACATTAAAAATATATCCTGATTTTTTAAAAAAATTAGACACTTAAGGCATGTTTGATTTTTAGTTTGGTTTAGTCTTGTCTTGTTTTTGTTTTTTTTAAAGACCAAATGAATTTTGATTTTTTACAATTTAAGACAAAATGTTTTTTCTAGATGGGCCCCGCATTCCACTACACATCATATTTTATCTCCCTCTCTTTCTATATATATATATATATATATATATATATAATTCATGGTGGACCCCGCTGGCCACTATTCTCTACACTCTTTCTTTCTGTATAGAATAATTTGCACTAACACCCCCTGAGGTTTGCATCTATATATATATTTTCAAAAACATATAAATTCGAAATATAGAAAATATATATATAAAATTTGAAAAATATATAAATTCGAATATATATATATTTCAAAAAAAAAAATTCAAAATATATATATTTTCAAAAACAAAATTCAAAAAATTATATAATTTCGAAAAACATATAATCATTTCAAAAAATATGTATATTTTCGAATTTATATATTTTTCAAATTATATATATATATTCGAATTATATATATATATTTCAAATTTTATATATTTTTTGAAATTTATATATGTTTTTCAAAATTATATAATTTTTTGAATTTTGTTTTAGAAAATAAATATTTTTTGATTTTTTTTTTGAAATATATATATTCGAATTTATATACATTTCAAATTTTATATATATATTTTCGAATTATATATATTTCAAATTATATATATATTTTTTAATTTTTTATATATATTTTAAAATTTATATATGTTTTTCGAAATTATATAATGTTTTGAATTTTGTTTTTGAATATATATATTTTGAATTTTATATATATTTTTTGAAATATATATATTTGAATTTAAATATTTTTCAATTTATATATATATTTTCGAATTTTATATATATTTTTTATTTTATATATATTTTTTGAAATTTATATATTTTATTCTAATTTTATTTTTTTTTTGAAATTTATATATATTTTTCGAAATTTATATATTTTATTCTAATTTTATATATTTTTCAAAATTTAAATATTTGTTTTATAATTTTATACATTTTTTTCAATTTTATATATTTTTTCGAATTTATATATATGTTTTTCAAAATTTTATATATTTGGGGTTGGGGCATAAAGGTCATTTCACATTATCCTTAATATTTTTGAATTTTATGAAGGGTATTTTGGTCATTTGGGGTGTCATGGCAAGCAAAACCAAACCTCAGGGGGTGTTAATGCAAATTACCCTTCTATATATATATATATATAATTCATGGTGGGCCCGATGACCACTATTCTTTACTCTCTTTCTATATATATATATAATTCATGGTGGACCCCGTTGGCCACTACTCTTTACAAAATCACACAAGACCAAACAAAACCAATATAGCCAGACAAAACCAGACCATACCAGAAATCAAACGGGGCCTTAGTAGACACTTGGAGGACACGCGCGTATCCGCGTGTCGAACACGCGGTGGGTCGATTAATTCAATGAAAGATAGAGGTCTTATGAAGTCAATAATTTAATGAATCACTTATGGAACTTCAACATTTTTAATTCAATCTTTGACTTTGAAGATATTTGAATATATTTTTTCCTTCTCATCTTGTGAGAAGAATTATAAAATATATTAATTTATCCACTATTTGAAGATAAACAAAATAACATCACAAAGAGCCAAATATTGGATATTTATATCGTCCAATCTTTGTCTTCAATCAAGAAAAATTTCACAATATAACGAGAGAGATTAAGATGATGGATGTTGGAGAAGATTCATTTGATTAATTGGATAATAATAAAATAAAGAATTTTGAACATGTCAGACATTTAATTTAATTTATTTATTTATTTGATTTTCATTATTTAAGTGATAAATAAAGTATTTTATTTAATATAATATGTATTTATATAAAAAAATTATAATTTTTTATAAATATATCAGCACGGTATTCTAAATTTTTAAAATTTACCGTGTCAACATATCCGTCCGTAATTTATAGATTAGGACAAAAAACACGGTGTTGCGACCGTATTTTAATGGTCAAACCAGCGGCTCCAACCACGCACCCCAGTCCAGTAAACACGGATGCGGGACCCACTTAGCTGCATTGCCAGTGGAGGGAATAGTGGGAGGTTGAGATTTTAACTATTTTTTAATCAATAATATATCATTTTTGCCTTGATAAAGGATTATTAAAATAGTTCTATTTTTATATAACAAATTTGAGTTTTCTCACTCTTTGGTCCACCTACTTTGAAAATTCACACTTGCAGCTCTGCCTTTTTCCTTATTTGGAGTTGTATATGTAATTAAAAACAACTTTTTGTGTCAAACAAATTTTAAAAATATTTTCATGTGCTAAAATTGTTAGAATATCATTTTTAATATGCAATTAAAATTAATAAAGTTAATATTAAGTGACATCATGTACTTTACAACTAAATAAAACATTTATTAATAATCATAAAAGTATTAAACATCAAACACTTAATTCCATAGTGGAAGGGCACGAGTTTATTGTAATTCAACAATATTTCCCTTTTATCTTATTATATCACAAATAAAAATAAATAAAAAAAGCAAAAAGTACTGTTCTAGGTGAAAGTAGTATATTGCTTATAAATTTAGCACATATGATTAGAGTAGTTGTTCAACTTAAATTGCATGATAAATGCAAGTGACAACATCAAACTACTATATTTTCCTAAATATATATATATATATATATATATATATATATATATATATATATATATGTGGGTGAATGACACAATTATCTATGTAATATAAATATAGTGCATATAATCCCTCTCATAATTTTTAAACACTCTTACCGTATACATTTGATGCAAATAGTCTCTTATATTCCATTTTCTTAATATCTAAGATGTTGAATTACCATCTTATTTTTATTTATTTATTTATTTTACAAAAAATATGAAATGTAAAACGACAATTTATGTCTATGTTTAATCACAAACAAAGGCATTTTGGTAAGTGATTAAGGACATTTTTGTCATTTGAGAATAAAATATCGCATGTAAAAGTCACGTGCCTAAAATCAGGCCAAAAAAATAAACGGAATCTTGGTTGAGGAGGGTCAAAGTGCATATTTTTGCAATACTATTGGTACTTATATATACATTTTGAATTTTATCTGCACATTTGATTTTCTGCCATTTACCAATATATATTAAAAAAAACAAAAAGAACTATTTCAAGGGTCTATGTGAACAACATCAAGAGATTTCAGTGGAGGATTTGAAAACTACAAACTTGCCTCGTCTAGAGTTGGATTTTAATAAAAGATTAGGGGCTTGAAAATAATAAAAGTCAGAGATGTCAACGTCGCAGGTGCACGTGGGGTCCTTAGCCGCCGACATGGTCTGGCAATTCATTTAGTTATTAGAGAAGTAGAGGGAGAGTGTAATTAAGTTTCTTAAATTGCACTTAATCTACTCTTTAATCCTTGTATTAACTTATAAAAGGGTCTATACTTATGGTTCGGCATGCTAAATCAAGCTAGCTAAGCACTAACTCTCTCAAATCTAATAATGCAGAATCGGGGATCCCCATTCAACTTTTGAAGGGCCCCGGAATGGCCTTATTTTACTTGACAAATTTACCCCCACCAACCTTTACAATTACTATCGTCATTAACTTTTGTTTTCTTCTTGTGATAAATGACTCACGATTTACTTGAATGATACCCTTTTACATCTAACCCCCTAAACTAATGCCCTTTCGAAACTAACCCCTTGAACTATCAATTTATTACAATGTGCTTCAATTCCGTAAAAAAATATTATAATACCCTTTTATTCAATATTTCAATTCCTTAAATTAAAATTATAATTCTTTTCTTATATATAATATTAAATATTCCATTCACCTTAATTGTATTACAATAAATATATTCTCAAATACAAAAGAAAAAAAAATAGAGTTATAATTATTGTAACTATTTTATTTTTTGAGTAATTAACTTGCTATTAAAATTTATTTGATTGAAATAATAAAATTTATTATCCTTGTTAAAACATTTTTTAATGACAAAACGAAAATTTCTTTTCATAGAAATATGTTTATAAATGACTCACGATTTACTTGAATGATAAACACATTTTAATTTTCACATGTTATATATATATATATATATATATATTTTGAATAACTACTTAAGCATTTTAAATATTTTACTTATTTTTTATTTTAACAACTTAAAAGATTATTCAAATAATAAATTATAAAAAGTATATGTAAATTTATTGAATGGATAATATGCCATCAAATTAATCTCAATTATTTCATTATCTATGCTAATAAGAATAATACATTAAGTAAAATTCAATAAAGAAAGGGTATTTTGGCTATTTAAGAAATGTTTTTAAGAAAATGGGATAGATTGCAACAAAATAGGATAGTTCAGGGGTTAGTTGCATAAATCATAGTTCCGGAGGTTATTTGTACATTTGATGATAGTTAAGGGGGTTTATTGCATTTTACCCTTAATATTATTGTGGTAATTATTGTCATTATTATTATTGTTAAGGTAAAATTTAACCATAGTCATTACTTGTTGAAGAAAATTTGTGATCTTTTGTCTTAAGAGAAGAATTAAAATGCGCACTGGAGGATTGATTCTTTATTTGTGCGCACTACCTGTTGTGAGTATACACAAATGGTAATTATTTATCTGATACATATGGGTTGCCTAGTAAATAACTCTAGAGATGAGTGAATAGAGTGTTAACTTAAGCAATAAAATTTAATTCCATGTGTTATTTGAAAATAATAATTGCAATGCTATATGATAATGTTATATAAAAGTAAAAAGTAATATAAATCTAATAAAAGTAGGGAAAGAAATACAAATACTTGAACACGCAATTTTATCGAGGTTCGGATGTAGACAATAAAATTCGAGTCCGAAAATATAGGAACGAAAGATGCGACAAATCTGAATTTTATTAATTTAAAATCAATGGTAGTACAATCCTCTGTTATATTCTTTACAATAGAAAGAAAATAATTTTTTGATTCGATCTCCTTTATTGGTCAGATCCAAGGGTTGTCAGAGCTTGTTCTTGAACCAGTTGTTGAGAGGGATTCAAGGGCCGTCAGGCTTGATCTTGAATCGTTTTCTTTGATTTCTAGTCGAGTGCTGATGAAGCTTGATCTCGAAAAGTTTTGTTTGATTTCTTGATTTGTGAAGGAAGAATGACACGACTTGAATGTGCTTGTTGTTCTTCTTGTTTTCTTGATTTCTTGTTGGGAGAGAAAAGTGTGAAGAATTTTGTATTTTTGCTTTGACAGAGCTTCTCTGATTTTCACGTGAGTTCTTTTCCTATCATTCTCCATCTGATCTCTATTTATAGACCATCTGGACGAATAGGATGATGACATGTGTCACTCCTTGATAACTATCAAATTATAATATTAAAATAATATCATAATTCAATAATTATATTTTTTTATTTAACTAAGTGGCTTTGAATTAATTAAATAATTTGAATTAGCACAAATAAGAATTGGGCTAATTAATTTAATTTGCGGCCCAATATTTTGTGTTGGGCCTTGTTTGTTTTGGGCTTGAACCCACAAAATTTTAGTGTCTACAGATTGCTCCCATTCCAAGTCTTGCACATGGATTCGTCATCTAGTTTGGGCAGGACTTGGAGTACTCCTTTTGTCAGTTAGTTTTCATCTTCTTTTGTTAGTCAATCTGAACTTCTTTTGTAAGTTCATCCATCCGTCCGTCAGAACTTCTTTTTGTCCATCAGTCTGAACTTCTTTTTTTCGTCCGTCTGAATTTATTTCGTTCATTCGTCTGTCTGAATTTCTTTCGTCCGTTCGTCTGAACTTCTTGTGTTCATTCGTCTGTCTGAATTTCTTTCGTCCGTCAGTCTGAACTTTTTTCGTCAGTCCGTCTGAATTTCTTTAGTTCGTCAGTCTGAACTTCTTTCGTCAATCCGTCTGAACTTCTTTCGTTCGTCCGTCTGAACTTCTTGCATTCATCTGTCCGTCTGAATTTCTTTCGTTCGTCAATCTAAACTTTTTTTCGTCAGTCCGTCTGAACTTCTTTCGTCCGTCAATTTGAACTTCTTTCGTCCGCCCATCTGTCTGTCTAAATTTATTTCGTCCGTCCTCTTCATCTCTTCTATCAAACCAAACCTGTTTATTTTTTTCATTCAACTCCAACTAAAATTCCAATTCACTCACAAGAACTGGAATTACAAGTGTTTTGTGGATTCCAATTCCTTGTTAAAGTTGAATTTGTTTTTTATCCAACTCCAATGAAAATTCCAATTCCACTGACATTTGAATTCCTTTTGTTATAGGAATTACTTTGTTGGCTATATATAGACAACCATACTCACAATTGACATTATTCTCTAATAATCTTCAAGCCATACACTGCTTCATTATTATTTTTTCGTTTATTCCATTTCAGTGACCCATACACTTGCCACTTATTTCCTTTTGATTTTTTTTAAACTCCCTGGACGTGCCCTTTTTTTTAATTTTTCAAGGGGATTAGAGATGATCTTGAGACGCCATTCGCGGCCATCCGTGACTACGAATGAAGGGAGTAATGAACATGAGGATAGCTAAGTAGTGGACGAATCCACCAAGCAGCGGCAACTGGTGAAACATCATTGACAAGCTAGAGCAAAGGATTCATGCAGCGGGGATCAAAGTTTAACGTTGCAGCGACATACCATTAATGCGGCGGAAGCTTCCATGATTGATAGTGTAAATGCCAAAAAATGCACAATACAAGAATTGATCTTTTATTTAGATTTTTCTTCCTTTATAAACATTTCCTTTTTGGGGCTCGAGCCCATTAGGGCAACATTATTTTGCTTACATCATTCCTTCTATGTATCTTACATCACTATCTTTATTTTCAAGTAATTCTGGCTTGAAATGGGTCTAATCTTCGAACTTTCGGTGACCTTATTGGGCTATCAGCCTGATGGGCCTCTGTGGGTCTGGAGATTTCCACACTTACATAGGCCCTCTTCTCGGTTGTGGGCTTTCGGGCAGTCAGGCCCATTACCGAGAATGTAAAGTGTGAGGGAATATACATACATCACCCCTGTCGGGGTGACATGTCAGGTTCATAAAATAGGACAGTTGTGCCATCATTAACATTTCAAATTCATGACTTATGTGGCCTTGATTCGCGCTATGGGGGCTGAGGAGACGGCTTGATGCTTCGTTTCTTGTGCGCATGACTCTTAGCATCCTTTGGTGACATGTATAAATACCCCAGGGTCCATTCGCAAAACTCTTCTTGCATTTTAAAGCTCTTGGCTCTCAAAAACTCTCTGCAACTTGGTTTCTCCTCTTGTTATTGCCAGAATCTGCACCTCTTTCCTGGAAAATTCACGAAATCTCACCGGAATCCACCTTAGAGTAAGTTCTTTCTTCCAACTCTCCTACCTTTCTGTCAATATATCTGATAGCGATGATACTCAGTTGGGTAGTGACCGTCTCCCCTCTTCTGTAGATCCCGATGCCTCCCTTAGTTCTCCATCGGTAGAGGTAGTCAGGAGGGTCAGATCTAGTCCTCCTGAGGTCACCCAAAATGCTGTTGTGGGTGGGGATTTGGCTGCAATAAGATCAGGAGATCAATTCTATGCCGAACCCCTTCCCCCTGCACATAGGGTAGACACTGTGCTGAAGAAATTGAGGGTTAAAGTATAGAATACCCGATGGGGTGATAGTTAAGAATTATCCCAAGAAGTATGACTTCAGGATATGAGAGGGAGTTAGGGATAATTAGATCTTACTGTCGGATTTTCATCTTCAGGTTCTTCGTTTCCCGATCCTCCATTTATTTCTTTATGTCCTGTCCACCCTGGGTCTGGCTCCGCTTCAAGTGGGGCCCAATTTCTTCAGGATCGTGGCTATGGTCCTGATGATTAATCGGGAGATGGGTCTTGATCTAGGTCTCACTGAGCTCCCGTTCTCTTACAAGATACAGGACCAGAAGGACTGTAGGGGTCGGTACAATATTTTTCCTTTAAGTGGGAGAAAGATATGCAATGGTAATGAGAAGTCTAATAAGGGGTGGAAAGAAAAGATGATCCTGGTGAGCGGGAATTGGAGGTTTCCCGGCTCAACCAGATTCGTAGTCCCTAATGAGTTTGACAAACATTTATTCCCTTCCTTCAAAACTTATTATAGAGGGTCATGCTATTGTGAACAGTGCAATGATAAGTTGTGTCATCATGTGCTAGAGTTTCTGGGAGCGCCCAATCGATTTAAAACTCCAAATTACATCTCATCCCGATTTGATATCCTTAAGTCTAAAATCTGGGGCCAGCCCCTGAGGATGTGTGGCAATTACCTGACTGGTGCTAATTTGAAGGAACTAACATCAGAAAGAAAGAACACCATATTGAGGATCCCACCACTCGTCTTTAATAAGAAGGCCAAGTGAGTACCGGGCTCTCAAACAAACCCTTTGGTACCGGGGGATGCCCAAGCTAATCTGTGGTCCCAAGGTATTCCAACTCCTCCCTTTGGGATAGTTCTTCCACCACCATCGGGAAGTCCTCCAGTTATTCCACCTCCTCCTTCGGGGGAAGGTACTGCCGAATCGCCATTTGTCCCTTCTTCAGGGGAAATCCCTGTTCCTGGATCTCGATCAGTTGAGGGAGAGCCCAGTCTGGTGGGGACACAAAGTCCCCATTCTGAGGAAGATGTCCCCGACCGATCGGTTCGGCCCTGTCTGACTACAACATCGTCGCCAAGCATAGTGGCGGAGTCTGGGGCTGTATTTGGGATGGAGTAACCCGTCCCATGGGGACCAAAGATAAAACTTCCGGGTGGTGGCTTCTTGGTCGCAGGGCATGAGACCATTGATTATGATGTTGCCCTTCGGGAAATGGGTCTCCAGATCTGGACCCCCACAGACTGGAAGAAGCTGACACACATCGATCGGGCAGAGCTGGCCATGACCGATCCAGAGATTGCCATGAAAGTACGTTTTCGACCTTGCTGTTTCTTCAGTCATACTTTGTATTTCTACACTTTATTCATTAATTTAGCTAACACTTGCATTCCTGGTAGATGCTCTACCTAACCCAAGCTTATAATACAAAGTTGGAGGAGGACAACAGGTTGCTCAACAAATCTTCAGAGCTCCTGAGGTTGAAGGAGGATGCAAGGAAAAAGGTAGCCACCTTGCTATCGATATCTAACGATAAGCTGGAGGTCCAGACCACAAGGGCAATCTTTGCGGAACAAAAGCTTTAGGCTGCCCAAAAGAAGATCAAAGAGATGGAGGCAGTTCATCGGGTCCTAGCTACTGAAGTCGAAGGCTTGAAGGCAAAGAATGAGGGCCTGAGGGCCTCCATGGAGAAGCTTCTGGAAGAGAAGGTTGAAACCGAGAATCTCCTGCAGTAGAGAGGTCAATAGTGGAAATGTGTCATCGAGGTGGCAATCAGATGTATAAGCGTCTCTGTGACACTGCCTAGTACCGAATCGGGTTTGGTTGGAGGACCTGCTTCCAGGATATCCAGAAACTTGTTGAGGAGAGGGACTTTGCCTCAGTGGAGGAATTAGATGAGTCTCTGGGCATTGCTCCACCGTATGATGATCCGGTTTGAGGTCTGAATGACGTTCACTTTTGTGAGTTCCTGACCAAACCTCTTCTGGGGCCTACTCCCGAGTCTGATCCTTCAATGCAGCCCGCTCATGTCCAAGTTTTGGACCCGACAATTGCTCATGTGGACTCGAATGCGGCGGGCACTGATGCTGGCACTTAGATAGTGAATTATATCGGGCTTCCTCCTAGGTTTTAGGATAGCTGACCGCAGGATTCTTCTTTTGTAAAATATTTGTAAGCCTTGGCCATCGGGGTCCATATTTTGAATGATAATCATGGTTCATTTCCAATTGACTTCTGCAATACTTAGATTATTTTACCCAAAAAGAGTTGTGTCTTCTGGGCACTTAAGGCCTTGCGAGAGACATGAAAACACTTAGCTTATTTTTTATAAAATTTTGATATCTTCTGGATCAGTGTTGTGTCTTTCGAGCACTTCAGGCCATGCGAGAGACATGACAACACTACCATCTCTTCTGGATCAGTATTGTGTCTTTCAGGCACTTCAGGCTATGCGAGAGACATGACAACACTTGGTTTATTTTTTACAAATTTTTTTATCTCTTCTAGATCAGTGTTGTATCTTTCGGGTACTTCAGGCCATGCGAGAAACATGACAACACTTAGTTTATTTTTCACAAAATTTTGATCTCTTCTGGATTAGTGTTGTGTCTTTCGAGCACTTTAGGCCATGCGAGAGACATGACAACACTTGATTTATTTTTTGCAAAATTTTGATATCTTCTGGATTAGTGTTGTGTTTTTCGGGCACTTCAGGCCATGCGAGAGATATGACAACACTTGGTTTATTTTTTGCAATTTTTTTTTTATCTCTTTTGGATCAGTGTTGTGTCTTTCGAGTACTTCAGGCCATGCGAGAGACATGATAACACTTGGTTTATTTTTCGTAAAATTTTGACCTCTTCTGGAACAGTGTTCTGTCTTTCAGGCATTTCAGGCCATGCGAGAGACATGACAACACTTGATTTATTTTTCACAAAAATTTGATCTCTTCTGGATCAGTGTTGTGTCTTTCGGGCACTCCAGGCCATACGAGAGACATGACAACACTTGGTTTATTTTTTGCAAATTTTTTTATCTCTTCTGGATCAGTATTGTGTCTTTCGGACACTTCAGGCCATGCGAGAGACATAACAACACTTGGTTTATTTTTTGTAATTTTTTTTTATCTCTTCTGAATCAGTGTTATGTCTTTCGGACACTTCAAGTCATGTGAGAGACATGACAACACTTTGTTTATTTTTTGCAAAATTTTTAATCTCTTCTGGATTAGTATTATGTCTTTCAGGCACTTCAGGCCATGTGAGAGACATGACAACACTTGGTTTATTTTTTAAATCAATAGATATTTATAAGCTATTTTTGCCATGAAAAGTAATTTTATTGACGAATATTTCTTATTGATCTGGCGCGGGGGCCTTTTTACAAAAGTGATCAAAGTAACAGTAAACTTGGCTTGTTACGGGGAGTACCTCTTCAGACGAGAGGCATTCTGGGAGTTTGGTTCCATTCTACCGTCTCTGTTCCTTCGGACACGGTATGCCCCGCGCCCGATGACTTCGATAATGGTGTATGGGCCCTCCCAAGGCTCCCTGAGCTTGTCCACGAGTCCAATTGTTCGCTTAAGGACCATGTCACCGACCTGGAACTCCCTTATTTTATTTTTTTGGTTGAAGTGGTTTCAGACACTCTGTTGGTAGGCGGCCAGCCTGATCTCGACAACTTCCCTTCTTTCATCTAGTAGATCAAGGTCGTGAACCAGGTGCTGGTTATTTGGGCCATCCACCCAGGCTTGGCTCCGAAGTGTTGGAACCTTAACCTCCATTGGGATTACAGCCTCAGCGCCATATGCTATGGCAAAGGGGGTCTCTCTGGTGGGTTGCTTGGGGGTTGTTCTGTATGACCAAAACACTTCAGGTAGCTTCTCGAGCCAGGCCCCTTTTGCTTCCTCAAGTTTTTTGGCCAAGGTGTCGAATATGGTTTGATTTGTTCTTTCAGCCTGTCCATTCCCCTATGGGTACCCGATGGAGGATGTAGTTTGGTTGATACCATGCTCGGCAAAGAATGCTTTCACTTCCTTATTGTCAATATTTGTTCCATTATCCATCATAATTGTCCTTGGTAGCCCGAATCTGCATATTATGTGGGTCCGAATGAACTTGATGATGTAGCTAATTTTGATGGCGGGGTAGGCTTCAGCTTCCACCCATTTGGTGAAGTAATCAGTGGCCAGGAGGACATAGGAATTTGACCGAATTACCTTCGGGAGAGGTCCTACAATATCCATTCCCCACTGAGCGAAGGGATGGGGGACTATGGTTGGGTATAGGAACTCCGGCGGTTGATGGATAGTGTCCCCGTGCATCTGGCATGGCTTGCACCTTCGGACATAGTCCTCGGCAACCTATAATAGATAGAGCCAAAAGTATCCTTGGGAGAGTATTTTATGGGCAAGGGACCTTCCTTCGGAGTGGTTCCCACAAGATCCATTGTGGATCTCCTGCATCACTACTCTTGATTCTGAAGGCGTAATGCATTTTATTAAGGACCCGAGAAGGACTTTCGATAGAGTTTCCCGTTTATGACTGAATATCGGGTTGAATTCCTCCTGATCCTATGAGCTTCAGCTTTGTTCTCCTGAAGTGTCCTATTTCTTAGGTAATTCATCAGGGGATCCATCCAGCTGGGCTCCCATGGAATAAGCATCACTTGTACGGGGTCTTGAATACTTGGCCTGGTTATAAAATCTACCAACATAACCCGGGTCAGGTCCTCCAGCTGAGGACGCCTGACCAGCTAGGTGGTCAGCTACAGAGTTTTCACTTTTCGGGATCTGAGTGAAGGTTATTTTTTGAAAGCTCTCTGTTTCCTTCAACAGAAGTGTCCGACAAGACTCCATTTTGGGGTCTTTTGCCTCGTATTCCCCTTTAATTTATCGAATGACTAGCTGAGAGTCGTTGTACACTGCAAATGCCTAAATCTGGAGACTTCGGGCTAACCTCAAGCCAGATATGATTGCTTCATACTCTGCCTCATTGTTCGTGGCTGGGAACTGTAGTTGCACTGACATGTGGAGGTGTGTCCCATCGGGTGTCTGGATCTCCAAGCCGATTCTCGATCCGGTAGAACTGGTCGATCAGTCCATGAAAAACTTCCAAGTGTCTGGCTCAGTCTTCTGGTCAGGTTCTTCAGTTTCATCTTCAAGTAAGAAATCTGTCACCGCTTATCCCTTGATGGAAACCCGGGGTATGTAAGTTATGTCATATATGCCCAATTCGATAACCCATTTGGAGATTCTGCCCGAAAGATCAGGTTTCGACATAATAACCTAGAGAGGCATAGAGGTCGGGACAATGATTGGATGAGCCTTGAAGTAATGCCTCAGTCGCCTTTTGGCATTTACCAGTGATAGAACCAGCTTTTCTTGACTGTTGTATCGGGTTTCCACTTTAGCCAAAGATTTACTGGTGTAGAAGACTGGCATTTGCAGGTTCCCATCCTCTCTGATGAGAGCTGCACTGATTGAGATGGAGGATATTGCTAGATACAGATGTAAGACTTCATCGAGACCTAGTGTGGATAGGATCAGGGGTCTGGTCATATACTCCTTTAATTTTGCTAGGGCTTCAGACTGCTCAGGACCCCAGACTCTTCCTCTTTTTGCATTGATTGCTTGAAAGAATGGTCTACATCGATCAGTGAGTCATGAAATGAACCTACTAAGGGAAACCACTCTTCCCGTCAGGATTTGAACATCTTTATGTGTCCGGGGCTCTTTTATTTCCATTAGGGCCTTGACTTGTGTCGGGTTAGCTTAGATCCCAGTCCGGTCCTCGATGTGTCCCAGGAATTGTCCGAATGACACTTCAAATGAGCATTTCTCCGGGTTAAGCTTCATGCCATACATCCTGAGGGTGTCAAACACTTAGTGCAAGTGTGCAAGATGATCCTACTTTCTTCTGCTCTTGACCACAGTGTCATCAATATAAGCCTCGATCACTGTACCCATCATTCCCTTAAAGATCTTGTTGACCAACCTCTGGAAAGTGGCACCTGCATTTTTCAGACCGAATGGCATAACCTTAAAGCAATAAGTACCTATTTCAGTAATGAATGAGGTCTTTTCTTCGTCTATCGGGTTCATTTTTATCTTATTGTATCCCGAATAAGCGTCCAGAAAAGTTAAACGTTCGTAGACGGCGGGTAACGTCAACCATTTGGTCGATCTTTGGCAATGGAAAGTTGTCCTTCAGACATGCCCTATTCAGGTCAGTAAAATCAAAACAATCCCTTCACTTACCATTCTTCTTCTATACGACCACTACGTTGGCAAACCATTCGGGGTACTTGACTTCCCTGACAAAACCAGCCTGGATCAATCTGGACACTTCGTCCGCTATGATCTGGTTTCGATGCGCTCCCATGCGCCTCTGCTTTTGCCTGATCGGTCTTACGTTCGGGTCGACGTGTAATGAGTGCTGGGCAATAATAGGATTGATACCTGGCATGTCTGTATGTTCCCACGCGAAGATATCGGAGTTGTCCTGCAATAACTGTATTAGTTCTTTCAATTCAGAGTCGGTAAGATTTGTATCTGTAAAAGTAACTTTTTCTAGGCTATCGAGTATAACAGAGATTGGTTGTAATGGCTCGACCACGACCAGGGTACCCGGATCCCCTTCCTTTGATTGTTATTTGGGGCCTGGATTATGTTCCCTGGAATGGGACACCATTGGGCCTTTTTTCTTCCTGATCTCTTTCAGGGTGACCGCATAGCATTCTTTGGCGGCCACCTGGTCACCCCTGATATCAATGATGTCCAAACCGTTCGGGCTTATGCATCTCATCACTTGGTGCAGGGTTGAAGGCACGCCTTGCATCCGATGAATCCATCCCCTTCCCATGAGTAAATTTTACGAAGGCTTCATATCCACTACAACAAACGTCTCGGTCAGGTTCCTTTGAGCAACAGATACAGATAATTGGAATTCCCCGATCGGTTCGATTTGTTTTCCATCGAATCCCGCAATAGGGCACCGGGATGCCACAATCTTGTTCGGGCCAATTTCAAGCTTTTCAAAAGCCCATTTGGTAATGACGTTTGCACTGCTCCCAGGATCGATCATGACTTTCTTAACAAGGCAGTTGGCCACCATCAGTGTCACAACTAGAGGGTCATCATGTGGGGTCTGGATATTCCGAAGGTTTGATGCAGAGAAAATAATCTGTGTTTCTCCTGTCCTGTGGTGGACTTCATTAACTTCGTTTACTTTTCTCATTTTGCAGGCCCTTCGCAGCTGGCTCCGGTAGGATCCTTTCGTTTCTTTGGAGGCGGGGCCACCAAGAATCATATTGATGATCCTAACCGTTTGTGCGGCTGTGGGTTCCGAGGGGCGTTAGAAGCACGTTGATCGGCCCTCGTCCTATCCCGTTGGATGTAATCCCGGAGCTCGCCGGGAAGCAACAGTGCCTCTACCTGTTGTCTAAGATTACGACACTCGTTTGTGATGTGCCCGAAATCACCGTGGAAAGAACAATGTTTTGACTTATCCCTTTGGTCCAGTGGCTGTCTGATGGTTGAGGGTTTTTGGAAGATCCCTTTGGCCTTGTTTTCTTGGTAGAGCTTGGTAAGGCTGACCCTCAGGGGGGTCGCTCTCTTTTCAGATTTGGAATGTTTGAAAGGGTTCGGGGCTGGAGTTCCTGAAGGAACTGGTGGCCCTGACGGTGTTGGACATTTTCGATCGGTTGCCTGATCTTTTGATTGGGCTTCAATGCTTACCAAGGCCGCCCTCCTCTGCCTGATGGTCTCCTCCTCTTCAATCCTCAAGTATCCTTGGGCTATGGAGTTTAACTCCCCAATACCCGATGGGGGGCATTTCACTAGAGACTGATGGAACTTGGTTCCTGGAATAAGGGGCATCTAGAAGGCTTCAACAACAAAGTGTTGGTCATAGTTATCAATAGTAGAAGACTCTATGTTGAATCGGGATAGGAAGCTCTTCAGTGATTCTCCTTTCTCCTGGATCATAGTGAAGAGGCAGGATATGGTCTTCTTCTGTCTCTTGTTCCCATAATATTGGGCAACGAAGAGCCTGTTCAACTGTTGCCAGCTGCTGATGGATCGAGGTGACTGCTTCCTAAACTATAATAGAGCTGCATCAACAAGACTTATGGAAAATACCTTGCAAAGCAAGGACTCGTTCTCAGTGTACATGGTCATCTTCTGATGAATCTGATAAATATGCTCATTGGGGTCCTTGGTGCCATCGTAGGGGGTAAACCGAGGCATAACAAACTTCTTTGGAAAAGGTTCCCGGGTTATCTCGGGGACGAAGGGTGATTGTATCAACTCGGTTGATGCCTAGATGGCTAGGTCATCGGTAGACTGGGTTCTTAAGTCCCTAAGGACTTTCCTTTGGAACTCGGCCATCATTGCTTGGAGCTTTTGGGGGGTCATGGCTTCGTTGGCGGCATGAGCCTTCCCTAAGCGCTAGGAAGACTCGACGTACTCTTCAAGTCTGTTGCCATCTTGCTGGTTCTGAGAGTGGTCGAGCGCCGCTGCCAGAGAGGCAGGCGGTGGTAGAGCCAATCTCGCCATGAGCTTTGAATTCTGTTTCTCAAGAGCTTGGCT
This sequence comes from Cornus suecica, assembly GCA_963922005.1. Taxonomy (NCBI): domain Eukaryota; kingdom Viridiplantae; phylum Streptophyta; class Magnoliopsida; order Cornales; family Cornaceae; genus Cornus; species Cornus suecica. The sequence continues at coordinate 51,039,481 of OY998240.1, read as the reverse complement.
ACGTTCCTCAGCGGTTATCAGGCATTATAGGATTTGCTCAATGGTTTGAGGACCTTCTACACGGCTGTCTTCGGTGGTCGGAACGTCCGCTTGTGAATGAGTGATCGACATGTTTGCTCGGGAAGTAGTGGGTCAGTGTGAATGGAGATTTTAGAAGGTGGTGAAGAATAAGAACAAGCTCTCAGATCTTCGGGTTGAATAAAACAAACTTAGCTTAATGAGATAGGAAGAAGGAGGTGATTTACAAATCTCGAAGAACAAATCCTAAAAATCAAGAACTCCTTGTAGATTTTTCACAGACAGCGCCAATGTGTAAATGCCAAAAAATGAACAACACAAGAATGGATCGGTTATTTAGATTTTTCTTCCTTTATATACATTCCCTTTTTGGGCTTCGAGCCCATTAGGTCAACATTATTTTGTTTATATCATTCCTTCTATGTCTCTTACGTCATTATCTTTATTTTCAAGTAATTCTAGCTTGAAATGGGCCTAATATTCGGGTTTTCGGTGACCTTGTTGGGCTATCAGCCTGATGGGCCCGACGCTTGATGGGCCTGGAGATTTCCACACTTACAGATAGTGAGTATAGAGGCTCCATGCGGCAAGGACGGATGAACTATGCGATGGTGACAAGTGGAGACTCCATGATCCACGACGAGTTGGGTGGATGATTCGGTAATGACGGGTGAACCATGTGGGTCTGCAGTGGCAGTTATAATTTGATTGTGGTGACGGAAGAGGGACACCATGCCGTAACCTAGCAAGAGGGGATCACCAACCAATACTGGTAACCCGAGTTTCCATCAACGCCATGAGAAGGACAGTTCCAATGTAGCAACTACCCGCGACGGCGATGTGGCTTATATGTATGCGGGGTCTTTTTTTTTCTTTTTTTGTTTACTTTTTCACGAACTTTTTTTTTCACGAATTTTCTTTCTTTTTTTTGATGTTTTTGTCGTGCCATGCATTTGTCTCGCGTTTCTTTATCAACAGTCATTGCGTCCTTCACAGAGATAGCATAGGCAAAAGTTATCGTTTCAGGGGGGTTATCCTTGCGAAAACCCTTGCAATGGTAGTTGGTGTTCGACCATATTTTTGTCGCCCCATGTCTTTGTTTCACATTTTTGTCACCAAACATTGCGTCCTTCACAGAGATAGCGCGGGCCGAAGTTATCATTGCAGGGGGGTTTGTCCTTGCGAAAACCTTTGCAATGGTAGTTGGTGTTTGACCATGTTTTTATGTTATTATTGACAGGCTGGAACCCTTTTTTTTTTGGTTGAATGAACTCAGAATAAAATTCCAAGTTGCCTACGTATCCTCCAAAGAAGAATCAAGTCATTGCGTAGTTCAATTTTTTTTTGTGTAATCACAATTTTAGATCATGTGGGCTAGGATCATAGTGTAGTTTAGGCTTATACGATTAGGAGCAACTTCGCGAGCTTTGACTATTTCTCTGCCTTGTAATAGATTGAAGACAATTTGAATTTGTGACGGTTTGAGAGGACTTTCTCAAATTTCTTGTGTTTGAGAGTTGATGATTTTTAGCGAGTCCTAACTTTTATCGAGATTCTTTGACTCGATGCCCCCTGTGACTTAGCATTTTCAAACGAAGTTGACGAAGCGACAAGCTTATTTTAGTCATGTAAATCTTTAACGACAATGTTTGTCATGTATGATGTAGTCTTTTCATCATTTGAACTTGATAGTATTATTTTGTCATTGTCATGCTTAATTTCTTTATCGCTAGACTTAATTTCCTGTCGCCGTCGGACTCACTTTCTTCGTCATCAGACCCTATTTTTCGTCATCAGACTTAATTTCTTCATCTTTGTTAGACTCAGATTCTCCGTCGTCGAACTTAATTTCTTCATCATCAGACTCAACTTTTTCATTGTCAGACTCAATTTTTCTATCTTTAAAAAAATTGTCAAGCCCATTAGGAACATATTTTCTAGTACCATGACTTGTAATGGTAAGCTCCATATCATGTGCTCGAGTAACAAGTTCTTCAAATGTACTTGGCTTGATTCATTGTAAGATGTAGAGAAACTCCCAATTCATGTCTTGCTTGCACATTTCAACTGCAGAGATCTCAGAAATTTGGTCTTTACAATCAAGACTTAGAGCTCTCCAGCGGTTAATACAGTCAACCACACGCTTGTCATTCCTTTACCGAGTGTTTATGAGTTCTACCATGCTCACTATTCTACGAGTACTATAGAAACGATTGAGAAATTCTTGTTCCATCATTTGCCAACCGTCAATACTTCCTGTTTTGAGGTTCGTGTACCAATCAAATGCATTTCCTTTTAGGGAGCACACAAATTGCTTGACTAAGAGGTCTCCGTATGTGCCAACATTATTGCAAGTTTTGACAAAATGGGCGACATGTTGTTTTGGATTACCTCTTCCGTCAAATTGTTGGAACTTTGGTGGTTGATACCCTGCAGAAATTTTTAAATCGTTGATTCTTCTGGTCTAAGGCTTTGAGTACATGGAAGTATCTTCAGGGACGCCACCAACTTGTTATCTTATACTTGTAATTATCATGTCTTGGAGTTGTTTAATAGAGAGTGAGGCGATAGATACATCTTGGTTTGCTTGACTAACCATTTGAGCAATGACGTATGTATGAATTTTGTTGTCAAATGGGATAACATTTGGTGTTGAATCAAGCGAAAGAACTTGACCTTTGCTTGTCTCGGCAATGCCATGTAATTTTAACTTCTCCGTTAGTGAGGCAATTTTTAGATCTTTTTCATTGATGGTATTTTGTAATCTTTTAATTTCACAAGCCATACTTGTTAATTGCTCTTCATTTGAAACATTACTAGTCATCATGACCGGCATAATGACTGAGTTAGAATAGCTCTCTAGGCTTGGATGGACCAACTTTTGAGAATGCTTTCAAGTTTGTCAAAGATGCGTGTGGGCAGTAACTTCTCTGAGCAAAATTGAGCCTTTGGAAGAACAATTTTTCTTGTCCCGAGAGACGAAAGAGGTTTCATTTTGACAAGTTCGGAGAACTTGACCTTCACCATTTTTTGCTGACTTTTGTTTAATATTTCTTTATCTTTTGCAAAAATCTTCATTGGTGTCGTCGTAACTGTGATGGACTATTTGATAGCACTCTTTAATATTTTGTCATTGTTCTTTCCATTTTTCTTGTCTTGCAGTTGTTGGAAAGATAATGACGAACCTGCTAAGGGATGAATAGTTTGGTTACCCACCTGTTCAAATGTGACCGCTTGTTGGTGGACTTTTGAACGAACATTTTGCGATCTTGTCTGTAAAGAATTTTTAGATGATTCTGCCATCCGTAAAAGATTTGCAGACGGGTTCATTGTCTGCGCAAGATTTGTAGACGATTTCGTCATCTGTCTAGAATTTGTAGATGATTTCGTCATTTGTATAGAATTTGTAGACGAGTCCGTCATTTGTGAAGGATTTGTAGATCGTCGCATCATCTGTGCAAGATTTACAGATTGTCCTATCATCTTTAAAGGATTTGTAGACCGTCTTGTCATATGTGCAGGATTTATAGACGGTCGCATCATTTGTGCATGATTTATAGACGACTGCTTCGTCGGTGAAGGTTTTGTAGACGAACGCTTCGTCTATAAAGGATTTACAGAAGAACGAGTCATTTATGAAGGTTTTGCAGACAAGTCTGTCGTCTGTGAAAGATTTGTTGCAGACGAGTCCGTCCTCTGTGAAGGATTTACAAATGATTTCGTTGTCTGTCTAGAATTTGTAAACAACCTCGTTGTCTGCGAAGGATTTGCAGACGATTTCGTTGACATAATTTTGGCTTTGTGCGACTTGTTGTGACAGCCTTGACGGGAGTCTTTTCCCCATCGTCTTTCTTGGTCATCTGAATCTTGAAGGACACCATAGATTCTGATAAGGAAGAGCTTTGCAAATTTAACATAGGAGAAAGAGATGAGAGGCAAAGGTGTCCCATGATAGGTGCTCAATATTGGTCATTTTTTGCCCCTATCTTGCGTTTGTTATGTCTTTACATTCCATTACTTGGTATTTTTATCTCGTTTGTGTGTGTAAGCATGTTTAAAGAGCTTAATGAAGAAACAGAGCTAATCTCGGTGAATTAACTGAGTTCGTGTTAATTTCTATCTCGAGAAAGGAATCAAGAGGTGCGCCAGAGTAAATAAGAGCTACCGAAGGGCGAAATGGTCATTTCACGACATCATTATTTCACCGGAAGGACAAAAATGTCATTTTCAGACATTATTACTTCACCGAAAAACATCGGGAGTCAAAGGCGGCCAGTCTAGCTTAAATATGAAAAGACGGGTTTTTATAATAAAAATGCATTATAACTTACGTCACTAGAGAGAAAATGGACAAATTGGACTCAACCTACACTTCTAAGTTACGCTGTGGTTTTGGACCCTACGTTCTAGACCTTCGTCCAAGTTTAGGTCCCATATGTTGGTCACGTGATCCTTCGACATACTGAAGGTGTTTTGGAGTTGTTTTTGAATTTTTCAGTTTTGTCACTACTTCGATATTTCAAGTGATCGGTGATTCCAGAACTATACGTACAAGCTTATACACATATTTACATATGATTTTATGAGATTATTCATGTATTATGAAATTACAAAAAAGGGCAACCATTAGAGTTTCCCTCACTTGTCTATAAATATGAGAGAATTAGGATTTAGAAAGGAGTTATGCTTTTAGGGTTATTTTTAGTTATGTTTTGGAGATACACGTTCATTCATAAAGTTTTCTTCCATTGAAGAGAACCACCATTGAAGACCTAGAGATCCGGAGAAGAAGGCCATGGAGAGCGTTTCTACACCGACAATGCAGATTCTCTCAACCATGATCAACTAATTCGGTATCTAGGGTTTTCTCGCAAAACCCTAGCCAAGTAATATAGTTCTGATTTTATATTCAATTGTAGAAAGGGGAAGTTGTGACTATACTGTGATGATTATGTTAGATGAGAGACCATTTTTATTCGTGATACAAGTTTATATATTTGAATTGATTCTTGTCTTAGACTTTTCGAATATATTTATCTTACACAATCATAATTATTCACTATGAGCTAGAACTTGGATGCTTAATCTATGATTTTCTACACAATGGTGGCCATAAAACTCAAAATTCTAGGTTGACACAGGTCATGCCCTAACAAACTAATATAGACATGCCTTAGTTTATTTTCATGCTTTAATTTACTACTTTAATTTACTTTCTGTTAGTAGTTGGCATGCACTAATCAATTTAGTCTTGAGATGGGTTGTCACGATCCAGTTGAGAATAATCCTTTTTTGGGGTCAAACTGTTGGCGCGGTGCGACCTGATTCATAGTCAATGGATTGCCCTTATACAATTGAAATAGAATTTGGACTATGTTATGCGATTAATGGTGGAGTGAGGAAACCCTAGTTTTTTCTCCCTCTGAATCACAAACCAATTTACTTTGTTGTTTAGATTAATTTAAGTAATATTAGATAATTCACAAAATCAACTCTTTTATGAAAACTATAATTTAGTGCTTTTAGATTATTAAAGTGAACAATCCTCGTCTCTGTGGGATTGATATTCCCTTACTCAAGCAAAATTATACATAATTGATCTGTGCGCTTGCAGAAGGGTAAAACTTAAAGTATCGTTAATGAGCTATTTTTAACCACATATTTTGCACACACCTAACGCCCATCATCCCACTGGAGGTGCCAGAAATTTGTAGACAACAAAATTCGAGTCTGAAAATATAGGAACGAAAGATGCGACAAATCTGAATTTTATTAATTTAAAATCAATGGTAGTACAATCCTATGTTCTATTCTTTACAATAGAAAACAAATAATTCTTTGATTCAATCTCCTTTATTGGTCAGACCCAAGGGTTGTCGAAGCTTGTTCTTGAACCAGTTGTTGAGAGGGATTCAAGGGCCGTTAGGCTTGATCTTGAATCATTTTCTTTGATTTCTAGTCGAGTGCTGATGAAGCTTGATCACGAACAGTTTTGTTTGATTTCTTGATTTGTGGAGGAAGAACGACACGACTTGGATGTGCTTGTTGTTCTTCGTCTTCGATATTTGGATTTGAGTGATTCTTTGGAATTTGTTGAATCACAGAAAAGAACGGCACGATTTGGATGTGCTTGTTGTTCTTCTTGTTTTCTTGATTTCTTGTTAGGAGAGAAAATTGTGTAGAATTTTGTATTTTTGCTATGGCAGAGCTTCTCTGATTTTCACGTGAATTCTTTTCCTATCATTCTCCATCTAACCTCTATTTATAGACCATCTGGACAAATAGGATGATGACACGTGTCACTCCTTGATAACTATCAAATTATAATATTAAAATAATATTATAATTCAATAATTATCTTTTTTTTTATTTAACTAAGTAGGCTTGAATTAATTAAATAATTTGAATTAGCCCAAATAAGAATTGGGCTAATTAATTTAATTTGCAATCCAATATTTTGTGTTGGACCTTATTTGTTTTGGGTTTGAACCCACAAAATTTTAGTGTCTACATTGGAATTTTAAAAGGTACGTAAAAGAATTATATGGATAAAGATACGTAAAGGAATTATGGATGTTTAATCCCTCATTTCGTCATTTCTTTCTTCCCTTCCCTCCAACCAAAAATGAAAAATAACGTTTTTCTCCTTGCATGCATTCCTCATCAATCTTTTCCTTTACCATATGTATTAGAAGTCGTAGACAGAGAACAGTGAATCATGCTATTAGGCTAAAATTAAAACAATTATATTTAATACTCTCAACCACTTCCGCTACAGAAGTATCGATAACATTTAATATTAGAATTAGACTAACATGCCATGCTTAGTAAGGAAATAACCCAAGGTTTGAGTTGACCATTTAGGTAAAAAATCATGAGAACCTACTAGGACATGTAATGATCAAAAGTTACTCTCAAAGAAAAATTGTTATTTATTACCTGACAACCTAGGACAATAAATACGACTTTCAATTCATTATGGACTGAAAAACATCGATGCCGTTAAGGCAAAACAATCCCATCTTCACTAAGATCCTATAACCTAGTTTACTTCTTCTACATCATTTACGAAATACTCTTTTCATATTTGTTTCTTAATATCAACAATTATTATTAACAAAAATTACCTTGATTCCTTATGAGATTTGGTGTTTGTCATCAACAACGGTTCTCTTATTTAGGGTTTCTTTGGGATGCCTTTTGTTTTTGGCATTTTACTTTTGGCCAAAACAAATTAGACATTTTTGTTATGGAGTGTTTTTAGTTAAAAGTGATATCCGTTATGGATAATATAGAGTATTTTTGTTATAGAGGTTTGATAATATAAATTTGAATCCGTTTTAAGTTTGACCCAAATATATTATTACTACAGTTTTAAAGCAAGCAGTTTAAAAATACCAAAATTATCAAATTGGTATTTTTGTTTTTTCCTTGATCGTTTCAACTATGTGCAAAACAAAACACATCACGCCAAGCATTCTTCAGCCTAACAAGTTCATTGGTTTCTAGCAAAACATATAAACCTGCACCAAGAAGAAAGCATATGACAAACGAGTCTTAATTCTTGTTAGATCTGGCCTCTTTTGTATTCAGGGACTAGGGGTGCTCAAAAATCCGGTAAATCCGAAAATCCAATCTGTCCAATCTGATTCGGGCATATTTGATCGGTTTCATTATGGATTGGATTGGACATGGATAAAAAAACACTCAATCCGATATTTTACGGATCGGTTCTGGATTGCATTTTTAATAATCCGGTTTATCTGGTCCAGTCCGGTACTGTTCATATACATATATACATATATTTATATTAATAATATATCACATAATATATTATTTTAAACTAAATTATAATATTTATATAAAATAATATACTATTCTAAATTAAATCGTAATATCTTATTTTATATTAAATAATTATCTATATCTATCCATACTATTATAAAAGTGTAAGTCATTTCTAATATTTCTATACATTAAAACATTCATCACTATTGCAATTTTCAAAAAAAAATAAAAAAGAAAGACTTTCTATTAGTTATTTACTATTATAAAAGTGCAAGGCCTCTAGTATATTTCTATGCATTTATATCATTAAAAAATAAAAATAAAATTTAATTTAATAACTACATTCAAAGAAATATCATTAAAGTGCATTAATATATTTTATTATTTTAATGAATGTATTTTTGAAAAGAAAGTATAGTTGACTTAAAGTATCCACAACAATTATTAAAGAAAATGAATGGATACCCAAATTTTAAAATTTTAATTTCATAGTTAAATGAAATATAAAACATGATCTTTTGTAATTATTATTAAAATAATTTGTGTTATGAAATATCTTTCATATAAGGTTGCAATATAAGTCACAACTTTAAGCTATGTGTATTTCATACCAAACTTTATGCCACATGCATTCGAACATACTCTTAGTTAGTTACTTATAAAAGTATGAGATATTTTTAATATTTTTAAATATTTAACCTCTTTTAAAATAAAATAAAATTATATAACTAAAAAATTTATAAAAAAATATTATTTATCTCTATCATTCACCAAAAATAAGACAAAACACATAATATTATACCCTTAGATTATATTTATTCATTATGTTTTGTTTATTCATAGTTAGGGTTGCACAAAAAAGCCATAGAACTGTGGAATCGGTACTTTGGTTCCGTTTTTGAATTGGTTTGGTTTGGTTCCTGTTATCAAAAAATGGAACTATTTTAATTTGGTTCGGTTCCGGTTTAGACTGTCTGTAATCGAACCAAAATGATTATATATATGTGTGTATATATATATATATATGTATAACTCACTTATACAATTAAATTATATTTAATAAAATTATAATTTTAGAATACAAGATAAATACAAACTACTGTATTAAATAAAATTTTAACTTTATTTTAATAAATTTTTTTTTCATCCAAACAAATATCACACACATATACATATATAAAAACCCTATATTTTATAGCCCCTCTTATCTCTCATGTCCACTCTTACCACCACCATAACTCCTCTCCTCATTATCACCGCCTTGTAAGCTTTCTATAAAAGGTTAGTTTTTTTCTCTCTTACTCATCTATAGATCTTTAAATATGTGTTATTGGTTCACACACAAACACGGACACATAACATTTTTGTGAGTGAATGTTGACTAATGCTTGAAGAGTTATAGTCTTTTAGAAGTGAGAGTACATCGTTTGATATGGAGACATTTATGGGTTTTCTTCAAATTTTATTTTTTTCTCTTTATATATTTTTCCTTGTTATGAAACAATTATTTTCCTGGGATATAGTATCAAAATTTGATGTTGTTTTTGTTTTTGAAAGGAGGTTGATTATTTATTTAATATTTTTATTTTTAAATTTGATAGTGCTTATTGTTTTGATATTGAAGTAATAAGAAAAAAAAAATCTAATTCTAGAAATCAATAGTGTACTTTTTGGTTTAAGAGTCTTGTTTTTAGTTTTTAGATTAATGATTATTTTTCATAATCTATGTTGATGTATGTAATATATATTTTGAAAGAATAGGTTTACGGAATCGTGGTTCGGAATCAAACCGAACCGATATTTTATGGTTTGGTTCCTTAACTAATGGTTCCGGTTATGATTCTTGTTTTTAAGGAACCGTTAATAATGATTTGGTTCCAAAATTTTCAAAAATCATACCAAACCAAACTGTGTGCTATTAGTATAATACTACAATAGTATGGTGAGGTGAAATGCCTTTATTGGTTGTGACTAGACATGTCAATGGATTGGATTTTGACCAGAATCCGAGCCGATTAGCCGGATTTGGATTGAAAAAAAAATCCGATAATCCGAATACGATCCGAATCCGATAATCCGATTCCTTAATAAATTGGATTTGGATTTGCCTAATCCGATCCGATAATAACCCCGATCCGATTAATTTTATATATACACATATATATTATGTTATTAATATGTAAATATTAAATAATATACTTAATTATATTTCAATTTTTTTTTTCGTTTTTGCATTTTTATGCTTTTATAGTCATGTATTATAAGCATTGATTGTAAAATATATAATTTAGTGTTTAATATTCTTAAAAAATAACATAAAAAAAAAAAAATTTGTATTTTTTTTTTTACTTAATCGGATCGGGTTATCGGATTGGATATCCGAAAATTAACAAATTCGGATTTGGATCAATAAAGTAAAAATCCATCTGATTATCGGGTCGGATCGGATCGGATATAAGTTTATCGGGTTCGGATCGGATCAGGACAGATCCGATCCGAATCCGACCCGTTTACAGGTCTAGTTGTGACACTATATTAGTTATATTCCTAAAGCATTATAATTACTTTCCAAATGACTTGTATTACCGAAAGTCTTTTTTATAATTTTTTCATTCACTTTCAAGTCCCTGACTCCCTGGTGGTATTTTTTAGTACTAGTTGTTTTGTTGTTGTTTTTGTTTAAGTACTAATTTTAAAATTTTCTATCTCGTATGTAGATGTTTTTTTGATTTGAGTAATTCATTATGTATGATATTTTTTAATGTTTAAATCCATGAATTCGATTTGAACCAATCCAGCTCATCACGGTCTGGTTTGGATTGGATTCGTTGAGTAAACAGACTGGATTGAATCCATAAATGGTGAATCCGGTATTAGTAGAATGATCCTAAAATATTTTCAATTCGGTCTAATCCTATCCATGAACACCCCTATCAGGGATGCAATATCTTTAAAAATAATGACAATTGTACCCTTATAGTATACAATCATAATATAAGATAATTATTGCATTTTCACTCAACATCACTTTTAAGTTGTTGACAAAATAAATTTAATGGTTGCCAAAGTATCGAACTGTCTATGAATGCGTAATTTGTATAAACTTCAAAATAAAAAAATCAATGTGAGCTAATTATTTATTTATTTATTTTATTTTTACTATTTTCATGTATTTCAATAAATAACTCCCCTTAGACGTTGCCATAAAAACACTAAAAAAATTAGGAACTAAAAATAAGTATACTACCTATGTAAATTCATATCGTAATGGTTCAAAAAAATAATAATTAAAAAAGTCTGCCACTTTTTATCATTAGTTTTGTTGCTCATTGGTTTAGTTGATTGAAATAGTGGAGTAGGTAAAACAAATAAAAAAATGGGTAAAGGGCATAAAATTTCTCTAAACTATAGTTAAATTTGTAACTAATCCCACTGAATTATAATTTGTGCAATTAATTCCTTAAACTATCACACTTGTTGTAATATGTTCCAATATTTTTTAAAAAAATCTCAAATGACCACAATGCTCTTTCTTATTCAATTAGGCTTAATACATAAAATCAAACTAAATCAAACTAAAATTTTTAGTAACATGTTAAATAATTAAAAAAATAAAAATAAAAAATAAAATATGGTTAATAAAAAACTAATATTTTTAAAAAATAAAATAGTTACAACTAATAACTATTTTCTTTTTATTTAAGGGAATATTTATTCTAATTTAGTTAAGTAATATGGTTAATTAATATTATAAACAAGAGAAAAGATTACTAATATAATTTAAGAATAACAAATTTAATTAGAAGAGTAAAATAATTTTTTGAAATAAAATTGGGATTAATTGTAATAAATTGAAAGTTCAGGAAGTTATTAGTAATTAAGGGAGATTTGTTGCAAAGTGAGATAGTTTGTTTTTTTTTTTTTTTAGTTTACCCTAAAAAAACAAAAAAGGGGTAATTTGGGAAGTGAAAAATCACAATAAGTTGAGAGATATTAACCACAGTTAAAATTAACGATTAGTAGTTCATATAGTGTTTAGTCAATAGACTTGGCGCTTCTTGGTCCCATCCCATCTCGAGTAGAGAGAGAGAGAACTGGGGGACACAGAGAATTGAGTAGAGAGAGAAAGAAAGAAAAGTAGGGAGAGAAAGTGAAAACTTTTAGGAGAGAGAAAGAGAGAACAAGTATAATGAGGAGGTGGGGGGAAGAACTAGGCATAGAGAGAGGAGAGAGAGATGTCTGATAGCGGTAGTGCAAAATAGGGGGCAAAGCTCCAGCATTTGGTCTCTTCCCAAAGCTCCTACTTTTCCGGCCACACTTTCCTCGCCGGAGTCCGATTCACAAACTTCGACTCTCCATCACCAATTTTCTCCCCCTTTCCCGGAAAATTTGGTTTTAAGCTAATTAACAAGTTCACAGAGGTTCAATTCGTTCGATTTGTGTCTCCTACTGTTTGTTTCTGCCGGGAAAATCACTCGAATGATGAATTACCGGTGAGTCTCCGATCATATTTGCTTCGGTCGCCGGAATCAGCTGAATGAAGACGCCGGCGAGCTGTGCAGGCGCTGTGACGGCGACGACCAATCCCGGCGAAGGTCAGATTTGACCTCATTCTTTCTATATAGAAAAGATTCAGAGACATTGTATTGATTGTGTAATATATTGTGTATTTGTCGTGTTCTCTTCGTTGTATTCGTTCCGGCTTTGTTGGACCTTCTTGTCCTGTTATCAGACTCCGAGCTTAAATTTTCCTAAGAAAGATGTTTCCCGAGAAAGTGTGGGAACTTTTTGTAAGCTTGTGGCTTGTTGAGTTGTAGCGAAAGTTACTATAAAATTTGATTTTTCGATTTTTTATTTTTTTTCCTTCGGTTTTCCTGTTACTTTTCTCGGCAACCAAACAGGGATTTACTGATGCGCGCTTGTGTAATCAGGGGAGAAGAAGAGCATAAACCAGGAGCTATGGCAAGCGTGTGCCGGCCCTCTGGTCAACTTGCCGATGGCTGGGACCCACGTCGTTTACTTCCCTCAAGGCCACAGCGAACAGGTCTGATTATATTCTGATTATATATATATGTGTATATATTATTGCTATCTTGTGCCGTTAAGGGTGAATCTGCTTAACATTCACCACATAGCTGCTGCATATGTGTCTGATTACTAGAAATGTTTAGGGTTGCTTCTATTGTGCGCTTTTGTTACAGTTTGCTTAAAGTAGTTGGTTGAATGATGGAATGATACGAAAGTAGAGGGGAAATATAGTGCAGAATTTGCTAATGCGTGCCGTTTGTGGGTTGACTTGTGGTGTATTTTTTGGATGGTCAAATTACCTTTTTGTCCTAGTTGCAATTTTGTTCCTGATGTGTTTTTTTATTGAGTACAGATTATAGTGACATTTTGAAGGACCTTTTAATCCTTTCCTTTGATATACCATAGTCTGGCTATAAGAATATTTTCAAGATGAGTTTTTTTGTATTGAAGGTAAGCTAGAAAGAGGCTTAGCAAACTTACATGAGATAAAGTAAATTGAAAAAGACTTAAAAAACTTTAAGTCTAAGAGAAGACAAGGTGCATAATAGGAAAGAATGCAAAAGTACAATTCATGTGGCTGAATTTATCCATTTTGGATGAATGAAAAGATGATAATGATGACAGAAGTTAAGCTGGAATTTTTGCTGCAGCTTCAATACGGAACAAGCCCGGTAACATATTTGGGTATACTTTTTGGAATGGACAATACTTGTGTCCTCACCAGCCGTCATGCCTGCGTTTTTCGCTGGCAGCGCAACTGGCCCTTCCGAGCCCTGTGAACGGGACTCGTTAGTGCTAGATGTGGTGTTGGAAAAAAACGTGAAAGCTTTGTGCGACAGGTTGGATACAATGCATGGTGATAAGACGTGGTGCACTAAAATATAGCCACTTGTTACAAAAAATTCAAAAAAAAGAAGTTAGATATAAAATTCATAAAAAGAGGGATTGACCTCAATTTCTTTTTTCACTGGATGTCTTAATTGTACTAGACAATATCAGCACAAACTTTATCATCCCTAGTGAGGACCCAAGTATTGTCTTTTTGGAATCTATGAAGTTTTAATTTTCCTTTTCTAGATTTCCACTTTGAATAAATGTGTATCCTCATTTCATGCTGAAATCTTCCATGTCTCAGGTTGCAGCATCTATGAAGAAGGATGTAGATGCTCAAATCCCAAATTATACGAATCTTCCATCGAAGATACTATGCCTTCTCCACAATGTTACACTGCATGTATGAATCGTTTTATCTGGCTTCATTTTCTATAGTGCAAACTACTTGGTAGTTTTAACTTTTCTAATGTTTAAGTTTCATATAATTTTTTGTAGGCCGATACAGAGACAGACGAAGTATATGCGCAAATGACACTACAACCAGTTCCTTCTGTAAGGACCTGCTGTACTATACCTTGCCATTTTGTTTTCTGAATGTGTGTGTGTATATACTTTTGTTTCTTCGAAAATGGAAGTAAGGACCTGCTGAAACATAACTTGCCATTTCGTATTCTACATGTGTGTGCATAATTTTATTTATTTATATTTTGTTGAAATGAAGAATCAGAAACCAAGAATATAGAAATTTGAAAAAGTACTCAGCAAAGAGCTCCTCAAAATGTCTAGAAAATTTGGCAATGCATGTCAATTAAACCAGTATGTGAGGGGTTTCCAACTTGAGCAGAACTTTTTCCTACTTTTATGCAGTTTGACAAGGATGCATTGTTGAGATCAGATCTTTCCTTAAAGACAAATAAACCACAAACAGAGTTCTTCTGCAAAACTTTGACAGCAAGCGATACAAGCACTCATGGTGGTTTCTCTGTACCCCGTCGTGCTGCAGAAAAAATTTTCCCGCCCCTTGTAAGAATACTTTCTCATAGCAGATTTTGTTACGTCAATCTTAAAATATATGTCCGAGGAACTGAAAACTCTTACTTTCTTGTAGGATTTTTCTATGCAACCACCTGCTCAAGAACTGGCAGCCAAGGATTTGCATGATAATTTATGGACTTTTCGCCATATTTATCGTGGTAGGTTAATCATGTGGCCATTAAAGATCATTATTTAAAACTCATTGAATGATACCTCTTTGCTACTATGTTTATGAATCTAGTTTATGTCTTGTCCTCCATAATGCAGGGCAACCAAAACGACATTTGCTTACAACGGGATGGAGCCTTTTTGTTGGTGGAAAGAGGCTTTTTGCCGGTGACTCGGTCCTATTTATTAGGTAATGAAATGAGTTTTAAGAAGATTTCTGTTTTGAACTGCTAGTTTCAGATTTTGGTTAATAGCAATTTTTCGATCATGATCAGGGCCTTATGGCTTTATTCAATCATGCTTTCCCAGTTGGTTTTGCTTCGTCACGCTTATTGTTTCTGATGGTTGTGAGCAGGGATGAAAAGCAGCAACTTCTCTTGGGTATTAGACGGGCAAACAGGCAACCAACCAATTTATCATCATCAGTATTGTCAAGTGATAGTATGCATATTGGGATCTTAGCAGCTGCTGCCCATGCAGTTGCTAATAATAGCCCATTTACGATCTTTTACAATCCAAGGTTTGTGATTTCCCTATTAGTAGTTGTTGTTATTTAATTTTTAATTACTTAAGTCTTAGGAGATGTAAATGTCCCCATTATAGACTGCTAGTCATTGTTTCTCTGAACTAAGTTGCTTATTCTGAGAAGTATTCTGAGATGAATTTTTTATCTACAGGGCTAGTCCGTCTGAATTCGTGATTCCTTTTGCCAAGTACTACAAAGCAGCATGCAGCAACCAAATATCCCTTGGAATGCGTTTTCGGATGATGTTCGAAACTGAAGAATCGGGAACCAGAAGGTAATTAAGGTTGAGTCTTTTGGAAATGTCAATAATTGACCTGGTCTGGCACATGCTATTAGCAATCAGAACAACATATATGTTTTGGTACCAACAACCGAAAGACTTACAGCCAATATGATCTTTAATGTTATAATTGCCTTCTCAAACCACACGGAACTTGGGTTAGGACATCATCACTCTTGCCTAATGTTCAGTACAGCTAGGGTCGTCCACATGGATTCTGTTTTTTCACTCTTATCTATCTTATGTCAAATGTACTTTAGGACATATTCCTTTTATTCCTCTGTAAATGGAGTAAAGAAAGAAGCAATTGCTCTTGCAGGTATATGGGAACAATTACGGGTATCAGTGATCTGGATCCAATGAGATGGAAGAACTCTCAGTGGCGAAATTTGCAGGTAGATACTGTGGCATCTCTGTGTACTTATTTTTTCATATTTGAAAGTTTATCCTTGCAATTGTAGTAGACAATTAGGTTTTGCCTTTTTATTGATACAGTCAATATCTGACATGACTCTACATTCTTGAGTAGGTTGGTTGGGACGAGTCAACTGCTGGCGAAAGGCGTAACCGAGTCTCAATATGGGAGATTGAACCTGTAACAGCCCCGTTTTTCATTTGTCCGAGTCCCTCGTTCTACAGATCAAAGCGTCCCAGGCAACCAGGAATGCCAGGTAGAACCATAGAAGATATAGTACTGCGGGGCATGCCCAAATTTTGCCTTTTCTTTTACTTTCTGCTATAATATTCTATTTTTGAGTTTTTTTTTGGTTTAACATCAAGTTAATAAAATAATTTGTTGCTCATATTTCACCTAAGCTTGTAGTGCTCTTTAGTAGTCTTCCCTTTGGATGTGGTATAGAATATAGTGGGTTGACTCTTACCAATAACTGGACCCACCTAGCAGTTATCCTGGATAAAAGTGGATGACTTCGAATGATCCAATTAGGGTATAGTGTGTGCTAGGCCTACTTTTTAGTTACAAAGACCAAAAAGTCCTATAAAAATTTACTATGCACTTCGAACTAAGATCAAAACTCTATGAGTAATGTTCTTTTATCATTAATGATAATGAAGCCATTTGTATCTTATTTTTTTTATTACTATCAATTTAAAATAACAGTGAAAAAGCACCTCATTGTTTGAACTGGGATTTATTTTCACAACGCATAAGAAGTTCTATGGTTTTTCCCTTTTTGCACTATATTCATAATAACCAATGAATTGACGTTGTGTGTTCAGATATTTTAAAAATAAAGGTAAATATTGAAAAAGCTATTTTTTTTTATAGACCTTTGAATTTAATTACAATTATTTCTTAATTGTAGAAATTATTTGTCTTTATAAATGTTTACAGGATATTATAGTTCACTCTGTTGAGAAATAGGACTAATGTGTAATTTCCCCCAAGGCTTTGGCCTTCATAGGTGTAGTTATGTCTGTTGTGGTCCTTAAGTGGTGCATGCTGTCAAATGTGCTAAGGTCATGATTAAAAGCTTGAAGATGCTTCTGTAGGAAAAAGTAACTTTTCAGATCAACAGTTATTTCCATATTGAAGGCTTAACATTGTAGGAGGATATCTAACAATCTACTATTATGTTACTCTTCACAGATGATGAATCTTCTGATTTTGAGAGCCTATTTAGGAGGACAATGCCTTGGCTTGGGGATGATATCGGCATGAAAGATCCCCAAGCTCCCCCTGGCTTGAGTTTGTTCCAGTGGATGAACATGCAGCAAAACCCTTCCCTTGGTAACTCGATGCAGCCTAATTATCTGCATTCCACATCCGGGCCTGTTCAGCAAAGCCGTGTCGGGGCAGATATGGTGCATCAATTAGGATTGCCAGCACAAGAAATCCCTCAGCAAAACAACTTACAGTTCAATGGCCAGAGGTCTATTCAGCAAGCTCAGTTTGATCAGCTACAAAAGCTACCGGCTGCCTCGTTGAATCCTTTAGGCTCAATTTTGCAGCCGCAAAAACAGTTGGCTGATTCAACTCAGCAGCCAAAACAAAATTTAATGAGTCAAACACTCGCCTCGATGCAACAGGCGCAAATTCTGCAGTCACAGACTTATGTTCAAAATAAGAATATGCTTCCGCAGCCGCCACCTATGCAAAGCCATCAGCTTCATAGCAACCTTCCTCAGAGCCTGCAGCAGCTGCAGCAGCAACAAATTGCTGGTCAGAACCAACAGCAGAACTTAATTCAGTCGCAGCTGCCTGATCAAGTTAATCAACAGTTTCAAATGTCCGAGAATCAGATTCAGCTTCAACTTTTAGCCCAACAGTCTACACTGCAACAACCACCTTCACTTTCTCAAGTCCAAGATCAACAGAAACAGATGTTAAATGCATCTCAGAGCTTTTCTAGATATGCAATGCCTAACCATATGCTGGATATGCCTCAAGCATCAGCAACTGCACTCCCTCAGTCGCACGAAATCCCGCAGCAGATGACAAATTGTAATAGTCAAACAAATCTTATCTTCTCGCATCCTCCCCAACAACCAAAGTTCTTGTCGCAGCAGCAACCTGGCATGTTGCCGGAATATCCTGGGCATGCGGGACACACCCAGTCTTCAGCTACCAATCATCTCTCCAGAGCCGGGAGCAGTTTAATGACAGGAGCTGGTTTGGGGCAGTCCGGTGTTACTGATGATATTCCCTCTTGTTCCACTTCACCTTCCACAAACAACAGTCCAAATTCAATTCAGCCCATCATAAACAGTAAGACCCCCCGAAGCATGAGCACGGGGGAGGAGATAACTAAGTCTGCTGTCACTCTTTTGAGTTCCAGTGGTTTAGAGACCTTGCCTTCTAATGTTAGCTTAGTAAATGATTTGAAGCAAAAACCTGATATCAGGCCTTCATTGAAAATTTATGAGAATCAAAACCAAGCATTTTTCATACCACCAACATACCCAAATGCTGCTGTAGCCCAGCTGGATTACTTGGACACTTCATCATCGGCAACTTCGGTGTGTATTTCACAGAATGATGTCCATTTACATCAGAACAACAATCCATTGTCCTTTAATCCACAATCAATGTTGTTTAGAGATACAAGTCAGTTTGGGGAAGTTCAGGGTGATCCCAGGTACAATGTTCCGTTTAGGGAAAACATTGATAATCAGTTGGATATGCCCATGATTCCTGACCCTTTGCTTCCAAAGGGTATGGTGGGTTCAGGGAAGGATTGCTCAGATAATCTCTCTTCAGGAGGTGGCATGCTTGCCAACTATGAAAACCCCAAAGATACTCAACCAGAACTTTCATCTTCGATGGTTTCCCAGTCATTTGGAGTTCCAGATATGACATTCAATTCAATCGATTCCACAATAAACGACGATAGCTTCTTGAATAGTGCTGCCTGGGTTCCACCACCACAGCTTCAGCGGATGCGGACATATACAAAGGTTTGCTATTGAAAACATTTCAACAATTGGTACTATATCAAATATTCTTATTTTATTTCTAGCCAAAATTTCTGATTTGGCAAGTTCTTTTTGTGAAGGTGTACAAGCGTGGAGCTGTTGGGAGATCAATCGATATTTCTCGTTATGCGGGATATGACGAGCTTAAACAAGATCTGGCTCGGATGTTTGGTGTAGAGGGCCAGCTAGAGGACCGGCAAAGAATAGGCTGGAAACTTGTGTATGTGGATCATGAGAATGATGTACTGCTAGTTGGGGATGACCCTTGGGAGTAAGTTTGGAAACTTTTTTAGTTAAAATATCCAGAATGTTGGGTCTTCCAAAGCTTTTTTATAATTTGAACAAGACAACATATGCGCCTTGTTCAAAATAACATTCTATGGCTACTGGTCAAAATATTCCTCTGCATCTCAAAATCAACCTTACGGGGCATGTCAACAGGATGGACAAAATTTCCTATATCATTTTCTTCACTTGGTACCTCTCTGAAATGTGCCCATATGCCAGAGTTCTTTCATCTTTTTAATTTTTGAGATGCTTATTTCAAATGAGTTAACTCCTGCTAGTCTAGGACCTTATCGGTCCTAACTAAACAGAGGAAAATAAACAAATAAAACTACGAAAGTAAACCCTACTTATATTAGTCAGATGATTTTTTTGCAGATGTTTGTCATAGTGGCAAAATATTCACTTTGGTTCTCATGTAGCCTTCATTTTGTGTATGCCAAATATAATTTGGCAAAACTTCCCTTGATATTACTGGTCCTTTCTGCCGTATGTATGATTTACCTTCTACGTGATATTCAGAACAAAAAGAAAGTAATTTTAGATCTTGAAACTTGCGAAAAAAGGATAAAAGAAATTGACACGGCCATATGATTTATGGGGATCTAGAGAGAAGTAATATAAAAGATCATGCTGAAAAATCTGGATTCTCTCATTCCTTACTCCTAGAAAGGTAAATATTTAGAGAGAACAATTACGTATGGACTTATAAATTTCTACGAATCTGCCACCATGCTCAATTTCTACCTTTTAGCGATATTTTGATACTTTCTAAACTAACGCCTTATTAAATTTTTAACTGATTTTCAGACCTGAAAATCAAAATAGATGGTCCATGTCAATTAACGTGTTTGTTTTGGTCCTCTGGTGCATTTCAGGGAGTTTGTTAACTGTGTTCGATGCATCAAGATACTCTCACCTCAAGAAGTCCAACAAATGAGCTTGGATGGAGATTTCGGGAACAGTGTCCTTCCGAATCAAGCCTGTAGCAGTTCTGATGGTGGAAACACGTAGATTGGCCAGCTGACGTTTTTAGCAATTATTTTCCAAGTTGGAGAAGCTTATTAGTTTTCGGAATATAACCCTCCTGGCATAGGGGTTTCGTGTACTTGCAAGTGGGCCAATCAAGTATAGCTCGAATCGGATTAAGAAGCAATCCAGTGACAGTTGAAAGCTTCTGTCTTCAACTTGGACCTGGCTTGAAAGAAATAGATGTGAGAAGTGGAGCGAATGGAAGGTTTTTCACTCGATAACAGCACTCTTGGTCCAGTTATGAAAGGTAGTTCTGTATTTCACTTTAGAGAAGAACCCAGTTCAACTTCATAATATGATGAACATTGAAAGATCAAGTCTTTATCCTTTATTTTTGTTTCTCTTTTGAAAATCGTCCCACTTAGGTGCAGTGTAGAAAGTAAAGCTTGGAATTTGTATGCTTACATTGTATAGATGTGTAATGAAATTGTTGAGAATGCTTTCAAAAGTATTGTGTTGATAGATGGAGAGACTTTATTGTGGTTCTTCAGTGTTGGTGAATGCCTTTTTCTGGTATGGACCCTAGACAGCAATGCTTCCACCAGTAATTGATTAACATTGACCTAAGGTAACATTTAAGGCTTCATTGAATTTGTAGAATTAAGTGGCAAAAACATAAACCAGAATGCTGGGAGAAATGGAACATGAGGTGGGAAAATAAATACACACATACACATGTATATATATACGTACACACACAACTGTATGTACTAGCTATACGGATACAATGCCCCAATGATGTTTCAAACTCATACAGTGCAACTAAATTTTCTCAACACATTATGGGGTGACCAGATTGAAAACAATGGTGGAATGTTTTGCAATGTGCAAGCTGAACTGCCCTCCCTGTTTGCTCGCATCGATCTTCTGCATCCCCGGTGGAACCTGCATTTCGAAACTTGTTACCAACTTGGCGATAACAAGTCCTAGGATCAGCAGTGCTAGTATTATTCCAGGGCAGCTCCGCCTACCCACACCAAACGCTAAGTACCGGAAATCAACTGCGCCACCAGTCACGGCCTCCACGCCACTTTCCTCTTCCAAGAAACGCTCCGGCCGGAACTCATTAGGGTTCTTCCACCATGCAGGGTTGTTGGCCAGCCACCATGCATTGACCACCACCTTGGATTCTTTAGGGATGGTGTAACCTCCTAGTTTGGCCTCTTCAAGGTTCATGTGTGGTACCAATAGAGGTATTGGAGTGTGTAACCTCAATGTTTCTTTTACTGTGGCTTGTAAGTATGGTAATTCATGTAGGTTGGATTCTGTAACAGGATTTCCTCTAACGACGGCTGTGATTTCATCTCGAATTTTGCATTGGACGGTGGGATTGTTGACCAGCTCAGCTATGGCCCACTCCATGGACCATAGAGTAGTCTCTATTGCTGCTACATTAATGTTCTCTACAATGCAGAGCACATTCTCTTCACTTATTTCTCCCTTCATCTGAGCATCAATTACGTGATCAATGGCACAACTGATCTTGTGCTTTTCTCCATTCTCGGCCATTATTTTCCCATGTAAAGTCATACATATAAATGGATAATTACAATTGAATATAGTTGTATTTGGAATATCATAAATAACATGAACGATCACTAAATTATTATTCCAGGGTACGTAGCTAACACTTTTATTTTTTAATTTTAGGTAATTGGTTTGTTCAGACCAGTTTATGCGCACATCGATTAATCTACATGGCTTTAATGTTAACGACCGGTTCAATCCTTCAATGACCCAAACTTTCTGGAACCAGTGGGGGTCGAACGTGGAAGCATTAACTTTCTGGAGCCAGTGGGAGTTGAACGTGGAACCTAATGCTTCTTGAGACACTAGCTCTTGCATTTTCCCAACTGAGCTACCCGTCCGGGTTCAAACACAATTTTTCATTGTGAAAATTATTTTTAAATTGAAAAAAAAAATGATAATAATTACAAAACAAGTTACCTTCTTTTCTCAACATAGTTATTGTTGAAAAATGCGAGCCTCCTGCACTGCAAGTCCCTGCATTTGTTCAAATACGTCCTTAAGAATTGTCTAAGCAAAGGTATGAACTCTCCATAATTATACTCGAAGCTCTGAGCTAACCGGCTTCTCTCGGAATTAAACCTAGTTGCCTCGATGAACAAAGGATCTTCCTGTGACTCGAATTTCATATCAAACATCATTCGGTACATAATGTTATATAGCATCAGCTGCAAGCGTTTTCGTATCACTATCCCTTCCTTTCTTTCTTTCTCGTCGTTCATTAAATCACAAACAAGTAGATCCATTTCATCCTCCCACATACAACTATAGTTGTGTACCACTTTGTTAGTGAAAAATGGGAGAGTCATGATTCGTCGCATTTTGCGCCAATGATTGCCATAAATGGTGAAGACCATGTCCTGGCCGTTGCCTGTAAAGATATCGAATTGTTTATATAGGTGTGTAGATATAGTGGTAGGAGGGTTGGTGTCAAATGGTTTTAGGATAGCCCCTCGGCTCTCTCTGAAAATCAAGGTTGGAGGATGTGGTATTATTTTCTCGTGTAAAAGTAGGTGGTTGTTAGGTTAGGTATAATACCACTAGCTCTATTATTGTCATTTTTCTCTGTCATAATTTTGTGGGTGAACCTCAAAACCTAAGTTTTGGGTTGAATTATTTGGAAATTGATTTGATTTTCCTTCTGCGACTTTATTGTATTTACAATCAAAACCCTTGCTTTGTTATATATATACTCTAAAGTCTTGTTTCGAGTTTGCTTTTGTTTTTGTTAGGATTTTTACACCCACCCAAGAATACTGTTATAAGCTGTGTGTACCTGTAAATTAGAAAACGCATACAAACACACACCAAACAATGGACATAAAGATTTATAGTGGTTCGGCCAAAATAAACCTATGTCCACTGAGCACCGTTTCACTAACGATCAAAGAGAAGATTACAAGGGGTGATCAGCAGATCAAACATACACACACACAGTGTATACTCAATACTCACGGCTGTATCACCGAAATAGTTTAAGCTTATACTATTCCTAACTCTTACCAAAAAGAATACTAGCCTATATCTCTTCTATTCTTTCTCTATATTTGTGCACACAATATAATAGGAGAGACCCTATATTTATAGGGAAGGATATAGAGGTGGTTTTGCCTTTTAGTCGATGTGGGACAACTTTCAATACAAATGAGTCACCCTTGTATATATAACAATCTCTCACTTGACGACTTTTCCACCATCAATCAACTCCATCACTGATCAGTGCAGTACAGTGCCCTCATTTCTGTCTTCAAGCTGGAAGACCCACTGAAGTTGCGCACAACTTCAGTTTCTCTGTTGTCACCACTTTGGTCAACATGTCGGGCGGATTCTTGCTTCCTTGAATCTTCTCAAGAGTCAAAACTTCATCCTCTAATAGAGATTTGATGAAGTGATAACGAAGATCTATATGTTTCGTCCTCTAATGAAATGCTGAATTCTTTGCCAGATGTATGACACTCTAACTATCACTATGCAAAACACTATTCTCTTGCTCAAATCCCAACTCTGCCAACAATCCATGTAACCAAATCATTTATTTGCTAGCCTCTGTCACGGCTACATACTCAACCTCTGTAGTAGATAACACTACGATTTTCTGTAACTGCGAAACCCAACTGACTGCTGTAGTACCTACTGTAAAGACATAACCAGTAGTGCTTCTTCTACGGTCTATCTCACCTGCAAAATCTGAATCTACATAGCCATGTAAATTCACTTCACCTTTTCCAAAACAAAGGCACCAGTCTGTGGTACCTCGTAGATATTGCAATATCCACTTCACTGCTTCCTAGTGAGTCTTCCTTGGATTAGATATGAACCTGCTGACTGCTCCCACTACATATGAAATATCTGGTCTGGTATAAACCATTGCATACATCAAGCTACCAATGATTGAAGCGTATGGAACATTGGCCATATTGTTCCCCTTTGCTTCTGACTTGGGAGACTGCTTTTTGGATAATCGGAAGTGACTAGCCAAAGGTGTGCTAACCGACTTAGCATCACTCATATTGAGCCTCTTCAGAACTCGTTCAAGTTAGTTAGCCTGAGACAACTTCAAAGTGCCCTTCTGCTTGTCTCTGTTGATTATAATACCTAGAATCTAATTCGCTGCGCCTAAGTCCTTCATCTTGAACTCATTTGCCAACTGCTTTTTCAACTTGTTGATTTTCGCAAAATCAGACCCAGCTACTAACATGTCGTCAACATAAAGTAGGAAGATGATGTAACTCGTGTCAAATCTCTTGAAATAGCAACAATGGTCAGCGTTGCACTTATTGTAACCATGTCTTTGTAGAAATCCATCGAACTTCTTTTACAACTGTCTTGGAGCTTGTTTCAAACCATACAAGCTCTTTTCCAACTTACACACAAGTTTCTCTTTACCTTTCACTAAGAAACCTTCTAGCTGCTGCATATAAATCTCCTCCTTTAGGTCACCATGGAGGAAAATAATTTTGACATCTAACTGCTCTATGTGCAAACCCTTTACTGCAACAATGCTAAGAATTGAACGAATGGTATTCAATTTCACAACCAGAGAAAATATGTCTGTGTAGTCGATTCCCGCTTTCTGCTGAAAGCCTTTTACTACGAGTCTCACCTTGTTCCTCTTAGAACCATCATGTTCTTCTTTGACCCTGTAGACCCATTTGTTATGGAGAACTTTCTTTCCCACCGGCAGCTTGGTTAACTTTCATGTCTTGTTGGAGATAAGAGAATTCATCTCATCTTCCATCGCAAGCTCCCACTGGCTCGCATCTACTATACTGCATGCTTCATCATAGTATTTTGGTTTACCTCCACTTGTGAGCAAGGGCCCGTTTGGTAGGCGGTCCGGTCTTATTTGGTATGGTCTTATCTGGGTGGTGTTCTGAAAGTCTGTTTGGTAAAGTTGTCTGGTCTTATGGTCTTATTCAAGCTGTTTGGTCTTATGTTTAGAAAATAATACAAAAAATAAAAAAATAATATATAAAATTCAAAAAATATATTAAGTATGAAAAATATATAAAATTTGAAAAAATATAAAAAATTTGAAAATAATATAAGAAATTCAAAAATAATATATATTTCAAATTTTATAAATTATTTCGAATTTTTATATTATTTTTTGAATTTTATATATTATTTTTGATTTTTTATATTATTTTCAATTTTTTTATATTTTCTCAAATATATATATATATCTAATTTTGTTTATTATTTTTGAATTTTATATTTGTTTCAAATTTTATACATTATTTCAAAACTTATATATTATTTTTTAAATTATATATATATTTAAAATTTTATATATTAATTTTGATTTTTATATATATTTTTCGAATTTAATACATTATTTTAAAAAAATTATATTATTTTTCAAATTTTATATATTATTTTCGAATTTTATACATTATTTTTGATTTTTTCTATTATTTTGGAATTTTTTTATTTTCCCAAATTTTAAATATATTTTTTGCATTTTATATATTAATTTTGAATTATATATATATATTTCAAATTTTATACATTATTTCAAATTTTTAATATTATTTTTTTAATTTTATATATTATTTTCAAATTATATATATATTTTAATTTTATATATATTTTTCTAATTTTATAATCCCATGTGTTAAGACAATTGTATATAAGACCACTTGAGACCACATGAGACCATCATTTTTGGTTGTCTCAAATTACCCCTTTTGGTCCCAAGTGGTCCTTATTTTTTTGGAACCGTTTTTTTGGAACCGTGTTGCCAAACAGTTTCCGGTCCCAAAAAAGCCAATATGAGACCGGACCACATGGAACCGGACCGCGAACAAAACAGGGCCTAAGTAATTCATGTATCTCCTGTTCGGTACATGCGGCCATGAAGTCCTTCTAGATACAGGAAT
Organism: Cornus suecica; assembly: GCA_963922005.1. Lineage (NCBI taxonomy): Eukaryota > Viridiplantae > Streptophyta > Magnoliopsida > Cornales > Cornaceae > Cornus > Cornus suecica. The sequence continues at coordinate 51,013,143 of OY998240.1, read as the reverse complement.
AGGAGTCAGAGACTGCGGTGTATCATCCTATTAAGTAGTGCCATCTTCAATCTATTCTTCTGACTTAGTACTCTCATTATCTTGAACATCATCTAACTCAACACACACATGATTACTTTGTGTTGTAGGCTCTGAGGTAGTTGTGTGCCTATCCTTGTACATTACTTTTTCATTGAACACTACATCTCTGCTTCGGATCACCTTACGGTTCTGATCATCCCACATGCGGTAGCCATACTCATCACCGCTGTAGCCAATGAAAGTACACTTTTGTGACTTGGGATCAAGCTTATCTGTCACATTATCACTAACATGTACATATGCAGCACAACAAAAAAATTTTAAATGTGAAAGTGTTACCTCTTTACCGCTCCATACCTCTTCTAGTATTTTGTTCTCCAATGGTACTGATGTACCTCGGTTGATTAGATACGCTGCTGTACTGACTGCTTTTGCCCAGAATTGTTTCGGCAATCCTGCTTGAATGCGCATGCTTCTGGCTCTCTCAGTCAATGTTCGTTTCATACGTTTTGCTACCATTTTGCTGTGGTGTATGTGGAACAGTCTTCTCCAATCTGATACCGTTCTCATAGCAAATTTTTTTGAATCTGGTGTCCTGATATTCTCCACCATTGTCGGATCTTAACCTATTTATCTTCAAACCCGTCTCATTCTCTATCATAGCCTTCCATTTCTTGAACACATCGTACACCTCAGATTTATGTTTTAAGAAGTAAACCCATACGTTCCTGGAATGGTCGTCGATGAAGGTGACAAAATAGGACTTTTTGCCAATAGATGATACATTTGCTGGCCCTCAGACATCAGTGTGAACTGCTCAAGTTTCTCCTTTCTGAGATCTTTGCCGCTTTTCTGAAAACTAACTCTCTTCTGCTTAACGAATACGCAATCCTCATAGAAGTCGATATTAATTGAATTTAGGCCTGGTAGCTTTCCCTTTGTGAGCATAACTTTGAGCCCCTTTTCACTTATGTGACATAGCCTCTGGTGCCACAAATTGTGATCCTCCTTGCTTTCTGTAACTGCTATCAATGTGGTAGCTTTGGTGGTAGTGTACAACGTACCATTTTTCTTTCCTCGTGCTATAGTCATAGCTCCTCTAGAAACATTCCACTCTCCTTCACTGAAAGTGGTCACATAACCTTCACTCGTTAACTAGCCTACTAAGATCAGGTTCGTCCTCAAGTCTGGAATGTGTCTGACATCCTTCAACTTCTATATCGATCTGTTGAGTCTGATATGTACTTCACCCTTGCCAACTACACTGCAGGGCTGATCATCACCTAGATAAACCTTGCAAAGGTTTCCAGGTGTATATCTCTCGAAGTGCTCTCGACTTGAGGTGGCATGGAATGATGCTCTAGAGTCCAAGACCCAAAACTCTGCTTTGCTATCCAAAGAGCATATCAACGCATCATCAACTTCTTTTAGGATAATGTTTGCCTCAGTCTTGTTCTCCGCTACCTTCTGCGGGGATCTGCACTGGTTCTTGAGGTAACCAATTTTGTCACAATTCCAACACTCAATCTCTTTGGAATTTCTAGGACCTCGAGACTGTGATCTTCCATGTGATCTTCCCTGTCTCAACTTGGAACGGCAACGCCTTTGGTTTCCGCCTTTCTTCCTATTCGAACCTCTGCCTCTGGTATCGACATTCAATGCTGAGCCACTGTTAGAAGAGCCTGATACACTCTATCTTCTGATATCTTCTGTGAGTATCATACTCACTAAGGAGTGATACTGTAATGGTTCCACCCCTAAACAATTACTGATTCCAGCCTTTATGGCGCTCCAACTCTTTGGCAATTTGCTTATAAGAAAAACCGCTTTCATTTTGCTAGTGATTGACATCTCAACTGATTCCAACTGCCCAAAAATTTCATTAAGAACACTGATGTGTTCACTGACCTTCCCATTCTCGGACATCTTTAGATTTTCCAATCTAGTGATGAGATGTACCGCATTTGCTCCAGACGGATGTTCGTACATTTTCGAAAGAGAATCCATGAGAGACTTTGTTGTCTTCTCATTCTTTATGTTGAAGGCGACGAACATTGACAACGTTAGTTTGATTGTAATGAGAGCCTTTCGATCTAGGATTGTCCAATCCTCGTCTTTCATCGATTCTGGCTTCTTCCCTTCTAATGGCAAGAAATTTTTTTCTGGAAGAACACATCCTCAACTTGCATATTCCAATAAGCAAAGTTTGTACCATCAAACTTGTCGATCATTGCTGCATTTTCTTCTCCCATAGCTCCCACTGAGCCTATTCAAGGTGTTCAGAGTTGTAGGGGTTCACAAGATCTAGGTGATGTGAAGATAGTTTCTGCACAAGTTCGTCAGCCAAAATAACAGTATTGATGTTCTTATTACTTTTGACTTGCTTTACAGAGAAATGAAAGAGAAATGGAGAAAAAGATAGCAAGTACAAGTAATTGAGAAGTACTTTCTCTCTCCTGGTCTCCCTCCCAAAAGTCCCCCTCAAGTGAGCTCTCGTAACCTCTATTTATAGACGTGAGTGCTCAGTAATCCTCGCGATTTGTATTGCCACGTCAGCACTTGTCTTGCGACATAGTTTCTTCGTCCTCGCGGATTCCATTGCCACGTCAGTACCTGTCTCGCAACATGGTCCCTGCGTACTTAATCCGTGATATAAATACCTTGCACAGTATTATTTCACGCCCTTGTCCACACGAAACGGATTCGCGTATCTTATGCGCGGATATTACTGCGCGCCATAAATACCTTGCACAATATCATCCGCGAAACGAATTCGCGGATCATAATGTGCGCCATGCCTTGTGATCCGCGCCTGTTGCATCGCGGATCTGATTTTATCCTTAGCCAAGGATGTCGTTATAGCTTTGCTGGGTTATGACCAATCATGCATGCCTTGGTCATGTCCCTGAATACTAGCGACCTCTGTAAGGTACTTTTACTTAGGACGGTGTAAATAAGGTCGCGACCCACTATTTACTCATCCCAAGCATTTCCCTTAGATTCCGCTTAGTACTCGCCACGCGAGCAGCATATAGGGTTATGAGTTACCGGTGCGAGCTATAAAACACATTAGTTCCTCATACTTCCCTCGATGTAATGCAAGCTCTCGCGTAAAAAATCATATTTGGGCTAATTCCCCAAGTAATCAATTATTTGGGCCACTCTCCCAAATAATGTTTTACTTGGGCCGGTTTCCCCAAATATACCAATCCTGGGCCATATCACAGATAATTAAAGCTTGGGCCATATCCCAGATAATTTAATCTTTGGGCTATTATCCCAACGAGTCATTTTTGCCGTTTATGCTATTTCACGAATCATCCCTCTTTACATTTTTCCCCGTTCCACTTTTGATACTTGACCAAGTATTAAAGTGCAATAACCTGTAGCTTCGCGAATCAAATCCTTGCTTCAAAGCCGCTTTTCCCCATGCCACTTTGGCCCATTTCCTGCGAATGAAATTCGTTTGCCATGTTTTGTGTTTATTGATCCGCGAACATTTTTTCTTGGTTTTTTTTCTATTTTTCCATGACTTTTGTGCATGTGCTTATTTTGTTTTTCCCCATATCTTTCTTAATTTTCACAAACTCTTTTTATCATTTGATCCGCGACTTTTGAATTTGCGGCAATCATGGCGTCGGTTCGGCTTCCGCGGTCATTGATGGCACCCCCTAGGTTTCCGGGCCCCTTCCCTATATAAGTTTCCCTTGTCCATTCCATTTCACTTTTTCCTCTTTTCTTCTGTTTTTTTTGCTCTACTGCTTCCTAACCTCCTTTGTGTTATTCTTATCTTTACCTTTTTATTTTCAAACCCCTATTTCCTTCGCGGTTCTAATCTTTAAACCCCTTACTCCCCTATGTTCAATGGCGAAATCCTCAACCTCCAAACTCTTAGTCCCTCCATCTGGGAGTGTCCCATCTATTCCTCAACCAACAGAATGGAGAAAGGCTCCCTTTTTCGAGGTTTCCCACGATCATTTCTGGAGTTCCATTGAGAACCTTCCTCCTGCGGGAGATATTACAGATGAACCCATGCTCATTCATTCTGACGGCGAAGCTCCCTTAGCCAATATCCCACCTTCCTCACTCCTTCGCCTCCTCATTGAAAGAGGTGATGTCCCATATTCCTTTATAGAATATGAAGGGCACGTGTTACCCATTACCCATTGGAGGATGTGGTCCAGCCACATACTCAGTCAGGATAGGCACCGCGAGACTATTAGACAGGCAGGTCTACTGGACTCCATAGAACTATTTTCAGACTTGTCTGTTCGTCGAGACGCGGATGCTCTCAATCTTTTGGTGTCGCGATGGAGCTCTTTCTTGCAAACTTTTGTCACCTCTTGGGGACAGTTTACCCCAACCTTAGAAGATGTGTACGTGCTGTTTCGACTCCTAGTTTTTGACTCGCGACCCCTTGATGCCCCAACTTTCAGTGAGGCAGACCAGGTGATTCATTCTCACCTCCAGTCTTGCGCAGCTTATGCCGCGAAAAGAGGTAGCCGCTTTAAGGATGGTGCCATACTTGATGAGGCACCTTTTATAAAAAGTGCTAAGTTAAAGTACTCAAGCTGGTGTCATCACTTCTTCAGGGAGTATGAACCAAAGCTGCCTCTCCTTCGCGGTCAAGATCGCGAATCGGTGCCCGGCCCTGAATTCAACGGTGACTTTGAACTGGCAGGTTTTTTAGCTTATTGGTTGGACCTCTATATCTTTCAGGGACGTCCTGAAGATGGGCCCAATAAACTGGTGTTTTTGATGGCTTCTATGGCCTCGCGGGGTATCAGGCTTCCCTTAGCCCCTCTCTTCCTGGGCACCCTTTATTCACAGTTAGATACCTTATCCAACGATTTCCTAAGGTCAGTTGTTAGGTATGACATAAGCACCCACGTTCCTTGTCTTTTCCTTATGCTTTTCATTTTTGAAAGATTCCCAAAATATGCCCCCAAACCTCTTAGCTTTTCATCCTCAAATATTGACACCCATAGTCCTAGATCGCGAGCTGCTTGTTGGTCAGGCCTTCTTTCTACCAAGCGACTTGAAGATTTTATTGACTTCAGTCGCAACTTCTCCTGGAGACCTTACACAATGCCTTTAGATGGTATTCATTTCCCTTCTTTCTATCCTATGGAGGAGCAGACTGCATATGGTTACCAAGACCATGAAGAACTTGTCTTTGCTGCTTTTTCCTTCGACTGCTGCTTGCCTATTTTTGATGACTCTTTTTCGCGAACTATTCCTTACAATCCTTCGCGAGTGGCTCGTCAGCTGGGTTTTGAGCAGGCAGTTCCAGTTTATGTTGTTCCTCCCTCGGGCGATTCTCCCGACAACTATGACTCAGCCCTGGTGAGATACCGCGAGGAATATGAGAAAAAACACCAAGAGTTCACTTTTGCCATTTTTATTCCCGCGAGATCTCGAGAAGGTGGCCGAACCGCGACCTATGTGGATTTTTGGTTTCAAGTCACGACTGACTTCCAAAATTCATGATGGGTCCTCCTAGACCGATTACTCCTGTAAAAATATTCGTGGGAGACTCATCTTTGAAATTACACAAGCCTCATGGCTCCCGTGGATTTTATAGCAAGCTTTCCCTTCCAGTTGCTGATGATCATGAGGGCCCAAGCACTTCAAATCTGGTTACTAAGAAACCGAAAATTTTGAAAGAGAGAAAAGGTAAATCCAAAGTACCTCCCGCGCCAAAAAGAAAGCGTTCCGAGCGTGTCGAAGTAAGAACCTCTATTCTGGTTCGCGAGGAACCTATTTCTAAACGTTTGGTAATGAAGTTATAACTTTATACTTTATTCTTACTCTCAGTTACTGTTATCAACTGCTTTTTAACCAGTTTGTTTGTATTTCAGAGATCTGCGAGATCGGCTGTCACATTACCATCGCGACCTCTTCCATCTATAGATCCCTCAGTAACATTTAACTCTACGGGTGACTCCTTAGACTATATTCCTTTGTCTCAGCGGAGAAGAGAGCATAGAGCCCAGATTTTAGAAGCTGCTGCTACTCATACTTCAGAAGATGATGAGGTAGATACTATCCCTTTGATTCGCAGAAGGTCGAACCCTTCTGCTTTGATCTCCTCTCCTGACAGATTTGGAGTTGAACATCTTGCTTTTCAGTCACATCAAGCTGAGGATGAAACTGCATCTTTTACTCAAGGTGAGGCTGAATCATCCTTTCCGCGAATGGAAGAGTTACCTCATTTGGAAACATCCTCTCCGCGAGTTAGAGAATCTTCTCTGCGAACAAAAGCTAACTCTTTGCTTGATACGGTTGCAAAGGCTATGGAGGATATTCAAGCTTCAGATCCTTTATTCTCATGTACTGACTTGTTAAATTCTCCTTTTTCTTTTATCTTGTTAAATTCATGAGGCTGCATCTTAGTGTTTATTTATCACTTTCAGCTCGCGAGACTGGAACGGATGTAAATCAGGAAGTTGAGCATTCTGTTGATGATTCTGATCGCGAGGTAGGTGATATACTCTCAGACTTCCCTGATCAAGGAAAAGAGACGGCATCGCCAATATCTAAAGTCGCGAGGAAGATTCTGCTCTCCGATTCAGATGATGGGGATGATCTTCCCATTTCTTCCATTATCCGTAAGGATTCTCATCCATCCAACACGAATCATCCCCCCTTGACAAATCCAAATCCGTGGTCCAGACAAATCTTGATACCGCGGATCAAAATAAAACCGCGAATATTTCGAAGATACCTGAAACACATGATACCATTCCTGTCTCAGAAGTAGATGTTGCAGCAACGATTGACCCAGAAGCCTCCAATTCTGATACAGATGCTCGACATATGGAACCTATTATTTGTGATATTGCTGCTGAGCTTGCTGCCACTTTGCAGGATGGGTCCCAAATTCAAAGATCACTTTTCGGGGGTCCTGAAGCTGATATGGAGACTATTACTGAATCTTCCCTTGGCGCGAATCAAATTGAGACTGCGAATGATGGTAATTTTTATACAATTTTCATCCGCGAACACAACTCTCCATGTAATATTGATTTATTGATAATTCCATCTTTTTCTGCAGGTAAGTCAAATAAGAGTCCTGAATCCTTATTTCCCGATTCTGCATTTGAGGATCCTGAAGCTCTTCTCAATGAATTCTCCTCACCCCCAAACACTTTACAAAACCTGACCTTTCCTAACTCTGATTCCTTTTTCCTTCCTATTCACCCTTAGCAGACACATAACCAGCCTTCCTCATCTGTTCAACAAATCCAACCTCATCCTTCATAAACACATACATCCATTCCTACTACCTCATCCATGCCACAAATCCAACCTCATCTTTTACAAACACATACATCCATTCCTACAACCTCATCCGTGCCACAAACCCAACCTCCTCAACCCCCTCCCCAAGCCATTCCCGCGCCTTTGGCTCTAAATCCTCAGCAGGATCAAGTCTACTGGCATAATTTTTTATGTTATTCAGGCGATATGGCCATTCTGGATCGTGTCTATAGTAGCTATCAGAGACATTTGCTACCATGGAGCTCTACGATCCCCTTCTACAACCTACATTTCTGCATATTATTGCAGATACTTTTGCTTCCCTGACAACTACTTGCATCCGCGACCTTACCTCTACTACTTTGCCACTTTGTCGTGCCCGTATCAAGGATTGGAAGAATATGAAAATGAATGTTGCTTGGTGGGAGATTCATCTTGAGAAGGTCGAGCGCCTATATGCAAAACACTGTGCTGAGGTCAAAGTTCTTACTGAGTATCAAACCAGTATGTCAAGAGTGGAAGAAGCCCGTGCTTTATTAGCAGTTGCAAAGCAAGATGCCCTTAGGCTTAAGGATTCCGCGGAACATTCCATGCGTTCTCGCGAGTTACAAGAGGAACATGAAAATCTCCACATCTCTTCTCCTGTTAGCTGCGATTTGTACTAGTAGCGATTTTGTATTAGTAATGATATATATACATTTTTATATATGCAATTTTGTATACATTGTGCTGATGTTATTATCATTCGCCTCTTGTATTTTAAGATTGATACAACTTGATCCATTTTACATTAAGAGGTCCAGCACTCTCGCGGGTGATTTCATGCTCCATTCTATAGTACCCACTGCTTCCTTCATTTGTAATCACATACGGACCTTCCCATTTGGCTTCAAATTTTCTCACCCTTTGTCCTCTCATAATTGATGGCACTACTTTCAACACTCTGTCTCCCACCTTAAACCATCTGTACCTTACCTTTTTGTTGTAACTCTTTACTTGTTTCTTATTGTACTCTTTCTGATTTGTAAAGGCTTTGGCCCTTATTTCATCCAATCCCTCTATCTCCAATAGCCTGTCTTCCAAACTACTTTTGCATGTCAACCTTTTAGCAGCCATTTCTATCTCCGTCGGTAGCACAACCTCTGCTCCATAAACTAATGCATAAGGGGTCATGCCTGTCGCACTCCGATATGCGGTTCGATGTCCCCATAGCGCTATTGGGAGCTCTTCCACCCACTTCTTTTGGTTATCATGTACCAACCTGGACAAAATTCGAATTAACGCTTTATTAGAGGCTTCAGCTTGTCCATTTCCTTTTGGATAGTAAGGCGTGGACTTGTGATGAATGACTGAGTATCTCTCCAACAAATCCGCAACCTTACTATTGACAAAAGGAGTCCCGTTATCCGATAGTATCACCTTTGGTATTCCAAATCGGCAAATGATATTTTATTTTATGAATCGAACCACATTATCTGCTGTCATCCGTCGTAGCGGGATAACTTCTACCCATTTTGTGAATAATTCTGTTGCCACTAAAATCCATGCATGGCCCTGAGCTTGTGGCGTGACTGGTCCAACTATGTCCAATGCCCAAGTATGGAAATGCCAAGGTGTAGCTAAACTGTGCAATTCAGCTCCCGGAGCGTGGATAAGATCTCCGTGCACCTGGCACACATGACATTTTCTCACAAAATCGCTGCAGTCCTTCTCCATTGTTGGCCAATAATACTCGGATGACAACAACTGTTGAAACATTTTTCTAGAGCCCTGGTGACCAAACACATGAACCTGTTTCAATACTTCCCTCATTTCTTCTTCGCTTACACACTTCATCAATTTCCCCTCTTGTAAGACGAATCGCGAGGCCAATTTTCTGAACCGCGGTTGATCTTTTTCTGGCAAAATTCCATATTTCAAATAGTGCACATATTTGTCCCGCTAGTCTATCAAGTCTACTATATTACCTTCGCTCGCGGATGGATATGCATTACAGTTTTGACAGCTACTTTGTAACTTTACTGCCTCATCCTTCATACTTGGCCAAAATAAACCTTCTCGCTGCAAAACTCGGTAGAGACTGACATCCGTTTGACCACATATTTTCTTATGAGCTTTCTGTAGCAGTTCTTTTATCTCGTTTATTGCTACATATCTAGCTAGGATTCCTCCGGCTGCCCTGTAATATAACACACCTTTTATGAGCTGATACTCCCGTCTTAAGGCATTGTTATCGTTCCTTAGTAGAGCATGTATTATCTGTGTTCTCCAATCATGTTCTTCATACACCTCAGATTCTTTTGCGTTACTGACCACTGAGTCAGTTCTTCGTACTACTTGTACAGAAGACTCCAATCCTTGGAAATGTAGTTGCGACCCCAATGTTGCCAGTGCATCAGATCGTCGGTTGCCCTCTCGCGGTTCGTGCATAAAACTCACGGTCTCAAAGCCTTCTATTATCTGACGGATGAGGGTTCTGTAAGACACCAGATGAGGTTCCTTGACAGCATATTCCCCTTTCACCTGTTTGATGACCAGTTTGGAATCTCCTCTTACATGAAGTACTCTTGCCTTCAACCGCTGAGCCATCATCAATCCCAGTGCTAATCCTTCGTACTCGGCAATATTGTTGGTACAAGGAAAGTCAAGTTTGTAGGCCATGAATAATTCTTCTTGTGTCTCCTTATTCCTCAGTACGAAACCAGCTCATCCTTTTTCTGTGGATGATCCGTCGAATTCCAAAGTGAATTCTGCACCTTGTTCCGCACTTGCCGCCTCTACTTCTTCCACCTTGGGCTCAGCTTCTCCAGGAAACAAAGCTAACAGATCTGACAAGGCTTGACTTTTTACAGCTTTGGGTCTAGAGCATGTGATCTCATATTCAGACATTGCTAGTAACCATCGAGCAGTTCTTCCACTGAGTATGGGCTTCGTGAGTAGATATCGTATGGGGTCACTTTTGGTGATGAGTTCTAATGGATGGGCCAGTAAATAATGTCTGAATTTATGGGCTGCGAATACTAAAGCGAGACAGTGTTTTTCCAGTGATGTGTATCGCGACTCTGGTCCTTTGAGCACCCGACTGATATAGTAAACAGGTTTTTATTCCCCTTCATGTTCCTGGGCCAACAGAGCTCCCACGGATTTATTGGTCGAAGTGAGATACATTATCAATGGTTTTCCTGACTCGGGCGCTATCATTGTTTTTGGTGATGCCAAAATCCTTTTTATTTTCTCAAAAGCCTCTTGCTGCTCTTCTTCCCAGCTATATACAGATTTTTCCTTCAACAACGGCATGAGTGGGTGAGTTACCTCTGCCAGTGCCGGGATAAACCTCCTCAGATAAGATATCTTTCCCATAAAAGTTTTCAACATTTTGCGACTTGCAAGTGGAACCATTTCTAATACTGCCTTAGCCTTTGTCGGGTCCATATCAATGCCATGCCGATGTACAACACACCCCAAGAAATTTCCTTCTGGTACTCCAAAGGCACATTTGAGGGGATTCATCTTCAAATTATAATCGCGACATCGTTGCAGTACCTTTCCCAAATCAGCCACATGATCTTGTACGGCTCTGGATTTTACCACCAAATCCTCGACATAGTCCTCCACAGTTTTATCCATTAGGTCATGGAATATGGCTATCATGGCGCGTTGATACGTGGCCCCGACATTTTTAAGCCTGAATGGCATGACCGTATAGTGAAAATTCCCCATCGGGGTGCGAAAATCAGTTTTCTCAGCATCCTCCGACGCCATCTTAATTTGATTGTACCCACTGAATCCATCCATTAATGAGAAAATCTCGTGTCCTGAGGTTGCATCCACCATGGTGTCAATGTTAGAAAGAGGGAAATCATCTTTTGGGCAAGCCTTATTGAGATCGCGATAATCTACACATACGCGTATCTGCCCAGTCTTCTTCTTTACAGACACAATGTTCGTGAGCCATGTCGGATGCTGGGTTGGCTTGATGAACCCTGCTTTTAGTAGTTTCTCCACTTCTGCCTTAATTTGTACCTCTAAATCGGGATGAAATACTCGTTGCTTTTGCTTCTTTGGTTCTGATGCGGGATTCACATGAAGATGGTGGCTTACCAATCCAACATTGAGTCCCGGCATTTAATTATAGTCCCAAGCAAAGACATCTCGAAACTCTTTGAGCAATTCTATCAGAGCATTCTTAGTATCTTTAGGCAGCGTGTTGCTTATGAAGGTGGGTCGCGGATCCGTGTCGTTGCCTATGTCCACTTCGCACAACCCATGCTCTGTTCGCGGATCCACTTTCAGTACCTCAGGGTCAGCTTCAAGTTTTATTTGTATAGTCCTAACTGTCCCGGGGTCAGTGCCAACTGCGCTAGCTTCTGACCCCCAATCCCGTCATAATTTATACACTACTCGTCCATCGGGCATTTTGACCCGTGACCAGCTCACCTCTTTGAGCTTCCATTTAACTGAACTACCATTTTCCAGTTCATTCCATTTTGGTAACGGTGTGGAAAAAACGCCGGGCCCATTTTCCTCACTGTATTCTGAGAAATAGACTGCATTCGCAAAATGGGCCTCTGATGCGCAGAAAGGACTTTTAGATGCCTTTACAGTCATTATTCCTTCTCCCCAATTAGCCTTCATTACTTGATGATAGGATGACGGTACCACGCCATATGCATGCAACCACGGTCTGCCCAGTAACAATTGATATGAGGGTTCTCCTTTGATGACATGAAATTTGGTGGGCCCCCTGATCTTCCCAATTTTGAGGTCCAATGTCGCGAATCCCATAGTGGCCTGCTGATCTCCATTAAAATCAGTAATTGCAATAGTATGATTCACGATCTTGCTTTCGGGAAAATTGATCATGCGCAAAGTGACCAGTGGGATCAAATTGACTGACACTCCCCCATCCAAGAAAGCTCGTTTCATCTCTCGACCATTTACAATGGCTGGTACATACAACGGCCGATTATGGAGAAAAGGTACTTGTCTATCTGCTTCAGAAAATGTGATCTTACTGGAGGCCTTCTCATGCTGCGGAATCACAATGGTATGATTGAGTGCGGCAACCGTTTGCTCTTTCAAGAATTCCTTCACGTGTTCCTGTATTGCGAGTTCATTGAAGAAGACGTCTATCTTAGCATTCTCCTTGGCTTCACGTACTGGAGGGCAATCATATTTGGCGTCATTGATCATATCCTCAGTACTGTCCCTGGCGGTCACCACAGCCACATGTGCACGGAAAGGCTCATGAACTACATTCTTTGCCACTTCCAAGTCTCCCGATGCTATTTTTCGATGCACTAAACTTCGAAACGCCCAGCAGCCCATCAACGAATGCCGAATACTCCTGTGGTAGGGACAGTAGTTGCTCTTCATCCTTTCCTCTCTCGGCGGCACCCTTTGCACTGGAGGTAGCGTTATTACATGATCTGCGACCCATTGATTAAGCAAAGCAACTGCCTCTTTTTCACTGAAAGGTAAATGGGGTGGTTCAGATCTCTCGGCGTGCTCTTCCCTAGATTTTTCATTTTGCATAGCTGCAACCATCGGTATCCGCCTAGTACTGATATTTGGTCGTGTTGGGGGAACTAAAACCTCTCCCAGTCTTCGAGCATTATCAACGAGTGCAGAAAAAGTTTTGACTTCATGATTGACCAGATGCACTCTGTATTCCCGCAGCATTCCTTCTATACAAATTTTGATCAATTGTAGTTCGGAAATTAGTTCATGACATTGCAAAGCAGTCTCGCGAAATCTCCGGACATAAGTTGCCGCTTCTTCCCCAAAGCGTTGTCTTTGCCTTGTGAGTGAAATCATTGAGACCTCCTCATCAGCTTGGAAGAATTTGGTGTAGAATCTGAGAACCATATCCGTCCAACTGGTCACTGAAGCTGGAGTGAGGCCAGTGTACCATGTATATGCTGTTCCAGTTAAAGACTTGGAGAATTCTCGAATTTTTAAATATTCATTGTTTCTGTGAGATCCCAGAGCATCCGCGAATCTGGCTATGTGCTCTTTCGCATTTCCCTTTTTGCCATCAAATTGATAAAAGCTCGGTGCTCCATAGTTTTCCAGATATGGCAAGGCCATAATGCTAGGATGGTATGGCGGGGCAATTTCCACTTCTTCTGTTTCAGATTTTTCGTTCAGGATAGCCCGCAGTTGTTCCTTGGTGATGTAAGACTCTTTCTCCAGGGGCTCAGTTCTTACTGACTCGCGAAAAAGCTCTTGTGCTGAATCCTTTGGAAAAGTCTGATTGTCCATCCTTGGTGATTCAATATTTGGTGGTGGAACGCGCGAGGCCTCCATGAAGTGAAGTATGGCCTTTTGCGTTTCCTGGATGTTGAGAAGAGTTTGCAGTAGAACTGTTGGCAATTCTGCTGAATTCTGTACTGGTTCTGCCATCGGAGAGGCTTCTGCCTGATCCGTACCAATATTTGCATGACGACATTGTCTTCGTGCTGGTTGGACTGGTTCCCCTCCTTGTGATTGTGCTGCTGTTTCCTCTTCCACTTGTTCAGTACGCCGGGTCGGTGGACGACCTCTCCGCCGAGGCTGATGAGGCTCCACTTGTGCATAAGACATCTTCTCCCCAGCAGAGTCGCCTTTAATATAGGGGTTCACAAGATCTAGGTGATGTGAAGATAGTTTCTGCACAAGTTCGTCAGCCAAAATAACAGTATTGATGTTCTTATTACTTTTGACTTGCTTTACAGAGATATGAAAGAGAAATGGAGAAAAAGATAGCAAGTACAAGTAATTGAGAAGTACTTTCTCTCTCTAGGATTTTCTCTCTCCTGATCTCCCTCCCAAAAGTCCCCCTCAAGTGAGCTCTCGCAACCTCTATTTATAGACGTGAGTGCTCAGTAATCCTCGTGATTTGTATTGCCACATCAACACTTGTCTTGCGACATAGTTTCTTCGTCCTCGCGGATTCCATTGCCACGTCAGCACCTGTCTCGCGACATGGTCCTTGCGTACTTAATCCGTGATATAAATACCTTGCACAGTATTATTTCACAGCCTTGTCCACACGAAACGGATTCGCGTATCTTATGTGCGGATATTACTGCGCGCCATAAATACCTTGCACAATATCATCCGCGAAACGAATTCGCGGATCATAATGTGCGCCATGCCTTATGATCCACGCATGTTGCATCGCGGATCTGATTTTATCCTTAGCCAAGGATGTCGTTATAGCTTTGTTGGGTTATGACCAATCATGCATGTCTTGGTCATGTCCCTGAATACTAGCGGCCTCTCTAAGGTACTTTTACTTAGGACGGTGTAAATAAGGTCGCGACCCACTATTTACTCATCCCAAGCATTTCCCTTAGATTCCGCTTAGTACTCGCCACGCGAGCAGCATATAGGGTTATGAGTTACTGTTGCGAGCTATAAAACACATCAGTTCCTCATACTTCCCTCTGTGTAATGCAAGCTCTCGCGTAAAAAATCATATTTGGGCTAATTCCCCAAGTAATCAATTATTTGGGCCACTCTCCCAAATAATGTTTTACTTGGGCCGGTTTCCCAAAATATACCAATCCTGGGCCATATCCCAGATAATTAAAGCTTGGGCCATATCCCAGATAATTTAATCTTTGGGCTATTATCCCAACGAGTCATTTTTGCCGTTTATGCTATTTCGCGAATCATCCCTCTTTACAAGAGTCAAATTATGCAAAACCAATCACACGGTTGCGTCCGGATCGGTCCAAAACCTTTATAACGCCTCTGACCACGTCGAAAATGGGTCAAAATTGACTCCAAACGGGCCAAAATAAATTTTTGCACTAAAAGACAAAATAACGCTGATGTGGCAGGTTGTTGACGTGGCAATGACGTGCCGCTGATGTCACATGTTGACATGGCAACCTTCTTCTCCAATTTTCCGGTCGCCAGAATGATTTTTCCGGTGACTTTTCCAGCCACCTTACAACTTCTTTCGGCATTTTCTTCTAGTCGTGCGTGGGGGCGCGTGCCAACTCCGATGAGGCTGGTTTTTACGCTGAAACATCCGTCTTCGAAATATATTTTCGTTGATATATTATAGGCCTTGGTGGAATCAACGATACTCCGCGAAACAGCCCAAAACAAAACTACTGCGCTTTGGAACCAAAAAATATGGCCGGAACTTGTGGCGGTACATGGCGGCGCATGGAGACTCTTCTCGCTACGCGCTTTTCAGTCACGACTTCATCTTGTCAAGGTGAACCTCCCGATGTAGTGGGTTTCTAATTTCGTGCAATTTGTTCGTCTGAATCTGGACTAGAACGAACGTGGCTTCTCATTTGCTTTAACCTGAAGCTCTAATACCACTTGTTAGGGTTTTTACATCCGCCCAAGAACACTGTTATAAGCCGTGTGTACCTACAAATCAGAAAGCGCACACAAACACACACCAAACAATGAACACAAAGATTTATAGTGGTTCGGCCAAAATAAGCCCACGTCCACTGAGAGCTCCGTTTCACTAACGATCATAAAGAGGATTACAAGGGGTTGATCAAACACACGTACACACACGGTGTATACTCATGCCTGTATCACCGGAATAGTATAAGCTTATACTATTCCTAACTCTCACCAAGAAGAATACTAACCTGTATCTCTTCTATTCTCTCTCTATTTGTGCACACAATATAATAGGAGATGCCTTATATTTATAGGGAAAGATATAGAGGTGGTTTCGTATTTTAGTCGATGTGGGACAACTTTCAATACAAAGGAATTACCCTTATATCTATAACAGTTTTATGATATTTAAGACTGGGGGCTTCACAAAACGAAGAAATTGGCTTAATGCGCCCACAAATCTTAAATCAGATAATGCCTTATAGAAAAACGGATAGAGTGGATAGTGAAGATACATTATTCTTTCAATTGTTATAATACTTTATTGGTGAAATTGTCCCTCCATTGTGGTTGGTACTTAATGGCTAAAACAAAAGAGAAAATGCTTCCTTATTTATTTCGGTTGTTTTCTGTTATTGTTGTTATTGTAATTATTTATATTTTTATATTTTAGTTTAAAAAATATAGGTTTCCTGAACTACGTCTATCGCACCCAAAATTTAAATATAAGAACCTTTAATCTTATACCTAAATTTAGTGCATGACCTTAATTTCACCTCCGAGAATAACAATCACAATAAAATGAATTATGCCAACAATTAAAAAAATCCCATTAGTGCTCATTAAATTCATTAATCAATAACAAATAAATAAGTTATCTTCTTAATTACATAACCATCATCACTACATAACCACTCAATAACCAACTAAGTAGAACTAAATAATAATATAGCAAAAATAAAGGTGACGAAAATGTGAGCTTATTACAATGCTCTCAATAAAGAAAATCATAACTCATGGATAAACAAAGCGTCAATCCTTATGACCATCGAGTGTCCTTATCGCAACCTAATCGAATATTTGAAATATTAATGATGGGGTGAGCTCACAAGCTCAACAAAAAATGCTATGCATAATCTTTGTTCAGTTCACCATACCTTGTATTCCTATTTATAAAGGTCACTTAATGAAACATGTGATTATCATTATACACAAGATGCCTTTAACTAGTCAGATTCCCTTATATTCATTACAACCCCCATCACTCACGTGAGTCCCAGATTACACTCTAATTGATAGTATACACTCCAACTATCTCCAATATGGTGGTGTGTAGTGAATAATACCCGACTACTAATAAAATGTTAGTAGTAATGACTCCTTTTCTCGAGGATCGAGAAGAGAATTAGAGAAGAAGAAGTTAAGAAGCAAAACTGCTGTGAAGAACCACCGAGTACTCGGTAGGAAAAAAATGAATTTTCTTCCAGAGGCGTGTGCGAGTTCTCACGCCATTGCGCATTCACCGAATACTCGGTAGAAACCTCACTGAGTACTCGGTGGCCTAGGTACGAGATTTTTAAGGAAGGCTTTAAAGACTATAATTCTAATTGGGATGTGATTCCAATTGACTTGTTCACCACTCCAGCCTCTTCTATAAATACAGGGGTCAACCCTATTGTATTGTTTGACACAAAATAGAGAGAAAGAAGAAGAGATACAAATTGAGATTCTTCTTGGTGTGAGTAAAACACTGGTGAAAGTTAAAAATAATATAGGCTTATATTATTCCGGTGATACAGGTGTGAGTATACACTGTGTGTGTGCGTGTGTATGATATGCGGATCATTCCATTGTAATCCTCTCATTGATTATAGTGAAATGGTGCTCTCCGTGGACGTAGACCGATTTGGCTGAATCACGTATATATCTTTGTGTCAGATGTGTGTTTGTGCATTTTTTGATTTATAAGTGTACACGGTTTTTGAATGGAAGGTTTGGACTCCCTTAAATTTTTCTTGGGCGGGTGTAAAAACCCTAACAAGTGATATCAGATCTTCAGGTTGAAGCAAATCCCGAAGCTGTACATTTTGGTCCAGATTCGTAGAATCAAAGTGTTCAAAATCAGAAACCAACTATACCAGGAGCTTCGTCTCGTCAAGACGAAGTCGGGGTTATAAAACGTGTCGCGAGAGGAGGTCCCACGCACCCTCACGCACTCGAAAGTTCACCGAGTGCTTGAAGATCTAGTTACCGAGTACTCGGTCAGTTCATTAGTGACGCCAACGCCACATCATCAGGGATAACCACGTCATCAGCAAAAGGCGTTCTTAATGTTTTTGACCGTTCCGAACGCAACCGTGTGATCACTTTTGCATGATTCAACTTCGAACACCTCGAATAGGTTAAGGGGGGCTATGGTTGAAGAAAAAACAGGTATGATCGAGAAGTTTGACTGTACAAACTTTGCCTTTTGGAAGATGTAAATTGAGGATGTGTAATACCGGAAAAATTTATACTTACCATTGGAAGGGCAGAAGCCAGAATCGATGAAAGAAGAGGATTGGAAAATCCTGGATCGAAAGGCTCTCGGTACGATCAGGTTGACATTGTCAAAGTCCGTTGCGTTCAACATCAAGAATGAGAAGACTACGAAGTCTCGCATGGATGCTCTTTCGAGCATGTACGAACAACCGTCTGGAGAAAATATGGTACATCTCATCACTAGATTGGTGAATCTGAAGATGTCCGAGAATGGGAAGGTTATTGAATATCTCAGTTCTCTTAATGAAATTGTTGAGCAATTGGAATCAATTGATATGCCAATCACTGGCAAGATGAAAACGACTATTCTTTTAAGCCAATTGCTAGAGAGTTGGAGTGCCACAAAGGCTGCAATCAGTAACTCTTCAGGGGTAGAACCATTACAGTATGATTATGTGGTGAGTATGGTACTCATAGAAGAGATCAGAAGACAGACGTCAGACTTTTCAAACTGTGGCTCAACATTGAATGTTGACACCAGAGACAGAGGTTCGAACAGAAGGAAAGACGAAAGTAATGAATGTGGCCATTCCAAGTCGAGACAAAAGTCTCAAAATTCCATTGAGTGTTGGAATTGTGGCAAACTTGGTCATTACAGGAGTCAGTGCAGATCCCCGCAGAATGTAGCAGATGACAAGACTAAAGTGAATTTTGTCTTAGATGATGACGCATTGATATGCTCTTTGGAGAGCAAGACAGAGTTTTGAGTCTTGGACTCTGGAACATCATTCCATGCCACATCAAGTCGAGAGCTCTTTGAGAGCTATGCACCTGGTAACCTTGGCGAGGTTCACCTAGGTGATGATCATCCCTGCAGTCTTGTTGGCAAGGGTGAAGTACATATCAGACTCAATGGATCGATATAGAAGCTAAGGGATGTGAGAAAGATTCTAGACTTGAGGAAGAACCTGATCTCAGTAGGTCAATTGGCGAGTGAATGTTATGTGACCACTTTCAGTGAAGACAAGTGAAAAGTTTCCAGGGGGACTATGACTATAGCACGAGGAAAGAAAGAAGATACGCTTTACACAACCACCAATTTTAGCACAGTGATTGCAGTTGTTGAAGGCAAGAAGGATCACAACTTATGGCACCAGAGGCTAGGTCACATGAGTGAAAAGGAGCTCGTGGTTATGCTCTTAAAGGAAAAAATACCAGTGAAATCGATTGACATCGACTTCTGTGAGTGTAAGCAAAAGATTGTTAGTTTCAAGAGCAACAATAGAAGTCTCACAGTGGAGAAGCTTGAGCTAGTTCACATAGGTGTTTGGGGGACAACAACTGTCTCATATCTTGGTGGAAAGTCTTACTTCATGACTTTCATTAATGACCATTCCAGGAGGATATGGGTTTATTTCTTGAAACATAAATCTGAGGTGTACGATGTGTTCAAGAAATGAAAAGCCATGGTAGAGAGGGAGACATGGTTGAAGGTAAAGAAACTGAGATCTGACTTTGGTGGAGAAAATGAAAACTCCGGGTTCAAGAAATTTTTCTATGAGAACAATATCATATTAGAGAAGACTATTCCAAGTACACTATAGTAGAATGGCGTAGCAGAATGTATGAACCGGAAAGTGATTGAGATAGCCAAAAGCATGCGCATTCAGACAGGGTTTTCAGAACAGTTCTGGGCATAAACAGTCAGTACAACATCGTATCTTATGAATCATGGTCCATCAGTACCATTGGAGCAAAGAATACCAGAAGAGGTATGGAGCGGTAAAGCATAGAGTGATCTTGTGTATGTTGAGATAGAAGATGTTCTAGATAGTGAGAGTCCTCAGTCAGAAGAACATATTGTAGACGACAATTCTCAGCAGGATGACACACCGCATACTCCGACTCCTAATTATGAGTTTAGAAGGACTTAACGATCGCATGTGTGGAATCGGAGATATCTGAATTATTTATTGCTCATAGATAGATATGAACCAGATTGTGATGATAAAGCATGCTGTGTAACAAATGCGAGCCAATGGGAGCTTTTGATGGAAGACAAGATGAAGTCCCTTATCTCCATCAAGATATGGAAGCTAATCGAACTGCCGGTAGGGAAGAAAGCTTTCCATTCTTCGGTTGTGAAACTGAATACTATTCATTCAAGCATTGTTGAAGCAGAAGTTTTGCATCTAGAGCTGTTAGATGGCAGATATGCTTTTCTCCAAGGTGACCTAAAGGAGGAGTGTTATATACAACAACCGGAGAATCTCTTTGTGAAAGGGAGAAAGAAGACAGACGCGATAAAGTTTGCAAGGCGAAGTCAGAAGTGACAGTGGTTGCAAGACAGAATGACCAGACGCAATAGAGGTAACAGGTTCTGTAGAAGGCTAGATATTGCTCATACAATAGGAGCTATCAGCATGGTCATGTTGACCAAAGTGGTGACAAGAGAGAAACTGAAGTTGTGCGTAACTTCAGTGGGTCTTCAAGCTTGAAGACAAGAATGAGAGCATCATTAGAAACACTGATCATTGATAGAGTTGATAGAGTGGGTGGAAAGTCGTCAAGGGGAAGATTGTTAGTAGTAATGACTCCTTTTCTCAAGGATCGAGAAGAGAATTGGAGAAGAAGAAGTCAATAAGCAAAATTGCTTCGAAGAACCATTGAGCACCGAGTACTCGATAGGCAAAAAGTGGATTTTCTTCTAGAGGCGTGTGCAAGTTTTCGCCCCATTGCGCGTTCACCGAGTACTCGGTGGCCCAGGTACGGGATTTTTAAGGAATGCTTTAAAGACTCCAATTCTGATTGGGATGTGATTCCAATTGACTTGTTCACCACTCTAGGCTCTCCTATAAATACAGGGGTCAGCCCATTGTATTGTGTGACACAAAAGAGAGAGAAAGAAGAAGAGATACAAATTGAGATTCTTCTTGGTGTGAGTAAAACACTAGTGAGAGTTAGGAATAATATAGGTTTATATTATTCCGGTGATATAGGCATGAGTATACACTATGTGCGTGCGTGTATATGATATGCGGATTATCCCTTTGTAATCCTCTCATTGATTATAGTGAAACGATGCTCTCCATGGACGTAGACCGATTTGGCTGAACCACTTATATAACTTTGTGTCAGGTGTGTGTTTGTGCATTTTATGATTTGCACGTGTGCACAATTTTTGGACGGAGGGTTTAGACTCCCCTAATTTGTTCTTGGGCGGGTCTAAAAACCCTAACATAAAACACGTGAGGGTGAGGTAAGACATCTTCACATGGACATGGTCATGGACCACGTCCATATAATAAAGGAATATAAAGTGAATGACTATATCAATATAGTGCACTAACGAATAGGTCCCAGACTAACTAGTAAACATAGGGTCATGTTGCCCAATAAATGCCTTTAAAAGGGGGGTGGGGGGGGGGGGGGGGGGGTTGAATAGTCTTAGCCCTGAACAATGAAATCTTAATTTGGTTTGTTATTGTAAATGCAATGCTAGATAATGATAAAATATAAAAATACAAAGTAATATAAATCAAATAAGAGTAGGGAGAGAAATGCAAACCCTTTAACAAACGATTTTAGCGGGCTCAAAATTCTCGTAATTCTTACTCCTCGTCTTGACATCCTGTTTTAGACTTTCCGAATACATTATGGCTTATCCTTATGAGTGGCGAGCAAACATTGACAAGAACCACACCACTTCTTATATGGATCCTCCTTTTGGGTGGAGTGTATGCGGGAGGGGTATCAAGATGACTCTAGAGGTGTCATTATGGGGGAGTGGTAAGGTTTGGTATGGACGTTGTCGAGGAGGTTGTGGTTGGCAGCGGTGCTGGTGTTAGCGACAGCTGGTGGTGATTGAATCAATTTAATTAGTAATGCAGTTTTTTAACAATTCTTTATTGGGTAAAATACACTGACTTCCCCTGAGGTTTGATGAATTACATACAATGGTTGTGACATGTGTCTATTCATGTGTCTATTACAGTGGGTACCTCTAGTACATCAAAATTTTCCTTAATTACCTTGTTCAAAGGGTATATTTGTCCATATACTACGTCTTTTTGTCATATAACTAAAGAATATTAGTATTTTTACGCAAAATGTCACATATGGATTAAACTCTAAGATCACGGGAATGGGGTCATTGAGATTATGTGTCAAACCTCAGGGATAATTTTATAAATGGCAAACAAAAGCACCATGAGTGATTGAACGAAAATCTGGTTATCCATTAAAAGGTAATAAGGAATGCTTTATAGTAGAAGCTCTTGACAAATCAACACCAGGAATAGTACCTCAACCAGTAGATAAACCACTTGATAACTTATTAGCTTGTCAACTAGAGACATTAATAGCTAAACCTGTACCTGATATTATTTTAGAAATGTTGTCGGAATATTATGAGGAAGAGGTAAGGAAACAACGTTCAGCGGAAGCTAAAAAAGAAAAATATAAAAAGACAATAATTGAGCCTGAACCAACCATATCAAGTATACCCTCACCAAAAAATAACTTTCTTGCTAATCATAAATTAAAGTATGAATGTATCTTTTTTAGAGATGAATATCCAGAGTTAGCAATAGAAAAGGCCATGGAGGAACTTAAAAGACGAAGATTAGAAAATTTATTGCAACCTGCTTCAGCAGTCGCATACCCTGATTTGGTTCGAGAATTTTACCAAAATATATATTTAAAAGACATTGAAGTGAGCAAAGTATTACATACAAGAGTATATGGGCATGAAATAGAAATATCCCCTGATACCATTGCTAAAGCATGACATATTCCTTATAAGACACCCTCAAAATTAGTGGAAAATTTTCCAAAAATCCCGCCTTATTATCTTACAACTCGTGAAATAGCTAGGATTATTTTTGGAAATAATGGCACAAAACTCATAATATGAGGGATTACAAAAGCACAAATTCGACCTGAACTATGGTTTATAGATAACATTATCACTAGATAAGTAGGTCTTAAGTTTGGTAATGACCGGGGGCCATCACTTATCAAAAAACTCTATTATTTTAATTAAGGATATTGAGTGTCTATACCGGATATTATTTGTGATCATATAGAGACATTCTGGGAAGCTGTGATCGCTTGTAAACTTTCCTTCGACCAGAAATGGAAAAATCCATTCACATTCTTAGTACACGCTCTGATAAGAGATCAGATATGATCAAAGTTTGAAATTCCATCCAAAACATAAACGTTTGTTATTAAAGACTATGATCAGAGGAAATTTTAGATACCTTGAGCTACAATGAAATGGAGCGATGGTGGGAGTTTTAGCTACGATTAATCAAACAGAATAAAAATCGTGTAAAGGGAAATAACGCACAAGGAAAAAACGAATCTATCAATTAATTTGATAGATTTCACGAATAACCCTGGCTAAGAATGATAGAAATGTCATGCCATTGACATTAAATAATGGTTTCAGTCTGAAAAATACCTAATATTTCAGCCGAGTGTAGCAATTAGGAGTTTTACTACATTTTCTTTTATTACAATATTAATTTTCTTTTATAATATTTATAATTACAAAAATAATATTCATAATATATATATATATATATAGTATTTTCATATTTTATAATAATATTTCATAAGTATTCATATATATGTATTAAAAATTTATAAAATTAAAATATTTTAGTACTATCGATCAATCGGTAGGCGCTTCGATCGTTCGGGGTAGGTGGAGATTTGAAAAAAAATATTCCACCATAGTTAATACAATTTCTCAAAATTACCTTATATAAAAAATTATTATTTGTCATTCAAATATTTACCAGAAAGGATTCCTGAAAAATTCTAAATTACTCTATCCCAAGATCGTATTCCGATATATCAAGAATAACGCGAGTAAAGTATAGATTGGTCAATTAGACGATCGATCGATTATTATTTTAAGAGGTTATTTACACGATCGATCGATTACTCACTCCGATAGTTCGACCAATTTTTATGATCGTTCGCCGGCTTCACGATAGTTCAAAATACCTTGCGATCGTTCAGTAGTATTAAGTGATCGATAGAGAGATTTCTGTGATCGTTCGGGGAAAGTAGTTCATCCTTGTCCTGTATATTTTAGGGAGCTGCGATGGTGCGTGCCAAGAGAGCTATTGAGGCAAAGTCAAGCGCCGCAGGGCGCAAGATGGGTCGTTCATCGACCCTTCAGGATGTTCGGGCTACTGTCTACTAGGTTGTCTATAAGCCCGTACGCCACGAGCATAAGTATGATATCGACTATTTTATGGGCGATAGGATGACTAACTGGGCAGTATAGGAATTTATTTCTTGAGGGCTGTGTTTGCACAAATCTTCTCCAAATTTAGTGAGTGAGGGCGTGCCAGATTCAAATTGAATCAAAGAGGAATTCTTAAGAAACTGTAGACTATTTCTTTAGAAGATAAAAGTAATCAAGAGATTGTTTTGGTTATTTTTGCCTTAGTTAAAAGGAATTTAATGTTGAAGTTGTAAAGAAAAGAGAATTGAACTAGATGAATAAAGTGAAGAAGTTGGAATTGAAATGTAACTAAGGAGTTTGATTGGAATTGAAATTGCATTAAAGGAAACTGAATTAAACTAAGATTACTTGAAAGGGAATTACAATGTAATGAAATAACATGCTAAGGTAAATATTACAATTAAAGAAATTGCAATGTAATGATATGTGTTGTGTGCTGTTGGAGAGAGAGCCAAATTATCGTAAGTGTTGCTTTTATACGATTTGCAATTTGAATGCAGTAATTGCCTCTCAACTATCTTCTAAGATCTTTCCATTTGTCCCTTCTTTTACGTAGACTTCCCCCACGTGTCCCAATCCTGCGCATAACTCTTTCACATGTTCTCCATCACTGCCAAAACTCTCCTCCACGTTTGGGCCACATTTAAAAGAAGTTCAAATGATGAAAACTCTTTTTATGAACCTAGCTCTGAACCGAGCTTGATACATCACATATTTTAGAATTTATATCCTTACAATTAAGGCCCAACACTCCTCTAATTTAGATCTTCAATGTTTCACTCAAGACTAACTTTTCCAGCCCACTATTACTTTGTTCACTCCAGCCCAACTTCCCTTTTAGACTTTATGATGGCGTATATGCATTGTTCACACTTGTGCCACATGGATTAATCTCCTATTTCCACGTGTCATGGAATTTTATGTACCAAAATTTCCCCCCCAAGCTTCCATAGCTTTAATGACTCTTTCCAAACAAGGCTTTGGAAGCTTTGAAATTCAATTTTTTTTTATCCATCCAAACTACCTTCATCTCTCCATACATATACTGTTTACATCCTGAGATATTTCTGCTCTCTTCCTTACATGTGTTTCACCATCATTTGTGAAGACATGTTTTGCGCCATTTGGCATTGACTAGTTTGAAGTCACTTATAACAACTATTTTCTCATAGTTTCCAGTCACCTCTTGGAATTCTTACCCTATTAAACCTCCTTATCACTCCTGTTTTAAATAGACTTGAATTAATCTATCACTTCCCAAGGCTTTTCTCTTTCTCTCTCTAATCTCTTCACATCCTTCTCTTTTGAATTCAAATGCAAATACATCCATATATATATATGCACATATACGTATATACATATCTCTACATATATATATATGTACACATATCTACATAAATATATATACCTGTAACTCTCAATTTGCCCTTAACACTTCCAAACTCCTCACTCTGAAATTTCCCATTCCTACTACACAAACCCTAAAGTTCCAACCTTTCCTTTTCAATCTCCAATCATGGCCCCCAAAGTTAGGAAGACTAACCCTGATTGTGACATAATTTCCCCTTCCATTTATACCACCACGATTTCACGCTAAGTTGAAGCGATCGTGAACGAGTCCCAAGCCATAATTTCTCAAGCCACATTCATCTCTGCTCTTAATCAACAGAAAACACTAGGCCCCGTTTTTGTTGATGTTCCTCCTCCTTCACTCAACCAATTCTATCCAATGGCCAAAAAACAACTTCTCTACATGAGAGAAATTCCTCCAGAGGCCAATAGAGATCTTCCTCAGTTTTACTTCAAAGCTCAGCCCACTACCATGGAGGGTTGGTCCGATTGGGTAGATAGGGTTTCGCAAGTGAAGGGTGATATGTGGAAGAACTTGGGTATCTTTGATGCCATTCATCTGAGTAAGATCACTCCACTTCCTGATAAGTCTTTAATTTTTGCTTCATTATTTTTCTGGAGCCTCACAACAAACTCTTTTCACTTAAATTTTGGAATGATTGCTCTTACTATAAAAGATATACGTCACCTCAATGGCCTCAAACCTTTTGGGCTAGAGGTCAATTGTTTACTCCTAGAGGAGGATTTTGCTTATCCTCCTAAAAGCTCTGGATCGAAACCTTATGTTTCTGCCTATCCCCAATTCATGTCAAGTTATAAGGGTAAATATGAAAACTAGTTGCTGATAGGGAACATATTTCCTTTCTCATCGTTTGACTTAACAAATATCTTCTATGTGTACCTTCAGCTCATGTCACCAAAGAGTTTACTAATTTGGCCATTGCCCTGTCCAAAGGAACCCAGATTGATATGGCCTCTTTCCCTTTATCATATCTCTATAGAAGCCTGAATGACATGGTTCTGTCTGGTTTGTCTAGAACTGGAGGCCCCTGGTGGCTCCTCCAAGTTTGGTCCATGTGTACTTCCCTGAGTTAAACCCAAGAGTAAAAATCCCTTCCAAAGATTCCTTAGTCACTTTTAGTTACCTCTTTTCCAACCCAAAGGCTCAATCATTCAAAGAATGTTTTTGTTTTCTATATGATGATTGTCAAAGTAGAACCCCATAATAGTTCCTTCCCTTTGCCAACTATCCACAAGCCCCAGAATGGTTGCTTCCACTTAAGGATGATACTGACCCACCTTCAGATGAATTCTTTTCCTTAATGGCTCATTTCCTAATCTGTAGAGATTTTCACTATGGGGTTACCCTCATAAGTTCCCAAAACAAAAAATTTGGTATGGAGTTCTACAACCCCACATAATTTGCCAGATAATTTTGATTAACACAAATGATCCCACTCCCTCCTTTCTAATCATACAATCATCATTTTTGCCGATGGGTGAAGTTTATTGATGATGAGGCTGTTCATGATGTTAGTAGAAAGTTCAAATAGTTAAATGATGTTTTTGTTTTGTCCCCCTTTAAACCCTATCCCGATGCAATCCAAACCTTTGAATTTTGGTGGGAAGCATATTTGACAAAGACTAGACTAATGAAAGGATCAACACTAGTGTTGCAATAGATAAACTCCTTCAAGTTTTTATTTTCTACCTTCCATGGTGATGTCCCCTTACTAGTGATTCCCATATACAAGAAACCAAAGAAAATGTCATGCCTCGAATTCCTAAGACTTCCGAATCGGGACATTTAAGGACTCCGGGGTGTGATCCATAAAATTAGCGACTAACTAAGGATATCAACAACCATTAAAACGTATGGAATACTGAAAAAAGTAGTATATTTCATACCCAATTGAATGATAGAAATACACAGCAAAATCCAATAAAAATCCAGCAGAGTTTCGTTTGTAAATGGAACATCCCGGAAACACAACTTAACAGAAAATCTGCTAATAACAAGTGCAATAATAACAATGGCTCATAGGCCAACATTTATCAATCCTACTAGGGCCGAGGTAGGGGAAAGAAACCACTACCTCTACACAACCCCTCTAAAATCAGCAGAGCCCCAAATGCTCAAATGAAATTACAAATAAAGCCATATGGCGATGCCGAAAAGGTATAATGGCATACCGAAACAATAAATGTCCGAAATAAAAGATACATCGAAAGGGAATATGCCAACAGACTGGCTCCCAAGAGAAATACATGGAAATCCCATACAACATGGGTAAAGGAACTAAATGATAAGAAAAACAGTAGATAACTATCGTCCCCAATCTAGTCGCGCTACAACTGTAACTGCACCACCATGCACAACTCCAAACTTGTAACAAGGAAAATAAAGAAAAGGTGTCTTTGCATCGCATGTTGTCCGTAGCCGAAACATTTCCTGCAAACTGGTGTAAACCACCAGGGCAAACCACGTCGGGGTGAGCTCATCGAGCCCTATAGGAGAAATAAAATCATAACTATTACATCCTCTGACTGTTTAAGCGGTACTAACCAAATATGTGTACATGCATCTACCCTAGGTCAGTCCATCATTCCACATGACACTCATGGCAATTCAATAACCCAAGTAACCCCACATAACTCAGGGAAACACAATACTTTACAAAGCATAGAATACAATGCTAACGATAAATCTCTATCACGTGGCAAACGCATACCTATATGTATATGTATATGTATATAGATATATATAACAAATAATTACAAGACACGTAGTACGGATATACAAGAGAACACTATGCCTTGTACCTATCTATCTAATGCCGGTAGTTTACACTACTCACATAAACGTACACTAAGTACACGACACCCAAGTCCAAACTAACAAATCACCAAGTGCTCACAACGCTAACCAGAGAATCCAACCAGGGAGAATCACACTCACCTCTAATATCCACAGGAATATAAATCCACAAATAGTACCAAGGAATGCTCATAACCCATTCCCCGAGAACACATGAGGGAAAACACTCATGTCCTTTCATACTAACACAATCATCAACAATATATATAATGATGGATAAATCATATCACTATATAAATCTCATAATACTATTTCTAATACGATCAATAAATCACCAATAATATCATAATGGATAAGGAAAGCTAACCGATCACATCACGGAGAGAACATAAACATTACTCTCATGAACAACCACATAAGGGTCAAGGAACAAAGCAAGGGAAAAGAGTTCCAATGCTAACCAATGGATAACCGAGACAACAATATCAAGGTTAAGAACACCACAAGTGTTTAGGAAAAACACTAGAACAAAGAAACCAAAAGAAGAGAAAAGGCAACACTACGTGTGTGCACTAAACAAAAAGCCTCATACTCAAGACTTAGAAATGATCGGAAGCAAATGTGAAACAAAAAAACACCTTTCAAAACATTACAGGTCGAGGTCTTTAGAAAGAAGCCTCGGAATCTTGGAATCTTGAGAATTATAAAAATAGGTTTTTCTTTTACGAGTGCACACAGTAAAAATGACTGTCTTGCCCCCGGTCTTTGTCAGTCACCATCACCAACCTTTAGAAGCTAAAAATATTTTTAAAAAAGATCCTAAGATCACTTTTGAAAGTACTAAAACATGTCGTGGCTACGGAGGTAGGCGAAAACGAGTTTTCTTTTAAATACTAAAGAGTTTGTTTTCAAAACTTGAAAAACTCCGTTTCCGAAAGACAGCCAGATTAGAGTGACTATTACTCCAAGGATTCCTATAATATCCAAGAGGACAATGAAGGAAGAGCAATGCATTGGACTCATGAAACACAATCATCCAGTTCCAACTCCACAAAATCAAATGACAACACGAGGAAGAGGTTCGACACCACGTCGTAACCGACGGCTCAAGGTATGACATAAAAGTCAAAAATCACATACTAGTTTACAAAGGACAGTAAAAGAAATGCTTAGGAGAATGAACTAAGCACGAGAAACAAGGTTGCAACACTACAGTACCTTGAGTACTTAATAAAATCACTTAGCCCCTTAAGATCATAACAAGGGAAAACTAGTGGCCGATATCACGAAACTAACTAGTTTCAATCAATACCTCTTCAGATTCATTCAAACCTCAAATTCACATTTGATACTAACTCTCTAGATTTCTAATAGAATCAAGAGAACAATTCCACCCAAT
Organism: Cornus suecica; assembly: GCA_963922005.1. Classification (NCBI taxonomy): domain Eukaryota; kingdom Viridiplantae; phylum Streptophyta; class Magnoliopsida; order Cornales; family Cornaceae; genus Cornus; species Cornus suecica. The sequence continues at coordinate 50,983,185 of OY998240.1, read as the reverse complement.
CATACAGGTTCAATCATAACCTCGTCTAACCAACTCATAACCTCAAAAGTACAATAAACAATACATTTCTCTAAGTGTGAAAGAAACATTTATTTGGTCAGTACTACGCAACTAACCAAAACCATAAGACTATTACCCACCTTCTCAAAAGCCTTAACTCACAATAACCTCTATAGTCCATCATTAACCTCAACTATCCAAGAGGTCACTACATGAATTATTTAAATCCCCCACGAGCATAAAAGTACATAATCACAAGTGTAAGAATTTACATTTCATTATACTTTAATAATTACTGCATGTAATCATATTTTCACGTTATCCACTTTCAGTTAAACATTTTATAAAGATATGAATTTATTTCACAATATTCATAATCAACATGTTCCATAATCCACAAGTAATAATATCACATAATAAACCTGCTCCAAAATCACCATGTCATACTATCATGATCTACGTGTCTAATAGAATCACATAAATGCAACATGAATGCAATGTGACTCACACACCTCCTGATACACGTAATGCCCAAAACAGGTTAACGGATACATACTCTGGCTATTTACTTTTGAGGATACAAGCTCATCAAGTAATGTAGAGTACCGCATCGACTTTCCCAAGTGCTTTTGACACTTCACACTCTCAACAAGGAAGACGGTTGCACAAGAGCCCGATTATACTACGCGCCAAGACTATCATAGTCAAGAATAAGAGTCTATCTTACGACTCCTAAACCAATTTCACTTTTCGGACTTACTAGTTCCGTAGCGGTGAACCCCTCCTAGCCAGTTGTTGCGATGATCCGACACAAGACTACCTACACATGATTACATACAGCGCCCAATATTGGTTAATAGATACAACTCATCCGAAACAAAACCATCCACACATAATACACATGGTGCCCAATACTGGTTAACGGATACATACTCATCCGAAATAAAACCGCTCACACATGATACATACGACCCGCATAGACCAACACCCATGCACTCAACACGACACAGTGTACTCAATATGCATACAGGGCCTCAATAAAAACCATGTCTCAACATAAATATGTAATGCATCATATGTATGACAAAACATTCCCTAGAATGCCAACATGAATACCATCAATCCTTTTAACATGCTTTTAAATCATAATTAAAGCATTTAAATCCCAAGGATACATTTTCCTACACAATTCATGTTCAATTCATCAAATCGGCCTTTAATTCACAAGGAAAATATTTTAATTTCTCTTAACATACTTTTCATTTAATTAAAGCAATACCCCACAAACATATAATCTCATCTCCGTTACATGTCTCTAAATAAATTCAGTAATAATTCACAAGTGTAAGGGGAACTAGAATAACATCTAAGTTCTCACGTTCCTCACTATCACATATCCCCTAACATGTTTTAAATCTCGTAAAGAGAATCAAAAGGGGAAACTAATATCGCGTTCTAAGTTCACATCCAACTTTTACAAATTTTACTAACCAACTATAAAATTTCAAGGGGTTAGTAGGCCAACTATTCTCATTCATTTCAAACAAGTATTAATTTAGTAGGAACAATATTTATTTAATTTTCTCAAATTAATTACTAAATCTTGTTTCGCTTCTAAGCCATCGACAGACATATTTTATATTCGTAAATAAATATATCTAAATTAAAATAAAATCTAGGACGGGGTTCACACACCCAAACCATAACAAACGATACGGAAGTGAGAATATTTTTCCCACCTCAATTGCGCGCCGCAAGCTAAACTGTCATGTCTACAACTGAACCGGACACCCCGACTCGCCGCCAAAGACGCGTGCTTAATTCTATCCCAAAAAACGTTTTGCATGAAATAGCCCACCGTGAACAGTGTCGGTGCCCGAATATGGGCCCACCGACCAAAGTTGTCAAAATACAATTTCGAATATACCGAAATGTCCGCCTCGACGATTTATCAATATATACGAAGCCTATTAGCAATAGGTTAATAAATTTGAAAAAATCTAAAATAACCCAAATAAAGATTTGAACTTATAAATGTGATTTTCCAACAAATCGCTCAACGAAAACATATGAAATTTTTACACGTCGTTCCTGATATTGAGACACAGCTACCCTCCAAAAATCAGCATCATCCGACAATGGGAAGATGCCAAAACATCAGGCCAAAGTTTTGGCCAGAATAGGCTCTGCTGCCGTCACCCAAGCTGCCCAGCCCATGCGCCACCTCTGACCACCCTTGCGCCCCTTCCACCTTGCCGCCACACCGTCGCCGTCATCCAGAAGCTTTGGCGACCTCAGCCATAGGTCGCGTCCACAGTAGAGACCTCACTCTCTCCCTCGGCAGTCCCTCTTTCTCTCTCGCTATCTCTCTCTCTCCCTTTCCATTAGCGATTAAGTACTGAAGGAGAAGAAGATAGTTCATAGAGAAAAGGAAGGAGCAGCTAGGTTGTAGTCGTGTGAAATCCATACATAGAGATATATTTATATATCCGATGTGTGTATAACATATTGAAGAAAGTGACCTTCTAATTAAATTAAAATAGAATTTTGTAACATTAATTTCAATGGTCCTATGTGGCAAAGGTGTTGTGACCAAATTAATTAAATGTGTAACACCCTACTTGTATATATGTATATGTATCTAAATAATACATACACAAATTAAATAAAACCCCTCCTCTATATAATTATATAAAATAATCTATATAGGCATAATTAATCCTGAAAAATTAACAGATAAACTCTTAAACAAAATCACGCGAACCTAAAAATCCACGGGACGCCAAATAATGAAAATAGTCCAAAATAAATACACCGGGGTATGAACCCAAACATCGGAACCCTTAAACGTCGGGCAAACAAACATGTCGCCACCCAATTGAAGCACTAAACGCAATCATCGAAACGAACCCGCGTAGTCGATAAAACAAAAAAGTCCATGTAGTTGTCAAGTCAAAAACGTAAAGTCATCCAGTCAACTTTAGACGTAAACATGAAAAAATTTACACGTGAAATACTAAGAATAAGTAAGACGTCATGAACAAGTGATGTCATAACCGAAATTAAATCGGAAAGAATTTTAGGAAAAAGGAAAATAACACGGGGTGTTATAGAAAACCTCTTCCAAGGCAACTTTAAAGGCATCTTCCCAAGCACCTTCACAAGTAGAAAAACAGGGCCAAAACGATTCTTCTTCCCAAGTTGTTAAGCACTTCTTCCTTCTTCTTAAGTCCTTTTTTAAAATTCCTTTTCCTCTGGAGCTCCATTTCATCTATATTTCTCTTCCTCAGAAAATTCCAGTGACTCTCAACAAGTTGATCAGACTATTGCTAATCTTGACCCTTCCAAGTTTCCTGCTCAAAGAGTGAGGAAGGATGCAACAGAACTCATTGCTGTGCAAAAAGAGGTAGCAACTGAAAGGGCGGAAAAAGAAGTTGTGGCTACCAGGACTAGGGTATCTTACTTATATATATTTTTATTTTCCCTCCTTTTCCTTATTGCAATTATCCTAACAGTCTTGTTATTTTATAGCAGGGTAAACGCCAATTGGGACAAAGAACTTGACAATGAAAACTGGGTAAAAGAGCTTCTCAAATTCCCCCTGGCACCACCATTGAGGTTCCCAGCGATTCAGAGGTACAAGAATCCCCCCCAAGAAAATAAAGAAGAATGCAGTAGAGAACACCCCCACCAAGAAAGCAGGAACCACCAAAGGTAGTAAGACTAGTAGTCCTAACCCTAAATCATAACAGGAAAGCTCCATGAAACATACATATCCCATGACCAGAAACTAAAAGGAAAGGTTGAAGAAGGAAAAACAGAAGATGTTAGAATCGTTGAGGACACTGAGAGTGGCGATGATGATGATAAAGAGGTGGCAGAAATAGAGGAAGAATCCCTCAAGGAAGAAGTAAAGGATATAAAAGTAAAGGTAATGGAAGTAACCAAAACGGTAAAGAAGGAGAAAGTGCAGCAAATGGAGGAGGAAGAAGATTATGCCAAGGAAAATTTTTATCACTTCCCCTTCCTTCTTATTCTTCATCTTGTTCTAAAACTTTCTCATTTCTTTTTAGGACTCTTCCCCTATGGAAGGAACCCAAGTTCATGAACCTCCAGTGATACAAGGTCCTACTTCTTCCAAGAAAAAGACTCCTAGTCAGCAGGCACAAACCTTTGTCAAAGAAAATGTAGTACTCTTCCTAAGTTTTCCATTTACCTTCACTTTATTTTGCCAATCTTCCTTGTCTAACTCTTTTGCTCTTTCAGGTTTTCTCATTTCCTATGCCCTCATCTGATCTTGACAGGTTTTATAATTTAGATAATTATTTTCAAGACTTGGAGAACACTTTAGCATGGGTGACCACCTCTTCCAGCAGTGCTCATTCCAATCCTCCTTCATCTGACTTAGACTTGGTTCAATTGAAGCTCACCTTGTCAAGCCTTATGCAACACAACAAGGAAGATATTCTCACCATTAAAAATGATTTATCCATGCTTCTTCTACGTGCATGCAGTCATTTGGGTTTTTCTGAGGCTTCCAGAATTCTCATCTTGGAGTTTAAATCTCACTTGGATTGACTTGTGGCAGCTCTCATATCATCCCAGGATCTTAAGAAATCTCTCCTTGTGAAGGAAGTTCAAACGATTATGGTAGTTGACAGACTCAAGAGCAGCACACAGGCCTTTACCATGGTTGCTAAAAAAATTCAAGTCCTTCAAACTAGAGAAAGAAAATTGAAGGAATCCCTCGAGAAGAATTTAGCAGAACAACAAATGTTGCTGGAAGAATCAGAGCAACTCAAAGCTTCAACTAAAGACTTCAAGGGCCAGATGTTTTCCCTCCATGATGAGACTTAACAACTGTCAGCCAAACAACTCCAAGATGGTGAAACTATTCAGAAAGGACTATTCTCATGGGATACCTTTAAGGATATGGTGGAGAATCTTTGAACAATTTGTTAAGTTGTTTTAAATTATGTTTTAGACAATTTTATTTATGCTCTGTGTTTTGAGTTTGGAATTTTCCTGATGGGCCAAACCTGTCTTTCTTCCCATATATTTTGTGAACTTTATTTTCTCTACACCCCCTCTTTTTTTTTTCTTTTTTCTTATGGAAAGATGACCATGATTGACCCTTTTGAATTCAATTACTCTGTCTTGTCTGAAAATCTTCCATTGCCAATTCTCTTCACTACAATACTTACAAAAGATCTTCAAAACAAAACATAATGAACGAAGAAAGAAAAGAATGCAAACTTAACTATTTAGATTTCTTAAGGCTTCCAACATGCTAGCCTTGGGATTCTTTCTTATGCATAATTTCGAAGAAATTTGGCCGATATCTTTTCAAGTATCGGCCGTTAATTGGATTTGCATGAACTTCACCATTCAAAATTTTAAAAAAGTATGCTCCATTTCAAAATATTTTGTGTATCTGATATGGGTCTTCCCAACTTAGAATCCATTTTCCAAACTTAGGATCTTTCTTTTTAGTTGGCAGACATACTTTCCATACCAAATCATCTTCTGCAAAATCCTTAGCCTTCACTCTTTTGTTATAAGCCTTCATTACTTTCTTCTTATGGGCTATCAAATGGGCCAATAGCCTCAATATTGTTTCATCTAACTCTTCGAATTCCATCAACATGGCTTCTGAATAAGCTGCCGGAGTTAGGTTATTTTGGTATGTAACTCTAGAAGATTTGATAACCATTTCTATTAGAAGAACTCCAGTACTAGTTCTTTTGAAATTTATGTATGCCCATAAAGGTTCTGGAAGATGATTATGCCAATTCTTTGGATTTTTCTCTATCATCTTCTCAATGATGCCAATAATAACCTTATTGGCAGCTTTTACTTGGCTGTTCGACTGTGCATAATATGGAGTTGAACAAAGTGTTTTTACTCCATATAACTTTGTATATTCTGTCATTACTCCTCTAGTAAAGACTCATCCATTATCAAATTTGATAGCCATATTCTGATCTACTGATTTGTAAGCCTCTGCTTCTATCCACTTTGTGAAGTAGTTAGAGGCTACAACTATCCATTGTTGGCCCTCAGATGATGGAAGATTGATCATTCCAATCATATCAATTGCCCAACCTCTAAACGACCATGGTTTAATGATGAATTGCATTTCTATAGCTGGAAACCTTTGAATTGGACCATGTAATTGACAAGGTTTACATACTTTAGCATAAGTGATGCAATCCTTTAAGATTTCTGGCCAATAATAACCATATCTTTTGATCAACCATCTCATTTTTCTTCCAGCTTGATGTGCTCCACATAGTCCTTCATACACATGTTCCATAACCTTCATGGCTTGTTCTTTGGATACAGATTATAGGAAGAGTCAATCTTCCTTGCTTTTCTTGTATAACTTCCCATCCAACAACATATAGTTTACTGCCATCAGTCTTATCTTTATACGAGTTGGAAAATTTGGATATGACAGATAATTTATTATAGGACTCCTCCAATCTTCCACTCTAGCTTAAAAAATATCGATAGCATATACTTAATCACATTAGTTGGACAAGTCACATAAACCTCAACAGGGAGCATATAAAATCTTAATTTCATGGAAGCATAGAAAGTTATACATAATTTTTCTATGGAAGAATATCTACACTCTACTGGAGATAATACCCTACTCAAGTAATAAATGGCATGCTCTTTTTCCGCTTCATTGTTTTGGGCCAACATGCTGTAAATAAATTCATCTGCGACCGATATGTATAACTTCAGTGGGCTTCTCTTTCTAGGAGGAAAACGTACTGGAGACTTTGTTAGATATTCCTTGATTTTATCAAAAGCCTTCTAATGTTGCTCTTCCCAAACAAATTCTTCTCCTTCTTTTAGTTTTAACAAGGGATAAAACTTGTGGAGCTTTCCTGCACAGTTAGTAATAAATATTCTAAGGAAACTCACTTGTCCAATGAACTGACTTAGCTCCTTCTTATTCCTGGGAGGTGCTGCTTCCATGATTGCCTTAGCTTTATTCTTGTCCACTTTTATGCCTCTTTAGTGAACTAGAAAACCAAGGAAGTTTTCAGCTGACACCCCAAAGGCACATTTCTGTGGGTTCATTTTCAGCTTATGATTCCTCATCCTGATGAATTCCAACCTTAGATCTCTCAAGTGTTTATTCATAGTGGCTGACTTCACAACTATATCATCAATGTACACTTCCATGAATTTGCTAATTATATCATGGAAAATGACATTCATGGCTCTTTGATAAGATTCTCTAGCATTTTTCAATCCGAAAGGCATGACCACCCATTCAAAAGTTCCAATTGATCCTGGACATATAAAGGCAGTCTTTGAAATATCTTCTTCAGCTATGTAAATCTGATTGTACCATGAGTGGCCATCCATGAAAGGCAAGATCTCTTGTTTAGAAGCTATATCTACCAATTGATCGGCCACTGGCATTGGATATTCATCCTTCGGAGTGACCAAATTTAGGATTCTAAAATCTATATAATCCCTTATCATCCCAATCTTCTTAACCATTAGAACCATATTTGATAACAATTTTATATATCTTGTTGTTCTTATGAATCTAGCCTTGAACAACCCCTCTAGCTCTTCCTTTACCTTTAGGATAACTTCTTGAGACGTCCTTCTTAGGGCTTGTTTGAATGGCCAAAAATATTCCTTTATGGGCAGCTTATGCTCAACCAATTCCCTTGACAATCATGGCATCTCTTCATAACTCAAGGAAAAATAGTCCTTAAATTGTTTAAGTAAATCAACTATTTCCTCCTGAAAGTTTGGTTCCAATAAACCACTTAAATAGGTTGGCCTAGGATCTTCCTTAGTTCCCAAATTCATTTCCAACAAAAGGGTCTTGCACTTCAGCCAACCCATCATCCATTCTTTGAGGTGCTTGCTCTAAATCTACCAACTGTATGGCATCCATTCTTCCTTAAGTCTCTTCCAAAAATTTAGCATTTGATGAAATGAAAAAGGTATACACATGTTTAGGTTAATCCAATCTCTTCCAAGAAGAAGGTTATAAGTGGAAGAAGTATGAATAATGAAAAAGGCCACATAGGTTATTTTGCCTCCAATGGTAAGATTCCCTTAGTACTAACCTTTAATCCTCTTACCCCACTTATACATGTTTGGCTGGGGATAACATCTACCATGGATTTACTTAGATTATTTACTGTCTTGGTAGGGATTACATCAAGAACATATCCATTATCAACTAGAACCCTATTCACAGGATGATCATCTATCCACACCTTCACATACAAGGGCCTTAATTGTTGAGTCATAAAAATATGAGGTTTTTCAAATATTACCTTGTCAGACTCACATTCCTTACTGGAATAAATTGGATTTCTACTGGTAAAAACTCCTCCAGATTTGATCTCTATGTCTTGAGCAGCCCATTCTACCATTCCATCTTCAAAACTTCCAATTGGTTCTTCTTCTTCCTGGACGTGTGGTGCATGGAAGATAGCTGGTAAAATAAAGGCTACATTACATGCAACCTCAGTTGGAAAAGAACCAAACTGGATCCTTCATCTTCGAACATGTCTTGGATTTATATCTTCCAGGTCACTCCTTTCCATACTTGTAGCTTCCATTTGTCTCATAAGAGTTGACTTGCTTTGTTCACCACCTCCTCTGATTTCCATAACTTCCATCTTCCATCTTCCGCCGTTTAGCTCTCTTTCTCTGAAGCCTTCTTTTAGTTGACTTAGAAAGTCCTTCTTGCTGAGGCTTCTCTCCACCTGAGAATTCTGGATGACTTAACCTCTGCCAGACATTTGGTGTGACTAGAGGAGGCTTAACCATCCTAACTCTATGCGAAGTTTTCCCCTTCTAGATCCAAACTTTTGATATCCTAACTCTATGAGAAGGTTTCCCCTTCTGGATCCAAACTTTCGATTGCAAAGGAAGCCTCCTATGGAAGACAGTCCTAATCTGCCAACTTAGCCTATCTCTTTCATGTTGAATTTCCTTTGGCCAAATAATCGTAACTCCTCTTGGCCTGTATTCATTGAAACTAGGCCAAAAGTCTCTTCTTTCACATTAGAAGGTTATTATTTCATGAATACTGGGTCTAGAAGTTTTGGAGATGATGAGAATATTCCCTTAGCTTTCTTTCCAATTCTTCTACCTTATTCTTCATGACTGGAACCTTGACATCCAAAGTGCTCGTTAACCGCTTCTATTCTGCCTGCTTGTTATTATCATCTGCCAACATAATCACATTGTTGTTGGCTATGAAAGGGAATGGAATTTCATCCTTCTTTTTCTCTGGAAACTTCAACTTCCCTTAATCAATCATTTTTTGCAATGCATTCCTGAAAACAAAACAATTATTGGTCATATGATTCCGAGAATTATGATACTTGCAATAAATTTTCCCTTCATTTCACCAGCCGAAGGGATTCTATGGCCCTTTGGAAGTATGATCATCTTATCAGCCTTGAGTGATTAAATATTTACTCCATTTTGGTAGAGTCAAAGGTGTAAGTCTTTCCAAAATTGGCATACCCTTCTTGGCCGAATTAGAAAATGGTTTTGACTTGGACAGAATCTCACAACCATAAGGCTTTTTGATGCTAAGTTCTTCTAAGTTGGCTTCCAACTCTTCTTCTGCATCCGCTGCAAAAACTTCATAGTTTGGATCTCTATAATAAGTACCTTTGGAAGCATTCTACCTATCCCTTTCTTCCCTCAGGATAATCTCATATTTGGTTGAAGGATCTGCCAATTCAAAGAGATCCCTAAACTCCATTCCTTCAAACCTCTTCCTTAGTTCAAATTCCAAACCATTGAGAACATGTCTGACATATTCAGACTCTGAAAGATCCACTCTGCACTTCAATCTTGCTCTTCTGAATATGAAAATAAATTCTTCCATAGATTCAGTTGATAATTGAGAGAGCCTAGAAAAATCTACCAAAGTGGCCTTTGGTTTTGACCAGTAGAACTGTGTGTGGAAGAGTTCCTTCATTTGTTGCCAATTTTGAACATAATTTGGTGGAAGATGGATGTACCAAGTGAAAGCTGAACCAGTCAAGGAGTTGGGAAAAATTCTTAACTTCAACCAAGGGTTTGTTCCTGCCTCACCACATTGTACAGTAAATCTTCCAACATGCTCGACAGTGGATTGATTCCCTTCCCCTCCAAAGGTCACAAAGTCTGGAACTTTGTATCCTCTGGGAAATTGATGAGACCAAAATATTTGGTATTCTGGGCGTTAATAAACCATTCGTTAGTCTCTTTATTTTATTAATAAGATATTTTTAATTGAGTTGTATGTTAAACGCGTTTTAGGGGCCTTAACGCAAATCTGAGTTAATTTAGGATTTTTAGCAATTATGCCTGATCGGGAACAACACTTAGAGAATAAATGCACTTAATTCAGAGCAAGGTACAAGTCAGTGAAGCAGAGTACAAGCAACCGAAGCACAAAATTGTGGAATAAATAAATATTAATTTTCTAGAGCCACTGATAGATCGGTGGACTCTCGTGATCGATCGACATACACTGGCATTGGGAAATGTGTGCGAATATTCTGTTGTTTTCTGACTTTATGTTCAAGCATATCGGAGGGCAGATTGGTCCATTCACAACCTTTACTTGATCCTCACAACAAGTCATTGGAGTGCACACAAAAACATACTATATTTACACTAACTTTTGTCTATAAATATGTGAAGACTTCATGAAGAGAAGATATATTTCATTATATCTTCCAAAGGGTGATATACGTATATACAAAGTCTCTCCCATTATGGTAAGACTCCTAAAGAACCAACTATCTAACCTTGAAGATGGTGGTTTCATCAACGATGCGGCCTCCTCCCTTCATGAGCGGCTAGTCAGTTGTAAGAACATTTTTGTGTATTATTTATTTATGGTATGTTCTAGACAATAACTATATTGAATGTTAGACAGGTTAGTTTGGTTTCAATAACATCGATAAGCTTTGTAAAAGGTAGAATCAAACGTTGAAGTAATGAAGAATATAAGTGAAGCACGAAAGTGAGCATAGTGAGGTAAAATGTCTCCTAGAGGGCGAAAAAGACATTTTTCGAAGCCGTTACTCAAGCAAAAAGTATCATGGGTTGAAGAGGGTCATTTTGGCGCAGTTGTGAAAAAAAGTGATTTTAACAAAAATGCCTACGCTTTCAGTTTTAAAAAGTGGCTGGAAAACACATTTATACGCTTGGAGGTACGCTTGAAGCGTAGTTGCGGCAAGTTTTTGCCTATTTTTGCTTGCGATGTCTAAATTATTTAGGGGTTGGTTTTATGAGTTATCCACGGCTTATATACATCAAAGTGCGTGCTCTATACAATATATTTCACCAGAATATAGAGTTTGGATGTGAAATTACGAGAAATGGCAAACTTAGGGTTTGGATCATCATTGCATATAAATATTGAAGGTCTGCAGAAGAGAAGACATGTCTTTAAGAATTCTCTGCAAGTTTTCTACAACTTCTTCTTCATCTTCTTCTACAGAGATATACATATGGTGAGAGAATATTATTGAGTGATTAGAGATATAAAAGTTCTATTATTATTGGATGTCTTCAATAGTGCTTCTACATCGACGATTTCTATGCACGATTGAATGGTATAGTTACTAAAAAATTCACACACCATCTATAACAACAAGGTTGCGTTGATCCGTTTTGAGAAGCGGAGCCATCCGAGTGTGGAGATCGAAGTAGGAGGCTTCGTGGTTATTTTAATTTGTTGAGAAGCAGAGCCGTAAGAGTACGGAGATCAGAGCAAGAGCTTTGTGGAGTGCGAGTCAATCTAGACTTTCAGACGTCGAGTGAAGAATAACAAATTACAGCGGTTGTAAGTTTTATTTTCATAGAGTCTGTATAAATTCTCTTGTTCATAGTGCATCGATACCCGAGCGTATCTGTGATTTTTACTTAGAGTCTTTCCAAGATTTTCCACATAAAAAATCTCTATGTCTTCTCATTATTTATTTTCTGCACTTATATTCATATTTGTTTGATTGATCTATTTTTTGAGAATTAGGGTTTGTGACTAATTAAAATTGAATTTTTGCTAAATAATTTTAATTGATCATAAAATAAAAAAGAGCCTATTCACCCCCCCTCTAGGCAGTTTTCACTATCGTCTAGGTAATTTCAATTGGTATCAGAGCTTGGTTGTCCCGATTTAGGTTAACTACTTAGGGTTAGATCGTGATCTTAGACGATGGAGATACCTCGTGAAGGAGGTTCCATATCTAGATCCCCTTTGTTTGATGGCTTGAATTACACATATTGGAAAGTGAGAATGAGAGCATTTTTGAAATCTTTAGATGAGAGAGCGTGGAATGTTGTTGAAGTAGGATATTCACCTCCCACTGTGAAAGATGATGCGGCTAATGCAGTGAAAGCAAAACTGTCAAGCGAGTGGACTGCTGCTGAGATGAATAACATGAATTAGAACTCAAAAGCATTGAATGCATTATATAATGCTATAACTCTGAGTGAGTTCAAGAGGATTGCTACGTGTGTAATGTCTAAGGAAGCTTGGGACATTCTTGAAGTCACTCATGAAGGAACGTCGAAGGTGAAACAATCAAAGCTTCAAATTTTGAATTCTCAATTTGAACAGTTGAAGATGGAGGAGGATGAGGTCTTCGTCGATTTTGAGGCTAGGTTAACTGATATTGTAACAGGTTGTCATAACCTAGGTGAGCCTATTCATGAGACTACTATAGTAAAGAAAATCCTTAGGTCTCTTCCTAAACATTTTTGGTCTAAGGTCACTGTCATCTGAGAGGTCACGAGTCTTAAAGAAATTAAGGTTAAAGAATTGGCTGGAAATTTAAAATCTTATGAGATGGAGATGTTCAAAAATCCCCCTAAGAAGGCTAGTGTCATAAAAGAAAAGAGCATAACTTTCAAAACCACTAGGGAGGATCAGGTTGAACCTGATGAAGAAAGTGAGTTGAGTATGACTGATATAGCTATGTTTGATAAGAGATTGAACAAATTTTTTAGGGCTAAACAGAATGGCCATGGACAAAAATTTGGGGGTAAGTTGGGTGAGTCTAGAAGTAAAAATAATACTCAAAGTAGGAAGGACAAGTCTGATCCTAAAAATAAGAAACCCCAATGTTTTAATTGTCAAGGATATGGTGACATAGCTGTAGAGTGTGCAAACACTCTGAAGAAATCCAAAGGATTAGCTGTCAGTTGGGATGATGACTCTGACAATGGATCAGCTAGTGATGTGACAGAATCAGAAGTAGGTAATGATTCTAAGAATTTCACTGTGTTTGCTGCACAGAGCAAGGAGGTTAGAGAAGTTGCTACAAGTTGGGCGATGTCTGAAGAAGAATGTTCTGAGAGTGATGAAGGTTGTGATGGTATGCTTCAAGAGTCTTATGACAAATTACTTGATAAGACTGCAAAACTTCATAAAAATCAAATGAAACTGTTGACTAAAAGTCTTAACATGGACAAAGAATTACATTATTTAAAAGATGAATTAGTCAAAAGTTCTCAAACTCAAAATCTCCTACAGACTCAAAAGGCTAATCTGGTTGAAGATTTGAAGAAATCTGAATTAGAAGAACTCAGACTTTAAAGTTAGTAGATGATCTCAATAAGGACGTGGTTGAGAAATCTACTAAGATTGACAGTTTGGAAAAAGAGCTGAAAGATGTTAACTTGACTATTCAGAAGTGGTCTAGTGGAACTCTTAAGCTTAATCATATATGAAGTGTTGGAAAACTTGCATGAAATACAAAGGGATTGGGTTTTGTTGGAGTAACTCCGAATTCGAATGTTGTTGCAAAAACCACCTTTGTAAAGGCCTCCCATGTAGTGTTTATTTCTTCACAAGGAAATTCAAATTGGAATCCTAGTGTTCAAGCTTATGTCAAAAGACCTTTTTGAAAGAAAGTCTTTTCTTACAGCTAGATATCATAAGAGGTTGACTGATAGAGTTCAGAGGTTCGTTCTTGTATGTCACCATTGTGGTGTCAGAGGTCACATTCGACCAAGGTGTTCGAAACTGCGAGGGAAGGTATTGAAGTCAGTGAAGGAACAAAGAGTTCAACATGAAGATCATGTTCAAGATCAAATTCGAATGTTGAATGATGAAATGAATAATTTGTCAAGATTGGCGAATTGAGCTCCAAAGATGAAGAAAACATGGATTAGAAAAGGTGAGCTACACTGTTTTATAGTTCATACTGCTCTTAGAGCACTCAAGTCTACTTCTTGGTATTTGGATAGTGGATGTTCTAGGCATATGAATTGAGATAAGTCATTGTTTGGATTTCTCGAGGAGTGTCATGGTAGGATAGTCACTTTTGGTGATGGAAAGAAGTTGAAGGTTATAGGAAAAGGTACGGTTGTGATTCCTGGTCTACCAAAACTAGAAGATGTGTTTTATATAAAGGGTCTTAAAGTAAATTTATTGAGCATAAGTCAGATATGTGATAACAATCATAAAGTCACTTTTTCTCCTGATAAGTGTTCGATCACTGACTCTTCTGGGAATTGCGTGATGGAAGGTATGCGTTTAACTGATAACTGCTATTGCATTATTCTTAGTTCTGAATTGTCATGCAATAGAGTTAAACTTGATTAAGTTGAAATTTAACATCAGTGGATGGGACATGTTAATTTTCGAGAATTAACAAAATTACTAAGAGTGAAATTGTTAAGGGAGTCCCTAAGCTTGGTTAAGCAAAATGGATTGTGTGTGGGTCATGTCAGAAGGGTAAACAATTCAGATGTCAGCACAAAAAGATAAATATCATTAGTACTTTTAGACCTTTAGAGCTGTTGCATATTGATTTTATGAGTCCCACTAGGATCATGAGCAAAGGAGGAAATAAGTATATTTTTGTCATGGTGGATGATTACTCAAGGTTTACATGGGTTGAATTTCTAAGTGAAAAGTCTGAAGCTCCTGAAATTTTTAAGAGAATTTGTTTAATAATTCAGACTGAGAAGAATTGTTTCATTTCTAGAGTAAGGAGTGATCATGGAAGGGAGTTTGGAAATTCAGAAATTGAAATTTTTTGTGAAAAGAGAGGAATAAAACATGAATTTTGAGCACCTAAAAATCCTCAACAAAATGGAGTAGTTAATAGGAAGAATAGGGTTATTCAGGAAATGGCCAATGTTATGCTATAGGGTAGGAATGTTCCTAGGTATTTTTGGGCCGAGGCGGTGAACACAGCGTGTTACACCTCAAACAGATTTTATATTAGGCCTGACACCTTAGAAACTCCTTATGAACTGTGGAATGGAAAGAAACCCAATGTGAAATATTTCAAGGTGTTTGGAGCAAAATGTTATATTCTTAGAGATCGTGAATCTTTTGGAAAGTTTGAGTCTAAGAGTGATGAAGGAATATTTTTGGGTTATTCATTGACTAGTCAAGCATATAGGGTGTTTAACCTTAGAACTCAAACTATGATGGAATCTGCGAATGTAGTGGTTGATGACTCATGTGTTAATGAGTCTCCAATGTTTGCTGAGGAGGAAGATAGTGAGCCATTATTTATATTGGATAATGATTCTTCTAAGGTTGAGAAAGATGACAATGTGGTTAATGATGATACTTCAAGTCCTGCAGAATCACATGATCAAATTTGTGATGTTCAGCCTACTCCATCTAAGGAACTATCTGCAGGGGTAAAGTTATACCATCCATTGGATAATGTTATAGGATTTGTTGACCAGATGATGGTGACACGGAGAAAGGCTAGGAATGATGTTTCGTATGCATGTTATACATCTTTATTGGAACCTAAAACTGTCAAAGAAGTTATTCAAGATAATGAGTGGATAAATGCTATGCAAGAAGAACTTCAGTAGTTTGTTAAGAATGATATGTGGTATATTGTGCCTAGACCAAAAGAGATAAACGTGATTGGTACTAGGTGGATTTTCAAGAATAAAAAGGATGAACATGGTACAGTAGTTAGGAATAAGGCTAGGCTTGTTACTGAAGGTTATACTCAGTTGGAGGGTATAGAGTTTGATGAGATGTTTGCTCTAGTAGCGAGACTTGAATCTATTCGGATTTTGTTTTCTATTGTGTGTCATCGTGGATTCAAGTTGTATCAAATGGATGTGAAGAGTGCATTTTTGAATGGTGTTCTTCACGAGGAAGTATATATGGAGCAGCCCAAAGGATTTGAAGATCCTTATTGCCTAGATCATGTTTACAGGCTGAAAAAGGCTTTGTACGAGCTAAAGCAAACTCCTAGAACTTGGCAAGAAAGGTTGACTGATTACCTATTGGGAACATGTCTTGATTGAGGGGGAGTGGATAAAACACTATTTATTCAAAAAATTGAGAGTGATACAGTTGTTGCTCAAATCTATATTGATGATATTGTGTTTGGTTCCATTTCTGATCAACTTGCTCATTATTTTGGAGATCAAATGAAACATGAATTTGAGATGAGCATGATTGGTGAATTGAATTTCTTTCTAGGGCTTCAAGTTAGGCAATTAAATGATGGAATTTTCGTTTCTCAAACTCGTTATGCCTTGGAATTAGTAAAGAAGTTTGGTTTGGAAAATGCTAAAGATGTTCTCATTTCTATGAGTACCAGTGTCAAGCTTAGTATAGATATTAAAGGCAAAGATGTTGACCCTACACTTTATAGGAGTATGATTGGGAGTTTGTTGTATTTGACTGTCAGTCGACCTAACATAGCTTTTAGTGTTGGTTTTTGTGCACGCTACCAGGCAAGTCCTAAAGAGTCTTATATTACTGATGTGAAAAGGATTATCAAGTATGTTAAAGGGACAGTGAATTACGAACTGTGGTATCCATCAAGTACTAATACTAATATCACATCTTTTTCTGATGCTGATTGGGCCGGTAATGTTGATGATAGAAAAAGTACTAGTGGAGGGTGTATCTATGTTGATAATTGGTTGGTTACTTGGCATAGCAAGAAGTAGAATTGTGTTTCTCTTTCCACTGCTGAGGCTGAGTATATAGCAGTTGGTAGTTGTTGTACTCAGGTTTTGTGGATGCGTCAGATGTTGTAGGATTATGGTTTTTCTCAAGGTACTATGATTGTGTTATGTGATAACACGAGTGCAATTAATATTTCTAAAAATCCTGTTCAACATTCTAGGACAAAACATATAGATATTCGATATCATTTCACTCGTGATCTTGTTGAATATGGTATAGTGTCTTTAGAGTTCATATTGACAGATTCTCAGTTGGCAAATATCTTTACAAATCTATTATATTTTCAAAACCATGTTAGTCTTAGGAAATATATTAGTATTCTTTCTTTAGAATATATATTTTTTTATCTATCATTCTAGGAACACATTGCATCATTTTCTTAGAATTTATAGGCAATCATGCATTTGTATTATTTTTATTGATGCATGCATTTTATTTTGAAATAAATGATAATAAAATTTTTGAGACTGTTGAGCTTGGCTAGAGTACAAAATTTGTCATATTTTACTCTATTTTTACATTTACTTGTCTCATTATGCACATATGAAGTAGAGGTATCAGTTTGACCTAAGATTTTTGGATGATCACTTGGCATCATTATTTTATGTTACAAAAATTTAATATTAGGTGCTAGTTGCTTTGGTGATGATTATAATGCCTGATGAATCTGTTAATTTTTTTATTTAACCCGAAGTAATATGAAGGTTCATGAGCTATGCTACATTGGTCTATGCATGAATTTTGTTTTTTGCATGTGTATGAATATTGTGGTGATGTTGAAAAAAATGAAAGAATGAGATGTTACAATATAAAATTGGAAAAAGTAGTTCTTCAATCTGAGTAACTAGGCCTCTTACCTCAGTAAGCATTGAGTGTTCACGTAAAAAAAAGGGAGAAGACTAATGAGCATAAATCTCATGGAAGAAGCTCGGGCCTAGTTGATCGGGACTAAAAATCCTCCCTGGAAAGTCCGGAGCTTAGAAAGACAAAAAGGGATATGGTGAAAATGTTGAAAAGATGAAAAGGAGGAAATTGTGTGACAAAGAGAAAATATATTTTATTTTTGCCCTTTAGTTTGGATCTTGGATTGAATTATCATCATGGTTGGTGGGGAGATTATCAGCCTTAGTATGTATTATTTTCATCTTGCCTTAGTGCTTGCACATGAGAATCTTCATATATATATTTATTTGCAAAACTTGACTTGTGCATTCTTGACTTTACAAGGTATGTGTGTTGATTTTCTTCTATACCATGTGTATAATGGTCGAGTTAAATATGAGAATATGATGTGTTAATAATTGGCTTTGTGTCTCTACTGCCATGCTCACGGATTTCTAAAAAATAAAAATATTTTATTTTATTTTTATTCATGACATGTTGCATTCATGCATTAGTAGTAGGGTCATTCATAGTAGAGATTTATATTATCCTGAGAATTTTGATATGATCTGATAAGGGTTCTGTATCTTGGTATTTTTTCCTTGAGTACTTCCATGCATCTCTCTACATTGTTGCTATGGAATATACTCTCTTTGCTTGACATTTCAGTGACAAAAAGGGGGAGAAGTATTAAGTAAGGGGGATAGATTTTTTGGTTAAGATTGTTTGATTAAGAGGGAGAAGTATTTAGAAAGGGGGAGTTTATTCTCGGGGGGAGAATGATGATCATTATTTGTACATTGTTGTTTTGATTTTCTGATGATCATTATGTTGGTTTATATTTTTTTTCCACACTTGCATTTAATGGTTTGTTCAGTGTTGTGGTAACAAGATTGGTCGTCATGAAAGCAATGTGACAATTTATATCTATGTTTGTTGGTGTGTGTTCATAGGTATAGATGTTATGTGGTTATTTGTGAGGCTATATTGTAAAACATGGTTTTGTCTCAGAAATGCCAAGGGGGAGATTGTAAGAACATTTTTGTGCATTGTTTATTTTGTAGTATGTTCTAGACAATAACCATGTTGAGTGTTAGATAGGTTAGTTTGGTTTCAATAACATCGATAAGCTTTGTAAAAGGTAGAATCAAGCGTTGAAGTAATGAAGAATACAAGTGAAGCACGAAAGTGAGCATATTGAGGTAAAATGTCTCCTGGAGGGCGAAAAGGCCATTTTTCGAAGCTGTCACTTCAAGCAAAAAGTATTGTTGGTTCAAGAGAATCATTTTGGCGTAGTTGTGAAGAAAAGTGATTTTAACAAAAATGCCTACGCTTAAGCTTGCGCTTTAGTTTCAAAAAGTGGTTGGAAAATACATTTATACGCTTGGAGGTATGCTTGGAGAGACGCTTGGACCTACGCTATAAGCGTAGGCCCTGCTACGCTTGAAATGTAGCTGCAACAAGTTTTTGCCTATTTTTGCCTGCGATGTCCAAATTGTTCGAGGGTTGGTTTCATGAGTTGTCCAAGACTTAATTACATCAAAGTACGTGCTCTATACAATATATTCACCAGAATATAGGGTTTGGACATTAAATTATGAGAAAGGGCAAACTTAGGGTTTGGATCATCATTGCCTATAAATATTGAAGGTCTGCAGAAGAGAAGATACGTCTTTAAGAATTCTCTGCAAGTTTTCTATAGCTTCTTCTTCTTCTACAGAGATATACATATGGTAAGAGAATATTATTAAGTGATTAGAGATACAAAAGTTCTCTTGTTATTGGACATCTTCAATCGTGCTTCTACATCGATGATTTCTATGCACGATTGAATGGTATAGTTGTTGAAAAATTCATACACCATCTATAGCAACGAGGTTGTGTTCCGTTTCGAGAAGCGGAGCTGTCTGAGTGCGAAACTCGAAGTAGGAGGCTTCGTGGTGATTTTGATATGTTGAGAAACAGAGCCATCAGAGTACGAAGATCGGAGTGAGATCTTCGTGGAGCACGCGTGAATCTAGACTTTCAGACGTCGAGTGAAGAACAACAAATTCTTTGATTCATAGTGCATTGATACCCGAGCGTATCCATGATTTTTACTTGGAGTCTTTCCAAGGTTTTTCACGTAAAAAATCTCTGTCTTCTCATTATTTATTTTCTGCACTTATATTCATATTTGGTTGATTGATCTATTTTTTGAGAATTAGGGTTTGTGACTAATTAAAATTGAATTTCCGCTAAATAATTTTAATTGATCTTAAAATCAACAAAAAGCCTATTCACCCCCCTAGGCTGTTTTCACTATCGTCTAGGTAATTTCGTTAGTATCTAGGGTTTCCAATAGTCAAGTAATGTAGACTTTTATTTGATTTTATTGCAATGAGGGGAAACTAAAGGGTACTTATATGATGATTATGTAATGAGAGACCGAACAAATACAAAATATGATTTATTTATTGATTCTTTATCTAAGCTGAGACTGAGTCAATGCCTTATTTTAAACAACCATGGTTTTACTAAGGGGAAGAAATCCAAGGTTTAAATACTGGTTTCTACACAATGGTTCTTGAACGACATGATAAGTTCTTAGGTACACAAATTCAGTCGGAAGAACGAATGACCGTTATATGCTTTTAATTTCATGTTTTAGGAGTTGTTGTAGTGTAGATGCATATAATGGGTCTTGACCAATCTATGATGAATGATGCCACACTAAAACTTAATTGCATCTCTTTGGGGATTAGACAACTGCTTGTAGCATTACTAATCTGATTCATGTAAGTTGTACCGCCCCCTTGCAATAATAAGAATAAAAGGTTATATTATGAGATTAGTGGTAGAGTTGGATGATGCCCTAGACTTGCTTATCTTGAGTTTCAAGAAATAAAAATTATATTATTTTATTTTATGTGCTTTAGTTTATAAAACAACCAATCAAATCAACGTTTATAAAATAATTCAATTTTCTACTTCACAATTGTTTGAAATATAACTCTGATCTCTGTGGTTTGATACCTTATCTACCCAACTATACTATATAATGTTCGCGTACTTGTGACTGGGAGGTAAAACTAGATCGTGATATTTCTTCATTTTAAACACTTTTATTTTCATACATCTAGAACCAATCATAATGGTTTTTGGCACCATTGTCGGGGATCAAACAGATATTTTAGATTATTCTATTAAATTTTATTGAATTATTGTACTAATTTTATTTTATTTTTCATTTTTCTTTATTTTCTTGCAGGTCAAAACAACACTGTTCGAACTACAATTTTTCTAGAAAATTCACGAACTCCAAACACCGATCGAGTGGCGGTCTCAGTGATCGATCGAGCCTTTGGTCGATCGTTCGGTAAGCATCACCGATCATTCGGTAAGTTTTCTGATTGATCTATAATTATTTCGATCGTTCGGGCTATCTGGTGATCGATAAAAAAAGCTTTTGCTCGTGCGAAAACAAATATAAACAGAAAACATACTGTTTATTGATCATATTTACACAGTTTCAGAAAATATATATATACATTGGTTTAAATAACTTTATTAAACCCAAAATATTAAAAAAATAATAATAATTTGCAGTTTTCGTGTAAACTATCAGTAACTCCAATTTTAGTAAAAGATGACAGGTTTTTGAGTGAAAAACGGCCAGTAAACAAGACTCATTGTGGAGCCTAGATGAATTTAGGCCGAAACACGTTGTTTAGGACCTGAAAATCACAATTTTATGACTGTTAGGAAGTATCGAATAATAATTTGAGTGGAGAAAATCTACCGATAGAAGACATGACTAACCATAAAATACAACTAATAACATTAGGAGATTACTACACTCATTCTAGTTATAGTTCCCCATTTGATATTGAATTATCGGGTGTTACGAATGATCAATATGAGATTAACCCGGACATAATTGACCTGTTACCACAATTTTATGGATACAATAGTGAAAACCCGTATCAACATATAGATTTGTTTCTAGAAATTTGTTCGACCACTAAAATAGATGGATTAACGAATGAGGAATTGTGCTTACGCCTTTTCCCTTTCTCTTTAGAATATAAGGCAAAGATGTGGTTTAAGACTTAAAAGTCCGAGGTCAGAACGAGTTGGAAAGTACTTCAACTAGAATTCTTGTGTCAATTCTTTCCAGTAGGTAGAACTATTAATATGCGGAATACTGCACTCACTTTTTCACAGATGATGGGAGAACAATTCCATGAAATGTGGGAACGATATAATGAAATTTTAAGGAAGTGTCCGCACCATAATATTCCAAAACCCAACTTGGTGTATAATTTTTATAAAGGGCTTAACGAGTCTTGTAGACGATTAGTAGATTTGGCATGTGGGGGAACATTTTATCTTAGACCAGTAGATGAACTTTGGAAGTTGTTTGAAGATTTGAGTGAAGAATCCTATCAAAATGCGTCAATTACTAGAGAACCTACGATAATTCTTCGTCAGCCTAGGAGGTCTGAGGATATATATGATGACATGTCCATAAAAATTGACGAGTTGGGCCAAAGGCCTGACAAATTCATGCATTTCTCTAACGCTTCCCCTAAAGGAATTTGTCCCATTTATTCCGATTCATCTATATTGCCAACAACTTTCCAATGGCGTACCAAAACACTGAGGTAATACTAGAGGAATTCAATACCACCCTTACTAATTTGGTTAATCATTCATGTTCTAATATGTACGGTACGGATTGGAATGATCGTCCCAATTTTTCATATTACCAAAAGGGTATGAATCGAAATCAGAAATTTTATACCAATCTACGGATTTTCAAAGATCAAGAAAATTTCCAATATTGTTCTCAACCCCGGAGTCCACCTCAATTCATACATCTTAATCTTAATCCACCTCCAAGGTTATCAATTCTTGAGGGAAAAGTATTAAAGACCTTTAGCAATTTAGAAGTCAATACACAAATGATAGCTAATCCGAAAGGCCAACACATAAGTGACTTAATACCTACTATTGGACCTAAACCTGAGATAATTCAGGTTGACACAACATTTAGGACTAGAAATGAAATTGATATGCATGTAGAGGAAAATGTTATGAATGAGGAAGAGGAATAATAGGATTTTGAGGAAACGTTACAAAAGTGGTATGAGCAACCTATCCCCCCATCACAAGAACTAATTGAGATAACATATAAACCTAGAATACCATTTTCCCAAGGTCTCAATGAACCATCTCATTATGAAAAATAAGAAAGTGATGAACGCTCTGTTATAGTAAAGATGAATGAGTTGGTGAAGGGACCATTACCTCATGGGTTGCAAGCAGAATTGTTGAAAACATTACCCATACATGGGATAAAGTTAGAACATTACAAAGAAGCATCTCTATATGAAAATGATTTGTTATTTGATGCCAGTCTTATTAGTAATTATCCACAAAAGAGAGTACTTACAAAATCAGTTCCTACATTTTGTCCTACAATCAAGGGAAGTGTTAAAGAGAGGAAGGGTGTTGGATAGCCCTTTGCTGAGTGGTCATGCCGTCGACATTAAATAATGCTCTCGGTCTAAAAAAATACCTAATATTTCAGCCGAGTATAGTAATTTTGAATTTATTACTTTTTATCTTTATTTCTTTATATCAGTTTTTCTCTACATTTATATTTAAAAATAACTATAAATATATTTATATAATATTTCTATATTTCATAGGATTACTTTATAAATATTTTTACGTATTTTTATTTAAAAATTAATTAAAAAAATAAAAAAATTAAATTAAAAAACAAATTAATCTCTAATATTTACATTTATGTCATTCACTCGTGTCTTTGATATTTTTACTTCACCAGAAATGACTTACATTCTGGTTTTCTCTTGTACACAAAAATTTGACAAAAAATTTTAAAAGAAAAAGAAATGATTGACATTTGTTTTAATTTTATACTATATACTACACATATAAATCTATATATATATTTAACTTATATCTATATATATATACCTATACATAACAGTTTATGTATATATAAAAAAATTATATATATATATATATATATATATATATAGATACGTATGATACAAACAAAAAAAATAAACAATAACTATTTATATACATATATATATATATATATATATATATTAATAGTTAACATGAATTTATTTTTATTTTATTTACAAATATTTATTTATACGTTATTGTATGTATTTTAATATATATATATATATATATATATATATATATATATATATATAGAGTGTTCATCTTCTTCTAAATAAGTTTAGGGGGAAGGTAATATAGTTTAAATATTTTTTGTATCTCTTTTCTGGACTTTTAAAATTTTCTACCAAAAAAAATATATATTTTAAATAAAAATAAATAAGAAATATCATAAAATAAAATAAAAATAAAGCCCTGATCGATCGGTGAATGCTTCGATCGATCAGTAGGTTGCTATTTTAATTATTTTTATTTTTTAGGAATATACTGACTTTTGCCTTTTCAGACTATTCTGGTCAAAATTCTGGTCCATGTTTCGAAAATTCTTCATATAATAGGTCTGACAGAGATTAATATTTTCCCTTTTGAGTTTTTCAATGATTATAATATTATTCTATATTATGTATTTTTTTTCAAGTCAAGTTATAAACTTTCTTCTGTAATTCTCTAAAAAACAATTAATAAATAAAAAATAAAAAATAAAAAAAAATAATAATAATAATTTCTATATAATTCTATGATTATTTAACTCTCCGATTTATATATATATTTATGTATATTTACATATATAAAATAATTATTTATATATCACTATATTAATATTCTTTAATAATAAAATCTATTTTCTATTATTAAAACTATTTTTAACGCTCTTCTAAACAAGTTTGGGGGAGAGATAACATATTTTTAATATTATATATTATTTTAAGTACTATATATATTATTTTATAGGTTTTATTCTATATATATAGAAATGTTTTTCAATAGTACATCTATTTATGTATATAGTTTGACTAATTTATATATAATAAAAATAACATATATATAAATAAAATAAAAATAATATATATTTTATAGTTTATTTCAATATTCCAAGTTGTAGGATTATGGCCAAATTTCTTTTCCTAAATGATTAATAAAAATTCGATTCCTTCTTATTTATTATCCCAATTTATTATCCTACTATAATCTTGGTTTTAGTTTTGACTTATACTGCTGATTATGGCACAAACCAAGTTTGGGGGAGGTTTTGATTGTAGTTGGAAATCTTGCTCCACAAAGTGGTAATATTGTTCTATTCCCATGTTTTAATATTTATGAGAACCATGAGGACATGGTTTAATTTAATTTTGGGGGTACGGAATGATAAGAGGTATGAAATAGGGGGGAAATAAAAACTGTTTGTTAAAATGAAAAAAAAAACCTACAGTTTTAAATACTGTTTTGTTACAGGAATTTGTGTAGAAGGTTTGGTGATCGATTAAGCTTACTAGCCGATCGATCGGCCAACATAAAAATGGAAAATTTTAGAAAAAAAGAAAATATATATATATATACCTTTACAAATATATATATATATATATATTCCTGTATTTGAAGTTTTATCATGGTTAAACTTATTTATGATTAAACTTGCAAGTTGATTAAGAAAATGAGACTAGTTCATAAATATATGTACACTTTATTTTCTGCTTGTCTGGATAATGATTAAGCTGGAAAGGTTAAGAGATGTGATTCTCCATAGGTGAGTAAACTATTGAAATTGAAAATAGAAAAGACAATCTTCACCTATAAGCACATGCACACAATCTCTGTAGTTCTATTTATGACCATATAATGTATTATCTCTAAAAGAAAAGAGAAAAGAGAAAAAAGTTATATATGAAAAATATATGGTTATGCACGTTCTCCCTTTAAATTAGTAAACGCTCAATAACGAGTGGAGAATGGTGTATCGAAAAAATGAGTGGAAAAAGCAAGTAGGGGAAGAAAGCCTTATCCAAGAAAAAGAGAGACATATTATGAGCGGAAAAAGCAAAAAGAGAGAGGAAAGCCCCCTCCAAAAAAGAAAAACAAATATAAGAGATATACTATAAATAAGAATAAATGTGCTACAGAAAAAGTTCACAGAATACGGAAGATTGTTGGCTCTAGAAGTAAATATTAGCTAAGTTTAACCACTAGTGGAGACAATTCTTAACACTAATTTGATTTGATTATTGTTTTGTATATGTAGGATTTATTTGCTTACATTTATTATATGGATTATATCATTTCTTGATTAATGAGCAAGAACATTCATAAATAAGTGAAAAACAAAAAAAAAAACATATATTATAAAGAAGTTGTGGGTAGTCTATTTAACCCTCATGAGACTTCACTCGTCCACTAGAATTTTTCCTAGGGGTTTAAAAGGCTTATTTCACGTGCTAAGTGTAATCGTATACCATCACAAAGGAAAGGGAGTAGTTTAGATTATGTAAATAAAATAGATTAGTTAATCTTTCATGATATTTTCCTTTGCTTTATTACTAAGGGACTAACAAAATTCAAGTTTGGGGGCGTGACGAGACCAGAATATTTGGTATTCTGGGTGTTAATCAACCAATCGTTAGTCTCTTTATTTTATCAATAAAATATGTTTACTTGGAGTTGTGTGTCAAGCGTGTTTCAGGGGCCTTAATGAAAATCTGAGTTAATTTCGGGTTTTTTAGCAGTTATGTTATATCCGGAACAACACTTTGAGAATAAATGCACTCAGTTCAGAGAAATGTACCAGTCAGTGAAGTAGAGTACAAGTAGCTGAAGCACAAAATCGCGGAATAAATAAATATTAATTTTTAGGAGTCACCGATCGATCGGTGGACTCTCCCGATCGATCGGCACACACCGGCATTGGGAAATGTGCACAAATATTTTGTTCTTTTCTGACTTTGTGTTCAAGCATATGGGATGGCAGATTGGTCCATTCACAGCCTTTACTTGATTCTCACAACAAGTCCTTGGAGTAGACACAAAGACATGCCATATTTACATAAACTTTTGTCTATAAATATGTGAATACTTCATGAAGAGAAGATATTTTTCATTATATCTTCCAAAGGGAGATATACGTATATACAAAGTCTCTCCCTTTAGGGAAAGACTCCTCAAGAACTTAAGAACCAACTATCCAACCTTGAAGATGGTGGCTTCATCAGCGATGTAGTCTCCTCCCTCCATGAGCGGCTAGTCGGTATCTAGGGTTTCAAGTAATGTAGACTTTTATTTGATTTTATTGCAATGAGGGGAAGTTGAAGGGCACTTATATGATGATTATGTAGTGAGAGACCGAACATATACAAAATATGATTTATTTATTGACTCTTTACTTAAGCTGAGACTGAGTCAATGATTTATTTTAAACAACCATGTTTTTACTATGGGTAAGAAATTCAAGGTTTAAATATTTGTTTCTAAATAATGGCTCTTAAATGGCATGATAAGTTCTTTGGTACACACATTCAGTCGGAAGAACGGATAACCGTTATATGATTTAATTTCATGTTTTAGGAGTAGTTGTAGTATAGATGCATATAATGGGTCTTGACCAATCTATGATGAATGATGTCACACTAAAACTTAATTCCATCTCTTTGGGGATTAGGCAATTGCTTGTAGCATTACTAATCTTATTTATGTAAGTTGTACCGCCCTCTTGAAATAATAAGAATAAAAGGCTATATTATGAGATTAGTGGTAGAGTTGGATGATGCCCTAGAATTGTTTATCTTGAGTTTCACAAAAAAAAAATTATATTATTTTATTTTATGTTCTTTAGTTTATAAAACAACCAATCAAATGAACGTTTATAAAATAGTTCAATTTTCTACTTTACAATTGTTTGAAATATAACTCTGATCTCTGTGGTTTGATACCTTCTCTACCCAACTATACTATATACTGCTCGCGTACTTGTGACTGGGAGGTAAAACTAGATCGTGATATTTCTTCATTTTAAACACTTTTATTTTCATACATCTAGAACTGATCAGAAATTCAATTTCATCAACCACTTCAGGGTAAGGCTTCCTATAAGTAGGTCTGCTCAATCTTCTTCCAGCAAGACTATATTATTGAGATATCTAATCGGCCAGTTGACCCCGATCCAAAATTATTGGTTGGGCCGGTTGATTTGCTGGAAGTAGAGGATTGTTAACATTCTGCCCCCAGGCGTTGCTGGAAGTTGTGCCTCAAGAAGAAACAAAGGATTTGGCCTCCAACGATGATTATTGCCCCCTGGTCTAGAGCATCAAGCACTGGAAAATTCGGAGGGAAAAATGGCTGACAAGGAGGTTAAAATGGTTGAGGAATGTGGTTAGGTGCTGGAAAAGGTAGAGGTGGTGGATTATTTGGAAATACTGGTAGTAGAGTTGGTTGAAGATGATCCACCGACCATGGAACTGACATGCTGGCTGGAATATTCACACATGGAGGTGAAGGCAAGTAGATGGTTTATGGAATGTTTTGGCTAGCTATAGCCGCCGGCGGGAGGTGGTAATGTAATGGAAGCCTCCACATTTGAACATGGTGTTAGTCGAGAAATTGACCCTATGGTATTGGAAGATGCTTTGAGTTCAGCAATCGATTTTTCCATAGCATTGAACCTTGTATAGAGCCCTCCGAATAATTTTGCCAAAGATGATGTTTGGATTTGAGCAAATGATTCATCTGGTGGTAGTGAGACTTCACGCTTTAGTCTAAGGTTTGAACTTCTAGTAGAAACTGGTACTAGAACTTTCTATTCTTCTTCACTCGTCATGGTATTCTTTGCAGACCTTAGCCTAGATGGAATATCTTCCAAACATCAACACGTGTCCCACTGCGGGCGTGCCACTCAATATTTGCACAAATCTTCTCCAAATTTAGTGAGTGCGGGCGTGCCCAATTCAAATTGAATCAAAGAGGAATTCCTAAGAAACTGGTGACAATTTCGTTAGAAGATGAAAGTAATCAAGCGATTATTTTTGGTTCTTTTTGTCTTAGTTAAAAGGACTTTAATGTTGAAAGAAAAGAGAATTGAACTAGATGAATAAAGTGAAGAAGCTGGAATTGAAATGTAACTAAGGAGTTTGATTGGAATTGAAATTGCATTAAAGAAAACTTTATTAAACTAACATTACTTGAAAGGGAATTACAATGTAATGAAATAACATGCAAGGGTAAAGATTAAAATTAAAGAAATTGCAATGTAATTAAAACTTTATTAAACTAACATTACTTGAAAGGGAATTACAATGTAATGAAATAACATGCAAGGGTAAAGATTAAAATTAAAGAAATTGCAATGTAATGATTTTGTTGTGTGCTGCTGGAGAGAGAGCCAAATTATCATAAGTGTTGCATTTATACGATTTGGATTTTGAATACAGTAACTGCCTCTCAACTGTCTTTTAAGATCTTTCCATTTATCCCTTCTTTTACGTAGACTTCCCCCATGTTTCCCAGTCTTGTGCATAACTCTTTCACACGTTCTCCATCACTGCCAAAACTCTTCTCCACGTTTGGGCCTAATCTAAAAGAAGTTCAAAAGATGAAAACTCTTTTCATGAACCTAGCTCTGAACCAGGCCTGATTCATAACATATTTTAGAATTTAAATCCCTACAATTAAGGCCCAACACTCCACTAATTTAGCACTTCAATGTTTCACTCAAGACTAACTTTTCCAGCCCACTATTAGTTTGCTTACTCCGGCCCAACATCCCTTTTAGACTTTATGCTGGCATACATGCATTGTTCACACTTGCGCCATATAGCTTAATCTCCTATTGCCACGTGTCACGAAATTTTATGTACCAACATGTTAAGCCATTATTGTCTACCCCCTGCGAGCATATTTATGAGGAGATGTTACGGGAGTTCTGGCTCTAGCTAGAGGTTCTACTGGAGGAGGATCGGACCCGGCTATTCACATATCTAAATGATCAGGAGCTTTAGATTACTCCTGAGTTGATAGCCCAGACTTGGGGGCTACCGATTGACTTCCCTCCTGATCTGCATGTAACATATCCTGCTCTACCGATGCTAAAGCCATTTATGGACCAGATTTTTCTAAAGTGTTGTGGTCACAAATTTGAAGATGACTCCAAGACTTGTACCAAGAAGGTAGACTAGCCAGAGCGGATCTGGTTTGTTGATGAGGTGCTGAGAGCACAGGTGCACCTGTAAGGGAACAAGACTAAGCGCAGGGGATCGCTCAATATGGCCCTTTATGCTTTTCAGCGAGGGTTTTGGACTTCTATCCCATATATTATTTTTGGACAGAGGAGGTGGGCGATGCAGAAGATGATGAAGAAGTCAGCAATCGAGAAACAGAGTTATGAGGTTCCTTTCCCCGCCTTAGCAATGAGTCTGATGTGGGATGCGGGCATTAGGCCTAACGATGATGACACGGTCATGTCTGCTTGTGTACCTTATGGTGCATTGGACTGGACACGATCACGTAGTCATGTTATCCCTCGACGCCTGCGAGGGTAGTAGCAGCACAACCACCAGCACCAACACCAGCCGTAGTTCCCACCGTGGATCCACCAGCTCGAGATGATAGATTCGTTCTGACTAGGACGGAGTGGGATGAGGCTAGGGCAGACATGGCCGCCCTCCGAGAGGGGATGGTCGCACTTAGGGACGAGGTACGTTTACTTTGAGGCGTACAACCTAGTCCTCCCCAGGGTGAGTCTTCTCGTCCTCAGGATCCACCAGCACACTAGTTAGGTGCGGAAAGCGCGAGTGTAAGCGGTTCTTGTAGACGTCTTCAGTTATACATTTGTGCATCTCGTATTTTTATTTTTATTTTTACTTTTACCAGAAATAGTTTACATTCTGGTACTTATTTTGTATTTCAAATCCAAAAAATTTAAGGGGGAATAAATTTTTTATATTTGTTTTAATTTTATAATATATATATATAAATAGACTTAACTTATAATATTTATCTATATACAGGTACAATTCTATCCAATATATATATATAAATGATAATAAAAAAAATATAAATATAGATATAGATATGTATTTGGAATTTACTAATTTCTTTTAAATTAAATTTATTTTCTTGCTTTTCATAAGTTTGGGGGAGAGACAATTTATTTTAATAATTTAAGTTTTTCAATGTTATTTTATAAACATTTATATACAACAGGTAAACGAAATATATATATATATATTAAATTTAATAAAATTACCATCCCGATTGATCAATAGTAACCTCAATCGATCGGTATGTTAATATGTACTAATTTTTAGCTTTCAGACCATTTTGGTCAAAATCTTGGTCTAACTTGTGAACATTTGTCAATTGGCAGGTGGTGGGCGTCAGGTGTGTGCAAAATATGTGGTTAAAAATGACACATTAACTACACTTTAGGTTTTACCCTTCTGCAAATGCACATATCAATTGTATATAGTTTTGCTTGAGTAGGGGAATATCGATTCCACAGAGACAAGGATTGTTCACTTTAATAATCTAAAAACACTGAATTATAGTTTTCCGAAAAGAGTTTGGTTTTGTGAATTATCTAATACTAAAGAAAATAAAACAGAAAGCAATAATAAATAATCGTTGTGATTCAGAGAGAGAAAAAATGGGTTTCCTCACTCCACCACTAACCGCATAATATAGTCCAAATTCTATTTCAATTGTATGAGGGCGATCTATTGACTGTGAATCAAGTCGGACCGCGCTAGTAGTTTAACCCCAAAAAGAATTACTCTCAACCGGATCGCGACAACCCATCTCAAGACTAAACTGATTACTGCATGCAAACTATTTAACAAAAAGTAAATTAAAGAATTAAATTAAAACATGAAAATAAACTAAAGCATGTCTATATCAGTTTATCAGGGCATGGTCTGTGTTAACCTAGGGTTTCAAGTTTTATGACCACCATTGTGTAGAAAATCACAGATTAAGCATCCGAGTTCTTGCCCATAGTGAAGAATTGTGATTGTGTAAGATAAATATATTCGAAAAGTCTAAGACAAGAATCAATTCAGATATATAAACTTATATCACGAATAAAAACGGTCTCTCATCTAAAATAATCATCACAGTATAGTCACAGTTTCCCCTCTCTATAATTGAATATAAAATTAGAACTACATTATTTGGCTAGGGTTTTGCGAGAAAACCCTAGATACCGAATTAGTTGATCATGACTGAGAGAATCTGCATTATCGATGTAGAAACGCTCTCCATGGCCTTCTTCTCCGGATCTCTAGGTCTTTAATGATGGTTCTCTTCAATGGAAGAACTCTATGAATGAACGTGCATGAACCAGCCTCCAAAAACAATACTAAAAACTGAACTTAAAACAGAACTTCTAACCTAAACCTAATCCTCTCATATTTATAGACAAGTGAGGGAAACCCTAATTGTTGCCCTTTTCTGTAATTTCATAATACATGAATAATCACATAAAATCATATGTAAATATGTATATAAGCCTGTATGTATAGGTCTGGAATCACCAATCACTTGAAATATCAAAGTAGGGACAAAACTGGAAAATTGTTAAACAACTCCGAAACAAATTCAGCATGTCGAGGGATCACGTGACCACCATGTGGGACCTACGCTCTTGAACTATGTTTGGGCGTAGGTATAGGGCGTAGGGCTATGCTCCTGACCTACGCTTGGGCATAGGTCTCGGGCGTAGGATCTAAAACCACAGCGTAGCTTAGGAGTGTAGGTTGGGTCCAATCTGCCCCTTTTTCTCTCTGACGACATAGGGTATAATGCATTTTTGCTATAAAAACTCGTCTTTTCATATTTGAGCTAGACTGGTCGCCTTTGACTCCCGATGCTTTTTGGTGAAGTAATAATGTTTAAAAATGATATTTTTGCCCTTTCGGTGAGATAATGATATCGGATAATGACCATTTTGCCCTCTGGTAGCTCTTCTTTGCTCTGGCACACCTCTTGATTCATTTCTCGAGATAAAAATGAACACGAACTCAATTAATTCACCGAGATTAGCTCTGTTTCTTCACTAAGCTCCTGAAACATGCTTACGCAGACAAACGAGATAAAAATACCAAGTAATAGAATGTAAAGACATAACAAACGCAAGATAGGTGTGAAAAATGACCAATATTGAGCACCTATCAACAGGTCTGGAAAGGATTAATATTTTCATAAACTAACTTTTATATGATTACAATTTTATTCCATATTATATCTTTTCTTTATGCTTAAGTTATAAACTTTCCTATCTGACTATATTCCTAGTATTAGGAAGACTTTAGTTTTACTAATAAATATACCCCTTTGGCTTTAGTCTTTTATATCTCAAGAAACCCTAACACCATTATTGATATACACTATGGGGCACATCTCTTATTCTTCTGATGCCTCTCTTTATATTTGCTCCCAAAAATTTTAATATGAGTGTATCTTCTTCCATGATGCATTCATTGAACTTGTTGTTGAGCATTGTGTGCAGATGTTTAGAAAGAGGAAATTAGAGGCAATTTTTGTCCCTGCTACTAACCTTATTTTTCCTTCTATAGTAGATGAGTTTTATCAAAATTTAGAGTTTGAAGAAAGTAGGGGAGATAAAGTAATGATTACCACAGTCAACCCACATTATTTTTTCAAAGTTTTACCTAAAACTATTGCTAAAGTTTGGATGTTGCCTTTCGCTCCAACTGGAGTAGAGAAACCTTTCCCTTCACCTGCTGCTTCATTTAAGACTATGGTTCAAGATATATGCAATGGGTTTAAAGTCAAGCCTACAGTTTGTGTGATTCAGTGAGTTAAAGTTGCTCCATGCTACTAGATGGCTATTAATATGTTAGGGAGACAACTTTGTCCGGAGGTGCATAAAGATAAGTGAGATTATACCCTTGTGAATAATTTATTGTCTTAAAAATAATTATTGGATCTCGTTTCCCGATATTACCTTCAATAGTATTGTAACACACTGTCGTGCTATTATTAAGGGGTTGACAACAGTGTATAATAAAGCTAGCTTATCCTTGTCTGATTGGTGCACTAATTCAAGATCAACTTGGTGAACAAGTTGGTTCTCATATGTCATATGTTGTTGGTACCCTACAGAATATGATTCATGGAAGTTTCTTGATAATATTAAACATAAGGATATGATTCGATGGGGGGACCATATATCTACATTCCATGACACCGAAAGTGGCTAGGAAAGACTAGAGAAGCACACAATTTAAAAAGGGGTATTTTTTTTTATTTGCACTTTTCAAGTTCTAGAATTAGGTTATTTTTCTTTTTTTTTTGCAATTTCAATTCCTTGTAAGCCTTTGGCCATGTTAGCTTTTATTTTTCTATCATTAATAAAAAAAATTCTATTCCCTTTTATTTATTATCTTTATTGATCATTCTACTATAATCTTGGTTTAGTCTTGACTTAGACTTACAGATTATGGCACATACCAAGTTTGGGGGAGGTTTCTGCTACATTATGAAATCTTGCTTCATAAAGTGGTAATATTGTTTTATTCCCGTGTTTTAATGTTCTTAAGAACCATAAGGATATGGTTTTATTTAAGTTTTGGGGGATGGAGTAATAATATGTCACGCCCCAAATTTCCTAGGACTCCAAAACCCGAGTCTAAGAGCTAAGGAAGTGAATGCGGAAACAATAAAAATGAAATAAAATCCCATATACAACATGTAGAGAATGCCCACTAACTCACTTCATAATCCAAGGGTTCAAAATAAAGATGGGGAAAAAGGAATGAATCCAAGGGCTAGGAATAAGTCTTGCCAAGTGGAAGACTTATTACACAAATCACAAAACTCATTATTTTGACAGACAAGGCCTTATCATCCAAGGGCTTAGAAAAAAGATGGAAATCAACAAACCATCCAATGGTTGAGAAAAAGTCTTGTTAAGTGGAAGACCAACAATAATGGATTATTCCATTTAAGTGCCAACCAAACAAGGCCTTATGATCCAAGGGTCTAAAACAAAGATGGGAGAATGAGATCAGGGGCTAGGAATGAGACAACACATGAAAGGTGGAAATGACCAAATTCTTCCAAAGTTAGATTTAATTACAAGAGTGTCATCCAGACTCTTATTTACCCTTTTACCCATTGTCATCCTCTCAAATTACCAAAACTCCACTCATGCCCTAATTCTTACCCAAAATCTCTACACTTTCCCCTAAGTGCTCAAAATGTGAAATTACTCATTTACCCCTCGGTCATTTCTTTCCCTAAATTGTTTTCAATAATTTTCATTCAAAATGAAAATACAACATGCTACGTACAATTTTTATAACACGTAAAACATGTAAGACATGTTAAAACACATAAACACATTGAGCACATAATCACATAAGCACTTAATTATTTAAATAAAATTTTTAAATTAACACGTAAAAATACCGAACGTTACATAATAGATATAAAATATGGGGGTAATTGAAAAGTTTTGATAAAATAGAAAAATGAAAAATTGCAGTTTTAGTTAGTGTTGGCTACTGGAATTCGTGCAGAGTATCCAGCGATTGATCGAGCTATGCTCCGGTTGATCGGCCATATATATATATATATATATATATATATATAAATGATAATAATAATAAATATATATGTATAATGTAACACCCCGCGTTTTCCTTTCTCTTTTCTGGAATTCTTTTCCAAGTGTTAACTTTTTGTGACGTCACTTATTCATGACGTCTTGTGTATTATCGGTACGTGTAAATTTTTCGCGTTTGAGTTTCGGACTTAGTGGGACGACTTCGTGGACTTTCGTTTCCAGCTTCGTGATTTATTGTTCATTGCCGACTACGTGGGTTCGTGCAACGTTTTCTCGTTAGAGTTTCGGCAATCATATTGCATTCCCGAATGTGTTACCCTAGTTAATTTTAGAAGTTCTGAGGTAGCACTTATGTGAATTTCTTGTTATATTTTCATTTTGTAATTAATGAAAATTATTGTAAACGATTTCAGGAAAGAAATAACCGAAGGGTAAAGGAGTATTTTCATATTTAGAGCACTTAGTGAAAAGTGTAGAGATTTGGTTAAGTGTTGGGGTATGAATGGTGTGTTGGTAATTAGAGAGCATGACAAGGGGTAGAAGGGTAATTAAAAGGCTTGATGACACTCTTGTAATTAACCCTAAGTTGAGAATAATTTGGTCATTTCCCACTTTTCAAGTGGTGTCTCATTCTTAACCATTGATCTCACTCTTCCATCTTTGTTCTAACCCTTGGATCATAAGGTCTTTTTTGGTTAGCACTTAAATGCAAGAATCCATTATTCTTGGTATTTCATTTGGCAAGACTTCGTGTCAACCATTGGATGATTTATTCATTTCCATTGCCTTATTCTAAACCCTTGGATGTTAAGGCCTTGTTTGGAAAATTAATGGATTTTGTGAGTGGGGTATGAAGTCTTTTATTGCAAGACTTGTTTCTGGCCTTTGGATTTATTTCCTATGTCTTATATTTGTTTTAGGCCATTGGATGGTGAGAGGGGTGAGTAGGAAATCTCTACACATGTGTAGGTGTAGTTGTATTTCATTTGGCAAGACATAATCTTTACCTCTCCATTTTCTCTTCCCTTTCTCCCTCTTGGTTCTTCTTCACTTAGAGGTGGATTTGATCACCCTAAGTTGGGAGTTTGGTGTGGCCATCAACATGGAATATTTTCATGGTGTTCTTGTCTTCGGTTTAACCTAAAGATGGATAAGTGTTCTTCCATCCTTGTGTGTTTCATTTCAAACCCTAGTTTTGGGTTTCTTGTTGAACCACTTCATAGCTCTTATTCTACTCTTGTGTTGGAGTTTGATTCATGGTTAGGAGACTATGGTGAAGCTTTCCACCAGTTTGCTCCTTGGATTTCGGTTGGGTGAGAGCTAGGGTTTCATAGGCCTTGCCTTGTGGTTTTGCTTTGCTCTTCAAAAGGTAGGGGAAAACTTTTTAACTAGCTCATCTTATGATTGTGTATGTATGAGAAGTTGATTCTAGGATTCCTAGCCTTAGATGTAAATGCTAAGTGTATCCTTGGGAATGTGAAGTTATGATTTGAACATGTGTTATGTGAATTAACCCTTGTGTATGGAGTAATTGGTAATGATATTGCTAGGAATATGATGCATGATAGTTTGAGTGCTTATTCTTGAGAATTCTCATAGTAAAGTATGTTTGTATGCCTATATATATGTGAATATGTATGTGGGTTTTGTGGTGTATATGTGTTAATGTAATTATACATATGTGTATGTGGGTGTTAGGAATGTAGCCTTGGAATGAGATTAGGCTAGTTCCTTTGGTTAGTACCTTTAAGGTATTTTTGGATTTCATGTCATGTTTGAGATATGATATGTGAAAACTTGTTTAATTGAACTAAGAGTATGTTTAAAAGAATGGAATGGTTTTCCTTGTGAATTAAAGGATAACTTGATAATTTGGGATCATGGATGGTACATGAGAAAGCATCCTTGTTGATTATTGCTTTAAATGAGATTTAAAAGTATGTTGAATGGTGAAAAACATTCATGTTGACATTGTAGGAATGTTGTTTATAAATATGATGAAATACATATTTATGTTGTTGCATGGCCCATTGAGACATATTGCATATGGGTTCACCTTTTGAAGAGAGAAATCAATTAGTGTTAAGTCATAACTAGGTTGTGCATCCGTCTTTAGATTATAAGTCGCAACTGGGCTGTGCATCCATTTTCGAATTTTGTATTGGAAGTCGCAACTGGGTTGTGCATATGAAGTCGCAATTGGGTTGTGCATATGAAGTCGCAATTGGGTTATGCAAATGAAGTCGCAACTGGGTTGTGCATCTGTCTTCGGCTTATAAATCTCAACTGGACTATGCATCCGTTTTCGGATTTCGAAGTTGCAACGGGGTTGTGCATTGATTTTTATGGGTTGACCATTTGTACCATGAGTTGTGTGAGTCACATTGCATTTGAGTTGCTAATATATGATTTATGTTTACATATGGATCATGAAATTATCCTATGTGGATGAGGAGCATGTTTAATGTGGAATTTGAGATATATAATTCATTTGTTATTAAAATGCTCAAGTGAACTTGAAGGATGTGAAAATATGATTTTCATGCCTTGTTTTAAAGTATAATGTGAGATAAATGTTCATATTTGTTGTTATGTGCTTATATACCTTAAGGGGCTAATATCAGTTGGTTTAAGGGATTTCTTGTGATAAGTAAAGTCAGTATAGTTTGTGATTTTGGTTGATTATGTATGATGACCATATATTCTTGTTAGAAACCTAAGTGATGTGGTTTCGAATGTGAAATTGAGGTTTGAAATAATCGGAAGAGGTTTTGATTTGAAACTAGTTGGTTCCGTGGCAACGGTCACTAGGTTCCCTTTAGCGATCTTAAGGAATGGAATGTCATCCGAGTTTTGGTCCTTCTCGGTTAAGTCGTTATAGGGTTTATGAGTTGAAATGTGGAGCGAAGTGTGATTGGGTTAGAGTTAGTGCCTTGTGTATAGTCACTTGCCCTTTCCTTCGAGTTGCTTTTGAACTTCGGTTCTTCACTCATTTGCTCCATTTGATTGTCTACAAATACGCTTTGGTTTTTCCGTTGGTTTCGGTTTGTTTCCCCGAAAATGGATTTTTCATAAGACTTGTATTTGAGTTTATTCGGTCTTTAAGTCAAAAATCAGTTTTTGCCTACCCCCGTGATGCCTACAAAAACTTTGAGTTTTGAAATGGTTTTAAAGTCATGAAATAAAAGCTTTTCGGCTTTGAAAGTCGACGGTGTATGAAACGGAGACCGGGGGTAAGACGGTTAGTTTTATGGATTTTCAAGAAAGTGTTTTAGATAAAACTAAACCGAGATTAAATGATATTTTTCTCATTTCTAAAGTTCCTAAATGAATTGAGGCCTTTGTCCCGTGTTTCATAAGTGTTTAAAGTGGTTTTGGGTCATTTTTGCAATTTTCTAGACCTGTCTAGTCGACTGAGCCCTTCCTATAGTCGACTGGGCCTTCAAAATACCATTTCAGCATTTTTTTGGTGAGGACTTGGTGTAGTCAACTCCCCCTTTGGTGTAGTCGACTCTCGGAAATTCAGCTTGTTTCGACCATTTTCAAAATTGTATTTCTCTCACCTCGTAACTCGAATTGAGGTCCGATTTTTTTCTATGGCTCGTCCTATGACCAAATATTTGAGATAAAATTTGAAATAATTTATTTTCACTTGAAATGACTATTTACCCTTGGTGAAAGTGGGGTACTTCAGCTTTCCGTTTTTATCGGCGTTGTTCGATACCGTTTTCAAAAATGCATATTTCTCGCCTCGTGGCTTTGATTTAGGTCCTGTTTGTTTCTAGGGCCTGGCCTATATCCAAATATTTTATATAAAATTTAAAATCATTTATTTGAACTTTAAATGACTATTTTAACCTTGGTGAAAAAGGGGTACTTTAACTTTCTGTTTGGGTTGGCGTTATCTGATGTCATTTTCAAAAATTCATATATCTTGCGTTAAGGCTTTGAATTATGTTTCGTTTATTTCTATAGTTCAACCTATATCCAAATAGGTGGGGTAACCTTTGAAAGTACATTTTTGCCTTTGAAATGACTATTTTACCCGTGGGCGAACTTGTGACCTTTGAGTGGTCGGTGTGAGGGGTTATTCAATCATTTTCACTTCCTTTTGTTGTTCGGCAATCTTTGTGACTTTCCTTAGGTTTAAGTGACTATTTTACCCCTGTGTTGGGTTTACGAATGTCGGTAGTGATATGTGAGGTGATTGATAGTATGGGTTGATACTCATTTGAGGTTTCAAAGCTCGGTATGCTCGTGATCTAAGAAGTGTGAGTGTTATCCTTCTTGGAGTGTTATGAATAGGAGTTTTATATCTATATATATATCTATATATATATATATATATGTGCTTATATATATTGGTGTGCGTTATTTTATGTTGTTGTGTTACGGTTTCATTATGTGCTAGTTGCCCTATTTGTTGATGCATGGCAGGGGACTAGGCGGATGTGTTTTTGGGGTCTCGTATTGGCGTGAATGCCATGTGGAACATTTGACTAACATAGGGTAGATACATGTACACGGGTTGGTTCGCACTCAATTGGGACAGTCGTAGGATGTGACAGTTACGATTCCTTTCTCCTACGGGGCATAATGAGCTCACCCCGACGTGATTTTCCCTGATGGTTTACACCAGTTTGCAGCAAATGTTTCAGCTACGGATAGCTTGAAGTGCAGGATGACTCATGGCACTTATGTTGTTGCGGGATTTGGGATATTCGTACATAGAGTTATTCCATTTTAGTTTCTTTTATTTGTCCCCTGTATTGGGACTGTTGTTGTACTTCTTGAGAGCCAATCTATTGGCATATCCCTTCCTTGTATTTGGTATCGTTGCATCTTTATAGAGATGTATTCTTTCGGTGCCTCGATGTGCCTTGTGTATCATTTGATTTAGCTTCCGCTTGGTTTATATGAAATTATTGTTATTACTAATATTTCATTCATTTTATGGTTGTTTAGGACCTTAATTGGTCGATCCTTGTATGGATTAGACCCCGGATTCCTCAGATGTCCCGGTTCGGGTATCTTTGGAATTTAGGGGCGTGACAGTTTAGTATCACGGCCCTGAATTCCTAGGATGTCCCGGTTCGGGAGTCTTTGGAAATTTGGGGCGTGAAATATAATAATCTGATTAATATAAGTATTATATCTTTTTGAAAAACATGTTGATGATTAAACTTGTGAATTAAGTAGGAAAATGAGATTAGTTTATAAAGTTTATGTATGTGATATTTTCTGCTTGTCTGAATAATGATTAAATTAGAAAAGTAAAGAGATGTGGTTCTTCATAGGCGAGTAAACTGGTGAAATTGAAACTAGAAAAGACAATCTTGACCTATATATATTATGCACATGATCTTTATAGTAACGTTTATGATCATATAAGGTATGATCTCTGGAAAAAATATAGGTTATGAAAAATAGAAAAAAGATATACGTAAATATTCCCCCTCTAAAAAAAATAAACACTCAAAAGAGTGGGAAATGGCGTATCAGAAAAAATGAGTGGAAAAAGCAAAATAGGAGAAGAAAGCCTTCTCTAACAAAAAGAAGAAAAAAAGGGATATACTATAAATTTGAATAAATGTGTTATAGAGAAAGTTCACAAGACACGGAATATTGTTGACTCTAGAAGTAGAAATTATTTATTTACTTGCATTTATTCTATGAACTATATCATCTCTTGATTAATAAACAAGAATAGTCATGAATATATAAACATAAATATTATAAAGAAGTTGTGGGTAGTCTATTTAACCCTCACGAGACTTCATTCGTCCACTAGGATTTTTCCTAGGGATTTAAAAGGGTTATTACACGTGCTAAGTGTAATGATTTTTCCTTCTCTAAAGAGAGGTATTAGTTTAAATTGTTTAAATAAATTAGAATAATGAATTCTTCATGATGTTTTCTTTTGCTTTATTGCTTAGGGACTAGCAATATTCAAGTTTGGGGGTGTGATGAGACCATAATAGTTGGTATTATGGGCATTAATAAAACTTTAGTTAGTCTCTTTATTTTATTAATAAGATAATCTTATTTGAGTTGCGTGTTTAAGCATTTTTCAGGGGTCTTAACATAAATTTGAGTTAATTTCGGCTTTTTAGCAAAAGCGCCTGATCCGAAACACTACTCGTGTAACGCCCACGTTTCCTTTCTCCTTTCTGAAATTCTTTTCAAAGTGTCAACGGTTTATGATGTCACTTATTCATGACGTCTTGTATAATCTTGGTATGTGTAAATGTTTCGCGTTTATATTTCAAACTTAGCGGGACGACTTCGTGGACTGTCATTTTCAGCCTCATGATTTATTGTTTGTTGGCGACTACATGGGTTCGCTGCAACGTTTTCTCATTGGAGCTTCGACAATCGTATTGCGTTCCCGAACATGTTACCTTATTTTATTTTCGATGCCTGGTGCAACACTTACGTGATTTTATGCTTATGTGTTTAGCATATTTAACGGGTGCTTCTTGATAGGTGTAAATATTTGAATTGCTTGTTGTATTTTCAATTTGTTAATAATGAAAATAGTTAAAAATGATTTCGAGAACATAATGACCTAGGAGTATAATGGTATTTTCACTAATGAAGAGATAGTGGAAAATTCTAGAAATTTGGTTGGAAAATTCTAGAAATTTGGTGAAGTGTTGAAATAACACTTGAGTGGCATAGAGGTAAATAGAGTGAAAGACTTTGGTTAAATGGGAAAGATAATTTAATGACACTCTTGTAATTGGTCATAAGTTGTAGGGTTTTTTGTCGTTGCTCACTTTAATGTGTTGTCACATTCTTGGCCATTAGATCTTCCCTCCCATTTTTAATCTCAACCCTTAGATGTTAAGTTCTTGTTTGGAAAATTAATCGGTTTTATGTGTACTGATTTAAATCTTCCATTTACAAGACTTAATGTGCACCCTTTGATCCATTTCTTTTTCTCCATATTTGTTTTGGACCCTTGGATTGGTTTAGAGATAATGGAGGATCTCTACAAATTCTCTTAAGTCTTCCACTTGAAGACTTTACTTCATATTGGCTACCTTCATTTCTCTTCTCTTTCTTTTGCTTCTTCTCTACTTTTTGGTTTGATTTCATCACCTTAAGTTTGGACTTTAATGATGCCTTTAGCATGAAAGTTGTTCATGGTATTCTTCTCTTTGATTTAAGCCAAAGATTGGTAAGTCTACCTCCCTCTTTGTGAGTTTTTACTTCAAACCCTAGTTTTTGTTTTTCTTGATGAACCATCTTTGATTCTTGGTTTCATCTTGTTATGAGTTTATACTCATTGTTAGGAGACCATGGTGAAGCTTTCTACCAATTGGATTCTTTGATTTTGGTATTGGGTGGAAGCTAGGGTTTCATGGAGCTCACTTTATGGTGTTGTTTGTTCTTTACTTGAGGTAGGGGAAACTTATATTTTCTCTTATCCTTTGGTTTCGTGAGTGTGCGATTTCGTTATAGGGCTTCTAACCCTAGTTATATTTGCTAAGTTGTATACTTGAAAAATATGAAATTGAGTTTGTCCATGTTTATGTGATTTAACCCTTGTGTATGGTGTACTTGAGGATTATATTGATAGGACTATGATGCATGCTAGTTAGGTTATAGTTCTTTAGATTATCAATATTAAAGTATTGCTTGTATGCCTATATATATGAGTATGGTTGTGTATATGTATACGTGTAAGTATACATATGTGATTATGGGTATTAGTGGTGTAGCCTTGATAGTGTAATTAGGCTAGTTACCTTGGTTTGTATGTTGAGAGGTGGATGTAGACGATTTGTGTGATGTGATATTATGAACTTAGAGCGTTATCCTAGTTCCCGCTTTCTTGTTAATCTTGAAATTATTATCTTGAACATTAAACTTGGTTATGAAAGTGATTTAATGTGTATCATTGCTTTAATTGAGATAAAAACATGTTAAATCAATGGAAATGTGATCCTTGTGAATTAAAGGACAACTTAATAATTTGGGACATGAATTGTGCATGAGAAAGCATCATTGTTGATTATGGCTTTAATTGTGATTTAATAGCATGTTAAAGAATTGATGGCATTCATGTTGGCATTCTAGGGAATGTTTTTCATAAATATGATGAGATACATATTTGTGTTGATGCATGGGTCTTTTGAGACATAGTGCATATGGAGTTCACATTTTGCATTGAAATTCAATTGGTGTTGATCTACGCTCGATCGTGTAACCATGAGTGAGTAGACTTGTGTCAGATCGTTGTAACAACTGGTCAGGTGGTGTTTCTTGCCCCAACGGAACGAGTCTTCCGAGAAATAGAGATGTAGGGGAAGGACTTGTTCCAAACTCTATTTTCACGACCATAGTTCGTGTGTACGGTCTTCCTTGTTGAAAGTGAAAGTATCAAAAATCACTTGGGAAGAATCGGTACGTTACTCTACCTTCCTTCATGAGCTGGTATCCTCAAAAGTGAATGGTTAGAGAATGATCCCATTGACCCTTAGAGTTAAGGTGTGTGGTCGTGTGTGTACCATAAAGTGTGTGAGTCACATTGCATTGAGTTTCCATTATGTGATTTATCTTTACATGTGAATCATGATATTATTTAATGTGGTTGTGGAACATGTTTAATGTGAATTTTGATACTTTAATTTACATGTTATTAAAATGCTCAAATGAAATTGATAATGTGAGAACATGATTTACATGCCTTATTTTAAAGTATAATTGTGAGATGAATACCTGTACTTGTTTATATGTGCTTATATGTCTTAGGGTGGTGATGTAAGTTAGTTTTGATAGCTTTCTAGTGATAAGTTAAAGTCGGTGATGGATCATAGAGTTGATTATGAGTTGAAGTCCTTGAGATGGTGGGTGATAGTTTTATGGTCTTAGTTAGCGTTGGAATAGAAACGTGGCATCAATCATGATATTGAGGTCTTGGTTAAGATAGACGAGGTTATGAGTGAACCTAGTCGATTGTTTATTTATGGCCATTTGATCTTGTTAGAAACCTAAGTGACATGGTTTTAAATGTAAAATTGAGGTTTGAAAGAATCGGACGAGGTTTTGATTTAAACTAGTTGGTTCCGTAGTAACGGCCACTAGGTTCCCTCTAGCAATCTTAAGGATTGGAATGTCATCGGAGTTGTGGTCATTCTTGGTTAAGTCGTTATAGAGTTTATGGGTTTGAGTGTTGAGCTAAGTGTGGTTGGATTAGGGTTAGTTTCATTGTGTATTGTCACTTGCCTTTTGCTTTGAGGTGTTATTTACTTTCGGTTTTTCATTCCCTTGCTCCATTGAGCGTTTATAAATTCGCTTTGGTATTGCCGTTGGTTTTTCGATAAAAATAGGATTTTCAAAGCGGTCGATTCTTAAAAATGGCACTTTTTAAGACGGGACAAGACTGTTA
Organism: Cornus suecica; assembly: GCA_963922005.1. Classification (NCBI taxonomy): domain Eukaryota; kingdom Viridiplantae; phylum Streptophyta; class Magnoliopsida; order Cornales; family Cornaceae; genus Cornus; species Cornus suecica. The sequence goes on along the minus strand of OY998240.1, from coordinate 50,938,383 downwards.
TAAAACAAAAACAAAATAATGGCTATTAAGACAATGCATATCCGTTCTAAAAAATTAAATCTTTTAAGACGGGCTTAACCATCTTAAATAATTAAATTTACAGTCTTAAAATGTATCCTTTTAAGACGGTGTATATCCGTTATAAAAAATGACATCTTTTATAACAGGCTTAACCATCTTAAATAACTAAAATAATCGACTTAAAATGTATCATTTTAAAACGGTTTATATTTGTTCTAAAAAATGACACCTTTTAAGACGGGCATAAACATTTTAAAAAATTATACTTCCCATCTTAAAAAAGACTTTTAAAAACGATTTTTTGTTATTAACAACAAAAAAAAAGCACGTCTTTATAACTAATAGCCCGTTTTAAAAAAGTGGGATGTATTTATAACAACTGATTAGAAAACATACCACCGACCGTTGTAAAAAGGTATTTACAACAGTTTTGGCCCATCTTAAAAAGCTATTTTTCTTGTAGTGTAATGAAATGACCAAAATGCTCTTCCATCATCCAATTTCCCACAATACTCCCAAACGCAGACCCGCGAATATGAAAAAAATACCGAAATACCCAAAAATAAAATAAATAATTCCGGGTGCGAAATCCGACTACCGGGCCAGCCAAAAACATCTCGGGCCCACCAAATGACCCTTGAGCCCACCTAAGGCTCGAAAATAAAAAATCACCGAAATGGTAAAACTAACTAAAAAATGCCACCAACGGCCTCACCAGCGCATGAAAACACAGGCAAGGTAATAAATAAAACGCATGACACGGAATAAAACATGAAAAATTAGAATAGAATGACAAAAAAAATAACCTAGCATTACAGCTTCAATCCATAAAGATCATTTTGTCAATTTGTAGACCTGCTCCCCTTTTCCTTGGATGACAAAACCTTGTGTTTGTTTAACGTACACCCCTTCTTCCAAAAAACCATTCAGGAAAGATGATTTAAGATCAAACCGAAACATTTGCCATATGCATTGTACTTTACCATATAGATTCATTTGACCCCGATTGCATCATTTTCAAATGGCAAGTCAACAAGCTCCCAAGTGCTTTTTTTTTTTCAATTGTTGATATATCCTCTTTCGTAGAATTCTCACACTTTTTTATTCCCCGAGCCTCTTCATAATTCAGAGGTTCTGCAATCATAAGAGCAAAAGTGAATGACTCATAAATTTCTTTCAAAGATCAATACTTACATGGTGGTGTATTAGTATCAAGAGTATGATCCAAATGGCTGTTACTAAAACTATTTTAATCCATTGAAGAACTGTTCCCCGAAGACCTTGATGATGGAAAATCCTGTGAAGATATTACTTTCTGCAAGTTTTGGGTTAGCTCGGTTCCATCTTCTATAAATGGCATAATCTGATTTTTTCAATCTCCTAATTCCAGAAATTATTTTCATAGAAAAGTACATCCATTTGTATAATTAGTTTCTTAGTTTCTGAATTTTACAACCAATAACCCTTAGTTTCATCACTATACCCAACAAATATACATTTCTCACTATTTCTATCTAGCTTGGTACGGTTATTAGAATCAATTAAGGAATATGCAATATTGCCAAAACATTTCAAGCCACTTACATCGTATTTGCTCTTCCACCAAGTTTTAGAGGGAGTGATATTGCGCACCGCTTTTGTTGGAGATATATTAAGCAGAAAGACTGAAGTTACAACAGCTTCTGCCCATAATTTATTTGGAAGTCGTTCTCACTCAACATACTTCTATCCATTTTCACCATTGTTTGATTATTTCTTTCAGTGATCCCATTCTGCTGAGGAGTTCTTCTTACTGTTAATTGCCTTCGAATACCATTCTGCTTGCAAAATAAATCAAAATCATTGGATACATATTCTTCTCCTCTATCAGTTCAGAGAATTTTTATAACCTAGCCACTTTATTTCTCTGCAAAAACTTTAAACTCCCGAAATTTCTCCAAAGCTTTTGATTTGTAAGAAACAAAATACACCCAACTCATGCAAGTATAATCATCAGTAAACAATAAAAAAAAATTGTTCTTATTCAATGAAGGAATATTTCTAGGGCAACAAATATATGCATGAACTAGTTCTAAATACATCTTAGCTCTCCAGGCTTTTCCAACTGGAAATGGTAAGCGATGTTGCTTCCCATAAATACAACTTTAACAAACATCATCAACACAACCAATAGTAGGCAAACCAGACACCATCTTTTTGTTACTCAATAATTTCAAAACTTTAAAATGCAAGTTTTCATAACACAAATGTCAAACCCTTGAAACATCACTACCATTAGCCACTAGTGCAAAATCATCAAAACATGACAGATCCACAGGAAACATTGTATTTTTAGTCATGTAAATTTTAAGCAAAGGCACACCAGATTTTTCTTTCGTAATTTTACATATTTCCCCATGAAATACAATATAATACCTTTTTTCAATCAACTAACCCTCACTCAACAAGTTATTATTTGACTTGCCTTTAACCACAATAGTTCATTTACCTTCAATTTGAACTTGTTTATCATCACCAAGTCAAACTTGTAACTTTACTGATTCATTAATAGTGCGAAAGAGACTCTTTTCTCCTTTCATATGATTATTACAACCACTATCTACATGATCAAATTTTTTAGGAAGGATTCGCAAAACCTTTTTAATAACTTTTTGATCTGAATTTTTCTCACCAAAGGTTCTCATTTGATTTATAATAACAAAACGTCTGGAGAAAAAATCTTGCATAGATTCACTGCTTTCATAAGAAGAGTTTCAAACTATCTACAAAATGTTTGGAATTTCACAATGGTTACCTTGTTGTCCCCATGAAACTCTTCCTTCAAAATCGTCCAAGCTTCCTTCGATTTTTTGGCATTAGAAATTTGTGGAAAAATAGTGTCTTTCACCGCCTACTACAAAAAAATTAAAGGATTTATATCCTTCTTACGAAGCTCTCTCGACTCGATCAATTTCTCCAAGCCTTTAGAACTCTCTGTTTCTGCATAACCATTCTCAATTATATCCCAAAAATCTTGTGACATACAAAAGGTCCTCATTTTAATGCTTCAAAAATCATAATTTTCACAATTAAATATAGGCACTAAAGATTGTGAGAGGTAAATATTGTTCATACCATTCGACGTGATGAATCACCCAAACAACAAATACCTCTTCTACAATGATTCTTTCTACTGTATAAAATCTTCAAAAAACAACAATACGCTCAACAGGAACGAACCGGGATCTAATACCAAAAATGTTGGAAATAAAATAGAGGGCTCTTTAATTTTATTAGAAAAGAAGGAAATTTAATTAATCTGGAACAACTGAGAACATTTTTTTACAATAGAATATTTACATACACCAACAACATATATAAGAAAAGTGGGTATCCCACTTTCTTTAAACAAGATGAAACATTACGTAACGTAAACACAACACTACCACAAAATAGGAACAACTATAATAAACTACCTGCCACTTTCTAAGAACAACAATTGCATACTACCCATAATAAAACTAACACATACGTAATATAAACACTAGTATTGCATCATCAATTCTCATCAGACGGGAGACAACCATGGAAGAAGAGAGTTGAGTGACTTGTTTTGTGGTTATGTAACTCTGAAACCAAACTACCCTATTTATAGAGTATGAATGGTTACCAATTCAAATCCAAAACTCATCATTGAACATACATGTATTTTTGGAATAGATGTGACTATTTGTGAATATTTACAACTCTTCATAAATAGATATGTCTATTCAGTTTAACTAATGGTCATTGTAACCATATGGAACCTTTCAGAAATTACCTAGAAGACGGTGAACTAAGCCTAAAAGGGGCGGGAATAGGCTTTTTGTGAATTAATTGACAAATTAAAATTTTAATTGCGGAAAAGTCAATTTTAACTCAATTCGTTTAAAGCAATAATCCACGCAATAAATAATATAGGTGCAAAAAATAAAGAAAGAAACGACACCAATATTTTTACATGGAAAATCCTTGGAAAGACTCCAAGTAAAAAACCACGGATACCCTCCGATATCGATGCACTATGAAACAAGAAGTACAAGACTCTATGAAGTTTTAGACTTACAAATCACTCATGATCTTCCTTTCTCCACTTGACCTCTGACTGTCTTGAATCACTTGCGCTCCACGAAGCTCTCGTTCCTATCTATGTACTCTGATGACTCCGCTTCTTAACGGATCAAAGAACCACGAAGCCTCCTGCTTCGATCTCCGTACTCAGACGGCTCCGTTTCTCAATGGATTAATGCAACCAAGTTGCACAAGGTGGTGTGATGATTTTTCAACAACGAATCATCCAATTGTGCATAAAGATATTATGTGTAGAAGCACAATTGGAGAAACTCAAAACCAAGAGATAACTCGAATATATCTGATTCCTCAATAATTTTATCTCTCTATATATCTCTGCTTTTATATATGAATCTGTAGAAGTATTGCAGAGATCTCTCAAAAGCCATAAAACCACACCCTTCTCTTAGGTTTAACTCATATATATAGAGAAGAGACTTCAATTAATGGTAAAAACTATTTTCCAATCAGGATTCTTATTTCCACCATTAAATCTTCCAAATATAGACTAATATATCAATAATAGATTCAAATCATGTCCCAAAGTGGATAGGAATCAATTACTTAGCAAGAGAAACCTTCTAAAATAATTTTGTAATTTTCAATTTTTTGCCACTTACCGAGTACTCGGTGGTTGTTCTACCGAGTACTCGGTGAACCTGTATGCGTGCGCAAGTTCGCACAAGTCTTTGGCCATTTTTCTTCAAATGCGTAAGTTCGCACACTTGCGCACTCACCGAGTACTCGGTAACACTCCCACCGAATACTCAGTGGAACAAAATATAAATTTCTCTGAAATCTTTGCTTCTTTGCATGGCCGCTTCCAACCGTTGTTGCACTCGATATCCTTTGTATCTTTACCACTTTATACTTGATTTTACACATAAATTTCTTCCCATATAATACTTAACAAATTGATCTAAAAACACACAACTCTCAACATGATTTTTTATCAGAATAATGTCATTATTTAAATACATGTTCTTACAATCTCCCCCTTGGCATTTTTGAGACAAAACCACATTTTACAAATATGTCCTTACGATAAACAAAATAAAACCTATACCTATGAACACGCACCGACAAACATAGACATAAACTTTTATCTTGATTTCATGATAATCTACGAATCATGCAATCACAACACTTAAACAAACATACCTGTGAAAAATAAGTGTGGAAAACAAATAACATAAATAATCAATATTAAATGATCATAAACAAAATAAATAATATCAACATGACGCATAATGATCACTAATTAATAATAATTAATTTTCCCTCTCAAATAAATATTTCTCCCCATACAGAAATAATCACTCCCCCTTTTTAAATATTTCTCCCCCTTTTTGTCACTAAAATGACAAGGTATTAAATAATAATACAAATAGTCATGAGAGATAAAAGAGAATAGACAAATTGTAAATATTAGGAAAATATTTGGGAAGACCAGAGAATCTAAACAAAGCTTATATTAAGACATAGAACTCTAAAGAATATATTCAGATTCTCGGGTAACAAAAATCTCTATGATGCATGAACGTAATACTAATGCATGAATCTCTTAGAAACATGTAACCAGAACAGTAAAGACAATGTGTTAATCATTAACATATCATATTCTAAGATTTGACTTAGCTATTATACAAACAGTAGTGAAGAAAATCAGCACACATACCTTGTAGTTATAAGCAATTACAAGACAAGTTTATATAGTCTTTGCATATATGAAAACAATTCAGGTGCAAACAAACAACTAAGATGAAAGCAATACATACTAATTCTAATAATCTCCTCACTAACCGTTATGATACTTCAGTCCAAAACCTAAATTAGAAGTCAAATCGTTAGCTCGGACCTTTTTTGTAACACCCCGTGTTATTTTCCTTTTTCCTGAACTTATTTTCGATTTATTTTTGGTTGTGATATCATTTGTTCATGACGTTTTGGTTATTCTTGATATTTCACATGTAAATTTTTCGCGTTTACGTTTAAAGTAAACTGGACAACTTTACGGTTTTTCCTTGACAACTTCGTGGACTGTTTATTGTCTACTACGTGGTTTAGTTTCGACAATTGTGTTTGGTGCTTCGACTAGGTGGCGACACGTTTATTTGACCGATGTTTAAGGGTTCCAATGTTTGGGTTCATAACCCGGTGTATTTATTTTGATTTATATTATTTAATTGGTGTTTCGTGGATTTTCTAGATCGCGTGACTACGTTTGGGTGTTCCCGATATATTTTACAGGATTTATTGTATATATATGTTTAATTGGTATTATATATATAATGGTATCTATATACATTTAATTTATTAAATATATATATAAAATATATATATATATATAGGTCGTGTATCTGTAGAGGGAGAGATACGATGACTGATCCGCGCCTTCCATCTTCACGACGCAGGTCTGCCCTTCACCTTCACCATCGTTGCCGACAAGAGAGAGAGAGAGATAGAGGAGTCTAACATAGAGGGATGGAGGTCGTGCGTAGAGGCTCGACCTGCTGGTGTTGGGTCACCGGAAGCAGGGCGGCGACATGCAGGGGACGTGGCGTGACGGTGGGCGGCTACAGGTGGTGGCTCGCGCGCAATAGCAGTTCGCGCGAGCAGGACCGATTCGGCCAAGAACTTTGGCCAATGTTTTGGTTGATTTCCCGAGGTCGGCTAGCTGCGATTTTCAGAGGGTAGTTTAATCTCAATGTCAGGTACGACGTGTAAACATTTAGTATTTTTTCGTTCAGCGGTTTGTCCAAAAATTTGATTTATAGGTTCGAATTTTTGTTTGGGTTATTTTAGAATTATTCAAATTTAATAACCCATTGCTAATGGGATTTCGTATATATCGTATAGGTCGTCGAGGTGGATATTTCGATATATTCGGAAAAAAAATTGGACGACTTTAGTCAGTGGGCTCCATATTCGGGCGATGACACTATTCACAATGGGTCGTTTCGAGGCTATTTTATGCGTAAATTAAGGTGAAAAAATTATTCTCACTTTCGTATCATTGATGTGGTTTTGGTGTGTAAACCCGTATTTATTTTAAGTTAGATATATATTAAATTGTGAATTTAAAATATCTATAATTGGGTTAGAAGCGAAGCAAGACTTAAAAATTAATTTGAGAAATTAAATAAATTATTTTACTGTGAAATTAAATTAATACATATTTGAAATGAATGAGAATAGGTGGCCTAGTAACCCCTTGAGAATTAAAATGGGTTAGAAAAATTGTACATGAACGTAGAACGTGATATTAGTTCCCCTTTCGATTGTGTATATCAAAATTAAAACATGTTAGGGGATATGTGAATATGAGAGATGTGAAAACTTAGATGTTATGCTAGTTCCCCTTATGACATGTGGATTATTGCTTTAAGTGGATTAAAAAGCATGTTTAAAGGAATGAAATTGTTTCCTTGTGATTTAAATACTTTAATTAAAATAAAAACATGTAAAGAGAAATAAAATTAATATTCTTGTGGTTTATTGCTTTAGTGATGTAAAAGCATGTTAGAGAATATTGTTCATAAATATGATGCGTTACATATTTATGTTGAGACATGGTTTTTATTGAGGTTCTGTATGCATATTGAGTACACCGTATCGTGTGAGTACATGGGTGTTGGTTTATGCGGGTTGTGTAGCCATGTGTGGGTTTGACTAGTGTCGGATAGTCGGATGTTTTCATAAATATGATGTGATACATATTTGTGTTGATTTGTGTAGGATCATCGTAACAATTGGCCAGGGGGTGCTTATTGCTTCTACGTAACTAATCTTCTGAGAAACACAGACGATAGGGGGGGACTTGTCCAAATCCTATGTTCACGACCGTGTCATGTTTGACGATCTTCCTTGTTAAAACTATGAAGTGTCAAAAGCATTTGGGAAGAATCAGTACGATAAATCTACCTTCATTCATGAAAAAAAGTGAAGTGTTAGATAATGATCATGTTGACCCTTAGAGTAAGGTGTGTGGTCGTGTGTGTACCATGGGTGGTGTTGAGTCACATTGCATTTGTGTAGCATTTATGTGATTTCATTTGATATGTATATCATGATATTATTACATATGGATTTTTGGAGTAGGTTTATTATGTGTTATTATTACATGTGGATTTTGGAGCATGTTGATTATAAATATTGTGAAATAAATTCATATTTTATTAAAATGCTCAACTGAAAATGGGTAACGTGAAAATATGCTTACATGCAATAATTATTAAAGTATAATGAAATGTAAATTTTTATACTTACGATTATGTACTTTTATGCCCTTGGGGGGGGGGGGGGGGGGGGGGTAAGTATATTGGCGTAGTCACCTCTATGGATAGTTGAGGTTAGTGATAGACTGTAGAGTCGATTTTCAGTTGATGCCTTAGAGAAGGCAGGTGACGAGATTGTAAACCTAGTTGATTGAGTAGTATCAACAGTGAGTTGAGGCCTTGAGAAGGCGGGTGATAGTCTTGTGGTCCTGGTCGATTGCGTAGTACTGACATTTGATGTTTCTTTCCCACTTAGAGGAATGTATCATTTATCATACTTTTGAGGTTTCGAGTTTGGTTAAGGTTGTGATTGAACCTGTCTGGTTGGGTGGCAATGGTCTCTTGATTCTGTTAGTAATCTAGAGAGTTGGTATCAACTGTGAATGTGAGGTTTGAATGGATCGGAAGAGGTATTGATTGCAACTAGTTAGTTCTGTGGTATCGGCCAATAGTTTTCCCTTTTCATCATATTAAGGGGTCTAAGTGATTTTATTAAGTACTCGAGGTACTGTAGCTTAGCAGTCTTGTTTATAGTACTTAATTCATTGTCCTAAGCATTTATTTTACTGTACTTTGTATATTAGTACATGTCTTTGACTTATTTGTCACTCCTTGAGCCGTCGGTTACGGCGTGGTACCGAACATCTTCCATGTGTTTCCATTTGATTATATGGAGTTGGAAACGGATGGTTGTGTTCCGTGATTCCAACATATTGTTCTTCATTCATTGTCCTCTTGGACATTATAGGAATCCTTGGAGTTGTAGTTGCTCTTATCTGGCTGTCTATCGGAGACGAAGCTTTTCAAGTTTTGAAAACAAACTCATTCGTATTTAAAAGAAAAAACTCGTTTTCGCCTACCCCTGTAGCCAGGACAGGCGAATGACGGAGACCGGGGGCAAGACGGTCATTTTCACTGTGTGAATTTTTTAAAGAAAACCTATTTTATAGAAATTCTCAAGATTCTAAGATTCTGAAACTTCTTTCTCAAGATCTCGACTTGTAGAGTTTTGAAAGGTGTTTTCTTGTTTCACCTTTGCTTCCGATCATTTTTAAGTCTCGGGTTTGACGCTTGTTGTTGTTCAGTGCACACATATAGTGTTGTTTTTCCCTTCTTCTTGGTTGTTGATGTCACCACCTAGGTGATTTTAGTTGTTACACGTGTTAGGGGCATGGATGCCGAATGGATTGATTTCTTTTGTCCGGGTGTTTTCCCTAAGCACTTGTGGTGTTTTTAACCTTGATATTGTTATCTCAATTATCCGTTGGTTTAGCATTGGGACCTCTTTTCCCTTGCCTTGTTCCTTGACCCTTGTGTCGTTGTTCATGAGAGTAATGTCCATGTATTCTCAGTGTTTTGATTTGGTTAGCTTCCCTGATGCATAGTGAGAGTGTTGGTAAATTATTGATCATATTAGAGATAATATTATGAGATTCATATGGTGATATGATTGAGGTGATCCAGTCCTTGAGAGGTAGATTTCCTCTAGGAATGGGATGTTCTTATATATATATATATATATATATATATATATATATATATATATTGTACATATATATATATAAATGATGATCGTGTTAGTACGCAAGAACATGAGTGATTTTCCTCCTGTGTTCTCGGGGAGTGGGTTATGAGTCTTCCTTGGTACTAGTTGTGGATTTTGATTCCTTTTGATATTAGAGGTGAATGTGATTCCCTCTGTTTGGATCTTTTGGTTAGCGTTGTGAGCATTTGATGATTTGTTAGATTGGACCTAGGTGTCGTGTACCTAGTGTACGTTTATGAGAGTAGTGTAGACTACTGGTGTTGGTACTTGGAGTACGAGTCTTAGTCGTACCTTATGGACTTATGTTGTGTACTTAAAAATATATGTATATATATCCCTGATATATACTTATTTACGGTATTATATGAGTACGTGCATTGTGTTTTCGTCGTTGGGATTTGTTGGGCTATGTATCTTGCTGAATGGTTTAACATTATCTAAATAGTCAGAGAATGTGGTAGTTAAGATATCATTTTTCCCACTAAGCTTATTTGCTCACAGGGGTATTTCATTGCCCCCTAGTATTCCCACGCCAGGTTGCAGGAAATGTTACTACTACGGGCACCATGCGGTGCAACGACAGTTTTCTTTTGTTTCCTTGTTACAAGTTTTGGAGTTGCGCAAGGTGATGCGGTTACGGTTGCAACACTACTAGTTTGGGGATGATAGTTATCTTCTGTCAGTTTCTTTACCCATGTTTTGTGAAATTGTCATATATTTCTCTTGGGAGCCAGTCTGTTGGCATATCCCTATTGATGTATCTTTTATTTTCTGTATTTATTATTTCAGGATGTCATTGTATCTATTCGGCACTACCATGTGTTTTTCTGTATTCTTATTCGAGCATTTGTGGCTCTATTGATTATAGAGGCTTGTGTAGGGGTATCGGTGCTTCTTTCCACTGCCTCAGCCCTAGTAGTTTTGTTGAATGTTGGCCTGTGAGCCATTGATATTATCGAATTATTATTGGCAGGTTATTCTGTTGTGGTTGTGTGTCCAGATGTTCCATTTACAAATGGAACTCTACCGGATTTTCGTTAGATTCCGCGGTGTAATTCTACCATTCATTTGAGTATAGAATATACCACTTTATCATTATTCCATACGTTTTCATGGTTAATGATATCTCAGTTGGTCGCTCATTGTAAGGATCACACTCTGGATTCCTCGGATGTCCCGGTTCGGGAGTCATAGGAATTTAGGGGTGTGTCAGTTTGGTATCAGAGCATACTATTGAGTTTCTATCATTCGATTAGGCATGGAGTATATTTTTCCATAATTATTACATGTATTTCCTTGTTATTGTTGATTCTAATGGTCGCTTGACTTACATCACCCCTTGGAAATTCGCTGATTCTCCGGGTTAAAGTTTCAGGAATTTTAGGGGTGTGACATTATTGTTTTTTAAGGGAAATACGATTTATTTGTATTTTTGTTTCGAATTTTTATCTTTTGCACCCTTCTATATACATTTTTTAATTTTTCTCCCCTTTTTACGTGAACACTCAATGCTTACTGAGGCAAGAGGTTCGGTTACTTAGATTGAAAATTTTGAGATAATCACGTCCGCCTTTTTACGCAAATACTCAATACTTGCTGAGATATCGAGATCCGGTTACTCAGCAGACAGACCATTGCTCTAAGGGGTTTTAAAGAGAGATTTTTATATTTCATTCTTTCATTCTTTCAACATTACCCCAACATTCATGAACATGCAAAAGATATTCAAAAGCATCGATCAATCTAGCATAGCTCATGAACCTATATATCACTTCGGGTTAGATGAAAAAGACTAAAAGTTTCATCAAGTATTACAGTCATCAACGAAGTAAAACAAGCACACAAGATTAATGAGTTGTAAAAATAATACTTAAACATGTCAAGTGAATAACTTATATCCTCATGTAAGACTAACAACTTCAATTCCCATAAACATAATAAGAGAAGTAAATATGAGAATATAGTGAAATATAACAATCATTTGTACCATTAACCAAGCTCAACATGCTAATAATTTTTATGGCATTTTTTTTTCATGATGTATGCATGCATGAATAATCCTAATAGTAGCAAAATATGATGCATGCATAATGATAAACAATAAAATAAACAATGCATAAATAAAAAATGTATGATAATGTATCAATTCTAGGAAAAAAAATAATCAAGATATTCCTAGATTGATACATATGAAGACATCTATTCTAAAGAGAACATACCACTAGATTTTCTAAGACTCGCATGTTTTTGAAAATCTAATGGTTTTGTAGAGATGTCTGTCAACTAAGAATCTGTGGATATAAACTCTAGATCTTTCTCAGAACAAAGTTTAGGAAAAATGCAATAACGAATATTAAATGTAAGTACACCTTCCATAACATAATTTCCAAAATAATCAATAATCTAACAATTAACGGAAGTTAAATTGACATTATGGTTATTATCGCATATTTAGCTAATACTAAGCAAATTAGCCTTTAGGCCCTTAACATAATAAACATCTTCTAATCTAGGTAGACCAGAAGCAACAATGGTGCCCTTTCCTAAAACTTTAGATTTTTTTCCATTACCAAAAGTGGCAGTTCCAATATTACTGCTCTTTAAATAACCAAATAATGACCTATTTTCAGTCATATGCCTAGAGCATCCACTATCAAAACACCATGAACTAGAATCCCATGCTCTAAGGGCAGTATTGGCAGCAAAACAATGTAGTTCACCTTTCTTAATCCAGCCCTGTCTAATTTTTCGGTGTTCTACTTGTCAGATTAGACAAATTCTTTACCTCTTCACGTAACACCCAAATTTGATCATGAACATTGGGTCTTGTTTGAGTTCTCTATTTCCTTTTTTATTTCAAAGTATTTCTTTTTAACTTTGAATAATAGAGTCGAATGTGACCTTTCACTCCACAGTGATGACATATAGGAACGGATCTTTGAAAAGCATTATTAGAACTCTTATGATACTTAGAGATAAAGGAAAGTTTACTCTCAACAAGTTTTCTAACATAAGATTGAACATTAAAATTCTTCTTAACAGGAGGAATGTTTCTTATATTAGAATTACCTTAAGAGGAACTAGATGCTACTTGAGAAGCTTTAACAAATGTAGTTTTAGGAATGACATATGAATTACTCGTTGTTCTTACGAATCCTAATCCTTTAGTGTTTCCCATAGATTTTCATATACTCAACATGTATATGATCAAACTTAAGAGTTTCACTAGACCATAGTTGAGTTACTATCCTTCAATTCCTTTTCCAAAACCTCAATTCTCATAAATTTCTCATTTATATCATATCTTAGAGTTGTTAATTCCTTATTGAGACCATCTACATTATTCAAAGCTCGCTTCCTTTCTTTTTCAGACTTAATCAATTCTTTAGACAATTGATCTCTTTGTGTCTGAAGCTGATTTAGCTCAAGGGTAGTGTTGGTTAATTCTTCTCTTAATGACTCTTTTTCCTTGCCACACACTTTTAAATTTAGCAATAGATTTTGAGAAAACTTCGCTAAGATGTGTATACTTGTCATAAAGTTTACTACACTTAGCTTCAAGAGTGGCATCTCGATCATCATCATCCTCATAATTTTCATCCTCAGAAGTTGCACTTATTATTGTACTATTATTAGTTCCTTCATAAGTATCATGGAGAATATCTCAAGCTTCTTTGGCAATAGTGCACGAGGAAATTCTCCTTAAATTACTATCAGTCACAACATTTAATATTGCAGACAAATCTTTCGAATTCCAATTAGCACTGTCAAATTTAGCAGAAAACCACTCACTTGAATATTTTTCTCTTAATTCTTTTGTAGTCTCATCTACAACAGTGAGAGGTGACTATCCTACTTCTACGGCAAACCAAACGTTCATATCTATTGATTTCAAGAACGTTCTCATTATAGTTTTCCAATACATGACGTTTGACCCATTAAATAAAGGGGAACTAGTGATGGAACCTCCTTCACGAAATAAGTCCATATTCTAAGTTCAAGATCTAACCATAGGTCGTTAACCTAAATCAGGGCAAACCTTGCTCTTATACCAATTGAAATTACCTATAAGACGGTGAACTAAGCCTAGAGGGGGGTGAATAGGTTTTTTATGAATTAGTTGACAAATTAAGATTTTAATTGCGGAAAAGTCAATTTTAATTCAATTCGTTTAAAGCAATAATCCCCGCAATAAATAATATAGGTGCAGAAAATAAAGCAATAAATGACACCAATATTTTTACGTGGAAAACCATTAGCAAGACTTCAAGTAAAAAATCACGGATACCCTCTGGTATCGATGCACTATGAATCAAGAAGTACAAGACTCTATAAAGTTTTAGACTTACAAAACTCCTGATCTGCCTTTCTCCACTTGACGTCTAACAGTCTTGAATCACTCTCGCTCCGATCTCTGTACTCTGACGACTCCACTTCAAAACGGATCAAAGAACTACGAAGCCTTCTGCTTCAATCTCCGTACTCAAACGGCTCCACTTCTCAACAGATTAATACAACCGAGTTGCACAAGGTGGTGTGATGATTTTTTAGCAACAAATCATCCAATTGTGCATAAAGATATCATGTGTAGAAGCACAATTGGAGAAACTCAAAACCAAGAGAGAACTCGAATATATTTGATCACTCAATATTTTTCTCTATATATATATCTCTGTAAAAGTATTATGAATCTGTAGAAGTATTGCAGAGATCTCCAAAAGTCACAAAACCACACCTTTCTCTTAGGTTTAACTTATATATATAGAGAAGAGTCTTCAATTAATGATAAGAATTATTTTTCAATCAGGATTTGTATTCCCACCATTAAGTCTTCCAAATATAGACTAATATATCAATAATAGTCCAATATATCAATAATAGATTCAAATCATGTCCCAAAGTGGTTAGGAATCAATTATTTAGCAAGACAAACCTTCCAAATAAGTTCACACAAGTCTCTGGCCATTTTTCTTCAAATGCCCAAGTTCGCACACTTGCGCACTTACCGAGTACTCGGTAACACTTCCACTGAGTACTCAGTTGAACAAAATACAAATTTCTCTGAAATCTTTGCTTCTTTGCACTGCTGCTTCCAGCCGTTATTCCAATTGATATCATTTGTATCTTTACCACTTTATACTTGATTTACACATAAATTTTTTACCATATAACACTTAACAATTCGATTTAAAAACACACAACTCTGAACATGGTTTTTTATCAGAATAATGTCATTACTTAAATAAATGTTCTTACACTTTCACTCTTCTTAATTCCTTATATTACAATATATCCAACAACAATGGTGCAATGGTATAACATCCCCCCAATATATCCAATGAAATTTTATCTTTTACTTAAGGATTTACTTCAAGAAACCCCCTTATGCTATTCAATTTAATCAACTAACCTTCATTGTGTCCACTTTGCTCTCTATATTATCCAATTTCATCACTATACCCCCTCCTCCTCACATTTAGATTCAAAATGTCTAAATTACCCTCCCTTAATAGTATAAAGGAGTTTAGTGAAATCAACCCTTAAATATAATTTTTCAAAAATAAATTATATTTTTCGTTAAAACTATAAATTTCAAAATATATATATATTTCGGAAAATATGATTTTTTCCAAAAAATAATTTTTTTGCAAAAAATATATATTATGTTCCAAAATATGATTTTTTAAAAATTTGTGTTTTGTGAAAAATATATATTATGATCCAAAATATGATTTGTTTTTCCCGAAAAATATATATTATGTTCCAAAATATAATTTTTTTTGGAAAAATAATTTTTTTGCGAAAAATATATATTATGTTCCAAAATATGATTCTTTTTCCGAAAAAAAATTTTTTTTGAAAAATATACATTATGTTCCAAAAAATGAATTTTTTTCTGAAAAATATATTTTTTGCAAAAAAGTATTTATTATGTTCCAAAATATGAATTTTTTTCCGAAAAATATTTTTTTTGCGAAAAATATATATTATGTTCCAAAATATGATATTTTCCAAAAAATAATTTTTTTGCGAAAAATATATACTATTATGTTCCAAAATATAATCTTTTCTGAAAAATAATTTTTTTGCGAAAAATATATACTATTATGTTCCAAAATATGATTTGTTTTCCGAAAAATAAGTTTTTTGAGAAAAATATATACTATTATGTTCCAAAATATTATTATTTTTACGAAAAATAATTTTTTTGCAAAAAATATATATTATTTTTTCCAAAATAATTCATATTTTGGAAAATAATTTACTCCCTCCAAAAAATAATGTTTTTTGCGAAAAATATATATATATATTTTTTGAATTTATAATTTTTGCGAAAAATATAATTGATTTTCGAAAAATAATTTTTTTAAATGGTTGATTTCACTAAACCCCCCTTATACTATTGAGGGTAGTTTAAGCATTTTGACTAAAAATATGAGGTGAAGGGGTATAATGTTAAAATTGAATAGTATATGGGGCAAAGTAAACATAGTGGGGGTTAGTTGATTAAACTGGATAGTACGGGGGTTTCTTAAAACTAACCATTTACTTAAATATATTCTCTACATTAGAAACATTGACAAAATAAAATAATACAACCAAAACTCCATAGCCATATGCTCATATCAGCTAAGGAAAAATAAGAAATGTTTAGTTTTGTTGTCATGTGCTTTCTCCAAAGTTACAACATTTGTCCGTTGGAGTGCAACCTTCACTCTTTACCAAAAATACTTAGATCAAGGATTTCTTTTTACGAGAGAGAGATTCATGCAATAAAAAATGTACCTATTTCTTTTTACAAGAGAGAGATTCATATATTCTTATTTATTCTTAGAGAAGTATACACGGGATGATTTTATTTGTATTATTTATTTACTCTATGTCTTTTGAAATACTCAAGTTTTACACTTCAATTAATGCATGTGAATTAAAAAAAAAATTTAAATATGTATGGAAAAATTCCAAGCCCTTTAACTTTTAGAATAGTATATAGATATGTATTGAAGTACAACAATAACATAACTGAAAGCCATTACTTGGACACTCTCAACCATTGTGAACTTAAATTCCCGTAACCTTCACACTCCTGTCACTTTGAAAAAAATATAAAAAAAAAGTAAAACCAAATATGGCCTTAGACTTCAAACTGGGTGGGCATGTTTTTTCTTGTTTGTGTCTGTTATTTGAAAAAAAAAACATTTGCTTGCTACTCTTCCAGACTTGATCTTCCCGGGTGGGAGATTCTTTGAGTGGTTAAAGTTGGTGTGGAGAATTTTGATAGTGAGGGGAAGCATTGAAAGAAGAAGTATGAGTTGTGTTTTGGGGAAAGAAAGGTGTTATGATTGGTGGCTCTTTTTCTTGGAAGGAAAAATATATAATTCCTTATTTGACTAGGAGATTACCATCTTAAAGACTCCTTATTAGGATTGGATTTGTATACCAATCAGAATTGACTTGTTCATCACTCCGCCTCTCCTATAGATACATGTCTGACTATTGTATTATGTGTGCAGAAAAGAGAGACAATAGAGAAGAGAGAAAAATAATAGTATTTTTCTTGGTTTGAGTGAAGCATCAGGTGAGCGATACACGTGTGAGTGAATCACGATGTGAATTATTCATAATTGTAATCCTCTCAATTGATATTGAATATTGTTGCGCTCCGTAGATATAGGCTGATTTGGCTGAACCACGTATAAATCTCTATGTCTTTGTGTGTGTGTGATTTTGTTTGTAATTGTGTGTGTGTTTTCGAACAGGAGGGTGTGAAATCCCTAACAAGTGGTATCAAAGCCAAATGTTGAAGCATAAAACGCGCAAGTAGTTTTGGGTCTGAAAATTCAAGTTGCATAAGATCATGTTTTGAGCACACTATAGTGTTCGGTTCGTTGAGACGAAGCCAACGGTAAAAACCGCATCGAAAACGAAGGTCGGGAGAAGTCGAAAGAGCCAAAAGAAATCACGTCGCCTTGCTGCTGCTGGTCGTTCCGACGACTGGAATTGGCTTGAAGACGCTGACGTCAGCGCCATGTCTGCAGGTGATGTTAACAATTTTGTCTTTCTCCGCCCCCTCCAGTGACACCATCTGTTTTGTCTCTGTAGTGACGTGAGTGTGACGTCATCTATTTTGGCAGCATCCCTATTCTGTCTTTTTTTACCAACGAGTCAACTTAGTTCATATTATTTTTTGGGGCTGAGTCGAGCAGTTTTTTACCCATTTTTGACCGGGTCAAAACCATTTTTAATATTTTGGATCATTCCGGATACAATTGGGCAATCAGTTTTGCGTAATTTGACTTCGAACACCTCCAAGGAGCGAAATGGTAGCAATGGTAGAAGAGAAGACAACCATGATCGACAAGTTTTACAGTACAAACTTTGTCTTTTGTAAGATGCAAGTAGAGGATTTATTATTCCAAAAACAATTTGTATTTATCATTAGGGGATCAGAAGCCAGAATAGACAGAAGATGAGTGAAAAATCCTTGATCGAAAGGCTCTCGGGACGATCAGATGGACATTATCAAAATATGTTGCCTTTAATATAAAGAATGAGAAGACAACAAGATCTCTCATGGAATCCCTTTCTAATATGTACGGACAACCGTCTACAGTAAACAATGTACATCTCGTCAAAAGATTAGTTAATCTAAAGATGCTCGAGAATGGAAAAATCAGTGAGCATCTAAATATTGTCGATGAGATCATTGGGCACTTGGAATTAGTTGATATTCCAGTTTTAGACGAGATGAGATCAGTTCTGGTTCAAGCCAATTGCCAAAAAGTTAAAGTGGCACAATTACTGCAATTAGAGCACTTAAATGAGAGTAAAAATGGATTATGATTCAGTGATGAGTATGATATTCACAGAAGAGATCAGAAGACAAACAACAGATGCTTCTAACAGTGGTTCAACATTGAATGTTGAAAGTAGAGGCATAAGTTCGACCAGGAAAAAAGGTGGAAGTTATGGACATGGTCGTTCCAAGTCGAGATATGGAAGATCATAGTCTCGAAATCCCAAAAATTCTAAAGAGATTGAATATTGGAATTGTTGTACAACTGGTTATTTAAAAAACTAGTGCAGATCTCTGAAGAATGAAGCGAAGAACAAGACTGAAACAAATATTGTCTCAAAAGAAGCAGATGATGCGTTGATATTCTCTTTGGAGAGCAAGGTGGAGTTTTGGATCTTGAACTCTGGAGCATCATTCTATGGCACCTCAAGTTGAGAGCTCTTTGAGAGCTATGTACCTGGTAACCTGGGAAAGGTTTATCTAGGCAACGATCAGCCCTACAGTGTCGTAGGAAAAGTGAAATACATATCATATTAAGTGGATCGATATGGAAGCTAAAGGATGTGAGACACATTCCAGACTTAAGGAAGAACTTGATCTCAGTAGGTAAGTTGGCGAGTGATGGTTATGTGACCACCTTCAAAAATGATGAGTGGAAGGTTTCCATAGGAGCTATGACTATAGCACGAGGAAAGAAATCTGGTACGCTCTACACAACCACCAATGCTAGCACATTGATAGCAGTTACAAAAAGCAAAGAGGATCACAACCTGTGGCACCAGAGGCTAGGTCAGATGAGTGAAAAGGGGCTCAAGGTTATGCTCTCGAAGAGAAATCTATCAGGCTTGAAATCGATTGATATCGACTTCTGTGAGAATTACATATTCGGTAAGCAGAAGATGGTGAGTTTTAAGAGGAATAACAGAACTCTCATAATAGAGAAGCCTGAGCTAGTTCACACTGATGTCTGGGGGCCAACAAATATCTCATCTCTTAGCAGAAAGTCCTATTTTGTGACTTTCATTGATGACCATTCCAGAAAGTTATGGGTTTACTTCTTGAAACATAAATTTGAGGTGTACGAGGTGTTCAAGAAATGGAAAGCCATGGTGGAAAATGAGACAGGTTTGAAGATAAAGAGATTAAGATCTGACAATGGTGGAGACTAAGAAGACACCGGTTTTAAAAACATTTACTATAAGAATGGTATCAGATTAGAAAAGATTGTTCCACATATATCACGATAGAATGGCATAGTAGAACGTATGAACCGGACTTTGACTAAAAGAGCCAAAAGCTTGCGCATTCAAGCAGGGTTGCCGAAATAGTTCTAGGAAAAAGTATTCAATACTGCAGCATATCTAATCAATCGAGGTCCATTAGTACCATTGGAGCATAGAATACCAGAAGAGGTATGGAGCGGTAAAGAGGTAACACTTTCATATTTTAGAGTTTTCGATTGTGTTGCATCTGTGCATATCAGTTATCACGTTAGGGGAAAGCTTTATCCCAAATCACATAAAGGCATTTTTATTGGATTCGGTTGTGATGATTTTGGTTACCGCATCTGGGATGAACAAAAAATAGGGTGATATGAAGTAGGGATGTAGTATTCAATGAAAATGTAATGTACAAGGATAGACACACAACAACCTCAAATAATTTAGCACAGAATGATCCTGTGTATGTTGAGTTAGATGATGTTCAAGGCAATAGTGTCACACAACGGACATTTGAGAGTCCCTAGTCCGAAGAACATAGTGCAAAGAGTAATACTCAACAAGATGATACACCGCATTCTCCAATTCCTATTCATGTACATAGGAGGTCTACACGGCCGCATGTGGCGAACAGAAGATACATAAATTATTTATTGCTCACAGATAGAGGTGAACCATAATGCTATAACGAGGCAAGTCATGTTGCAGATGCGAGCAAGTGGGAGCTTGCGATGGAAGATGAGATAAAGTCCCTTATCTCCAACAAAACATGGAAGTTAACCGAGCTGCCGGTAGGAAATAAATCTCTCTATAATAAATGGGTGTACAGGGTCAAAGAGGAACATGGCGGTTCTAAGAGATACAAGACGAGACTTGTAGCTAAAGGCTTTTAGCAGAATGAAGGAATCAACTACACCGACATATTTTTCCCGGTTGTAAAATTGAATACCATTTGTTCAGTTCTTTGCATTGTTATAGCAAATAGTTTGCACCTAGAGCTGTTAGATGTCAAAACTATTTTCCTCTATGGTGACCTAGATGAGGAGATCTATATGCATCCGCCGGAAGGTTTCTCAGTTAGAGGGAAAAAGAAACTGATGTGCAAGTTGGAAAAAAGCTTGTATGATTTAAAACAAGCTCCAAGACAGTGTTATAAGAAATTCGATGGGTTTATGTAGAGACATGGTTAGAATAAATGCAACGCTGACCATTGTTTCTACTTAAAGAGGATTGACACGAGTTACATCATCCTCCTACTTTATGTTGATGACATGTTAGTAGTTAGGTCTAATTTTGATGAAATTAGTTAGTTGAAGAAGCAGTTGGCAAATGAGTTCGAGATGAAGGACTTAGGTGCAGTGGAGCAGATTCTTGGTATGAGAATCAACATGGATAAACAGAAAAGTATTTTACTGTTGTCTCAAGCTGACTACATTGAACGGATTCTGAAGCGGTTCAATATGGTTAATGCTAATCCAATTAGCACACCTTTTGTTGGTCACTTTTGACTATCCAAAGACCAGTCTCCCAAGACAGAAGAAGAAAAGAACATCATGACCAATGTTTCATATGTTTCAGCTATTGGAAGCTTGATGTATGCAATGGTTTGTATGAGACCAGATATTGCATATGTTGTAGGAGCTATCACCATGTTCATATCTAACTCATTGGGAAGCGGTGAAGTGGATATTGAGATATCTACAAGGTACCATAGACATATGCCTTTATTTTAGAAAAGGCGAAGTGAAGCTTCATGACTATGTAGATTCAGATTTTGCTGGTGAGATAGTCCATAGTAGAAGTACTACTGGCTACATCTTTAAAGTAGGTACTACAACAGTCAGTTGGGTTTCGTAGATATAGAGAATTATAGCGTTATCTACTATAGAGGGTGAGTATGTAGTTGTAACAGAGGCTAGTAAAGAATTGATTAGGCTACAGGGATTGTTGGTAAAATTGGGATTCAAGTAGGAGAAGAATGTTTTGCACAGTGATAGTGAGAGTGCGAAACATCTGGCAAAGAATTTAGCATTTCATTCGAGTTGGCACTTGAGAAGATCCAGGGCAACAAGAATTCAGCCGACATGTTGGCCAAAGTAGTGACAATAGAGAAAATGAAGTTGTGCTCAACTTTAGTGGGTCTTCAAGCTTAAAGACAGGAATGGGCGCATCTTAATTCACTCGTCCTTGATGGAGTTGATTTATTGATGAAAAGTTTGTCGAGTGGGAGATTATTATGATTGGTGGCTCCTTTTCTTGGAAGGAAAGATACGTAATTCCTTATTTGACCAGGAGATTACCTTCTTGAAGACTCCTTATTGGGATTGGTTTTGTATACGAATCCAGATTGACTTGCTCACCACTCCGCCTCTCCTATATATACAGGTCTGGCATATTATATTGTGTGTGCAGAAAATAGAGAGAACAGAGAAGAGAGAAAAATACAAAATAGTGTTTTTCTTGGTGTGAGTGAAACACCGGGTTAGCAATACACGTATGAGTGAAACACGATGTGAGTTATTCATTATTGTAATCCTCTTAATTGATAGTGAATATTGGTGCACTCTGTGGACGTAGGCTGATTTGGCCGAACCACATATAAATCTCTGTGACTTTGTGTGTTTGTAATTTTTTTTGTTTTGTTTTGAAAGGTAAAGATGATGTTTATTAGCAAAAAGAAAGGCTAAAATCCATTCGAGAAACTAAGGGGCATACCCCTGAAAACCAATAACACTGTGTTTGTGTGATTTTGCTTTCAATTGTGTGTGTGTTTTCGAACAGGAGGGTGTGGAAACCCTAACAAAAGGGATAGGTAAAAGCATGTTAACTTGGCAAACGGACAAGTGCAATTGTAAAGAGTGTACAAAAGATAGATTTTGTAATAAGTTTGCCCATGATTTGTATCTTTGTGTGTGTCTGTGAAAGAGAGAGAGATGTGTTAGGCATTTTAGAGCTAAAGCATAGTTCGCAAACTCAGCCAGTTCGTAACGGAACCGGCTAACGAGACTGGCCGATTGGAAACGGGATAGCCGGTATATCGGCAAGGGATCTGATTCACACTTGAACCGGTGGGTTCTCAGCCGACCGACCGATATACAGGAAACTCGAGTGGTATTTCTGCATACCGGTTTAACCGAACCGGTCCACTAGTTTAAAAAAAACATTGGAAGCCATTGAGGGAGATTTGATGTCTGGTGGAAACTTACTGGGTTAGATGTCTGGTGAAAGAAGGAAGAATATGAGCTATTGAGGTTTGGAATCCTTGTTTTTGTTGCTAAATGAATTGATCTGAAGGAAGTTGCCGTCGCAATATGGACCCTTGTATCTTGAGTTAGCTTTCATTATGATTGAAGGGTTTGAAAGAGTAAAGTCATCTTAGGAGTAGTTAGATTAGGGCTGGATAATTTAATGTACTTGATATGATTTTCCCTTTTTACCCTTTTTGGATATGTAATTTTATTTTCTTTTTTCTCCTCTTTTGGGGTTTCTGAAACCCTTTTTCTTTGTATCTTGCTTTTAGTTTTTATATATTCATTTATTCACCGGAAAAAAGGAGAAAGAATATGTTAAATGCTATTGATATTTTGTTCCTTTTTGTTCAAACCCTTTCATCAATATAAAAATTTCAATCTTTTTTAATATCTTTATATTCTTTTTTTCTTATGTGACCATATATATATATATATATATATATAACAAAGCTTGTGCTTGAGCAGGAATTCTTACCATAGTCAATGTGATGTTAGGAATTAACTCTCTTTTTGCTTAAGAATTAATACCTCCCAATATCACACACAAGAAAATCAACAACTTCTTTTATTAAACAATAAAAATACTTAACAAGAAAATATCACTCACAAATCTATCACTTTTACTTTCTCTCTCTACTTCTCTAATCTCACAATGTTTCTCTCACTACCCATGATCCCAATACACCCACACTCTACCCAAGCATATACCAACTCACATCTTTCTATTCTCAAATTAAAAGAACCAAGAAAGGAATTTAACTAGAGTCAAAATACAATGCTTGAAGTGTTTTTGACTGGGATACATAAAAACAAAGGCTAGCTTGAGCTCCTTATATAGGCTCTTGAACTCATCACCCTTTACCTCCTAATCGATGTGGGACAATTTCTCATTTTTTATTTTTGTCAAAGCCTAACATTTTCTACTCCAAACTTCTTTTCTCTAATTCTCTTCATCAATACTATCACGAGTAATCATAACACCACTTAAATTTCGCTACATCCTAACAATCACCACCTTGGCGAAATTTCTCCACCTTGACTTAATATTTTAAAACAGATTTATACACCATCTTCGGAATTGCTCCACCTAATAGTGTATTTCCTAACAACTCATACAAATTACCAACCTTCTTTCCAATGATCATGATACGTGGTCCTCTTCCTACTTTCAATAGTCCATAACTTGCTTTAAACCAACAATCTTTTGACACCAATGCACCCAAAGAAATCACGTTCCTTCTAACACTTGGAACATGATACACATTTGTCAAAGTTCTTACCAATCCATTTGTTGTCTTGATATTAATTGTTCTGATTCCTACGACTACACAAGAAGAATTATTCCCCATAAAAATTTTACCAACACATGGTTTGTAGGAGGTAAACCATTCTTTATGAGGACACACGTGATAGGAACTGGCAGAATCAAGAATCCATTTATTTGTTTCATCCTTTTTGTCAGTGATTGATAGAACTTCAAGCACATCATCATCTTCTTCTCTTTTATCGACAATTGCAGCGGTGTTGTACCCACTTTCTTTTCTTTTTGGACACTCCCGTATGTAATGTCCCTTTTCTTCGCAATAGTGGCATGTTCGTTCCATAATTAGCTTCTTGTTCCATGAAGCTCCAACTTACCATCTATCATATCCTCATTATCTTCTTTTAAATCTTTTTCTATTCTCAACAACAAGACCATGATCATCTCGGATACTTCCTTCATCTTCTCTATTTATTTTCTCCTTAGAAAATAAAACACTCTTCACTTGCTCCAACGTCATAGATGCTTATGAGTTGAGCGAACTGATGTCAATAAAATAACTATTTTATCATCATCACTAACTTGTACACCAAGATTAAATAAATCACAGATAATTTTATTGAACTCACCAAAATGAGTATGCAAATCCATACCTTCTTTCCTATGAAAGGAATACAGCTCTTGTTTTAAGATTAACCGATTCGTAATATTTTTTCCCACATAGAGATCTTCTAATTTCCTCCATAAATCTGTTACAGATTTTTCACCGACTACATCGTATACAACATCATCTGTCAGAGTAAACCGAATGGTACTCATTGCCTTCAAATTGATTCTGCTCCACTTTATCGCATTCATATCTGCAGGCTTTTCGTTCAGCGCATCTTCTAAACCTTTGAACTAACAAGTCTCGCATCCGAATTTGCTAGAAACTGAAGTTCTTTCTTTCATCAAATTTATCCACCACAAATTTGACATCAGAAGTTGTTGCCACAGCTCTGATACCACTTGTTAGGAATTAATTCTCTTTTTGCTTAATAATTAATCCCGCCCAAGATCAAACACACAAGAAAAATCAACAACTTCTTTTATTAAACAATAAAAATACTCAACAAAAAATATCACTCACAAATCTATCACTTTTACTTTCTCTCTCTACTTCTCTAATCTCACAACTTTTATCTCACTACTCACGATCCCAATACACCCACACTCTACGCAAGCATATTCCAACTCACACCTTTCTATTCTCAAATTAAGAAAACCAATAAAGGAATTTAACTAGAGTCAAAATACAACGCTTGAAGTGTTTTTGACTAGGATACATAGAAACAAATGATTGAGTTCCTTGTATAGGCTTTTAAACTCATCACCCTTTACTTTCTAAGCGATGTGGGACAATTTCTCCTCTCTTATTTTTGCCAAAGCCTAACAATTTCTGCTCCAAACTTTTTTTCTCTAATTCTCTTCATCAATACTATCACCACCAATCATAACACCACTTAAATTTCGCCACATCCTAACATGTGAAGCATAGAGAAATATAGATTCTTCCAAATTTGGCATTTGTACATATGGGTGATGAATCATATACTTATTCTAATTATTTTTAATTAATTTGGAAGTAAAATATATCTTTTATGATTTGAATATTTATTTATTTAAAATTAATATTATGGAATAGTCTCATAAGAAGATCGACGACACATTTAAATTCATTAATAAATCATTTCTTGTACAAAATGTCTTTAAAAAATAAATAAAATTCACTTAAAATTATCAAAAAAATCATAAAACTTTAGTTATGTTGTCAAAAGTAACAAATCACTACATTTTGGTCACCATGTGCAAGTTTTTCAAAAATTCACGATTGCGATAACTGAAACCGTTATGTAACCCCGATGCTAACTCGATTCTATTACACCGATACCTCAACCGATACATCAATCGAAACCGTTTTTGTGAACCATGAGTTAAAGAGAAATGTTTATATATGGGTGTAGATTTAGTTGTAGGAGGGTTGGTGTCAAATGGTTTTAGGATAGCCCATGGGCATTATGTGAAAATCAAGGTAGGAGAATATGGTATTCTTTTTTCTCATGTAAAATTAGGTGCTTGGTAGGTGCAATACCACTAGCTCTAGTATTTTTATTTGGCTTTGTAATTTGAGTTGAAACGATTCAACTTGTCTTCTATCTTTTATTTTTTTCTCTGAACTTCTTTGGAAACTATCATTGGTGTCCTCGATTGCACCTCTCATTTTCCACCTATTGCTAATACAAATTCTACCCGTAGTAGAAGGCCAATATATGAAATTTTAGCTATTTATGTATCATAAATTTTTATTTGGTTTGTAAACTTACCACAAACCCTAATTTATGGGTTGGACTATTGTAGTCTTTCTTTCTTTTAAGAATTTGGATAAGCATAAGCTCAAGGGCGATGTGCTGTAGACGAGTCCCAATAGCAAACCGTTGTTTCACGTTCTTTGGTTGGAAATTAATGAGTTTCTTTGTGTTGACTCGATTGCAATTACCATCAAAACCTTAATTTTTGTTATTATTAAGTCTTCTTTTCAAATTTGCTTGTATTTTAAGATAGGTAAGACTAGGGGGTTGACAAAACAAAGGAATTGGCTTAATGCCCCCACAACTCTTATGTTATGTTTGGTACGCATGAATGGAATGAAATGCAAGTGATAATTGAATAAGAATGAGAATGAAATGAAATAATCATTCACATTCTATTGTTTAATTGTAAATATGAAGCATTTTAGGAATGGAATTAACTTAAAAGAACATTTCTTAAAAATGTCCCTCTTAGTAATAAATATATAATTTTAATTAAATAATATTATTTCGTAATTTTTTTACCAAAAAATGGTGAAAGGTAACGAAAATAGTAGTGACGTACAGCGGAGGTGGTGGTGGCGGTGGTAAAAGTTGATGGCATGGTGGTGAAGGTGGGTTGCTTATTTGAAACGTGAAAGAGTTGTTTTAGTAATTTTATGATTTACAAGCATTCATTAAGGACTGGAATGACCATTCCATAAGTTTACTAATATAATGAAAATTCATTCATTGGAATGAAATTTCATTCTCAAGGAATTGTCATTCTTATTCAATGTATCATACCAAATCAAAAAATGGATGGAATGGGCATTCCATTCCACCATACCAAACATGACATTAGTTCAGATAATACCTTCCAATTTTATTGTTTTATGAAAATGGGGTAGAGTGGAGAAGTGAATATAGATAAGATCCTTTTTACATGATGTTTGGGGGACAAATATATCTTCATAATCATTTCCGGGTATTATAGTCATCTCACAATGAAAAATTAATACTCAGCTTTTATTGGTTTTGACAGTGTTCAAAATTACTCGGATGGGTGTTTATGTTATCAAAGAATGAATTGTAAGGAAGCACAGCAAAATATCTAAAGTAGAGGGGTACCGGTGGTACTACTAATTTAAGTAAAATAATGTGAAAATTGTGTATGAAGATAGGGTTTCATCTTAAAGGTGTGCCTATGGTCCTAGTTAGTAAAGTGCCCTAGGGTTGACGGAGGAGGCTAGTGTTCGAGTTGCGCAGCCCATTAACTTAACTCCAATCCCGAGATTAGAAATTTAGAAAATTAAATTTGATAAAA
Source organism: Cornus suecica (assembly GCA_963922005.1). Classification (NCBI taxonomy): domain Eukaryota; kingdom Viridiplantae; phylum Streptophyta; class Magnoliopsida; order Cornales; family Cornaceae; genus Cornus; species Cornus suecica. The sequence continues at coordinate 50,910,267 of OY998240.1, read as the reverse complement.
AATTAAAACAATATTTTAAAAACAAAAAAAAGGGGGAAAAGAGAGAAGACAGAGACTTTTTGGTGGACTTTTCTATCCAAGGCTAAAGTGAAATGCACAAGTTAAACGTAAAAAGAAATGTTAGAAACAATATTAGAAAAATGAAACCCTTGTGAAAAATATTCATATCATGCTACGAGCTAAAAATGTATTTTTGTATTAAGGTATTCACCCCTTCCCTCTCAAAACTTAAGCAGCCTTCACTAATTGACAATCTAAAGTCATTTCAATAAAATAATAAGATGACTTCAGAATTCCCCAAACTTTTTATTGATGTCGAGTCTCTTTTGTTTATTTTCATAGAAGAACGCATAATGAATTTTTTATTCTTCCCATTAAGTGATATGAAAGACATTATTTCTTACATATTTTTGGGGGCAAGTTGTACCAAAAATACAAGGAAAAAACACAACTCCATTATACATGTATTCTTAATTATAGTAATAAGTTTTTGGCAAACAACTTGTACTACAAAGCTTTTTCCAAAATATTAAAGTAAGCTTACAGAAATCTTTGCAGATCATTTGATTTCATATGCATTTAAATACAACAAAAACATAACTTAAAGCCATCACTTGGATACTCTCAACAGTTGTGGACTTAAATTCCTTCAAGCTTCACAGTCCTGGCGCTTTGAGACAAAAGTAAAAAATGGCATTAGACTTGACGCTGGTAGGTATGCTTCTTCTTTGCTTGTGTGCGTTACTTAAAAACCACATTTGCTTGTTGCTCATTCATAGTTGATCTTCTCTGTGCCAGATACGATGGTGTGCTTGAGCGCGGTCCCGAACTTATGAATCCAGATTGTTGAAACTGAGAATCAGTTGAGTTGTCCTGCAAAGTATGTAAGTCAGAGAAATTTTCAACATTCAATATCTTCTCAATTCATTTATTTATTTTTTTTAAAAAAAAAAAAAAGAAAAAAAATACTTAGGGCCTGCTTGGTATCAATCTCTGTAAAATGTTCTGGAGAACTTCAAAAATAGTTCTGAGAACGAGAAAAGAAAGTTATAGATATTTTTATAACTGAGTTTTTGAGAACAATTTTCAGAAAATAGAAAACTGTTATCAGAAATGCATACAAACCAGAGCCTTAAATTCCTCAACTAGTTCACTCACTTGAGCAAATGAGGAAAGTGGTGTCTGATGTGGTGAATTTCCTGGGCTGGCGGTCAACATCAGGATATTGGGCATGCATTGGTCTGCCATTGCTCTCAACCGGTTAAGCTCCGGTAGTATTTCGGTGCGGAGATCAGGTCTATCTTTCTTCCTCAACTCTGCACACTGGAGAGCCAATTTAGCCAAACTCATGGCTTCCTCCACTGGCCAGTCATGTACATTGGGGTCGAGGAACTCGGCAAAAGTGCCCCTCTCGATAGACCTTTCGACGTGATGAGTCAAGCCCATTGGGGGTTTAGCAGTCAGAATTTGGAGAAGCATGATCCCAAGTGAGTAAACATCCGACTTTGTTCCCAACATGCCAGTCTGCTGATACTCAGGGTCTATGTAACAGAATGTTCCTGCTGTCGCTGTCATGCGGTACTGAGTCACGCTGTCTGCGACCGATGGAGGGACCAGCCTTGCTAAACCAACGTCGCTAATCTTGCTGACAAAGTTGCGGTCCAGCAAAATGTTGCCCGGCTTGAGATCACGGTGGACTAGTGGTTCGGGCTTGGTCTGGTGGAGGAAAAGGAGGCCAGTGCCGATTTCTGCAGCAATGCGGAATCTTACTTGCCACGGGAGGACGTGTCTTTTGTTTCGGGGAAAGAGACGGTCTTCTAAGCTGCCATTCGCCATGTATTCGTAGACTAGGCAACCGTACTCGGGGCAAGCTCCAAGAAGAAGGACCATGTTGGGATGTCTTATGCAACTCAAAACTTCAACCTGCATCAAAGGCAGTAAATATTAAACCAAAATCGCCCGCCATATTGAACATAGATATTTAATACAGCTCTCTAATAAATTAGCATATTTTGTTCCAAGGATGTGGGAACTTTTATCGTTGAACATTCGATGTTGCATATAAGAAAAATAAATAAATTTGGTTAAAATTACCTTGGTACTGAGGGAGTTGAAGGGTGATTGTACTACAATCTTCATTCAATACCATAGGACTTCAAAAATAGGCATTAATCTAGTTTTGAGGGACTAGAGGGTTGAGTATATATTTATTGTTTTCAAGGTCCATACTATATTTGAATTGTTAAGTTAATTGGTGCACAAAAATTGCCATACCTCTTGCTGAAACTGTGATCTTCCTTGAGCTGCATCGGGACGAAGAACTTTAACCGCAACCGGTGTGTGATCCAAATAGCACTTGTAAACCGGTCCATAACCCCCTTCTCCGATTTTGCGAGAATCTGCAAAGTTCTGAGTTGCTGCTTCGATCTCCTCTATACTGTATTTGCGGTACCTAACATCAGTGTGTGCCAGGGTATCAAGTACCTTCTTCTTCTCCTCTGCTTCTTTGAGTGCTTTCATTTCGGCATTCATTCTTTTTTGTGCTTCCAGTTCAGCAATTCTCTGGGCCGCTTCAGCTGCTTCAATGGCCGCCTTAGATTTGGCCTTTTCTCTTTCGGCAATGGCCAATGCGGCTTCCTCACCTAGTCGTGCCTGTTCAAATCTTTGTTCTTCCTCCATTTTCCAATGATGAAGCTCCATTGCCTGTTACAAAAACACTTTAAAATTACTTTCACAATCTATACCGTGAATACTTAAAGCTTGTAGTTCTGTGTTTTCATCTAGTATGCATTTCGCTTAATAGTTAATAAACCTCTAATATAATTTCAATTTTTCGAAAAATTTAGTTCTAGAGTGACCGAAGATCAAACAGAAAGCATAACAAATTTTAATCTGAGAGCGACCAAAGATAAAATTAAAGGCAAAACCGGAACTTCACCCTTTGTTTTGCTGTGAGCGCCTCCTTGCAGGCCGAACTGTACATGTCCATTGTCTGCTTGAGTTCTTGCTTGAGCCTCCTCATTTCAGCCTCTACGTCATCCTAAAAAAATTTAAAATAAATCAGAGCGACTCTTCTACACTTCATTCGCATTCTTAAATATGAATGCACAGACAATGTGAATGTCTGTTTCATGCAAATTTTCCAAGTCTGCGCTTACTAGAGTGCACATTACTATTAATTTTCGTTACGAACAGATAAATGGTGGAAGTATTTGATGGGGGTACCAAGTAATCTATGGAAACCACGAGTAAAAAATAAATTCGAGGCTTATAGGCTTTTCCACTCTATTTGTTTTGTCAAATATTTCCATGGAGTAATTGATTAAGCAAACAGCCCACATTGTGACTATCTTATAGTGACATATCCAAGATTGAGTTGAAATCAATGCTCTCGTTGAGACTTTTTTTTTATGCTTACCGCGCTATGCGATGATGATGACCATGAAGTACTTGAATTCTCCTGTGAGCTTGATGAGAACCCCCCTAACATCGAATTTGGATCACCTGACCTGGATCCTGCGAATGGCGAACCAAAGTTCCTATTGTTTGCGTCCGAGCTGGCTGAAAGACGAGGGGCGACTCCCATGTTCTGATTGTCAAATAAAGAAGGGAACATACGATCGGTGCTTGGCCTTGACGAGCTCACAAATGATATGTCCGAATCCAACCCCGAGAACTCCCCATATGATCTGGGAGCTCTTGTCATAAAAGGTGACCTGCATCAGCAGTTTCAACAAGGACAGTGAGATTCGAACATTGAACTTCATGTTCTTCTGATTCCATGTTAACCACCCAAACCTTCTACGGAGGGTGTAACTTAAAGATTTATACACTTCAACAGTATGACGACTTACTTAGGCTCCACATCCTCAGTCAAGCTACGAGGTCTAAATGGCAACCGCTGATCAGTTGCTGAAATAGGATCCAAATTATAGTCATTAGTAGTGAAAAATCACAAATAGTACAAATTGGGAAACTAATGTCGTAAAAGCTTTACATCTTGAGCTGCTGCTTTGTGTAGGGCGTGCATTGAATGGAACAACGGCGGTATTGCTTTGGTTCTGCAGCTGGTTCTGCAGCAGGTTACGATTGACACGAACTGGCACTGGGCGAGTGGCAGAGCGCGTTGACGAAACTTTCCCTTTGGAGATTACATGAACAGTGCAGAACTCTGGTGCTGCTTTGGAGACACCGGTCGGAACATCTGTAGTACTCTTGAATCTTCTGTGACAAGAGGTCTGTGATTGATCAGATACTATATATTTCAATTTTTAGTTTAGCCAGATTATGTGAATCACATCATTTTATCCTCTCTTTTTCCATTTGGCGCTACTTGAACATTGTGTTTCCTAGTAACATTTTGTCCAATGTACAATTCAATTTCAATGAAAATAAAACAAATGTTAAGTTAAAAACACAATGTTGTTACAGCCCAATTATCAAATGAGTTTTGAATATAAATTCGTTCGCTAACATACAGTTGTTTGTCTCTGTGAGAGTCGAGTTTTTGCGAACAGAAAAATTTGTTGCTAATTGTAATGGTTGTCGACTAATAAGACAGGTAAACATAAACAGAAGTAATTACCTAACAAAGCTATTTTTTGTCGGAGCACCAACTATCAACACCTCAATAAAATTTCGCTTAGCGTAATCACACAAGGCTTTTGCAGCATCCACTTCTTCGAGTATCACTTCATCGCATTTTATCTGTTGAAAAAATGAAATCATTGGGAGGAAAACCATAATTAAAATCACAAATATGTATATCTGTGTACTTTTATATATACCATATTGCATGAGCTCAAATGGATCACGCATTAGTCTCATTCTCACTTGGGAAAATTATTTCAATTCTATAAATTTATAAGTATTTTATGAGCAAAAAATTTAAGTTAGTGAAGTATAAGGAAAAATATGAGAGAACTTACATTTTTTCGGGTACAAAAGCAACGGAAGGGGAGGAAAAACTCCCCTTCTTGTTCAGCAGCCTGGCTTTTATATGCTCTTGAAACTCCGTTGCTTCCATCCGTTAGAGCTACATCAAATAAAAAATGAAAAATAGGGAAAAGAAAAGCTCAACAAATTGTTATCCAGAACAAGTAGCTGCAGAGGTGATGAATAATGTGAGACACATGTTGTTTCCCATCACAATTACGAATGTAGAGAATACCTCACTGTATTTGTGTATGTAAATATTAATTATGTCATATACACATTTGGTTGTCTTAATGTTGTGTTAGGTAGCATAGGATCATCTTCAATTTCAATCCTAAAATGTGAATTAGATGCTCCAAAAATTGTCAATCAACTTCATATTATTAAGCATGTTATGCATTGTCTATTAATCCATTCAGGTCATTTGTTTCTACATTTCTCTCTTTGGTGAGCACCTTCAAGATTGAAGTTATACATGTAAACAATTTCCCTCTATATGGTAATTATATATTGCATGAGAAAATGAAGAAAATGATAAGTGAATGGAAAAAATTATAATTAAATTTGAACAGAGAAAAACCATTCATGTTTCTAAAACATCTAAAATGGGATTCATGAGATTGTGAAACTACAATTTATCACTGGTAGAATGATGTCATAATTATAAAAAAAAATAAGATAATATCGGTCTTGTTCAGTCGACCAAACTCTGAAAATTTCTACCTACATCTAATCGTAAAAGTCAAAATAGACCGAACTCTGAAAAATTCTACCTCTATCTATGATTGTCGAAATCAAAATAGAATAATTTTACGGTTGCGCCAGAACTCACCCTCATAAAATATAATATACGTATTCATATGCATATGTGTAGAGAAAGAGAATTACTTGGATTGGAGAAATGGGATTGTTTTTGTTTGACATGGATTAGTGTGACAGTTTGACCCTTTTGAAGAAGATTGTCAACAGCCCATTTGAGAGCAACTTGGCTCCCTTTGTCTTTGTCCACTCCCACTGCAACATTCTGAGATTTGGATTCCACATTGTCCTTTGAGTTCAACATTCAGCAACTTCAATTCTAACCCTCTTCAGATCAGAAATATATATATATATATATATCACAATGGAAGCTATTTGTCAGAAAATGAAATCAAACCCACCATTTTGTTCCATTTCGAATTGTTTTAAGAGTCCTCAAAAGTGTTCAATGCTCTCATCAGACATCTCCAATTATCCTCTGTCTCTCTACAAAACCAACCTTGACACCTTTGGAAACACTGTGTCACAAAAGCTGTAACAATCCAATATTTTGCTATTCTAGGACTTTGACCATCCAGCAATGCTGTTTTGACACATTTTATGTACCGGTTCATTTTTTCCCGGGAAAGAAAATAATGCAATGCTGATTTGTACTGGACGGTGCAGCAACTAAACCAATGTTATATTTTGGTAAATTACGCTATATTCCCTTGAAATTTGAGTAAATTACACGGGTTTCAAGCAGACCATCGATTTAATTTAATGAAATATATACTTGCCCTTCTCATGTATAAAATACAACATAATAGTCAATATTATTGACTTTCTTTTTTTCCCCAAAATTTTGTGTTACTAATTTTCTATCCATTAAATTTTATGAAATTTTGTTGATTTGAATAATGTGCGTGGGATTATCTCATATTTAGGGGAGTTAAATTTAGTTAACCTCGTATACAATACATAAATAATATATACATATATTTATGTTTAAGGCATTAGTTGGGCCAATAGATAAACTCAGTTTTATTATCCTGCAAGCCTCAACACAAGTCTCCGCCTGTATAGGAGGAAAGCAGTAGTGATGATAATGTGTCTATTTTTGGAACTAATTCCAAGTTTCCAACAAATACCAGTATAAAATTTTATGACAGCAATCTAAAAATAAACATGAACTGGGGCTTAAGTACATGTTGGATGAGAGCAAGGATCGATTCCATTTCCACCTCATTACTATACCTACTCAATAAAATCTGTTTCATGTGCCTATAAAAATTGTCATGTCTAGGCCAGCTTACGCGCTCCTCGACTAATCAACGAGACCCATGCAAGGCGACCCCTACACGGATTGGGTAAGGCTCAGACTATGTCCACAGTGGTGGCCCTAACGAATTATTTGCACCTAGTAGGAATCGAACCTGAGACCTAATGCTTCTTTAGGCACCAAGTCTCAAGTCTTTTTTAACTAGTCCAACCCACTCGGGTTCAGTCAATGAAAGATTGATATGTAAGACATATATGATTCGTATATCACCAAGTCCCAAGTCTTTTTTAACTAATCCAATCCACTCGGGTTCAATCAATGACAGATTGATATGTAAGACATATATGATAAGTATATCACCGATGTGGTATACTTGAATCTCACCTACACATTTTAACCAAATTTAATACAAGAAATAAGGAATTTAGTGGGGTCCACTACAAAGCGGTAAAAATTGTATTTATAACATTTAGTGACTGACTCTAAATTATCACTTAGAATCCCGAAATTAAAAAATTTAGGTTATAGTGAGAATAAAATTTATTTTTATACCTTAGATCTGTACAAAATAGATAAATCAACTTTTTTTGTGTTATAGTGGCAGCCAATATTAGTCCATCACTAAATTTTTGTCATTGTAGATTCATTGTGACGTCCCATATCGCCCTGAGTATAAGTTTGGGAATGTGCTTATATATGTGCAGTGTTGTCTCCAATTGATATGAAGCCTTTTGGGGAAGAACCCAAGAGCAAAACCATGTGGGTTGGGCCCAAAGCGGATAATATTGTACCACGTATTGGAGCTACAATTGGTATTAGAGCAAAAGCCCGGTCGGATTGAGTGTGGGAGCTTGCAAGCAATATTGTCTCCAATTGGTATGAGGCCTTTTGGGAAGGAGCCCAAAAGCAAAATCGTGCGGGTTGGGCCTAAAGCAAACAATATCGTACCAAGTATTGAAGAGGGATGTTACATTCATTTTGTTGCAAGTTCCATATTTATTAATGTTGCATGTGAACTGTTAAGTCTTCTAATTCAATGCCCAACAATGAAGTTCTCCAACAAGCCCATGTTTCCATTACAAAGTTACCCTTTGAGTTTCTATAGGTAGTTTTGAAGTGAGGAGCTTTAGAGAATCAATGTGATCTCTATAGGTTATATAATGATGCACATTACTTGTTGAGTACAATCCTAACTTGTTGGAGAGGATTTTAATTCTATTATGAGTCCAAGAACATGCATATGCACATATATGTAAGTAGAAATGTAAAACGAGGCATTGTGCATCTTAAAGTAAGAATACACTAACAAGGAAAAGATTAAACAAAGGAGAATATATTCCAGGTGTCGGACATATCAAATATCAACTAGAATGATTTATAAACATTATTATATGTTCATTTTTTTGACATTTTTATTTTATTCTTAAAAGTAGACTAATATTTTTTAAAAATATAGTGGAAAAAATAGATGTGTCACCCATCTCAAGTAAATATATAGTATAATGGAATTATTGGAATATAAATTTTGGAAAATGTCCTAATACTCCGACTAATATGTATTGAATACGAATATTTCATCTATTTTACAAGAGCCCATGTAACATAGGCATGTTCCATAAGGCTACAAGAGAGGGCAAAAAAATTTACATGTCCTCAGAAGGAGCCAAGCATACACTCTATTTTTGGGTAAGCCCTATATACACTTCCTGTGCACATAAGTGAAAAAAAGTAACAAAAACTCAAGAGACTAAAGCCTTTAAGTATTGTAGAAAAGCTATGTAGTGTAGCAACCACAATTTTCAAACCTCTACCTGGGAATGGGGGTACAAGGAAAGAATCGTTCCAACCTAAAGACTGGTGGCTGTTCTATTCTTCGCCCAGACAAAACCATCGAAGCACTCCTCATTTGGACACGAGCTGTTGTTGCAGTCAACAGCATTCAAACCAACTCGGGCATGAAAGGGTGCACGGTGCATCCGCTTTGCTGGACACGTTCACAACGCTCTTGTTGAACTGCATAAAGATATATCTGACTATATATCTAAATATTTCCCCCTTCGACATAGCGTATACAACGTACAGCTGCCAAACATCTAACGAGGATGAAATGGAATTCTTCTGTGTCCAAAATTTTGAGGCCCACGAAATGAGGGAAGGCTAAAAAGGATTATATATGCTAAAACACCATTCTGTGTTTTTATTCCAAGTCATAGTTTTCTGTTGACACCGAGAACAATAAAGTAGAGATAAAGTATGAACATGACAACCGTAATGTGGAGAAGGCTCTGATATTTGAGGACAACACGGGAGCGGCCTAATGGATCTAATGTCGTCTTCTTATCCTCGGATTCTGTAAGTGCTTTAGTTTCTGCATATACTTTCATTTCCGCGTCTTGCATAGCTCCCCTGCAACTTGTGTGCGCCGCCTCAATTGCTTCCTTAGCCCTCTTTTTCTCCATCTCTACTAACACAAGTGCTTCCTCCTTGGCCTTTTGTGCTTCCTCCTTGGCTTTTTGCACTGCTTCTAATCTCTTTTCATTTTCCATGTTCCGACGTTGGAGTTCCCTTGCCTGAATGAAGATATATTAGAGCAATATAACTCATTGCAGTACTATAGAATCTCAAAACGGTGAGGTTTGTAGCTTAATACATCCTCCAAGTCTTGAGCCATTTCAAAAAAGTAAAATATATTTAAATTTCACCCATGTTGATTTTCATAATTTCTAACAACAGTTAGTTTCTCAATATAAGATTTTCTGTTTAGCAGCAATCGCAATCTACATTTGTTCATTGTACCAAAAGAGTGAACGAAAGAGAGAGAAATGGAAAAAGCAACATAGTTAACAATCTTAGTCCCAATAATTTGGGTTCAGCTACATTAATAGATAGCTCCCGGTGATTTAAAATATTACATTTCTTTTGTCGTGTGGAAATGTAAGCAATTGTATAAATGGTGCTTTTGAATTATATTATCAGTGAAAAGTGGTCTTTTTTAGTTGAGTGATCAATCTAGGTATGCAAGTAGTGCTTTCTATTTCCCAGAAAGAATATCCAATTTCACCGAGATATAAGTTGGAAGTCAAAAGCAAAACGCAAAAGTGATCCAAGCAGATCGAAGCTTTCAGTACCTTCTCTTTCGCTTCCAATGCTTCTTTGCAGGCTGTAACGTACATGTCCATTGTTTGTTTCATCTGCTGCTCTAGTCTTCTCACTTTTTCTTCCAATTCTTGCTACAATTTTAAACCATTTTGTTAGCATCACTACTCTGCAAAAATTTACACTGCTTTCGCACAGATAATGGACTCGTTCATGCATTGTTGCAAACATGTATGCATGAATTTCTATGGGGTGTACCCAATGAATTATTGGGAAAAATACATTGACCTCCCCTTTGGTTTGGTTCGATTTATCATGATGGCTATGTTCGTCACTTATTATGGTATATACCCTTTAGGTTTGACGCATGATCTCAATGACCCACTCTTGTTATCTTACAGTTTGATCTGTTAGTGAAGTTTTGCATAAAAACTCAAATATTCTTCAATCATATGACAAAAAATACATAACATATTGACAAAAATACACTTTTGTCAAGAAACTTGAGATGGATTTGATATTGTCGTGGAGTAATAGAGGTAAGTGTAATAATCACCAATAGAGGTAAGTGTAATAATCACCGGTCATAGCCATTGTGTGGAATTGAATTGAACCTCAGGGGACCTACTTTATGATGTCTAACAATTTCTTTCTAAGTAACACAGAACAGAATTCCGCTTGGAAGAATTATTCGATCGTAACTTAATTCTGTGGTAGCCTCCTAATTGTATGAACAATCTCTCTTATGATATGCATTAGTTATCAACAATCCATATCAGAAAACATTGTACTGACTTACATTGTTCGGTAGTGAGAATGATGTTTTTCCGCTATCCAGCCTCATTCCTGGGACTTCATCTGTAGAATCAAAACGAGCCACCTTGGACCCCAAGCCAAGTGAGTCATCGTAGCTTTTGTCCCACACACTCAAGCTCTTCGAAGGACGGTGGGTCATTGCAGTTGTTTGTTCAGATCCCATATTGTCGTAGAAAGCAAAGAACATGCTATCAGTGCTTATCCTGCCAGAGCTTACAAACGAGATGTCACTATCTGGCACTGTAACCTCGTCGTGCATTCTGTTACCGTTTGCTCTGCCCCTAGAAAAATGTGACAAGTTCAATGATAGTTAGTATAAATTATTCATTGTTACACATTCAAAATAAAAGTACTTTGTGTTTGGTAATGCCCTGCACTAATAGGTATCAGTATAGTGATATTGAGGTACATAGCCAATTATGCGTAATTCAGCTCAAGGGCATTAGACATGCACATTTGTAACTGTGAGAATGGTGGCTCAATGAATTGAAGACTGGTTGCTCAACTACCAGAACCAACCACCAATTTCAGGCCACACATATGCATACATTGTTGGCTCAATATATGCTATATATATGATTTCCAAAAGCCTATAAACAGGCTTTCTCATTGTTTACAGAAGGCATCCAATACACAGCATTAGTACTCAACACAAAGCAATACTACACAGCTGCAAACACAAGAATATAGTGCAGTCTTGTATAGCTCTTTTGAGCTTTTGGTGTATTAGGGTATTGGGTGTATTCGGGTATTGGGTGTGAGCCAATATTTGTATACCCGTTTGTTCTCCATCGTGAAATATTTATTGTCTTCGCCCGTGGGCGTAGGCTAAGCCGTACCACATATAAATCCTTGTCTCTTTTGTGTGTGTTTATTTTTGACATTACTATCAACTCCCATTCGGTCTGTTTTTCATAACAAATTGGTATCAGAGCACAGTACAATTCACCGGGAAATTTATTTTGGGAGTTTTCAGCGATGTCGGCAAAATAGGAGATTGAGAAATTTAATGGCAAAATTTCTTTTAGTCTTTGGCTCATTAAAATGCAAGCCTTGCTCACTCAACAAGGTTTGAAGAAGGTGCTTCTAGGAAATGACTCGTTGTCTACTACATAGTGAAATATTTAATGGCAATATTTTTATACCCGTTTGTTCTCCATAGTGAAATATTTGTTGTCTTCGCCCGTGGGCGTAGGCTAAACCGAATCACGTATAAATCCTTGTCTCTTTTGTGTGTGTTTATTTTTGCCATTACTATCAACTCCCATTCGGTCCGTTTTTCATAACAGTAACCCCCAAAATAGATTAGAGTGCGTGTGTGTATATCTATATATGCAAGTTGTGGTCGGAGCGATAATAGAAGATTCATTATTTGGAACTAAATATGAACTTTACCAGTTTAACTGTTGTTAGTGGTGTATGAAGATTCTTACTACTATTTTCTCACAAGCGATGATTTTGTCTTCTGGTTTGGGGGTTAATGCAACAGTTAGCAGATTTATCAGTACTTCTAGATGGCACTTTCCTGTTTTGAATTCCCCAGATTGGTTGGATTTTAAGAATTATTTTCCTTCTTCTTTCCTTCCTAACCAGTCGGTGTCTGATAAGGTTTTATGGATTCCCACTAAAGGATCTTTCAGAATTCATTCTGCTTGGGAGGAACTCAGGCAAAGATTCTCTACTGTGGAATGGCATGATGTTGTTTGGTTCAAGTATCATATTCCCAAGCATGCTTTCTTACTGTGGATGGTCAATTTGAACAAAATCAATACCATGTCTTTCCTCATGTTTATTGGTTATGTTCAACATGCTAGCTGTGTGTTCTGCAATATTAGAATTGAGGATAGAGACCACTTATTTTTTCAATGCAGCTTCACTAAGAGACTTTGGCTTCAGCTGGTGCACAAAGGGCTTCTTCCTTGGCCGGATGATGATTGGGAAGCTCTTATTCAATGGATAATTCTTAATCTGAAAGGGAGATCTTTGGTTTCAACTCTCAACAAATTGGTTTTTGCTGCCACAGTTTATGAAGTGTGGATTGAAAGAAATCGTAGGATTTTTTCTAGGGAGTTTTTAACTCTTGAGGACATTTCCAAGAGGATTATCCGTAGCGTAAGACACTCCCTCTTCCCTCTTCACAATTTTACTTCATCTCCTGGTAACCGTGATTTGCTTCTGGCATGTGATTTGCCTGATTCTCTTTTGTCAGGAGGTTAGTTTTTTGTTGCTACTTGAGCATGGGTTTTATGAATCTGCTTCTGTTCAAGTTGGCGGCTGGCTTTCTGAAGTTGTTTTGGTTCCCTCCTCCTCATGGAATGGAACTCTCTATGTGTCTTTTGGTGACTGTTCGCTGGTGCATCTTTATGAGTTTTTGGTTCAGGTGGATGCTAAAGACAATTATGGGTGACAATGATATGAGTCTTGTTTTTCCTAGTTTAATCTGGTTAGGTTTAAATGATTGGTCTATTACTAAGATTTTGAGTTTGTTTTGCTTATTTGAATGGTGGACCTACGGGTATCACCTCCTGGGATATGCCCCATGGTATCTGTGTAAAACTTTTTAGTTTTTTTTTTAATCATTCTTATCATTCAAAAAAAAAAAAGACCAAAACATAGTAAGCAATAAGATTTTGCAAATTTATGGTTTAGAAGCATCAATAGCTTTAAATCTAGTAGGGTCATCGGCCTCCCCTTTCCCTGGCCAGTTTGATGATAAAATACTCACAGAACATCTGTCTCGAGATTCTGAATATTGGGAAGGGATTGCCTCCTCTGTCGCATTAAATTTGACGGAACTGGACGGGAAGCAGATCGCACAGCAGCGATCTTTCTTTTTGAGATGACATAGACATTGCAGAAATGTGGCGCTCCTCTTAGCACAGTGCTTGGAATATCAGTCTTGAATAGTCTGCAAAAAATTGATTTTCGGAGTTCAGGACCAAAATGCGAGGATGAATGTACCTGCTTAAAAACATATACTGATATTTGGGGACCATGCATTATGCAGTCTAGTGTCTTCGGAGGTTATAACAGGGAATTTTGAGAACATGGTTATATCCTATTTTAGGTGATAGCAGAGGCCTATCACACATGTTTATTAATAACAATGCATGAATAAAAGGTTCATGTATATACATTACAGAATACACAAGAACTATTTGTTTAAGTATGGAGCTTGATTCAGTGTATGGTAGAAACCTCGAAATTCCATTTCTAGATGGCGCACCGAGCAACAATGTGCTCACTCTGTTATATGTAACATATTCAATTATTGCTTTCGCTATGTCTTGGTCTTCGAGTAAGACATCCTCGCATAAAACCTGATGCAAAAGATGAGAGTGAAAAAAATAGCATAGTAAGGGAAATGATACGTGCTCCTACTTGTTAAGCCTATAATAGTCTAAATCCTGACAATGAAGCATATATAGGAGCCCACCTCTCTAAGCGAGCAAAAGCAACGGAACGGAAGAAACACGTCCATGGTTTTCTTATCTGGTTCATTTCTGTTTGCTACACTCACCGCTGCACGCGGAAATGGGAGATAATATAACCATAGAATGAGAAACTGATGCAATCAGAACATGGTGATCCATGCTTAAGACAACTAAACGTTTGCAACTATGTTACCTGGACTCGGGTACGTGTTTCGAGCACATGTTTGTATCCGTGCGTTGGATGTGTCAAATCTCCAAACAGTAGGACACATGGACGCTGCTAAAATTCATGTTGTTCAATACTTTTATTGTCTATTTTAGAGTAACAAAACGTCTAATAAAAGCATTTCATTCATCTGGAAGCAATAATACTATAAAATTGAATTATTGTATGCTTTTGTTAGGTGCATGTCCAACCAACAGTCTCGGACACATAACACATACCCATGTCCAAGTATTGTGTGTCGGACACAAGTACTTCACCTACTTTGACAAGTGCATGTAACATAGGTTTGAAACAATACAATTCATCTTATTGAAGACATGTTTGTTAACCAAAAAGAGAAGTAAATTCATCACATTCTTCTCTGTATGATGTGTAAAACATATTTCACTTTTTTCTCTTAATTTTTGCAATTTTAGTGTATGAAAGTAGATCAAAATTTTCCAACATCATTAGCATCATCAAAAAATTGATATTGCAGAATTCTTCTTTTTAATGGATCATGCAAAAGATTTCATAATGAATCTAATTTACCTAATTAAACAAACACGAGTTTTGAGCACATTATTATCAACCAATACAATCGAAGGGAACAAATACCCAGAGAAACACACACACAGATACATATATATTACATATATATATACATATATATAGAAGCTTACTTGGGGAGGGAATGGAAGAGAGTGTTTGATTAACATGTAGTAGTGTGACAGTTTGGCCCTTGAAGACAAGATGATCAATGGCCCATTTCAAGGCATTTTGGCTTCCTTTATCTTTGGATACTGCCACCGCAACAGAGCTTTCACCATTCACCCTCCGATTCAACATTGTCTGAATTGATTTTTACAAGATAAATCTAGATTTTTATACCAATTAATAAAAACCCAGATTCAGAAACTTGAATTGAAAGAGCCAATTTTTCAAGAAATGTCAATAAATAAATAAAAATATTCCACCTCTCATAAAAAGCAACAAAACTGGTTTGCCACCACCATTGGAGGGCAGTTACGATGTTAACGTGTGAGAGAGAAAGTCCCTGAAAACAAATTAGGTCGGATTCAGTTTCTAGTTACCATTCTTCTCCTACACCCATCAAATTCATCCAATGGTCTTACCAATTTATTTCAAAATTGTAAATCAATAGAGTAAAAAAATGGGAAAATTACGGATTTATCAATAAAATAGAATATAATTACGGATTTAACTATAGATAAATTTTATTTACAACTTATAACGAAAATTGTAAACTTATTTGCAAACTTAACAATTTATCAATATTTAATTACAATGGTAATAACTATTTATTTTTAATGACTAAACTATACTTTTAGCTATTTTAAAACTCTATAAAATTATACTTTATTTTATTCGTAAGTTATTCTTTATATAAGTTGACTACATAGCCCCATATATATGTCTACTCTCAAAATTACTACAACTAGGGTTCATTTGTACGTTCCCTGCACACATTGATTTTCACCACAGATTTTAATTCCAGCGTCTCTTTATCTCACCAGTTTGTTAGATCTCCATCTCTCAGCCACTCATCCTGGGTTTCGCCTCTCTCTCATCTTCCCTCTCTGTCTATGTATTATACTTTAGGGTCTTAGACACTTACTATAATTTTTGTTTGAATGTTGAATTAGATTGATTTTAGACATGAAATATTTTTTCGGGCTGTTTATTAATTTTTGCATAAGAGTGTATGTAAGATATTTATTAGGATCCTGACTCTTTGTGTTGAGAAAAAAAATATTAAACTACTGTGTTATAAACTCTCTTGTTCATGGTGTTGTATGTGCAGCTTAATTCAATATGTTTGGTTGGTTTCATTCTCTACCTCTTTCGATTACTATTTTTTGCATAAAGGTGTCAAACTATCTTTTGCCTCTTCCATTCCTCAAACTTCAGGATTCATTTAGGTTTGAATAAATTAACAAAAACATGTCGGTATAATGATTTATTTTCAAATTAGAACTAAAATTTATAGAGTAGACGTGAAGAAGTCAAAGCTCAAAACCAAATACATGATATACACATATATATATATATATAAGAGTTATGATACTGAAGGGAAATGGGTCGTGAAAACTATTGCAATAATGTGACACGATGCAATTTGATCAAAAACTGTAAATTGAAAGGCAAAATCAATTGCTTTCATGGAGGATTTCTTTCTTCGTGAGCGCAGACCCAACGCGTGCGGCCACTAGCCTTGCGCGTTCTTTTTGTGGCAACAGTTTACTGTTCTTTATGTTCTAAAAAATATATATTATAAAAAATCTTGAAATTTAATTTTTTTTCTTATTTTCTTATAATGTTAGACAAAGTTATTTCTTTTTACTTGAAAAAATATATATATATGTCAATTCATTCACCTTAAAAAATAATTTTGACAGATTAATTGTGACACAAAATGAAATTGTGATACTTTAAAATAACATTCGGATATCTTGAAAACTAATTTTGACATTGTGAAATAATATCCGGACAACTTGAAAATTTATTTTGACATGGCGAAATGAAATTCTGACACCTTGAAAATTTATTTTGACATGCTGAAATAAAATTCGGATATCCTGAAAATTAATTTTGACATCGTGAAATAAAATTTAAACACCTTAAAAATTAATTCTGACATGGTGAAATAAAATTTGGACACCTTGAAAATTAATTCTAATATGGTGAAATAAATTCCAACACATTGAAAACTAATTTTGAGAAGGTGATATGAAATTCAGACAACTTGAAAACTAATTTTAACATGTTGAAATGAAATATGAACACCTTGAACATAAATTTTGACATGTTGGAATAAAATTTGGACACCTTGAAAACTAATTTTTATATGTTGAAACTAAATTCAAACATCTTGAAAATTAATTTTGACATCGCGAAATAACCTTCGGACAACTTGAAAATTTATTTTGACATCGTGAAATACCATTTGGAGACCTTGAAAACTAATTTTGACATGGTGAGATAAATTTCGAACACCTTGAAAATTAATTTTGACATTGTCAAATAACATTCAGATATGAGTTTGCTTTTATTGTTCATTGCATTATTAATTCAGAGAATATTGTGAAAAGTAATTGATTGATTTTTTTTTATTTTTTTTGAATAAACTCCTTGATGAAAGTTAAATTTAAGTTAGGGTTATTGTATGAGGTGTTAGAGAATAAATTAGGGCTAGAGTTAGGGTTTGGAATTGGGGTGATGAAAGAGAGCAACATGAAATGATAAAAAGATATAAATGGCTGAAAGAGAGAAAACAAAAAAAACAAAAAAATTAACGGTAAGAGAAAGGAAAATTCGATTTGTATTAGTTAATCTAATTAATATGGGGCTATTTTAGTAAAATTGAAATTTGAGGATAATAGTTGTAAGATATTTGAGTAAGATATTATGGACAATGCTTGGGTCCTCACCAGTGAGGACCAATTTGATCACCACCCCTTATTTAGACTAATAGAATTAAGACACGTGACAAATATTAATTAAAAAATATAAATGGGTATTATCCATTATTTATGGAATTCAACCCGGATTTGAATTATTCGTTTTTCTCTTATTCACTTAAAAAAAAAATCTCATGGACAGTTTAACGTCTACATATGCATGTACACTTATTTGTTTATATAGATTTATACTTATTTGTATAAAAAAATCTATGTATATTGCAATTGAATCCAAAGAATGATAAAATCTTTTGTGTTTCTATAATATCATCAATTTGGTGCGGCGAGCGACACTTTACACACGAGATTTCTGATTTTTTTCTCCAAATTTCTATAGTTCAATCACTTTATTTTTATTTTTTCTTATTTGTGTTCATAATATTTTGTATCCAATTCATTTATATATCTTTGGACTTTACGAAATATGGAAAAGTACCCATCACAATATCGAATAATATTCGTGGATTGTGACTTTTTTCTTATTTGTGTTAAAGGAAAATGTACATGCATATATATATAACATTAAACTACCCATTAGATTTTTATTTTTTAAAGTGAATAAAAGAAAAAGGAATAATTCAAATCCGGGTTGAATTCCATAAATAATGGGTAATACCTATTTATGTTTTTTAATTAATATATGTCACGTGTCTTAATTCTATTAGTCCAAATAAGGGGTGAGGATCAACTTGGTCCTTACTGGTGAGGACCCAAGCATTGTCCATATATTATTAATTAAGAAAGGGTATGATGGTCTTAAGAAATATTAGATTGGATTAGTTAAAATGGTAAGTTTATGGCAATTTAGTCAAATTTAAAAAGTTCAAAGGATATTATTGTCAATTTGTGTAATTTGTAAATAAGTTTACATTTTTGTTATTAAATGTAAATGAGATTTATCTCTCATTATATTTGTAATTATATATCATTTTATAGTTAAATCCATAATTTTTCCTAAAAAAATTGCATTATAATGACAATAATTATATTATTATTGTTCTATGATTTTCAAAGGCCTAATAATGGTTAGCCGTACCAGACCGTAACTCTCAAAATAGGAGTAGGGATGGCAATTTAATCCGATCCGGTCAAGTTTCGACCCGCCCCGCTCTTAATGGAACGGATTTGGTAAGTTTCTAAATGGATTAGGAGTGGGTTTGGATTTTCTATAAAACCCTAACCGACCCATTTACGTTAAAAAGAAGTTATATAAGCATTAAACACTTAACTAAAATTTATTTAAATTTTCAAATAATTATTCTAAGAACATCTCATAAAAGTAGATGGCCACAAAAAAATTATACTACTATATTGTTTTAATAAGCTAAAGAAGTAACAAAATAATTTAATCATTGAATTTCAATTCCTGATAATGTATTCTGAATTTTTTTTAACCCTTCTCAGAAAAAATATATACTAAGTACGTATATAATTTTAACTGTACGGTTCGGAGGTGAAGATTGTTGTCTCGGAAGAGTGAACTGTGAGCAATCCTTGTAACCACTTCCCTATAATTTTGCTACTGCTATTAATTATTAAATTACTACTTTGTTGATCAATTTTTTTGCCTAATACCTAATTAAGAAATCCAGTTATAGCTTGTTTCTTCTTTCATTAAATATTTATTTCACTCGCAAATTTTGCATCAGGTTTTTTAGCTTTGTGTGACCAAAATAATTATACCATTGACAAAGAGCAAAATCATTAAAAATAATACAAGAAACAAATGACCAAAATTTATTTTTTTCATCAGGAGATATTAAAGTCCGAAATAAAGCATAACTGTTTTGTAAAGGAGACTTTTTTCTTTTCTTTTTTTTTTTCATCAGGAGACTCCTTGTTAAGTGATCCGAACTTTGTTTCAGCTAGTGACTTTTGATACGAAAAATAACAATAAAAAAATAAAAAATTTGACTCGTTTCCTCTTGCATGTTGTGAATTTTATTTTAAAACAGTTAATATTTCCAGTTTAGAGTGTGTTAGGAGAGGACGCTGAAACAAACAACTTAAAAGAAAAAAAACAAAGGTGAAATTTTGATAACTAACTTATAATCGTACGTTTTCTAGTGTGTTATATTTTCCTTTCGATTTTTTTATTATGTATAGAGACTTTAGGCTGAAATCTTTTCTGGATAAATTATAGTTTCACCCTTTTTTGTTTGGACTTATTATAGTTTGACCCCCCGTATTTTGAATATTTATAATTTTCTCCTCCCAACGTTTAATTCTGGTGGTCGAAAAAAAAAAATTATAATTCTACCCATATTATTTTATTTTAATTTTGGGAAGGACAACAAGGTACAAGAACTGATGGGCAATATAACATTTCATCTCTCAAAATGAGATGATGTCAGCGTTGACCAACATTAACTGTGCCGGAAGTTTATAGGAGGGGGAAAGTAAAATCAAAGTATGAATAATAAGGGAGTGTAAATGTAGAAAAGTTACACAATAATAATTGGGTAAAAATGTTGATCCTCTTTTCATTCATCAAAGCCATCTATTTATACAAGATTACAAAGATGGGTCAAGCCCATGTATTCAAGTTAATCAATCCCTTAAATCAAGGGATTTGATCAACTCTACCCTTTTTAGGACTCTCTATTCTATAATTGGACTACTCCTTGTCTTGTGGATCACTTAACTTCTAGATTTTTCCATTGGCTCATTACTTCTTCAGCCCATTCATCTTCGGGCCATCAGTCGCTGGCTCATCAGTCCTATGGCCCATCTTTGATTGGGCCATACATTTTTTACCATTACACAGGCCCCTGAGGTTATGGGTTTTTATAAAAAACCCATGACCGAAATCTTTTCAAATACGGCTATATACATATACATTCATGCACTTTTAGAAAAAATGGGGTTTGATGAGTTGTCAACCATTGATGAGCATTTATTGGCATTTGAAATGTACGACCACTACTCCCTTGATTGTAGCCCCATGACGGCTCATCGTGGCTCGTGACCTTCGGACTTCGTGCAACCTTTTGGCCTCCTTCCCCTCTTCTATAAAACTCACCCTTCTTCATTTCATTTCACATTTCATACATTGCAATTTTCTGCTCCAGCTCCTCTCTTCCTTAGCTTTTTTACCTATGGTTTTTATTTCCCCGTTTTTGCTGCAATCATTCCCGTCAGTCGTCCCAGATTTATCTAATAGGACAGAAACTTGTTGTTTCCCGAAGCTTCTGTGACTCTTCGTTTACCAATCTGAGTAAGTCGACCGGTCTTTTCTTCTCTTTTCTTTTAATTTTCATCTTTACCCCCTTCTGTCTCTTCTGCCTTTCTTTAGCATTATGTCTGACAGTGATGATACCTGATCGGTGGAGGAAGTTGTCTTGTCCTCTACTTCGGGCACTGATCCCACAAGTAGTGACAGTCCCCACTCCGCCCGTAAAAAAGCCAAAAAGACAACTCCTGAAAGTACTGATCTTCCGGTTTCATCAGCAACCGAACCTGTGAAACCCAGACCTTTTGAACCTTTTGTAGTGGCCCCACTTAAGAAAATCCGACTTGAAGTGGACGTTAAACACCTTCGGGCTGAGACACAAGTCCCCAAGGATGTTGATGTGTCCCCTTATCCAGGTTATCTTGACTTTACCCAGAGTTAGGGACTAGCTCCTGGTAGTATTCTACTATCAGCATCTCATCTTAGGGTTCTAAGGTTTCCCCTCCACCCCTTCTTCCACTACGTGTTTTTTATGCTAGGAGTGCATCCTCTTCAGTTGAACCCGAACAGCCTTAGGATCATGTCCATGCTTCTGTTGTATAATAGGGACTTAGATCTCAATTTAGGTTTGGCAGACTTACTCCTTTGTTACTTCTTCCAGAATGCTCGAGCGAGTAAGGGTAGGTACAACCTTTTCCCCTTCCAAGGACGTAGCATATGCACCGATACCGAAAAATCGGATAAGGGGTGGAAAGAACGAATGGTAATAGTGAGCGGCAATTGGTCTTACCCTTTCTCGCGCCTATTCCCGATCCCTAGAGTCTTCGGTGCCATTCGTCTTCCAATCTATCATCCTCTTCATAAAGTCTCATGTCTTTGTGAACATTGCAATCTTCATCGGGGAGACTATGCCTATAAATTCCTGGGTTACGAAGATAGGGACCTTCCCCTTACTTTCATAAAACAACGCATAGGCCTCCTGAAGACCCACATCTGGGGCAAAGCCCGATCTGCAACTCTCTTGCTGACTTTGGAGAACTTAGAGTCAATTTCTAATTTGGGCGCTGGTGTTGACAGGATGGACTTGCCTGACAATCCTATGTCCGCCAGAATCCCTGAAGTTCCCGAAGGGATTACTCTTGTTGATGTTGTGCCATTGTCAACAGCACCGCCTTCGACTTCGGCCCCTCCTCCTGCGCAGAGCCCGGCAGTGCCATCAGCACAGAACCCCGGAGCCCCACCTCCGCCTCCTGTCAATTCTTCGACTGTGAGGACCCGATCCAGTACAACCGGTGGGGTGGGTACTAAAAGGACCAGGACACAAGCTGATAATGCTTCTTCAAGCAAAGCTCTTGTTGTCCCTGAATCATCCCAGGCCTTGATTCCCTGGGAGCCTAAATTCCTGTTGCCAGATGGAACCCCAGTCTGCGCTGATCAAATTACCCTTAATCAGCCAGAAGCTCTCTGGGCTATGGCCAAAGGGATCTGGACACCAGTCGATAGGGTTGCCCAGACCAAAATCACCAAAACTAATCTTGCCAAGAGGACTTCAATAATGGTTATGGAGGTAAAGATTTTGTTTAATCTTGTGTTCTTAGTTTTATTTGTTGATCGCCTTTTCGTGTAATAACCCTTCCTTTACTATGTAGCTTCTCTACGGCGTCTAGGCCTATAGCAGCCTCCTTGAGACCGATGTCAAAGAGATGGCCGGTATGAAGGCCCAAATAAAGCAGAATGACATCCACCGGGTTTCTCTGGTCAAGGAGGCGGATGGTCTTCGCCAGACCGTTTCCGAACAGAAGACTCTTTTGGAAACTGGTGAAGCGGAGAAGCGAGCCCTGTCTGCCAAAAAAGCTGGTCTTGGCTGCCGAGCTGGAAAAAATGAGGGAAGCTGCCAAGAAGATGGTAGCCAAAAAGGCTGAGTCAGATAGACTCTTGGCAGAATCGGAGAAGCTTCTGTCCCTTGAGCAGGAAAAAGTAGAAGTGTGTCGACTGGGTGGGCTTGACATGTACAAAAGATACAGTGTATATGTGACATCCGAGCGGCCAGGGCTTGGCGACGGAGGCATGAAATGGAACACATCCCTCTAGAATCCCGGGAATTCAAGACCGCAGAGGAATTCGACGCCCATATGGGAGTGCCTGTGCCTTATGAAAACCATATTTCCTCTGAGAACGAGAAGCGTTTTGCTGCCATCCTGAAGGGGGAAGAATACCATCCTCCTGATAAGTAGTTTAGGCAATTTTATTCATTTTTGCTCCCATTAAAGGGTTTAATTTTATTTTTTTATAATTTCTCTCTTTATCAATGAACAAGAGCATTTTCGTTATTTTCCGTATTTTCCCATCCTTGTTTTGATTCTAATGCTTGTACTTTGTTTGTTTAGACGATTGATCCTTCGGGCATCTGGTGTTTGGCTAAATCAAACTCTTAGGAACATTTTTAACGAAAAATTGAACCTTCGGGCATTTGGCCCCTGAGGCTAGATTTTATCCTCTGGTTAGTTCAAATCAGGTTTAGAACTCAAACACTTAGGAATATTTTTAATTTAAAAAATGGAGCCTTCGGGCATTTAGCCCCTGAGGCTATGTTTTATCCTCTTGTTAGTTCAAATCAGGTTTGAACTCAGACACTTAGGAAAATTTTAATAAAGAATGGAGCCTTCGGGCATTTGGCCCCTGAGGCTTGATTTCATCCTCTGGTTAGTTCAAATCAGGTTTGAACTCAAACCCTTAGGAAAATTTTAATAAAGAATGGAGCCTTCGGGCATTTGGCCCCTGAGGCTTGATTTCATCCTCTGGTTAGTTCAAATCAGGTTTGAACTCAAACCCTTAGGAAAATTTTAATAAAGAATGGAGCCTTCAGGCATTTGGCCCCTGAGGCTTGATTTCATCTTCTGGTTAGTTCAAATCAGGTTTGAACTCAAACCCTTAGGAAAATTTTAATAAAGAATGGAGCCTTCGGGCATTTGGCCCCTGAGGCTTGATTTCATCCTCTGGTTAGTTCAAATCAGGTTTGAACTCAAACCCTTAGGAAAATTTTAATAAACGTGAAACACTTGTATAAAAGTAGAATCTATCTTTATTGAGATGAACTTGAAAATCATAAAGCAGAGGTGCCGACATCGGGCACAGATGCTTCGTAAGAAAGGGTGTCATAGTAAGACACTGTTTTATTTCTTAACAAGAAAAGTAACTATCTAAGGATAATACCTCTTTAACTGATAAGCATTCTGAGAGTTGGACTCGAGGCGGCCTATCTCGTTCTTCCGAACCCGATAAGCACCGCGTCCGATAACCTCAACCACTGTGTAAGGTCCTTCCCATGTCTCTCGTAATTTGCCTACAATCCCAATCTTCCTTCTGAGCACCATATCGCCCACTTGGAACTCTCTTCTTTTGACTTTCTGATTGAATCGTGCCCTGACTTGCAGCTAATAGGCAGCTAGTCTTATCCCGGCAGCTTCCCTTCTCTCTTCCAAGAGGTCCAAATCATGGGCTAGGTGCTGATTGTTTGGACCTTCTTCCCATGCTTGACTCCTTAGAGTAGGTACCCTTAGCTCGGTCGGGATAACTGCCTCGGCCCCATAAGCCATGGCGAAAGGGGTTTCTCCAGTTGGTTGTCTTGGAGTAGTCCGATAAGACCACAACACCTCAGGAAATTTCTCCAACCATGCCCCTTTTGCGTCTTCAAGTTTCTTTCTCAGTGTGTCAAAAATGGTTTTATTCGTTCTTTCGGCTTGCCCATTTCCCTGTGGATAGCTGACGGAAGAAGTGTTTTGATTGATCCCATGCTTTGCCAGGAATGCTTGAACCCTTATGTTATCCAGGTTGGTGTCATTGTCCATCATTATGGTTCGGGGTAGACAGAATCTACAGATGATGTGGCTCCAGATGAATTTTATAACATGGCTTCCTGTTATGGTGGGGTATGCCTCTGCTTCCACCCATTTGGTAAAATAATCGGTAGCCAGAAGAACATGCGTGGTACATCGTATTGCTTGCGGGAGAGGACCCACAATGTCCATACCCCATCGGGTAAAAGGGTGAGGAACAATAGTTGGGTTTAAGAACTCCGGCGGTTAATGGATGGCATCTCCATGAAACTGACATTTTTTGCAATGTCTGACGTAAATTTCAGCGTCCCTTGCCAGGTAGGGCCAGAAGTACCCCTGGGTGAGGACTTTATGAGCTAGGGACCTTCCCCCAGAGTGATTGCCACAAGCTCCTGCATGAATCTCTTCCATGAATGCTGACGCCTCGGATGGGGTGAGACATCTCAAGTATGGTCCGGAAAAAGACTTTCGGTATAGCTGGCTGTTGTATAGGGCATATCTGGCTGCCTTCATTCTTATCTTTCGGGCTTCTGATTTTGATTCAGGCAATGTACCAAATCTCAGATAATCTACTATCGGATCCATCCAACTTGGTTCCCATGGGATAACCATTACTTCTTCGGGGGGTTCCAAGATGGATCGGACGACGAAGTCTATTGGTACAGTGCGAGTCATACCTTCTCCCGCCGCGGAGGCTTGGTTAGCCAAATAATCTGCTACGGAGTTATCTCCTCTGGGAATCTGTTCAAAGTTGATTTACTGGAACATTTCAGCCTCCCTTCGAACCAGATTCTTGTATGCTTCCATCTTTGGCTCTCGGGTTTCATACTCCCCATTTAGCTGTCGTACAACTAGTTGGGAATCACTTCGTACTCGTGCTTTTTGGACTTGTAGGCTTCGGGCCAACCGAATTCCTGCAAGGAGGGCCTCATATTCTGCTTCATTGTTAGAGACTGGAAATTCCAGTCTAATAGACTGTTGGATTTTAGTACCATCCGGCGTTACGAGTACTACTTCGATCCCTGCTCTGTTGATGTTGGATGATCCGTCTACGAACACGACCCATAATTCAGGCTCACCTTCTTCTGTGGAGTCAGTAGTTTCTGTTTCTAACAGGAAGTCAGCTACTGCCTGTCCTTTGATGGCCGTTCGGGGAACATAGGTTATGTCAAAAATCCCAAGTTCAATTGCCCATTTTGATACTCTCCCGGATAACTCAGGCTTCGCCATTATGGACCTGATCGGAATTAAAGTAGGAACTATGATCGGGTGTGCTTCAAAATAGTGCTGAAGACGTCGCTTAACATTGATTAGTGATAGTACCAGTTTCTCCTATTTTGAATAACGGGTTTCTGCATCAGCAAGGGCTTTGCTGGTGTAGAAGACAGGTGTCTGGTACCCTTTGCCCTCCTTGACTAGAGCGGCGCTGGTAGATGTTGCTGAAATGGCCAGATACAGGTGCAACGGCTCATCGGCTTCAGGGGTTGTCAGTATCGGGGGCCTCGCCATGTAACTTTTGAGTTTGTTCAGGGCCTCCGCTTGCTCTGGCCCCCAGACTTCTCCTTGTGCCGCTTTTATTGCTTGAAAGAACGGCCTACACCGATCGGTTAACCGAGAGATGAAACGACTGAGGGCCGTTATTCCTCCGGTTAGTACCTGGATCTCTTTCCGGGACTTTAGCTCTGCGATTTCTATGAGAGCTTTGACTTGCGCAGGGCTAGCTTGTATTCCCGTCCGATCAACTATGTGCCCCAAAAATTGGCCTGAGGAAACTCCGAAAGAACATTTGGCCGGGTTGAGCTTCATATTGTATTTCCGGAGGGTGTTGAACACCTGCTGCAGATCGGTTAGATGGTCTCCTTTCACCTTGCTTTTGACCACTGTGTCGTTGATGTAGGCTTCGATGGTTGATCCCATCATCCCTTGGAACACCCTTCTGACCAACCTCTAATAAGTAGCACCTACATTCTTTAGTCCGAAAGGCATAACTGTGTAACAAAATGTACCTGATTCAGTGATGAAGGCAGTCTTTTCATGGTCCTCCGGATTCATTCGAATCTGGTTATATCCGAAATATGCATCCAGAAAGCTCAGGCGTTCGAAACCTGCGGTGGCATCTACCATCTGGTCGATCTTTGGTAAAGGAAAACAGTCTTTCAGGCATGCTTTATTCAGATCAGTGAAGTCAACACATACCCTCCACTTGCCATTTTTCTTCTGGACTACCACCACGTTCGCCAACCAGGAAGGGTACTGGACCTCCTTTATGAATCCTGCTTGCAGAAGTCGGTCAACCTCTTCAGCTATGATCTGGTTTCTATGGGCCCCCATTCGTCTCTGTTTCTGTCTAACGGGCTTTGCGTTGGGATCCACATTGAGAGAATGCAGGGCTACTGATGGATCAATATCGGTCATGTCCATATGGATCCACGCAAATATGTCAGCATTGGATCGGAGAAGGGACCCCATTTCCTCTTTTTCTTGTGGACTGAGGCCTGAACCGACATAGGTAAACCTTTCAGGGCAGTCGGGGAAAATTTGAACTTCCAATAGTGGTTCAACTGCTACCGGTGACCCTGGACCTCCTTCCTGTAATTGCTATTTGTCATCGGGTGCTACCTTGGACTGTGACCCTCGTTCCGGTTCCGTCCTTCTTTTTAGACTTTTCATAGTGACAGCATAACACTCCTTTGCTGCTACCTGATCGCCCTTGATGTCAATCACGTCTACTCCGTTCGGATCGATACAACGCATGACTTGATGCATGGTTGAGGGGACTCCGTGCATCCGATGGATCCATCCCCTTCCCATGAGGAGATTATAGGAAGGCTTGACGTCTACCACCACGAAAGTCTCTCGAAGCATGCGCCTTGCTGTTGTTACCGGTAGTTGGATCTCTCCCACTGGTTCCACTCTTCTACCATCAAATCCTGCTATCGGGCTTCTGGATGGTACAATCTCCTGAGGGTTGATTTCTAGCTTTTTAAAGGCCCATTTTGTGATGATGTTGGCGCTGCTCCCAGGGTCAACCATCACCCTTTTGATCAAGCAGTTCGAGACCATGAGGGAGATCACTAAAGGATCATCGTGTGGCGTCTGAATGCTCCTCATATTCGTAGAAGTGAAGACTAACCGGGCATCCTCTTTCAGGCCTCTAAACTCGCATACTTCCCCAACCTTACGTAGCTTCTGAGCTTGCCGCATCTGGGACCTTCAGGCCTCTTCTATCTCTGATCAACTTGGCCGTCCATGGACTATGTGAATGACACGTACGGGTTGTCCCATAGTTCCCTTGACAGGCGCATGCGACGCTTGGTCTGATCGAGCTCCTTTTTTGGCCACGTACTCGGTCAGTTCTCCTTTTGCAATCATGGCTTCCACCTGTCTCCTGAGGCTTCTGCATTCGTTAGCGTGGTGCTCGTACTCTCCATGGAAGGCGCAGTGCCTTGACATATCCCTTTGGTCCATCGGTTGTCTGATGGGTGGTGGTGACCGATAGATTCCTTTGCCCTTTGTCTCCTGGTATAACTTTACCACGGTCACTTTTAAGGGGGTGACTTTCTCCTCCAACCTTGGTTGTTTTTCTGGGACTGGGGAAGGAGCAGGAGGAGCGCTCAGTCGCTTCCGGTCTGGTGCCCGATCCTTAACCCTGGAAGATTCTGATGCCTTGGCCTCTACTGTTGCAAAGGCGGTCCTTCTCTGTCGTATTGCCAACTCTTCTTCTATTCAGAGGTGCCCATGTGCCCTAGAGTTAAGTTCTCCAATATCGGCTGGTGGCCTCTTGACTAGGGATTGATGGAACTTGGTTCCACGGATTAGGGCCATTCTGAAGGCTTCAACGGCTGAATACTGATCGCAGTTGTCAATCGAAGACATCTCCACATTGAACCGTGAGACAAAACTTTTCAGGGATTCGCCCTTCTCTTGGATCATGGTGAACAGACTGGAGATAGTCTTCTTCTGCCTTTTATTGCCGAAGTACTGGGCAATAAATAACTCGCAGAGTCTGAGCCAGCTACCTATCGATCGGGGTAGTTGCTTTCTGAACCACAAGAGGGCTGCTTCGGTCAGGCTGGTGGGGAAAACTTTGCTGAGCAAGGCCTCGTTCTCGTTGTAAACATTCATCTTGGTATGAACGTGGTAGATGTGTTATGTTGGATCTTTTGTACCTTCGAACAGGGTGAACTTCGGTAATCTGAACCTCTCCGGATAGGGCACGCTGGTGATCGAGACGGTGAATGGTGTCTGAACGGCGTCTATGGATGCCTCGGATGCCAGATCGATTGGGGTCTGTATCTTCAAATCCCTAAGCATGTCCCGTTGGAATCTGGACATGATTTCCTCCAGTTTTTTCATGGTCAGGACCTCCTCGGGGTTACGTACCCCAAGAACCTGTAGGGATGACTCTGCCTGTTCCTCACGATCGTTGTGGGCTCTAGCGGGCGGGTCATCCATGTCTGTCTGGCGGCCTACAGATCGTTCACGCTGGCCGGAATGCTCATCGTCATGGACCTCCTATGAGTTCTGCAGTTGAGCCAATTTTGTTGCCAATTCAGTGTTCTGCCTTTCTAACTCGGCAGTCCTCTCATCTAGGGCTCGTCTGATCGGATCTTCTGGTTGCTGGCCTCCGTTTGGAGGTAAATCGGTCTGCTGTGAACGTGTAATTGCCATTGATGGTACGAAACTTGACTCTTTTGCAGAGGGTGAGAAACTTATTGAAAAAAAAAAGATTTCAATAATAGAGTTTCCCACAGACGGCGCCAATTGTGTAAATGCAAAAAAGTTACACAATAATAATTGGGTAAAAATTTTGATCCTCTTTTCATTCATCAAAGCCATCTATTTATACAAGATTCCAAAGATGGGTCAAGCCCATGTATCCAAGTTAATCAATCCCTTAAATCAAGGGATTTGATCAACTCTACCTTTTTTAGGACTCTCTATTCTATAATTGGACTACTCCTTGTCTTGTGGATCACTTAACTTATAGATTTTTCCATTGACCCATTACTTCTTCAGCCCATTCGTTTTCAGCCCATTCATCTTCGGGCCATCAGTCGCTGGCCCATCAATCTTGTGGCCCATCTTTGATTGGGCCAGACATTTTTTACCATTACAGGGAGGTAATAATAATTGTCCATATTAAAGGAGGTCAAATTGTAATAAGTCTTATAATTCACCCTACTTTTTTTATGCTTGGATGATGTATGTTATTTCTCTGTTCACATATTATATTTGTTCTCGACTTTAAAGTTTATTGTAACATCCCTTGCGATGAAATGTGATGAAAACGTAGGAAATATGGAGCTTACAGTTTTGTACTTCCTATGTTTCAACTTAGTTGTCTATGTCTGATTTTTAATATTTTTATTATTATTTTTTGTTTTCAATTTTACCCTTTAATAATATAGTATAGTAGTTTTTAGTAGGGTCCATTGCTTTTTTAAAGTTAATAAAGAAAGATAATTTGGGAAAGTATAAGATTATAATGTATTGGAATTCGAAACTGGATGAGTATTTTAGGACAAGTAAAGTTGAGAAAGTAGACAACTAATATGGAACAGGGGGAGTATTAATCTAGATTTACAATTACCAATTTAAAAAAATCTAGTTTATTTACTTTTACTTTTCGATTTTTTTGTCAAGTTTAAATGAAATTTACCAAAAATTCTTAGCCCACAAGCCTAGTGTTAGAAGATTTTTATCCCACATCTCGGAATGAAAAGGTGATCAGGTTTAAATAGATGTTAGTCTTGTCTAATAATTTAAGTTTTTGAGTCAAATTGCAAAACATCCGATTCGTTATAGTTTGTATCAGAGTCAGATTATCTGATGTCAAGCCAACCATCCCTTTGAGTGGCTACCACCTAAGAGGGGGATGGGTAGTCACTTTGGTGGCCATCATCCAAAAGGAGTTTGGTTCCAGGTCAAGTAGTCAACATGGTCTTATCATAACGAAGTAATTGCTGAGTTCGGGTAGATTCTTGTCCCGTATTTGATCATGCCAAGCATCGGACTCACTTACCCAAAATGCTTATTTTAGATCCTGAAAACTTATCCAAAAGAGCCATTGCATTTACTAAACCCTTTTAAATACTATATCCACATATTGCCACCCTACCATTACACTCACTATAACCCTCTCGTCCCAAGTTTCACCATCTAAATCATTCAATTTGTGGAGAAAATTAAAAAGAAAAAGAAAAATAAAAATTTAGAAAATTAAAAAATCCTATTCAAGCATTGATTGAGAAAGATGATAATTCATCAGATAATCCTCTTGAAGAACGTCTGTCTCCTTCACTAGCATATGAAGAGTAGAACTCATCATCAATATCCTTCTCTTTCACTTGCTCAATTCTCTCAACGGCCTCCCTCAAATCAAACCTATTCCCCACATCATTCTCACAACAAGCCAACCCCACCCTCAAGAGCTTAAGCATCTCCCCCTCATTGCTCTTCGTGGCGCCCATCTCTTTATCAAACACCTCCACTGTCCCCCCCTCCTCGCGCAGAACGGACTTGGCCCACATTGCCAAGTCCGCGTCACCTCCTTTCCCTTGATGCAAGTAACTGGCGGGATACTTCCCGGTCAGAGTCTCAAGAATCAATATTCCTAGGCTCCAAACGTCGGTTTTCTTTGTAATGCGGCGGTGTTGCTTGTACTCTGGTGCCTTGTAAGCCACCAGTAGCTCTTGGGCATGCTCTTGGTCCACTAGCGGAATGAGTCCATAGTCTGTGAGGAGGGGCTCGAAAGATGGACCGAGAAGAACATTCGAGGACTTGAGGTGGCCATGAGGTGATATTAGGGCAGGAAGCTCATTGTAGAGGTGTTGAAGCCCCTTGGCTACTCCCTTGATGATTTTCAACCTCATTGGCCAGTCGAGCCTTGGCCTCCCGCCAGAACGGTTGCCTGAACCATATCAATCAAATACTAACATAAGAGTACTGCTATATACATATATATATATATATATATAAACTTACCATGGAGATGAACAGCCAAGCTGACATTGTCAACAAATTTCGTAACGAAGAGCTTCTCTTCCCTGGTATAGTAATAGGCCACAAGAGGAAGCAAATTGGTATGACTCAACCTGCCTAGTCTTCTTACATGCTCTTGGAAGTCCTCTCTGTTCACATTATTCATTTTCCTAAACCTCTTCACAACCATGGCTGGACCATTCACAAGAGAGGCTTTGTACGAAGATCCAAAGCTCCCACTCCCCAACATTTCCGCTGAGGCTTTCAGCAACGTCTGCAAGTCGAATCTCTCTCCATCATCCCTCAGAAATATCAAATCCCTGTTGTCGTTTGAAGAAGAGGTCCCCGGGATACCTGTCTCCAATCTATCCATATCAGTAGAGTCCGCTTTCATGTGGCCTCGATGTGCTTGTGGTTCAGGCACTTGGGAACGTCTCCGGCAAAATATGAAGAAAACTACACTGATGGCAGCTAGAGCTGCCACTATGGCCATCACCACGAACACAATCGTCACAACGGATAGTTTTGGGGGAGTGCATGCCTTCAGCGGGCGTCCACAAAGTTCCTTGTTGCCTGCTTCCACAAAATGAAATAAAATTATTCAGGTCTCTTATACAGTTATACTTCCCCCTATGTATCTATGTTTTCGTATCATATCATTAGTTTAGAAGTCTGCATTTTTTTCATACAAATGTACATAGGGGAGAGTGTTTGCAACATTACCTACGCATTCATCGAAGCATTCATGCAATGTTCATATAGACTTTGAACCCTGTAAATCTATATAGCACATCTAATAGTTTCATAAGGATACTCGAACCCTAGAGTTATCAAATAGCCAAAAACAGTGATATTGAAATAGAATATTTTGGTTTCACTTCACTGTGTTTCTCAATTTTCGGATTTAACATTTTTGTAGAAAAGTATGAAGTTTGTGGTCTCTTGCGTTTTAGGGTTCAGGTGTTGCGAGTTCAATGTGATAATTATGTACTTTTGCCTAGAAAACACAAGTTGGAATATTTTATGTTGGGTGAGTTTGATGGAAACCTATCATAGTTTTCAAATAACTTGAAAGAATATTGTAAAATCAATTAGGATTGTTGTATAATTAGTTGAGAATAATTTCATTGTAACCACTTTCACGGAGGTGGTGGTGGTGGTGCCGTTGGTGGTTGTGGTGGTGGGAAAGCACATACCAATCCGGACTCACCTACAAACGAACTTGCATCCATGCCAGCGAGCTTCACAGGGATCGGACCCTCCAATGCGTTGTTAGAAACATTCACTATTTCGAATCTGTTTTGTTGAAATTCCGGTATTTCACCTTCAAACTGATTCCCTTCAAGCCTCAAGTCCTGAAGCCTAGGAAGAATGGTGAGGGACAACGGAATCTGACCCGTGAACCGGTTCTCCGACAAATGGATTTTCTTCAACGCGGTCATTCCATCGAAGGCGTTGGCCTCAATATCCCCGGAAAATTTGTTGTTCGACAGGTACAGCCCTCTGAGCAAAGGGACGGCTTTGAGGTTCGGTATGGAGCCCTCGAAGCTGTTGTTTTTCACGCTTATCATTCTCAGATTAGTCAATCCTTGCAGGGCCTCCAGGTTGACCTCACCGGAGAGTCCCATATGCTCCAGTTCTAATCCCGAA
This sequence comes from Cornus suecica, assembly GCA_963922005.1. Lineage (NCBI taxonomy): Eukaryota > Viridiplantae > Streptophyta > Magnoliopsida > Cornales > Cornaceae > Cornus > Cornus suecica. The sequence goes on along the minus strand of OY998240.1, from coordinate 50,876,637 downwards.
ACGGTCCTGTTCACGCAGTTGACGCCATTCCAATTCGCGGCCTTCCCCTTACCCTTACCGGAGCATGGTGATGTCGACGTGTTCCAACTAGACAATGCTCCAGCATTGTTGAGAGATTCTTTGAACTTGAGAAGGATTTCGGAATCTGTTGCGGTGGAAGAAGTTAGAACATGCAAAGAGAGGATGACTACGACCAGAGACCACCGGAGGTAGCAATGGGCCATAACATAGGGTGGCACGCGCAGTGCCGGCGTGGTGGGCGGCTCAGATTACGGCGGATGCAAATGGGGATGGGTGGTTGTGTGGTGGAGAGAGGACATGACAAGGAATGGAAAATTTTCTGGGCAGAGAGAGAGAGAGAGCCAAATGCTAAGAATAGAGGGTGTTAAGCACAGACACAGGACAAATAGTAATGTGGGTGATCAAGTTGACAAAGTCATGCCATTGTCTTGCATGAGGTGAAGTGTGAGAGAGATACGGATGGCCACAAGTTCTTATATACACTTGTATTCTTCTTTTATGGTTTGTCCTTGTATTCATTTTATTTCCTACAAAGGCCAAGCATTGCATGACACATAATATTGGTTTATATATATATATATATATATAGAGAGAGAGAGAGAGAGAGAGAGAGAGAGAGAGAGAGAGAGAGAGACTTAATCAATAATCAGGTACCTAATTTAAGTTTCTTTGGAAGCATACATAATTGATCTACGAATCCAGTTGGTAAATTATAATACTAAGATGTTTTTTTTTTTTGGCATCCAATCTATCATAATCCACAGTGCCCTCGCAAATCCTATTTATGTCTCTGAATACAGTTGTCACCACATTTTGAACTCAGTATTTGTTTGTGTTTATATATATATATATATATATATGCATATGTTAGTACTTGTTTGTATTTATATATATATATATATATATATGCATATGTTAGTACCATGCCAGATGGCTTGTTTCTATTTTGTGAATAACAACCAACATGAAGAACCAATTGGAGACTTGTTTTAATACAGCGCTTTGATCACCACCATATTTGTTAAAGGTGCAAGCCGCCCTAAGGGTAACGCGCATGTGCAATAATAGAATAAAAATTTATTATATATATATATATATAATCAGAAGCTAAAACTATCTCCATTTAATGCACTTGTTGAACCATAAATTTATGAATTTTGCCAAATATCCCACGAGACTTGACAATACGTTATATGATATAGAGCATTTTAATCTAGGAGTCGCTAAATAAAAACAGAAATTGATTTGAACAAATGATTGAATAAGCCAGACGCCTTTTTTGAGCCTAGAGCCAACTTAACAGTGTGAGCCTAATTGAAGGCTTTTGGCCCGTACTATGTTGAGAGTCTGAAACACTAGTTTAGCCTTTTTTGCAGGCTAGTGTCAGAGGCCGTATGTTTCGTTATCCGATCCAAAAGCTTAAACTAGTAAGTCTATTTATACATAATCTTTTCCATCCGAATCCGATAAGAGACTCTGATACCGCTTGTCATTGCTTGGGTGCTTCAATATCCGATCCAAAAGTTTCAACAGTAGGCGGGGAGTTCATTTATACCCATGACATTTCCCATCCGAATCCGATGTGAGACAATATTCATCCCACCAGGTACACCTTTAGCAACTATACCCACCACGAATTGAATCTATGGAGCTTCAAATAAAAGCCCAGGGTACCATCCAGTCTAAATTGTTAGCATATTGAGTATATTGCCAACATTTTGAACTTATTGACTTTAAATCCGTAACTGAAGCAAGTTTGTGCCAGACAACAGTCTGGAACACAATTAATGAATTCTTTATAACCGAAACCCAGAAAAGCTGAACTTGAAAAACATTTGCAACAAAGTAACATAATCGGATTCTATTATGTTCACTGTCTCATCGTTAACCTAGTACGGATTGTTTACAATCTTAGCCCAGAAAATCTGGACTTGACGCACATTTGCAATAAGTTACAAGAATTTCTATTCTGTCAAGAGTTTCATCGTTTCTGAATTGCTGCCATACTAGAATTTAGTAAATAATCACTATGTTTCCAGACATCAGATGCAGGAGAAAGATGGTGCACATAATGTAAGAGGACCGAGTGATTACCACATGAACCAGAAATAATAACAAGATTACAAATCCTGAGAGATGTAAAGTAGTGTTGTATTCACTACATGTGATGGCTGCGGGAAAAAGTATAAAAAAAGAATATAATCTATTTCTATCTAGTACCTAAAGAATGTCTGGCAGAGCCGAAAAAATATCGCAAGATTTTTCCATTTCTTTGCAAGACCTCGAAATATTTTTTAAAAAAATGGTGCATTGAGGGTGTCATCCTCGAAATATCTAAATACAGCCGGAGTTGATTGGAGTATGCTTTGATAAAAATTCCAAGAGGCACTGCTAAATTTATAAATAAAAATAGCCAAACTTAAAAGTCATCAAGTTATGTAGTACAAAAATGGACTCTGATGGATTTGGTGTTTATCAGCAACAGGTTAGCTCATTTTTACTTGGGAAAACTCCCTACTGGGGACCCATTGAAGCACTTGGGTCCTGAAGTCCTATTTTGTTGCCATTTCTATGGTAATTCTATTTCAAAATACAAAACTGCATCTCTATAATTGCGACGTTAGGTTTACCTCAACAGATGAGGCAAGTTTGTGAGTTAAAGTCTGTGTATCCTACATCAACAAGGCAAAGGCCATCAGGAGGGGCTGGTGGAGCGGTTGCACGTCTGCATGTGGCTTCCATTAACTTCAGCAATGCATCCTCTTCTGCACCGGCTGCTGCTTCCCTTATTGATGTTGCCACAAGAACTCGAACCATCTGTCGAGCATGATCGGCCAAGTTAAGGGACTGAACTAGAACAAAAAGTAAAATGCTTAAATCCATATAAATGGGTGAACTTATTCAATCATGGTGGATTATTCAAGGTGTGCAGGCATTCAACCAGATCAATCAAGCGAAAATGTTTATCTGGATCTTCACATAGTTGACAAGGATCCCAAATGCATCTATTCTTCTTAAATTAAGGATAAGTAGGATTCATCAGAGGGATCCATGGATCAATAAGAGTGAAAATCACCATGATCATGAGTCCACCTATCGATTAACTCTTTGCACAGTTCCACCTCATATCTTATTTACATTATGTAATTACTAAAATGTATCTGCAAAAGAGCAAAATTCCAGCTGCTAGTTTAGAAATTTTACAAAGTATATCTTTTTAGATGGAATCCTCCAGTAGCGCAAAAGGATTCATCAACCTGACCAAGGGTAGTTGAACCAACACTTTGTTTTGGGTATGCTATTCACAAATTATAAATGACAGAGATATAACAGTAAAAAGAAGAGAGTAGTACCTTACGTAGAAAGCGATTGCCGACCAACTCAACACACATTGCCTTTGAACCTTTCTCATCCTATTAATAGTAACAAAAGAATAATAAATAAACAAATAAATCACCAAAAAAGAAAAAAAACTTGTAGAGCTATTAGCAGCATATATTTGAAATTAGGTAGATTAATACCTCATTAAATTGGAATATCCAAATTATGAAATCAAACAGATTGCAGGAGGGTCTAAAATTTATGATAAATATATATAAAAAAGTATAAAAGAATTATATAAAAAAAAAAACTTAAAGCAAAAATGCAGCAGAAATTTTAGAAGTTGTAGAAGGTTTCAAAGGGCTCAATGAAGAATAAACAAAAATATAAGGTATATCCTTCATCAAAATTTTAGATGCTGTTTGAGCAAGTTTGAAAAATAATGGTCACCTCTGCACAAACTATGATTCCATACATATTGTATTTCATTATTCTTATTATTGTCATTGCCACTGCTGCTGCTGCTGCTCTGCTGCTACTACCGTTGTTGTTATTGCCTATGCTTAAGATGCTGTTGTGCGATGACTAATAGTATAATACGTTATACGTATATATTATAGTTACTGTCTAGTCTTTATCTAAAGTCATACACTAGGGAAAACAGAAGAGTTCCCTTAGTCAATTATCCAGTGTTGTAAGTTCTTTTGTATGGCTATTGGTACACAATTAGGATCCTAATCTTTATTAAGCCAAGTATCAATCATTCATCCTTCAAAAGGTTCTTAGTCATTTATTTGCCCTGTAAGTCACTAAATAGAGATAAGAGTCTCCTCTTGTAGGATGAATCATAAGCTTAATTGCATTATAGGACACCAATTAAAAATTGCTTTCTTGGGCCTCAACGGAAAAACAATAAAATCTTGATATTCTCATTCTCCATATTGCACTCTAGCTATCTGTCATCAATTGGAGGTATCTTAAGACTCTTTGCACTCTGGTACAGAAGCAAATCTCACTCCAGTGATAAGACTACCCATGGCGAAGGAGGACAAACGGAACAACAAAGCAAGCCCAAGCTACATAGATCATGATGATATTTCAACTATGATTCCATACCATAAAATTCTCAAATTCCTTTATGGTTTTAGAGTTCTCAGTAACAAACGCCCAAGACCACAGACCTATTACAAACTCATAACAAATCCCTAGGATTCTCGAGTAGGCTAAACTTGTGAAATGTTTATGTTCACAAATTTGATGACATCATTGGAATTGCATGACCTAAAAGGGACCGCTTCTATCCACTTGGTGAAGTAATATGTTACTAGCAGGATATAGCAATGATTATCGGATGATGTCCCAGAGAAGAAAGAAATCATGGCAGATTGGATAAGAGATTACATTGAGCACTCTATTCAAAGAGAGAAATCCTACAGAAAATGACTTATGGAGTTTCAATTTTCTTCTTTTCTGTTCACAAGATTTGAACATATTATATTGTACTCACCCAAAGTGCACACACATTTTTTATGGACTCGCAGGGTAATTTGAACTTAAGGCAATGCTAGCTCAAGGAAAGTAGTAGAAAGGAGTGGTAATAACCTTGGCAGAACATGGTAATACGACTTCAGTAGCTCGCGCATGGTGGAGAAAACACTCCGTTGGTGGACCACTGCAACATGAAGTGAAATTAGTTATTAAAGAAAACTCCGATATGAAGTAAATACTTGATTGCCTGATTGCATCAGCAAAATTAAGTTCATGTCAAGACAGAGTTCGTGCAATTAACTTTTGAGATCTCTTGCAACACAAATCTACAATAGGAAGTCATCCTGTGGAAACAATGTCATATCAAGCTTGAAACTAGCCTAATTCATGGTTGACAAAGCAACCCTGCTGTTACTCTTTGATTGATACGACTTGTCAACTACCCCTAAAACTTGGAGGGTCCTTCTCAACGGCCAAAGAATCATTGGCATGAGACATTATACTCCTTATACATACAGTAAGTATTATTTTGGAGAGATCGTTTAACTTCGAGAAGGATCGAACCAAATTTGAGTAGTAGAAGAAGGAAGCATGGGAGGTCCTAGTTTTTTCACAAAACTGATGTTCGACTTATTGCAGACAGAACCAAACAATGAGTGCTCTAAAAATCTAATGATGACAGATCCAAATCCAACCATATATCTTTAGAACTAAATCAGGTAAAGCTAAATGAAGCAATTAACAGGCTTATGCATATAAGTGTACATTTGCTAGTTATCTGAATACAAAAGGGCTTTGCTCTTACATGTTTCTTGAAGCTTTAGTATCACGTGCAAACATCTTATATGATAATAACTTTCCTTCTAGTTGATGTAGAAGTTGATTGACCTTGCTTACACTAAACCTTGTTGGTTTATTCTGGTTTTGACGCTCATCATTGTCATTGTCAAGGAAGTTCTCAGGATTAGATGCACCAAAGTGCTCTGCACATTTATACTGTTGGTCACCATGTTTTTTGACAGACTTAGAATTTTCAACATTTTCCTCCTTTGCATTGATTTGCTCCTCCATCTCTCCATCATTTAAAGGGAATATATACAGATAGTGTCTCCATTTGGCAGAGAAATTAGGGTGAAATTCACGTGTCATCTACAATGATTTATACCTGATCAGTATAGTGTGAAAATGAAACACCATCACTTTAAGCACAAAAACCTGACTACAACATTACCTCAGCTACAGATCTGACTCTGAGCTTTCCTGGTATTGCAACATTTATGGCATCTTCAATATCTCTAGGTTTAACATCTTTCCTCCAAGTATCTGGACACGAAAAAGAGTGAAGCAAGTAAATTGCATGTAAACTTATACATAAAAATTTAAGTGACAAACTATTCACAAAAACAGTGAAGATGATATCTAAATCTAAGTATCTCTTCTATGTTAGCCAAGAAGAGTTTTATGTGGTGAATTTCAAATGTCACATTAAACAATATTGCTCCATTAAAAGAAGAAACAATATTTCAATTGCCTCTGACCAAACCTTTGATACTGTAGGAAAGAGAGTTCAAAAAAAATAAAAATAAATGAAATACAGCGTAGGGGAAATATGCAGACAAAATGAATGCATACAAAACCAAATCTCTTCTTCTGCTACAGTAACATAAAGTTGTAATTGCATTTATGGGTTCGCTGGTATTACAGAATTACAATTGATAGGATGAAAAAAAGTTAAAACCTGAAATGAAGTAAAGCAATTCCATTTAGGATAAACATCTTCCGCATATAATTGACCAAACAGAATGGATGCAATGCCAATCCCAGAAACAAGAAGGACCCGTAATGTCATATTTGGCATGAATGAATGGAATGGAATGGAATGGAATAGAATGTTCATTATATCCATTCCTTTATTTGGTATGTTTTGTTGAATAAGAATGGTCATTCTCAAGGAATGAAAATCCATTCCATTAGTAAACATATGAAACGGTACTTCATTCCTTAAGGAACACTTTTAAAACATAAAATTACTAAAACAACCCTCTCACATTTCAAGCAAACAAACCATCCTCACCACCGTGTCACCAACTTCTACCACCGCCACCGCCATCACCTTCCATTACCCGTCACTGCTATTTTTGTTACCTTTCACCATTTGTTTGTAAAAGAATTTACAAAATAATATTGTTTGATTAAAATTATATATTTATCAGGAATAATTTGAGAAATTTTCTTTAAGTTTATTCCATTTCTAAAGTGATTCATATATACAACCAAACAATAGAATGAGAATGGTTATTCCATTCCATTCTCATTATCATTCCATTCCCACTCGCATTTCATTCCATTCATGCGTACCAAACATAGCCTAAGAGGATAGAAAATAAAAACAACCAATGAACAATAACATGGTAAGAAATATGTTGTAACATACAAAAAGAACAAACTTGCTGAAGAGCTGTCACTCCCTTGTCCGTGCGCCCAGCAACAGTAGCACAGCCTTCTAGCGGTAAACCCTTGTCTTTCAGCAGTTGTGCTTTCTTCTCATCAACGAATTCCCCAAGAGATTTTTCTACCAAACTGAATGTAGAGAAGTTTCAGAAACAGGATGAATAGGAAAGGAAGAGAAAACATAAGAATAGTATGTAAGAAACATGGAGGGGGAAAAACAATTCAAATTCAGTTTTATTGAAAAATAAGTTAAGAATCAAGTAAGTAATAAATGCCAACAACTATGACAAGCCAAGTGCAAGGAATCAGGAAGCAGTTGAGATCATCACAAGAATCAGGAGTCCTCTTTTCCTTGTGCTTTAGAGTTGATGTAGCCAAAAGTCTACATAAAGAAAACTAAGATACAACATATGTCTTACACAACTTGTACAATATCAAATCATGATTGAATCCCTAAAAGATGATCAATAAATGCGACAAAGTACTATCATCTAAAATCCACATATATAAAGAAAGGACTCAAATCAAATGTTCTGAGAAGTGAAGAGACACCACGAAGTGTAGTCATCCAATGTACCTTATAAAAAAATGGCTTCACTTCAGACGGTGTATTAATATTAAAGTTTGTTTCCTTGTGGTAACAAAATGCAGTATTAAAGAACCCTCATGGATGTAGTAATCCCAGCACAAGATAAATGGATCATGAACTCTCATGTTTAATCTCTATAGATGAACCAAAGAATATGCAAAATAAAATGTTTAACTAGAATTCAGAAGTTGCAGGGAAACAACTAACCCTTGAACAGTGTTCAAGCCAGGTTGCCTCTGCCACCCATCAAAAGAACCTCCATGGTATGAGAGGACTATCTTGAATGTCACTCTTGCCCACCTTCCTGACCTATCTTTAGATGGAACACTCGATGATTCAGATATATCAGAAGCCTTGACAATTTCAGCAGTATGCATCTGTGAATAAGAAATTCTGTAAGGCCCTCAAACTATTAAATCTGAGCATGGCAAAAAGGGGGGACAAAGAAAGAAAGAAAGAAAAATAAATTGAAGTTGAAATAAATTTTCTAAACAATTGAGTTTAACGTGTACATTTTGCGATTCAGAATACCGTCTCTGAATACCAGTATTCCAGGTCATAATAAGGAAAATTCTCTCTCTTCTCAAGAAACAACATACAATACGATAACATTAGAGTTAAAAAGTAGAATTGATGACTTTATGAAGAAAAATGGGGAAAAACACATAAGCAAATTATAACCTATATAGTTCAATCCGAGGAGAAATGAAGAAACGCTTTGAAAAGTAAGGGGAAAAAAAGAGGGCGGAGCTAGGGAAGGAAACTTCACAAAAGTTCAATATTACTGTGATTGACAATCAATTAAAAAAGAAAGCAGGACAGTGAATGGCATTACACATCACTCTAGATAAAATAAGTAAATTTTTCAAACGACGACCGACTCCATTGTATGACAGCTTTATGAAGTCAATAAGAAATGTGCATCTTTCAATTTGCGATCCAGCCTGCCAAAAAAATTACATGCTTACATTGAAGGATACATAGCCTTAGAAATGTCAGTTTCATTTCTCCAAGCATTTGAATTAGGTATCTTTTTTTCCCTTCTCTACTTGAAAAAGAGGTTTTCATATTCTATTTATAACGATCATTGAAATTTTTTCTTATTACATCTACCTATAACGCTACCATCATCTGGTGATGATTTTATTATATGAGTTGATTCTGTTTAGAAGACATAGCATCTGCCTTCTAATACTAATGGCAATAAAAACATTCATTTTCATAGGATAACCAACCTAGCCCAAAGGAAAAATACCCTTTTCTCAAACAATACGATAGCACTAATAGCTTGAATGTACTGAACGTTAATCATTCTCATAGGAGGAAAAGAAATTCAAGCATGTCAGTACAATAGTATCCTTTTCTGCACAGAACAAAATGAAAAGCACTCCTTGCTAATTCGAATATGTCAACACATCATGCAACTTTTATATTCTACTAACTGGGAAGTAGAAATTGATTTTAGAAAGAAAAAAAAAATACCACTTAGTTCTAAGACGCGACAGGTATTGAACCCGCCACCCTTTAAAGCCTCTTCAAGTACCACTACGCCAGAAAATCACATTATGAAAAGCAATTGTTATTTTTAAATTATATATATTCATCTGATTAGCATTTGCCATTTCCTGGTTTCGAGGAAAAATCTAAGTATCCTCGTGAACAACTAGCATTGTTTCAAGAAATTATACAACAGAAAGCACCCACTGCTTACATGTTACTGCATTCTTTTTCATTTATAGTGCTTCATGCAAGTGGAAGCCGACAATCCCAATGATGGAAAAACACCAATCGCCCTATTTCATTCCTCTCACTGGCATTTCTTGTTTGAGGATATTAGTAGGATCATAAAGTAATTTAAATACAATAATGATTTTGTGACTTCCACAAACACCTTAATAATTTATTTCAGCAACAATAACAGGTTAGCCATTCCTCATTATTTTGAAAACAAATATTTTGTTTACATATATGATATATAATCAATTCAAAAAAATGAAACTTTGGATACTGACCCACCTTGGTTCCAAACAATGCTGACAACGATGCTCTACCATTGACTACATCTGAATAGAAATCAAGCACTCGTTGCCATGGTCTATCATACATAAATTCATAACACTCCCTGCCAAAATTACAAAAATTGGGTTAATAATGTTGGTGAAAATTATCATTTGAATCTATTATCACACTTCATGAACATTACACAAAACCCATTTTAGCCAATTCTAAACTGAATTCGATCCAATAAAGAAATTAAACTAAATCGCCTCAAAACCCAACTGGGTCAACTCATAAACCAACTAATCCAACAATGAATCAGTTAAAACTATTCTTAGAATATAATATATATATATATATATAGAGAGAGAGAGAGAGAGAGACTGTATATATATATTTATACCTCGAGGTCCATCTGGAGTACTTGCAAGCGTCTGTGTGGTTATATTGAAAGTAAAGCTTTTCCTGCGTTTGGGTTTCCATTGCAGATCTCAGAATCTGTGCTACCCTTGAGTACGTTATCATACCCTTCTTGCTTGAAGCCGCCGGGAATCTGACGGCGTTGCCGGAACCATACTGTCGAACAGACGGAACCAGATGGTTCTTGTAAAACTCACTCGCCCTCAAAAATCAATCGACAAAATTACCCACCGCTAGATATGAAACTACACCTCTACCCATTAGATTTACTTGTACAATTATATACACAAATAACTTATCAAAAGTTATTATTTTTCACCCACGCTTCGTAAACTCCGAAGATAATACTACAATCACAGTTTGTCGTTATTATTTTTATTTCGTTTTGACAAAAGGATTCAAAGAACATTATCTATTTTCAATTTTCTATTTTCTGACGTTATGCCTTTGCCTAAACGTCTAAAAGCTGAAAAATAACATTATAAATATTGTCTGGAAATCAAAATAATATCTAATGCGAGTTAATAATCTTAATCCAAATATGTTTAGTAAATATTTATAGTAAATAGATTATTTTGACATTTCCTTTTTAAATAAAAAATTATTTTGCTTTTTTCTTCATATAAATAATAACTAATAGTATTTGGAAAGCATAATTTTTTTATGACCTGAAATTTCACTGAACGGCATATCTAAATAATCAGTATTTTTAATAATTAAACAAATTAAACTGATTTTATGATAATAAAAATTGATTTTATTACAATGTTAGAAAAATACAATGACATGATAATATAAATGTCCCCTCATAAAAGTTAGAATCTCATTTTACTGAAAAGAACCATCGAATCTAACCTTGTAAATGGATTAAATTAAAAGAAGAATATAAAATGACAATCTTACCATTTTCTTTGCGGGCACCACAGGAACCAGAACTGAGTTAATGAAGAACTGGTTCTGCTTCATTTGCAAAACCATAATTAAAATCAACTCTTGATGAAATGAATATCAAAGAACCCATGATTCTTTAGTCACTGCCATCTCAACACACACACTCTTTTTAAAAGTGTGGATTTTTGTGTTTGGTAGCTGTTGAATTGAGTAAGGAGAGAGACACGAAAGCTGATGATGGACTTGTATGATTTATTTGGTTTTGAGAGAAACTGGGATGATTTATTGTGGAATTGATGATATGGATATATGAATAGGAAGAGACAGAAAATTTATTTAATATCTGACATCGTATGGCCTGTTTGGTAGGCCTTGTTTTTATTTGTGTTTGGGTTTGTTAGTTTAAAAACTTGTTTGGTGGCATGTTTTTGGCCCAATGTGTTAGTCCACAGTAAAAAAAAAAAACACACGCCCCTTCTTAGTTCATTTTGAAAAACATGTTTTTGGTGTTTCCTTGAGTTTTTAACATTGTACAACAAACACAATTTAGATTAAAAAAACAAAAAAAAAAAAAAAGGTTGAAAAACAGGAAAAAAAACACGACAAAAATCATGTTTGAGAAACTGTTTATGCTCTCTCCATTTGTGTCGACAACTCTTTCCTGCTAGTGTTCATGGTGATTCTACACATGACTCAAGATTCGGCCACGAAATCATGATTTTCATCCTCACTTTCACCTGATCTAGGGTTTCAAACGAGAGGTGACGCCTAGGGTTTTGATTGGAGCACGTTTGGGTTTCAACACATCTTGCACAGAGAGGCGATTTCATTCTCAATTTGAACTCAGGTTTGCTTGATGGTTTTATTGTTTAACTTCTCCACTCTTCCCCCATATCTGTATGTCTTGTTCGAGCTCAATTTCTGCAAGTTTTTTGTAATTTTTTAGGGTTCTGTGTGTGTATTTTTGTGTATGTGTGTTTCTGTGTATGTGTGTGTGTGTGTTTCTGTTTCTGTTTGCGTGTGAGGGTGTTCGTGTATGTGTGAAAAACCCTCAATTTTGTGTATGTGTATGTGCATGTGTGTGTGTTTGATTCGAAATTTTTGTGAGTTTTAGTTGTTCGAATGTTTAATATGCTTGTGAACTCTAATTTCTATTTGATACTGAAAGCATATATACGTGTGTGTATATACACCTATATACACACACATACACACACTTGAATGGATTCAAAAATTGTGTCTTGAATTCTGGGTTTTGCCTTCATGTTTCGAAAAGATTAGAGATAGAAATAGTTGAAATTTGAAACTTATATATATATATATATATATATATATATATATATATATGTAAATTGAATTGGATCTTCAGGGGTTTTCTTGGTAGAATGAGGTAGAAATCTCAAAAATGGCTACTGATACTGATAGTCTTCATCATCATCACTTTTATAGTTAATGGAGTTGGTGTTGAATTATAGTTGATGGAGTTGATGTTGAGTTATAGTTAAATGAAAGTTCTTTTATCTTCAGTCTTAATTTTTTCCAGAAGTTATAGAGAATTCGTAGTTACTACGTTTAGAATTTGATAATTAATTCAGAAATTGAGGAACACAGGGAATAGGCAAGCTTGATTGATATAGGAGTTGTTTACATTTAGAATTTGATAATTGATTTTTTTTATGGTTGAATTTGATGTATGAGTTGTTTATTTTATTTTTTCTGAATAGGGGTACAAGGGAGGCATGGATAAGTTTAGTTTGAAGAGTGCTTATTGTTGGTGCAACATGTACTAACTTGTTGGTAATTACTCACTATATTTATTATTCCACATCAAGCTACAATATTTTGTTGATGCCATCTTTTGGTGTATTTGAACTTATTTTATAGGCTAATCTGACTTAATTGATTTGTTGTTTTGCAATGTGATAAATTTTTAAAATGAAGGAAAGGATGTGTGCTTTTCTTTGAGGGTTGAGGAATTTGTAGTGTTGACTTCAATATGCTCATGATGAACAATACCAACTTGTGGAAGAAGACATTTTGGTACAGAAGTGTCTTTCAATAGCCAAAGATTTGTCTTCATCAATTTTTGTACTTAATTTTTTTTAAAAAAATCATTTGAAGTCACCAAACGTGTGTTTCTGTTTTTGTTCTCTTAAATTCAGAATAAACATACTCTGTCAAACGTGTTTTTCTATTTATGTTCTATAAATTCCTAAAAATTTAGGGTTCTGCCAAACGTGTTTTTATGTTTTTATGTTTTTGATTTTTCAATTTCCACACAAAAAAATCCGTACCAAACATACTTATGTTCTCGGATGAAAAAACATAAAAACAAGAAACGTGTTTTCTATTTTTTTCAACAAAAAATACAAACACAAACACGGCCTACCAAACAGGCCCTTACAGTCCACACATTTTGGAATTTGTTCTTGCAACTTGTCCTTGATCCTTTGGGAAAACTGAAAACTAAATTTAAAACTCAAAATGTATCTTTTCATATTAGTTATTTTAGTTAAAAAATTTTTGATAAACAAGGTAAAAATGATAATGACTTAGAAAGAAATGGCTTTAATTCTGGATTCCAATGATGCGTTCCGTAAATGGAAAAAAATCCCCTTTAGTCAGTGACGGACCTAGAGATCCGTGTTAGTGGGAGCTAAAAAAAAATTACATTGGACTCCTGGGTATAAATGACATATATTTATTTTAGTGGGGGCTTAAAACAAATTTTCAGTGGGGGCTTAGTTGTGAAAAAAGTTAAATTATTTGATATCTAAGGTAAAAACAAAAATCCAGTGGAGGCCATCATTAAATCCGTGCCTCCCTCTAGTCTGCCTCTCACCGGAAAGGGTGTAGTGCGAATCCAAGGGTTGTGATGAAGCCACGCTAGGCAGATGGTGCATGTGGGTCCCAGGTGTTGAGGAACTTATCATGTTAGTGAGAGTAAAGGAAAAGTTACTAAGGCATATATACATTGGATATAGATGTCATTTTTTATTTTTGTATACAAACCAATTTCATTTTTGTATTGGACATTATTGATGTATACAGACCAATTTGCTTTATCATTTATTGTTGTTGTACTCTATTTGTTTCCCCTACAACTTTTCCCCTGTTTTCGGCGAAACTCCTTGCTTTTTAGAAATTCAAACCCTATCCATCTCTATATCTGTTTGATTTTCACTAACTTTAGCCAAACCCTAGGTCTCAATATGATTATCAAAGGAAGATAAAACCAGAAGGAAGCGAAACCCATGGTCTTGTACTGATTATCACTAATGAACCCAAAACCTTAGCTCATATGAAATTGAAATCCTAGTCATCTCTCTTTCTTTACATTGAATTTCACTAAGGAACCCAAACCCTATAGTTGGATCTGAAAAAATCAAAGGAAGGTGCATGAACGAAGCGAAACCCACGGTTTTATTCTTGGTTTTGTTTATGATCCAACTCTCGCTACAACCAGTGGTGGCATAAACCGAATCCCCAGCATTCTACATCTCATCGGATGCCATCAATTGGTCTGTATATGTTGGTGGTTTTCTCTCTGAAAATTTGTTAGTCTCTTTTAGTTTGTTAATCAAATTGCTTGCATGGTGATTGAAACATCTCGTTCTTGTTTATCATACTTAAAGATCATTTTTATTTTCAAGTTATTTCTCTATTTATTGTAAAGGTACCTACTTTAATAACCACAAAAGCTATATTTTGAATTTTGGAAAATGGAATAACCAAAAAAGCTACCTCATTTTATTTTTTTGGTTGTATATGGAGTCTGTTTATTTTTCCATTACCCCTCACCCATGTTTTGTTTGTACTTATTATAGCAAAAGATTATGTGTATATAAAGATTTTGGGTACTCAAATGACTATCAACTGTAACTCAAATGAACATCAATTGTAATATTCATTCATAAGAGTTCTACATAATTCATATTTTAAAACTGAGACATATATTTTATAAAATATAGTAGGATTGGCCATATTAATGGACTAAATCCCCAATTCAAAATAATAAAATTTGGATGCAAGGATTATTACATATTTTGAAACTGTAACTGAAATGTCTATCAACTCTAACATAGGTGTAATGCACATTGAAAGTAACATTGAGTTGAAGGATATGTTACATATTCTGAAACTGAAACTGAAATCACATATTATGAAACTGAGTTGAATGATATATTACATATTATGAAATTGTAACTTAAATCACCTTCAACGGTAACATAAGTATAATGCCCATTTTAAAATTTTATACATAATTCATATTTTACAAAATAAAGAAATATTTTAGAAAATAATATAGGATTGACCCTGCTATTAATGGAGTAAATCCCCAATTAAAACTAGTCAAATTAAGTTAAAAGGATATGTTACATATTTTGAAACTATAATTAAAATCACCATTACATACTATAAATATAATCGTTTTTATTTAACAATGAGAGAAACCTAAACATCATGAAATATTCAACGTTTCTCAAGGTTCAACTTTATATGCTGAATTTTGTGCTATTATTAATTGAAAGACAATGAAAAATTCAATATATTATCTAGATTACAAAATGTACATCAAGGTTTATTTCAAAGGTGTTACTGGGGTACTAACTTATAACTCTTCAAAATGTGCATTACACCTATGTATTATTCTTCATGAAAATTAAAAACATATTGAAACTAGAACTTACCATCACCATTTGTTGGTTGGGAGTAGAGGTTCATTATCCCATATAAGTCATTTCAACGGAATTGCCGATGTCGTTCCTTGATATATTATTACTAGAAAAATCAGCAAATTATACCACAAATCTATATAGTTCTTAGACAATGTATGTGTGTGTATATATGTATATATATTGATACATGCGCAAATCTTACCTAGCTCTGGAGCCTCGTGTCATCGTTTTCCGTCTGCGAAGCTGTTAAACCCTAGATTTTAGGATATTTTAGTGGAGAATTGGTTGCTTGATGAAGTAGGAGTAGAAGAGTGGAGTGACTTCTCATTTCATGAGAATGCTAGCTTTTGTTTTAGAATGCTTCTTTTTATACATTTTTCTATTGTTTTATTAAGTCTTGTGTAATCTAGAAAACAATACTCTTAAAAACAAATAGCGCTTCTTGTTGTGTTTCTAACATACCCAATATGTCATTACTAACCTCCCATGTCGTGTATAGATGGAGAAGTGTATTATTGCAATTACCTATAAAATGTTCGACAAGATTTAAATACTTGGAACATGTAAGCTTTCATTTTTAGCTAGAGCTACTTGTTGTAATGCTATGTGATCAATTATAAATGAGTTTGAAACTTAGAATTTAAGGATGTATTATGCATTACTTTAATGATGTATTTCTGTGTTCCTGAATACTATCAAATTAAATGTTGTAATAAGATCACTTAACACATGTATTTTAAGAGAATAACATTTAATTTTAAATCAAATAATGATATTGAAAATTTAAAGTAACCCATAAAAATTTATGTAGTTTAAAATTGGGGAAATAAAAATGTGGCAAAGTAGATATTGTATTGGAAGGCTTTATATGCATAACAATCACAAGTGCAACAAAGGAATCCAGTGGATATTTGTTCATTGTAAAATATGTCAACTTTTCTCTATATGATCATTACAGCTCCTTCCAAACTTTCGACAAAAATAATTTTCACAGAGATGATTAGGGAGACCTTTTTTTCCCCTTTTGAATGTTATATAACCCTACTAATACAATCCTCTGATGAGATTATTTGAAATTAACCAGCATGAGAATGATATTTGTTGTGCATATTATATGTTTTCTATCAATGTTTGAAGATATGTGAGAAGTTACTCATACATATCTAAAACATGCACTGTCAAAAAACATGGTCAACACTCATATCACCTTCACGATTGGATAATAGGCCTTGTTGATCATATTTCCTCTGATCATTTCGGTCCGTTGTCACCCCATTCATCACCCCACGAGTTCTTGATTCGAAAAAATATTATTTTTTCCTCATCAAACCCAAAACCATACATCAACACAGCATGTTTAGACTCATTAGGTTGCTCTCTTTCTAGGCATGAAAAAAAACCCTATTACCAAAAATACAATTGTTTTATCGATAAAAAATTCATTTAAACAATATTAATTGGCTCTTAAAATTAAAAATGTCTCAACATATATACCTCTGTGTAGTCAGAAAATGAATCGTACGATTGTAGCGAAACAGCTAGTGGTCCCTTTGCTAGAACGATAAGCAGTTCATCAAGATTTTTCGCAACATCTTCAATTAACTGAAAACTGCTTATGTAAGCAGCCCTTGGTATCTTCGGTATCTGAAAATTAAGACCAAATTAATTGTCATTGTTTTAGAGATGTGGGATTTATTTTAAAGGAAGTAAGTAATGTGGTGAAATTAAGATTGTGGTAGACAAAATAGTGCTATGAAAAGAAAAAAAAAATTAAATGTGTATTAACCTTTTTGTCGCTGTCGCGGTTACACTTGCACTTGTTTCCAAATTTTTGTATATGTGTAAGATACCATCATATGTTGCCTGAGTTTCATTTTGCCATTTTACTCACTCTTTCTAACCATGGGCGTAGGAACTCTCATATAAATAGCTGATGGGTTCCTGCACAGAAAACAAGATCGTTGGCTCATTTCGCTATTTTATTTGCATATTTACCTCCACCGCAGTTACATCAGAAATGGCCCAGCAAATGACTGAAAAGACAAACACAAAACAAAAGATTCATTTCATGTTGTCATTACGGTTATATAATAGACAAGTTTCATTTCATAGATCTAAAGATCATATAAAAATATATAGTAGTGTTAAGAAATTTAGAGGGATGTAACATAATAAAACTCATACGCATAATAACCTTGAATGTAATCACTTTTACATAAAAATAAACACATTGGAGTAACAAATCTCTTTTCATGTCTTAGTTTGCGACATTTGACAAAATTTTCCTTGTTAATTTAGATGGCTAGATTACGAAAAAGTTCAACTACAAATAAAGATAAAGAAGCTCAGTCAAGTAGAGAAAAACTCCATCAATATATTCCAAGTTTGGTGGTGTTGAAAAAGTTGGGAAAAGGTTACGAGAACGGTCAACTACAAATGAAGATAAAGAATATCAGTTAACTAAGGATAAGGGTGTTGATCCATCATCTTCCAAATCTGGTGGTAAGAAAAAAAAGGATTAAGGGCCCAGCAGGTATTAATTCATTATATGTTAGTTTAAGCCTGTGTTTTTTATACTATTTAATCTACAGGTCTGTTTGCTTAAGTAGATACCATTCACAACATGGATGTGTCAATCGACGTTTGAAAAATAACATATATGATGATATTGTAGACAAGGCTAAATTAGATTGGAATAAGCTAAGTGATAAGAAGAAGGCACCTTACAGATTGTTCTGACAAGCTACAAAGGAATTGCATGATAAGGAGAAAGAGAAATATAATTTGGTCGAGAAAAAAAAGGTGAAGTATCTGAATCGAATAAAATTTATTAACATACAAGATTTTTCTATGAGTCATTTAGTAATTGGTGATATTTGGCTTACAATTTTATTACCATATATTAACGTGTTGCAGTTCTTTGTTGCAATTGTTGTAAGGTAAGCAGAAAAAGGGTTTGGGAGGCAAAATAGGCGATGGATTCAAGCACAAATGCACTTGGCGTAGAGGTGTTGTTGAGAAATTTATTAAAGTTGTTGGGAAGCTTGGTGCGGACAAACGGAAGGTTCTGCAGCAGCTGGGATTTAGAGAGCTTCTGAAAATAAAATATGACTATATCTCCCACGACCTGTGCGGCTACGTAAATAGTAATTTTGAATTTGATGATTGTGTTTTTAAATTGAAAAAAATGGGTGATTTGTATTTAACTACACACTATGTGCAAGAAATGTTTTTGTTACCGGCGGGCAGAGAAAAAGTGTCGATCAACCACTACTTCAAAGGAACCCTGTGGGTAGTTAATGGTGGGTTTAGATTCAAAAAATGCAGGAAACAGGATCATCTATTGTTATTGATGGAAACAATTTAAGGAGATGACTTTAAGCGTGTATTTGTATTATGTGTATGTTCAGTTGTGCTTTCTCCAACGGGTCGTAATCACACCCATTAGAGTTTGTTGGCAGCTGTTGACCAAGTTGATAAAATCTCGTCTTACAATTGGTGTGCATATCAAATACTTGGTTAAGACAATGGTATATGTCACGCCCCGATATTTCTAGGGTTCCGCACCAAGCTTGAGAAACAAGGGGAATGACGTAATGCTGAAGAACGAAACAAAATCAAAACAAAAATGAAGATTCAGGCACCAAAGCAAAACTTTCAGTCTAAATCCCAAAATGGCACTGAAATGACCAAACGGGGCATAATAGAGACCATGAGTATTGACAAAACGTAAATCGGACCAAATGGGCAAAAGTTAATAAATTGGTCCGAGAAACGGCAAAATGCCCGATGGCTAAAAAATGTCCCACCTAAATAAATGGTCATAACTCAATCATAACAACCTCAAATTAAGTGATTCTTGAGTCCATGGTGAGGTTCGTGAAGTCAGCTTTCCAACAACTCAAAAAACGTCCAAAAACTCATCTCGTAGCCCAGGTTATGGGCAAAATAGTGAAGTTGTATAACATCCTGGAATTCTCTCTAAATAATTACTTATGCTTGTGGGTGTATTAATTTAACTTGAGCCTAATATTTGATTTGATTTGATTGATGAAAAATATGACAGAAGAAGTTTGATTAGTAAAAGAAAGTGATTTTGTGAAATATATTTTATCCATCTTATAAGTGACCATATTGCATTTAGTAGGTTATTTTTTTTATTTCTCTGTTATAAGTGGCATCCAATTTAAATGATGTGGGTTATGGCTGGTGGATATCTCCGTGTATTTGGGGTATAAATATATGATCATAAGGAAAATAAAGAGACTTTATAGTGGGAAATACGAGTTTTATAATTGAAATTGTTTGATGACATTGTGATTTTAGTTAATTTTTACAATGATTAACTATGGGAAGGGTTATTATATAATCAATAAATGCAACGGACTTCTAAAATGAGGTTGGGACATGACCCACCTAAGTAGAAAGGTTAGTGTTGTCTAGTGGGTTGTTATGCTACTATATTTATATGATATGTCAATATATATAATATATGTGTATGAATTAGTGGCCACATGAGACTTGGGTACCTAGTAGTGGGTCCTACATAGAAGTCTCTATATGTAAGGAAGAGTCAGTTTGAGACACTAAATTGAGATATGTCTACACCTATCTATAGTTGCATAAATTGAATAAAAGCTTCCTTTAGAAAGGTTTTTTCAGGGGCTGTTTGAAGGAGACAAAGAGGGAGAAAACTTTTTGGGAAATCTGTGAGAACATCCACTTGAACCAGAGATGGGAACAACGACAAGGGCTCTCGGTTGGGAGAGAAAAGGAAAAACAAAGAGTTCTTAGCTGCTCGACTATAATACTTAAGGTAGGGAGGTATTTTTTATTGCAATTGTTCTATAAAATTGAGTGTTTTGGTGTTAATCTCTTTAATTACTTGTGGACCTTTGAAATATAACTATTTGTTTGATTATTTGTGTTCAAAATTCGTTGCTAAGTAATATATGTAGAGATTGTACTTGTTTTTGTTGTTGATGAATCTGACTTTGGGATGAAATATTTTTAGGTGAATTTCATTATTAGTAACTTACTTCGTGAAACCATGGGTGATGATATTGTTATGATAAAGTTACTGTGAGATTCTATTGTAGTTATTATTGTATATTGAAGTGATATTGTTAGCTGGACATGTTTGAATCATGGGTTTCCTTGATATGATATAGGGAATAAATTGTTAGTTTCTCGGCTGTAAAGGGTTTACTCTTTTCAATATATATATATATATATATATATGATTTCACTGAGTTAAAATCGGATGAGAGTATTAAGTGTTGGTATTGAAATGGTTTGTTTCAATGACACCGGTTTGGGGTAGGAATTGAAAGATTTGTAACACGAAAGGGGTGAAGTTACAGAAAATTGAGAAAAATAGTATGAGTTACCCTGGGTGCAAGACTCGAAACCCACGTGGAAGGCCCTTGTTTGGGTAGGGACAGCTAGGCCCATATTGGTCGAAGGGGTAGGGACAGTGTGGGACACTCTCGGATGCACACGAGTTATGCAATGGTTTTAGTTGTTCGATATTTGATTTTTGGAAATGGAAATTCCATAGTTCAGACGATGGTTTTAGATAGTTAAATACAAGAAACCTTATGGGTTTGACATGTTTGATTTTATTCTTATTATAGTTATGATTATATTCTATTGTGATGTGCCATATACTTGTTCTGATTGGTATTTGCTACATGTTAGTTATTGTATTATTTCTCTACTAGGCATTAGAGCTCACCCCATCTGTATGTCCCCCCCCCCCCCCCCCCCTAAGATGCAAGTCCCCGTGGGCAGTAGCTGAGACTGGTTGGATTATATATCTAAAAGGGGAAGGATTTTGGTGTGTATTGTTTTGTACATACTATATTTGGGGGCTGTAAATTTTTGGACTGTAAGATACAAGTCTCTAAACATCTTATGTATTATAGCGAGTTTAAATATGGGATGTGTTGGCCTTGAAATCCACTTTCGGCAAACAATACCAAATTTGATGATAACAAACCATTAAAGTGTGTTTGAAACTAATGCCATTATTTGTGACATGTCGCCCCTGAAGAGGTGAAATGTGATTTTTAATGGTTTTTGAGGTGTTTTCAAGCGGGGAAACGGTTTGATTCAAACTTAAATAATTCCCAACATTTAGTACATCAAATGAACACATCAAGGACCTTGATTTCATGACAAAAAAGGTAGAATAAATAGAAGAAAAGAACTTTAAAATTTTCCAAAACAAGGGATGTTAACCAAAAGCGAAATATAAATTTAATTCCATTGAGGCAATTTCGTGGTGCGAAATGACTTGGTTCAGGCTTGATTCAATTCTCGTGCTTTGTACCATGAATAAACATGTCAAAAACTAATTTTTCATGTCAAAAGTTGAGGTAAAAGATAAAGGGGATTTACATATAATATAACGCCCCAAAATCCAAAGGGCCTCCCGTACTGGAGTCTAGGATCACTTGAGCGCCACCTGATCAAATCTAACGAAAATTGACAGAGTTTCGTCTGTACGGGAGCCCTCCGGTGGAAAAGGTCCACTGCAAAAACACCCTGTATACATGACACTAACTTAATAGACATCCTGCCCACAATGATAACAAGGGACTTGAATCGACGGCACAATAATACCACCACCCCTCACAACCCCACAACCAGTCCACAGTAATAAAATATACGTACAGTGCCCTACACAATTGAAGTACATGTCAACTAGGTAATAAATACTAACCACTACAGCCATAGGTGGCAAAATAATAATACATTAATCCGAAATGGCAAGGTACACATAAATTAGCCCTAAACATGGCCTAACAACAAAATATAACCAGTAGGTCCAAACATGCCAACAACATCACAACAACTACATTCGATCTTGTGTAGCTCATAACCTGAAAATATAAACATGAGGGGAATGAGCTCAACGCTCAGCAAGGAAACACCATGTCTGCATCCTAACTAGCGAGACCATCAGGCTCTCCCCGAAACCAAAACTGAATCCCATCCTGGAAAATAATACACATTTCGTCTTGGTCTACATACCCGTGAGATCCATAACTTGACACACTGATTACCTATCAGTCCAGCTATAACAATAATAAGAAAATCGTAGAGCATGCATATAACATATATATGTCTCAACTAACTCCTATTATGAAATGATGTGAAAATGTAATACATGTACATGTCTACTGACATCATCAAACACGAGTCTTAGGCGTAGCTCTCTCTACTACCCTATAGTCATCCTGTAGTACGTAACTCATCTAGGATGTTTGTAACCCGGAGTCCTAGGAACAAACGGGCATTCCATACCCTGGAATCCCTAACATAATGCAGAAAATGAATCACAGGTGTAGCTCATACTGCTACCCTACAATCAACATGTACGACAACACACGTACCCCGGAGTCCTAGGAACAGGCAGAATCTTCGTACCCCAGAATCCCTATACCAGGATGGTTATACCTCGACGTCCAGTGTTCAATGCAATCATATTCTCTCGTCTCCCACAGACTATATACTCATGAGATGAATATGACTTATAATAGTACCATCATGCGATCACTAGCACCCTAGGCATACATGCATCATTTTCAAATCATTTTAATTTAATAGTCACATAGCATGCTCGATAAAAATCATAAGAACGTAACACCTCATCCTATCGTCAATTTCCAATAATACCAACTTATTACTCATGTATTTTTCAAATAATATAATCAATTTAAAACATACACAACATGCTCTAATAAAATCATATAAGCACGAAACACGTCAACTCTCAATAATTTTGATTTAATTCATTTTTTAATTTTTCTCAATTAATTTATTTAATTAATTTATTTATTTATTTTTCAATTAATAATTTAATCATGGTGTTTCATCCTTTTCAACTTAATTACAATAAAATAAATTTCCAAGCCACCAAAATTTCTGAATAACGCCACTATAGTTTCACATGCCCCACAATGCGTGAACTCATGAAATAAAACTACGGTTTCCCTTCCTCTAGAAGCGTGCACAAAAAGGCAACGAAACCAACATCGATTTCTGTACCACTAGCCCAATCGAACCCCATGATACGCCCAAACGACCACCACAGTGCTTAGAACAACATATTAAAATATGATTAAAATTCATAGACATTAGGGCACGCAAAAAAATAAAAATATAAAAGTTAACTCACCACTTAGAATCGTGATCTACGCCAAACCATTCGACTTATCGACCCCAAATTTGCACATGACGTGTATTAGGCGATTACCCATTAACCCTTAGAAAGACATACAAAATAGAGCACGATTCGACCTCGAAACATAGCCGAAACCCTTCCCCGCCAAATTTACCCTAACCAAACTATTGTACCACCATAACCGCACCTCATCTACCAGATCGCGCCACCTCCTCCAGGCCACGACACCTGCGCACCACCTCGCGCCGCCACCCCCTATTTTCCAGCGACATCCTCTTTCTCTACCTCGTAGACCCCTTTCCTCCTCCTCCTCTATTTACGATCAGAACCCCCTCTCTCTTGCGACACTTCTCTCTCTTTGTGACGAAGAAGGAAAAAGAAGAAGTGCAAATTTGTGTGCCTGTGTGTGTGTCTGGTGTGTTTGTATCTATGTTATATATATAATACTATAGTATATATCTACACCCAACAAATTAATACCTATATATATAAAATTTACATTTAATTAATTTAAGTAAACAAAAAAAGATTTTACCAAACATTACAATCTCCCTTCCTTAGGAGATTTCGTCCCCGAAATCACAGCGCACCTGCAACGATGGACGAAACCTACTCGAACTATCAACACCCTCTCTCTCGAGTCACCTCCTCTACGCGCCGAAACTACTAGTGAACCTTGACTAGGGAAAATTTACCACACCGCAAAACTTGATGATGTGTATCCAGGATTCGTATAGGTCACCCCTCGTACAACACATCCTCGGACAAGTCAATAACAACCCAATGCAGAACATGCGAAGGATCTAACATATACATCCGTAACATAGAAAAATGGAAAGAAATACACTATGGACAACAACTAGTACCAGAGGCAAAACTAACTGGTAAATCGTCGCCCCAATCCGATTCAGAGATATAACAGACAACCAGACATTGGGTTAGCTTGCCGCTCCTCCCCAAACCGCACAAACCTTCCCTCTCTAAGAGAAACCTTCCAGAACACAAGGTTGCCCACCTCGATGACTAAAGGATGACTCCTATAATCCGCGTAGCACACCCATCGGTTATGTGCCTATGACTGGTCGTTGATATAGTTATCATTTCCCGATGCCTCTCGAAATTTCCACGCACCTTCCAGGGTGGACGAAGACCCAAGGTGGAAAAGAAAAAAAGAAGACCACATTAGAAATGAACCCTACACGTAACGCATGACCCATGGCCTAAAGAAATAAAAGTGTTAAATATAAAGAATTATCACGATCTAGTTTTACCTCTCAATCTCAAGTACGCGAGTAGTATATAGTATAGTTGGGTTGATAGAATTATCGAACCACGGAGATCAAAGTCATATTTCAAATAATCACAACTTAGTAAAATTAATTATATTAAAACTAGTTTGATTGGTTTATTGTTTATAATCTATTAAACATAAAATAAATAAATAATTGTTTTGCTGAATTCAAGATAAACAAGTCTAGGGTTTTGTTCCAACTCCACCACTAGCCTGATAATAAAATCCTTTAATAATAATATTGCAAGAGGGAGATATAACTCATATGAATCAGATTAGTAACGCTACAAGTAATTTCCTAATCCCCAAAGAGATGCTATCAGTCTGGTTCATTACAACCCATCTTTGATTAAAGTATGATTAGTGCATGCATCTATTCTACAACTACTCCTAAAATATTAAATTAAAAGCATGTCTATATCATCTTCTCCTAGCATGACATGTGTAAACCTAAGACTTTATCATGCCAATTAAGAACCATTATGTAGAAACCACTATTAAACCTTCGGAGTTCCAGCTCCAAGTGATAAAACATAATTGTTCAAGATTAATTATTAATTCAATCTAAGAGAAGAAAAAATTCAACAAAGAATCTTATTTAGGTAATATGTTCGTTCTCTCACTTTATAATCATCATATGAGTGTTCTGTAGCTTCCCCTCTTTGCAATAAAAATAATTAAAGTTCTACATTACTCAGCTAGGGTTTCGTTGGAAATCCTAAATATCGACTTAGCCGTTCATGGGAGGAGAAGACTGCATCACTAATGTAGAAATCATCTCCATGATTGGGTAGTCTTTTATTGGGTTCTTGAGAGGAATATTCTCCCTAGAGAGATAATTTTGTACTTTATGAATTGTAAGAATGACTTGATCCCCTTTTCTTCATGGAGTCTTCACATATTTATAGACAAAATTTGGTGTAATCATGACATGTCTTTGCTTGCACTCCAAGATGACTTGGTGTGATGACCAAATAATAGATGAATTGATCAGTTTGTCCTTCACTTGTACTTGCACAAGGAGCCAAGAGAGATACAGTCTGTTTGCACATTTTCTAAGAAAACGACACGATCTATCGATTGAGATGCTCCCAATCGTTTAGTGGTTTCTGAATTTTGATTATTTTATTTGATGTGAATTTGCGCTTTGATGACTTGTACTCTGCCCATAGTTGACTTGTACCTTACTCTAAATTGAGTACTTTTATTCTTCTAAGTGTCATTCCGAATCAGACATTTTTACTAAAACTCCAGAATTAACTCATATTCTCATTAAAGCCCCTATAACATGCTTAAACACACAACTTGGATAAAAATACCAAAATAATATAATAAAGAGACTGACAACGGGTTACTTAATGCCAGAATAAGTAATATTCTGGTCTTGTCACTCCTCATTTCCAAGAGGTGTCGGTTCCCTCTCAACGCGTTGTGGTTGACCTCGACGAGGCGGCATGATAACTATACGTGAAAAGAAAAGGGATTAAGTAACAATATAGCAAGATCAATCCAAAAGACACATACATTACCATGCCGTCATACTCAAAGTAAAACTCAATGAAACGTGCCATAAAAGAAAATATATAGCAAAATAATTCCAAAATATGAAAAGCATTAAAGACCCTTACCCGTTATCCCCAAGGTTAAGGAACCATGCTTTGATACAAAGTTATCACGCCCCGGTATTTTTATGGTTCCGTGCCGAGCCTGAGAAACAAGGGGAATGATGTAATGTTGAAGAACGAAACAAAATCGAAACAAAAATGAAGATTCGGGCACCAAAATAAAACTTTAGGTCCGAATCCCAAAACGGCACTAAAATAGTCAAACGGGGCATAATAAAGACCATGAGAGTTGATGAAACGTAAATCAGAACAAAGGGGCAAAAGTTAGAAAATTGGTCTGAGAGACGGCAAAATGCCCGATGGCTAAAAAGGTCTTGCCTAAACAAATGGTCATAACTCAGTCATAACAACCTCAAATTGAGTGGTTCTTGAGTCCATGGTCAAGTTCGTGAAGTCATCTTTTCCAATGGCTCGAAAAATATCCAAAAACTCCTCCCGTAGCCCAAGTTATGGGCAAAATAATGAAGTCGCTCGCATGGTTTGGTGACATGTCACCGTTACCGCCAAAAAATGGGAAAAAAAGTGCGTGAGTTAATGGCGACATGTCACCCCTGAAGGAGTGAAATGTGATTTTTTGATGGTTTTTTAGGTGTTTTCAAGCGACGAAACGGTTTAATTCAAACTTAAATAATTCCCAACATTTTGTACATCAAATGAACACATCAAGAATCTTGATTTCATGACAAAAAGAGGTAGAATAAATAGAAGAAAATAACTTTAAAAATTTCCAAAACAAGGGACATTAACCATATAACGCCCTGCACTTTCCTTTTTCCTTTATGAAATTCTTTTCCAAGTGTTTACGTTTTGTGACATCACTTATTCATGACGTCTTGTGTATTCTCAGTACGTGTAAATTTTTCACGTTTGAGTTTTGGACTTAGCAGGACGACTTCGTGAACTTTCGTTTCCGACTTTATGATTTATTATTCGTTGGCAACTACGTGGGTTAGTACAACGTTTTCTTGTTAGAGCTTCGGTAATCGTATTGCATTCCCGAATGTGTTAACCTAGTTTATTGTAGACATTCCGGAGTAGCACTTATGTGAATTGTTTGTTATATTTTTATTTTGTAATTAATCAAAATTGTTGGGAATAGTTTCGGGAAAGAAATAACGGAAGGGTAAATGAGTATTTTCATATTTAGAGCTCTTAGTGAAAAGTGTAGAGATTTGGATAAATGTTGGGGGATGATTGACATAGTGGTAAATGACAAGGGGTAGAAGGGTAATTAAAAGGCATGATGGCACTCTTGTAATTAACCCTAAGTTGAGAGGTTATTGATAATTTCCCACTTTTGGGTGTTGTCTCATTCCAAGCCATTGATCTCATTCTCCCATCTTTGTTCTAAACCGTTGGATCATAGGGTCTTGTTTAGTTGGCACTTAAATGCAAGAATCCATTATTCTTGGTCTTTCATTTAGCAAAACTTCATGTTAACCTTTGGATGGTTTATTCATTTCAATTGCCTTATTCTAAACCCTTGGATGATAAGGCCTTGTTTGGCAAATTAATGGGTTTTGTGTGTGGTGTATTTAGTCTTCCATTGCAAGACTACTTTATGGCCCCTAGATTAAGTCTTCACTTACTAGCTTAAAGCTTGGCCATTGGATGGTTAGAAGTGTGAGTGTGAAATCTCTACACATTAAAAGTCTTTCATTGCAAGACTTTATCTTTTTCTCCACCATTTTCTCCCTATTGCTTCTTCTTCACTTTGAGGTGGATTTGATCACCCTAAGTTAGGAGTTTGGTATGGCCATCAACATGGAAGATGTTCATGGTATTCTTCTCGTTGGTTTGAGCCAAGGATAGGTAAGTGTTCTGATGCGACGTCAGGTGTGTGAAAATATGTGGTTAAAAATAACACCTTAACGACTCTAGGTTTTACCCTACGCAAGCGCACGTATCAACTGTAGAATAGCAAAGCGGCTTGAGTAAGGGATATCGATCCCATAGAGACTGAGATTGTTCACTTTAATAATTTAAAAACACTGAATTATATTTCTGAAAATTGTTTGTTTGGGTGGTCGAAAGACCAAATTATCTATTTTAACTAAATTAACTAGAAAGCAAGTAAATTGGTTGTAATTCAGATGAGAGAGAAAACTAAGGTTTTCATCACTCTACTACTAACCGCATAATATAGTTCATTATTGTTTCAACTGTAAGAGGGCGATCCATAACTGTGAATTAGGTTGTATCGCAGATAGCTAAATACAACCATAAAAAGGAGTACCATCAACTGGATCACGACAACCCGTCTCATGACTGACCTAACTACTACATGTCAATTATATTACTCTAATCTACTCTTAATGCATGAATATAAACTAAAATATGTCTATATTAAATTGCCAAGGCACGACCTGTGTCAACCTAGGGTTTCAAGTTTCATTACCACCATTGTGTAGAAAACTATGATTAAGCATCCGAGTTCCAACCCATATTAAATAATCATAATTGTGCAAAATAATATATTTATTCCATCTAAGACAAGAATTTAGAACAAACATATAATTTTATATTACAAATCAGCATGGTCTCTTAACTACTACAATCATCACAGTATGGTCAAAGTTTCCCCTCATTTACAATTAAAAACAATAAAAGAACTACATTACTTGGCTAGGGTTTTGCTAGAAAATCCTAAATACCGAGTTAGTTGGCCATGGTAGAAGATGACTGCATTGTTGATGTAGAACTGCTCTCCATAATCTTCTTCTTCGGATCTCTAGGTTTGAATATGGCTCTCAATAGTAGCAAATCTGAATGAATGAACAGCCTCCAAAAACTCACCTCTAAACTTTCCAACTAAATAGACCTAACTTTGATGTATGGTCTTGTATATATAGGCAATGGAATAGAGAGGCCCTTTTTAGTCTTTTCACTCTCAAAACTCATCAAAACCCTAAATATAAGTGTATATACATGTATACAAAGGTCTGGATTTGTGGGCACATCTTTCAATTAAGCCCGGGGTGAAATAGGAAAAATCACGCAGAAATCCTCAAAGTTGTCGCACTTATGCTTGGAGGCTACGCTTCAAGCGTAGTTGGCCTACGCTTCAAGCGTAGGTCCCAAATGTAAGTCCAAGCGTAGATTTTGCAATTCTAGCCATTTTTGGTACTGGAAGCGTAGGCACAAGAGTAGGGTTTTTATGAAAAAACACTTTTCTCTGTGAATGCGCCAAAACGTCTGTCTCGAACCCACGATACTTTTTGCTGAAGATGACAGTTTCTGAAAATGCCATTTTTGCCCTCCGGGAACCATTTTTGTCTCGGGCTGTCTCTTTGGCTCTCCTCTTGGATAGAAAGAACACTCTTCAGTTCATTCACCGAAGTTAGCTCAATTTTTTCATTAAGCTCCTGAAACAAGCTTTAACTCGCAAACATCATAAAAATACCAAATAATGGAATGAAAGAACGTAACAATAGTGAGTTAAGGGGTCAAAATGACTAATATTTGACACCTATCACACCCCCAACTTACATATTGCTAGTCCTTTAGCAATAAACTTTATGAAACTTTTCTTGTGATGATATTTTTACTCTAACTAATCTAATTACTCTAACCTAATTCCTTGATTTCGTGAGGGTCAACGATTACACTTAGCACATGTAACAAGCCTTTTAAACCCCTAGGTTACCCTTAGTGGACGAGTGAAGTCTCGTGAACATTTCCAGTGATGGTACCTAAAAATATCCCAGTTCTCTATAGTCACGCATTCATGAATTCACACACAAATTTAATTTAAGTCATGATACAATGCAAAAAACAGTATGGATGCAAATACTCCCACTCACTACTGAACAACAATTATATCAAGCTTCGTGTCATGAATGGTTCCCACTAAAGTGAATGATTTCGCTACTTTTTACTTAAAATCCAGACAATATTCCGTGATTTTGTGAACATTCAACTACAATATTATGTTTCTCTTCTCTTACTTTATTGATCAAACTTTGCCATTTTTCATCAAAACGTAACTTTTCAACTTTCCACTTTTCATCCCTTTTTGTCTTTCTAAGTCTCCGGACTTTCCAGGGAGGATTTTTAGTCCCAACCAACTGAGCTCGAGCTTCTTCCATGGGATTTATGTTCATCAGTCTTCTCCCCTTTAAACGCGAACAGTGATATTGGTGATACCAAGGCCCGGTTACTTAGATCAAAGAACTGTTTTTTGCATTTTATTTTCTCAAATTTTTTTAATTTTGTTTATTTCAACCAAAACATCTCCCCTTTTATTATGGCAAAATTATTTTTCAACTATATAGTAAAAAATCAACCTATTTCTCATAGTGAATGTGTGTTTGTGCTTATAGGTCAAGGTCGTCCTTCTTAATTTCAATTTTACTGATTCACTCACTCATGTAAAACCACATCACTTCACTAACTTGATCTAATCATTACTCTCATGAATGGGAATATCACATTACATACTACTCAAGCATCATATACAAAAACTCAATCGAATTTTAATACAAAACATTCATGCGTGAAAGCAAAAAAAAAAAAAACAAACTGTTCCAAAAAAAAAATTCTCAAATTTTTTTTATTCCTTGTAATACTATACCCTCACCCCCAAACTTAAATTAGACCATGTCCTCATGGGCAAAAATTATATAGGAGAACAGATACAGTTACTTTTGAAGCTTAATTCTGGATTCTAAAGCAAAACACAAATCCCCTCCCCAAAACTTGATTTGGATCACCTGTAGATATTATCAACAAAACACAAATACCCAATCATAGTAAGGGAAATTTTTTTTTTTAAAATATCCAGAAATTCGCATAAAATTTTCAAGGAATTTAAAAAATCTCTTTTTTTTTTTTCCAAATGATCTGGCCTTAAGGGCCTACAATCCTACGAATAAAATAAAATAATAAAAACAAAAACAAAGATAAAGACGTGGCCTGAAGGGTCTACCGTCTCTAAGAATTTAAATTATAGAAATTAAATGATATCATATTCTACAAACCAAGGCTAAAAACTAACTTTCACAACCTATGACCAATGTTTGAGGTCGTTGGCACAACATGACCACTCAAAGGGCTATCCAACACCCTTCCTCTCTATAACATTTCTCCTACTCATAGGACAAAATGTAGGAAACGACTCTCTCAATGCTCTCACTTCTGAACAATTAGTATTATCCATGACATCAAATATAGAACAATAATCACCATATAAAGTACCTCCTCTATCACGTTCTAACTTCACCCCATATACAAGTAATGTGTCCAACAGATCCTTATTCAACACCATATCTAAGGTTCCCTCCACCAATTCATCATTCTCTATTAAACTGACTGATGTCATAAATTCCGGTCCCTAATCAATCTCCTCATAAATCTTTAGCCACTGACCATGCATTTTTAACCTCTCATTTCCAAAACCTACCTCTCCGTGGGGGTAAACCAATTTCACTCTAAATGGTTCGTCCCTTCTTAACCGGATCTTACCTGAAAACAATTTCAATTTTGAATTATACTGTCGTCCCTTCCGACCGAGCTCAAGGGACTTAAGACAAACATGTTTAGCATGATGTACTCTTGTCTAAGCTATGTAAATTCGAACATCCTCATACACATAATTCCGTATCCCCTCATACTCATTTCTTAATCGCGGATCCTCCCAGGCATACAACTTATCTACCATGTTTATACTCAGCACTCGCTCATCTGGAAAAGGATCCTTAAGAGGGATGTTATCCTTGGTAGGCTCTGTGACAATTTATGGTAAATGATCAGCTTTCACAGTCTTTCCACCCTTTTTATCTTTCAAAACTCCATCCTCTTGATCCTCATTTAACCCACACATCACCATTTCTTGAAGTGTACTCTCAGGCATCAACTCTTGTAGAGGAATAAATTGAGTTCCAGTCGACTCTCTTGGTGCTCTCTCTGGTTGCGAGTACCAAGCAACTTTCAATGCCTCAATAACTTCCAAATTTGATTGTTGTTGATCCTCCCAGTTTTCTAATTTCGCCTCCACATCTTGCTTATTTGTCAGTAAGCTCTCCTCTCGATCTTCAGTGTCGTCATACAACCCAATCTTATAAAGTGAGTTGTCAGGCACCAAAACTGCCGGTGACACAAATGGAGATTCAGGCGAATCTCTTAGCTCCTCCCCTGGTTGCACACCTAAAGCTCTTTCAAATGCATTTGATCTTCCCATCACAGCATCCAGATCATTTCTTGCGTGACTCAGAGATACCAGTCCTTCATAAGCCTTATTGACTTCTTCTACATTAAAGCACTCAATAGGTGTATTAATTTAACGACCTGTATCAAAAACATTCATCATCACCTTCATATTCCCGAAAGATAGATCCATCGCTACTGTTCTGCAATTGATATGCGTATTGGTTGTAGCCAAAAACGGTCTTCCTAATATTACTGGGATATATTTCTTCAAGTCTTGAACAGGTTCTGTATCCATAATTATGAAATCCACTAGAAAGTAGAACTTGTTCACTTGAATGATGACATCTTCCAAAACTCCCCTTGCTTGCTTAATCAACATGTCTGCAAATTGGAGCTCCACCGAGGTAGGACTGAGTTCTCCTAACCTTAGTTGTTGGTAGACTGAATATGGTAGTAAGTTAACACTCCTACCCAGATCAAGAAGAGCTCTACAAATTTCCTTGTCACTAATGACACATGGAATAGTGGGAGCACCAGGATCTTTCCTTTTATGCGGTATGTTACTTAGAAGCAATGAACTCACTTGTTTAGTCATCATGATCTTCTTTGGAGTCTTCGTTCTGTTTTTCCACTTTTGTGTACAGAGGTCCTTGAAGAACTTAGCATAGGATGGTAATTGGTTTATAATGTCTAAGAGAGGAAGATTAATCTTGACTTGTTAGAATGTCTCCAACATGTCTGACTCTTTATTCTTACCATTTCTGGTTGGCTCTCTAAGACGTTAAGGGAATGGTGCTCCTCCTCAAATGATGCCCTTTTTGGCTCTTCATCTTCCTCCACTTGAGGTTGATTTTTTTTACTTTTCCCAGCCTCTTTCTTCTGAGCTTCTTCTTCTACCTTTCTTTGAACTTCTTTGGTCTTTTACTTCTTCAATCTTTCCTCATGTTGCTCCTTAACCCTATCATCCACCTCCTTTCCACTTCTTAGAGTCATAATTGCTTGAACTATCTCCTAATTATACTCAGCACATGAACCACGCTCCACTACTAGTTGACTCTTTGGATTAACCACTAGTTTCTTAAGCAACCTTTCTTCTTCAAGCCTATTCACCGCATTAGCTAGTTGCCCTATGTGGGTTTCTATCTCAGCAATGGATTGGGAATGAAAGTTTATCGATTGGATAGTTACCTGGAAATTATTAGATTGATGTTTTTAACTCCCTTAGGGCACTCATCACCTCTTCTTCAAAGCCAGGTAATCTTGATGGTGGATTTTGATGTTGGAGATGATTTGGAGGATATGACGGGTAAGCTTGATTTGGATTAAATCCTTGTATTTGGTTTCTTTGAGGTGGAGTTTGGTAGTTATGTGGTTGGACAACCTAATTATTATTGAATGGTTGGAGAGTTTAAGAATTATTGGATGATTGTCTGGGTTGGTAATTTGACTGATGGTTTCTAGCCATGATTGTTGGTTGTGAGTCGAATGATTGTTGACTCTGTTGGAACCTTGGTTGTGGGTTGTATGATTGATGTCTCTCAGTGAACCTTGGTTGTTGATTAAATGATTGCCCTTGTTGGAAATTTGATGGTGGATTTTCAACATTGTTAGATTCGTAGGATAAGAGTGGATGATTTTTGGCATTGGAGGTGTATGAATTGGTGAAAAAAGCATTATTGGAATAGTTCCATGATGCATTGACATTAGCAGCCATTATCTCCTGACACTCATTTTGGGAATACTCAGCTTCTACTTCTAACCTCTCTCTCGTAGGAGAATGACTTTACTGAAGAAACTTGTCAATTCTTTCTAATTTCTCTCCTATCAATACCACTGATTTTCTAACATCCTCATCTGACCTTCCTTCTATTAAAAATGCTTTGCTGGATCTTCTCCCATGTCCTTCTCTAGCCCACAACTCAGATTCATATTGAATTGTATTCTCATTAATATTATCAAACAAATCTAAGAGTTCTCTTGCCGGCTTCAGGACAAATTGACCTTGTGTTAACACATTTATCAAAGTTTTATGTGCATATCCAAGTCCCATGTAAATGTTTTTAGCTATATCCTGCTCAGATAACCTATGGTGGGGACACTTATACAAGATTTCACTATATTTCTCACAAGCAACATGAAACTTCTCACTAGGTAACTCTCTAAAACTTTTGATCTCATCCTGGACTTCTGAGGTCTTTCCTATGGGATCATATTTTTCTATGAATTCTCTTTTAAGGGCTTCCCAATTAATTTTAATTGCTTTATCTAATTTGATGTACCATCTTTTAGCTTTTTCTCTCCACGACCAAGGAAATAGACGCACTCGCAAATCATTCTTAGACATATTATCATACCTAACAGTCGAGGCAACATCTAAGAAATCATTAATATGTTGCTATGGGTCCTCTATCCTAAGGCCAGAAAATTTTGGAAGCATATTGATAACGCTTGACTTGATCTCGAAGTGCTTCGCGCCTTCTTCCTCTAGAAACTCAGCATAGGAATCGTACGCATCGGGCACGTAGTATCTTTTCAGGGACATCTCTGGTGCCCTTGGTAGGTTGTCTCTTTGGTCACTCATCGCTTCTTTTTCTGACTGACGATGACACTCTTCAATAGCTCGACAATTTCAATAAA
This sequence comes from Cornus suecica, assembly GCA_963922005.1. Lineage (NCBI taxonomy): Eukaryota > Viridiplantae > Streptophyta > Magnoliopsida > Cornales > Cornaceae > Cornus > Cornus suecica. The sequence goes on along the minus strand of OY998240.1, from coordinate 50,840,888 downwards.
AATTTCGTTCGATCTCAGGATAAAAATAGGTTCAAATTTAATGTTGGGATTAAAAATGGATTTCTGATTTTTCACCAAAAATTTTTTATATACTTTTTTTTATATAAAAATATCTTCTTTTTTTTTTTACTTCTAAACTATTCTAAAAATTGACAGAAAAAAAGCTAAAATTATACACGAAATTAAGATAAACTAAAACTCACCAGAGGTCCAACGACGCAACTTCTGCTCCGCTAAATCCCTTTATGCTTTTCAGAGTACCTATCAATCACACAAAAATTCCTACTTTTAGTACACTAAATAAACTACTAAAGCTAATGAACAATGCTCAGCCATCGGCAACGGCGCCAAAAACTTGTTGCGACGTCAGGTGTGTGAAAATATGTGGTTAAAAATAACACCTTAACTACTCTAGGTTTTACCCTACGCAAGCGCACGTATCAATTGTAGAATAGCAAAACGACTTGAGTAAGGGATATCAATCCCATAGAGACTGAGATTGTTCACTTTAATAATTTAAAAACACTGAATTATATTTCTGAAAATTGTTTGTTTGGGTGGTCGAAAGACCAAATTATCTATTTTAACTAAATTAACTAGAAAGAAAGTAAATTGGTTGTAATTCAAATGAGAGAGAAAACTAAAGTTTTCATCACTCCACTACTAACCGCATAATATAGTTCATTACTGTTTCAACTGTAAGAGGGCGATCCATAACTATGAATCAGGTCGTATCGCAAATAGCTAAATACGATCTCAAAAAGGAGTACCATTAACCGAATCGCGACAACCTGTCTCATGACTGACCTAATATATTACTCTAATATACTCCTAATGCATGAAAATAAACTAAAGCATGTCTATATTAAATCGCCAAGGCACGACCTCTGTCAACCTAGGGTTTCAAGTTTCATTACCACCATTGTGTAGAAAACCATGATTAAGCATCCGAGTTCCAGCCCATATTGAATAATCATAATTGTGCAAAATAATATATTTATTCCATCTAAGACAAGAATTTAGAACAAACATATAATTTTGTATTACAAATCAGTACGATCTTTTAACTACTACAATCATCACAGTATGGTCAAATTTTCCCCTCATTTACAATTAAAAACAATAAAAGAACTATATTATTTGGCTAGAGTTTTGCTAGAAAATTCTAAATACCGAGTTAGTTGACCATGGTAGAAGGTGACTGCATCGTTGATGTAGAACCGCTCTCCATAGTCTTCTTCTTTGGATCTCTAGGTTTGAATATGGCTCTTAACAGCAGTAAATCTAAATGAATGAACAGCCTCCAAAAACTCACACCTAAACTCCCCAACTCAATAGACCTAACTTTGATGTATGGTCTTGTATATATAGGCAATGGAATAGAAAGACCCTTTTTAGTCTTTCACTCTCAAAACTCATCAAAACCCTAAATATAAGTGTATATACATGTATACAGAGCTCTGGAGTCGTGAGCACATCTTTCAATTAAGCCCGGGGTGAAATAGGAAAAATCACGCAGAAATCTTTAAAGTTGCCACACTTACACTTGGAGGCTACGTTTCAAGCGTAGTTGGCCTACATTTTAAGCGTAGGTCAAACCGTAGATTTCGCAATTCTAGCCATTTTTTGGTACTGGAAGCGTAGGCACAAGCGTAGGGTTTTTTTATGGAAAACCACTTTTCTCCATGAATGCGCCAAAATGTCCGTCTCAAACCCACGATACTTTTTGCTGAAGATGATGGCTTCTGAAAATGCCATTTTTGCCCTCCAGGAGCCATTTTTGTCTCGGACAGCCTCTTTGACTCTCCTCTTGAATAGAAAGAAAACACTCTTCAGTTAATTCACCGAAGTTAGCTCCATTTTTTCATTAAGCTCTTGAAACATGCTTTAACACGCAACCAACATAAAAATACCAAATAATAGAATGAAATAACGTAACAATAGTGAGTTAAGGGGTCAAAATGACTAATATTTGACACCTATCATGTTCTTCCTTCCTTGTGTGTTTCCCTTTGAAGCCCTAGTTAGGGTTTCTTGTTAGATTACTTAATGACTCTTGCTCTCCTCTTCTGTTAAAGTATGATTTATTGTTAGGAGGCTATGGTGAAGCTTTTCACTGGATTACTCCTTTGATTTCGGTGTTGGGGAAGAGCTAGGGTTTCATAGGCCTTACCTTGTGGTTGTGCTTTGTTCTTCAAATGGTAAGGGAAAACTTCTTAACTAGTCATTCTATGATTGTGTGGTTGTGAGTTTGATTCTAGGATTCCTAAACTTAGATAAAAAAAAATTGATAAGTATATCTTTGAAATTGTGAAGTTAGGGTTGAGTATGTGTATGTAAGTTAATCATTGTGTGTGAAGTGCATGATGATAATATTGATAGGATTATGATGAATGCTAGTGAGAGGTTGTTCTTGAGATTTCTAAGATTTAAGTGTGTTTGTATGCCTATATACGTGTATATGTATGTGGGTATAGTTATGTAATGTGTAAATATATATATGAATATGTGGGTGTTAGGGATGTAGTCTTGAAGTGAGATTAGGCTAGCTCATTTGGTTAGTACCTTTGCGGTATGTTGGGAATTCATGTCATGTTTGAGATAAGATTTGTGAAAAACTTGCTTTAATTGAGATATAAGCATGTTAAATGAATGAAAATGTAATTCTTGTGTATTATAGGACAAATTGATGAATTGGAGCATGAATGTTGCATGAGAAGCATTCTTTATGATTATTGCTTTAAATGAAATTTAAAAGCATGTTGAATGGTAAAAAGCATTCATGTTGATATTATGGGAATGTTGTTTATAAATATGCTAAGATACATATTTATGTTGGTGCATGGGTCTATTGAGACTTAGTGCATATGGTGTTCACCTTTTAGTATTGAGAATTCAATTGGTATTGGGCTACGCCCGGTCGTGTAATCATGGGTGAGTAGTCTTGTGTCGAATCGTCGCAACAACTGGTCAAGAGGTGTCCCCCACCTACGAAACTAAAAAGCTAAAAATTGTTGATATAGGTTGAGTCGTCCCATCCTTAAAGTCGTGGGTCATCTTGTGCATTCGGTGTACGAATCTTTAGTCATGGGTCGTCTCGTACAACCGCCTTCTTTGTTGAAAGTGAGAAGTGTCAAAATCACTTGGGAATAATCAGTGTGGTACTCTTTCTCAGTGTAGATGGGTAGAGTGCGTATTCGTTAACCTGTGTTGGTCAAAGGGTGTATCATGAGGTGTGTGAGTCACATTGCATCCGAGATTAATATGTGATTTATGTTGACATGTATATCATGATATTACTCTATGTGGTTGAGGAGTATGTTTAATGTGAATTTTGATGTATGCAATTCATATGTTGTTAAAATGCTCAAGTGAAATGGAATGATGTGAAAATATGCTTTAAATGCCTTGTTTAAAGTATAAAGTGAGATAAATGTGTATACTTGTTGTTACGTGCTTATATACCTTAGGGGAGTGATATGAGTTGGTTTAAGGACTTTCTTGTGATAAGTAAATTCGGTTGTGGCTATTGAGTTGAATGTAAGTTGAAGCCTTGAGAAGGCGGTTGATGTTTTTATGGTATAGTTAGCGTTGATATAGCAACGTGTCGTCAATCGTGCTATTGATGTTTTGGTCATGATAGGCGAGATTATGAGAAAACCGAGTTGATTGGGTATTGATAGCCTATGATATTGTTAGAAACCTAAGTGAGGTGGTTTCGAATGTGAGATTGAGGTTGAAAGAATCGGAAGAGGTTCTTGGTTGAAACTAGTTGGTTCCATGGCAACGACCACTAGGGTTCCTTTAGCGATCTTAAGGATCGGAATGTCATCGGGGATGTGATCATTCATGGTTAAGTCGTTATAGGGTTTATGAGTTGAAATGTGGAGTGAAGTGTGGTTGGGTTGGAGTTAGTGCCTTGTGTATAGTCACTTACCCTTTCCTTCGGTTGCTTTTGAACTCCGGTTTTTCATTCATTTCCTCCATTTAAGCGTCTACAAATACGTTTTGGTTTTTCCGTTGGTTTTGGTTTGTTTCCCCGAAAATTGATTTTTCATAAGACTGGTATTTGAGTCCATTCGGTCTTTAAGTGAAAAACCCATTTTCACCTACCCCCGTGATGCCGACAAAAATTTTGAGTTTTGAAGTGGTTTTAAAGTCATGAAATAAAAGATTTTGACTTTTGAAAGTCGGCGGTGTACAAAACGGAGACCAGGGGCAAGATGGAAAATTTTATGAGATTTTAAAGAATCACTTTTATCCAAAGTTTTCATTTTACGCGTTTCCCAAGGTCTCGGTTACTATTTTTGAAACCTAAAGGTGAAAAACTCACTTTTTAAATATTTGTGATTTTTCAGAATTGGAAACGTCAAAAATGGATATCGTATGTGAAAAATACATTTTAGAAAAAATATTGGGGGTTTTTCGACAATTAGGAAAAATTGCAGGGAGATGTTGCAGCCTGCAATTTGCGAGATGTCCCAGCCTGCACCTTGGTGCGAAGGTTCATTTTTGAAATTCCATAATTACTGTCTCGTACCTTAGAATTGGGTCCCGTTTGTTCCTATGGCTTGTCCTAGGTCCAAACTATGTACTTGCACTTTGAATTTACCATTTTGCCCATGAAATTACTATTTTACCCTTGGTGAAAGAGGGGTACTTCAGCTATTGGATTTGGTCGGCATTATCCAATACCGTTTTCAAAAATGCACTCTAGAAGAAATCTGACTTTTTGGGGACAGTCCAATCTGTCGCTAAAAGCCCTAAAACCGTCTCTAATACACTTTCTGGACCGTCGCAAAAACTAGCGTCGTAAATGCTTATTCGCGACGATATGTATTATAATACCGTCGCTAAAAAACAGGTATTAGCGACTACCGTCACTAAAAACCAGGGTTTTAGCGACGGTACAGACCGTCCCTAAAACTATGTTATTAGCGACGGTACAAACCGTCTCTAAAAACCACAAAAACTGTCGCTAAAACCCTTTATTTTTTTATTTTATATTTTGACTTTCCATGTATTTTGCTGTTTAATTAATATTTTTTCAATAATTGATCATTTTGATTGTTCAATAACCACATAAATACGTATCACCAATAATCATGAAAACAATTCAATGACATTTCTCTTGAAATAAAATGAATTGCTTTATATATAAAAATAATAAAGTATTTGTACCAACATCTAAAATATAACAAAAAAAAATTACAAAAGAAAAAATGCAGTCCCCTAAGTTTGACTGCCTTGAGGATGACTGATGTTGCTGCATTTGCAAAGGTGAATGTCTTGCTTGCAGCTGTTGAATTGGTGAATGTAATAAATCATTCGATTGCCTCTGTTTTTTATGTTGCTGCTGGGTTTAATTTCCATGGTTGTTTGGCATTGAATTTTTCATATTTTAACGCATGAAGAGTTTCTGCATACTTTTGCACTCTTTTCACCTTCAGTATCACAAAGAAAACAAATTAAACTTCATTCAGTCCAATATAAAAAATTCAATCAGTCCAATAAGTAAAGCAATCACCAGTAATATTATTTTTTACTTATCAATTTTATCAATTTACTAAAGGTGAGAAGAAGAATTACCATGACTATCCACAACAACCAGTAAACATGAAACGATGCTCCAATACATTAGATTTCATGTATATGAATCTAATTCATAGAACAGTTAAACACATCAATTGCCTGATGAATATAAATGCTATCTACTAATGGTATTTCTGGTTACATATGGTTTGAGATAGGTCCTATATTTGACCATGATTTTGACCAAGAATAAAGTCAACTTTTAGTCTATCATACCAAAGATAAAAAAATAGTCCATAAATAACAGCAATAACAAAACAACCATCATACAATATTTTAAATTAAACATTCCACAAAGAACAACCATTTGCAGATAAATTATGGAACTTTTAAGCAAAGATTCTTAGAGATGATGTTCTTGCTGATGATGTTTTGATAGAATTCTATACACTTTCTAGTCTGTCATGCTTAAGATCAAGAATTCATTATACAGGCAAAAAGCATAAAACTTTTCATAAAAGAAATATCTGATTCAAGGCTCAAGTAGTTAAAATAAATGAGACATCTGTAGTGGCATCTGAATATTATTTAATTGAGATAACACTTTAGTGAAACATATGACCATAAACAATAAAAATACTATAACATGGGCATTTGACAAAAGTAGTGAAAACTTGTGAGTTTAACAGCTAGCATGGTAGTTTGAGAACAAGTATTGATATAACATGTTATATATATATAAAAATCAAGAATGCTTCTAATTCTAAATCATTGCCATGATTCTATAATAAAAGACTAAACCAAAAACAAAGGATAAAATTAAATAATGTAAAATTGAAACCCACCTCTGGAATTCCTTCATACAACTTCAGAAAAGTTGCAACCATAATAAAATCAAATATTATACGCAGTATCTTGATTGTTATAAAACTGAAAATTAGAAACTTAATCAAGAGTTGAAAAAAATAGTGTCATATTTTTTCTCGCCAAATAAATATAAAAAACTTTGAAACCATGAATTCTATGTCTACAACAAACCAAAGGAATTCAACAGAAAATTTAACTGAGCTAATATATGGTCAAGTATTATCTTGCATGATTTGGAACAAATAGTATGAACATGGTGAGAGTGTTTTTAGACCAAACACTTTTGCTTACTAAAATTAGAGAAATACTTGGGTTCACACTAAATAAGGTGAGAGCAGAAGAAGACTGATTTTTAGTAGTACCTGTAATAGTGTACCATCCATTGCCGATCACACTGAATAGGGAGAGAGCAGAACAAGACTGATTTTTAGTAGTACATGTAATAGTGTACCATCCATTGCCGATTTGAGGTGTAAAATTGCTCAATATTTACCGGGAAAAAAACCTATCTTGGACAAATTCAACACTAGCTGATAACCCATAGAGTACTATGGTAATTTTATCAAACCGAAAAAAAAGTCTACAATCATGTGAATAAATGAATCAAAGCTTATTTAAGAAATTAAGGAGTAACAAGTAAGAGAAAGAATCAGAATCTTGATTTAAAAAGATAAAAATATGTTTTATATGGTGATTCAAAGACCTATTCAAAGAAATAGTAGTTGAGAATTCAATCAGTTTAGCTAAGTAATGCAATGAAGCAATTCTTGGCAATTCAGTAGGGATACCAAGATAATGCATTGAATCCATAATTGAAAATTCAATCAGGCTTCAGTAGTGGCAAGGAAGTGATGATTAAATATTCACTTAGTCAATCTAAGTAATGCAATGAAGAAAAAATTGGAAATTCATCGAGTCTACTAAATAATAAAAACGAAGTGATAACTGGCAATACAACCAATCTGCTACTTAATGAAAATGAAATGATAATTGACAATTCCATTAGAGAAGTGATAATTGAACTTTAATTAATTTAGTAAGTAATGCTTCAATGTCAAAATAAGAACTTTAAGCCCTAAACTAGAGTCAGTTGTACCTGACTTATTCTCTGCAATTTCACTCCCCCATTCAGGAAAATCCCATCCAACTTTATCAATTGATTTATCAACAGCTCAAAGACCAAACTCATCATTTGAATCTGTTAACCCAAACTAGTACACTTAATTCTTATACCTAACTTTTCTTGAAAATACCAAAAGATAAGAAATAAAAAGTCATAAGAATACAAAAAATATAAGAATAATAACAAATGAAAATGTTAAAAATACTTTCTGTAAGAAAAAAACTAAGAGCATCATCATATTAAATGTCTTGTCTCCAAATAATCATTCCCCAAAGCATAGATGTAAACCAAATTGTTGAATCAGACAAATCGAATATAATCTTGTGTATGAAATTAATCTACTATATACAGAGAGAGATAGAAACAACAAAGGAAAAATTCAGAACATTAAAGAAAAAATTACAAGAAAAACAAATCCGGAAGAAACAATTTCACCGTATAATTGAAGATGAATAAAACAAACTAGGAGATGTGGGGGTGAGATCTCGATTGGGTTACCTGAGAAAAGTAATGAGGTGAATGTGAAGATTTTTAAAAGGCCCTTAAAGGTCACATCGCCGGAGAGGAGGAGACGAAGCGATGGCCAGAGGCGGAGACGAAACGATGTTGTTCCAAGCCCTAAACGCGGATGAAAGACAAGTAGACCCACAACCCGGTAGCAGGACCACCATTTTTTCAGGGCTTCTGATGCAGGAGGATCAGCGCAAGGATGGCAGGAAATCGTGATCTGCTGTTTTCCTTTTCAAATCTTTATTTTTAGTTAATTTTTGCTATTTAGGGTAATTTTCTATTTGTCAATTAGGAATTGATTCTGAACCTAATTTCACTACAAGAAATAAGGCTTTTAGGGACGGTCTATTAGTGACGGGCTAAAAACCGTCACTAAAGGTGGTCTATTAGTGACGGGCAAAACTAACCGTCACTAAAGGTTGCTTATTAGTGACAGTCCAAATAAACCGTCACGAAATGGTGTCTATTAGTGACGGTCCAAATAAACCGTCACGAAAGGGTGTCTATTAGGGACGGTCCAAATATACCGTCACGAAAGGCTGTCTATTAGGGACGGTCCAAATAAACCGTCACGAAAGGGTGTCTATTAGGGACGGTCCAAATAAACCGTCACGAAAGGTTGTCTATTACGGACGGTCCAAATAAACAGTCACGAAAGGGTGTCTATTAGGGACGGTCCAAATAAACCATCACGAAAGACCCCATTTTTTCACCTCATTTTCTAATTAATTTATCACACAACCAAAGAATAATTTGGCCCGGGTATAGTACATTAGCACATGTTATTGGCTAGTACTATTATAAAAAATATAAAATATTTCTAATATTTCATCATTTACGTTACTTTGAATTGAAGTCAATTCCACTGCTTTAAATTGGGGATTTACGTTACTCAATTGAAGTCAATTTCACTACTTTGAATTGAGAATTTACTCAATTGAACTTAATTTTACTTAATTTTACTATTTTAAATTAATTTTTTTTATCAATTTAACTCAATTAAATTACTTTGAATTGAGGGATTTATTCAATTTCACTACTTTGAATTAGGGATTTACTCAATCTTCACTACTTTAAATTGGGGATTGAACTTAATTTCACTCAATTACACTACTTTAAATTGATATTTTTTTCAATCTTACTCAATTAAACTATTTTGAATTGGGAATTTACTCAATTTCACTACTTTGAATTGGAGATTTTATCATTTTCATTCAATTAAACTACTTTGAATTGGGGATTGAACTTAATTTCAATCAATTATACAACTTTAAACTGGGGATTTATCAATTTAACTCAATTACTTTGAATTGAGGATTTACTATATTTCACTACTTTCAATTGGGAATTTTATCCGTTTCACTGAACTAAACTATTTTGAATTAGGTATTTACTCTATTTCACTCAATTGAAGTCACTACTATGAATTGATGATTTTATCAATTTCACTCAATTGAAGTCATTTTCACTATTTTAAGTTAGGGATTTACTTAATCGAACTTAATTTCACTCAAATTCACTACTTTAAATTGATGATTTTATCAATTTCACTCAATTAAACTACTTTGAATCGATGGATTTACTTAATTTTACTCAATTGCACTACTTTGAATTATAGATTTTACTTAATTTCATTGAATTGAAGTCAATTTCAGTACTTTGAATTGAAGATTTTATCAATTTCACTATTTTAAAATGGGGATTTACTCAATTGAACTTAATTTCACTCGATTTCATTAGTTTGAATTTGGATTTACTCAATTTCACTACTTCGAATTTGGGATTTACTCAAATTCACTTATTTGAATTGATGATTTACAATTTCACTCAATTAAATTCAATTTATAGTAATTTGAATTGGAAATTTACTCAATTGAACTCAATTGCACAATAAAAATTAATTTTTATAGCAAATAATAGTTTTTGTTACGAATTTTTTATTTTTCGTAGTTAATTTTCTTCTATTTACTATGAAAATGTTTTCTAACAAATAAATAATATCTGCTACAAAATTTATTTTTCGTAATAAGTACTATTTTTTATTACAAAAATTTAGTTTTTTCCTTTCTAAAAAAATTTAGTTTTTATAATAAAAAGTAGTTTTAAAATTCAAAATAAAGCCCTTATTAACATCACTTCCCCCTAGGGCTGCAAATGACAAACTGTTCATGAACATCTTGGGCTCGACTCATTAAGGGTTTGGCTCGTTAGTAAAGTTCCATTAATAATATTTAAATAGAATAATAATTATTTTTTCCAAAAAATAAAATAATTACTTAATTACCTCTTAAATTTACCAAAGAAAAAAATTTGGAAAGAATAGTTAGCCACCGTTGGATTGGATGGGTAGATTCAACGATTTTAAAAGAAACCCTATAAATCCCACACTTAAAATCTTCGTGCAACCTCTAGCCTCTCACTTTCCTTTTTCTACTCCATCGATGCCCTACACAAACACACCTCCTCCTCCCCCAAAAATGGCGCCCAAATCAGAAACCCTAACCTTCTCTTCCTCCGATCCATCCATGGACTCCATCGACCCCATCCTCCACACCTTCAAACTTCTCCCCAACAGGTTTCTCCATCTCCCGTGCCTCCGCCTGAAGCTCCCCTTCTTTTGACCTACTTCATGGTGGTCTCCGGCATAGTCTATGACGTCATCGTAGAGCCCCCTGGCATCGGCTCCACCCAGGACCGCGAAGGAGAAGGCGGCGAACAGAGGTCGATTGCATTTTATCTCTAATTATATGTTCCAAATACTGTTCTCATTGAAGCACAAATCCAATGTCAGTCCTCTGGTTACACCAACATATGATTTGACTCTGCAACATAGTGTAACTTTGGTCCTTGAGTTGTATTATAATTTTAACATTTGATATCTCAGTGGTATGAGAAATTCACCGATGTAGATGAGGTCATACTGGTGAGTGCTAAATATGGTCATGGAGTGGATGATGTCAAGGACTGGATAATATCAAAACTTCCTCTTGGGCCAGCTTATTATCCTAAGGTATGTAACGAGTCGACTTTTGTTCTTGTTGTCTTCACTCTCCTTGAAAAATGATGACCTAATCATCATAATTCCAGTATAGCAATATACCAACTGTTGGTAGTTAACTACTTGAACCTATTGCTTATTTGCAACCATGATGCAAGAACACATTGCTCCTAAAAAATACAAGATATAATAGAAATGACACTGAAAATTGAAACTATAAAAGAGGGATATAAAAGGAAGGAAGCAATTTGAATGTCTATCATAAGAACCATGTCAATTTCTATATTGGTTGTACATGACTGAAAGAAGACTGTGTTAGTCTTGTACTTATGTCATCTGCTCAATATAGGAAAATTTGTATAAATCTTCTAATTAGTCCTGGTTATCCCTTGAAACGCATAGATTAAGCATTCTTTTATATTACTATTAGATCTTTTGTCTTGATGTGGGTTGCGTAAGGTTGATTGCTGGCTGGATTTTTGGTGATTTCTTGCTTATGTCTGAAATTAGTTCTTCAAAAGCTCACCTTGATCACATAAGTTTGATTAGATGTTATTTTTAGATATTATTTTGATGCTAAATCATATAAAAGTGAAATTGATGTGGCTAAATGTTGCTTCATGAAGCTTCGTGAAGATTATAGACATCCTAGAATATCCCTAGAATTTTCATTGGCTACTTTGATTTGTAATCGAATCCCCATCAGTTTTGAGTCATTTCTGACAGAGACATATGCAGAGGAATAAAATTGTACTTTCTTGTTGGTTTAGTACTAAAGCAAATAGTGTCTCTCAGGTTTTCATCCTCCTTGTTCCCTTCTCTTATCCCAGGAAGGTTGTTTAATAATGATACTGACAGATTAGAACTACCCTTTACCGGTTATGCTCTCTCAAGTTTTTCCCTTTTCTTCATCTTTCTCTCTTCTACAAGGTAGATTAAAAGGAGATGTTGAGAAATGTTTTAGTAACCTGTAATTTAATTTGTCTAATTAATAAGTGGGCAGTATAACTTCATTAACAATAGTGTTTGCCTATTATTAAAATTTCTTTTGAGAAATTTTTAAATAAAATATTGCTGGATGTTGTAAGAAATTATTATATAAAGTGTTGCTAAACTGAATAGGACGTGCATCATAAGCCTGGTAGGAACGAGCTGATCGCAGTGCCTTCCACATTTTCTTCTTCGTATAAATTTTTTTGAGTACATAGCTTCGCATTCATCCAGGAATATGATGGGAAAAATCTTAAAGGTTGTAGGTTTAGTAATTACTGAAGCTTTTACTTCTTGCGTTTTGGCTTCAATTTTCATCACCTAGCCAGTATCATTTATAATAAACTTTTTTTGCCCTGCTAGTTTATAACAATCTATGTCTCTCGTCTTCGGATGAATATACTGTACTTTATTCTTCTTTTTTACTGAACAATTCAATATGTAAAAAATGCTTTCCTTGTTTACTCAGGATATTTCTAGTGAGCACCCATAAAGATTTTTTGTAGCTGAAATTATCAGAGAAAAAATCTTCATGCAATAAACTACTTTCTTTACATTTTGAGTATAGTAAGTGTGTATCCTTGCGGTGTATCATTTCTCACCATTTTTTCTTTTCCACATATTAGAAACATAAAGAAATCAGAAGAGGACATACCAGTTCCACCTATTGTGAAGAGTGCAGTTCTTTGGGGTAAGCCTTCTATTAGCAATCATTATCTTTGTTGAGGTGGAAATGTTTTTGTATTAGGGGATTGATGGGAATTTTATCCCTTAAACTAGTTCATTGCAAATAACATTGGTTACCATTCAGTTGTTTTAATACTGTCCTGCTTGATTATATACGTGCTTCTATAAGTTAATGTAAACTCATACCAAAAGGTTCTTTTTCGGTTATATATCTTTTAGCTATTGTCTTCCCTAATTTAAACAACTTCATGTATACAAGATGTATCTTGAAATAAATAACACTTTCATAAGTTTGGCAAGTTTGTTCTCGTGGTTAAGTCGCTCAGAAGGGTGAAATCGATTGCCATGTTATACTGCTTAAACCTCCATTGCAGTTTAATTTGCGTGATTAGTAATATCTACTAGGTCTTTATTATCATGCTGCATTCTCTATTATTCTGTATACAGTAGGGCAATGTGCCAAACTATTGGTTTTTCTTTTTATTTTTGCTATTTTTTTAGAATGTTGTTCTTTGTTGCCTTGAATTTTTTTATTGAATATCGTATTGAATTATCATATTACTATGTAAATTTAACTTCAAATTGAAATTCTTATATATTGTTGTTTTCATTTTGTTTTATGGAACAGTTCTTATGATATATTTTCTTTTTTCTATTTTGTTTGTAGGTTTTGACTTGGGCATAAGGAGGACTTGGACATTTATTCTCTTATTAGTTTTTGTAATAGTATTTTTGAATATATTGGAATGATTTATTTACAAAGACATTTGTATACTACGGTGTTGAAGCTTAGGTTGCAAGGTTGAATTTTTTATTTTGTAAATTTAGTGTTGTTCCATTTTGCAAGTTCCAGCAAGTATTTATAAATTTCACAGTACAAATGTCCTTGAATTATTTATGATTAATGGTGTATTATTTATGAGCTCTATGTCTCAAGTTCTTTTACTTCTATTAGGTTTGCTTTGAATTATGTTTATGGCACTTTTCTTAATTTTGTTATAACTCTAAACAAATGTAAAAGACAATCAACTGTAAATAGTAACCAAAAGAAATGATAACAGAAAAAATAAATTAGTGACAAATCAAACCATCTCAAATACTTATTCGGGACAGTCAAATTAATTATTTAAGACAGTTCACAACCGTCTCTAAAAGTTATTTAAGACAGTCCAAAACCGTCACTAATAGTACGATTATTATTGACGGTACACAAACCGTCACTAATAGTACAATCATTAGTGACGGTCCAAACCGTCACTAATAGTACAATTATTAGTGACGGTACAAACCGTCACAAAAGAGTACTAAAGACGCTTTTATTAGGCATGGTCCATTTTCAGTTTTAGGGACGGTTTTGAGACTTTTAGGGACGGTTTTGACTGTCCCTAAAACCAAGATTTCTTGTAGTGTTTGGGCCAGATTTTTGGTAATCTTTTGATTTCTTTCCTTGTTTCGTTTTGGTAAGACTTTTAGGGTTTTGCTATTTTTGGCAAAAATCCCATTAGGGGTCGATTTTCAGCTATTTAAACTCGGCTTGTGGGTTGTTTTTTATAATTCTTGATTATAAACAATTTTATTAAATTCCAGAGTGTTCTCTGAAATTTTGGATCGAAATTCTCCTGTTTTTCCTTGCAAAGTACCTATTGAACTAGCCTGCAGAATAATCTCTATTATGTTCGGCATCAATTGGTATCAGAGCTCAGCATCTTCCTAGCGGTATTTTCATCAGTTTTCAATGGCTGGTGGTCGTGGTCGTGATGGTCGTCGTGGGCAGGTTCCGATTGAGGAAGTCCCGCACCGTGATCGTAACGTTCAGGATGTTATGATTGAGGATTTGCAGAGGCAAGTGGCAGAGTTAACCCAGCGCCTGGCGGCGCAGGAAATCGGTAATCATGATGTGGAAGATTCTGATACCGACAATTCCACTTTCGAAAATCCGTATCCACAGTTAGGGCCAATATTTTCGGAAGATTCTGATTCCGAAGATGATTGGTTGAAAACCAATATTTTCGTTGGAGAGCCAGTGTATGACGAAGAAGGAGATGATGATGTGTTCAATGCAAGCACGACGACTGAAGTTCAGTGGACGCTTCCATACCAGTGGCCGGATTATGAAGTCAATAACCTCGTTGAAGTTGATCAGATGGAAAACATTTTCTTGAACTCCTTACTGGAGGACGATATAATTGGTATGGAAAATCTTGAGATCCTATTTAGCAATCCTCTTGAATCTCAGCAGAATGTGATCCCAGCAACAGGTCCAAAGAAGGAAGCTGTTTTTATGCCTTGTGGAAATAGTGCAGCAGGTGAGGTTTCAGAATTACCCATGGAGGTCCAGTAACTGTTTTCAGAATTCTATGTTTTGATGCCAGAAGACCTTCCTCCTGGACTGCCGATAGAATTACCCACGGGCCGTTTACATCCTAGGGCAGGTGAGTTGGCCCAACATCTTTGAGGCATCCATGAGCAGGTGAAACTGGCCAGTCACGAGAGCAATGCCAAGTACAAAACTCGAGCGGACAGTCATCATCGTCAGGTACTTTTTGATGTTGGTGATTTTGTTTGGGTTGTATTAACTCGTGATCGTTTCCCTGTTGGGGAGTATAATAAGCTTAAGGAGCGGAAGATTGGACCCTGTGAGATATTGCAGAAGATTAATGACAACGCATACATGTTGTGTCTCCCTAGTCACTTGAAAACATCTGATGTCTTTAATGTGAAACACACGAGTCCTTGTTTTGCGGATTCTGCTGATGCTGTTGTGAACTCGAGGACGAGTTCTTTCCAACCCGGGGTGACTGATGCAGGAGGATCAGCGCAAGGATAACAGGAAATCGTGATCTGTTGTTTTCCTTTTAAAATCTTTATTTTTAGTTAATTTTTGCTATTTAGGGTAATTTTCTATTTGTCAATTAGGAATTAATTATGAACCCGATTTGGGCCAGATTTTTGGTAATCTTTTGATTTCTTTCCTTGTTTCGTTTTGGTAAGACTTTTAGGGTTTTGCTATTTTTTGCAAAAATCCCATTAGGGGTCGATTTTCAGCTATTTAAACCCGGCTTATGGGTTGTTTTTTATAATTCTTGATTATAAACAATTTTATTAAATTCCAGAGTGTTCTCTGAAATTTTGGATCGAAATTCTCCTGTTTTCCTTGCAAAGTACCTATTGCACTAGCCTGCAAAATAATCTCTATTCTGTTCGGCGTCAACTTCCCTGCGTCTTTATAGAGAGAGGGAGGCGGCCTTCAAAATATGAGGGAAAAGTTGGAGAAAAATAAAAGAAATTAGGGTTTTGGTTACATTGCACATATTCTTTTTTATTTTATTTTTTAGCGGTGGTTTTAGCGCTTAAGTTGGATAGAAAAATTTTATTGCCCTTTTGGAACGGTTGAAAATGAGTGTGCCTAATAATAGGGTTATTAGGGACGGTTTGCAAAGTGTGACTAATAACAGGGTTATTAGGGACGGTTTTGCAGAGTGTCACTAATAATAGGGTTATTAGCGACGGTTTTGCAGAGTGTCACTAAAGGACTGTCGCAAAAAACCTATTTTCTTGTAGTGGCATGTCTATCGCCTTGTGGCTTTGATTTAGGTCCCGTTTGTTTCTAGGGCTTGGCCTATGTCCAAATATTTGATATTAAATTTAAAATCATCTATTTGTACTTGAAATGACTGTTTTACCCTTGGTGAAAGAGGAGTACTTTAACTTTCTGTTTAGGTTGGCGTTGTCCGATTCCCTTTTCAAAAATTCGTATCTCTCGCATCAGGGTTTTGAATTTAGTTATGTTTGTTTCTATGGTTCAACCTATGTCCAAATAGGCGGTGTAACCTTTGAAAGTACATTTTTTCCCTTGAAATAATCATTTTACCCTTGGACGAACATGTAACATTTGCATGGTTGGTGTGATGGGTTATTCAATTCATTTCACTTCCTTTTGTTGTTCAGCAACCTTGGTGGCTTCCCTTAGGTTGAAGTGACTTTTTTACCCCTGTGTTGGGTTTACGGATGTTGGTAGTGACATACGAGGTGATTGATAGTATGAGTTGATACTCATTTGAGGTTTTGGAGCTCAGTATGCTCGTGACCTAGGAAGTGTGAGTGTTATCCTTCTTGGAGTGTTATGAATAGGAGTGTTGCTCCTGTGATTTAATGATAGGTGTTGTGTGGATTATCAGTGTGGGACTGGCGGGTACGAGTCATAGTGATCTATGTAATGACCTATACTACGTGACTTGTATTAGTGGTATATCTATATATATATGTGTGTGCTTCTATATATATAGGTGTGCGTTATTATATGTTGTTGTGTTATAGCTTCATTACGTGTTAGGCCCTATTTGTTTATGCATGGTAGGGGACTAGGGGGATCTGTTACCGAAGTCTCGTATTGGCGTGAGTGTCATGTGGGATGATTGACTGACCTAGGGTAGATGCATGTACACGGGTTGGTTTGTGTTGGACTTGGACGGTCGGAGGATGTGACGGTTAGGATATTTTTCTCCTATGGGGCTCAATAAGCTCACCCCGGCGTTGGTTTGCCCTAATGGTCTACACTAGTTTGCATGTAATGTTTCGGCTATGAACAACTTGGAATGCAGGATGGCTCGTGATACTGATGCTATTGCGGGATTTGTGACGTTCGTACTTAGAGTTGTTCCTTTTCTTTTCCTTTACTTGTCCCCTGTATTGGGACTATTATTGTACTTCTTGGGAGTCAATATGTTAGCATATCTTTTCCTTGTATTTGGTATCGTTGCATCTTTATAGAGATGTATTCTTTCGGTGCTTCGATGTGTCTTGTATATCATTTGGTTTAACTTCCGTTTGGTTTTGTATGGAAATTATTGTTATTAATAATATTCCATTCATTTTATGGTTGTTTAGGACCTTAATTGGTCACTCTTTATATAGATCATACCCCGGATTCCTCGAATGTCCCGGTTCAGGAGTCTTTGAAAATTCGGGGCGTGACAAACCAAAAGCGAAATATAAATTTAATTCCATTGGGGCAATTTCGTGGCGTGAAATGCCTTGGTTCGGGTTTGATTCAATTCTCGTGCTTTGGTACCATGAATAAACATGTCAAAAACTAAATTTTCATGTCCAGAGTTGGGGGAAAAGATGAAGGGGATTTACATAGAAAATGTTCGAAACATTGGACTTTACTAGGAACGTAACACAAGTATTCAATTCCCATTGAGGCGAACCGGGGTCTAACGCATTCCAAACTCAAAATAATTTCAAACATGAGCCTCCAAGCTTTAAAAATAAATAAATTACACCAGGTTTTCTAAATAAAAAACCTTAGTAAAGTATTTTAAGAACCATCTTACAAAGATAGTACAAAAATCTCAAAATGTCAAAATAGACACGATATTCTTCAAGTTTTGCAAACTTTACACAATAGCCTTAGCGCTTCAAACTAAACCTTTTCCCGTACCTAAGCACTATATGAAATAGTACAAAATCATCTAGTCGACTAACACATTAGCCTAAAATAACAAAGTACATATACATGTGGTTTCTCAAAAGTCCTCATAAACATGAAATATTAATGAGTAGCTAGGAAAGGACACGTCAGCCACCAAAAGTGCTAAAATATGGAAAACCACTTCTATAAAACACGATCCAAGCTACAGGCCACCAATGGCGGGATCGTTACCTGAAATGTCTAAATAAAGGGTGGGCTACACTAGCTCAGTAGGAGAATCCTCACCACCCCAATCTCGGTCGTTCAAGTGGTACTACTCCCAAGCCCGTGAGTATGCTTCTAATCCTAGGTCGGTTCATATGTCCCATATGACACGTGTGCCAATCCGGGACCCCAAATCAATCCCCAAACATGCTTAACACAATAAACACAAATGACATAACTATATAACATACATAGAAAAATGCGATGCAATGCCAATGACAATGCATCCTAGGGGTACGAATATCAAGTGTTGCCAATATAAAATCAAGCACATTGGATATCGCCGTGGAAAAATCAGTGCTCGGAACCAAGTCCTCACACGCCCTTTATTTAATAGATTACTAATCTGCAGGTCGTGAGAGACACCTCCTGGCTAGTTGTTGCGACTATCCGAAATGGGTCAAATCTCATAGGGTCAAGAATGAGGCATGAGATCAACGTCGAAAATACATAAATGCACCTAGTGCCACAATTTACTCAAATATGCCTCACATTGACCAATTATCATACTATCTCAAGATCTCAACATATTAATCTATCTAAACTTACATTGTCTATACATTCTTCTTCCCCATTTCACTCTCTCTAGATATTAATCTATCTAAACTTACACTGTGTTTGGTAGCTTAGGATTTGAGGAGAGTTGGATTTGGAAATGGTAAATTGATGTTTAGAATAAATGAGATTCTTAAATTTTTGGAATTTGACTAAATTTGATCAAAATATTTAAAATTTTACAAAATTCGTGAAAAAATGAGCGAATTTAGTAATTGCTTATTAATTCTATCTTAGCTTACCAAAAGTACGCTTCAACTAATTCTATACATTCTTATATTTATAAGAGCAATATTGCACACACACTATTTTTCTTATAATTGAATTTGTATATCTTCGGAACACAAAATATAATCTTTTTACATTCCAATCCAATTCCTTTTCCAATTCTTATTTCAAATCTCAAAACGTTTTAATTCCAAACAAAGTGTTTGATTTTTTTTGGTAGTGTGTTGTTTGGTCTTCAATGGTAATTGTACAATTCTTTAATTTAGATTTTAAAGAAAAAAAACTTGTAATAAGGTTATTTTAAACAATTTAATCTTCTAGTAATCAGTAAATGAAAAATATAAACAATACGCACACTATTTTAAGTAGCAGAGTCTAAAAAAATCACACGACTCTCTATGCCCTATATCAATATTTAATCACTCACGACCCTTAATTTAGTGCCTGTTTGGCAACCGGTGGGGTGTTAGTTTTTGGTTTTGGATTGGGTTGGTTGGGTTTGGTGTAATTTTATTCTGAAATGAAATCATGTTTGGTGAAGATGGTTTTTGTATGAGAAAAAATAAAACTGAAAAACCAAACCATGTTTGGTAACTTGTAATGGTTTGATATTTTATTTATTTATAATAATATTTTGTAAATATATATGTTTTAAAAAATAAAATATATAAATAAATGAATTTTATACTCATTCTTATTTTATTAAATTTTAATAGTAAATCGCAATTACACCCCTCAAATTAGCCCATATCCCACTTACACCCCCTCAAATATTTTGAATATATATATATATATAATTCGAAAAATATATATTATTAAATTTTGAAAAAACATATATAATTCAAAAAATAATATATGAAATTTAAAAAATATATGAAATTCAAAAAAATATAAATTCAAATATATATATAAAATTAGAAAAAAATATAAATTTTGAAAAAATATATATTTTCAAATATATATATAATTCGAAAAAATATATAAATTTCAAAATATATATAATTCAAAAACAATATATTAAAATTTGAATATATATATAATTCAAAAAATATATAAAATTAAAAAATATATAAATTTTAAAAATATATATATAATTAGAAAAAATATATAAAATCCGAAATATATATATATTTTGAAATATTTATAACATTTGTTTTGAAAACAATATAAATTTCAAATATATATATAATTCAAAAAATATATAAAATTTAAAAAATTTATATTGTTTATATATCGTTTTCAAATTTTATATATTCTTTTCGAATTTTATATATTGTTTTGGAATTTTATGTATTTGTTTCGAAAGTTATATATATTTTCTAATTTTATATATTATTTTCAAAATTTAAACATTGTTTTCGAAATTTATATTTTTTTTTGAATTTTACAAAAAAAACATTCAAATTTAAACATGACTTATAATTCCAAAAAATTTTGTTTCTTCAATATGGTATACCAAGGATTGGTTTGGGCTTTAAAATGGTATACCAAAATGGTTTTGATTTGAGCAAATAGTAACCACATCATGTAAACCATGTATTGAGATGGTGTGAAAAAAGGCCCATTTGGTACACCATGGAACAAGATTTTGGAACCAAAACCAACCAACTAAACATAGATTGAGTTACAGTTTTCACCCCAACACCAAAAATATGGACCCAAACCCATTTACCAAACAAAACAAATATATTTGTTATTGGTTTTGCTTTTGACGTTTTGTTTTTAGTCCAAACAAAACAAATATATTTGTTATAAAGTGATTTTAGTGAAAATTATAATCATGTTTGGTAATTTAAATTTGCATTTGTTTAAAATTTGTCTAAAACATATTTTAGCTATCGTGTTTGAAGCAAACAATGCAAAAATACAAGATACCCCTATTTTTGTATTTATTTTTTGGGTGAAAAAAGAAAAATATGTATTTGTATTTTTTCCCAAAAACACAAAAACAAATATGTGTTTGGAATCAATGAGGATTTAGGGCAATTAAGGGTGGATGGATTTGGCCCAATTCGGTGGTGGTGGCGTTGGTGGAGAGGGAATGGTGTGTATATATATATGTGTGTGTAGATCTGTGGTGGTGGAGAGAGAAGGGTATCTATGTGTGTGTATATATATATATGTGTGTGTAGATTTGTGGTGGTGGTAGAGAGGGAAGAGTGTGTGTATATATATATATGTGTGTGTGTGTGTTGAACAAAAAATAATAATAAACATCAATTTTATGTTATCAAATTTGAGGCTGTTTTTGTATTTGTTTTTGACACTGTTTATCAAAATATTTTTAAAAATTTGGGTGCTAAACAAATTTTATTCCCAATTTGGGAACAAAAAATAAAAACAAAATCAAAAACAAAAACAGCCCTTTCCGAACGAGCCATATTGATGTTTTCATTTTTTTTGAAACGTTTCAAAACGGATGCCAAATAGGCCATTAATCTGGAGTTTTTCCAAAATGAATAATTTGAATTTGAAGAAAATGACAAAGACCGGCACTTGAATATCCATGCTGATCCCTCGTGATCTTCAATCAGAGACATCAGACAGTACAAACATAGGTAGACCATGTAAGATGGGCCCACACCAAAAACGCTCCCCAATTCGAAAAACCAAGTGAAAGCGCGAAAACTCAAGTCTCTCTAAAATACCCCAAAAATGTACTACTCCTATATATACAGATATATAGATACACATACACACACTACTATATATATTTATTACTAAAAAACAAACATCGAGGAAGACGATCTTCTCTCTCCTCACTTTCTCTCTCTAAAAGTAACCCCATTCTCCTCTTTTACAGGTACGATTTTCTTGAACCTCCCTTCGGCTTTATCTCTACTGAGATTCGTTCATTAGCTATATAAATGTGTATGTATAATATGTAAGTGTGATATATATATATATTTATGTATAAGCATTTTGAATTTACTCAAAAAATTTTCTTTATTTTCTCAGGAAACCTCTGTATCATTATTTTTGTATTTCACTTCATTCAAGATTTCATTTTCAGCACTTTCCTTAGGGTTTTGTCTGAGTTCTTAAAGACGATGTCAACGCATCTGGAATGCGGACTCTTCGTTTAGTGTAAGAATATATCTTGTTGTCAATTCGTTTTTCCTTCACTCTGTTTGGTTGTCGAGAAAATATGTGACGACATTGAACAATAAGAGCAGTTTGAATGTTCCGATATGTTTAAGCTTCGATGTTTTTTATTTTTTCCCTTGTAATTGGCTTTAATGTTGCTTTAATTTTTTGATTTTGTACTTTCTGAGCAACGAAACGGAGTATTGTGTGATTTTGTTGCTGGAATGGTATATATGTCTACAGTAATGCATTTTCGTAATTACTACTCTTCTTAAGTTGTCTCTTCAAGGATTTATTGTGTTCAAATCATATCATCCTGCTTTTTACTACCTTAGATTTTGGTGGGCTTTGTATGGTTGCTTAGAAAATGGCTGAAAGAGAAAATAAAGTTGTGACTGTTATGTTCTATGGTGTTTTCTTTTTCTTAAAAATAGTAAATTCAAAAAATTAGGGACCACTTTAATCGACCCGTATAGATAGTTGTATTAACAGACTGATGGTCGTATTTTATATTCTTACTTAATTATTCAGTAACCAAATGGAGCTAGAAATCTATTATATGTTTTTGATTCTTAGTCATATTTTTAATGCATGAACCAGTAGATTCTGCTGAACCTAAATTCGGTGATTTTGACAGTTTAGGGATTTAATTTGGGGCGAATTTGGGCAATTCAATCCATTTCATTTGTGGCGGTGAGTATCCAGCATTCTTTAAGCATCGCAGCAATGCAAGATATGTAAACCAGTGTTGAAATCATGATGAGAAGTTTGGAAGTAATTGGGTGAGATTGTGTGCAATTGAGGGTTAGTGGGTTGGCGGGATGAAGTCATACACACATTCAAAAGTGAAAGGATCCACTAGGGTTAACAATCAACAGGTTGTTTTCGAGCTTAAGCACAGAGT
This sequence comes from Cornus suecica, assembly GCA_963922005.1. NCBI lineage: Eukaryota > Viridiplantae > Streptophyta > Magnoliopsida > Cornales > Cornaceae > Cornus > Cornus suecica. Next base: position 50,817,709 of record OY998240.1, on the reverse strand, counting down.
GGTGCTTGCACTAAACAAGCTTGCAGATAGGGATACCTACCAGATTGGGGTTGAGGAGCTTGAAAAAACCACTGCATGTCTAACTCCAGAAGGGGTGGGTCCATTTCTTTCTTGCATTCTAGATACTGATTCAGAGCAGAAGAGTGCAGTTCGTAAGGAATGTATCAGACTGATGGGTACACTAGCTACTTTGCATGAAGGCAGTATTGGGCAACACCTTGGGAAAATGGTAGCCAGCATCCTTAAACGGCTTAAGGATCCAGATTCTGTTGTCAGGGATGCATGTGTGGAAACAATGGGGGTTTTGGCTTCTAAGTTGAGTAATGGCGATGGTGAATGTGAAGGAGCTTTTGTTACATTGGTGAAGCCTCTTTTTGAAGCTTTGGGTGAACAAAACAAGCAGGTCCAGTCTGGTTCGGCATTGTGTTTAGCCCGGGTCATCGATAGTACCAATAATCCTCCAGTGTCCATCATGCAGCGGATGTTGACTAGAACTGTTAAGTTGCTTAAGAATCCACACTTCATGGCAAAGCCGGCAGTCATTGAACTGAATAGAAGTATTATTCAGGTCAGTTTTTTAATGATACACTTGAGTGTTACTTTTGACTTTCATACATTTTCCAGACTTTCTGTTTTCATTACTTTCGCATTATGTTTGAGTAGCTCAGTTTCTGCATTTAAGCGAATTAAAAAAAAAAAAAAAGCAGAAAAAGAAAAAACATTTATACTTGGTGATTTCTAGAGCCAATAATTAAGTTTTAAAAGCGACCCCATTATGGTAGCAAGTTGTAGTGTCCTTGCTGACCGGTTATGTGCGAGTCCCAACTGCTTGGTAGGGAAAGAAAAGTCGGATGAGAGGTGTTGAATATCGAATCTTAACTGTTGAGCTAGAATGGCATTTCTAGTCTTTCAACGGTACGAAGTACTCTTCTTGGATGTAGGTGGTACATCTATAATTTCTTTTCTAATTGTTTCAGGCAGGGGGTGCCCCAACACAAAGTGCTTTAAACATTGCAATGAGTAGTATTCAGGAAGCTCTCAAGAATAGTGACTGGACAACACGCAAAGCTGCTTCCGCCTCACTAGGAGAAATTGCTTTGAGAGGCGGATCCTTCTTTGGGTATTTCAGGAATTCATGCATTCATTCCCTTGAATCTTGTCGGTTTGACAAGGTCAGTGTCATTACTATTTGTATTCAATGCATGCGAAAGTAACCTTTCTTGCAAATGCTTAAGTTGGATTCATTAGATGCTACTTGTACTTTTATATAGGTGAAACCAGTTAGAGACACAGTACTGCAGGCCTTACATCTCTGGAGAAGTCTTCCAGGGCCTGACACACGTGAACCTTCAGAAGCTGGATCTTCTATTAAAGGTTTGGGGACATGCGTTATAGACGTTAATCCTTTCATTTGCTCTACAATTCTACATATTATACCTACTTTACTAATCAATTACACCAATGTGTGAAAATACTGTAGTTACTTTTGAGAATATTCATGCATCAATAAACCATTTGACATGGGGTATTATTTGCTTTTTGACTGATTTGTACTGTTGTACTGCTTGTAAACAGCCCAAAATGTAAAATATGTTTTACTGAATTCTGGATATTCTACGGTGCATATTGAGCTATATTTAGACTATAGGCCAGAGCAAATCCGGTTAAATACGGTTGTAAGTAACCTGAGTGAAGGTATGTATTTGGAAGTAATCGGTTGAGGCACATGTACTATATCATGTCCTTACTCTTGTGTTGGAATCATCCTACATACTACAGTATATTAGACTTGGTAAGGTTGGAGGGGAAATAGTATTATTTGCAAGAAGAAGCAAAGGATTAGTGCATTTACAAATCCCTAGTCTTGTGACGATATTAGTGGAATCCTTAAGAAGCTTCATTTTAGGTTAACTTAGAGTTCCGTTTGTAACATAATGTAAGCTAACATATTTGATGATATAATATTTGTGGTTCAAGAGGTATTTGTTGTATCAAGTGGCTATTTTCACAGTTGTCTATTGCCTTTTCCCAACTCTGCAAACCATTGCTTAAAATTGTGGTGATAGTTAGCTCTGTGTTTGTGATGGTATGTTACATAATCTTATGTCTTGCAGAAAATTCTTGTAAAGGTGACTATGGTTCTATTTCGTGTGCCACTGAGTCCGGATGGAAGGATGCCCCCCTTACAAAAGTTGGTACTGGTTCAATTAAGAAAAGGGTTCCTCTCTCTGTCAGAAAAGCAGGACAAAACTATCCTGAATATCATTCTGAAGCGAATGTCTGGCCGATAGAAATTGCGGTTCCAAAAACCCCTTGTGTTTCTGTAGTGGATGTCCACAACGAAGAATCTGAGGGTAGCTGTGTCACTAAGACATATGAAAGGAGTGCTGTCATCACAAGTCCTCAAGATGTTGAATATGAATATGTGCCAATGGATGATAGACAAGAATGTTCTTCTGTGACTGATCTTGTTAGTGATAACTTTGAAACCAAGTTTGTGACAGTTTCTCATGACTGTCAAGAGGTGGATGGTAAGGCGAAACCCATGGGAATAAATAACCGATTTGCAGCTGAAGAAATGATTCGTGAAGAACATACATACTCGTCAAACTTCCGGGATCGTAGAAGTCTTGATTCCACGGTTACAGAATCAAGTTTCCAGACCATGCGGAGTTGCTGTTTGCAAACAGCAAATGAAATGGTTTCAATTCGAAAACAACTAATGGAGATTGAAAGCAAGCAGTCAAACTTAATGGATTTGGTAAAGGTAATTGTTTTTATTTATTGGGTTTTAATAGGTTAATGATTTGATCATTGAGCATGAATGTAGAAATTCACATGAAACCAAATACCTGTTTTTATGTACTTTAACTTTTAGCCCCATTTCTATACACATAACATTTGAGCCTTTTAATGTGTAACTTTTGAGTCACAGCATTAGGATTAAACCAGACCAATAGAATTGTCATCCAGTTTTGGCGACCATATGGAAAGTCATGCACCTATGCGAACACCATAATTTGTTGACAACAAAAACAATGTCGAGCATAAAACTCGGCATGACAGTTAATTGGGAGAAAATTCCTGTGGATTGATTTCATCTTTTTTGGCATAGTTACTTAGCAATGGGCATTAACCCCATTGTTTTACTGATTAACCAACATCTTTTTAAGTACTATTCTTGTTTTCCTGATTTGAAATAATTTAACTTTTTCCCCTTATAAGGGTGCTTAAGTAGATTTATTTATTTATTTTCCTTTTCAAGCATTCTTAGATTCTAAGACCATCATTATCTTTCTTTTACATTACTTATTCAGGTCTTTACAACCAGCACAATGGATAGTCTGTCCATGATACAATCCCAAGTGTCATGTCTAGAACGTGTAGTGGATAGACTTGCCCAGGATGTTGTTCATGGAGGGAGGTATTCTGACCAAGCTACTTCCAAACTTTTGAAGAAAAGTTCAAGTATTGCTTCTCCTAGAATCTCTACATGCACTCCACGGTCATCTATCGATGTGCGTAACAGACAGCCTTCATCATTAATGAAACATCCAGAGGTTTGGGAGGAAAAAGAATTATCTAGAAGCAGAGCAAGCAATTCTTCTAGACAAGGAACGGAGATGTGGACAGGTCACACGGTAAATTCAAGTAGGAATCCTGTAAGGAAGGGCAACCAAATAAGTTCTGGACATAAAACCAGTGTTGGTCAAATGAGAAAGAATGATGCTGTCTTTGCTCCTGTTTCTACTGATGCCAGACAAAATAGTTCAAAAATCAACAATAATCTGTGGGAGTTTGTAAAAGGTTATCTATTGGAAGGGGACGTTGAATCCGCATACATGGAAGCTCTAAGTTCTGCTGATGAACTTGTTTTTATTGAACTTCTTGATAGAACCGGCCCTGTGCTGGAAAGTTTATCACACAAGACAGCCACCGATGTTTTAAGCACTTTGGTGGTGTACCTCCTAGAACAAAGATTAATAGATTCCATCATCCCTTGGTTGCAGCAGGCAAGTTATTTTCTTTGAATTACTCTTACAACTGTTGAAGCTTATTGTCATTATTTTATTCTTAGCTTCTCTTTCACCCATTGGAGATATTTACTGAGCACACGCATCGCTTGGAGTGAGTTGGCACCTAGGCAAGTGTACAATGCTGTAGGATTGGTTGTCTTAGCATTATTGCCTAGTCACTTCTTCTAGAATGAGGAAACACACCTCTACCAACTGAGCAGTTATGTTGAGTTTCAACATCTACACTGCAAAAGTAGTTGATTAATAAGATGATGTTTCTTATAGCAGAAATTACTTAGGCCCGTTTGGAACCATTGTTTTTGTTTTTGTTTTGAGAACCAAAAAACAAGAACAATTCTTGTTCTTGTTCTTATTTTCTCACCCAAAAGAACAAGAATAAAAAACATGTTTTGGGGCAAAAAAACACACATATTCTCGCACAATTTTTCCTCTCTATCACAATTTTTTTTTTTTGGAAAATCCCAAAAAGAACAAAAAAACAAGTTTTTGTTGTTCCCTTATTTTTCCTACTATTCACAAAAACAGTTTCCAAATTGAGAACTGAACAAACAGTAAAAAGGGTTGCCAAACATGTTCTGTTCTCCTGAACAGTGCCAAAAAATAAAAAATAGAACAAAAACAAGGTTTCCAAACGGGGCCTTAGGAATTGAAAAACAGATGAGAATATTATTAGAATGGAAAATAAATGTTCTCCAACCATAATATCTCTGTTTGTCTCTATCTCTCTAGTCTCTACACATTTGATGGACACATGGCTACAAACCTTTCAATCTATGGCTGAGTCGTTCTATTTTTATAGTCATGAGAGTAATTCATCTTCGCTGGATTATTGTTACATAAATAATGGATGATGAGTACTGTTGCTTTATAAACCAAATTTTTTGTAATGTTTGGTTTTAGCTCTGTTCCTCTCTCAATTCCACAACCAAATAAAGCACATGCATACAAGTACACTCAAAATTTAGCCATCTTCTCTTCCTGCTTTTCTTGTTGAGAGATTCTATATACTGATTAACTTCACATTTCAGTTGAAGTTTTCCTGTGAATGAACTTTTCGAGTCCATGCAGACACTCACACATGACAATCATCTTCTCTTCTTGCTTTTCTTGTTGAAAGAACTTTTCTTATGAGTATTTCCGAATTTACTATCAAATTTCAATTAGTAAACTGGTAGGTATCCATGACTAACTTCTTCTACCCTCTCCTACGCAACTCTCTCTATCAGTCACCACACTCAGTCCCACAATCCCACTACTCCCATTATACACAATAAATGTGTTTTCATTCGAAAGACGTGTTTTTTAACTCTCAAGAAAATTGAATTGCTTATGATAGCTCCCTTTTCTGTATTTGCCGACATTTTTGTTTCCTGGAGAATGATCAAAAAGGCTTTACCATTAAACACATGCATATAATACTGGGTATTTTGTAGAATATGCCAAATATTAGATGAGCTGCACAAGTGCCTGGTTTTCAGAACTTTGCCACACAGAATGATGGTTATGGAAGAATACTACATTGACGTTTGCAATTAGTTAATTGCAGAAGTTGTTTGGGAAAGATCTCTCTCTCTCTCTATGTATATATCTGTCTATACATATATTTCGGATAATTGGACCACTGAAGTTCATTTACAGAATCTTGCCCAAACAGGAGGGATTTCCAACAGTAAGAAGCGATGATGTTTTTTAGTTCAATAAGTGGGTGGGGGGGCTGTCTCGTTAAGGCAATATTTGCTACATCCTCCCATGATCCCAACAATCATGGTGGTCTGTCTGACTGTAAGATCATAACCACACTGCTAGTTTTGAACTGTTCTTCGATTTCTAGTGGATTTTTGAAATTTTTTATTATTGTAACTCTTCCAAATTTGAGTCAAGCAGCAAAATATGTTGACATTTCCTTTTGTTATCCCATAATAAATCTTCCACTGAAGGGAAAATTGGTTTGCAGCAGAAGTACTAAATATCTAATATTATCCTTATTTTAGGTGGTGGACCTGAGTTGTAGCCATGGACCCAATTGTATTGTTCCTTCTGCAATAGCAAGGAGAGAATTTTTATCTGCAATTCAGAAATCCGCCAACACGGAGTTTTCCAACCCAGCAGAGAGAAGATCTGTCATGCAGCTAGCAATGAAATTTCAGCAGATATGGGGTGAGGCAGCTTACACGTATTTAAATTCTTCTCTTCACTATTTCCATGAATCCAATGTTTCACCTGAAATTTATGTCTAATATAATTGATGAATAGATTAAATAAGAAACTTCGAGGATCAAGACATCTATAAGTTTCTTTTTAAGTGGCAGAAATTAAAATGTCTACAGATTGAATGAGAAAGGCCACGTATTGAAGTCATAAACCCTTTGATCAGTAAGAGCAGTTTTTAGTGTAAATAATGTTAAGAGTTTGGCCTGTATTTCATCTGCCCAGCTGAGTAATGGGGACCGCACTACTGACTACTCAGCAGGTAACCTGTTAAACCTTGCAGGAATCACATTCTTCAAGCCCCTGCCACAGTTGTTGAATATCATTTTAACTTCTGGGAACCATAGTTGAAAAGGGAGACTGCACTTAATCATGACAAAATCGTTTTCTATTTCTGGAAAATTAGAATTTTCTTTTATCTGGTCTGCAGCATGATTCAACGTTTTTTATCTTCTTTCTTTTAATTATTATTATAACTACGCATCTTGCATTCATAACTTTTAATGTGAAAGTGCAATTCTTGAGTATATTGTAGGGGCCTTTTAACTCTCATTTAGTGATATAGTTCAATTGATAGGACACAAATGAATGGGTCAGCTAACAGGATACCAATACTTCTACTTACTATTTGTGGAAGTCTGATTTTGAGCCAGTCTTGAGAAATCACACCAGAAAATGGAGAACTAACAAATACTTGACCGATGCCTCCTACTCGTAGTGATGGATCAGGTATTTGTCAACAGCTCTCAAGAGTTCAAGACACACTGGTATATATATTACAACATCTGTGTTTGTGTGAAAGACAGGTTAGGTGACTAACTTTTGTTCTTGAGAAGTCATGTCTTTGACAAATATACATTTAAGGTAACATATTAATATATTTTTGAGAAAACTACTTTTTATTGGAATCACATTAGAAGGGGAAGATCTTCAGCTTTTTAAATCAACTACGAAAATGCTACTGTGTATTGCCAGTGTTTGCTCATTTAGGATGACCTAGTAGTGGGTAATGATGATTATTTCTCCACTGGTCATCATATCAATGTAGTTGTTAAGCAAGGTATTCACCATGCAACTTGGACATTGAGCAATTTTATCTCGTTGCAACCAGGTTGTCCTGGAGAATTTTGCACATTTACGATTCTAATAGAGTTGAAATGAGAGGGAAAACAAAAAAAGAGAGAAAAAAGTTTATTTCTATCCACAATCCTACTCTCTTCTCTTAAGAGGCCATTTGAGGTTAATTCTGTATGTAGATCCCTTGTAGTTATGTAGAATGATTGACCAAACTTGAATACTAATTCACAGCTGTTGTTCCTTTGACTCCCATACTTGTAGGTACTTATTAAATTTCTGGAGCTTACTGACTAAATGTTGTCTTGGTGTAGGAATCTGATAAAAATCTATAAGCACGAGTGCTGGCGCCTGGGGATGTGCTGATGTGAAGCAGCAAACTTTGCGATATGTGGAGAAAGATGAGAAGTGTATTTGAAAATTAAATCGGATATTTTAAAATGACTAACGACCCAACACTGGATTATCAAATCTCTATGTTCCAAGGAGAAATGTTTGGTTCTTCAATGGTGTAGTTTTGAATGTTTGTTCCCTCTGCTGGTATTTGTAATGTTAATGAACATGATTATATGGGACCTGTAAGTGCTCTTTTTCCACCCTATGCACCACATTGAAATAAAGAATTAGAGCCTTAAACACGCCCCCTCACGTGTGGCACGTGAAACAACATTTTTAACTGGGTGATGGTGAGATTTGAGCACATGACTTCCTGCTTTGATATCATGTTAACCACCTAACTACTCTAAAAGTTAGAGAATGTGTAACTTAAGTATTTATATACTTCAACAATTTTTAGTTTAGAGAAATGACAAGAATGGTACAAACTGCTAAGGTTGAAGTGTTGAATGATGTTATGCTCCAGTTGATAAATTACTCAGAAGAAGACTAGAGGAAAGTGAGATGAGGAGCAGAAATTTTTGAACATAACTCCAGTTTCTGAGGTGAAGAAACTCAAAAAAGTACCAAGATCCATTGAAAAGTAGTACCTATGTATATTTTGCATATATCCCCTTGCATTAGTTTCTTTTTATTTTTTATTTTTTTATTTCTCTGATATGTAAGAAATCTTTTTAATTTTTTTTTTTATAAGGCTGTGTAAGAAATCTTATTCATTGAGAATATGAAACAGCATTACAGTTGGTGTGAAAATTCACAATGTTCTAAAAGATAACAGTATTAACAGATAAGAATTTTCAATATTCTCTTTTAATTTAGATAAAAGAAAATTCCAAATGGCTCAGCCCTATAGGTCTCTCCACACGAACCCAAAAATTAAGACAGAAGGATCACTTCCATTAGATAAGAAATGAGATTGAACATGTTTGACATATATATATCCTATTAACAACAAAAATATAAACAATTCTACAAATTACTGCAGCACATGTAAGCATTGCCTAGGTGAAGTTACTACAAACCAACCTTATTGACTTATCATTTCACTTCAACATAGTAAGAATAGTCACTAAACTCACTTGATCATCTCAAAAAAAGTTCCACTATGCATTGGAAGAAGAATAGTCACCTGATCATCTCAAAAAGTTCTAAAAATTGGAAGGAAAAGAAACAACCGCCTTATATTTGATGACTGAGCTCAGCTTGTTGAAGTTGATCTCCCAATGAGCTCGGCGCCTGGAGAAGGGCTGTAGAGATTGCATTCCTTCGGAAGCTCGCTCTTGCTCCTTCGAGGTGCCTCAGCTTCTCTTGCGCTGTCGCTTGTAACCAGGTTCCTCTTCTTCTCTGTTCGAGTTTCAGGTACGCTATTGGGTACTTCGTAGAGTGTCACACAACCGCCTCCATTGCGAAGCATTACCTCTTCTCGGCTGTATTCATCATGTGTCGGAAGAGTCTCGAGTATTTCAACCACCTGGCTCATTAAAGGCCTCCCTTTCGGGTTCTGGCTGAGGCATTGGTGTGCTAAATTGGCCACTTTGATGGCAGTTTTAGACAAGTACTGCCCTTCCATTCTAGGGTCTAAAATCCTCGGAAGCTTCTTATTATGGTTCAAGAGTGGGCGAGCCCAGTCAACCAAGTTATGCTGCCGGCTGGGCCTGCTCTTGTCCATCGCTCTACTCCCAATCAGCATCTCAAGCAACACCACCCCAAAACCATAAACATCACTTCGAGCTGTTAAATGTCCTGACAGGATAAAAAAAACAACCGTTAATTGCTGTTACAATACTCGGAACAGATAGCTACCAAAACAATTTGGCTGACACAGATATATACAAGAAATATCACATGCCATTTTTATTCGATAAGATTAGCAGTACAAAAGCTACAATCCACTTTGGATGATTTAATATTACCAGTACAAAGGTAGTTATATATTCCAAGATATTTCTTACACTAGAAAGATTTAGTTTGAACATTAAAATAATTTAACTTCAATCAGATGTTATCCAACTTGCTCAAGCTAAAGAGTTTTTCCAAGAAAAATAAAATTAGAGAGAGAACGGTAAAGATGGAAGGTGAGAGAATACAGTATTTTCCAATGCAAGGAACATAGGGCAGAAAGGATAAAAACTCTAGTTCTCATTCCTCTTTAAACATGTTTAATGGAATAGGAAATTATTATCTATTCTTCACACAACGAAACAAAACAGTAACAGATTATTTGTCTTAAATTCTTTAAATATTATAAGTAATCTTTCTATACAATCCAGCGAACCCACTGCTCCTAGTGGTGGTTAAAACTAGGCTGCCAAGCATGAGAACGCTATTTCAAATGCGAGGGCAGCCACTTTGTACAAAGAGCGCCAGATGCTAGGTCTTAACCTACTCCATCCCTAACAAGACCATAGATTAACAGATCGAAATTATGTTGATTTTCTTTCTCCAATTGTTGTCAAGAATGATATAGATCCCTGTATGCGTATGCTAATTGAAAAACTCTGCCAACGTGACAAAAACAAAATGTGAAAAACAGTCATTGGTTCTACAACTGTGAAAACAACTGTAAGTCATCTCCGGTAGTGATATTTCCAAAAGCATTTAAGCAATTCAATTTACTACCACAAGACGCACCAGTCATTATATACTCAGGAGCCGCATAACCATAAGTGCCCATCACTCGTGTTGATACATGGGTCTGGTCTCCCATAGGCCCATCCTTTGCAAGCCCAAAATCAGAAAGTTTTGCATTAAAATCCTGCAGGTAGTTCCTCATACTCTCAGCCATTAAAGGAAACAAATTCTCCAGAAATCATTCAATTCACGAAAGCTTCATTACCAATCAACATTCTCAGAAAGACGTCATTCATTATGTGTTTGTTAAACATTTTCACTAGAAGGTACCAAAAAGCACATCTTGTGTCTATTTAGTATCTTAAGTAAGGATGTACTAGAAAGGTTTAATATATTACTTTGGGAGACAACTAACCGCATCTAGTAAGATGTTTGATGTCTTGAAATCTCGATAAATGATGGGTCTTTCAGCACCATGAAGAAAAGCAAGCCCTTTCGCAACATCCAAAGCAATCTTCATTCTTTTTGACCAAGTTAGTGTGGCACACACTCCTACAAATACGGAGTATAAGATAAATAGTTTAAAATATAATGTTTTGTAACTTACCAGATTAGTATGAGTGGCCTAAGTTGCATATAAAAATTAAGCACTTAATCAGTATTTCCAGCATAAAAGTACTTTTTCTCCTCTGTAAATTTCTTTCTTTTCTATTAATTTTTTTTTCCGCTCCTATTTTGCTTGAATGAAGTACATGAGCACTAAATACCTTACTTGCCAAAAAAAAACATTATCTTACTGTTTAATACAAAACAGTTATTTACTTAGGTTCCTATTGTCTCCAATAAAGTCATATCGCCAGCAAACATCATTCTAATGGGCTACCTTGGAACAAGCGGAACTTGGTCCCTGTGGTTAGATATTCAAAACTTTATCAAGGTCATATTCACTGAAGAAGTGTAATTTTTCAAATTAATTTAGGGGAAAAATGGGAAGAATTTGGTTAACATTTTCCCTGTAAAGGAAGAGAAGGGGGGGTGGGGGAAGGGGGAATGAGGAAGACTAATTTAATTTCCTCATTTATAATGTAGTATTTTTTTATATTTCATGAACGAAAGGTATAACTACATAATTAAGTTTCACTTTCACAGAGATTGAATCTCATCAAAAATTGGATTCCTTGTCAACCCATGAAGCTTGATAATTGCATTAGATACTTGATATGATAAGTATTTCCTAAGGTTTAATGGAGTTTCTGTTTGGGAGAACTTCTACCCTTCTGTAGTTCTTCAATGAAGTTGTGGCCTCGGAAGGGCCTATATCTTGTTGTTGTTGGATGTTGGCATTTTATGTATTTTCTCTTTTATAAATAGGTGTCTTTGGATCCGTTTGGATACCCTGTTTTTTGTTTTTGTTTTTTTACTGTTCACAAGACTAAAAAAAAAAAAACGTTTGGCAAACGCGTTTACTGTTCACTGTTTTTTCCCCAAGAAAACTGTTTTCTGTGAATAGTGTGTAAAAGTGATGAAAACACCAAATACAACTTTTAGTTGTTTTTTGAGTTTTTTCACTGTTTAGGTGGTAAAAACAATGAAAACACCAAATTCATAAAATACAATTTTCACCAAATAAAAATGGTGAAAACACCTTCATCCAAACGCTTTTTTGTTTTTAGTTTTTTCCTGAAAAAACAAAGACAAATACAAAAACAGTTTTTATATTTGAAGACAGAAAACAAATACAAAAAACAGGCTTTCCAAACGCACCCTTTGTGTTTATGTTCTTTCCTAGGGTTAATTTCAGTAAACCCCCATGTGATTTCAAAAAAGATCACTCTACCCCCCTCCTATACAGAAAACCCCCCCGCACTTATCAAATTGTATCAACTTGCCCCCTTCCCTATAATTTTGGGCCAAAATACCCCTGAGATTTAATGAAAAATGATTTAAAATTAAAAAAAAAACATATAAAATTCGAAAAAACAATATAAAATTCGAAAAAGACATATAAAATTCAAAAATAAACATATAAAATTCGAAACAATATATATATAATTTGTAAAAATGATTTAATGATTTAAAATTCACCTGGGATTTAATGAAAATGATTTAAAATTCAAAAAAACATATACAATTCGAAAAAATATATATATAAAAATCGTAAAAAATATATAAAATTCTATAAAAATATAAAATTAGAAAAAAAAACATATAAAATTGAAAAAAACATATAAAATTCGAAAAAATATATAAAATTCGAATAAAATATGTAAAATTTGAAAAAATATATAAAATTCATAAAAATATATATAAAATTCGTAAAAAATATATAAAATTTGAAACAAATATATAAAATTCAAAAGTTATATATTCTTACTTGTATTCTCTTGTAACCTTAATATATTATCTTGTTTTTACATCTTCTTACTTGGTTTTTCGAATTTTATATATTGTTTTATGAATTTTATATATTTTTACGAATTATATATATATATTTTTATGAATTATATATATATATTTCTAATTTTATATGTTTTTTTTTAATTTTATATGGGTTTTTTTTATAATTTTATATATATTTTTTGAATTTTATATACTTTTTACGAATTTTATATATTTTTTTCAAATTTTATATATATATTTTTTAATTTTAAATCATTTTTCATTAAATCCCAGGGGTATTTTGGTCCAAAATTATAGGGAAGGGGGCAAGCTGATACAATTTGATAAGTGTGTGGGGGTTTTCTGTATAGGATGAGGGCAAAGTGATCATTTTTGAAACCACCGGGGGGTTTACTAAAATTAACCCTTCCATGAAAGATTATCATCATTCAACTTTATGTATTCCTCTCTCCTTTAATCAACAAAATCAGTTCACTTCTTTATATAAGTAAGATCTGCTTGGAATTGCTTCACACTAGAAGACATTCTTTAATCAAGTCATGTTGCTTCAAAATAGTATTAGCAACTCACTGCGAAAGAGGTGCTTATCCAAGCTCCCAGAAGCCATATATTCATAAACCAGCAGACGATGATCATCCTCACAGCAGTACCCAATGAGCTTCACAAGATTTGGGTGACGGAGCTGCCCTAAATAATTTACTTCTGCCTGCAAAGAAACAACACAATAGTAAACACAAACAACCCCTCTTTTGTTCTCTCTCCAAGCTGAATTGGTACTTAATTTTACAGCAATATCCATGTAGCACAACCATCTGACCGCTTTATTTATTTTCTTTTAGTAGGCAACTGGATTTTGCATACCCTAAAACTTGAGTATCATTTACACAACTTAAAACAGATATCAGTCCAAATGGTTGGCTCAGTTAGGACAGACTTGGGACCTGTGCTTCAGAAAGCATCCGGTCTCAGATTCGACTCCCACTGATGCAAACAATTTGTTAGGGCCACGGCCCACGACTGCAAACATAATCCGAATCTCACCCGATCCATGTGGAGGGGTCATTTTGTATGGGTCCCATGAATTAGTCGGGACAAAGCTCCTGACTCCAGGTTATCAAAGAAAAGACAAACTTAAAGTCGGATCTCCAAGGGAGTCATCCAAGCAACATGCAAACAACAACAGCTAATTGAATTCCTCGTAGAAAATTGTACAAGCAAATCCTCCAACTACCTACTTCTAAAACAAAAATTTGTACTGATATGTTTAATCAGTTCACAACAGGTATTCCTTTGCTCAAGATAGATCTACATCGTAATTGTGTCTGCTATACATTTCATGCTAAATAACTTCAAAGTGTTCTCTAGTAGAACCTCAGGACCTGATCTTCTATTCTAATTCCTTCATTTATTAATGTCAAAAACCCTGCTTGTAACATACATACGTAGTATATGCTTAAATAATAGCTGCAAAAGTTGATTCTAATCGTACCCCAAGTTTCTTATTTAAGGAATATTATGCTATTCCATTCAACTTCATACCCCTGACAGATTGTTTCGTTAATTAAGCATAAAACTATACATCAGTTGCTACTGGCTTTCTTCAAGTGGTATGAGTGCAATTTGGGCGCGTCAACGCAGCCCAACTCAATTTTTCACGGACTTCGGTAACATTTCTAGAATTAAAGTTGGGCTTGGACTGGAAAATCTTAACCATCTCTACAGTCAGGTTTAGACATAGGTTGAAGCGTTGGCAAACTGAACCCAGCCTGAACTCAAATATTAATCCGACTTTCATATACTAACAATTTAAATATTAATATTCAATGAAAGTTATTGAACCTTTTCGTTCCACTAATTTTGTTTCTGTACTTTAAATCTTTATTTATTATTTTTTTAATACCTTTGTAATATATTTTATGAGAATTTGTTCACAGATTATAATTATTATTACTGTTTGGTTTGATTGTTCGCAATTTTTTATACCATCCAATTTCAAGAATGATTTTTCTAACCCAAACTCAATCTGAGATTTGGAAATTCGAATGTTGATTAGGCTTGTTAATTGAAGGTTGTTTACCTTCAGTCGAGTTTAGTTGACCCCTCAGCCTGTACAACTAGCCCAAGTTGCACCAGTGTGACCCTGCTTTGCAGGGAAAAACAAAGAATGGATAGATAGACAGAGATAAACTCATAAGCGCTTTAGCAACCTCAAGAAACTCATTACAAAACTAATGTCCAAAGAAGCTTTCTTATATCTTAAGTAGCTAAATCACCTTCATAAACCATCTTTTTACCATCTACGAAGTCATCAAATATCCTAAGATTTTATCATTATTTCATAATGAATCGCCTAGATTTAAACTTTTAAATTCTGGATCCTAACTATCTTCCATGCCTATAATTGGTGCAAATGAAATCTTGATTAAAAGATAACAAATAAGCTGAAAAAACACAGATACGTAGAGGCAAATACCAGCCATTCTTTGTCACCTTGGAAGCCTTCTGGATTAAGCTTCTTAATGGCAACTTTTAAGCTCTTGTAACCTGGCCTCACATTCTCATCAATAACTCCTCTATAGACCATACCAAACCCACCATCACCAAGAACTTGATCCGGCCGAAATTGCTTTGTGGCCATCCTCATTTCTTCATACGTAAATATATCAACATTACTATATCCAGGACTTCGGCGGAGATCCCCGACATTTTTGGGGCTCACCAAGATGCTGGTTCCACTTTTAATCACATGCGACTCTGGTGTATCTAATTTTTCTGTGAATGTAGAATTTGCTTTTGTAGCAGATGTTGCAGCAGCATTGCCTATTTGAACCCACATTTCAAAAATAATAAGAGGTTAGTAATGAATACTAGTAGCATTTTGTTAAAGTATCTTATAAACACTGATGCATTTAATTTGTGTTTTTTGTTTGTAGTCTTCAACTGGTAAATATTGTAAACATATATATACTATATATATATATTTATCTTTTTAAATTTGTGTAGTTATCATCTGGTTTATTAGCTTAATCAGCTGCGTTGGATTGTATGGATCACAAACTGACTATGTACTAGTTCTAAACTTAATTACTTTAAGGATTTAATATAAGAAAGCAAAGAGAGGCCGCAAGGAATGAAAAGGTCACAAGGATGTAACTTTTAGAGGATGAATGTTAAAGAAAGCAACGGATTGGAGTTAAAAAAGGTTGGTTAGAAATGTCTAACATAACTATAGAGCCATGGTGAAGTAATAAACGGAAAAACTAAGTGGCTAACAAACTTTTCAACACAGTTCCGGAAAAAGGCATGATGCCAAATGAGTGTTGAAAAAGCACAATAGTGTCCATTTACAAGAATTCAGTGAATATACAATTGTTGTAATAATTGATGAACTATTTAATCAGTCATGACATGAAAATATGGGGGAAGGTAATAGAACAAAGATTAAGGAATGCATCCACCGTATCTAGCAACAAAATTTAAATCTATGCAAGGGAGAACAGCAATTGAACCATTGGTTCAGTAAGGCAGTTGGTTGGTTGAAGAGTGTAGGAATAAGCAAAAGTAATCTACATATGCTTTTTATACAGTTAGAAGCATATGATGGGCCCAAAGAGATAATTTGGTGGACTTTACAGACAAACCACATTCCTATACAGATGACAAAAATTATACAGAAGGAACCCAGAAGGCAGAGTTAGTTTCATATGTGGTGACAATAGTGAGTATTCTATAAATGTAGGATCACACCAAGGATATAAACTAAGCCTGTATATTATTTACTACAATTTTAATGGTAATAACAAAAAAAAAGATCCGAGGAGACATTTGCTGGTTCAAGTTAGAAGCATATGATGGGCCCAAAGAGATAATTTGGTGGACTTTACAGACAAACCACATTCCTATACAGATGACAAAAATTATACAGAAGGAACCCAGAAGGCAGAGTTAGTTTCATATGTGGTGACAATAGTGAGTATTCTATAAATGTAGGATCACACCAAGGATATAAACTAAGCCTGTATATTATTTACTACAATTTTAATGGTAATAACAAAAAAAAAGATCCGAGGAGACATTTGCTGGTTCAAGTTGTTTGTTACTGGCTCGATTTTTGTGGATAATTTCACAGTAAACTTGGTGATAAAATTAGAAATGTGAAGAAATAAAGGAAAATCAAAAGGACTGAAATTATTTGGACTAAAACCAAATATTTAGAATACAAATTTTATACTTTTGATTACTGTGATCAATAATACAGAAGAATGGAAACATACTAGTGACAATTTATGCGATTGAAGTATAACTGATAGGTCAAGAGAAATTCTATAAAAGAAGAATTAGGCTGAATCTTTTATATGTTGCAGATTATGGTATTGTAAAAACTAAACAAGAACAACACATTTGTGACACAAAAATAAAAATGTTAACATCAGATGGCTACCAAAATTAGGTGTAGTAGAAGAGTTAGAGTCACTACCAGAAGTTTGATGAAAATTAGGAGTAAGGCCCATTAGTAATGAAATGAGACAAACTAGACTTAGATGGAATGGACATATACAAATTTACAATGAAGACCTATAGATTCATCAATGAAAAAGAGGAAGATTATTTTGCATAGCAAACAAGGGGGATGGCTACCAAAATTAACATCAGATCAAGTTGTAGAAATGATGATGGAAATCTTATACTCTCTGAAAAATTCAGGTATTTCAAGAATTAAAGTTTTCAGTACTTTGTTCAACAATCTCAAAATTTTCTACGATTCAACAGTGATAAGAAATGCAATTGAAAGGCGGGTTCTTCTGAATTGATAAAATTCAGTAATTCTTTTTGAAAACAATTCAAACAATGAACTTACTTTCATATTTCCAACAAAATTTCCCAATTAAACAACATTTTTAATCCAACTGAACTAGAGTTCCCAAATTTTATTTAATTTGAAGGCAAATGATAGAAACCATGATTACCCATGTACATTAACATTATATCAATACAAAACATTCATAAGCGCATTAAAGTAGAACCCACATTCAGATAACATCACCCATAAATGTAACATATAGATATACCAAAATATATACAGAAAAGAAACATTAATACCTGGCTTCTTGTCTACTTGTTTGTGGTGTTTCTGTGATTTCTCTTCTTCACAACTGAAACAAGTCCCCATCAATCTGATATCCACAAGATTTGCATTCTACATTACCATCATGAAATCCCAAGTAATTGTGACTCTTTCTTTCACTATTTCACTCACAAATGGGTGAAGGGTCATACCCGAATCATTGTTTTCTGATGAATCAGTGTTGTAGTCGATCTGGGTATGTCAAAATCTGAAATGGGTCGCCGGAATTGAAGCGGTTTTTCCCAGATTCCGATCTGAGTAGCCAAAAATGGTTCCGTTCAACACCAGAAGTTTGTATATACACTATGGTGTATATACACTGTAATAGCGAATGTTACATATATAAACTTCCAAAACATATATATATAGAGAGAGGGATTCCTTATTTTTGTCTTTTTGTTGGATGTAAAGTTCTGGTCTTAGTTGGTTGCTGAGGGATGAAATGACCAAATGGCCATTGGGATTGAACTTTATTCCTGAAATGACCATTTTCTCTTGTTCAAATCTGGTCCACACGTTTTGATATCATTATTTTCATTTTTTATTTTTTTTGTCTTTTTCGGCAGTAAATGTTTCATTTTGGTGTTGATTTTCATTTGCTAAAACTGAAATATGTGGGAAGTTTTAAGAGCTGAATTTACCGTATTAAAAAATATATAAAAATATCTATTTGTGCAGATGTTTTACTTCTATTATATTATGTTATGTTTGGTTGTGCTTTAAAAAATACAGTACTTTCTAATATTATGACAATATTTCTATATAACTGAATGTGCATTAACGATCAACGTGTTTATTTAAATAAAAAAATTAGACAATCTTTATTTGGAGTCAGGGGGCATATAAATGTGAAAAAAAGAGCAAATAAGAAAAAAAAATCAAATAAAAAAAAAATAAGTTAAAAGACTTTTAGGAGGCATATTTAAAAATACACAATTTTGTAAACAAAATGAATTAAAGGGGAAAAAGAGCAAACAAGGAAATAAAAGAATAATAAGAAAGATTTTAGGAAGGAGAATTTTCGGGCGGGGAAGGGGGGGTATTTTCAAGCAATTATAGGAAAAAATATATATATTAAGAATAAATTCCCAAAAATATAATATATATATAAGAGGTAAGGAGCCTATTTTTTTTTTCAGTGGATAAGGTAAGGAGCCTGTTTAGTGGAAGCAATCGTCATAATTGGCTCTGCTATATATTTATTTTTCATCATAATTTGAGTGGCAGAGGGAGAAAAAAAAAAATTAGTGTTAGGTCTCAAATCATCAAAATATGATGATGTTGAAAAACAGAAAGATTGCTATTTTGATTTGGTAGATTTCTTGAAGGGTTTTTTTCGAGTTAAATCCTATAATTTTGTATGCATTTTGATAATAATCCCTTTTAAAAATTTATTAGAGATTGGTATTCTTATTTTATGTTGGATAAATTATACATTCATTCCTTTTTGTTAATATAAAGTACACTTTCACCCTTCTTATTTTGTTAATTACACTTTCACTCTCTCAATCAAATTTTGAGATGTGAAATCACTAAAGTATCTCTAAATGTGTGTGAAGATCTATTTGCCTATTCATAAAGATGTGAAAAGACCAACATACCTTATTTTATATGAGTATATATATTTCAAAAAAATTATATATTTCAAAAAATATATATATAGTTTGAAGTATATATATATTTTTTGAAATATACAGAAAGAAAACTCTCATATGATTACCAAAATGTATCAACTTGCCCATTCCCTATAATTTTGGATCAAAATACCCCTGAAATTTAATTAAATAAAAAAAACCATACAAAATTAAAAATATATATATATACATAATTTGTAAAAATTATATAAAAATGAAAAACAATATATAAAATTTGAATATATATATATATATATATTTAAAAAAATATAAATATATATTTTTTAAAAATATAAAATTCATAATAAATATATAAAATTTGAAAACAAATATATAAAATTAAAAAACATATAAAATTCGAAAAAAATATTTAAAATTCGTAAAAAAATATATAAAATTCATAAAAAAACATATAAAATTTGAAAGAAAACATATAAAATTTGTAAAAAATATATAAAATTTAAAAAACTTATAAAATTCGAAAAAACCATATTACCAATCAAATAAAATATCTCGAAAACAAAAATATTATTTTAATTTTAATTAGGAATAAAATCTTATAACTTTATTATTAAATCACATGAATATGTAGATTATGTTGGACCATCCATATTAAAAAAAGGGTTAGTTTAATTCGCACTTTGTTTATCGCATGGAAATGGAAAAAAGCAATTGACTTCTAAAAAAACACTTTTAACACCACAAATTATTTTAAAACTATGACTATACTCTATTGTGACATCTAAATATTTTTGAAAAAAAAAATCAAATATAGTGGAAGAACACTTTCTTGGATTGTATTATGATTTTTCATAAAATCAAATATTATGATTTTCCTACCCCCTTTTTTTTGGATAATCTTGTTTGAATATACTATTGTAGTGTGCCAAAGGATTATATATATATATATATATATATATATATATATATATATTGAATTTTATATATTTTTATGAATTTTATTTGTTTTTTTTGAATTTTATATGTTTTTTTTCAAATTTTATATGTATTTTTTTTATTTTATATATATTTTACAAATTATATATATTTATATCGAATTTTATATGTTTTTTACGAATTATATATATTTTTATGAATTATATATATATTTTTATGAACTTTATATGTTTTTATTTTAGATTATATATTTTTTTACGAATTTTATATATTTTTTACGAATTTTATATGTTTGTTTTCGAATTTTATATATTTTTGTACGAATTTTATATATTTTTATATTTTTTACGAATTATATATATATTTACAAAATTTATATATTTTTTGAATTTTATATGTTTTGTTGAATTTTTATATATTTTTTACGAATTATGTATATATATATTTTGAATTTTATATGTTTTAATTTTATTTTATATATATTTTACTATCTTTATATATATATTTTTATGAATTTTATATGTTTTTCTACGAATTTTATATGTTTTGTTTTCAAATTTTATATATTTTTTTATGATTTTTATGTATATATTTTTGAATTTTATATGTATTTTATAATTTTGATATATTTTTATATATTTTTTGAATTATGTACATATATATTTTTTAAATTTAATTAAATCGTAAGGATATTTTGATCAAAAAATATAGTAAGGGGCAAGTTGATAAATTTTGGAAGAGCATTTAGAATCTGTACGCTAACTTTCACAATGATTGCTATGGAAAAAAATTAATTTTCTCAATTGAAGAAAAGGGGTACCATATGGAACATGCATTTGAAAATATTAATGTTAATAAGGATGTGTCACAGTTGTTGAGCAGAAGAAATTTTTTATTGACTGTTTAGTAGAGAAATATTGTTATTTTATTGTACATCGTGTATTAATATATTATATTTTAGTAGACAAATATTCTTCCGTGGTAAAAAATTAACTTTGACATAGTTGTTATTGGAGCGTGTTACTGAAATTACATATTCAAGCATAGCTCTTTGTTTAACCGCCAATGTGCAAAGGTAGGTGTCTGGGTTTGATAACGAATATTACTTCCCTACAGAAGTCTAATTTCCATGGGATACCATTCAACTCTAAAATTCAAATATGGGGAAGGTAAAAGAACAAAGACATGAACAAGTCTTGTTACAATCAAAAATAAATTAAAAAGAATTTAAAAAAAAAGAAAAATAACACGGGGTGTCATATATTATTTCAATTAACCAAAATTAAATCTTACCTAACATACAATTATTTGAATATGCATTCTAAAATGACCTTTACGAGTATCCATAAAAAAAAAAAAAATACCCTAAAATTCCAGTTAAAATAAAATTTAATGCCCATCTGTAAATCCGTTCGCAATCGCCGAACGAATTATAACTTTTATAATTTAAATCAGAAGCAATATATAGAAAAAATGACAAGATAAACAAATAGATATTGAAGAATCAACAAGAATGGGGAAAAATTCGGATCCTTTTCTCTTTTTCTTTCAGTCTTTTTATACATGAACCTGATCTCACCCTCATAAATGGGTATTAAACATATTTAAAACAATATCTCTACATTAAATACAGATTTACTTGTTTTGTAAAACTGCCACATTAAAATCCATATCAGTTTTTATTGTGTATAATGAAATGGTCGACTTTTAATGTCTTTTATCCTAAAATGGGCTTCTATTTTTGGACCTCGTTTTATATTGGGCTTATTAATATATGTTGATTCAATGTTGCTTTGTCTGATGGGCCTAATGTGGAAAACGGGCCTACACTTTGCTCCCAATTCCCAAGCACATTTCGTATTTTGAAATAGGGTGGAATTTGAAGCGCCATGTGTAACTGCCACTTTCCTTACTCCATTCATCTTCTCCAACATTACTTCTTCATTTACAAGAGCAGACTCCTATTCTTTGAAGGCGATTTCCAGCAAGAAGCTCTTGAGGTTAGTTTTACTTCTTTCATCCTTCATTTTTCTTTCGTAAATCAAATATCATGAGTAGCGATAGTAGCCGAACCCCTTCTCTGGAAGTGGTTGTGGATGATGCATCGTTTCATCTTCTGAAATTGCCCCCGGTTCCAGTAAATTGAAACCCAAAAAACTCTCTCGTAAACAATTGTGAAAATTGTCTTTAGCCGATAGGTGTAAAATAGAGTTTGAAATACCCAATGACGTTTCGATTTCTAAATATTCCTCCGATTTGGACTTCAAATCATATGAAGAAGTTGAACCGGATGAAGTTTTGTTTTCTGCGCACCATTTGGCCGTACTCAGATTTCCTCTTCATCCCTTCTATCACTACGTTCTTTTTTCTTTAGGGCTTACACTCTTACAAGTGAACCCTAATTTTTTCAGGGTTCTATCTGTAATGCTCGTTTGGAATCGCGAACGAGATTTGAACTTAGGTTTGGGTGACTTTTTACTCTGTTACAAAGTTGATCAGATCAGGAAAAACCCTGATCGGTACCATCTGCCTCCCCATTCAACCTTGAAACTTTGTGATGGGAATCCTTATTCTGAGAAGGAATGGAAAAATAAGATGGTGAAAATTGGGGGAAATTGGAGGGTGGATGCGTCCGGCCCATACCCTCTGCCAAAGACCTTCGGTATTTGTAAAAAATACAAGTGTGGATTCAAGAATCCTGGCAAGTGTCCCTTTGTACCTTTGAAATTTTGCCTGTTTTTCTTGAACTGCTTATGTATTTGTTTTTGATCGTATGTCTGTGTGTTGTATACAGCCGAACGTTTGGAATATCTGAACGAGAAGGTCTTCACTACTCTTCCTTCCAGCAAAACTCTCTTAACTTCTCAGAATCTGAAATTAATTGCTGCCAACGCTTCAGAAGCTACCATAATGGAAATTCCGGTGATAGCTTCCAAACGTGCTGTAGCACAAAGATCTCCTGCCCCTGTCAGTTTGTCTGATGACAAAGGAAAAAATAAACTGGTTGATCTGACAAAAGAGCCGAAGAAGATAAAGGGGCTTCTGAAGAGGACGAACACAGATGACGGTGGTAATGTTCAGAAAAAATTGCAGCTTGGCCCTCCTTCAGAGCATGTAAAAAGGAATGACTCTGAGAAACATGAAAATTATTGAATAAGGCCAAATCTGTGAGCGACTATACTATTCCAAACTACTGCTTCCCTCCATCATTTGATCCTGAAGGTGATTGGATCCCAAAATTCAAAAAAAGTGATGGAAGTGTTCTGAATCGCCGTTCGCTGGCCATGTCGGATCCGGATTCTCTGATGGCAGTTGCTCGTGGTATGTGGCCACCAAAAGATGAAATTTTTCAGCAGCATGTCCATTAGAATGAGCTTTTGGCTAGGGCTCCTGTTTCTATTTTGGAGGTACAAAGTTTTTTTTTATTATAATGATAACGTTTCTTCTTTCTTCAGTCTGTGTTTGATGTCCTAGCTCTCTGCAAGGTTGTTGAGATGGGAGAGTACAAGAGGAAAAACATGGATGCTGCATATCTAAGGGTTGATAAATGTGCCATGTTGGCTGAAAAACAAAAGAAGATCTTGGAAGTTGAGCTGGAAAGCTTAAAGAAACTCAATAAGAAGGAAGCCGATCAGAATGCTGAACTGAAGAAGCAGGTCCATAACTTTGAGACTTCGAATGCCGTTATGAAATCCGGCTTAGAGATTTGCCGAAGAGGGGGTATAGAAATGCACCTGAGGTATGTGAGTTTCTTTGACATAAAATTATGCGATGGATTCAGATTCTGTCATGATCAATTGTCAATGGACCCATCTGCTCATACTTATGAAGATCCGGCAGCTCATGACACTGCTTGCGGTGTCGTTCATCCGTATAATGAACCTGAGCCTTGTAGAGACAAGAATGACTTTGCTCAATTTATTTTGCACGGGATCATACCGGTTGAACGACTAGAGCCTATTTCTGCAGTTCCTTCTGCTGCAAATGAAGTATCAGCTGGGTCTTCCATTCCTCCCTCGGAGAATCAGCAGTCACCCATCGGTGAAATTTTACCTTCAACTTCTTGACTATAAGTTTTATCTTTGAACAATTTTTATGGTCTGTAAAACAATATATATTTTTGGTGCTCCTGTGGTGGGCATTTTTTGAACATGTTTTGAGATGACACTTGACGTGCTAAATATTTTTGAACAGGATGGCACTGAGGTGTTAAGTATTTTTGAACAAGTTTTAAGATGGCACTGATGTGCTAAGTATTTTTGAACAGGGAAATGTGTTTTTAGAACACAACTTTTTGAGGCGCATCTTCATGTGTCTTTGTTAAAGCAGGAACTTGGTGCCATCTTTTAAGATGGTCTTTTATTTTTTCCTAAATGACTTATATATTTTGGCCAAGTTATTTTACTTGGGCTTTTCATGTACTTTCTTTTTGTGACAGTTTGAACAAAAATATTGGAATACATGAATAATATTTTTATTGATTTGATACGGATCTTATTGTACAAACTTTGAACGAAATTTAAAATCAACAAAAAATTTATTAAAAATACCTCTTCAAGTGTATTGCATTCCAAGCTCGTTCGATCTATTTTCCATTTTGATCGGCCAATTTGTAGGCTCCTTTGCCGATCACCTCTGTGATTGTGTATGGCCCATCCCATGTAGGATCTAGCTTATTTGATCTTTTGGCCAACACCCTTAGTACTCAATCACCCACTTGAAACGATCTTGGTTTCACCTTTTTGTTGTAACTCCTCATCAACCTTTGCTGATACTCTGCCATCCTTATTGAGGTCATTTCCTTTTTTTCATCTATGAAATTTCCTTCGATTATTAGAATCTCTTCATTCTGTTCAGGATCGAAGAACTGGGTTCTTGTTGTGGGAACTTCCAATTCAATTGGGATTACTGCCTGGACACCGTATGCTACATCGAATGGTGTCAACCCGGTTGGCTTTCTGGGAGTCGTTCGGTAACTCCAAAGGACTCTTTGAAATTCCTCTAACCATCGTCCCTTTTCTTTGATCCCTTATAATTATATTTTTATTCCGGCAAAAATCGTTATCTCAGCTTGTCCATTTGCTTGCGAGTAACTGACCGATGATTAGTTCTGATTGATACCATACTCGTCCAGTAACTCCCAAACGTACTGATTGTCCAAAATTTTGACGTTGTCCATCATTATGTACTTTAACACTCCGAACCTGTAGATTATATAATTCAAGATAAAATCAATTACTTGAGTATGTGTGATTCTTACATAAGTTTTCGCCTCCACCCATTTAGTGAAATAATATGTGGCCAGAAGCACATGTTTTTGATTTGATGCTGCCCTTGTTAATGGTCCAATCGCATCCATTCCCCATCGTGTGAACGTAACAGGAGAAACCATTGTTGTGAAAAGCTCTGCTGGTTGATGGATTATATGTGAATGCCTTTGACATTTGTCACATCTTCTCGTGTGCTCTTCCGTGTCTCGGATCATGTACGACCAAAAATGACCTTGTGTTATTGCTCTGTGAGATAATGATCTATCCCCAATATGGCTTCCACAAGTTCCATCATGCAACTGCTTGAGTACCTCTTGTGCTTCAGACGGAGTTAAACACCGCAGGTAAGGCCCACTCATCGATCAACGGTATAAAAAGCCATCGATCACTGAATATTTGGTAGAAGCTGATCTTATTTTCTTTGCTTCCCGTCAATTCTTAGGTAAAACACCGATCAATAAATATTGAAGGATTGGGTCGATCCAACTCGTCTCGTACAGAATCAGGCATACCTCCTTCTTTTTACCGATCGATGGAGTGAACAATTCATCCACGGGAATTATCCTGATCATATCGTCCCCAGCTGAAGATGCCTGATTTGCTACATGATCAGCCCCATGATTTTTCGCCCTTGGAATTTGCTTGAAAGCTACTACCTGAAAATTTTGTGCTTCTTCTTGAACAACCTTTTTGTACTCCAACATCCTTTCCTCATTTGTATTATAGCTTCCTGCGATTTGATTTACGACTAACTGCGAGTCACTGAACACGGTTAATTCTTTGATCTGGAGCTCCTTTGCCAATCTTAATCCTGCTAGAACGTCTTCGTACTTAGCCTCATTGTTTGAAATTTCAAAGCACAGTTTAATTGATTGCTGTAACTTGGTGCCCTCTGGGGATATTAACTCGATCCCCACACCTGCCCCCAGGCTATTCACTAATCCATCCACATAAAGCGCCCACCTTGGATTTTCACTATAGATCTCATCTTCTGTTGCTTCATATTCAAGGATAAAATCTGCCACCACTTGACCTTTTATGGACGTTCGTGGTTTATAGGTGATGTCAAACATGCTCAACTTTATTGACCACTTAGTCGTTCGTCCAGAGAAATCAGGTTTTGATAAGATCGTTTTGATCAGAAATGTTGTAGGAATCCTGATTGGATGGGATTCGAAATAATGTCGTAACTTTCGTTTGGCCTGAACCAAAGCCAATGTTATTTTCTCCGTCTTCGAATACATTCTCTTGGCATCAAGCAATGTTTTGCTTGCATAGTAAATTGGGTGCTGCCTACTCCCATCATCTCTCACTAGCGCTGAACTAACTGCGTTCGGTGAAACTGCTAGATATAGAGTTAGGGACTCATGATCTTTGGGTGCCATCAGGATTGGTGGTTTCGTTATATAGAGCTTCAGTTGATCGAACGCTTCTTGCTATTTCTCTCCCTAAGCCATCATTTTCTTAGATTTCAGTACATCGAATAATGTCTTACATATGTCTGATAATTTGGAAATGAACCGGATTAGAGCTGCTAACCTTCTTGTAAGCACCTGGATTTATTTTGGGAACTCAGGTGGCTTCATCTCGATCAATGCTTGAACCTGTGCGGGACTTGCTTTGATTCCATCTTTGTTAACTATGTGTCCCAAGAATTGTCCGGAAGACACACCAAAAGTGCATTTCTCCGGGTTCAGCTTCATTTTGTGCGATCGTAGGGATGCGAACACATCCTTCAAGTGCTTTAAGTGATCATCCTTGCATTGGATTTTAACAACCATGTCGTCTATGTAAAGTCTCCACCGTGTCTCTAATCTGGGCCTTAAAAATCTTCTCGGTCAGTCGCTGATAAGTTGCACCTGCATTTTTAGAACCGAACGACATGACCTTGTAACAATAGGTCCCTCTTTCGGTGATGAACGTCGTTTTGTCCTCATATTTTGGGTTCATTGGGATTTGATTGTATCCTGAATAAGCATCGAGGAATGTGAGCCGTTCGAATCCGGTAGTTGCATCGATCATGCGATCAATCTTTGGTAAAGGAAAACTGTCATTCGGGCAAGCTTTATTTAAGTTGGTGAAGTCCACACACATTCGGAAATTCCCATTCTTTTTTTGTATGACGATAACGTTAGATAGCCAATCAGGGTAGTGAACCTCTCTGATAAAACCAGCTTCCAACAACCGGTCAACCTCTTCAGCTACAAACTTTCCTCGTTCGGTTCCGATCCTTCTGGGTAGTTGCCGTACGGGTTGTGCACCAGGATGAATACTTAAAGTGTGCACCATGGTTCCTGGGTTAATTCCGGGCATGTCGCTGTGCTCCCAAGCGAAAACATCAGCATTTGATCTTAACATGGAAATCAAACTGCTCCTTTCAGTAGAATCCAAGCTTCTTCCAATTTGAGTGGTTTTTCCTTTGTTCCCGACTATCAGATCTACGATGATGGTGTCCTCTTCCATCTTTTCATCATCATCAGTCTGATCACGAACGTTCGGTAATTGCTATAAGTTGCGTTCGGTGTTTTTTAGACCCTTCGTGACAATGGTGTAGCATTCTTTCGCCACCACTTGATCTCCCTGGATGTCAACAAATCCTTTCCCTGAAGGATCAACACACCGCATCACCTGATGCAGAGTTAAAGGAACTCCCTGCATTCGGTGAATCCAACCTCTTCCCATGATCAAATTGTAAGAGGGCTGTACGTCCACCAACACGAAATTTTCCGTCAAAGTTCACTTTGCAGCTGTTACAGGTAAATTCAGTACACCAATCGAATAGATCCTCTTTCCATCAAAACCTGCAAACGGACTAGAGGTTGGCTTAACCAACTCCGTGCTGATGCCAATTTTTTCGAAGGATGATTTGGTTAGGATGTTCGTGCTGCTACCTGGATCAACCAACACCCTTTTAACTAAACAATTTGAAACTATGATCGAAATTACCAGTGGGTCTTCATGTGGTAGCTGTACACATCTCAAGTCCTCTTGGGTAAATGATATTGTCGGCATTGGGAAAGTACGAATTACGTTCACCTCCCCAACCCTTCGGATCTTGTTAGCATTGTGCATTCGTGAACGCTGAACTGAACGGCTTTCTTCATCCTCCTTTGGTTTTCCGTGGATCGAGTCAATGATTTTCACCGGTTGTTCGCCCACAATCTTATTGGTCTTCGGACGATCAAAACTTTTCGTTCCATTGTCTATATACTCCTTCAGATCTCCTTTGGCTATTAATGTCTCAACCTGCCTCCTTAAATGTATGCATTCATTAGTTAAATGACCGAAGTCATTGTGGAATGCACAATGCATCGAACGGTCCTGCTGTTCTGGTGGCGTTCTCAGTGGAAATGGTGGACGAAAGATACCTTTTGCCTTATTCTCGTTGTACAATTTCACCAACGTTGTTCGGAGTGGAGTTTTAGGTATGTTATACCTTGGCCTCCTATCCTGCTGCCTGTATGGAGCTGATCGAATGCTGCTCGTACTATCAGCTTTCTTGATTATTCTTTCTTTTGACTTGCTTTCCACACTAACCAATGCTGAACGATGACCCCTTTCTTGTTCATCTTCCTCTAATCTCAAATATCCCTGCGCCCGTGAATTCAACTGGCCCATGTTGAGAGGTGTTGATTTCACCAAGGATCTATGAAAGTTGGTCCCTTGTTTGATAGCCACTTTAAAAGCTTCCTCTAATCTCAGTTTTAGGTATGTCATACCTTGGTCTCCTCTCCTGCTGCCTGTATGGAGCTGATCGAATGTTGCTCATACTATCAGCTTTCTTGATTATCCTTTCTTTTGACTTGTTTTCCATACTAACCAATGCTGAACGATGACCCCTTTCTTGTTCATCTTCCTCTAATCTCAAATATACCTGCGCCCGTGAATTCAACTGGCCCATGTTGAGAGGTGTTGATTTCACCAAGGATCTATGAAAGCTGGTCCCTTGTTCGATAGCCACTTTAAAAGCTTCCACTATTGCTGGTTGATCACAACTAGGTATCATTCCCATTTCCAAATTGAATCTGGACAGGAAATTCTTCAAAGTTTCACCTTTCGCTTGCCTCATCGTGAACATATTAGAAATGGTCCTCTTCTGCTTATGATTGCCAAAATACTAAGGTAGGAACTTTTCCATTAGAGTTTGGAAAGAATCGATCGAACCACCGGGTAACTATCTAAACCATAACAGGGCTGGGCCCTTTAAGCTCGTAGAAAAAGCTTTGCACATTAACGCATCATCAGCCATGTCGAGAGTCATCATCTGCTCCACATGAAAAAGGTGTTCAATTGGATCCTGTGTCCCATCAAACATAATGAACTTTGGCATTCAGAACTTGTCTGGCCTTCTTGCTTGTTGTATTTCAGTACTGAACGGTGACTTAATCATTTTCGCTATCATTTCGATGGCTAGATCAGCTGGTGATTGTGGTATGAGATCTTTTACTTGCTTATCTACGATCTTCTGAAGTCTGGTTACCATATCGAGCGGAACTGCCCGATTAGTAACATTCATCTCATCCCCAATTTGCTGGGTGCGGGTTCGATTTGCTGAATTGGCTTCGTGATGATTGTCCTTTTCTTCAGCGGCGGGGTCATTCTGTCATCCTCCTGCTAGTAGCTCTTGACGTTCTGATTGATCAAGCCTTTCTCTTAATTCCTGATTCTCTTTTTCAAGAGCCTCTAGGCGTTGAAGAATAACAGCTGTGTCTTCTAGTTGTGTGGTGGTTTCTTCTGCCATTGATCTAATAGCTTCTGACTAGAACCTTCGGTTCCCTCAGACGGCACCAAAAAGTGTAAACCCGTTCACAATCGTCGAACGAATTGTAACTTTTGTAATTTAAATCATAAGCAATATATAGAAAAAATGACAAGATAAATAAATAGATATTGAAGAATCAGCAAGAATGGGGAAAATTTCGGATCCTTTTCTCTTTTTCTTTCAGTCTTTTTATATATGAACCTGATCTCACCCTCATAAATGGGTATTAAACATATTTAAAACAATATCTCTACATTAAATACAGATTTACTTGTTTTGTAAAACTGTCACCTTAAAATCCATATCAGTTTTTATTGTGTATAATGAAACGATCGATTTTTAATGTCTTTTATCCTGAAATGGACTTCTATTTTTGAATCTCACTTTATATTGGGTTTATTAATATATGTTGATTCAATGTTGCTTTGTTTGATGGGCCTGATGGAGAAAACTGACCTACACCATCCAAAATGATTGATAGATTGATATATGTATGTTTGATATGATATTGACATATTATGTGAACTTTTAAGAAATGAAGACTTTTGTTAAAGTTGACTGTAAAATATACTTTTTCACCTTTTGGTATTCGGCAGTCTCAAATTCATAACCAATAATTTTGAAATAATTTTGTTTTTAAAAGTTAATAAAATAATTTACTCATTAATCTTAAGGATATTGTTTGATACATATATTTCAGCACTTTTGAATCTGATTAGATTTAACACCTACAGGAGGCTATGGGGAAGTCGGAATAGGAGCGCTCATGTGTTTGATAAAATTAAAAATTAAGTATTGAATAATTTAAGATCTAAATTTCAGTATTGAACGTTTTAAGTAATGTTTAAAAAATATACTTTCTTCGTCCCAAATTATAGGTTTATTTTGGAGAATCCAATTTTTTAAGAGGAAGAATTTTATTGTAGCGTTAGTGAATGAAATACCAACTTTATCCATGATACCATCATAGTGATGTGATGGTTTATAGTATATATGTTTTATAACTTTAATGGTTGAAGGTTAAATTGGTAAATTGACCAAATAAAGTGCTTTGACTTTTCAAAAGTGGACACTTATTTTGGGACAAAGTAAAGATGAAAAGTGGACCTATAATTTGGTACGGAAGGAGTATTTTTTTAATATTTTATAAATTTTAAGTCCCGAGACTTAAATAATAAGTAGTGACATTATCACTTAAAATTTTACCTCATACTTAGGGTTTATTTGATAACATTTATTTATCACTTAAATTTGAATAGATTCAACACTTATTCAGTTAAGTACATTTGATAAAACATTTGAACATTACTTAAAATATTAAGTGTCACTTAAAATGAGATAAAATTTTAAAAGTGACATGGTCACTATTTAACAGTGAAGTCTAAAGACTGAACATTTAGAAAAATATCAGAAAATATAATTTTTTTAAGCACCACTTAAAACCTTTAGTACTTAAAATTCAGATCTTAAAATTTTCAGTACTTAATTTTCAGTTTTATCAAACAACACCTTAGTGTTTTCAGTGATGTTCAAATTTTTTTATCTGAATAAGCGTTGAATCTAGTCATATTTAAGTGATAAAATAAGTACAATTTAAAATAAAATAAAATTTAAAATAATAAAAGTGCTTTCACCCCAGAAATTACCTAAGGAGAAATTATCATTAATACTAAAATTTATAGAAAAATGTATTTTTTTTTATAATTATCACTTAAATTGTGAGTACTTTACTATATATATTCCAAACCCACCCGAAAACGCATATAACCACACACATATTCACCTAAATAACTCTACATCATATATCGCTTCTTCTTCATTAATAATTTTGTTCCGTTCATTATTTTTCTTCTCCATTTTATTGAAATTATAATGTTTATAGATATATTTCTACTTCATTAATTTACCACAAGTTTCTCAACATGTGCAAAACACATGCTTATTTACTAGTAAATGTATATATATACATCAAACCCATCGTCAATGTAAGATCTCTTCCACATTAGAGTTCGTCTCTCTTCCATCAACAATCACCTCTCTCACTACAAAGTCTCTCTCGACACCATTGCATTTGTGGTTATAGAACCCTAGAAGGAATTTTTGAATCTCTTTAGAAATAGGTATGAATTGCTTCTCAATTTAGATTTTAATTCCTCAATCTGATTTTAAGATCTTCAATACTTGTTGTGGAATTGGTTCACCTACATATATACTCATATATCTTGTATGTGTTCTTTGTTTCCTAAATATATTCTCAATTTGATTAATGGGTGTGCGTGGTTTTGATTAGGATTTTGAACTAGTTTGGCGCTCTTGCACAACTACAATCCCCAAAATCAAAGATCTTTTGATTTGAGTATTGTTCACACACACACGCATATCTATATCTATACTATTTATAAAAGTACGAGGCCTCCATATTATTTCCAAATATTTTTTGAATTAAAAAAATTAATTAATAATTAATTAAATATTCATATTTATTCAATTGTTTTTAAATAGACATGCCTTTTCAATTCGTATGCATTTAATGGATTTGGAATGTTTATCCCTGAATCTTTTTGCAAGAGACACATTGTTTTTTTTATTTACCTTTTCAATTACGTAGCACTTGAGTCTATATATACAGATATAGCATTGAAATGTTGGACTCTTTGTCCAATCTCTTACTGGGTACGGATTGACCAAAACAGTGGTACTAATCTACACAGTCTCCCCACTCACAATTTTGACCAAAACAAATATCCAGGTTGTCTTTCTCTCAGTAATGTATATACAAATCAATATCTATATCAGAATGTGTTTTATATTAACTATAATTCTACAATTAGATTTATTTATTATATTTACTTTTTAATTTTTTAAAAAACCTATGTTATAGTTCCATTATGTTGAAAATTGTTTGGATGTTATAACTACAATACCTATACTATAATCCTATTCTGTTTAATTTTTTTATATATTACTTACCATTTTAACGTGCATGCATAACAAAGCAGTAGTCAAAACAAATAAAGATTTAATCATGTGAGCACTTCTCCATGAATGTTACCGTTGCAATACAATATTCTTTTTCCGAATTATTCTATACTATGTTTCT
Organism: Cornus suecica; assembly: GCA_963922005.1. Taxonomy (NCBI): domain Eukaryota; kingdom Viridiplantae; phylum Streptophyta; class Magnoliopsida; order Cornales; family Cornaceae; genus Cornus; species Cornus suecica. Next base: position 50,784,235 of record OY998240.1, on the reverse strand, counting down.
CTCTGCGTCATACTATATTGTTTTATTTTTTTTCTTCGTCTTTGTTTTAAATAGATATATATTTTTATTTTATCTTTCTCCCATTATCTCTTTAGATTCATCTTATACATATGTGTTATACCCCTTTTCCATTTTTTATTTTATTTTATGTTGCATTATTTTATTTTATTTTACTATAAAGGTTGGATTTTTTTAATTTTTGATAAATCAATTTAAATTTTACCAACGAATATGTATATATGTATATATAGATGGACTTGCTTGGGGACGAGTGGGGGTGGTGGCCTTATAACTACATGTGCATCGCACATGCTGGTTACTAGTATATCTATAATCTATAATTATTCTAAATGTGTGAGGCCTTGGAATTTTTAAAATAAAAATTATGTAATTTTGAATATTAAATGCATGATGTTATGTCATAATTAATATCATTAAATTTAAGATGAAAGGGTAAAACTTCTAATCTTAGAGAAAGGCTAATACATGTGGGGGTTAAAAAATTTCAGCATTAATCTAATCATTAAATGTTTAATTGAGAAATCATTATATTGAAGGTGAAAGGTTAAAGATATATAGAGATAGAGAAAGATAAATATAGATATCATATCATCTATCTATCTATATATATATCTATATTACTTATAAAAGTACAAGGACCTATTATTATTTCCAAACATTTTGTTTAACATTTTTAATAAAAAATAAAATAAAAAATAAAATAGATATGTATTTTAATTAAAATTAAATAAGTGTGTCTTTTAACTAACCCTCTAATATTTCCAAACATTGTTTTTGTACATTTTAAATAGAAATTACTTATCTATCTATATTTATACTAATAAAAGTACAAGTCCGCAATATTATTTCCAAACATTTTTTGATTTTTTTTTTTGAATTTTTAATTATTTAAACAAACATGTCTTTTCAATTTATGTTTATTTAATTATTTTTAACAAACATGCCTTTTTGATTCGTATGCGAATGCCTTTTGTGAGACACGCATTGTTTCTTTATTTACCTTCTCAATTAGGTACCACTTGGTTCTATATATATATATATATATATATATAGATAAATAGATAAAAATTGAAATGGTGGGACTCTTTTTCCAATCTCTTACTGCGTACGGATCAACCAAAATAGTAGTATTAATCTACACAAATTCTTTCCACACACAATTTTGACAAAAACAAATAACTGGTATGTATCTATATCTATATCTGTAAATGCAGAAAAATTACACAACAAATTGGGTTGATCGAATGCCTTTATTCATGACTTGGCCATGTATATATACAATTTTGTAGATAGGTCAAGGCCCATCTGTCAAGTCTATCAAATCCTTTAATTGTGGGATTTGATATATCCCCTTCCATCCATGGACTCTAATTTCTTGGGGCTCACATAATTTTAGAAGATACCACGGGCTTGATCCATTGGATCGTATGGTGGCCCAAATCACATGGGCTGTAAAAATTCACTATTATACATGCCCCTGATGTTATGGGCCTATGGTTCATTCTTATAGGCCCATGACCGAATATACTTATGTATGTATATATACACAGGGGAATTTTGAAAAGTGGCGGCTCCCTAGTGACACATGGCATCTCTAATTAATGCATGGGTAGATGAACATTTACTCAGGTTTCAAATGAATGGTCAATGTCCACTTAATCTTCGCGTTGGTGGGATGAATTGATGGTGCACACCTTTCAGACTTCGTGTATGACTCTTGGCTTGCCTCTAATCCTCTATAAAGCCCTCCATGCCTCGCCATTTTACTTTCATAAGTTTTCAATTTTCTACAAATACTTCTCTTTCTTTGCTTTAGTCTTTTGCTGGACTTTTGCGCTTGTTCATTCAGAGGGCTCCACTGGAACATTATCTCATCTTCCCGAAGACTCTTGCTATACTTTCTTCCTCTGAGTAATTTCATCATTTGATCATTTTCAATTTCTCTTTCCCTAACTTCCACTGCCTCTACACTTTTCTACCTTTCTGTAGTAAAAATGTCGGCTAGTGATGATATCAGGTAGTAGAAGAGGTCATTCTGTCTTCCGGAACCGATCCTGACACCCTCAGTAGCAATAGTCCCTCATCTATTCACCAAGAGACTTCTGCACCTAAAACTGTTCCCCTAAATACTAACCTCCCAGGCTTATCTGCAAATCCAAAAGTGCCTGATGAAGGGAGTTCATCTAATGATGAGGACCTTGTGATCCCCTATGTCCCCAAACCTTTCATTGTTGTCCCTCTTAAGGGAAAATCTAGGCCTGAAGTGGATGTCAAATGCCTTCGGGCTAAAGCTAATGTGCCCAGTGATGTGTTCTTGGCCCCTTACCCACAAAATTTAAACTTCTCAAAGAGCGAGGGAGTTGAACCAAGTAGTATCCTTCTATCGTCGGTTCATTTCAAAGTACTAAGATTCCCCCTTAATCCTTTCTTCCATTATGTTCTTTTCATGTTAGGGTTGCACCTTCTTCAACTTAAGCCGAACAACTTTAGGATTCTGGCTATGTTCCTCCTGTATAATAGAGACTTAAACTTTAAATTAGGTTTAGCTGACCTACTTCTCTGCTACTTCTTCCAGAATGCCAGAGAATGCAAGGGTAGGTATAACCTTTTCCCTTTCCAAGGTCGGGGCATATGTTCCGATAAGGAAAAATATGATAAGGGCTGGAAGGAGAGAATGGTAGTTGTTAGCAGCAACTGGCTCTAACTATTCTCTCAGACATTCATGATCCCTAGAGTTTTTGGCCCCATCTGGCTTCCTGTCTTCCGTCCTCTCCACAAAGCCACGTGTTTCTGTGAGTTTTGTGATTTGCACCGGGGAAAGTATGTATATAGATTCCTTGTCTATGAGGACAGTGAGATAGCCCCAATCCTTGTAAAAGAAAATTTTGCACTCCTGAAGACTAATATCTGGAGCAAAGTCAGATCTACTAATAAGCTTTGACTAAATCCAATATGGGAATGATATCTAATTTGGGTGCTGCTATTGACATGATGGATCTACCTCTCAGGCCCTTGTCTGCCAGACACACTCAGGTCCCTGAAGGATCTAACCCAGTCCATGCTACACCTATCTCTACAGTTCCCCCAGTGCCTTCGGTACGCCCAATTGCATAAAATCCTTCAGATCTTCCACCTCCCCCTACCAGTGCTCCGAACATACGGCCTTAATCTAATATCGGCGGTGGAGTAACCAACAAAAGGGCCAGGGTTCAAACTGTTGATGCCTTAGGCAGTGCCCTACCACAATATCAGGGTCTTCCTCACACCATCATTCCCTAGGAGCCCAAGTTTATCCTCCCCAACGAATCTCCGATTCATACAGATCATATTACTTTTGAGAATGCTGACATCCTTCGAGTTATGGCAAATGGAGTATGGACTTCTGTTGTTCGGGTTGCCCAGTCCCAGGTAACGAGGACCGAGTTGCTCCAGAATGGCCATGGAAGTAGGTTATTGTCTTTGCTCATTCAGTAATTTTTTTCTATCCCCATACTTTCTTGGTTCTGACATGGTGTTTTCATTTACCAGCTCCTCTATGTCGTTCAATCATATAACCATCTTCTGGAAGCTGATGTCAGAGAGATGAACAGACTTCTTACTGCCAATCAGCAAGCGAGTGACCACCGGATCACTCTGGCAAAAGAGGTTGATGGTCTTTATCAGAGTTTAGCTGATCAAAAAGCCTTGCTTGAGATGGAGAGGCTGAAAGGAGGGCCATGGCTACTGAGCTGGCAAAAGCAAAGGCTGTCTACCAGAAGATCGTTTCTGAAAAGGCAGAGTCAGATAATCTTTTGGCTCTTGAGCGATCGAATGTGGAGATGTGCTATTTGGGTGGTCTAGATATGCACCAGTGGTACATAGGCATATGCAATATTCGATTGGCTATGGCCAGGCGGGAGCGTCATGAGATAGAGCACATTCCTTTGGCAGAGCGGGAGTTCAAGACTACCAAAGAATTTGATTCCTTTCTGAATGTACCATTTCCTTATCAGGATCTTGTGGCTTCAGGGAAAGAAAAGAGGTTTGCCGCATTTCTGAAGGGAGAGGACCCTGTGCCCCTTGCTCGAGAACAACTTGTTTCTTTGGGGCATAATATTATAAATGACCATGGCCCCAAGTTCAGGGGTCAATAGGTCTTTAGATTTTATGTTTCTGTATTGCTCTTGGTAGGGCCATTTTGTAATTTTTATTTTTAATTTCAATGAAAAACTTCCTGCTTATCTTCTCTTACTTTCAATGAATGTTTCTTTGTTGGCTTGTGATTGGCCCAAACACTTAGAAAATTTTGCGTGTATAAGCCTCTTCGGACATATGACCTTAATAAATCAGAAATCAACACTTAGAGAAACTTTTGCTTTTAATGAGAGTATTCGGGAATTTGACCCCTGAGACAAAGTTGTATCCTCTTGCTAGTTCAAATCAAGTTTAAACTCAACACTTAGGAAATTTTTCCATTTGATGGGAGTCTTCGGGCATCAGGTCCCTAAGACTTAATTGTATCCTCTGGCTAGTTCTAATCAGGTTTGAACTCAACACTTGGGAAAATATTCCGTTTGATGGGAGTCTTCGGGCATTTGACCCCTGAGACTCAGTTGTATCTTCTGGAAAGTTCAAATCAGGTTTGAAATCAACACTTAGGAAATTTTTCTGTTTGATGGGAGTCTTCGGGCATCTGGCCCTTGAGACTCGATTGTATTCTCTGGCTAGTTCAAATCCGGTTTGAACTCAGCACTTAGGAAATTTTCTTTTATTTCCTATAAGATCAGATCAAGAGTATATATGAAAGAATAAGGCTCTTTATTGAAATTTGAAAAGCCTACAACAGAGGTGTCGTACACTGGGCACAAATGCTTGATAATTTAACAAAGGTATCATACGGATACAGATGCTATTATTGCTATCTATTGGAAATCTATCTACGGATAATAACTCTTTAGGCGATAGCTATTCTAAGAGTTGGGCTTGATGCGGCCAGTCTCATTCTTCCGTACCCGATAGGCCCCACGCCCGATTACCTCAATGATTGTATAAGGTCCTTCCCATATCTCCCGTAGTTTGCCAATAATTCCAATCTTTCTTCTGAGCACCATATCACCCACCTGGAACTCTGTTCTTCTGACCTTCTGATTAAATCGGGCCCTGACCTGTTGTTGGTAGGAGGCCAACCTTATTCCCGCGGCTTCCCTTGTTTCTTCTAGTAGGTTCAAATCATGGGCCAGGTGCTAATTTTTTGGACCCTCTTCCCAGGCTTGACTTTTTACTGTTGACACCTTCAATTCGGTCAGAATAACGGCTTCAACCCCGTAGGCCATGGCGAATGGGGTTTCTTCTGTCGGTTGCCTCGGGGTGGTCTGATAAAACCATAAGACCTCGGGTAGTTTATCCAACCAAGCTCCTTTTGCTGCTTCTAGGTTTTCTTGAGAGTATCAAAGATCATTATATTTGTTCTTTCTTCCTGTCCTTTGCTTTACGGGTAACCGACGGAAGAAGTATTCTGATTGATCCCATGCTCTGCTAGGAACGCTCGAACTTTCCTGCGATCTAGGTTGCTGCCGTTATCCATCATTATTGTTTAGGGTAGACCAAACCTACAAATGACGTGACTCCAGATGAACTTGATAACATGGCTACTCTTGATGGTTGGGTACGCCTCGGCTTTCACCCACTTGGTAAAGTAATCTATAGCCAGGAAAATGTGTGTAGTAGATCAGATGGCTTGCTGGAGTGGACCCACAATGTCCATTCCCCATCGGGCAAATGGGTGAGGGACAATCGTTGGATTCAACAACTTCGGAGGTGGATGAATGTCATCTCCGTGAAACTGACACTTTTTACACCATCGAGCATATATCTCAGCATCTCTTGATAGGTAAGGCCAAAAGTACCCCTGGGTGAGGACTTTATGGGCTAATGACCTTCCCCGGGAATGACTACCACATGATCCGGCATGTATCTCTTCCATAACCGCAAAGGCTTCAGAGGGTGTAAGGCACCTTAAGTATGACCCGAAGAAAGACTTTCGATAAAGCTGGCCATTGTAGAGTGCATATCTTGCAACTTTTATCCTTATCTTTCGGGCTTATGACTTTGATACATGCAAGGCACCCGTTCTCAAATAATCTACTATAGGGTCCATCCAACTTGGCTCCCATGGAATGACCATCACTTATTCGGGAGGTTCTAAACTTGATCGGACTACAAAATCCATTGGAGTTATTCGAGTCATACTTTCCCCTGCTGCGGAGGCCTGATTAGCTAACCAATCTGTCATGGCATTGTCTCCTCTTGGGATTTATTCAAAAGTCAATTACTGGAATCCCTCGGCCTTTTTCAGTACCAATCCATTATATGCTTCCATTTTTGGATCTCAGGTTTCATACTCCCCACTCAACTATCGTATGACCATTTGAGAGTCACTTCTTACTTCGGCCCTCTGTACTTGTAAGCTTCTAACCAAACGAATTCCTGTTAGAAGGGCCTCATATTCGGCTTCATTGTTGGAGGCTGGGAACTCCAAGTGAATAGACTGCTGAATTTTAGTGCCATCAGGTGTCACGAGCTCTATGCCGATCCCCGCTCCGTTGATATTTGATGATCCGTCCATGAATATTACCCATAAGCCTGGTTCATCTTCTTCGGGAGAGTATGCGGGTTCAGTTTCTAATAGAAAGTCAGCTATCGCTTATCCTTTGATGGCGATTCAGGGGACATAGGTTATGTCGTAGATCCCCAACTCTATCACCCATTTGGATACTCTCCCTGACAGTTTGGGCTTTGCCATTATGGATCTGATCAGAGTCGTAGTTGGTACCACGATTGGATGTGCTTCAAAGTAATGCCTAAGACGCCGTTTTGCATTAATCAGTGATAGTACCGGCTTTTCATGTTTGGTGTAGCGGGTTTCAGCATCGGCAAAGGCTTTGGTGGTGTAGAAGACCGACATCTGATACCCCTTTCCCTTCTTGACTAGAGCGACGCTGATGGACATTGTGGATATAGCCATGTATAAATGCAAAGGCTCTTCTGCCTCCGGTGTTGCCAGTATCGGAGGCTTTGTCATGTAACTTTTGAGTTCTTCAAAGCTTCTGACTACTCATGTCCCCAAAATTCTCCTTTCCTTGCCCTTATGGAGTGGAAAAAAGGTCGGTATTGATCAGTCAGATGAGAGATAAAATAACTTAGAGCTGGCACCCTTCCGGTCAAGACTTGGATCTCTTTTCGGGATTCGGGCTCCTCCATTTCCACAAAGGCTCTGACTTGTGCTAGGCTTGCTTGTATCCTTGTTTGATTAACTATATGTCCAAGGAATTATCTCGAGGACATGCCGAATGAGCATTTGGATGGGTTAAGCTTTATCTTGTACTTTCTTAGGGTGTCAAACACCTACTGTAGATCTGTAAGGTGATCATTTTTTGCCTTGCTTTTGACCACGGTATCATCAATGTATGCCTCAATGGTAGATCCCAACATTCCCTGAAAGACCTTGCTAACTAACCTCTGAAAGGTTGCACCTGCATTCTTTAGTCCGAAAGGCATAACTGTATAAAAATATGTACCTGACTCAGTGATGAATGCTATCTTCTCCTCATCATTGGGGTTCATGCGTATTTGATTATAGCTGAAGTATGCATCAAGGAAGCTCAGGCATTCGAATCCTGCGGTGGTATCCACCATCTGATTGATCTTTGATAGTGGGAAGTAGTCCTTCGGGCATGATTTGTTCAGGTTGGTGAAGTCTACGCATACTCTTGATGGGCGTTAGGTGTGTGCAAAATATGTGGTTAAAAATGACACCTTAATGACACTTTAGGTTTTACCCTTCTGCAAGTGCACAGATCAATTGTAGACAATTTTGCTTGAGTAGGAGAATATCGATCCCACATAGACGATGATTGTTCACTTCAATAGTCTAAAAAAATTGAATTATATTTTTCCGAAAAGAGTTTATTTTTGTTAATTATCTAATGCTAACGAAAATAAAACATAAAACAATAATGAATAATGGTTGTGATTCAGAGAGAGAGAAAAGTAGGGTTTCCTCATTCCACCACTAACCGCATAATATAGTTCAGATTATATATCAATTGCATGAGGGCGATCCATTGATTGTGAATCAGGTCGCACCGCGCCAGCAGTTTGACCCCAAAAAGGATTACTCTCAACTGGATCGCGACAACCCATCTCAAGACTAAACTGATTATTGCATGCCAACTACTAACAAAATGTAAATGCCGAAAAGTAAATTAAAGCATGAAAATAAACTAAAGCATGTCTATATCAGTTTGTCAGGGCATGACCTGTGTCAACCTAGGGTTTCAAGTTTTATGACCACCATTGTGTAGAGAATCACATATTAAGCATGTAAGTTCCAACCCATAGTGAATAATTGTGATTGTGTAAGATAAATACATTCGAAAAGTCTAAGACAAGAATCAATTCAAATATATAAACTTGTATCACGAATAAAAATGGTCTCTCATCTAACACAATCATCAAAGTATAGTCACAGTTTTCCCTATTTACAATTGAATATAAAACTAGAACTATATTACTTGGCTAGGGTTTTGCGAGAAAACCCTAGATACCGAGTTAGTTGATCATGGTGGAGAGAGACTGCATTGTCAGTGTAAAAATGCTCTCCATAATCTTCTTCTCCGGATCTCTAGGTCTTCAATGGTAATTCTCTTCTATGGAAACAATGAAAGCAACCACCAACTCAATGAACGTGCGTGAAAATTAGAACTCTCAACTAAACCTAACACTCTCATATTTGTAGACAAGTGAGGGAAACCCTAATGGTTGCCCTTTTCTGTAATTTCATAATACATGAATAATGTCTCTAAAATCTGATGTAAATATGTGTATAAGCCTGTATGTAGATGTCTGGAATCACCGAACACTTCCAATATCGAAACAGGGACAAAACTAGAAAATTTTGAAACAACTTCTACACATAAAGGGATCACCGATGCTTTTGGTTGAAGTAATAATGTTTGAAAATGACATTTTTGCCCTTCAGTGAGATAACGATGTCGGGAAATGACCATTTTTCCCTCCGGTAGCTCTTCTTTGCTCTTGCACACCTTTTGATTCCTTTCTCGAGATAGAAATGAACACAAACTCAGTTAATTCACCGAGATTAACTCCGTTTCTTCATTAAGCTCCTGAAACATGCTTACACACACAAACGGGATAAAAATACCAAGTAATGGAATGTAAAAACATAACAAACACAAGATAAGGGCGAAAAATAATCAATATTGAGCACCTATCACTCTCCCAAACTTACATATTGCTAGTCTCTTAGCAATAAACTCAGAGAGAACTGACTGTGATGATTCTTATTCTATCTAACCTATCTACTCTAACCTAATCCCTTACTTTTGTGAGGGTCAACGATTACACTTAACACGTGTAACAAGCCTTTTAAACCCCTAGTGTACGAGTGAAGTCTCGTGAAGGTTTCCAGTGATGGTACCTACAAACATCTCAATTCTTTTGTAATTACGCATTCATGAGTTCACACACACAAGTCAAATAAGCTACGATACAACACACAAGATAATATAAATGCAAATACTCCCATTCACTATCGAACAATAACTATCTCGAGCTTCGTGTCATGAATGGTCTCCACTTGAAGTAAATAACTTCGTTACTCACTACTCTCAATCCAGACAACCTTCTGTGTCTTTGTGAACATTCTACTACGATATTTCAATCTCTCTAAACTTTTGCCTTTAAGAAATGAAATCAATTTTCCTACTTTCCACATTATCCCTTTTTATTATTTTTCTAAGCTCTGGACTTTCCAGTGAAGATTTTTAGTCCCGACCAACTGGGCCCGAGCTTCTTCCATGGGATTTATGCTAATTAGTTTTCTCCCATTTTTATGCGAACAATGATATTGGTCATACCAAGGCCCGGTTACTCAATTCGAAGAACTACTTTTTGCATCTAATTCTAAAAATAAATTTCCAATAACATCCTTCCAACATAACATAAAACACCCCTTCTCCCCTTATATTTCGGCAAAATTATCAATCAAAGATCAATTATTTTTCTCACAGTGAATGTGTGCTTGTGCTTATAGGTCAAAGTCGTCTTTCTTGGTTTCAATTTCACTAATCACTTACCCATGTAAACCACATCACTTCAATAACCTTATCTAATCATTACGCTCATGAGCTGGAATATCACATCACATACTACTTATGCATTATAAACATAAACTCAATCAACTCATAATGCGAAACACTCATGCGTAGGAACAAAGAACTTTTTCAAAATTATCAAATTTTCAGATTTTTGAAAAACATTTCCTTCCTTACAACTATACCCTCACCCCTAAACTTAAATGAGTCCATGTCCTCATGGTAAAAAATAAATAATGAGACAAGATACAGTTACCCTTGAAGCGCAGTTCTAGATTCTTTGAAATGCTCAACTCCTCCCCCAAACTTGATTCGGATCACCTGTATATATGCAACAAACACATACCCAAATATCATAGTAAAGGTTAAATAAATTGCAAAAATTACCAGAAATTGACACACAATTTTTCAAGGAATTTTTGAAAATTCTCTTTTTGGATTTTATTGATTTTTTTTTTAAAATGAAATAAAAAGTGATTTGGCCTTAAGGGCTTATAATCTCTAAGAATTGAAATTACAAAAATTAACTTACCTACTGTTATACAAACTGAGACTAGAGAACCTAGGACCAATGTTTAGCGTCTTTGGCACGATGTTCCAGAAAAGGCTATCTAACACCTTTCCTCTCTACCATACTTCCCTTAATCAAAGGACAAAATGTAGGAGGTGACTCTCTAAGCGCTCTTACTCATAGACAATTAATACTACTCATGACATCGAATACATAACAATAATCACCATATAAATTACCTCCTTTGTCTCGTTCTTACTTCAGCCCCTGTATGGTCAGTGTGTCCATCAAATCCTCCTCCAACACCTTAGACAATAGTTCTTCCGCCAACTCATCATTCTCCAGTAAACTGACAAATGCCATAAATTTTGGTCCTGGATCAATCTCCTCATAAATCTTCAGCCGCTGACCACACCTCCTTAATCGAACATCCTCATATGCGTAATTTCGTATCCCCTTACACTCAGTCCCTAATCGCGGATCTTCACAGGAATACAACTTATCTACCATGTTTATGCTCAACACTCGCTCATCTGGAAAGGGATCCTTAAGAGGGGTGTCATCCTTGATAGGCTCTATGACAATTTGTGGCAAATGATCAACTTTAGTCTTCTTCACACTTGTTTCATCTTTTAATTCATCATCCTCCACACGCAACACCATCTTAGGAAGCTTACTTTCAGGCACTAACTTCTGTGGAGGAATAAGTTGTGGTGTAAGCGACTCTCTTGATGCTCTCTCTAACGATGAATACAACGCAGCTTCCAACACAACAATCTCTTTCCAACTAGATCGCTGTTGGTCCTCTCCATTTTCAAAATTCACCTTCGACCTTTTCATCACAATCTCAAAATCATCTCTTACACTACTCTGAGGTACAACTTCTTTAACCATCCCCTCTATGTTAAAACACTCAGCTGGTTCAGGTAGTTGATGGTTGGTATTAAAGACATTCATCCTCATGTTTAAATTCCCAAAAGATATGTCCATAACCCTTGTTCTGCAATCAACGCATGCATTCGCTGTAGCCAAAAATAGTTTTCCTAAGATAACAGGGATATGTCTCATCGATCTATGGTCAGGTTCCATGTCTAATAATTCAAAGTCTACATGATAGTAAAACTTACCCACTTGCACTATGATATCCTCCAAAATTCCTCTCGGTTGTTTAGTTGATCTGTATGCCAATTGAAGCACCACCGAGGTAGTATTGAGTTCTCCCAACCCTAGTTGCTGATAGACCGAGTTAGGTACTAAATTAACATTTGCACCCAGATTAAGAATAGCTCTACCAATCTTCTGGTCACCAATGACACAAGAAATAATGGGATCACCGTGATCTTTCCTCTTAGGTGGAGTGTCTGTCACACCCCAAATTTCCTAGGACTCCAAAATCCGAGCCTAAGAGCTAAGGGAGTGAATGCAGAAGAAATAAGAGATGAGAACAAATGACCTTCAATCATTAAACGCCCACAAAAGGGTAAAATGGTCATCACATGGCTAAAGTAGTGATTCCAAGGTATAAATACAAGGTTTGGATCTAAAAGAAGTTATAGGAACAAACGAAACCGAATTTGAAGGTACGAAATGGAAACTACAACATTTTGGAATCGGTATTCCTACGTTTAGAGCCAAAACTCTACTGTCAACTTCAATCGACCATTGCGCCCTCAAAAACGACTCAAATGAGGCGATTCAAAAGCCTAACATCAATATCCTTAAGTCAGCTTTCTAAAACGCTAAAGAACACCTCAATCCGACACCCATAGCTCGAGATATGAGCGAAATAGTGGAACAGGTCAGAGTAGGGCTGAACTATCCAGTCGACTGGCTGATGACCCAGTCGACTGACTGAGGACCCAGTCGACTGGCTGAACCCGAGACCTCCAGTTTTGAAGAAAAATGAGGACCCAGTCGACTGGCTGAACCAGTGACCTCAAGTTTTGAAGAAAAATGAGGACCCAGTCGATTGGCTAAGGACCCAGTCGACTGGCTGAACCAGTGACCTCAAGTTTTGAAGAAAAATTTTCCTCCGTTTCACCCAGTCGACTGCCCGAAAGGGGCCAGTCGACTGCCTAGACTAGAAAACCTCAGAATTGACTCCCATACAGCTCTAAACCCTTAGGAACATACAAGAAATATCTAAACTTGTTCCTGAGACTCTAGAAATGAGGAAAAGTCCCCTAACTTAGGAATGAGAAGGAAAATGGTTATTTTTATCAAGATGCTTCATAAAAATCCGTAAAAATAACCGTCTTGCCCCCGGTCTCCATTTTAACGACCACCAATTTGTAAAGATCAAAATCTTCTTAATATGAGTTTAAAATCATTTCTAAAACAAGAAATGTCATCGGGGTCACGGGGGTAGGCGAAAACGGGTTTTTCCATTTAAATCGAAAAGGGTTGGTTTGAAAACCTAGAAAAACGCCGTTTTCGGCCAAATACCTAATACACACATTTCATGGCAAATAATTCATTTCACATTCACAAATCCAAAGAGAAGATTCAATAATTATATTTAAAGCGCTCTAAGGCGAAACATGTTATAGTTTTACATTTCAAGCACCGGAGTGCTCCAAAATAATAAAGTCCCCGCGCATAGCGCTCCAAGGGATGTACATCAATTTAAGCTACCCGACTAACATACTAGCCGGCAAAAGAGTAGGTTTAACTGAATTGAAACACTAAACAAAATAAACACATGTATACAATGTCTATCAATGCTCTACAAAAGTACTCCGCCTCCATATGCGCAAAAAGGACGGAACCAACACCGAGTCTCTACCGGAAGACTACGGGCCTCCCAAATGGGAATCATTATCTGAAAAAAAAAAAGATATATGTCGTGGGGTGAGCTCACTAGCCCAGTAGAGGAAGCGTCATCGCCTCAATCTCGGTAGTCCGAGTGGTACAACCCACCCATGGTACATGCAACTACTCCTAGGCCAGTCTTTTGTTCTACATGACTCTCATGCCAATCCGGAACCCCATCGAACCCCACAAATAAGTTTCCCCAACATGCTCACTACACAATTTTTCTACAATTATAGCATGCTTCCATAATAACATCATATTCACATATATATATATATATAATGTATAATAGTTTAAATACACCATGACTCAACATACCCCACGAGACACAAGGCGCCCAACTCAGGTTAACGGATACATACTCTGTCCAATTACTTTCGAGGATACAAGCTTAACAAGTAATTGTAGAATACCGCACCGACCCTTCCCAAGTGATTTTTCTCTTTATCACTTTAACAGGGAAGACGGTTGTACGAGAGCCCAACTTGCAACTCCGTACGCCATGACTACCCTTGAGTCAAGAAATATAAGCCTCCACCCGGACTCTTAACTCACATTTGCCGGCTTTTTAGTTCCGTAGGCGTGATACCTCCTGGCCAGTTGTTGCTTTGATCCGAACCCGACTAACCACACATGACCACACCACCCTCATATTCCGACACCATGAATTTGACACTACATGACGTACTCAATATACACATATGATTTTTCATCAACCATACTCCATCATAATATATGCTTTTTTTCTCTTTAGGCAATATATCATGTCAAAATTATCCACATGCTCATAATATTACATTTATGATCAATATACCACAACATTAATTCATATCACATTTATGATCAATAAATCACAACAAGCATTAAAATCACATAATCATGCTTTTCAAGGGACCTAGTTCATCGTCTAATTTGTCAAGACCCAACTCGCATATATATATACGGCATATATATACATAGACGCACACACCCTCGTACAAAAACTAAAGCAACTCGTTTTTCCCCTACCTCAATTCCAAGCAAAGCTAATGAGCAAAAAGGGTGCAAGCAATCTGTCCAAATGACGCCAACAATAAACCGAGCCAAGAATGACCAAGAGAGCTTCAAGGAGTGATTTTCGGAAATTTGAGTAAAAGGTCTCCCAAGCCTTCAAGCAACATTAAAACAAATATGGATTCTTAACTAGTGATTTTTAATAGCAACAACCGATTAAAAATCAAGAATTCAAAGTAAAGCTAAAAACCCAATAATGGTTAAACTAGGTTTCATGGAAAATAATTCAAGGGAGTAGAAATTTGTGAACTCACCAATGAGTTCTTCCCAAACGAAATTAGAGTTCACCACAAGCCAATTCACTTGATGGTTGGAGACAATTCATAACCTTCCACAAGAATGAACAATGGAAGAGCAAAAATTCAATACTAGCACATGAATTTCTAGAATTTGGAAGTTAGGATTTCCTACAACAAAACCTTAGAAAAGGAGAGAAAACTTACCACTATGAGCTCAAGAACACCACACCAAGAGACTACCCCAAGTGCTCACCATCCATCAAGCATGAAGAGTAGGAGAGAGCAAAACTTGAAGCCAAATTTTCAAGGAGGACATGGTGGCCGAAATTTAGGGTGTAGAGAATTGTGTGTGTAAAGAGTGTGTGTTCTTGGTGAGAAATGAGAGAGAAGAAGACAATGATAGAGTTAGAGATATGGTTGGTGTGTAGAGAATCTCATCCAAGGGCTAGAAATGAAGATGGCAAGATAGCTTTGATCCAAGGGCTATAATGATGACAACATTAAAGGTAGTGGTGAAATGTCCAAGTTACCCACCCCTTTATCACTTATTCACAACCCTTGCCATTAAGAACCAATTTTACAATTTTGTCCAAGTCTTCTACACAACTACAATTTTGCCACTCATGATCTTACCAACACTTAGTAATTAAATCTCTACAAGACCCACTAACTCAATACATGTAAATTTTCTAATTTACCATTTGTCGCTTATTTATTTTTCCCAACATTTCAATATTTTCAATTTTTCACGTAAGCATATAAACATGTTAGGCACATAAGCACATAAGCACATAATTGTTTAATAAATAAATAAATAAATAAAATTTTAAATTAGCACGTAAAAAAAAAAAATACCGGACGTTACAGTGTCACTCAGTAAGATCGAACTCACTAGTTCAGGTAACAAAATCTTTTTCGGGACCTTAGTTCTGTTTTTATACTTTCGAGTACAGAGATCCTTCAAAAATTTGGCATAGGGTGGAATTTGGTCAACAATGTCTAGAAGAGGTTTATTGATCTCGATTTGCTGACATGGATCCAACATGTCCTTCTCCTTATGCTCTTTATACGAAACCGACTCTCGGAGACGTTGAGGGTATGGTGCTACTTCCTCATATTCTGCCCTATCCATCTCTTCCTTCTCTTAAGGTATATCTCTTTAAACCTCTTTAGTCGCATTTCGCTTGTTCGCTCTCTCCTCAAACTACTCATATTTACTATCCACTTATCTTCCACTACTCAAAACTGTAACTGCTTGAACTGTCTCATGACGAGTCTCTACAAAGGATCCATGATCTAGTGCTTCTTGTTGCTTCCGGTTATCCATTGGCTGAATAGGCAACATATTTTTTATCCCATCCATAGT
This sequence comes from Cornus suecica, assembly GCA_963922005.1. Lineage (NCBI taxonomy): Eukaryota > Viridiplantae > Streptophyta > Magnoliopsida > Cornales > Cornaceae > Cornus > Cornus suecica. Next base: position 50,768,077 of record OY998240.1, on the reverse strand, counting down.
ATTCGCTAGTTGTACCATTTAGGCTCCCATTTGAGTAACGAATTGAGAATGATTATTAGATTGATTTTTAACCTCCCTCAGAGCACTCATCACCTCTTCTTCAAAGCCAAGCGGTCTTTGTGGTGAATTTTGAGTTGGATTTTGATGTTGGATATGGTTTTGAGGATATGGGGGGTAAACTTGATTTGGGTTGAATTCTTGGGTTTTGTTTCCTTGAGGATGGGCCTGGTAGTTATATGGATGGACAACTTGATTATTATTGAATGGATGGAGAGCCTGAGAATTATTGAATGGCTGTCTGGGTTGGTAATTTGACTTATAATTTCGAGCCATGACTGTTGGTGGAGATTGGTATGATTATTGACTCTGTTGGACCCTTGGCTGTGGATTATATGATTGTTGTTCCAGAGGGAACCTTGATTCCACATTCGACGATTGAGATGACAGAGAGGGATAATTTTGGACATTTGATGTGTATGAATTGGTGAAAGGAGCATTGTTTGGGTCGTTCCATGCTACATTAGCATTGGTAGCAACAAATTCACCATTTTGACACTCATTGTGAGAATAATTGACTTCTACCTCTAACACTTCTCTTCTAGGGGAATGATTGTTTTGGGTAGGAAGCTTTTCAAATCTCTCTAATTTTTCCTCTATTAATGCCACTAGATCTTTACCTTCATCATGATTAACCTCAAAAGCTTTTTCTGATCTTATATCTAGTTCACCTTTGGACCTTAACTCAAATTCACATTGAATTGCATTCTCACTAATACTATCAAACAAGTCTAAGAGTTCTTTTGCTGGCTTCAAGATAAATTGTGTAAGTGTAGAAATTGTCCAAGCCCATCAAGGTCCTTCAAGAATCAGGCTGCTGGCCTAATAAGTTCTCTTAAGCCCGGTAATCAAGCCCATTTCAGTTTGTGTCTATTTGAATAGTAAAAAGGCTATGTCATGAGATGTAATCAAGATAGAATTGCCCTAATGGGCCCAAAGCCCAAAGAGAAAATGTATATAAGGATAATCCAAATTTAATAAAAGACTCATGATTGTGTTGTGCATTTTTGAGCATGTACACATTGGCGCCGTCTGTGGGAAACACTCGTTTAAGGAGTTCCTGATTTTCCAATTTACCCTTCGGGATCTGTAAAATCACCTCCTTCTTCCCATCTCATTTAGCTGAGTTCATTTGTAGAACCAAAAGATCTTTCACCACCTTAAAAAACCTTCACTCACTACATATCGGGCAAGTATGCCAGTCACTCGTTCGCAAGCAGACGTTCCAAACATTGCAAATAGTCGTACGGGAGGTCCCCAGTCCATGGAGCAAATCCTTCAGCGCTTGGCAGTTGCTGAGGAGCGTAGCCTGGCCCTGGAAAGAGAGAATGCGGAGCTTATGGCGAGGTTAGCTTCGCCAACAGCTGCCCCACCGGTAATCGTACCTGACCCTCCGGTAGCGGCGCCCGACCATTCTCTAAACCAGCAAGATAGCGACGGGCCGTAAGAGCATGCCGAGTCTTCCCAGTGTTCAGCAAAGGCTCCCGCAGTCGACGAGTCTATGAACCCCCAAAAGATTCAGGCAATGATAGATGAATACCAAAGGAAAGTCCTCGGGGACTTGAGAGCCCGATCTACCGATGACATGGCCATCCAGGCGTCCACCGAACTGATACAATCACCCTTCGTCCCCGAAATAATCCGAGAGCCTTTCCCTAATAAATTTGTTATGTCTTAGTTTACCCCATACGATGGCACTAAGGACCCCGAAGATCACATTTATCAGATCCACCAGAGGATGACCATGTATGCCGAAAATGAGTCCTTGCTCTGCAAGGTGTTTTCCACTAGTCTTGCTGATGCTGCTCTATTATGGTTCAGGAAACAGCCATCCCGGTCCATCACCAGCTGGCAACAATTGACCAGGCTCTTCGTTGCCCAGTATTATGGGAACAAGAGATAGAAAAAGACCATATCCTGCCTCTTCACCATGATCCAGGAGAAAGGAGAGTCATTGAAGAGCTTTCTATCCCGGTTCAACATCGAATATTCCTCTGTTGATAATTATGACCATCACTCTACTGTTGAGGCCTTCCGGATGGCCCTCATTCCGAGGACCAAGTTCCACCAATCCCTGGTGAAACGCCCTCCATCGAGCATTGGGGAGTTAAACTCCAGAGCTCAGGGGTACTTAAGGATTGAAGAAGAGGAGACCGTTAGGCAAAGGAAGGCAGCCTTGGTCAGCATTGAAACCCCATCAAGGGATCGAGCGGCTGATTGAAAGCGTTCGACTTCATCAAGATCATCAATTCCACTAGGATCATCAGCCCTGAAACCATTCAAGCGCTCCAGACGAAGAGAAGGTGATGCCCCTGAAAGTCAGCCTTGCGAAGCTCTACCAGGAGAACAAAGCTAAGGGGATTTTCCACCAACCCCCTACCATCAGACAACCACTTGACCAAAGGGACAAGTCAAATCACTGTGCTTTCCACGGTGATTTCGGGCACATCACAAATAAGTGCCGTAATCTCAAGCAACAGGTGGAGGCATTGCTGCTTAGGGGAGAACTTCGGGACTACGTACAACGGGACAGACTGAGGACCGATCAACGTACCCCTATTGCTCCTCGTAACCCCTCAGACGCACAATCGCTCAGGATCATTAACATGATTCATGACGGGCCCTCCTCCAAGGAAACGGAAGGATCATGCCAGAGTCACAGGCGAAGAGCCCACAAGATGAGAAGAATCAATGAAATCAGTGAGATCCACTTAGGGCAGGAGAAACGCAAATCATTTTTTCGACATCAGACTTTCGATGTGTTCAGACCCCACACGATGACCCTCTGGTTGTGACCCTAATGGTGGCCAATTGTCTCGTGAAGAGAGTCATGATCGATCCTGGATAAGCTCGAGATCAACCCAACCGAAATCATGACATCACGGTGCCCCATTGTAAGTTTCGATGGAAGGCAGATCGAGCCAATCGGGGAAGTCCAGTTACCGGTATCTGCTGCACAAAGGACCTTGACTGAGACATTTGTTGTGGTGGATGCCAAGCCTTCATACAACCTGCTCATGGGAAGATGATGGATTCACCGAATGCAAGGCGTGTCTTCCACTCTCCACCAAGTCATGAGATGTATGAGTCCCGACGGTCTGGGTACCATTGACATCAAAGGTGACTAAGTGGCTGCCAAGGAGTGCTATGCGGTCACTTTGAAGGAGATCCGGAAGGGGAGAGTCCCAATGATGCCCCACTCTAAGGAACAGTCTTCGGGCTCCAAATAGCAATTACATGAGGGGGATCCGGGTACCCTAATTGTGGTCGAACCATTACAACCAATTTATATTGTACCCGATAACCCAGAAAAAATTACTTTTACAGGTACTAATCTTACCGACCATGAATTGAAAGAACTAACGCAATTGCTGCAGGATAACTCTGAAGTCTTCGCATGGGAGCATACAGACATACCGGGGATCAATCATGTTATTGCCCAGCACTCATTGCATATGGATCCAAATGTCAGACCCATCAGGCAGAAGCAGAGCTGCATGGGGGCACACAAAAACCAAATTATAGCAGATGAGGTATCCAGGTTGCTCCAAGCTAATTTTATCAGAGAAGTCAGGTACCCCGAATGGCTTGCCAACATTGTGGTCGTACAAAAGAAGAATGGAAAATGGAGGGTTTGTGTTGATTTCACCGACCTGAATAAGGCATGCCTGAAGGACAGCTTTCCACTGCCAAAGATCGACCAGATGGTTGATGCTACAGCTGGTTGCGACCGCCTGACGATTCTGGATGCTTATTCAGGTTACAACCAAATAAAAAATGAACCTGATGGACGAGTAAAAAACCTCCTTCATTACTAAGATAGGTACTTATTGTTTTAAAGTTATGCCTTTCGGACTGAAAAATGCAGGTGCCACTTTCCAGAGGTTGGTCAACAGGAGTTTTAAGGGGATGATGGGTACAGTAATTGAGGCCTATATGGATGACACTATGGTCAAGAGCAGGAAGGAGGGAGACCGTCTTACCCACCTGCGTCAAGTTTTTGATACCCTCAGGTCACATGGCATGAAGCTTAATCCAGAGAAATGCTCTTTCGGTGTATCATCCGGGCAGTTCCTGGGCCACATTATGGACCGAACCAGGATCTAGGCCAGCCCGGCACATGTCAATGCCCTGATGGAAATTAAGGAACCCCATACACATAAAGACGTTTAAGTGTTGACGAGAAGAGTGGTTACACTTAGCAGATTCATTTCACGACTCACCGACCGATGCAGACCATTCTTTCGGGCAATCAAGGCAAAGAAGGGATAAATCTGGGGTCCTGAACAGTCCGAAGCCCTGACAAAGCTAAAAGAGTACATGGCCAAGCCCCCGATTCTATCCACACCAACTCCCGATGAAGTATTGCATCTGTACTTAGTAGTATCCTCTATGTCGACCAGCGCAACCCTCATCAGAGAGGATGGGAACCTTCAGATGCCCATCTTCTACACCAGCAAATCATTGGCTGAGGCAGAAACCAGATACATCAGGCAGGAAAAATTGGTTCTATCACTGGTGAATGCCAAGAGACGACTAAGGCATTACTTTGAAGCTCACCCAATCATTATCCCGACAACCACGCCTCTACGGGTTATTATGTCAAAGCCTGACCTCTCGGGCAGAATCTCCAAATGGGCCATCGAATTAGGTATATACAACTTGACGTATATACCCCGGGTCTCCATCAAAGGACAGGCAGTGGCAGACTTCTTACTTGAAAGTGAAACCGAAGAGCCTGACCAAAAAATTGAACCTGACACCTGGAAGCTTTTTGTGGACGGATCGACCAGCTGTGCTGGATCAGGAATCGGTTTGGAAGTCTTGATACCCGATGGAACACGCCTTCATATGTCAGTACAACTGCAGTTCCTCACCACGAACAACGAGGCTGAGTATGAAGCCATCATATCTGGCTTAAGGTTAACCCGAAGCCTCTAGATCCAGGCCCTAGTAGTACACAATGAATCTCAATTGGTGATTCGGCAAATCAAGGGAGAGTACGAAGCAAAGGATCCGAAAATGGAGTCTTACCGGGCACTCGTATTGGAAGAAATGGAAAATTTTCAAAAAGTAACCTTCACACAGATCCCGAGGAGCGAGAATTCTGTAGGTGATCACCTAGCCAGTCAGGCATCCTCAGCCAGAGAAGACCTGACCCGTGTTGCACTTGTGGACTTTATAGTTAGGCCGAGTATCCAGGAGCCCAAACAAGTAATGCTCATCCCATGGGAACCCAGCTAGATGGATCCCCTAATGGATTACCTACGAAGTGGAACTCTCATAGAGAACAAAGCTGAAGCTCACAAGATGAGGAGGAATTCAACCCGATATTCAGTTATAAACGGGCAACTGTATCGAAGATCCTTTTCAGGTCCTTACTTGAAATGCATTACGCCATCAGAATCAAGAGCAGTAATGCAAAAGATTCATAGTGGAGCTTGTGGGAACCACTCCGGAGGTAGATCCCTTGCCCATAAGATACTCTTACAAGGATACTTCAGGCCCTATCTATCACGGGATGCCGAAGAATACGTCTGAAGGTGCAAGCCATGTTAAATGCACGGGGATGCTATCCATTGGCCACCTGAGTTCTTGCATCCCACTATAGTACCGCACCCATTCGCCCGATGTGGAATGGATATAGTGGGACCCCTCCCGAAAGCGATCCGGTCAAATGCCTACGTCCTTCTGGCCACTGATTATTTCATCAAATGGGTGGAAGCGGAAGCCTATCCCACCATCAAAGGTAGCTACGTCATCAAATTCATATGGACCCACATAATATGCAGATTCGGGCTACCAAGGACGGTCATGATGGATAATGGGACAAATCTGGACAATAAGGAGGTTAGAGCATTCTTTATCGAGCATGGTATCAACCAGAACACGTCTTCCGTCGGCTACCCACAAGGGAACGGGCAGGCGGAAAGGACAAATCGAACCATATTCAACACCCTAGCCAAAAAACTGGAGGAAGCCAAAGGGGCCTAGCTAGAGAAACTGCCTAAAGTTCTCTGGTCATACAGAATGACTCCCAGACAACCCACTGGGGAGACCCCCTTTGCCATAGCGTACGACGCTGAAGATGTGATTCCAATGGAGGTCAAGGTTCCAACCCTCCTCAGCAAGGCCTGGGTTGAAGGACCAAATAACGATCACCTGGCTCAAAATCTTGATCTTCTGGATGAAAGAAGAGAGGCTGCCGAGATCAGGATAGCCACCTACTAGCAGCGAGTCCGGAACCACTTCAATCAAAAAGTCAAAAGAAGAGAGTTCCAGGTTGACGACATGGTCCTTAGGCAAAAAATCAGGCTCGTAGGCAAGCTGAAGGAGCTTTGGGAGGGCCCGTACACCATTACCAAAGTCATTGGGCGTGGAGCGTACCGCGTCTGAAGGAATATAGATGGCGGAATGGAACCAAACTCCCAGAACGCCTCTCGCCTGAAGAGATACTACCCTTAAAAGGGGGGAAATCTTGTCTTTACTTTGATCTTTTGTAAAAAGGCTACAACGCCTGATCAGTCACCTGATCAGTAGAAAATCACTTCTATGGCAAAATAGCTTATAAATATATATTGATCACAAAATTTTACAAAAAATAAACCAAGTGTTGTATTGTCTATTGCATGGCTTGAAGTGCCTGAAGACACAACACTAATCCTGAAGAGATCAAAATTTTGCAAAAAATAAGCCAAATGTTGCATTGTCTATCGCATGGCCTGAAGTGCCCGAGGATACAACACTGATCCTGAAGAGATCACAAAATTTTGCAAAAAATAAACCAAGTGTTGCATTGTCTATCGCATGGCCTGAAGTGCCCGAAGAGACAACACTGATCCTGAAGAGATCAAAATCTTGCAAAAAATAAATCAAGTGTTGCATTGTCTATCGCATGGCCTGAAGTGCCCGAAGACACAACACTGATCCTGAAGAGATTAAAATTTTGCAAAAATAAATCAAGCGTTACATTGTCTATCGCATGGCCTGAAGTGCCCGAACGACACAACACTTAAAAACACATAATAATATAAACATTAAAAGTCCACTGAATTAAAACAATGATCTGTCATTCAAAAATGGGCCCCGATGGCCAAGGCTTACAAAATTTTAATAAAAACAAAAATTCTAAGGGCTAACATTAGTGCCCGCCACATCGGTGTTCATAAGAACAATGGCCCCCTCAAAAGCAGGAGGATCGGAATCGGTCGTAGCACTCATCCCCGGGAGGGCTCTGGTCAGGAACTCACAGAAATGAACATCGTTAGGGCCTCCAACCGGATTGTCGTACGGTGGAGCGATGCCCAAATTCTCATCCAGTTCTTCCACTGAGGCAAAATCCCTCTCCTCAACGGGCTTCTGCATGTTGTTGAAGCATGACCTCCATCCGAACCCGATTCGGTACTGGGAGGTGTCACAGAAACTTTTATACATTTCATTGCCACCCCGATGACACTTCTCCACCATCGACCTCTCCACCATAAGGAGGTTCTCGGTCTCGGCCTTCTCCTCCAAAAGTTTGGCCTTAGAAGCCTTCAAGCCCTTATTCTCAGCCCTTAAGTTTGCATTCTCTGCTTTCAGGGCCTCCGTTTCAAAGAAAAAGGCCCGGTGTACCGCCTCCATCTCCTGGATCTGATCACGAGCAGCCCGAAGCTGTTGCTCGACAGTGATTTCCCTTTGTGTCTGAACATCCAATTTTTCATTGGATATTAAAAGTAAGGAGGCAGCCTTTTGCCTAGCATCCTCTGTCACCTTCAGGAGCTCGTTGGATTTGCAGAACAGTTTATCGTCCTCCTCCATCTTCGCATTATAGGCCTGGGTCAGATAAAACATCTGCCAAAATAACGAGTGTTAGCTTGATGGGCCGATTGATCAGTATACTAAAAAAATTGAGAAAAGAAAAGTATGACTGATGAGACAGTATTGAAAGAGTACCTTCATTGCAATCTCCGGACCAGTCAAGGCCAGCTATTCCTGGTTGATTTGTCTTAGTTTCTTTCTGTCCGCAGGAGTTCAGATCTGAGACCCCATTGCCCAAAGGGCGGTGTAATTGTCAATAGTATCATTCCCCCTGACCAAAAAACCGCCACCAGGGAGTGTAATCTTTGGCGCCTAGGGGACGGGTCTCTCCTCAGTTGCAGCCCCAGTGTCTTCCACTATGATTGGGGACAACGCTGTAGACAGACGAGGTCTAACTGATCAGTCGGGAAGAGTCTCCTCAGAACGGGGATGTCATGTCCCCGACAAACCAGCCTCTCCCTCGATTAGTCGGGATTCAGGAACGGGAATGCTCCCTGGAGGAGGAGCGAAGGTCGCCCCAGCAGTACCGGTTCCTGAAGAAGGGGGCGGAGTGACCTGAATATTTCCCATTGGGGGGGCGAGAAGTTATCAGGACGTTCTCCACCAATGGTAGAGGATCAGACCCGGATGGGGGTGTTGGAGTACTTTGCAACTCCTGTCTGTTTTGAACCTCACCCAGCACTGAATGAATTGCCTGAGGGCCGGGTGCCCGCTTGGCCTTCTTTTTTAGTACGGCTTGTGGGATTCTCAGCATTTCTGTTGACAAGGCCTGCAAATTAGAACCCGTCAGGTAAAATTTACATATCTTTAGGGGCTATCCCCATATTTTAGACTTAAGGAGTTTAAACCGGGATCTGATGTAAGTTGAGGTTTTAAAGTTATTGGGTGCTCCCAGAAACTCAAGCATGTGAAGACCCAACTTATCATTGCACTGATCGCAATAGTATGACCCCTTATGAAATGGTTTGAAGGAGGGAAATAACGGCCTGTCGAATTCGCTAGGGACTCTGAATCCCGATGATCCAGGAAGCCTCCAGTTCCCGCTCACCAGGATCATTCTCTCCTTCCACCCTTTGTTGGATTTTTTGATGCCATCACAAATCTTTCTCCCACTCAAAGGAAAAAGATTGTATCTGCCCCTGCAATCCTTTTGGCCTTGTATCTTCTAACAGAACAGGAGCTCGGCCAGACCTAGATCGAGACCTAGCTCTCGATTGATTATCAAGAGCATGGCCAAGATCCTAAAGAAGTTAGGCCCCACCTGAAGTGGGGCTAAACCCAAGGTAGCTAGGGTATATATGAAGAAAGGTTGGATCGGGAATCTAAGAACCTGAAGGTGGAAGGCCGACAGCAGAATCTGATGATCCAAGATCCCCTCACCTTTCCTGAAATCGTATTTTTTAGGGTAATTTTTAAGGATTACCCCATCGGGTATCCAACATTTGACCCTTAACCTCTTCAGTATTGTCTCTACTCTATGTGTAGGAGGGACGGGGTCAGCATAAAATTGGTCTCCCGAATTCCCTGCAGCCGGATCCCCAACCGCTGCGATGTTTTGATTGACCTCTGGTGGACTGGACCCGACTACCATAACCACCTCTACTGAGGGTGAACTAAGAGAGGCATCTGGGTCCATAGAAGAGGGAAGACGATCGCTACCCGACCGGGTTTCATCACTATCAGACATGCTAGCAGAAAGATAGAATGACTGAAGAAAAATAACTTACTCTAAGATGAATCCCGACCCGAGTTCATGAGGATCCCTGGAAGATTGAGCGTATTCTGGCAATGATAAGCGAATAGATCAAGTGTAGAGAGTTTTCTGAAAGCTGTAGATTCGAAATGAAACGAACACCCATTATACACAACGAGTATTTATAGAAGTCTATGAAACGCTTGAAAGAACGTGCGCTCGGGATACGAAGCATCACGTCGTTTCACGTGCGCCTCCTCTGCCCCCTGTTCGCCAATCGAGGCTATCCGGACCACAAGTTTCAAATATTCCAATGATTGCATAGCTGTCACATTAATTGGGTCTGCTACATCACCCCGACAGGGGTAATGTATCTCATTTTCCACTTTATCTTCTCTTTAATGGGCTTGATCGCCCGACGGCCCATCACAAAGAAGCGGGCATGTGTAAGTGTAGAAATTGTCCAAGCCCATCAAGGTCGTTCAGGAATCAGGCTGCTAGCCCAATAAGTTCTCTTAAGCCCGGTAATCAAGCCCATTTCAGTTTGTATCTATTTGAATAGTAAAAAGGCTATGTCATGATGATGTAATCAAGATAGAATTGCCCTAATGGGCCCAAAGCCCAAAGAGAAAATGTATATAAGGGTAATCCGAATTTAATAAAGGACTCATGATTGTGTTGTGCATTTTTGAGCATGTACAAATTGCCCTTGTGTTGCCGCATCTATCAAATTCCTATGTTTATCTCCAAGTCCCATGTAAAAATTCTTAGCCACATCCTGTTCAGTGAACCTATGGTGGGGACACTTATATACAAAATTTCACTATATCTCTCCCAAGCATCATGAAACTGTTCACCAGACAATTCTCTAAAACTTTTTATTGCATCTTGTGCTTCTAAGGTCTTTCCTATGGGATAATGCTTTTCTATAAATTCTCTCTGAAGGGCTTCCCAATCAATTTTAATCGCCTTAGCTAATTTGATGTACCATATTTTAGTTTTGTCTCTCAACGACCAAGGAAATATATGCACTTGCAAATCATTTTTAGTTAAACCCTCAAACCTCACTATAGATGCAACCTCTAAGAAATCATTTATATACTGGTATGGGTCCTTTATCCTAAGGCCAGAAAATTTTGGAAGCATATTGATAACGCTTGACTTAATCTCGAAGTGCTTTGTGCCTTCTTCTTCTGGGAAATCAGTATAGGAATCATAAGCCTCCGGCGCATAGTATCCTTTTAGCAACATCTCTGGTGTTCTCTGTTGATTCACTCTTTGGTCACCCATCGCGATTTCTTTTGTCCGACGACGATGCTCTTCAATATCTCGACATAAATGACTTAGAGTTCTTTCGATCTCAGGGTCGTAAACAACTAACGTTGTACTTGGATTAGAATGGGTCAATCTATCGGTCATACACTGAGCTCACAAAAACTTTTTTTTTTGGAATTTTTTTTATGAAATAAAGCAAATTAACGAAACTACTTCTAAACTTATCTAAACTGTGAACAAAAAGAAAAGCTAAAAATTAAATGCAAAACCAAGCAAAATTGAAACTCACAAAGGGTCTAAATGCAACTTCAGCAACTTTGAGTTTTCCTTTCACGCTCTTCAATTGTACTTGAAAATCACAAAAAAAATTCAACTTTAGCTTTAATCTAGAATAACGCAATGCAAATAAACTACTAAAGGTATTGGACAATGCCAAGTCACCGGCAACGGCGCCAAAAACTTGATGGGCGTTAGGTGTGTGCAAAATATATGGTTAAAAACGACACCTTAATGACACTTTAGGTTTTACCCTTCTGCAAGCGCACAGATCAATTGTAGACAATTTTGATTGAGTAGGGGAATATCGATCCCACAGAGACGATGATTGTTCACTTCAATAGTCTAAAAACACTGAATTATATATTTCCGAAAATAGTTTGTTTTTGTGAATTATCTAATGCTAACGAAAATAAAACAGAAAACAATAATGAATAATGGTTGTGATATAGAGAGAGAGAAAACTAGGGTTTCCTTAATCCACCACTAACAACATAATATAGTTCAGATATATATCAATTGCATGAGGGCAATCCATTAACTGTGAATCATGTCGCACCGCACCAACAGTTTGACCCCAAAAAGGATTACTCTCAACCGAATTATGATAACCCATCTCAAGACTAAACTGATTAGTGCATGCCAACTACTAACATAAAGTAAATTCATAAAAGTAAATTAAAGCATGAAAATAAACTAAAGCATGTCTATATCAGTTTGTCAAGGCATGACCTGTGTCAACCTAGGGTTTCGAGTTTTATGACCACCATTGTGTAGAAAATCACAGATTAAGCATCCAAGTTACAGCCCATTGTGAATAATTTTTATTATGTAAGATAAATACATTCGAAAAGTCTAAGAAAATAATCAATTCAAATATATAAACTTGTATCACGAATAAAAACGGTCTCTCATCTAACACAATCATCAAAGTATAGTCACAGTTTTCCCTCTCTACAATTGAATATAAAACTAGAACTACATTACTTGGCTAGGGTTTTGCGAGAAAACCCTAGATACCGAGTTAGTTGATTATAGGGGAGAAATACTGCATTGTCGGTGTAGAAACACTCTCCATAATATTCTTCTCCGGATCTCTAGGTCTTCAATGGTGATTCTCTTTTATGGAAGCAATGAAATCAACCACTAACTCAATGAACGTGCGTGAAAATTAGAACTCTCAACTAAACCTAACCTTCTTATATTTATAGACAAGTGAGGGTAACCCTAATGGTTGCCCTTTTCTGTAATTTCATAATACATGAATAATGTCTCTAAAATGTGATCTAAATGTGTATAAGCCTGTATGTAGAGGTATGAAATCACCGATCACTTAAAAATCGAAACAGGGATAAAACTGGAAAATTTCAAAACAACTTCTGCACGTAAAGGGATCAAGTGACTCACAAACCACGTAAAGGGATCAAGGTGGGACCTACGCCCCTAACCTATACTTGGGCGTAGGTCTAGGGAGTAGGGGGCCCCTTTGGCTTACAAACCAAAGCGTAGCTAAGGTTCAGTCTGCCTTTTTTTTTTTTTGCCTCTGCCGACGTAGGGTATGATACATCTTTTGCTGTAAAAACCCGTTTTTTCATATTCGAGCTAGACTGGTCGCCTTTGACTCCCAATGCTTTTGGTTGAAGTAATAATGTCTGGAAATGATATTTTTGCCCTTCGGTGAGATAACGATGTCGAGAAATGATCATTTTGCCCTCCGGTAGCTCTTCTTTGCTCTGACACACCTCTTGATTCCTTTCCCGAGATAGAAATGAACACGAACTCAGTTAATTCACCAAGATTAGCTCTGTTTCTTCATTAAGCTCTTGAAACATGCTTACACACACAACGGGATAAAAATACCAACTAACGGAATGTAAAGGCATAACATGATCTCTCCCATCGGTTCCACTCTTTTGCCATCAAACCCCTCTTTCGGACTTTTGAAAGGGACTATCTTATGGGGATCAATCTCCAGCTTCTCAAAGGTCCACTTAGTTATTATGTTGGTGCTACTCCCTTGGTCTATCATTACTCTCTTGATCAAGCAATTTGAGACCATGTGGGAGATCACCAGGGGATCATCATGTGGTGACTGAATGTTTCACAAATATGCAGGAGAGAAAGTTATCCGAGTGTCCTCCTTCGGGCTTTGAAACTCGCTGATCTCTCCAACCCTTCGTAGTTTCTGGGCTTGACGCATATGGGATCTACGGGCATCCTCTATTTCTGGTCCGCTAGCCCCTCCATGAACTATGTGAATGAATTTTACGGGCTGACTCGCTATTCCTTTTGCTAGCATATGTGAGGATTGATCTGATCGGGTGCTCTCCTTGGCAACGTATTCGGCCAATTCTCCCTTTGATATCATGGCCTCTACTTGCCTCCTGAGGCTTCTGCACTCATTTGCGTGGTGCCCATATTCACCATGGAAGGCACAATGCCTCAACATGTCCCTTAGTTCCATCGGCTTCCTGATAAGGGGTGGTGATCGGAAGATCCCTTTACCCTTAGTTTCCTGATACAGTTTGGCCAGGCTAACCTTTAGTGGAGTGATCTTGTCCTCAAACCTCTAGCGTTTCTATAAGGCTTGGGAGGGTGCAGGAGAAGTGCTTGGCCGCTTTTGATCTGGCCCCTGATCTTTGACCTTTGGTTCGGACGTCTTTGCCTCTACACTTGCAAAGGCTACCCTTCTTTGGCATATGGCCAGTTCTTCTTCTATCCAGAGATGCCCTTGTGCCCTGGAGTTGAGTTCTCCGATATCCACTGGTGGCCTCTTGACTAAAGACTTATGGAACTTGGTTTCGAGGATCAAGGTCATCCTGAAGGCCTCGACGACTGAGTGTTGATCGTAGTTCTCGATTGAGGACATCTCGACATTGAATCATGAGACAAAACTCTTCAAGGATTCAACTTTCTCCTGGATCATGGTGAATAGACTGGAGATAGTCTTCTTCTGTCTTTTATTACCAAAGTACTGGGCAATGAATAACTCACAGAGTCTGAGCCAACTTCATATAGATCAAGGTGGTTGCTTTCTAAACCATAACAAGGCTACTTCGGTCAGGCTGGTGGGGAAGACTTTGCAGAGTAAGGCTTCATTTTTGTTGTAGATGTTAATCTTTGTGTGGACATGGTTGACGTGTTCCATCGGATCTTTTATGTCGTCGAACATGGTAAACTTTGGTAGCCTGAACCTCTCCGGGTAGGGCATGCTGGTGATCGCCAGTGTAAACGATGTCTGTACTGTGTTGATGGATGCATCAGAGGCCAGGTCATTGGGGGTTTGGACCTTCAGATCCTTGAGCACCTCCCTTTGGAATTTGATCATAATCTCTTCCAACGTTTTCATCGTTAGGGTTTCCTCGGGATTGTGCATCCCGAGCACCTGTAGGGATGAATCTGCATACTCCTCCCAATCGTGGTTGGAATTTATGTGGTGGTCGTCCCTTTCCGATTGGTGGCCCACATATCGCTCCTGCTGGTTGGACTGGTCGCCATATTGGGCTTCTTGAGGGTTTTCCAGCAGAGCTAGATTTGCCACTAACTCGGTGTTCTGTCTTTCTAACTCGGCGGTCTTATCCTTCAGGGCTCGCCTGATATGATCTTCGGTTTAAGAGGGTTGACCTCCGTTTGGAGGTAGCTCAGACTGTTGTGATCGGGTGATCGCCATGGATAGTGTTAGTTTAAACTCTAACAGAGAGTGGGAAGCTTTTAAAATATTTTCAAGGATGCTTCCCACAGATGGCGCCAATTGTATAAATGCAGAAAAATTACACAACAAATTGGGTTGAATCAAATGCCTTTATTCATGGCTTGGCCATGTATATATACAATTTTGTAGGTAGGTCAAGGCCCATCTGTCAAGTCTCCAAACCCTTTAATTGTGGGATTTGATATATCCTCTTCCATCTATGGACTCTAATTTCTTGGGGCTCACATAATTTTAGAAGATACCATGGGCTTGACCTGTTGGATCGTATGGTGGCCCAAACCACATGGGCTGTAAAAATGCACTATTACAATATCAGAGTGAATTTTATATTAATTCTAACTCTATAATTAGATCTATCTATTATATTTATCTTTTAATAATAAAAAAAACTTATGTTATAGGTCCATTACGTTCAAAATTGTTTGGATGTTATAACTACAGTTTACAACTCTCTTTATATTAGATGTAATGTTTTTGGCATTTGTTCACTTTCACACTGAACATTTTTAACTTTTGACTCATTAACTCAACAAATGAGGATTTTAACCTGCATGTATGAAACTGCAATAGTCAAAACCAACAAAGATTTAATCATGTGAGCACTTCTCCACGAACGTTGCAGTTGCAATGCTATTTTTTTTATGGATTATCCTGTAGTATTTTTTTCTCTGCGTCAAACTATATTATTTTATTTCATTTTTTCTTTGTCTTTTTTTTTAAATACATAATTTTTTTCTTTTATCTCTCTCCCATTGTATCTTTAGATTCAGTTTATAGATATGTGTTATATTCATTTTTCCATTTTTTTAATTTTATTTTATGATGTATTATTATTATTATTATTATTATTATTTTAACTATATTATTTTGAATTTGAAAATTTATTTTATTTTTATATATATTAATTTAAATTTTATTTATTTATTTAATGGTTTATAACTACATTTTTTAATATTTAAATAAAGAGTATTACTCAAAATTAAACATGTAAACATAAAAATAAAATAAAATTAATTATAAATATAATGCACTTAATTTGCATTACAAAAATTACCAATATAGAGACACACAAAAAGACACATTTTAAAATTGTATTCACTTAATATTTATAACAATAATTACCAATATAGAGACAAGTGTGAGGCCTTGGAATATTTCCAAACACTTGTGGATTTTTTAAAATAAAAATTATATAATTTTGAATATTAAATGCATGATGTTATTTCATAATTAATATCATTAAATTTTAGATGAAAGGGTAAAACTTCTAATCTTAGAGAAATGCTAATACATGTGGGGGTTAAAAAGTTTCAGCATTAATCTAATCATTAAATGTTTAATTGAGAAATCATTATATTGAAGGTGAAAGGTTAAAGCTATATAGAGATAGAGAGATATATATAGATAGATAGATAAATCATATAATATTCTAAAAGTACAAAGCCTCAATAATATTTCTATATATTTTTAAATATTTAAATAAAGAGTATTACTTAAAAACTAACATGTAAACATAAAAATAAAATAAAATAAATTATACATTTAATTGATGGGCGTTAGGTGTGTGCAAAATATGTGGTTAAAAATAACACCTTAGGTTTTACCCTTCTGCAAGCGCACATATCAATTGTGTATAGTTTTTCTTGAGTAGGGGAATATCGATCCCATAAAGACGAGGATTGTTCGCTTCAATAGTCTAAAAACACTGAATTATAGTTTTCTGAAAATAATTTGGTTTTGTGAATTATCTAATAATAATGAAAATAAAACAGAAAACAATGATAAATAATGGTTGTGATTCAGAGAGAGAGAAAACTAGGGTTTCCTCACTCCATCACTAACCGCATAATATAGACCAAATTCTATTTCAATTGCATGAGGGCGATCCATTGACTGGGAATCAAGTCGCACCGCGCGAGCAGTTTGACCCCAAAAAGGATTACTCTCAACCAGATCGCGACAACCCATCTCAAGACTAAACTGATTAGTACATGTCGACTACTAACAGAAAAGTAAATTAAAGCATGAAAATAAACTAAGGCATGTCTATATCAATTTTTTAGGGTATGGCTTGTCTCAACCTAGGGTTTTGAGTTTTATGACCACCATTGTGTAGAAAATCACAGATTAAGCATTAGAGTTCCATCCCATAGTGAATAATTATGATTGTGTAAGATAAATGTATTCGAAAAGTCTAAGACAAGAATCAATTGAAATATATAAACTTGTATCATGAATAAAAATGGTCTCTCATCTAACACAATCATCACAGTATAGTCACAGCTTCCCCTCTCTACAATTGAAAACAAAATCAGAACTACATTACTTGGCTAGGGTTTTACGAGAAAACCCTAGATACCGAATTAGTTGATCATGGCTGAGGAAATCTACATTGTCGGTGTAGAAACGCTCTCCATGGCATTCTTCTCTAGATTTCTAGGTCTTTATTAGTAGTTCTCTTCAATGGATAAGAACTCTATGAATGAACGTGTATCTCCAAAACAGAACTAAAAATAACCCTAAAAACATATATCTTTCTAAACCCTAATCCTGTCATATTTATAGACAAGTGAGGGAAACCCTAATAGTTGCCCTTTTTTGTAATTTCATAATACATCAATAATCTCATAAAATCAGATGTAAATATGTGTATAAGCTTGTACGTATAGGTCTGGAATCTCAGATCACTTGAAATATCGAAGTAGGGACAAAACTGGAAAATTCTGAAACAACTTTGGCATGTCGAGGGATCATGTGACCATCATGTGGGATCTATGCTCCTGACCTACGCTTGGCGTAGGTCTAGAGCGTAGGGTCCAAAACCACAACGTAGCTTGAGTCCAATTTGCCCATTTTTCTCCCTGGTGACGTAGATATCATGCACTTTTGCTGTAAAAACCCGTCATTTTGTATTTGAGCTAAACTGGTAGCCTTTAACTCCCAATGCTTTTCAATGAAGTAATAATGTCTGAAAATGACATTTTTGCCCTTTCGGTGAGATAATGATGTCGTGAAATGACCATTTTGCCCTCCGGTAGCTCTTCTTTTATCTGGCGCACCTCTTGATTCCTTTCTGAGATAGAAACGAACGCAAACTCAGTTAATTCACCGAGATTAGCTCTGTTTCATCATGAAGCTCTTGAAACATGCTTACACACACAAACAAGATAAAAATACCATGTAATGGAATAAAAAGACATAACAAATGCAAGATAGGGGCAAAAAATGACCAATATTGAGCACATATCATTAATGCACTTAATTTGCATTACAAAAATTACCAATATAGAGACACCTTTTAAAACTTGTATTCACTTCATCTTTATAACAATAATTACCAATATAGAGACACACAAGAAGACACACATTTTAAACTTGTATTTGAATTAGTCAATTGAAAACTTTACTTCAGTAAAAAATTTAAAAATAAAAAAATGTATATATTAAAAAATTAAAAAATTGAAGTTAGTAAAGATATAGATATAATATAATCACATTTTTAAATATAATTCTTTTAAATTAAATGGTATCATTAGTTAAAGTGAAATGGTTATATATAAATCGAGAAAATTAAATTAATTATACATTTAATGCACTTAATTTGCAATATTTCAAAAAATTACCAATATAGAGACACACAAAAAGACACACATTAAAAAAATTAAAATATAGATATAGATATAAATGTGATTATATATAATCACATTTTTAAATATATATTTTTAAAATTAAACTATATCATTACTTAAAGTGAAATGGTTATATATAAATCGTAAGCATTCTTACTATGTTAAAAATAATTATTTATATTACTTATAAAACTAAGAGAAAATTAAATTAATTATACATTTAAAAATAATTATTTATTTTAAATAATAAAGAGTATTATTCAAAATTAAACATGTAAAAATAAAAATAAAATAAAATAAATTATATATTTAATACACTTAATCTACATAACAATAATTACCAATATAGAGACACACAAAAAGACACAATATATATATAATCACATTTTCAAATATAATTTTTTTAATTAAACTGTATCATTACTTAAAGTGAAATGGTTATATATAATTCGTAAGCATTCTTACTATGTTATAAATACTTATTTATATTACTTATAAAACTAAGAGAAGAATTTATTTTATAATTTTTTAATAGAAAAACTAATGTGTGAAATGGTTATATATAATTCGTAAGCATTCTTACTATGTTATAAATAATTATTTATATTACTTATAAAACTAAGAGAAATTTGAATTGATTTGATTTATTTTTTAATTTTTTAATAGAAACAATAATGCATGATAAGTATTGTAAGGGCCAAAAATTAAAACCCAACAAATTGAAGGCCCAACTTGATCAACAGAAGAATGATTATAAGAGCCCGACCCATTAAGAGAGGTATTTTTGAATTACTTGGTCAACAAGTCCAAAAAGAATGTAAATCAAACCCCTGAAATAAAGGGATTTGATTGTGATCAATATAGGCCAAAAAGCCCATCAATTGTTGTATAAATAAAGGCCTAAAGCCTCAATAATGGTATTTGAGTGTTTGAGAAAAAATTAGCACTTACACTTTGGCGCCGTCTGTGGGAAACGAAGGCTTTTATTGATCTTCTTTCTCACTTTTTGATTCTTTTCTTTCATAAAAACTTTGTGAGAGTAACCATGGTGGATACTAGATTCTCTGCAGCGGCAGCGGCAGCCTAGGCCAGCACAACCCAAGCCGCTCAGATCCAAGAAATCATGTAGAGATTAATGGCGGTGGAAAGAAAGAATGGAGAACTTAAACGAAAGAATATCAGATACCTATGAACACACACCAACAAACATAGACATAAAATATCAAATTGTCCTTATGACGATCTTCCAATCCTGCAACCACAACACTAAACAACATACCATGAAAAACAAGTGTGGAAAACATATATAAACCAATATAGTGATCATAAAAAAATAATAACAACAATGCAAGCACAATGATCATCAGTATAAAAACACTCCTTCTCCCCCTGAGAATATACTCCCCCTCAATTAAAAACTCTCTCCCCCTTAACCAAACAATCTCTTCCCCTTACTTAATACTTCTTCCCCTTTTGGTCACTGAAATGACAAACAAAGATATAACACTCAAAGCATAAGGAAAACCTCAAAATGAAAACATAGGAAAAGATCACAGAGGAGACTCACGAGAATCTAAGTCGAGCATTAAATATTAAGATAAAGTACTCTATAAGATTATATCTAAATTCTCGAGTAACAGAAATCTCTACAATGTATGAACTTACGACTAATGCATGAATTGAAAATGCTAAAAAAATATATTTTTGTTCTTAGATACATGTGAACAGGGTAGTTGAAACAATGAGCTAATCATTAATACATCATATCCACATATTTGACTTAACTATTTGATAGGTGTCAAATATTAGTCATTTTGACTCCTTAACTCACTATTATTACGTTCTTTCATTCCATTATTTGGTATTTTTAATGAAGAAATGGAGCTAACTTCGATGAATTAACGGAAGAGTATGTTCTTTCTATCCAAGAAGAAAGTCAAAGAGGCAGTTCGAGACAAAAATGGCTCCCGGAGGGCAAAAACGACATTTCTAGAAGCCGTCATCTTCAACAAAAAGTATCGTGGGTTCAAGACGATCGTTTTGGTGTATTCACGGAGAAATGTGATTTTTCACAAAATAACTATGCTTTTTCTTACGCTTCCAGTTTCAAAAAAGTGGTTGGAAGTTACATTTCTTCGCTTGTAGGTACGCTTGGGACCTATGTTTGAAGCATAGGCCTGCTACGCTTGAAGCATAGGACCTCTATGCTTGAAGCGTAAGTGTGGCAAGGTTTTGGTGGTTTTTTGTGATTTTTTTGTGTTTCACCCCTGGCTTAATTGGAAGACGTGCCTGCGACTCCAGACCTCTATATACATGTATATACACTTATTGTCACGCCCCAAATTCCTAGGACTCAGACACCCGAGCGTAAGAGCTAAATGGAGTGAGTACGGAAGTAAAAAGAAATGAGAACCAATGATTGAAGGTCATCAAACACCTAGAAGAGGGTAAAAATGCTATGACACCATGTTGTCACGCCCTTAAAATTCCCGAAACTCTAATCTAGAGAATCAGCGAATCTCCAAAGGGTGACGTAAGTCAAGCAACCACTAGAATCAACAATAACAAGGGAAATACATGGAATAACCATGAAAACTATACTCCATGCCAAATAAAATACTAGAAACTCAATAGTATCCTCAGATACCAACAAACACGTCCCTAAATCCCTAAGACTCCCGAACTGGGAAATCCAAGGAATCCAGGATGTGATCCTTAATACAATTGACCAACTAAGATATCATTAAGAATGAAAACATATGGAAAAATGATAGAAATGGTATATTTCATACCCAAATGAATGATTAAACAAAACAGCGAAATCTAATGAAAATCCGGCAGAGTTCCTTTTGTAAATGGAACATCCGGACACCCAACCACAACACAAGAACCTGCCAATAACAGTTCGATAATAACAATGGCTTCCAAGCCCCACATTCATCAATCCTACTAGGGCCGAGGTAGTGGAAAGAAACCAATACCCCTTAAAACCCTCTATAATCAACAAAGCCACAAATGCTCGAATAAGAATACAGAAATGCACCTAGCTGTGCAGAATAGATACAATGACATACTAAAAGAATAAATACAGGAAATAAAAGATACATCAATAGGGATATAACAACAGACTGGATCCCAAAAGAAATACATGACAATCCCATACAAATAGGTAGAGAAACTAACAGCAGAAGACTATCGCCCCAAACCTGTCGCGCTGCAACCGTAACCGCATCACCCAACGCAACTCCACAACCTGTAACAAGGAAACAAAAGAAAGTTGTCGTTGCACTGCATCCTGCCCATAGCCGTAACATTTCCTACAACCTGACGTGGAATACCAGGGGGCAAATGAAATTCCCCTATGAGCAAATAAGCTCAGTGGGAAAAGATACTCTAACTACCACATCCTCTGGCAGTTTAGGTAATGCTAAACTATCTAGCAAGAAATATATATAACCCAACAAATCCCATCCACGCAACCCAAGGCACGCGCTCATAAGCTACCGTAAACGAGTATATATATATATATATATCGGGAATACATATATATTTATAAATATATATATATAAATACACAACAAGAGCCTATACGGTACAACTAAGACTCATACTATAAGAACCCATACCGGTAGTCTACACTACTCTCACTAACGTACACTAGGTACACGACACTAAGGTCCAATCTAACAATTCATCAAACGCTCACCATACTAACCACAAAACCCAACAGAGGGAAACACACTCACCTCTAATATCCATAGGAATCAAAATCCACCACTAGTACCAAGGAATGATCAAATCCCACTCCCCGAGAACACAGGAGGAAAATCACTCACATCCTTGCGTACTAACACAATTATCATCTATATATATGTGTGTATGTGTACAACATATATATATATATATATATGAAACATCATCTCATTCCTAGAGGAAACCTACCTCTCAAGGACTAGATCACCTCAATCATATCTTTTCATCAATACCATAAATCACATCATTACATTAACCTCATAACACTATCATCAATAGGATTGATCAAATCACTAACACTCTCACTGTAGGTGAGGAAAAATCACTCAATCAATCACTAAGAGTACATGAACCCAACTCACAAGAACAACCACCTAAAGGTCACCAAAACAAAGCAAATGAAAAGAGTTCCAATACTAAACAAACATATAATCGTGACAACAACGTCAAGGTTAAGAACACCCGAACAAGGAAACCAAAAGTGAATGGCTGAGAGTGAAAGTAATAAAAAGATGAATCCCAGAGATTCAGTAGTTTTTAAGAAAAATGTTTTAAAACTCAAACCAATCCATTTGGCATCCATGCTCCTAACGTACGAAAACTCAAATCACCTAGGTGGTGACATCAACAACCAAGAAAAGTGAAAGGCAACACTATATGTGTGCACTGAACAACATCAAGCCTCATACCCGAGACTTAGAATGAACCGAAGAAAAGGTGAAATAAGGAACCACCTTTCAAAACACTACGGGTTGAGATTTTGAGAAAGAAGTCTCAAAATCTCAGAATCTCGAGACAAGCAATAAAATAGTTTTCTTTTAGGAAATCACACAGTAAAAATGACCGTCTTGCCCCCGGTCTCCGTCATTCGCCATCACAGGCTTTTAGAAGTTAAAATTCTTTTTAAAGAAGTTCCTGAGATCATTTTATAAAGTACTAAAACTTTTAAATTTAATACGGGGGTAGACGAAAACGGGTTTTTCCTTTTAAATACCAAGAGTTTAGAAAACACCATTTCCGAAAAACAGCCGAATAAGAGTGAACACAACTCTATAGATTCCTATAATGCCCAAAAGGACAGTAAAGGAAGAACAACACATTGGACTCACGGAAGACAACCATCCGTTCCAACTTCACCAAATCAAATGACACCACGAGGAAGAGGTTCGGCACCACCCCGTAACCGACAACTCAAGGAATGACATACAAGTCAACGACCACGTACTAGCGTACAAAAAACAGTACAAGGAATGCTTAGGGGAGTGAACTATGTACGAGAAACAACATTGCAACACTACGGTACCCCAAGTACCTAATAGAGCTCACCTCAACCATAACCTCTTCTAACCCAATCAAAATCTCCAAGTAAGGTAGATAACCCATTCCTTGATAGATGAAAGGCCCCTAAAGGACTATACAACAAGGTCCTCTAATTTCATAATCTCATCACCGCCTTCTCTAAGGCATCAATTCTCAATTGATACTAAAATAAATCCCTGACCTCAAATCTCCAAAGTGGTCCACAACTAACCACAATCACAAGACAGTTAACCGCCTTCTTTAAGGCCTCAACCTTAAAATCAACTCTACGGTCTAGCACTAATCTCAACCAACCACAGAAGTCCCAATGTCAATATGCCTAACGTCCCCTAAAGGCATAAAAGTATATAACAACAAGTATAAAGATTTTAATTCATTATACCTTTTAAATTATAACATTTACTTCGTGTTTCACATTATTCATTTCCAGTTGAGCATTTATAAAATAAGAATTTATTTTACCATATTCATAAATAACATGCTCCAACATCATATATACATATCAATAAAATCATATAGTGATATGTAATGCAAGGTACTCACAGACCACCTGTGATACACGCACACAAAAACACACCTTTCCCAAGGGTACTAGATCATTCTCCACCATTCCCCTGAGTCTGCAGGCTCACTAAGGAATGTGGACTCATCGAACAGTCAATCCCAAGTGCTTGTGACACTTCACACTTTTATCTGGGAAAACGTACACCACGACCTAGTCGCGCACATAGGGCCTTGGACGATATATCCTCCCCCTATCATGAGTATCATGAGCCTCTTAGGACTCCTAAACACGTTTCTCATCTTTTTAGTTCTGAAGGCGTGAGACCTCCTGGCCAGTTGTTTCGACGATCCAAACACAAACGTCTACTCGTGCACCACGCACAAAGGAAGTAGACCACACCAATTGAACTTTCTCTAAAAAAGATGAAATCATGCACTACATGCACCAACACCCATGTCTCACAATACATGGTGTACGCAATAAAATCATGTCTCAACATAAATACGTCATGCATCATATTTATGAAATTAACCACATGATACCAATATAAATCTCAAAATCTCATTTTATTAAAGCATTTAAATCATATATAATTTCATATATAATTCATGTTTTCAAAAATATATTTTCTTTAATTCTTTAGAAATATTTCAATTTCCCTTATCATGCCTTTAAAATAATTTAAACAGATAATCCACGTATAATGAGAGGAACCTAGCATAGCGTCTAAGTTTCTCACGTCCAACGTTTACAAATTTCTCTAGCCCATTTAATTATCAAGGGAATTTCTAAGCCGCCTATTCCTATTTGATTCAAATAGGAAATTATTTAATTACATAGGAAATAATTTAATTAATTTTCTTAAATTAATCCCCAAGTCCCATTTCGATTCTAAGCAATTATAGATATTTATATTAACAATTTAATATATCTATATTAAAATAAATAAGGTTTTACACACCCCAAACTACTTCAACGATACGGAGTGAGAAATATAATTTCCTACCTAATTTACGTTTACCGTACAGCCCGAAACAACACAGTGTCGGCGCCCGAATATGAAGCCCGCCGACCAAAATCGTCCAAAAAATATTTCAAATATATCGAAATGTCCGTCTCGACAACCTATAAGATATATACAAAGCCCATTAGCAATAGGATAATTAATTTGGGTAAATCTAAAATAACCCAAATGAAAACTATAACATACAAACACGATTTTCGGACAAACCATTCAATGAAAATTTACAAAATTAAAGTATGATGAATACGAGGTTAAGATGAAGCTACTCACCAAAAATCGGCCCAAACCGACAACCGGAAGTCGACCTAAAAAATGGCCGAAGCTCGGCTAGACTCGCCCCTGCTCGCGTCCACGCGCGACTGCCCAGCCGCGGCCTTGCCCTTGCCCTGGCGCCACCATGCGCGACCACCACTAGACCACCACGCCATCGTCGCCATCTACAACTCTAGTCGCAACTGCTACTGCGACGAACCAGCCCTGACCGTTCCTCTCTCTCAGCCGACTCTCTCTTTCTCTCTCTCAACGAACGACAGTAAATAGAGAAGAAGGAAGCTACGTCAATGGCAAAGAAGGAGAAGACGAAGTGGTGTCGTGTGAAGGAGAAGAAGATGGAGCAGATCTGTTGCGTATACATGTATCTATATATATGCAAAATCGCTTAAATAACCCATATTTTATCCACAATTGCAAAGTAACCCCAACTCTATATAGTTATTTGAAATAATCTATATAGGTATAATAAATCCAAATTTATTATGGACCAACCCCCAAGTGTGATTATGCAAACTGGTAATTACACGGGGCACCAATTAATTAAAATAGTCTGAAATAAATACATCGGGGTAGGAACCCAAACGTCGGAACAACTAACAAGCCCGATCAATTAGAACGTGTTGTCGTCCAGTCGAAGTACTAAACATTAACTGTCGAAACGATACCACATAGTCGATAACAAGAACTCGCGTAACCGTCAAGGAGAAACCGTAAAGTCATCCAGTCGACTTTTAAAAGTAAACGCGAAAAATTTAACACGCGAAATACCAAGAATAAATAATACGTCATGAACAAGTGACGTCATTACCGAAATTAATTTAAAATAATTTCAGGAAAAAGAAAATAAACGGGGTGTTACACTGATGTATATGATAAATTAGGGTTTACATGAGTTTTAGAGTGAAAGGACTGAAAATAGTCTTTTTATACCATTGCATATATATACAAAGAGAAGAGTTCTATTTTAAGGGATTCAAGGGTTGGTTTTGGGGAGACTTTATTCAAAGAGGTTCATTCATTCAGACTTGTTGTTTGTTGAGAGCCATATTCAAACCTAGAGATCCGGAGAAGAGGACTATGGAGAGTGTTTCTATATCGATGATGCAATCTCCATATTCATGACCAACTAACTCGGTATGTAGGATTTTTTTTAGTAAAACTCTAGCCAAGTAATATAGTTCTTTCATTGTTTTCAATTGTAACGAGGGAAACTGTTGACCATACTGATTTGTAATATAAAATTCTATATTTGTTCTAAATTTTTATCTTAAATAAAATGAATATATTATTTTGCTCAACTATGATTATTCAATATGAGCAGGAACTCGGATGCTTAATTATGGTTCTCTACACAATGGTGGTAATGAAACTTGAAACCCTAGGTTGACATAGGCCGTGCCTTGATGATTTAATATAGGCATGCTTTAGTTTATTTTCATGCAGTAAGAGTAGCTTGGAGTAATATAATTGACATGTACTAGTTAGGTCAATCATGAGACGGGTTGTCGCGATCCGGTTGATGATACTCCTTTTTGGGGTCGTATTTAGCTATTTGCGGTACGACCTGATTCACAGTTATGAATCGCCCTCTTACAATTGATACATTGATGAACTATATTATACGGTCAGTGGTAGAGTGATGAAAATCTTAGTTTTCTCTCTCATTTTAATCACAAACCAATTTAATTTTCTTTCTATATAATTTAGTTAAAATAGATAATTTGGTCTTTGACCACCAAAAACAAACAATTTTTAGAAATATAATTCAGTATTTTAAATTGCTATAGTGAACAATCACAGTCTCTGTGGGATCGATACCCCTTACTCAAACCGTTTGCTATTCTATAATTGATACGTGCGCTTGCGTAGGGTAAAACCTAGAGTCGTTAAGGTGTTGTTTTTAACCACATATTTTTTATACACCTGACGCACCATCAAGTTTTTGGCGCCGTTGCCGGGGACTGAGCATTGTTCAATAGCTTTAGTAGTTTATTTGCATTGTGTTATTGTAGATGTAGCTAAATTTGAAATTTGTGTGTGATTGACAGGTACTCTGAGCATAAAAGGGAAAAGTGGAGGTTCTAAAGTTGCGTTTGGAACTTTTGTGAGTTTTAGTTACCTAGATTTTCGCATATTAATTCTTGCTTTATTTTTTGTAATTTAAAAGTAGTTAATTTTTATTTTATTTAAAAATAATAATAATAATTTCGAAAAAAATATAGTTGTTTGAGTAGCGTATGACTAATAGACCGACCCGTTCTAATTTAAGCATTGCGTTGGTTAAGTACGATCCTGAGATAAAAAAGACTCTCCATCGTTTACGTCAATCTATTGAAGAGCATCATCGCCAACAAGAAGAAGCAATGGGTGACGAAAGAGCCTACCAACAAAGGGCACCAAATACATGACTAAAAGGATATTACGCGCCCGATGCGTATGATTCCTATGTTGATTTTCCGAAAGAAGAAGGAGCGAAGCACTTTGAGATCAAGACAAGCATAATCAATATGCTTCCAAAAATTTTATGCCTTAGGATAGATGATCCATACCAGCACATCAATGATTTCCTAGAGATAACCTCTACTGTTAGGTTTGACAATTTACCCAAAAATGACTTGTGAGTGAGATTATTCCCTTGGTCATTAAAAGAGAGAGCTAAAAGATGGTACATCAAATTACAAAAGAAATTAAAATTGATTGGGAAGCCTTTACGAGATAATTCATAGAAAAACATTATCCCATAGGAAAGACCTCAGAAACACAAGATGCAGTCAAAAGCTTTAGGCAGTTACTTGGTGAGCATTTTCATGATGCATGGGAAAAGTGTAATGAAATTATGTATTAGTGTTCCGACCATAGGTTTTCTGAACAAGATATTGCTAAAAATTTCTACATGGGACTTGGAGTGGCGTATAAGACTTTGATAGATGTGGCCACACAAGGTCAGTTTATCTTGAAACCAACTAAATAACTTTTGGAGATATTTGATAATATCAATGAAGACACAATTCAATATCAATCTGAGTTGAGGTCTAGAGGTAGGCAACATGATAGGAGATCTGAAAAATCGTATGTTGTAGAGCATGATGATGTGAGAGATACCATGGCATTGTTTGGAGAGAAATTAGAAAGAATTGAAAATTTTATGCAGCGAAGTCATTCCCTTCATAGAGAGTCATTTGAAGTTGAAGTTGAGTATTCTCCACATGAGTGCCAGGAGATAATGGCCGTTGATGCCAACGCACCGTGGAACTATTCCAATAATGCTCCTTTCACCAATTCATACACCTCCAATGCCAGAAATCACCCATTCATGTCTTACAAATCTACCAATGTAGAGAATCCACCACCAAAGTTCCAACAAGGGCAATCATCCAATCAACAATCAAGATTCACATAAAGACAACAGTCATATAACCCACAACCAAGGTTCACTGAGAGACAACAATCATATAACCAACAACCAAGGTTCCAACAGAGTCAACAATCATTCGACTCATAACCAATAATCATGGCTAGAAAATCTCAGTTCACTTACCGACCCAGAACATCCAATAATTCCCAAGCTCTTCAACCATTCAATAATTCTCAAGATCTTTAGCCATTCAATAACAATCAAGTTGTGCAGCCATATAACTACTAAACCCTGGCTTCAAGAAGCTAAACTCCTCAACCTGGTTTCCAGACTAAAAGGTTAGATCAAGTTATACTGGATATTCATAACAAGCTAGGTATTCATACCCAATCATTGGCACAACTACATATGCAGATGGGCCAAATGGCTAATGAGAGGAATGTGAAAGAGCCAAGGAGATTACCTAGTCAGCCAGTCACTAACCCAAGACCACAACAAGCACTGGAGCTTGGGTCATTTTTCAATGAAACGGTTCAGACAATTACGACTCTGAGAAGTTGAAGGGAAGTGAAGAGTCGAGTTGAGGTGGAGCATGAAGAGAGTTTGGAAAGAAGAAAGGAGGTAGAACAAGAACAAAGGAAGGAAGCTGAAGAAGAGCAGAGGAAAAAAGCTGAAAGGAAAAAGGCTAAAAGAGTACAAAAAGACCAACCATCAGTAGGAGACGATGTCGATCAGACATTACATGAGGAGCCAGACAGGGCAAGTTACGAGGAAGCAGTGCCATTTTCTCAACGTCTTAGAGAACCGGCAAAGTACGAAAATTTGAAAGAATCTGATATGTTGGAAACATTCTGATAAATCAAGATCATTTTACCTCTCTTAGATGTAATTGTCCAAATAACGCCTTACGGCAAGGATCTTTGCACCCAAAAGTAAAAGAGTAAAGCGAAGAATCCAACAAAAATACTCTTGACTGAGCAAGTGAGTTCATTGCTTTTAAGTGATACTCCATTTAAGAGGAAATATCCTGGTGCTCCCACTATTCCATATGTCATCGATGACCAGGAAATTGGTAGAGATCTTCTTGATCTAGGTGTGAGTATTAACTTGTTTCCTTATTCAGTTTACCAACAGCTAGGGTTAGGTGAGCTCAGCCCCACTGAGGTCGTACTTCAATTTGTTGATCGATTAATCAAACAGGAAAAATGAGTGCTTGAAGATGTCATTGTTCAAGTGGGCAAGTTTTATTTTCCAATTGATTTTGTAGTCCTGGATACAGAACCTGTCCCTGACTCGAAAAAGCATATTCCAATAATAGTGGGAAGACCATTCTTAGCGATGACAAATACATGCATCAATTGCAGAACCGGAGCCATGGATCTAACCTTTGGAAATATGAAGATCAGGATGAATGTGTTCGAAGAAAGCCATTAATTGCTTGAATCTGGGGAATGTTTTCAGATTAATGAGTGCGATGAACTGGATGATATCATAGCAGATTTTGAAACTGAAATCTTGGAGAAGGACGAGCTAGAGTCATTTATGACTAGAGAATGGCCGGATGAGGAAGTGGCTGATTGGGAGTCATACGTGAAGCTACAAAATGAAGAGTTGAATGTGATGGAGATTGCTTTATATACTCAACCATGGCGGGAACCGGTTGAACCGCTCCCAATAGTTTCAAATATCCCACCAATTCCCTCCTTAACTACCCCTCCTACCTTGGAACTCAAGGAACTGCCTGAAAATTGAAATATATTTTCTTAGGACCCAGTGAGACGCTTTCGATTATTATATCTTCAAAATTGACAGAAAAATAGGAATTGAGTCTAGTCACGGTTCTGAGTGAGAACAAAGAGGTAATATGATGGAGCGTTGCTGATTTGAAAGACATATATCACTCGATTTGTATGTATCGCATACATCTTGAGGAGGATACAAAGCCATCAAGGGAAATGCAGAGAAGGCTGAATCCAAATATGAAAGAGGTGGTGATGAAAGAAGTAGTGAAATTGTTGCGGGTATTATTTACCCCATTTCTGATAGCACATGGGTAAGTCCAACTCAGGTGGTGTCGAAGAAGTCGGGCATCATAGTGGTGCAAAAGTCAAAAGGTGAGCTAATTCCATAACGCATGACCACAAGGTGGCGTGTGTGTATTGATTATAGAAAGCTCAACCTGAACACCAGGAAGGATCATTTTATGTTACCATTTATTGACCAAATCCTGGAGAGGTTAGCCGGTCAGAGCAACTACTGCTTTCCTGATGGATATTCTGGCTACAATTAGGTGGCAATTGATCCTGCTGATCAGGAGAAAACCACATTTACTCATCCATATGGCACGTTTGCTTATAGACGGATGTCGTTTGGTTTGTGTAATGTGTCAACAACATTCCAACGGTGTATGATGTCTATCTTCTCTGACATGGTAGAGAAATTTCTTGAAGTATTCATGGATGACTTCTCAGTTTTTGGGAAAACCTTTGAAGACTATTTAAAACATCTAGAACTGGTACTTAAGAGATGCAAGGAGACGAATTTGATCCTAAGTTGGGAAAAGAGCCATTTTATGGTTCAAGAGGGGATAGTACTGGGCCATATTGTATCTAAGAGAGGGATAGAGGTAGATAAAGCAAAAGTTGAATTAATTTCAAAATTGCCTCCTCCCACATCTGTTAAGTAGATACACACTTTTCTGGGCCACACCGGATTTTACCAAAGGTTTATTAAATATTTTAGCAAAATAGCCCGACCATTATGCAACTTATTGGCTAAGGATGCTACTTTTTTCTTTGACGAAGAGTGCCTTCATGCTTTTGAGGAATTGCGTACTCAACTTTCATCAGCCCTGATTATTCGTCCGCCAGATTGGACTCTGCCATTTGAGCTCATGTGTGATGCTTCTGACTATGCCATAGGAGCTGTGTTGGGTTAGAGAAAAAATAAGCTGTCGTATGCTATTTATTATGTTGTAGGACTCTGAATGAAGCTCAGATGAACTACACAACTACTGAGAAGGAATTGTTGGCAGTTGTCTTCGCCTTGGATAAATTCCGATCATATCTATTAGGTACCAAGGTCGTTGTTTACTCGGATCATGCCGCTCAGAGGCATTTGCTGACAAAGAAAGACTCTAAGCCCCGACTGATTTGGTGGATTCTGCTGCTACAAGAATTCGACCTGGAAATCAAAGATAAAAAGGGTTTAGAGAATGTTGTTACGGATCATTTGTCAAGGATTATTGTCGAATCCACAAAGGAAATTACTCCTCTTAAGGATTCTTTCCCGAATGAACATCTGTTCAATGTGGTTGTGGTGGAACAAATACCATGGTATGCTGACATTGTCAATTATAAAGCCACAGGTCAAATCCCAAAAGGATGGTCTAAGAATGAGAAAGACCGATTCTTCAACCAAGTGAAAATTTATATCTGGGATAATCCGCGTTTGTACAAGTATTGCTCTGATAAGATTATCAGAAAATGCATCCCTCAGAGTGAGGTGCAAAACATACTGATATTTTGTCATACGTTGGAGTCTGAAGGGCATTTCGGAGCTTAGAAGACAACCCATAAGGTGCTGCAGAGTGGATTTTACTGGCCTTCCATATTAAAAGATGCTTTATATTTTTGTAAGACATGTCTGCGATGTCAAAATCTTGGATCCATATCTCGATGAGACATGATGCCTTTAACCTTGATTCTAATTGTATAATTATTTGATGTGTGGGGTATTGATTTTATGGGACCATTCTGAAAGCAGATAAGAAGGAGTATATACTTGTGGGGGTTGATTATGTTTCGAAATGGGTAGAAGCGATAACCACCAAACGTGATGACCATGACGTGGTAGAAGAATTTGTAAAGTCGAACATTTTCTCACGATTTGGTATGCCAAGAGTTTTGATTAGTGATGGTGGAAGCCATTTTGACAACTAAGTTATTCTTGCTCTGTGCAAGAAATATGGTGTCACTCATAGAATTAGTACGCCATATCACCCCCAATCACAAGGCCAAGTGGAGGTTTCTAATAGGGAGATTAAAAATATTTTGGAAAAAATTGTGCATCCAGATTTGAAGGATTGGCCTCGAAGGTTAAATGATGCACCTTGGGCGTATAGAACTGTGTTTAAAACACCAATTTGTATGTTAGTATATCATCTTGTGTATGGTAAAGCATATCATCTCCCTGTAGAGCTGGAACACCGAGCGTATTGGGTTATTCGAAGATTGAATTTTGATATAAAGAAAGTCAGTGCGTAGCGGAAACTCCAACTTCAAGAGCTTGAGGAGTTGAGAAATAATGCGTATGAAAATTCTCAGATTTACAAGGCCTGAACAAAAGTGTTTCATGATAAAAAAAATTATAAAGAAAGTTTTTGAGCCCGACCAAAAAGTCTGGATGTTTAATTCAAGACTCAAGTTGTTTCCTGGCAAGCTTCAATCGAGATCGGATGGGCCATACAAGATTTTGAAGGTTTTCCCCCATGGAGCCATGGAGCTCGATGATCCTGACATTGGAAAGAAGTTTGTAGTGAATTGAAAGATAATGAAGCATTATATAGAGGTGCAACCAGCTGAGTGTGTGGTAGAAATGATCGATCTAACTGAACCACCACCCGAGCTAGATAAGCTAGATCCGGAGTATTGAGAAGCAGCAACGTCATACCAATGACGTTAAACATTGGTACTAGGTAAAGAAGAGTAGCTTTGAAGCCTAGTTTATATCTGTAGACGGTAATTTAGTTATTTCGGCATTTGAGATCAAGTCCATAAAATTGAGTCGCGAGGCCATCATCATTTAAGTATGGAGTGTCAATGAAGCTTAGGAAGAATTTAAGACGTGTGGAGTTGAAAATGGGACGAGACGATGACAAAAGAGCACAATTAGTTTTTATGGCCAGGGACCTACGCTTCAAGCGTAGGTCAAGCTACGCTTGAAGCGTAGCTGCGGACCTGTTATAAACAAGCTCATCGTTAGTTTCCCCCCCTCATTCCATTCAAACTCTTCTATCTCTCTCAATTTTACACCATTATTTGAGAGGTTTGATCCTACCGTTTAACCATCCGATTCCTCATCATTCTTTGCCAGCAGATTGTTAGATTAGTTGGTGATTTGTCTGGATTCACGTGAAGAACTCGAAAAGTCTCCAAAATTCAATTTTTGGAAAATCATTATTTCTTTCGATTCAGTGAGTTTTGTTCCATTATTTTGATTTCATATGAATTATTTACCTATTCTAAACTAGTATTGATGAACGAATCCGGTCAAAATCATGTTTTGATTCGTTTTCTAAAAGTTGAATTGTTCGACTTCGCAAGCGGATTAAATATCAAATTTTTGGGACGACGGCTTGTTTAATCATCATATTGGATATATTTAGATATAGTTTGAGTTTGATTCGGTGTTCGGTTCATTAGCGCTTATTTTTCAAAAATTCCCTATTGTAGGCATGGCACGGACCAAGGTGTCAGCGAGACAGGTGGCTCAACCTGCAGTTGCGGTTGATTCACCGGTGCGACAGAGGTCAAGATCGTCATCTCCTGCACCATCCTCGATTCAACATTGGAGTACACGCGCCAAGAGCCCACAGTATATCAACTCGGCATCCTCGTCTTCCTCGTCTGTTGAGGCAGAGGTGGCAGAGAGTTCCACACAGGGATGCGACATCCTATTGCCACATGGTCGCCTTATAGTTGAGCCAATTGCTCCACGGGCATCATCACCGCCACTTATGCCAGAGCAATATACTGAGGAGATGAAAGAGGATACAGAGGGTGATGACGTTGAGCAGGAGAGGGACGCCGCTCAGGGAAATGATCGAGCAGATGAGAGGGTACCGGAGCCACCTGTGAAGGGTGACCCTGGAGTTTTGACTACATATTTACCTGTGCCCCTGGAGTTTTGACTACATATTTACCTGTGCCCCGGACAACATCGGTAAAGGATTTACTAGACCAGGCGATCCGGAAGGGGTATTAGTAGGAGTGGACATACTTATTACATATATTCAAGGATTTACAACCAGTACTTGCCTAGATGATCGGTCGATTGAGGGTTCGATGTCTACTACCTATTATAGCCCCAGCTACTCTGCATATTTGCGAGGATATGAACTGGGAATTCTGACTACACATGCGCTATTTCAGCAGGGAGTTAAGACTACGGACAGTGGTTCGAGGTACTGAGATTGAGATTACTCCCCAGAGTCCCAGAGTATTGCTGAGGCATGGGGTACTCCAGACTAGTGTCCACCCGAGCTAGCTCCGGTGTTCCTACCTATGCCTAAGATACTCCCATCTATTTCTGAGATTGTTGCTCTTCAGATTGCAGGGCAGTGGGCTGATACACATCGAAACTGCATGAAGAAGGCGAACTATCACCAGATGCTTCGGTTTTGGGATGTGATAGTCCGGTCCCAAATTCTGCTGCACAGCCATACCACCATGTGTTATGCGCCATTTCCGGCCCTTGACTATCCTTTCGAGGTCGGGCGTTGGATTTTTATCCCACATATTTTGTGGGAAGGCCTATATACACATTATATTCATCTGCGCAAGGAAACCAAGGTTGGTCAACGTCTGTTTCTCATTTAATTCCCGTGCTTGGTAATGAAGATTATGCTGGATGCCGGGTTTGAGATAGATGCGGGTGAGCGTAATAGATTTAGAGAGGGTACCCCATATGCTAGAAGGATTTCGACTAGTGTCTGGATCCGATTACATGGAGATGCTATTATAAGGCAGAGACAGGGGTTTGACATATTACCAGATGCACAGGCCCAGGAGCAGGATGATAATGTTGGTCAAGCTGATGCCGGTATGGCTTAAGAGGTTGAGGCTGCTGATGATGAGGAGATGCCATAGATATCGGCTGCTGAGGAGGAGGTTATGTTGCTAGAGGTACCTGCGGGTGGTACTATTGCTCTATCTCAGGTACAGTTTGATGCTCTGATTGCACGAATGCAGTGGATGGAACGAACTTTGGCAGAGGAGAGACAGGCCCGACGGAGTGATCAGAGGCGGTTATTTCATTGGTTTGACTGTATGAGTCAGCATATGGGTGTGCAGATTCCACCTCCCCCACCAACTTCTGATGATGAGGCTTAACTTAGTTTAAGTTAGGTTCTAGATTTATTTATTTTTTAATTTATTTTTTACATTAGAGATAAATTGTTGAGTAAATAGTTTCATATAGGGCTTGATGTGACTGTTTGAACGATTTTCTTCTAAATGTTTTTGATATTTTCATAGTGTATAAAATTGAAGTTTTGCCGATAAATCGTATTGAGTTAGATATATCCTCGAATTTTTAAGCATATTTTACATGTGCTAATAATTTGAATTCTTTCAATAATTTAAAACACACTATGCGGACATTTGTGTATTTAAGTTTGGGGGTGTATATGTGTTGGATTGATGAGTGTATTTAAAAAAAATTATCTGGGGCAAGCCTACGCTTGAAGCGTAGGGTGCAATGAGGGAGTTTTTAAAAAATTACAAATTTGACCCGTTTGCGGGGTGTTTTGGCCTGGTTTGTATCTATACTTGTTTTAGGATTTGTTTAAGTTATTTTTAGGATCTTTTGTAAAAACTTTTTTTGACTTTTTAGACTAATCCTAATCTGACAAGGAGACGGAATGCATATACAAGTTGGAGTTGGATTAGTTATTGTTTCCCCTTTTCTAGTCAAGTAAGAGTTTTAAATACTTTTTATCTTCTGATTTTACTACATCCATCTATAAATACATCCATAGAGTAGACACAATTCATAATTCATAATTCATAATTCTCAAGGAGTGAGCACTAGAATATATATTCTTCTTCTGGTGTTCTTCTATTTTGTCTATCTCAAGGGGGATTAGTATGGATAATGCTAATGAATATTATTCTGACCCGGAGGAATTCATAGAAGGTACGGAACCATATGTGGATATGAAGACCTTGAATGAAGGAGCTACAAGTCGGAATGGAAGCCGAACTACACCGAAATCATTTTTGCAGTGTAGGTTTCAATTTGAAGAGATGTTTCGTCCGGAGAGGATGAACTGAGTATTAATTTCACCCGGAAGGAAAATACTTAAAGAAAGAGGATTGAAAACTTTAGAAAAATTGGCGAATGAAAAGGTGCATTTGGGCTTGGTCCGAAAATTCTATAAAAATATGATAATTTTGGGACCGCCAGGATTTGAGGTTATGAAGGCTAAAGTGACTTAGTGGAGTGCTTCTATTGTGATTGGAAGAAGAAGTATTGCCAATGCGTGGAATATACCAATCGGTACTCTAGTAAACTTACAAGGAATATTGAAGGAACATCCTCAAGTAAGGCCATATACGGATGAGGAGATGGAATTGTGTGCAGTATCATATACAAAAGATAGGACGTGTGATAATTGATGGTTGAAGGCGGATCTGCTTTATTTGGATTGTGTCATTTCGGCTCAACTTCGGCCCAATAATCGGACTAGTAAAAGAGATCACACTATGCTTAGAAATTTGTATGCTCTAACTCATGGGTATGAAGTGTGTGTTCCAACATTGATTATGGCTGAGATTTTGATTGCCTGAGCAATTATGAGTAGAGAATCGGCAGGTGATAAATTTGAACATTATCTTTCATACCCGTTTTTATTATCGAAGATCGTTGCTGAGCAATTAGGTGCTAGGATAGAAGAGTTGGATGAGATACGGTGGATAATTATGAAGATATATCCAGAGGAAGATTTGGAAAAATTGAAAAAGACTGCAGACTGCCGGATATGGTTGAAAAGTGTCGTGTCAAGTGATGAAGAAGATGAGGAAGATTAGGGTTTAGATTTAGGTTTAGGATTTTTGTTTATGTTTTATTTTATTTTTAGGGACAATAGACTCTTAAGGCCACGTCTTTGCTTATTTTATTTCATTTTAGGATTGTAGGTCCTTAAGGCCAATTCATTTCTTTTATTATTATTATTATTATTCTAAAAAAAAAGAAAAAAAAAGGAGAATCTTTGATTCCTTGAAAACATGTGTTGATTTATGGATATTTATGATGAAATTTCCTTTCCCTTGCTATGATTGGATATTTGTGTTTTGTTGATGCTATCTATAAGTGATCCAAATCAAGTTTAGGGGAGGGGATTCGTGCTTTGCTTTGGAATCCATAATTGAGCTTCAAGAGTAATTGTATCTGTTCTCCTATATTATTTTTTACCATGAGGACATGGTCTGGTTTAAGTTTGGGGGTGAGAATATAGTATTACAAGGAATTCAAAATTTTCGAGAGAATGTTTTCTTGAAATTTTTAAAAAAACATTGGAGTAATTATTTGTTTTCACGCATGAATGTTTTACATTACAGTTTGATTAAGTTTGTGTATATGATGCATGAGTAGTATGTGATGTGATATTCCCATTCATGACAGTAATGATTAGATCAAAGTAGTGAAGTGATGTGGTTTTACATGGGTGAGTGAAATTGAAATTAAGAAAGATGACTTTAACCTATAAGCACAAGCACACATTCACTATGAGAAATAGGTTGATTTTTTACTATGTAGTTGAAAAATAATTTTGCCATAAGAAAATGGGAGATGGGGAGTTGTTATGGTTGAAATGGAGAAAATTGAAAAAATATACATTGAAAAAAATATATATGCAAAAGGCAGTTCTTTGATCTGAGTAACCGGGCCTTGGTATCACCAATATCACTGTTCGGGTTTAAAGGGGAG
Source organism: Cornus suecica (assembly GCA_963922005.1). Lineage (NCBI taxonomy): Eukaryota > Viridiplantae > Streptophyta > Magnoliopsida > Cornales > Cornaceae > Cornus > Cornus suecica. The sequence goes on along the minus strand of OY998240.1, from coordinate 50,729,694 downwards.
AAGACTAATGAGCATAAATCCCATGGAAGATGCTCGAGCCCAGTTGGTCGGGACTAAAAATCCCCACTGGAAAGTCCAGAGCTTAGAAAGACAAAAAGGGATGAAAAGTGGAAAGATGGAGAGATATGTTTTTATTAAAAATGGCAAAGTTTGATGAATGAAGTAGGAGAAGAGAAACTGAAATATCATAGTCGAGTGTTAATAAAATCACGGAAGGTTGTCTGGGTTTAGAGTAGAAAGTAGCGAAATCATTCACTATTAGTGGGAACCATTCATGACACGAAGTTTGATATAATTGTTGTTCGATAGTAAGTGGGAGTATTTGCATCTATGTTGTTTTTTGTATTATATCATGATTTAATTGAACTTGTGTGTGGACTCATGATTGCGTGATTAATAGAGAACTAAGATGTTTGTAGGTACTATCACTAAAAACCTTCACGAGACTTCACTCGTCCACTAGGGATAACCTAGGGGTTTAAAAGGCTTGTTACACGTGCTAAGTGTAATCGTTGACCCTCATGAAAGAAAGGGATTTGGTTAGAATAGTTTGAATAGTTAGATTAAGAAGATCATCACAAGAAAAGTTCCCTGAGCTTATTGCTAAGGGACTAGCAATATGTAAGTTTGGGGATGTGATAGGTGTCAAATATTAGTCATTTTGACCCTTTAACTCACTATTGTTATGTTCTTTCATTCCATTATTTGGTATTTTTATTGAGTTTGCGTGTTAAGACATGTTTCAGGAGCTTAATGAAGAAATGGAGCTTAACTTCAGTGAATTAACTGAAGAGTATGTTCTTTCTATCCAAGAGGAGAGTCAAAGAGGCAGTCCGAGACAAAAATGGCTCCCGGAGGGCAAAAATGGCATTTCCAGAAGCTGTCATCTTCAGGAAAAAATATCGTGGGTTCAAGACGGTCGTTTTGGTGCTTTCACGAAGAAATGTGATTTTTCACAAAATACCTACGCTTTTGCCTACACTTCTAGTTTCAAAAAGTGGCTGGAAATCACATTTCTACACTTGGACCTATGCTTAGAGGTACGCTTGGGACCTATGCTTAAAGCATAGGCCCGCTACACTTGAAGCGCAGTACCTCTATGCTTGAAGCGTAAGTGCGGTAACGTTTTGGTGGTTTTTTGTGGATTTTTCCTATTCCACCCCCGGTTTAATTGGAAGACATGCCTGCGACTCCAGACCTCTATATACATGTATATACACTTATATATATGAGAAGTTAGGGTTTACATGAGTTTTAGAGTGAAAAGACTGAAAATGGCCTCTCTATACCATTGCCTATATATACAAAGAGAAGAGTTTTGTTTTGAGGGCTTCAGAGGGTTGGTTTTGGGGAGACCTTCATTAAAAGAGGTTCATTCATTTAGACTTACTACTATTGAGAGCCATATTCAAACCTAGAGATCTGGAGAAAAGGACTATGGAGAGCGTTTCTACATCGATGATGCAGTCTCCATCTTTCATGACCAACAAACTCGGTATCTAGGGTTTTCTAGCAAAACCCTAGCCAAGTAATGTAGTTATTTCATTGTTTTCAATTGTAACAAGGGAAAACTGTTGACCATACTGTGATGATTGTAGTATTTAAGAGACCGTACTGATTTGCAATATAAAATTTTATATTTTTTCTAAATTCTTGTCTTAAATAAAATGAATATATTATTTTCACAACTATGATTATTCAATATAAGCAGGAACTCGGATGCTTAATTATGGTTTTCTACACATTGGTGGTAATGAAACTTGAAACCCTATGTTGACACAGGTCGTGGCTTGGCGATTTAAAAAGGCATGCTTTAGTTTATTTTCATGCAATAGGAGTAGATTAGAGTACTATAATTGGCATGTACTAGTTAGGTCAGTCATGAGATGGTTTGTCGCAATCCGGATGATGGTACTCCTTTTTGGGGTCGTATTTAGCTATTTGCGGTACGACCTGATTCATAGTTATGGATCGCCCTCTTACAATTGATACATAGATGAACTATATTATGCAGTCAGTGGTGGAGTGATGAAAACCCTAGTTTTTTCTCTCATTTGAATCACAAACCAATTTAATTTATTTTCTATATAATTTTAGTTAAAATAGATAATTTGGTCTTTGACCGCCCAAAGCAAACAATTTTCAGAAATATAATTTAGTGTTTTTGAATTGCTAAAGTGAACAATCATAGTCTTTGTGGGATCGATATCCCTTACTCAAGCAGTTTTCTATTCTATAATTGATACGTGCGCTTGGGTAGGGTAAAACCTAGAGTCGTTAAAGGTGTTAGTTTTAATCACATATTTTTATACACCTGATGCACCATCACTATTATACACATGATAGTGAAGAAAATAAGCACACGTATCTTGTAGTTATAAACAGTCACAAGGCAAGCTTTACATAGCATTTTGATAGGTGCTCAATATTGGTCATTTTTTGCCCCTATCTTGCATTTGTTATGTCTTTACATTCCGTTACTTGGTATTTTTATCCCGTTTTTGTGTGTAAGAATGTTTCAGGAGCTTAATGAAGAAACATAGCTAATCTCGGTGAATTAACTGAGTTCGTGTTCGTTTCTATCTCTAGAAAGGAATCAAGAGGTGTGGCAGTGCAAAGAAAAGATACCGGAGGGAAAAATGGTCATTTCCCGACATCATTATCTCACCGAAGGGCAAAAATATCATTTCCAAACATTATTATTTCAACCAAAAGCATCGAGAGTCAAAGGTGACCAGTTTAGCTCAAATATGAAAAAAAGGGTTTTTACAACAAAAAACCACGATACCCTACGTTGGCAGAGGGAAAAAGAGGCAGAATGGACAACACTTACGCATTGGTCTGGGAGCCAGAGGGGGGACCCTACTTTGTGGTCACGTGACCAATTTATGCACAGGAATGGTTTCAGAGTGTTTTTGGATTTTTCTAGTTTTGTCCCTGCGTCGAGATTTTAAGTGATCGATGATTCGGGACCTCTACATACAGGCTTATACACGTATTTTTATCATATTTTAGAGACATTATTCATGTATTATGAAATTACAGAAAAGGGCAACCATTAGGGTTTCCCTCACATTTCTATAAATATGAGAGGGTTAGGTTTAGTTGAGAGTTCTGATTTTCACGCACGTTCATTGAGTTCGTGACTGAGTTCATTGCTTCCATAGAAGAGAATCACCATTGAAGACCTAGAGATCCGGAGAAGAAGATTATGGAGAGTGTTTTTACACCGATAATGCAGTCTCTCTCCACCATGATCAACTAACTCGGTATCTAGGGTTTTCTCACAAAACCCTAGCCAAGTAATGCAGTTCTAGTTTTCTATTCAATTGTAGAGAGGGGAAACTGTGACTATACTGTGATGATTGTGTTAGATAAGAGATCGGTTTTTATTCTTGATACAATTTTATATATTTGTTATAATTCTTGTCTTAGACTGAATAAATGTATTTATCTTACTCAATCATGGTTATTCTATATGGGCTGGAACTCAGATGCTTAACACATGATTTTCTACACAATGGTAGTCATAAAACTCGAAACCCTTGGTTGACACAGGTCATGCCCTGACAAACTGATATAGACATGCTTTAGTTTATTTTCATGCTTTAATTTACATTTTTGTATTTACTTTCTGTTAGTAGTTGGCATGCACTAATTAGTTTAGTCTTGAGATGGGTTGTCGCGATCTGGTTGAAAGTAATCCTTTTTGGGGTCAAACTGTTGGCGCGATGCAACCTGATTCACAGTTAATGGATTGCCCTCATGCAATTGATAGATAATATGAACTATATTATGCGGTTAGTGGTGGAGTGAGGAAACCCTAGTTTTCTCTCTCTCTGAATCACAACTATTATTTATTATTGCTTTCTGTTTTACTTTCGTTAGCATTAGATAATTCAAAAAAAAAACTCTTTTCGGAAAAATATAATTCAGTGTTTTTAGACTATTGAAGTAAACAATCCTCGTCTCTATGGAATAGATATTCCCTTACTCAAGCAAAATTGTCTACAACTGATCTGTCCGCTTGTAGAAGGGGAAAACCTAGTGTCATTAAGGTGTTGTTTTTCACCACATATTTTGCACACAACTGACGTCCAGCAAGTTTTTGGCGCCGCTGTCGGGGACTTTACATTGTTCAATAGTTTTAGTAGTTTATTTGCATTGCGTTATTGTAGATTAAAGCTAAAGTTGAATTTTTTTTTTTGATTTTCAGGTACCATTGAAGAGTGTGAAAGGAAAAGAAAAAGCTGCTGAAGTTGCGTCTGGACCCTTTGTGAGTTTCAATTTTGCATTTAATTTTTAGCTTTTCTTTTCATTCATAGTTTAGATAAGTTTAGAAGTAGTTTTATTAATTTCCTTTATTTCAGAAAAAAAAGAGGATTTTTAGTGTTTGTCCGATAGATTGACACGTTTAAATTCAAATTATGCGTTCGTTGTATACGACCTAGAGATCGAAAGAACTTTAAGGCGTTTATGAAAATCTATTAAATAGCATCATCAGGCAGAAGAAGTCAAGATGGGTGACGAGACAGTCAATCCGCGGAGGGGACCAGATACCTCATTTAAGGGATTCTACGCACCGGACGCGTATGAATCGTATGCTGAATTTCTAGAAGAGGAAGGTGCAAAATATTTCGAGATCAAGACGAGTGTGATCAACATGCTCCCAAAGTTTTCTGGTCTCAGGATAAAAGATCCGTACCAGCATGTCAATGAATTCTTAGAGGTAACATCAACTATTAGGTATGATGGTTTAACTAAAAATGATTTAAGCAAGAAGATGGTCTATTAAAATGACCAAAACAACTAAACTTGACTGGGAAACACTTAAACAAGAATTCTTAGAAAAACATTTTCCCATAGGAAAGACTTCAGAAGCATAAGATGCAATTAAATGATTCAGACAGTTGCCAGGAGAGCAATTTCATGATGCGTGGGAGAGGTACAATGAGATTTTGTAGAAATGTCCCCACCAAAGGTTTTCTGATCAAGATGTTGCTAGAAAGTTTTACATGGGTCTAAGTGAAAAGCATAAAAATCTGAGAGATGCCTCTACACAGGGTCAGTTTACCTTGAAACCCGCAAAAGAGCTTTTAAAGATGTTTGATAATATCTATGAAAATACCCTTTAGTATGAATCTGATCTGAGGTCTAGAGATGGTCAGGATAAGCGATCTGAAAAAGCATTTGAGGTTAATCATGATATGAAAAATATAGTGACATTGATAGAGGAGAGGTTAGAGCGATTTGAAAAACTTCTTACCTAAAGAAGTCATTCTCCTAAAACTGAGTGTATGAGGTTGAACCAGATTATTCTCAAAATGAGTGTGAGGACGTAATAACCACTGATGTCAATGCAGCATGGAAATACTCAAATAATGCCCCGTTCTCCAACTCATACTATCCAAATAATATAAATCATCCATTCTTGTCCTATAAGTCCACAAATGTTGAGAATCCTCCAGAAAAAGTTCAACAAGGTCAATTGTCCAACTCCCAATCCAATTTTTAACCAAGGCAGCAATTTACCACGCAGCCAAGGTTCCAACAGAGCCAACAATCATTCCAATCTCAACCAACTATATTGGCTCGCAATTCTCAATCAAATTTCCAACCCAAACAGCCACCTAATAATTCTCTAGCTCTTCATCCATTCAATAACAACCATGTTATCCAACCATACCAATATCAGCTCCATCCTTAAAGAAGCCAAGCTCCTCCACCCGGTTTCCAAAATAATAGGATAGAGCAAACCTTGGTGGACCTCCAAAATCATATGGGTGTTCCTACTCAAGCGCTGGCCTAAATCACCATGCAGTTAAGACAAATGGAAAATTAGAGAAATACTAGAGAGCCAGGTCAATTGCCTAGTTAGCCTATCGCAAACCCAAAGATTCAGCAAGTGTAAGAGCTTGGATCATTTACTAATGATAATCTCGAGTCTTTTTAAACAATTACGAATCTGAGAAGTAGAAGGGTAGTGGAGAGCCGAGTGGAGGAAGAACATGAGGAGAGGTTGCGTAGAAAAAAAGAAGTTGAGCAAGCTCAAAGGAAAGAAACGGAAAAAGCACAGCAGAAAGATGTTGAGAGCAGAGACGATGAAGTTCAGATAGATAAACTACCAGTAGATAAGAGTGTCGATGAGACATTGCTTGATGAGCCAGACAAGGCACCACCATTTCCTCAACGTCTTAGAGAACCGGCTAAGTATGGGAAGATGAAAGAATCTGATATGTTGGATACATTCTGACAAGTCAAGATTAATTTGACACTTTTAGACGTGATTGCCCAAATCCCACCATATGCTAATTTTTTTAAGGATCTTTGTATGCAGAAGAGGAAAAATAGAGTGAATAATCCAAAGAAAATACTCTTGACTGAGTAAGTGAGTTCACTATTGTTAAGCAATACTCCACCAAAGAGGAAAGATCCCGGTGCCCCCACTATTTCTTGTGTTATCGGTGACCAGGAAATTGGTAAAGCCTTTATTGATCTAGGTGCAAGTATTAACTTGATTCCTTATTCAGTCTATAAATAGCTAGGGAGAGCTCAGTCCCATAAAGGTTGTACTGCAGTTTGCCGATCGATCTGTCAAGGAGGCAAAAGGAATTTTGGAAGACGTCATAGTTTAAGTGGGCAAGTTTTACTTTCCGATTGATTTTGTAATCCAGGAGATGAAACCTGTCCCGAACTCGAAAACACATCCCAGTGATCTTAGGCAGACCATTTTTGGCAACTGCAAATGTGTGCATTAATTATCAAACCGGAGCCATGGATCTAACCTTTGGGAACATGAAAGTCAGGATGAATGTGTTTAACGGATGCCACCAATTGCCTGAGTCTATGGAATGTTTCCAAATTAATGAGTGTGATGAGCTGGATGACATTATACAAGATTTTGTCACTCAAATTCTGGAGAAATACGAGTTGGAGGATTTCTAGCAAACGAAGTGTTGAATAAAGAAATCGAAGATTGGGATGCGCATATGGAATGACAGAACAAGAAGTTGGATAGAATTGAGACTGCATTATACACGCAACCTTGGTAGCAAGAGCTAGTGGAACCACTCCCGATAGTCTCAACTACTCCCCCAGTTCCATCACTTACTACTCCACCTGTTTTAGAGCTTAAGGAGTTGCCAGAGAAACTGAAGTATGTTTTCTTGGAACCTGACGAAACTCTTCCTGTAATTATTTCATCAAAGTTGACAGCAGAACAGGAATCGAGTGTGATTGAGGTCTTGACCAAGAATAAAGAAGTGATTGGGTGGAGTGTTGCTGATTTAAAAGGTATTGATCCATCAATTTTCATGCATCAGATTTATTTGGAAGATGAGGCGAAACCGTCAAGGGAGATGCAACGAAGATTGAATCCGAACATGATGGAGGTGGTAAGAAAAGAAGTAGTGAAGTTACTGGATGCGGGAATCATCTACCCGATCTCTGATAGTAAGTGGGTAAGCCCAACTCAAGTGGTCCCGAAGAAGTCAGGAATCACAGTGATGCCCAATGAAAAGGGTGAGTTAATTCGTCAACGCACGACTACGGGTGGCATGTGTGTATCGACTACAGAAAGCTCAACTCTAACACTAGGAAGGATCATTTTCCATTGCCATTCACCGATAAAATCCTGGAAAGATTAGTCGGACATAGCTACTACTGCTTTTTAGAGGGATATTCCGGCTATAATCAAGTGGCAATTGATCATGCGGATCAAGAGAAAACCACTTTTAATTGTCCATATGGCATATTCGCGTACAGACGGATGCCTTTTTGTTTATGTAATGCGCTCGCTACATTCTAGAGGTGTATGATGTATATCTTCTCTGATATGGTAGAAACGTTTCTTGAAGTGTTCATGGATGACTTCTCAGTTTTTGGGGCAACCTTTGAAGACTGTTTGAGGCATCTAGCACTAGTACTTGAAAGGTGTAAAGAGGCCAATTTAATTCTTAGTTGGGAGAAGAGCCATTTTATGGTTCAAGAGGGAATAGTACTTGGCCACATTATATCGAAGCAGAGGATTGAGGTCGATAAAGAAAAAGTCGAGCTGATTTCAAAATTACCTCATCCAACATCTGTGAAGCAGATACGTTATTTTCTGGGCCACGCCGGGTTTTACAGAATGTCAATCAAAGATTTTAACAAAATCGCCCAACCATTATGCAATTTACTGGCTAAGGATGTAGTCTCTGTCTTTGACAAAGAATGTCTTCATGCATTTTAGGAATTATGTATTAAACTCTATTTTGCCCCAATTATCTGTCCACCGGACTGGTCTCTACCATTCGAGCTGATGTGTGACGCTTCATATTATGCAATTGAAGCTATGCTGGGATAGAGAAAAGATAAATTGCCATATGTTATTTACTATGCCAGTAAAACTCTGAACAAAGCTCAGATAAACTACACAACTACCGAGAAGGAGTTGCTGGCAGTGGTGTTCGCCTTGGACAAATTCAAGTCATATTTGTTGGGAACATAGGTGGTCGTGTACTCAGATCATGTCGCACTAAGGTATTTGCTAACCAAGAAAGACTTCAAGCCCAGACTAATTCGATGGATTTTGTTGCTACAATAATTTGATTTGGAGATCAAAGACAAAAAGGGTACGAAGAATGTTGTAGCTGATCATTTGTCAAGAATTGTTGTTTAGTCCACAAAGGACAATACTCCTCTTAAGGATGAGTTCCCGAATGAACATCTATTCAGTGCGGCTATTATGCAACAGATACCGTGGTATGCAGATATTGTCAACTATAAAGCCACTGGTAGAATTCCCAATGGATGGTCTAAGCATGAGAAGGATTGTTTCTTCAGCCAAGTAAAATTTTATATCTGGGACAATCCACGACTGTACAATTATTGCCCAGATCAGATAATTCATTAATATGTTCCAGAAAGTGAAGTTCAAGGCATACTGACATTCTGTCATACGCTAGAGTGTGGAGGGCATTTTGATGCTCAGAAGACAACTTACAAAGTCCTACAGAGAGGTTTTTATTGGCCCACCATATTCAATGATGCGTTTGAGTTTTGTAAATCTTATCTGAGATGTCAGAAGTTGGGATCCATATCTTGACGAGACATGATGCCACGGAATCCTATTTTGGTGGTTGAGTTATTTGACGTCTGGGGCATTGACTTCATGTGACCGTTTCCAAAAGCCAGTGATAAGATGTACGTATTAGTGGGAGTTGATTACATTTCTAAATGGGTAGAGGTTGCTGCCACGTCATATGCGAATCACATTTTGGTTGAGGAGTTTGTTAAATCCAATATCTTTTCTAGATTTGATATGCCACGAGTGTTGATCAGTGACGGCGGCAGCCACTTCGACAACCAATTTCTTCTGGCCTTGTGCAAGAAGTATGGTGTCACTCATAGAATTAGAACACCATATCACCCATAGACGAGTGGTCAGGTGGAGGTTTTGAACAGGGTGATAAAGAACATTATTGAAAAGGCGATGGATCTTGACTTGAAGAATTGGCCAAGAAGGTTAAATGATGCATTGTGGGCATACATGACCGCTTATAAGACACTGATTGGTATGACACCATACAGATTGGTCTATGGTAAGGCATGTCATCTCCCTGTGGAACTCGAGCACAAAGCATATTGGACGATCAGAAGATTGAATTTTGATATCAAAAGATCGGGTGCTTAGAGGAAACTCCAACTCGCTGAGCTTGAGGAGTTGAGGAACAACGCATATGAGAATTCTCGAATATATAAAGCCCGAACCAAGGCATTCCACGACAGACATATCAGACAGAAAAACTTTGAGGTCGGCCAGAAAGTGTGGTTGTTTAATTCAAGACTCAAATTGTTTCCCATTAAGCTTCAATCAAGATGGGACAGGCTATACTAAATTACTAAGGTTTACCCCCATGGAGCGATGGAACTTGACGACCCCGACAAAGGAAAGTGATTTGTTGTGAATGGTCAGTGTTTGAAGCATTATATCTAAGTTGAGCCGACAGAGAATGTTGTTGAGACATTTGATTTAACAGAACCGGCACCAGAGCCTAATGATTTTGATCCTGAGTACTAAGAGGCGGCAACGTCAAGCCAACGACGTTAAATATTGGTACTAAATGATAAATAGTAGCTTTTGATCTTAGTTTGTAGTTGTAAAATAGTAGTTTAATTTGGTTTTTGTAAATTTTAAGATTGAGTCCGAAATAGTCGTCATCATTTGGAGGGATATTTTCATCCACGAAGCGCCAAATTTTGACGAATCGAAATCAATCAAGTCAATAGGTGTGCATAGGGGAGGTTCGAGTGTTCGGTAATCAAGAACGAGGCAAAAATGGCCGAAGCAAAAACGTTTAGCCTTGGGACATACGCCCAAGCATAGGGTACCCAATGCCCAAGCATAGGTCATGGGACTGTATAAATTCAGTCCCGCAGCTTTTCATTTCAAAACTCTCTTTTCTCCCTCTCCTCTCCACCAAATCGACCCCCGTTCATTCCTAAAGCTGAATATTGATATTTCTCATCATTCCCGAGTTGTAGATCATTAGATTAGTGAGCACTGTGTCCGGATTCACGTGAAAAACTCGAAAAGTCTCTGGAATCCAATTTTGGGGAATTTACCGTTTCTCGCGATTTGGGAAGTTTTGATCCATTCTTTTGGTTTCGATTACTTAATATAACTATTCTAAACTATTATTAACAAACGAGACTGATCGATCATGTTTTAATCCGTTTTCAAAAAAGTTGAGTTTTTCGGCTTCAGATACGGGTTGAATATTGAATTTTTGAGATGAGGTCTTGTTTAATTATTGTATTAGAATATTTTAGATATAGTTTTGAGTTTGATTCGGTGTTCGGACAGTTTTTGATAATTTTCATAACAATCCGAATTTTGTAGGCACGCCTCGCACGAGAGAAGCGATGAAGGCCACCGCGGGAGCATCTACGTCGGGGATAGCGGTACAGAGAGACAGATCACGGTCACCACCCCTGAAGAGTATGCAGCCCACACGCCATAGTACTTGGGCACCGAGACTGGTGTATGTTGATCAGGATTCATCAGATGATGAGGAGGTTGAGAGGCCGAGTGCACCGACAGAGGGCATCGAGCTAGATTTGAGATATGGCCGGATGACAATTCCACCTACTGCACCGAGGGCATCATCACAACCTTGGGCACAATCTCCAGTCCCCGAGCCATCACTACCACCACATGAGTCGGAGACATCCGATGAGCAGACTACCGAGAGTGGTGATAGTGAGGATGGGTAGGAAGAGCAGGAGGCAGAATATGAGGGTGAGCTGGAGGACGCTGAGAATAGGGAGGTACCGTATCCTAAGCCAGTAGTTGATGGTGATGAGGGTGAGCTTATTTCTTACAAATGGAAGCACTCCACGGTCTCCTAGGAGACACTGATAGCCCGAGCTTTGAAGAAGGGCTTCCGAGAGAAACGCATTTATGTTATTGTGCCACTTGAGCGGATAGAGCCAGTTCCACAGTAGACCATAGGCTTACTGAGGGAGCGCAGATTATTGTCGATCCTAGCCCCAGCTACACCACACATTTGCGCTGACATGATTAACGAGTTCTAGCTTTATATGAGGCATTATAGCAGAGGGACTCGGCTAGTGATAGTGGTGCAGGGGCGGGAGTTTGAGATTACTCCTAAGAGTATTGTTGATGTATGGGGTATTCCACACGAGTACCCTGCAGAGCCAGAGGAGCAGTTCCCACCTATGCCAGACCCACTCCCGCCACTTTATGAGATGGTGCAGTTGCAGACCAAGGGGACGTGGGTAGATAATAGGCGTAATGGGACCAGGAACTCCAACTATAATCCGATGCTTTGGCTTTGGGATGTGATAGTCCGAGACAATGTGCTACCACACAACCATCAGACCATGTGCTACCCGCCATTTCTAGCGCTACACTACGCTTTTGATTTTGGTCACTGGTATTCTATTCCACATGCCCTTTGGAAAACTTTCTTTTAGCATTATGTTCACTTGCGCCGGGAGAATAAGGTCGGGACTGCCAAGTTTCAGATGGTTCTTCACTACCTTGTGATGAAGTTGATGTTCGATCAGGGATTACATGTGGAGGTTGAGGATAAGTATGAGCCAATGGTTACATATGGCAAGGGAGCATGGAATAAGGGGTGGACTAAGACGAGTCTAGCTACATATGATCGCCGATGTATATTTGGAGGATTTTTACTGCCAGGTGCACAGGAGGATGCTGCAGAGCAGGCTATGTCGAATGAGATGTTTGGGGTGGAGGTGCCACAGGCTGAGGAGGCTGTTATAGGAGGTGATGCACCACAGGACCCGGCTGAGGGTGCTGTTATGATGACTCAGGCCCAGTACGACCAGTTAATTGGACGTATTGAGGGATTGGAGCGCTCATTTTCAGAGGAGAGGTAGGCCCGACAACGCGAGCATCGTGAGATGATGGATCGGTAGGATATTATGATGCGACACGTGGGAGTGACAGTTCCACCACCACAGCCACCTCTGGATGATGTTATGTAGTTATAGTTTACTTTTGTTTATTTTATTTTGTTTTTAGGATTTCTTGTTTTAGCTATCCACAGTCGAGATCAATCGTAGAGCGGAGAGTCAGTGTTCGATCTTTTGTGACCGTTTTAACGATCATCTCTAACTGTTTATCATATTTTGGCTTTTGTATAAAACTGACAGCTTTTGATCGTTGTTATTGATATGCGTGTCTTACTGTGTCTAATACATTGAGTATGTCTGATTTTATTTTTGCACTATGAGGACATGTGTGTGTTTAAGTTTGGGAGTGCGTCGGTTGTCGTGAAAGTGTATTGGTAAGCGTGATATATATATAAAAAAAATAAAAAAATCCAAAAATAAGCCTTACCATATGCCTAAGCGTAGGGTAGTACGTGGGTGGGCCAGAAAAATTGAAAATTTTGTCCGTTTTTGGGATGTTTTGGCATGTTATATACTTGTACTTGTATTAGGACTATTTTAAGGTATTTTTAGGATTTAGATAGGAGTGAGTAGAAGAGTCCTAGTCCGAGCGGGAAGTGGAGTGGAAATACAAATTTAAGATGGATAATGGTTTTTTTTACTTTCCTGTTCAAACAGTGATTCCAAATCCTTATTCTCTATAATTCTTTTCCATCCATCTATAAATACAACCCTTGAGAGTTGATAATTCATACTTTAATACTTTTTGAGAGCTTTTGAGAAAAAAAGAGTAAATATGTCAATGTCCGACTTCTCTATTGATTCCGATACCGATTCTTATGCTTCTTCTGTTCATAATGAGGGAATACATGATGAGGAGAACTCCGAGGTTGATTTTGATCCCGAGGAAATTTTTGATGATAATGAGGAAGACTATGATGACATGCATGAGGTTGTGAAGAAAGAAAAACAGTATATGTGGGAGGTGCGGAAAATCAATCAGCATGCGACAAGCCGGTTAGATGGGCGAATCTCACCGCACTTATTCATGGAGTGTCAGTTACAGATGGAGTTGGAATTTTTCCCATATAGGATATGAAATCCATGGGTAGAACCGGGAAAAGGAATCCTGATGGCTCTAGGATTAGGACACTTGGAAAATCCGGCGCATCACATAGTTTATCCTAGATTAGTTTGAAAGTTCTATGATAGGATGACCATAGTACGGCAAGATGGCGTAGTATCGATTCATTCCCGAGTTAATGATTTTCAAAGTGATCTCGTTGTGGTGAATCCCGTGATAATTGCTCGTGTATGGCAGTTGCCCCTTACTTATCCACAATATTTGCCATTTAAAGCTGCATCGGTACCATGGATGATTTCGATGGAAGAGATGATTACGGAGATATGTTTAGATGTTCCCGAATGAACCAGAATTGGGGCTAATTATTGGTTGAAACTGGAATTGCTTTATGTGGACAGTGTGCTAGCTTCTCAAGTTTGCCAGAACAACAAGATGTGTTGGAGGGGATACTCGTTTATCAAGATTTTGTACTACATGCTAAAAGGATATTCGGTATCGTTTCCTGAGGTGATATTGGGTAATATGCTGGTAATGGATAAGATTGTCCGGAGAAGAGTAAAGATTGGTGATGAGGTCGAGTATTTCCTCCCTTACCCATATTTACTCTCCCGAATCATAGAGGAACAATTGGGGTATAGAATACTTCAACTGAAGCCAAAATATGCACAATTTCTCAAGAAATATAAGGAGAAAGATTTTTTGGATTTGGAGTTGAAAGCACGAATGCATGTTATACTAGGTGCGATGGACAAGATTTGAAGTGTTGGAAGAATTCATGGTAGGATTAGGGTTTTAGATTTTTATTTTATTTTAGAGACGGTAGACCATACGGCCACGTCTATATCTTTTTATTCTTATTTTATTTTATGATTTTTGTCTTAAAAAAATAAAAAAAATAAAATCAATAAAATCCAAAAAGAGGAAGTTTAAACTTCCCATGAAAATTGTGTGTCAATTCCTGGATATTTTTTTTGCAGTTTATTTTCCCTTGTTATGATGTTGGTATGTGTTTTTTGTGAATATTTACAGGTAATCCAAATCAAGTTTGGGGGAGGGAATTGAGCACTTCGTAGATCCAAAACTGCGCTTCAAGGGTAATTGTATATGTTCTCATTCTTTATTTTTGACCATAGGGACATGGTCTGATTTAAGTTTGGGGGTGAGGGTATAGTGATAAGAGGAAATTAAAAAAAATATTTGACAATTTTGGAGAAATTCTTTCTTTTTATGCATGAGTGTTTCGCATGATGAGCTCGTTAAGTTTATGTTTATGATACATAATTAGTATGTGATGTGATGTCCCCGCTCATGAGAGTAATGAGAGATCGAGTTAGTGAAATGATGTGATTTAGATGGGTGAGTGATTAGTGAAATTGAAACCAAGAAAGACGACTTTGACCTATAAGAATAAGCACATATTCACTGTGAGAAAAATAATTAATCTTTAATTGATAATTTTTCCGAAATATAAGGGGAGAAGGGGTGTGTTATGTTATGATTGGAAGGATGATTATTGAAAATTTATTTGTTTTAGAATTAGATGTAAAAAGTAGTTCTTCAAACTGAGTAACCAGGCTTTGGTATGACCAATATCACTGTTCGCGTAAAAAGGTAAGAAAACTAATGAGAATATATCCCATGAAAAAAGCTCGGGCCTAGTTGGTCTGGACTAAAAATCCTCGCTGGAAAGTCCGGAGCTTAAAAAAACAATAAAAAGGAATAATGTGGAAAGTAGGAAAGTTGATTTTATTTCTTAAGGGCAACAGTTGAGAGAGATCGAAATATTGTAGTTGAATGTTCACAAAGACACGGAAGGTTGACTGGATTGGGAGTAGTGAGTAACGAAGTTATTTACATCAAGTGGGGACCATTTATGACACGAAGCTCGAGTTAGTTATTGTTTGGTAGTGAGTGGGAGTATTTACATTCATATTATCTTGTGTGTTGTATCATAGCTTATTTGACTTGTGTGTGTGAACTCATGAGTGTGTGATTATAGAGAACTGAGATGTTTATAGGTACCATCACTGGAAACATTCACGAGACTTCACTCGTCCACTAGGGGTAACCTAGGGGTTTAAAAGGCTTGTTACACGTGCTAAGTGTAATCGGTGACACTCACGAAAGCAAGAAATTAGGTTAGAGTAGATAGGTTAGACAGAATA
The DNA here is from genome assembly GCA_963922005.1 of Cornus suecica. Classification (NCBI taxonomy): domain Eukaryota; kingdom Viridiplantae; phylum Streptophyta; class Magnoliopsida; order Cornales; family Cornaceae; genus Cornus; species Cornus suecica. The sequence continues at coordinate 50,714,022 of OY998240.1, read as the reverse complement.
AGAATCATCATAGGTAGTTTCTCTGAATTTATTGCTAAGTGACTAGCAATACATAAGTTTGGGGGTGTAATAGGTGTTCAATATTGGTCATTTTTCGCCCCTATCTTACATTTATTATGTCTTTACAGTCCGTTACTTGGTATTTTTATCCCGTTTATGTGTGTAAGCATGTTTCAGGAGCTTAATGAAGAAACATTGCTAATCTCGGTGAATTAACTGAGTTCTTGTTCGTTTCTATCTCGAGAAAGGAATTAAGAGATGTGTCAGTGCAAAGAATAAATACCGGAGGGCAAAATGATCATTTTCTAACATTGTTATCTCACCGAAATGAAAAAATGTCATTTCCAGACATTATTACTTCAACCAAAAACATCGAAATTCAAAGGCGATCAGTCTAACTCAAATTTGAAAAAATGGGTTTATACAACAAAAATGTATGATACCCTACGTTAGCGGAGGGAAAAAGAAGCAGAATGGACTACACCTACTCTTTGTTCTGGGAGCCAGAGGGGGGACCCTACGCCCTAGACCTACACCCGAGCATAGGTCCTACTTTGTGGTCACGTGACCAATTTATGCGCAGGAATGGTTTCGGAGTGTTTTCTGATTTTTCCAGTTTTGTCCCTGCGTCGAGATTTGAAGTGATTGATGATTCCGGACCTCTACATACAGGCTTATACACATTTTCATAAGATTTTAAAGACATTATTCATGTATTATGAAATTACAGAAATGGGCAACCATTAGGGTTTCCCTTACTTGTCAATAAATATGAGAGGGTTAGGTTTAGTTGAGAGTTCTGATTTTCACGCACGTTCATTGAGTTCGTGACTGAGTTCATTGCTTCCATAGAAGAGAATCACCATTGAAGACCTAGAGATCCGGAGAAGAAGATTATGGAGAGTGTTTTTACACCGATAATGCAGTCTCTCTCCACCATGATCAACTAACTCGGTATCTAGGGTTTTCTCACAAAACCCTAGCCAAGTAATGTAGTTCTAGTTTTATATTCAATTGTAGAGAGGGGAAACTGTGATTATACTGTCATGATTGTGTTAGATAAGATATCGGTTTTTATTCTTGATACAAGTTTATATATTTGTTCTAATTCTTGTCCTAGACTGAATAAATGTATTTATCTTACTCAATCATGGTTATTCAATATGGGCTGGAACTCAGATGCTTAACACATGATTTTCTACACAATGGTAGTCATAAAACTCGAAACCCTTGGTTGACACAGGTCATGCCCTGACAAACTGATATAGACATGCTTTAGTTTATTTTCATGCTTTAATTTACATTTTTGTATTTATTTTCTGTTAGTAGTTGGCATGCACTAATTAGTTTAGTCTTGAGATGGGTTGTCGCGATCTGGTTGAAAGTAATCCTTTTTGGGGTCAAACTGCTGGCGCGGTGCAACCTGATTCACAGTTAATGGATTGCCCTCATGCAATTGATAGATAATATGAACTATATTATGCGGTTAGTAGTGGAGTGAGGAAACCCTAGTTTTCTCTCTCTCTGAATCACAACCATTATTTATTATTGCTTTCTGTTTTATTTTCGTTAGCATTAGATAATTCAAAAAAAAAAACTCTTTTCGGAAAAATATAATTCAGTGTTTTTAGACTATTGAAGTGAACAATCCTCATCTCTGTGGGATCGATATTCCCCTACTCAAGCAAAACTGTGTACAATTGATCTGTGCGCTTATAGAAGGGTAAAACCTAATGTCGTTAAGGTATTGTTTTTAACCACATATTTTTCACACACCTGACACCCATCACATTTGCATATATGAAAATATTCAGGTGCAAGCAAACAACTAAAATGAAAGCAATATGTACTAATTCTAATAATCTCCTCACTAACCGTGATGATAATTCAGTCCAAAATCTAAGCTAGAAGTCAATTGTTTGAACTCAAACCTGATTGCTAATTAAGGGAAACACGATTTATTATTTTCCACCTTTTCACCTTATCCCTTTTTATCTTTCTAAACTCCAGACTTTTTAGCGAGGATTTTTAGTCCCGACCAACTGGGCCCGAGCTTCTTCCTTGGGATTTATGCTCATTAGTCTTCTCCATTATTTACGCGAACACTCTGCTACTTTGTGGTAGGAGGCCCGGTTACTTTTTGCATTTCTATATTTTGATACCATTCTTTCCTCTTTCAACATTACCACAACATTCATAAGCATGCAAAAGGTATTTCAAAACATAGATCAATATAACATAGCTTATGAACCTACATATCACTTCGGATTAGATGAGAAATACAAAAGGTTTCAATAAGTATTACAATCATCTCCGAAGTAAAACAAGCACCCAAAGTTAATGATTTTAAAAAAAAATAGTATTTAAACATGTCAAGTGAACAACTCATATCCTTGGGTCAGACTAATACCTCCAATTCTCATAAGCATAATAAGATAAGTAAATATGATAATAGAGTAAAATATGGCAACCCTTTGTACCCTTAGCCAAACTCAACATGCTAAGAATTTTATTTTATAATTTTTATCATTTTTGTCATAATGATGCATGCATGAATAATCCTAATAGTAGTAAAACATGATGCATACATAAGAATAAAAATAAATAAACATGCAAATAAAACAAAATGCATGATAATGTATTAATTTTTTTATAAAAGATAATGCAAGATATTCCTAGAATGATACATATGAAACCATCTATCCTAATGATAACATGCCACTAGATTTCCTAAGATGCACATGTTTTTGAAAATCTAATGGTTTTGTAGAGATGTGTGTTGACTGAAAATCTGTGGATATATATTCATGACCTTTCTCAGAATTAGAGTCACGCGCTCTACATGCAGTATGAGCAACCAAACAATGTAGTTCATCTTTCCTAAACCACACTTGTTTAATTTTCAGTGCTCTATTTACCAGCCTAGACAACCTCTTCACTTAACACCTGAATTTGATTTTCAACATTGGGTCTTTTTTGAGTTCTATGCTTCTACTCTGATTTCAAAGTTTTTCCTCTTAACTTTGAACACACGGGTTGGATGTGACCTTTCACTCCACAGTGATGACATACTGGGATAAACCTTTGAAAACCATTGTTCGAACCCTTATGGAATCTAGAGGTAATGGAAGTACTCTCAACAGGTTTTCTGACATAAGATTGAGCATTAAGATTCTTATTAGATTTACCTTGAGAAGAACTAGATGCTATTTGGGAATCCCTAACAAAGGTTGTTTTGGAAACAATGTTAGAATCACTCAACATATGATTAAGCTTAAGAGTTCCACTAGACCATTTATGGATAGTTGAGTTAGCATCCTTCAATTCATTTTCCAATCCCTCAATCCTTGTAGATTTCTCACTTAATTCCAATCTTAGAATGTTTAACTCCTTATTAAGATCATCTACACTCTTCAAAATTTGATTCATTTCTTGTTCAGACTCAATCAATTTCTCAGACAATTGAGTTTTTTGAGTCTTCACGAGATTTAAGGTATGAGTACTATTGGTTAACTCATCTCTAAAGGATTGTCTCTCCGTATCAACACTGTTGAATTGAACTATATATTTTGAGAAGACTTTGCTAAGATGTGTGGACTTTTCATAAAGTTTGTTGTATGCATCTTCATACTAGTTCCCACGATCTTCATTATCCTCTGAATCTTCATCCTCATACATTGCCCAACTTGATGCAACTTTATTAACCTCCTTACTTTGTGCAGCAAGCACGGTGAAGTTCTCAGACTCATCACATACCTCCGAGTCTGTTGCATCACTAGCTGATCCATCATCCCAAGTGACAGCTAGACCTTTTTGTCCGTTTTGACTTGTTAGCGCATTCTGTAGCAATGTGACCAAACCCTTGACACTCAAAACATTAAGGTTTCTTCTTTTTATGATTAAACTTGTCATTCTGATTTTGGACATTTCTATTTTTACAATTATGTGATTTATCTCCAAAATTTTGTTCTTTAATCATTTCTTGACCATAAGAAAATTTTAAAAACTTATGAAACTGTTTCATGATCATGTCAATCTGTTTTGGTCTACTCTCACTCTCCTCAACAGACTCACTAGGATCCTCCTTAGTGATTTTAAAAGTTTTTTTTTTCTCTTTTGTGCCGCTAGACTTCTTAGAGGATTGAGCACATATCTCCATCTCATATGACTTTAGATTCCCTGCCAATTCTTCAAATTTAATCTCTTTTAAACTCATGGTTTTAGATATGACAGTAACCTTAGACTGAAAACGTTCAGGTAGAAACTTAATAATTTTCTTCACTATGGTAGTCTCGGGAATAGGCTCTCCTAGATTGTGACAACTAGTTACTATATCAGTTAATCTAGCCTCAAAGTCACCAAAAACTTCATCCTCCTCCATCCTAAGCTGTTCAAATTGTGAATTCAGAATTTTGAGTTTTGATTGCTTAAATTTTGAAGTTCTTTCATGAGTTACTTGGAGAATATCCCAATTCTTTGGCAATTTCACACGTGGCATTTCTCTTAAACTCACTCGTAGTCACAGCGTTGTATAAAGCATTTAAAGCTTTGGAATTCCAACTTGCACTGTTTGACTCAGTAGTAGTCCAGTCACTTGACGGTTTTACTCTAGATTCATTAGTAGTAGCGTCTTTCACAGTGGGGGTGAGTATGTTACCTCTACAGCAAGCCAAACTCTCTCATCTAACGATTTCAAAAATGCTCTCATTCTCGTTTTCCAATAGGTGTAATTTGAGTCATTGATGTGACATCAGGTGTGTAAAAATATGTGGTTAAAAATGGCATTTTAACAATGCTAGGTTTTACCCTACGCAAGCACAGGAATCAATTGTAGAACAACAATGGATTGAATAAGGGATATCGATCCCATAGAAACTGAGATTGTTCACTTTAGTAATTCAAAAACAATGAGTTATATTCTCTGAAAATTGGTTTGTTTGGGTGGTCAAAGGCCAAATTATTTATTTTAACTAAAATTATCTAGAAAGCAAAGTAAATTGGTTGTGATTCAGATGAAACAGAAAACTAGAATTTTCTTCGCTCCACCACTAATCGTATAATATAGTTTCTTATTGTATCAACTATAAGAGGGCGATCCAAACTATGAATCAGGTCATACCGTAAATAGCTAAATACGACCCCAAAAAGGAGTACAATCAACTGGATTGCGACAACCCATCTCATGACTGACCTAACTTGTGCATGCCAATTATATTACTCTAATCTACTCCTAATGAATGAAAATAAACTAAAGCATGTCTATATTAAATCGTCAAGGCATAGTCTGTGTCAACCTAGGGTTTCAAGTTTCATTACCACCATTGTGTAGAAAACCATAATTAACCATCCGAGTTCTTGCTCATATTGAATAATCATAGTTGTGCAAAATGATACATTCATTCCATCTAAGACAATAATTTAAAACAAACATAGAATTTTATATTTTAAATTAGTACGGTCTCTTAACTACTACAATCATCACAGTATGGTCAATAGTTTCCCCTCGTTACAATTGAAAACAATGAAAGAAATACATTACTTGGCTAGGTGATTGCTAGAAAATCCTAGATACCGAGTTAGTTGGCCATGGTGGAAGGTGTCTGTATTGCTAATGTAGAAATAATCTTCATGGTTTTCTTTTTCAGATCTCTAGGTTTGAATATGGCTCTCAATAGCAGCAAGTCTGAATATGAACGTGAGAACTAATGAACCCACCAAAATCAACGACCAACCTCTCTCTAAATGAATCGTTCGACCCCTAACACATATATATGATAATGTATAAATAAGCAATGGTGTAGAGAGGTCATTTTCAGTCTTTTCACTCTAAAACTCACAAAAACCTAAAATCTGATATATATATATATATATATATATATATGTGTGTGTGTATACATGTATACAGGGGTCTGGAGTCGCAGCCACGTCTTGGAGTCGAACCGGGGGTAGAATAGGTAAAAACCATCGAAAACCTCAACAAGTTGTCACAAATACACTTCAAGCATACATGATCTACACTTCAAGCGTAGGTACAAGCGTACCATCAAGCGTAGGTTCAAGCGTAAAAATGTGATTTCTAGCAAGTTTTTGAAATTGAAAGCGTAGGCACAAACGTAGGTGTTTTCTTCAAAACCACTTTTCTCCGTGAATGGACCGAAATGACCGCCTAGAACCCATGATACTTTTTGCTGAAGATGAAGGCTTCTGAAAATGCCATTTTTGCCCTCTGAGTGCCACTTTTTTCTTGGACTGCCTCTTTGACTTTCCTCTCTAAATAGAAAGAACATGCACTTCAGTTAATTCACCGAAGTTAGCTTAATTTCTTCATTAATCTCCTGAAACATGCTTTAATACTCAAACAACATAAAAAATACCAAATAATGAAATGAAATGACGTAATATAGTGAGTTAACGGGTCAAAATGTCTAATATTTGACACCTATCAGCCATCAAACAATGGGGACCTAGATACGGATCCTCCTTCACGAGGTAAATCCATCGTCTAAGTTCAAAATCTAACCCTAGGTAGTTAACCTAAAATGGGGCACTATGTCTATCTAGAGGGTGTAAAACAAATTGTTAAAAATAGCCTCTTATGACAACCTTAGGTTTTACCCTACGCAAACGCACGTATCACTTGTACAATAACAACAGCTTGAGTAAGGGATATCGATCCCACAGAGACTAAGATTGTTCACTTTAATAATTCAAAAACAATGAGTTATATCTTTGAAAAGCTGTTTGTTTTAGTGGTCAAAGACCAAATTATCTAAATTATTCTAAAAAGCAAAATAAATTTGTTTGTTATTCAAAAGAGAGAAAACTAGGGTTTTCATCGCTCCACCACTAACCACATAATATAGTTCTATCAATGTAACAATTGCAAAAGGACGATCCATAAATTGTAAATCAGGTCGTACCGCAAATAGCTAAATACGATCCCAAAAAAAATTACCATCAACTGGATTGCGACAACCCATCTCATGACTGAATTGATTAGTACATGCCAATTAAATTACTCTAATCTACTCATAATGCATGAAAATAAACTAAAACATGTCTATCCCAATTCGCCAATGCATGGCATGTGTCAACCTAGGGTTTCAAGTTTTATTACCACCATTGTGTAGAAAATTATGAATTAAGCATCTGAGTTCAACCCCATAGTGAATAATCATAATTCTGTAAAATAATATATTTATTCCAACTAAGACAAGAATTTAGAACAAATATAGAATTTTGTTTCAAGAATAAAAACGATCTCTTATCTACTACAATCATCACAGTATGGTCACAGTTTCCCCTCGTTACAATTGAAAATAAGATAAAATCTACATTACTTGGCTAGGGTTTTGTTAGAAAACCCTAGATACCGAGTTAGTTGGCCATGAAAGATGAAGACTGTATCTTTGGTGTAGAATCGATCTCCATGTCCTTCTTCTCCGGATCTCTAGGTCTTAATATGGTTTCTCATCTTCCAATATATATAATTTCAGAGGCTGGTTTGAAATTGAACATGTGTAAAAGCTCTGAACACCAACCCCCAACTCTGATATAAAGCTTTGTATTTATAAACAAATCGAGGGACCTTTTTGGTAATTTCACACAAAACCTAATTAAAACCCTAAATTCTGATATATGTGTGTGTATATACACATGCATCGAGGTGAGAAATCGCAGCCGCATCATAAAATCAAACGTAGGTAAAACAGACAAAACAGCCAAAATTGCATAATTCCAGCCGTCTCTATGCTTTAAGCGTAGCTAAACTTTAAGCGTATGTCAAGCGTAGGCCTAGGCATAGGCCTAGGCGTAGGTCAAGTGTAGCTTGAGCATAGAAATATGTTTTCTAGCCACTTTTTTATTCTGAAAGTGTAGGCTTAGGCATAGGTATTTTCATGAAAATCACTTTTCTCCGCAATTGTGCCAAAATGACCATCTTGAATTCATGATACTTTTTGCTTGAAGAGACGGCTTCGAGAAATGTCATTTTTGCCCTTCGGGAGCTATTTTTGCCTCAAAAATACATCTTTGACTCTCCTCTTAGATAGAAACGAATGTGAACTTGGTTAATTCACCGAAGTTAGTTTTGTTTCTTTATTAATCTTCTAAAACATGCTTAAACACACAAACGACATAAAAATACTATATAATATAATGTAAAGACGTAGGGGCTTAAAATGGACATTTTTGAGCACCTATCACACCCCTAAACTTACATATTGCTAGTCCCTTAGCAATGAACTCAGGAAAACTATCTTGTGATGATCTTTATTCTAGATACTCTATACTGATCTACACTAATCTATACTACTCCCTTTCTTTCGTGAGGGTCAACGATTACACTTAGCACGTGTAACAAGCCTTTTAAACTCCTAGGTTACCCCTAGTGGACGAGTGAAGTTTCGTGAGGGTTAGCTATATTACCCATAACTTCTCCATTCTCTGCAATCATGCAATTATGAGTTCACACATGCATCAACTAAGTCATAATACAATACATAAGACAATATAGATGCAAATATTCTCACTCACTACCGAACAACAACTATCTCGAGCTTTGTGTCATGAATGGATCCCACTTAAGTGAATGAATTCATTACTTTCTATTCCCAATCCAGACTACCCCCCGTGTTTATGTGAAAATTCTACCATGGTATTTTAATTCCTCTTCTCCAACTTCATTGATCAAATTTTTCCATTTTTTCATTTAAAAAAACTCATCTTTCCACTTACCATCCCTTTTTGTCTTTCTAAACTCCGAACTTTCCAGGGAGGATTTTTTATCCCGACCAACTAAGCCCAAGTTTCTTTATGGGATTTATGATCATTAGTCTTCTCCCCTTTTTACGCGAACAATGATATTGGTGATACCAATGCCCGGTTACTCAAATCGAAGAACTAATTTTTGTATTTTATTTTTCACAATATATTTTCAACTTTTTCCATTTCAACCATAACATCTCCCATTCTCCCATTTTATTGTGTCAAAATTATTATTTCAACTACATAGTTAAAGATTCATTGTTTTTCCCATAGTGAATGTGTGCTTATGTTTTAAGGTTAGGGTCGTCCTTCTCAGTTTGAATTTCACTAATTCACTCACCCATGTAAAACCACATCACTTTCATTCAGCTTGATCTAATCATTACTCTCATGAACGAGAATATCACAACATATAATTTTCATGCATCATAAATACAAACTCAGTTAACTTGTGATGCAAAGCAATCATGCATGAAAATAAAGAATTTCATTCCAAAAATTTTTAATTTTTCAAAAACAATTTCAAAGACGTGGCCTTAAGTGACTACCGTCTCTAAGAATTGAAATTACAAAGACGTGGCCTTAATGGTCTACCGTCTCTAAAAACAAAACAAAAGCCTAATCCTAAACCCTAGTCATACTCTAAATCCAACTTCCTTCTCCCTCAGTATGTGGCATCTATCCTAAAAACCTATGGAGATCGGATGTCCTCTCGAATCGAACAAATTCCTCTTCTTGATATTCCTTTATAAATTGCCAACGTACTTCACCCATCTCTTCCAATCGCTCACCCAACTGTTGCTCAATGATCTTCGATATCAAAAACGAGTATGGAAGATAGTACTCCATCAAATTCCCGTCTGGCAATTTCCTACGCACAATCCTTTGAACCGTCAGAATATGAACAAATATTACTGTCAAAATCAGTACCCAATATCCTTTAAACATAGTATATATCAACTTAATGTATGAGTATTCTCTCCAACTTGTCATATGGTTCTGACGGACTTGAGCAGCAAGCACACAATCCAAGTAAAGCAGTTCCTTTTTTAACCAAAAATTCTCAATACTTGTTTATCCCGTTTTAGGAACATGCATGGCACAAATCTCTATAATCATCTCATTCTTTGTATGTGGCCATCTCGACGGGATTTCTTTAAATATGCCCTTCAAGTGAGTCGGACGTTCATCAAGGATCTTTCATGCCTTGGCAATCAATCTCCTACTTATCTCTATAGGAGCACTCATGTCAATCACTCGAGCTTTTATGACCTCACATCCCGATGGTCCCTCAATCCATATATTCTCATAAAACTTGTGGACCAACCGTGGACACACCTTTCGTCCGGTCGGGCATTCTAAATTACTCAATCCTAGTTGACTTAGGATTTCCTTCCCGGGTGTAGTCAATAACTCGTTCATTCTTTGTGAATAAAACTACAACTCAAATTGCATTATGCACATTGTAAACGTAGTAGGTGTGGGCATTTTCCTCTTTCTGCTTGTAGCTCCTTGATTCGTACTCTCCTCCCCAATCTCTTCTCCCATACCACCGTCTTCAGGTAAGACGTCAATCAATTCCTCAGGATCAAATTCGATCTCATAATCACTTTCTTCACGCTCACCCTCAGGATTATTCAAAGAAAGAGAATAAGGAATAGAATAAGAGTAACTTGCCATCTTGCTCAAGCTTTTGTGAATAATGAATTGTTTCTTCTTAATGGGTGTATTTATAGATGGATGTATCAAATTCATGTAGGAAAAGGATTTGGACTTATGGTAGGATTTGGATAAGGACATAATTAACAATCCATATTGGAATTGTAATTGCACTCCAATTCCTATTCTAACTAGGACTCTACTAAAAACTCCTAACTAAATCCTAAAATTTCCTAAAAATACATCTAAATAAATCCTAGTACAAATGCAAATACAAACCTGGCCAAAACGCCCCTTAAACGGGTTGATTTTTAACTTTTTCAAAATTTTCCTCGCAGAGCCCTATGCCTAAGGCGTAGGTCTAGCTAGAATAAATATATATATATATTTTCAAAAATATCCTCTGTTCCCAGTTCATTTTTACTCACACACCCCCAAACTTAGACGCACACATGTCCTCATAGTGTGATGTTAAAAGCCCAAAAGAACTCAAAATATCAACACACTCAATGTAAGCATAAAAAATTTCGAGAAATGAATAACTCAATAATATTGATCACAAAAGCTGTCATTTTATAAACAAAATATCAAAAACATTTAGAAAATGATCGTGAAAGCGGTCACATGAAGTATCCTTGTAGACACATAAATTTGGTGATGATTTAATCACCATTGGATCGGTCAACTTAAGTCAATAAGTCTCGGTCAAATTCATTGACAATTACGGGTCCCACAAATGGACACGTGTCAAATTCTCAGAGGTTGGAGTTATATGCTTTTAATTCAAAATTAAATTTGGATTTATTCCCATAAATAATAAATAAATAAATAAATATTATTTTATGGGATTTTAAGCATAATTGGTGGGTACTTTCCAAAATTAAGACTCCACCTTTGGCCTATAAATACAAGGCCACCCAACACATTTCAAAGGAAAAAAAAGAGGAAAATGAGAGAAGGAGAAGAAGACTACAACAAAGTTCTGCCGACTCCAACTCAACAAAAATCTTTGAAATTCTTGAAGACGAAGAACAACAAGCACGCCACACCTGTGCCGTTCTTCTTCAAAGACTTTCAACAAATCAAGATCTCTTCAATCTCGAAGAACACAAGCAACAATCAAATAACGGTTCAAGATCAAGCTTTTAAAGCCCTTGCACCGGCGTTTTAGGAGATTTAATCAGAGAAAGATTCTTATTTATTTAAGAATCGACCACAGAGAATTGTACCATTTTATTTCATTATTTATTATCAATAAAATTAATTGTTTGCTCTTATTTTGTTTCCTAGAATTTCGGAGACAAAATTTGTGTTTACGAATTTCTCGGAGACAAAATTTGTGTTTACAAATTTCTGGCGCCCACCGTGGGGCCTCTCTGCCTCTCATCTTCATCTCCTTAACCATTCATCAAATCTCTACCTTTCTAGCATCAATGGCTCCCAAGAATGCTCAGCTTGAACAAGGGTCAAAGAATGGTGGCAAGAATGCCGTCACTTCCACAACTCGCAAAGCCCCAACCACAGTTGCTGTCAAGAATGTTGCTGCTTCATCAACTGATAGTAGCACCTCCACAGGCGCAGTAACCTGTCAGAAGGCAAAGGCACTCGCTTCATTGGCACAAAGTGAGAAAATAAGGGCGGTCGACCCAACGCCACCTGAGAGCACAAAAAGACAACCATTCATCACTCTTGAGTCTTTGAGAATAGGGAAGATCAATACGATGAACTCTAAGGAGGCTTTCCCCGTTTTTGAAGAATGTTCTCCCAAAAATAGAGCGTCGCACTCTATTTCTGATTGCAACTCAAGCACTGGATCACAATCAGGATCTACTCCAGGGACTCCAAAAGGTTCGGGTCCAGAGTACTCAGACTACCAAAGTCATTCACACATAACCAATATGCAGGTCATGATGACTGATACAACATCAATAGAAGAACAAATGGCTACCATGAGTCGAGCCATCGAAAAGCTCACCAAAACCGTTGAAGAGAAAGATCTACAAATAGCAACACTCATGAACAAGCTTGAAGCCCAAAAGTCAGGCGAGTCAAGTCAAGGACCTACTCACCCTCCTGGTTTTACACCGCAAGTGGCCATGAAAGACAAGGATCAACATATAGCCACATCTGAGCAGGGGGCAAACCAAACCTATTTTGCTCATTCAGTGGGCTCTCTATCTGTCCAACAGCTGCAAGACATGATCTCCAATACAATCAGATCACAATACGGTGGAGTAAACCGGAGCACTCTCATGTATTCAAAACCATACACTAAACGAATTGATGATATGAGGATGCCGATGGGATACCAACCGCCTAAGTTACAACAATTTGACGGGAAGGGCAATCCCAAGCAACACATTGCCCATTTTGTGGAGACTTGTAATAATGCAGGGACGGGGGGCGACTTTTTGGTGAAACAATTTGTTCGTTCCCTAAAGGGAAATGCCTTTGATTGGTATACCGACTTGGAAGCTGAATCAATTGACAGTTGAGACCAAATGGAGCGAGAATTCCTGAATCGCTTCTATAGCACCCGACGTACAGTAAGCATGATAGAACTTACCAACACTAGGCAATGGAAAGAGGAACCAGTCGTGGACTATATTAATAGGTGGAGGGCGCTAAGCTTGGATTGCAAAGATCGACTCTCAGAAACCTCTGTCGTTGAGATGTGCATGCAAGGTATGCATTGGGGACTTCTCTATATCCTTCAAGGCATTAAACCCCGAACTTTTGAGGAGTTGGCCACACGGGCACATGACATGGAGATTAGCATCAATGCTCATGGTGGCAAGGATGTCTCTGTCTTAGAACAAAGAAATGATAAAAGGATGGAAAGAAAGATGAAAGACAAACAAAGAAAAACCATAAAGAAACCATGGCCATCACTACAGTGCCATTGAAAATTACCATGAAAGATAAAAATAAGGAAGTTAGCAAGCAAACTAAAACTCAAGATACTGAAAGGCCTCGTCCAACACTCAAAGAGTTAGAGAACAAGACATACCCATTCCCAGACTCTGATGTGGCCGGCATACTAGAATTCTTACTTGAGAAAAAAGTAATTGACCTGCCAGAATGTAAACGCCCCGCAGAGATGGGACGAGTGAAGGACCCTAAGTATTGCATTTATCATCGCATCGTTAGCCATCCAATTGAAAGATGTTTTATATTCAAAGAATTGGTCATGAGTTTGGCAAAGCAAGGCAAGATCCTTTTGGATGGGGAGGAAATAGCTGAAGCGAATCATGCTACCATTGCCTCTGTTTTAGCTAGCCCAACCAAAACAAAATCTGATGTGCAAAGTTTTCATGGAAAACAACCGGAGAGCCTGAAGACCGTCCAATTTGGTTCATTAAATCCAATTATCATTCCTCTGCCGAATGCAATTTTGTCTGAACAAGTAGAGGAAGGATGGACTCTTGTAACAAGAAGAAGATCTTGCAAACAAAGAACTATTACTGCACCACATACCAGCCCAAACTGGGGGCAGAAAAAGGAAAAAATTCAGCAAGGCCCACAGAAGAAGCACAAAACCATGACGGAACGTCAAGCAGTTGAGCTCTCAAATAAAGATACTCACCGAGGTGTTACTTTGGGAGAATTCTTTCCTATTGGATATCTTACTGATGATCAAAGTCTAACCGTTTACACGGTATCAGCCACTGAAATTGACGAGAAAGGTGAACAAGAAACATTCGAAGTAGATAGTCAAGATTTTGACAAAGTAGAAAATCGCACCGTTAAAGGTACGGAAGAGAAAACCCCTAAAAATATGTGTGCCTCGTGTTGTGCATCGATTCTTTTCACCGACGAAGATCTCCAACTTGGGTCAAAACCTCACAATCGACCATTATTTGTCTCTGGGTACATTTGGGAACAAAAGGTCACTCGTATTCTTATTGATGGGGGCTCCGCAGTGAACATCATGCCAAAATCCACAATGAGAAACCTTGGCATTACAATCGATGAGTTGGCTCGAAGACGGCTAGTCATTCAAGGATTTAATCAAGGAGGACAACGAGCAATTGGCATGATAAGAGTTCACCTCACCATTGGTGAATTGAACGCTGAGACTTTGTTCCATGTCATCGATGCAAAGACCTCTTACAATTTACTGCTAGGTCGACCATGGGTCCATGGAAATGGTGTAGTCCCTTCTACATTACACCAATGTTTTAAGTTCTTCAATAATGGTACAAAAACTGTGTTTGGAGACGAAAAACCATTTTCTGAGGTAGAGTCTCACTTTGCGGATGCCAAGTTTTACTTAAATGTTGATGCACCAGCTGAAATTCTCCCGTCTAACAGTTTCTTCACAAGAAAAGTAGATACGGAAAAAGGAAAAAAAGTTGAGTCGCTATCTGCGGAAAACATTGCTCACGATGACAAGAAAGTCATACCTGCAACACATAAGTCTGAACTGTCCCATGAAATTCCTAAAGGTAAGATTGTCTTCAAGTATGTTCCAAAATCCAAGAGAAGTGAAGGACAATCACCCTTTGTTGAGTTGTCAGAAGCAACAAAAATGAAGACAAAACCCATTCCTGCCTCAACAAGTGAGGATAAACAAGTTCTCAAAGATAACCTAATGATTCCTCTTGTAAAAGTTGAGAAGTCTTCAATTACCAAGCCACCACTGACAGGTTTTGTCTTTGGCACACAAGACACGATGAAGCAGAAGGCACTTCCACATCAAAGAACAAGGGAGGGTTTTGACCCTAAGGCATACAAACTTCTAGCAAACGCAGGGTATGACTTCTCAAATCCATCAGAACTTGGGCAACTTCATCCCGATGTCACCGGCGAAAAGATTCATGGCCTCAATGAGACTCAAATGAAGTTGCGACAAGAAGGGCATGCAATCAATGCACCCAAGACCGGTTTGGGGTTCAAGCCTAGCGAACCAATTCGAATCCCTATAAAAATAAGACAAAGAAGAGAAAACACACAATACATTAGTGTATCAGAGGCTGAAGAAATTGAAGAGCAATACCCTGTTCAACGAACATCGGTGTTTGATCGGATTGAAGCTCCTCCGCATCGTGTTTCTGTGTTCCAAAGGCTAAGCGCAACAAATAGAACTGACGAACTACCTCATGAGAATCACACTTCCCGAGTTTCTGCATTCAATAAACATGTCCATGTTGATAGTAGAGAAACCATAAATCCTCAGTCCCGAAAATCGGTATTCTCTAGACTTGGAAGCAGCAATATCACACCTAGAGAAGAATGCGAGAAAGTAGGATGGCTGAGTCACGAGCTTAAGCCTGAAAAGGATAACAACGTGAAAAGCTTAATTCCATCCCGTATGAAACGCAAAGTAGAAGTGGAAGTCAGTGTTGATGAAATTTTGAAGGCCAAGAGACGAACCATCGTCTTCACAAAGTCTCTTGCACAAGAAAATTCAGAAGATGATGAAGAGAAAAATGCTCATGTCACATCTTACCATATTACAATTGAGGAAGATAACATGGATGAAGAGTCTCAAGATGACAAACCCAAGGAAGCGCCTCCAACACTTGAAGACGGGGGGCAAGCAACTATTGATCAACTTAAAGAAATTAACTTGGGATCAATTGAAGAACCTAGACCGGTGTTCGTTAGCGCACTCATGAGTCCTGTGGAAGAAAAAGAGTATACAGACCTACTAGCTAAATACAAGGACATTTTTGCTTGGACTTACAAAGAAATGCCGGGACTCGAACCAAAAGTCGCAGTCCATAACCTGGCAATAAGATATGGGACACGTCCAATTTAGCAATCTCAACGCTTTTTCAGGCCTGACCTTATCCCAAAGATTGAAGATGAAGTCAATAAACTCATTGAGGTGGGCTTCGTTCGGGAAGTAAAATATCCAACATGGATTTCTAGTATAGTCCCCGTAAAGAAGAATAATGGGAAAATTCGAGTTTGTGTCGACTTTCGTGATTTAAATGCTGCATGTCCGAAAGATGATTTTCCTCTACCTGTGGCAGAACTTACAATGGATGCAACAACAGGGCACGAGCCTCTGTCATTCATGGATTGTTTTTCTGGTTATAATCAAATAAGAATGTCTCCAAAAGATGAGGAGTTGACCGATTTCCGCACGCCGAAGGGGATCTACTGTTACAAGGTGATGCCTTTTGGACTTAAGAATGCCGACGCAACTTATCAGCGTGCCATGCAAAAGATTTTCGATGATATGTTGCACAAAGTCATAGAATGCTAAGTTGATGACTTGGTTGTAAAAACCAAGAAAAGAAATGACCATCTCCAAGATCTTCGCATAGTTTTTGATCGACTGAGGAAGTTTCAACTCAAGATTAACCCTCTAAAATGTTCGGTGTCTCCTCTGGAAAATTTCTTGGGTATATTGTCCGACATCGCGGCATTGAAGTCGATCCTTCTAAAATCGAGGCCATCCAAAAAAAGCCACCACCCAAAAATTTACGCGAATTGCGAAGTCTTCAAGGGCAACTAGCTTTCATTCGTCGGTTCATCTCCAACTTGGCTGGAAGGTGTCAACCATTTAGTCGACTCACGAAAAAAAATGTTCCATTTGTATGGGACCAAGCTTGTCAGAATGCTTTGGAAGACATCAAGCAATATTTGATCAATCCACCGGTGTTAGGTGCTCCTGTGCCTGGAAAACCACTCATTATGTACATTGTTGCTGAAGAAGAATCGTTAGGCGCTCTTCTAGCACAAAATAATGAGGAGAATAAGGAAAATGCTCTTTATTACTTGAGTCGAAGGCTGAACACAACATAAATTAAATATCCTTCAATTGAGAAAACATGTCTTGCGCTAGTTTTCGCGTCTCAAAAATTGAGACATTATTTCTTGGCTCACACAGTGCATGTGGTTGTAAAGGCAGACCCCTTAAAATATGTCATGTCAAGGCCTGTTCTGTCAGGACGACTTGCAAGATGGGCGATCTTATTCAATGAGTTCGAAATTGTATACATTCCACGAAAGGCAATCAAAGGACAAGCACTTGCTGACTTTCTAGCCGATCATCCGATACCAGCTGACTGGGAGATTTTTGATGATTTTCCTGATGAAGAAGTATTTATGGTTGACATCCTTTCCCCATGGATGATGGTCTTTGATGGTGCAGCACGTTCTGAAGGAGCCGGAGCCGGTGTCACTTTCGTCTCCCCACAAAGACAAATTTTACCATATGCATTTGCTTTTCCTGAGAAATGTTCAAACAATGTCGCTGAATATCAGCCTCTGATAATTGGCCTTGAAATGGCACATGAGATGAAAATTTCAAACATTGAAGTTTACGGTGATTCCAAGTTGGTGATCAACCAACTTCTCAAGGAATATGAGGTCAAGAAAGAAGACTTGATTCCATATTCTCAATATGTTTCTAATCTACTAGCTAGGTTTGAAAGTGTTATGTTGGAACATGTCCCAAGAGAAGAAAATCGTTTAGCAGATGCCTTAGCCAACTTGGCCACAACCATGGCATTAGGAGAAGACGAAGCATTCACTGTGCCGGTTTGCCAACGCTGGGTACTGCCACAATTACTTGAAGCTCCAATGGACGAAACAAATGCGATCTCCGTCACGATTGCTGAGACCGATGATTGGAGACGACCCATAATTGATTATTTGGAACATGGGAAGCTACCTGAGGATCCTCGACACAAAACTGAGATACGTCGTAAGGCATCTCTATTTATCTTTTACAAAGATACATTATTTCGAAGATCTTATGAAGGATTGTTCCTTCGTTGTCTTGAAGAAGATGAAGCAACCCATGCAATGGAAGAAGCACATTCTGGAGTTTGTGGGGCTCAACAGTCAGGTCCTAAGCTTCACTTTCGAGTGAAAAGAATGGGATACTATTGGCCAACCATGGTTAAGGATTGCATGAATTATGCCAAAAGGTGTCAAGCTTGTCAATTTCATGCCAACTTCATGCACCAACCGCCTGAACCATTACACCCTACAATTTCATCATGGCCATTCGATGCATGGGGTCTAGATGTAGTGGGACCTTTCATAAAGTCTTCTAAAGGCCATTTTTACATTCTCGCAGCAACTGACTACTTTTCAAAGTGGGCAGAGGCAATACCTGCCAAAGCAGTAAAAAAGGAAACTGTCGTTGATTTTATTAAGACCAACATCATTTTTCGATATGGGGTTCCTCATCACATCATCACTGACAATGGGTTATGTTTTGATAATCATTTGATGACTAATTTATGCGAAAAATTTGGATTCAAACAATATAAGTCTTCAATGTACAACCCACCCGCAAATGGACAAGCAGAAGCCTTCAACAAGACTCTGTGCAATTTACTAAAGAAGGTGGTCTCAAAATCAAAAAAGGATTGGCATGAACGAGTTGAGGAGGCTCTGTGGGCATATCGAACAACATTCCGTACTCCTACTCAGTCAACACCGTACTCTCTTGTTTATGGTGTAGAAGCGGTCCTTCCACTAGAGCAACAAATCCCTTCATTGAGAATCGCCTTGCAAGAAGGTTTGATAAACGAGGAGAATGTTCGATTGCGTCTTCAAGAGTTGGAGGCGTTAGATGAAAGAAGGCTTGAAGCTCAACAACGGCTAGAGTGTTATCAAGCTCGGCTCTCAAGTGCTTTTAACAAAAAGGTTCGTCCTCGATCTTTTCAAGTTGGCGATTTGGTACTGGCCGTACGAAGACCCATTATCATGAGTCGTCGAATGGGAAACAAGTTCACCTCAAAATGGGATGGGCCCTATGTGGTACAAGAAGTTTACACCAATGGCGCCTACAAGATTGTTGATGAAGATGGAGTTAGAGTTGGACCCATCAATGCTAAGTTTTTCAAACGATATTATCCCTAAACAAAGATTGTACACTCCTAATCGCACGAGTCTAAACTGCATGATGCTCCTAGCTCACATGAGTTAAAACTGTGAATGCCACCTAAAAAAAAAAAAAAAAAAAAAATCATCATTGAACTACGCGATTGGCTTGATCTCTGTTAAGGGAACGGAGGCAACTTGGAGATCTGCTCCGAGTTCAGTCATCAAAAAAAAAATCATCATTGAACTACGCGATTGGCTTGATCCCTGTTAAGGGTACGTAGGCAACTTGGAGATCTGTTCCGAGTTCAGTCATCAAAAAAAAAAAATCATCATCGAACTACGCGATTGGCTTGATCCCTGTTAAGGGTACGTAGGCAACTTGGAGGTTTGTTCCAAGTTCAGTCATCATCATAAAAAAAAAAAAAAAAAAATGTTCCTTCATACTGAAATAAAGAAATCAAATAGCTCTTTTATTACCAAAATAAACAATCTGCTCCAAGAAATAATAATTAATGATAAATGAAAACAATGGTCAAGACTAGAATGAGAAATCTAAAATAATAGATGACAATGATCAACTAAACTAAAGCGGCAAATCTGAAAGCTCCTCGCGTTCCCTTTGCAACCTGTCTTCGAGAGTCTTCATTATTTGAATTTCTTGAGCAGTAAGAATTTGAGCTTCCTCAATCACCTTGCGGTCTTCCTTGAGCTTAGTAATCTTTTCTCTCTCATGAGACAACTTAGCATCAGCCTCTGACAAAGAAGTCTCGATCTGCTTGATCTCTTCTTGTGCAATTTGCAGCTCCCTCGCTAACTTGGCCTCTGTATCTTTGACTTCATGCAAGTTGGCCCGAAGTGAGTCCGCATACTTAATAATGTCACCTTCCAGAACAGTGGCATCAACAAGTTGTGAGTCAACAGAAGCCAATTGTTGTGACTGTGTGATTGATGGCACCTTGCAAGCAAAAGAAGATTTGGTGTCAACATATGTAGCAGCACTATGCATATATGTATCAATCCTTTTCTTCAAACCACAAAAATCCCCTGGAAATTGTGAAAGTGCCTTGAAAAGTGGTGGGAGCTTGTGGACTATCGAAGACAATTCATGGACTTCTGTGTTAAACATCATTGTTCTTATGGCGTCAGCTAGCGCTAAAGCAGCCTTGCGCTGCGCATCGAGAACCATGTTCCCCACATTAAAAACAGACACCTCGGGGGCAATTGCTGGCGGAAGAGGTGGAATGGCATTACAAGGTCCATCCCTTGTAAGTACATTCAAAGTAGACATATGAGGTACTTCATTTTGTGCCATTAATTCCAAATTCTGCTTATTGACATCTTGCAAGAGCTGAGTAGCTTCATCTCCTATCTCGTCAGCTAAAGTCATCATATCAGGGCCAAAAATGGAACCTTCACTAGCCGCTGGAAGATCATCAAGTTCCAACAAACCTCCAAGAAAACCCTCATTTTCATTTATCTATAAATAAATAAAAAAATAAAATGAGGATGCATTGTGTACACAAAAAAAAAATATATATATATATATATAAATATATATATGTGAATAAATAAAGATAAATAACCTGCATGGGTTGTGAACTGCTTGGTACTCCTTGAAAAAATTCATTTAAACCTTGAGAAATGTTTTCCTGCCTTGGAGTAACAACATGGTTCTGCTTATCACCAATATGCTTCCAATTGCGATCACAATCATTGGCACCGAGTTCCCCATCCGAATCATCTGTTACTGGAGAACGTTGGCGCTTGCGAATGAGTGGCGGAACATAGTTAGCTAATGCAACATGGCTCCCAGAACTCTCGGCAACGCCATGATCACTAGGTGGAATGGCTAGCAATGGATTAGAGGGGATGCTCAACTTGTTTCTCCTGAGAATGATTTTCCTACCTTTAGGTACAGAAGGACAATCATCTTGTGGCACAATAAGTTCTGTGACTGTAGAAGGGTCGACATAGACTTTTGACCACCATTCAACATAAGCTTGTGTCACGGAGAACTTATTAAAATTGGAACTCGAAGGAAGTTGTACCTTACTCCCAGTCTTGAAACTTGTCACAAGCCTCCACATTTTTTAGATCTCTTCCAAACTACCAGTGCGAATATCATCTTTCAATTTACCAGGAACATCCTGATGATAAAATAATTGTCTACAAAATCTGTGCGGACTATATGGCTCGACAATGATAAAATCATTTTGGCGCAATGTCAAGTAACCTGATCGGAGGCCAGAAAAGTACTCATGAGTGGAAATGGATAATCGACCATCATCTTTTAGCACTTCCCGCATCAAAGATGTCCGAGAATGATAAGGAAGTGGAACACTTTTACATGATCGAAACATGTTTCGAGCTACGACTTCATCAACATGTTGGGCAGGCTCAGTACTCGCATATAAAATCATTCGAGGAAGAGATTGGTTTTCCAAAGCAGGAGAGTGGGTTCTGAAATAGTCAGCTATCCATCCATACACATAATGTGCAGGAAATATAGCACTAGAACTCCCTGGGTCAGGTGAGGAACCAATGTCATTCAAACCTCTGTAGATACTTGCCAAAACAGGGACAGAGAGACAAAATCTGATGCCATCTGCGATCATGCTTGCAACCTTGAATACACCAGGTCGAATGGCGCCATCAGGATTCGACGGTAGGACATATTTGCATAACCAACATGCTAAAAATGCGGCCAAATAAGTTTTCTTCTTCATTTCGTGTGCCACTCCAAGACTAGTAAACATCTCGTCTGCTTGACGAGACCAATCTCGCACAGGAGGGATCACGCCGGAAGGATGAATGAGACTTTGGTTGTGATTTCGTTTTGGGTTACTTTGTACCTTTTTCGAAGCATCCCGATATCGCCTGGCATCTCTAAACCAGAAAGCCACCCAATCAACGATTCCCACCATTTGCTCTTTCCTCTGCTTCTTACGAAGGCGATGAAAGGCCAAAAAGAGATATCCACAAGTAAGGGGAAGAAAAGAATTCCCTTCTCGGTCGAGCTCAGATAATTCCCTAGCAGAGGGAATGACTTCCTCATACTGTTTGCCGCTGAAAGGAAGACCTCCTATGACGCGTAAATCATGAAGGGAAATAGAAACCTCGCCCGCAGCACAATGGAGGGAGTTAGTGGAAGGGCACCATAACTCGAGAAAAGCTCGGAGAATGTTCTCATGCTGAGAGTATGAAAATAGTGAAGCATATATTGCATCATATAAATTCTTCTCTTTCAGAAACTGTTCTTGGCGGCCTAAGATGTCTTCTGCCCACTCCCAATATCCTTCAGTGTATGGAAAGATGGAAAAGATCTGCAGAGGAGTCTTCCATATAAATTCTCTAGCAGCCACTTTATGCCCCAAAAGTGAAAATGGAGCGGTCTCGGCCTCAATCTCGTGCAAAGCAGATCGTAACGTCAAAGCACGAGCAACTAAGCCTTTATCCTTCTTCTGGTTGTACCCAAGATTTGTGAGACCACAAGTAATCTCGTACGACCAATCTGACAAGTAAGGATATGGCAAAGAATCGGAGCGAGACACATGTAAAGCAAAGCGACCCATAAGGGGTGTCCCAACCTCCAAAGTAGTGCCTATCTCAGCAGAATCATTATGTCGCTCCAAAATGGTCACTGTCTGCGATTTCAAACACTTGAAGACCACCATGATCGTATGCTTGGAAAAAAAAAAAAAAAAAAAAAAAAAAAAAAAAAGGGTTAGTAATGGATTGGGGAAATAATTCTTCTTGGATTTGATTTTAATAATTTAGTCTAGAATATTGTGACCCCGAAGGGACTGATAAAAATCGTGACCCCGAAGGGACTGAAAAATATTGTGACCTCGAAGGGACTGAAAAATATTGTGACCCCGAAGGGACTGACTACCATATTGTGACCCCGAAGGGACTAATGAATATTGTGACCCCGAAGGGACTGATAAAATATTGTGACCCCGAAGGGACTGAAAAAATATTGTGACCCCGAAGGGACTGAAAAATATTGTGACCCCGAAGGGACTGATAAAAATCGTGACCCCGAAGGGACTGATTAATATTGTGACCTCGAAAGGACTGATAACGTATTGTGACCCCGAAAGGACTAATGAATATTGTGACCCCGAAGGGACTGATAAAATATTGTGACCTCGAAGGGACTGAAAAATATTGTGACCCCGAAGGGACTGGAAAAAATATTGTGACCCCGAAGGGACTGAGAAATATTGTGACCCCGAAGGGACTGATAAATCATTGGGACCCCGAAGGGACTGAAAAATATTGTGACCCTAAAAGGGACTGATAAATCATTGGGACCCTGAAGGGACAAATAATTTATTCTAAGGAATGCATTATTCCGAGGGCATGGTGACATTAAAAAAAAAAAAAAAA
The DNA here is from genome assembly GCA_963922005.1 of Cornus suecica. Taxonomy (NCBI): domain Eukaryota; kingdom Viridiplantae; phylum Streptophyta; class Magnoliopsida; order Cornales; family Cornaceae; genus Cornus; species Cornus suecica. The sequence continues at coordinate 50,690,409 of OY998240.1, read as the reverse complement.
AAACTTACCGTTGTAGAAAGTTGGTAGTTTGCAAAAGTCATCCTTAAATCTTTACCAAAGATGAAGTGATAACCTAAAAAAAAAAAAAAAATTATTAGTAATCTAATTTCAGGAAAGTAGAAATATATATATATATATATATTTTATTAGTAATCTGATTCATTGATTGATTGAAAAAAAAAAAAAAACAAAACAAAAAAACAAAACAAAACAAACGTACAACTTTTTAAAAAACGGTAGCCCACCAATAACAACTTTCTCCATAACCACTTTTTTTGTCTTATTAAAAAAAAAAAAAAAAAAAACTCCACTACAAACAGTCATCTTCTTCAGTCAATCCCCAGCAGCACCAGCAAGCGCCGCTCCACTTCGTCGGCGACCGTCTTCCTCCGCCGCGAACCAGTACCATCTACCACCGCTTTTCACAACCGCGTCCGACGGCCCTGCTTTCTCCTCTACGACACCGCTGTTCAGTTCTTGCGACCGACCACCTCTGCTCCACCTCCCATGGTTCCGATCCACAGCCACCGCAGAACCAACGGTAGCCCAGTTCGCCGCCGCCGCCGCCACAGCAGCAACAGTGGGAGGCGATGCAGATTCCGCCACTGCATTACATGCCGTACCACACCCTCACCCTCACCCTCAAGCACCAACATATATATATATATATTGCATACATGTATACACACCAGTACTCACACACGCACATAAATAAAAAAATAAAAAATAAAAAAACTCACTGGTGGTGCGGCTGCAATGGGGTTGAAGCCCGACTGATGAGAAATGAGTGAAGTCGACTGTGAAAACCTAGGGTGGATGACAATGTATATATAGAGTGATTACCATACCTATATGGACATAAATCCTTACCCGTATGGACATAAATCATTTCCTAGTGATATTGGAATTAGACTGACTTGGGCCTAAATAAAATTCACTTAAGTCTTAAATTGTCTGATTGAGTGGTGATGCCAAAAAAAAAAAAAAAAAAAAAGTCTTTCAAAACTTGTCTACTCGTGTAAGACAAAGCATGCACGAAGCCAAGCTTTGAAGCGGGGGCAATTTGTAGACACATAAATTTGGTGATGATTTAATCACCATTGGATCGGTCAACTTAAGTCAATAAGTCTCGGTCAAATTCATTGACAATTACGGGTCCCACAAATGGACACGTGTCAAATTCTCAGAGGTTGGAGTTATATGCTTTTAATTCAAAATTAAATTTGGATTTATTCCCATAAATAATAAATAAATATATATATATTATTTTATGGGATTTTAAGCATAATTGGTGGGTACTTTCCAAAATTAAGACTCCACCTTTGGCCTATAAATACAAGGCCACCCAACACATTTCAAAGGAAAAGGAGAGAAGGAGAAGAAGACTGCAACAAAGTTCTGCCAACTCCAACTCAACAAAAATCTCTGAAATTCTTGAAGACGAAGAACAACAAGCCCGCCACACCTGTGTCGTTCTTCTTCAAAGACTTTCAACAAATCAAGATCTCTTCAATCTCGAAGAACACAAGCAACAATCAAATAACGGTTCAAGATCAAGCTTTCAAAGCCCTTGCACCGGCGTTTTAGGAGATTTAATCAGAGGAAGATTCTTATTTATTTAAGAATCGACCACAGAGAATTGTACCACTTTATTTTATAATTTATCATCAATAAAAATTAATTGTTTGCTCTTATTTTGTTTCCTAGAATTTCGGATACAAAATTTGTGTTTACAATCCTATCAAAATCTATCTGCCTAACGATTCATCTCTAATGTAGAACAACTAAAATAAAATGAAAAGCTAACTAAAACTAAACTAATCCTCATCATCTAAGGGTGGTGGTGTAGGTGGAATCTTACTGTCAAATACTATAAATCCTATAGTACAACTGCCTATGATCACGTTACCGGGCCTGCCTCTCCTAGTCAACAGATGCTCTAGTCCCTGTATATGTGTCATAAGAGCATCAAATTGAGCCTGAGACAAAATAACATTACCACCGACAGACGCCTGTGGTATAACATCATTCGCGGCAACAGCTAGCATCTCCTGGGTAGCCTGTCCATCCCCATCATGTATGGAAACCTCACCTACATCATCAGCTTGTCCTACAGCATCAGCATGTGCATCCTGAGCAGGTGGGGGAACTAGACCGAAACTCAGTCTCCTCACTATAACCTCATTTCCATGCAATCGGCTCCAGTTGCCCTTCCATATCCCTTCTGAGTATGGTGACACACGCTTGAACACATTCAGCTCACTTGCCTCTATCTCGACACCGACATCAAATATCAGCTTCATCAACAAGCATGGAAACCGGATCTCAAATCCGCTCTACTCTACCTTGGTCTCCGTGCATAGTTGAATATAGTGCACATACAGGCCCTGCCACAAAATATGTGGAATAGAGATCCGCCTCTCAAACTCGAAGACATAATGGAGGGCCAAAAATGGCGTGTATCTCATAGTCGTATGGCTGTGTGGAAGGATCTGTGAATGGACTATCACATCCCAAAACCATAGCATCAGGTGATAGTTAGACTTCTTCGTGCAGTTCCTATGCCTGTGACCCCACTGCCCCGCAGTCTCTAATCTGACAATATCCTCTATATATGGCATATGTTAGAACTCATCTACCATCTCGGGCGGACAATCATTCGGAATGCCCTAAGCTGCAGCGATAGATTGGGGTGTGATCTCAAACTCTACACCTCTAACCACTGTCTGAAGTCTCGTCCCTCGACAATAATGTTGTATGTTAAGCTAGAACTCATGGATCATACTCTCATAAATAAATGGGGTAGCCGGGGAAAGGATATGCAATAAGCGTTGTGCCCTTAATATGCCAATAGTCCATGCGGGTACTGGCTACAACTCATCAAACACCTTTACTAGATAAGTGTGCTCCTGCTGATACTTCTTCGCAATCGCCTACTCTAACAAATCAGCAGTCAAGGTTGTCTGAGGCACTAGTAGAAAAGTAGTCAACACTCCTGGCTCACCCTCCATCGGCAGCACAAGAAACCTCTCGTCCTGCAGACTAGTGTAATCTCCATGGTCAGCTGCATCAACATGTTCATCCTCCTAACTACCATGGTATCATAACTAGCCTTATCTATCTCCTCATCCTGTGACTCACGCTCATGAGGTGGAGACAGTACCGGTGAAATAAATGGATCAACTGTAAGTCTGCCATACGGTAAGTCAAGATCACGGCCCTGTGTGGATGACTCCGTCACATCAACCTCGAAAGAAGATGAAGCGGAGGATGATGGCTCTATATATCAACGCCTCGGGGCACGAGTTCTCTGGTGCCTATCAAGTGTAAGGTCAGGAGGTGGTGATCTCGACCTCTGTCTCACTATGTTATCGACCGGATTAGCTGCCTCAGCCATCCGTCTCGCCGTGCCTTTAACTCGTGCCATGCCTACAATACGGAGTTTTTGAAAAGTAAGCGATAATGTTCTGGACACCAAATCAAACTCAAAACTATATCTAAATGGATTTAATACGACAATTAAACAAGCCCTCATCTCAAAAATTCAATATTCAATCTGTATCCAAAACCGAGAGTATCGACTTTTGAAAAATGGATTAAAACATGATTTTGATCGAACTCGTTCGTCAATACTAGTTTAGAATAGTTATACTAGTCATTTGAAATCAAAATAATGGAACAAAACTCACCGAATCAAGCGAGGCGATGAATTCCCAAAAATTGAGATTCGAAGACTTTTCGAGTTCTTCACAAAAATACGGACAATACATGAACTAATCTAACGATCTGCCGCTAAGGAATGATGATAAATAGCACGAGTAAATGATAGGAACAAGTCTCGGGTGATTCTGTGGAGAAACAAGGGAGAAAAAGGATTTTGAAATGAAGATGGAGGGAATTGCCTATATGGGTCTATTTCATAACAGACCCGTCTATACGCTTTAAGTGTAGATAGGCCTACGCTTTAAACGTAGGTCCTAAGGGCCCAAAAAATTTTCCTTGTCTCAGTTTCCGTCTTTTCCTAATCCATGCAATCTCAATGCTTCCTACACACCCCTATATACCTTATTGGCTCAATTTCCTTTCTTTGTGGACAAAATTACCCCTCATATATCGAGATGACAATGCTCTAAGAATCAATCTTACAACTCAATCTCACAAGCAAAAACCAAACTAAACGAACATCTATAAGTACAAACTAGGATCAAAAGCTAACCATAATCATCTAATACCAATGTTTAACATCGTTGGCGCGACGTTGCCATTTTCTCCTAACCCACATCGTCACAATATAGTAATCCAAACAATGCTTTAAATTCCGGTCATGGATCAATCTCCTCATAATATCTCAGTCTCTGCCCATGTATTCCGAACCTTTTATCGAATCCTACTTCTCCATAAGGGTAAACTGATCTAACTCTATGTGGTCCGTCCCATCTTTGTGAGAGTTTACCTAGAAACACTTTCAGCTTTGGATTACATTGTCGTTTCTGGCCAAGCTTAAAAAACTTAAGACGAACATGCTTCGCATGATGTACTCTTGTTCGAGCTATGTAACTCTGAGCATCCTTATATGCACAACTCCATATCCCCTCACATTTATGTCTCAATCGTGGATCTTCCCAGGCATATAGCTTTTCTACCATGTGTATACCTAACACTGGTTCATCTAGAAAGATGTCCTTAAAATGGGGTCATCCTTAGTAGGTTCTCTAAAAGTTTGTGACAATTGATCATCTCTAATAGCCTCCACATCTTTCTTATTCATCCCTAAGCTATTCTCTTGAACTTCAATGCCGTCATAGATCCTAATCATATAAAGTGAGTTATCGGCCACCAATGATGCCGGTGACACAAATGGAGATTCAGGCGAATCTCTTGGCTCCTCCCCTGGTTGCAAACCTAGAGCTCTTTCAAAGGCAGTGATCACTTCTAAATTAGAGAGGTGTTGATCCTTCCACGTGTCAAACTTTGCATTTGACCTTTCAATCACAGCATCCAGGTCATTTCGTGCTCGACTCTAAGGTACCAGTTCTTTACAAGTCTTAGTGACTTCTTCTACATTAAAGCACTCGACTGGTGTATTGATTTGATGATCTGTATCAAAAACATTCATCCTCACCTTCATATTCCTGAAAGATATATCCATTGCCCTTGTCCTGTAATCGATTTGTGCATTGGTTGTGGCTAAGAACGATCTTCCTAATATCACTGGGATATATTTCTTCAAGTCTTGAACAAGTTCCATGTCTAACACCACAAAGTCTACAGGATAGTAGAACTTACCTACTTGAAAAATTACATCCTCCATAATTCCTCTCGATTATCTAGTTGATCTATCTACCAATTAAAGCACCACCGAGGCATGATTGAGCTATCTCAACCCTAGTTGTTTATAAACTGAGTAAGTTAAGAAATTAACACTCGCACCGAGGTCAAGAAGATCTCTACCAATCTTTTGGTCACTAATGACACAAGAAATAATGGGAGCACCGTGATCTTTCCTCTTAGGTGGAGTATCACTCAGTAAGATCGAACTTACTTGTTCAGTCAACAAAATCTTCTTCGGAACCTTAATTCTGCTTTTACCCTTCTAGGAACAGAGGCCCTTCAAAAACTTAGCATAAGGTGGTATTTAGTCTATAATGTCTAATTGAGGCAGATTAATCTCGACTTGTTGGAATGTCTCCAACATGTCTGACTCTTTATTCTTACTAGTTTTAGTTGGCTCTCTAAGACGTTTAGGGAATGGTGTTTCCTCCTCATATGGTTCCCTTTCTGGCTCTTCATCTTTCTCCACTTGAGGTTGATCTTTCTGAACTGTCTCAGCTTATTTCTTCTGAGTTTCTTCTTCTTCCTTTCTTTAAACTTCTTTAGCCTTTTATTTCTTCAACCTCTCTTCATTCTGTTCCTCAACCTTACTCTCCACACTCTCCACTTCTCTCCCACTTCTCAGAGTCGTGATTGCTTGAACTGACTCATGAGGTTCATTAACGAATGATCCAAGCTCCATTGCTTGTTTTGGTTTTGGGTTGACTATCGACTGACTCAATAATTTTCCTGGTTCTCTTATATTCCTCTGATTAGCCATTTGGCCTAACTGGATGTGCAGTTGTGCCAATGTTTGAGTATGAACGCCTAGCATGTTATGAATATCCATTATGGTCTACTCTAGCCTACTAGTCTGGAAACTGGGTGGAGGAGTTTGGCTTCTTGGAGGTTGGGTCTGGTAGTTATATGGTTGCACAACCTGATTATTATTAAATGGCTGGAGAGCTTGATTATTATTGAATGGCTAGAGAGCTTGGGAATTATTGGATGGCTGTCTGGGTTGGTAATTTGACTGAGAATTTCAAGCCATGATTGTTGGTTAGGAGTCAAATGATTGTTGACTCTATTGGAACCTCGACTATAGATTATATGGATGTTGTCTCTCAGTGAACCTTGGCTATGAATTGGATGATTGTCCTTGCTGGAACCTTGGTTGTGGGTTCTCCACATTTGTAGATTTATAGGACAGAAGAGGGTGATTTCTGGCATTTAAGGTGTATAAATTAGTGAAATGAGCATTATTTGAATAGTTCCACGATGCATTGGCATCGGTAACCATTATGTCCTAACACTCATTTTGAGAATACCCAGCTTCTACTTCTAACATCTCTCTCGGAGGGGAATGACTTCACTAAAGAAACTTATCAATTCTCTCTAATTTCTCTATTATCAACGCCATTGTATCTTTCACATCATCATGATCTACGACATAAGCTTTCTCAGATCTTCTATCATGTCCACCTCTAGACCTCAACTCAGATTCATATTAAATTATGTTCTCATTAATATTAACAAACATCTCTAAAAGTTATTTTACCGGCTTCAAGGTGAATTGACCCTATGTTGACGCATCTATCAAAGTCTTATGTGCATCTCCAAGTTCCATGTAAAATTCCTTGGCTATATCTTGTTCAGAAAACCTATGGTGGGGACACTCATACAAGATTTCATTATATCTCTCCCATGCGTCATGGAAATGCTCACTGGGCAATTTCCTAAATCTTTTGATCGCATCTCCTGCTTCTGAGGTCTTTCCTATGGGATAATTCTTTTCTATGAATTCTTTTTTAAGGGTTTCCTAATCAATTTTAATCGCTTTAGCCAATTTGATATACCATCTCTTGGCTCTCTCCTTTAACGACTATGGAAATAATTGCACTCGCAAGTCATTTTTAGATAAATTATCATACCTAATAGTAGAGGCGACCTCTAAGAAATCATTTATGTGCTAGTATGGGTCCTTGATTCTAAGTCCAGAAAATTTAGGAAGCATATTAACAACGCTTGTCTTGATTTCAAAGTGCTTTGCACCTTCTTCTTCTAAAAAATCAGCATAGGAATCATACGCATCAGGCACATAGTATTCTTTCAGGGACGTCTCCGATGCCCTTTGTTGGTTGGCTCCTTGGTCACCCATCGTTTCTTCTTCACTGATTTGGTTGATGCCTTCCTCTAACTGACGATGACAATCTTCAATAGCTCGATGTAAACAACGGAGAGTATTTTTTATCTCAGGATCGTACTTGACTAACTTAGTGTTAGGATTAGAACGGGTCGATCTATCGGTCATACTCTACACTAATGACTATTTTTTTATTTTTGAAATTTTATGAAATAAAATTAACTAAATTAACTACTTCTAAATTACTTTAACTATAAACAGAAAATAAAGCTAGAATTAAATACAAAAAACAAGGTAACACTAAACCTCACAAAGGTTCCAGACGCAACTTTAGAAGCTCTGCTTTCTCCTTTAATGCTCTTCAGAGTACCTGTTAATCACACAAAAATCTAACTTTAGCTATAACTACAATAACGTAATGTAAATAAACTACTAAAGTTATTCAACAATGCTAAGTCCCAGACAACAATGCCAAAAACTTGATGTCTATCTAGAAGGGGTAAAAATAATTGTTAAAAACAGCCTCTTATGACAGCGCTAGGTTTTACCCTACGCAAGCACACGTATCACTTGTAAAATAGCAATAGCTGAGTAAGGGATATCGATCCCACAAAGACTAAGCTTGTTCACTTTAATAATTCAAAAACAATGAGTTATATCTTTAAAAAGCTGTTTGTTTTGGTGGTCAAAGACCAAATTAAAATTACCTAGACGATGGTGAAAATAACCTAGAGGGGGGGTGAATAGGCTTTTTGTGGATTTATTGATAAATTAATATTTAATTGCGAAAAAGTCAATTTTAATCCAATCACAAAACCCTCATTCTCAAATCACATCATTCAAGTAATATCAAGCAAACATCAATGTAGTGCAGAAAATAAAGCAAGAGACGACACATAGAATTATACGTGGAAAACCAAGGAAACGTTTCAAGGAAAAAACCGCGAGTACACTCAGGTACCGATGCACTATGAATCAACAAGCACAGACTCTATTAGAGTTTTAAACTTACAATCACTCCTGATATGCCTTCCTCTAATCGCGGTCTAAAACCCTTGAATCACTCATACATTACAAAGCACGCTTGTTCCGCCAGACACTATGAGAGACTCACAAATCACACATAATTTGTCTTTCTCTACTCGCGGTCTGAAATCCTCGAATAGCTCCATACTCGGATGGCTCCGCTTATCAACGGATCAATGTAACCTTGTTGTAATGAACGATGTGATGATTTTTTCAGCAACCACTCATCCAATCATGCATAAAAAAACTTCGGTGTAGAAGCACGATTGGAAAACCTTAACACAAGAGAGAACACCAATATGTATGATCACTCCATAATCACCTTTCTGTGTGTGTTACTCTGTAAAAGAATATGAATGATATAATATTTTAGAGCTCTCAGCAAAAACCCTTTTGAAAAATCATCGTTAAAAACCATAGCCTCCTCTCTTGTAGAACCTTGGTATTTATAGACCAAGTCAAAGAAAACCCTAACCTTGCCCTTTTGTGTAATTTTACAATACGTTGATAAATCCTCTAAAATATTATGTAAATATGTGTATACGCCTATACGTAGAGATTTGGAATCGCCAACCACTTAAAAACTCGAAGTAGGCACAAAACTGGAAAAATCCGAAAACACTATGAAACAACTCCTGCATAACAAGTGATCACGTGGCCACAAAGTGAGACTTATGCTTGGCACCTACGCTTGGGCGTAGGGTCCATTCCCAGCTCCAAAAACTAAAGTGTAGGTTAGTGTCATTCTACCTCTTTTTGCCCAACAGTGTAGTGTATGATGCGTCTTTTGCTGTAATAACTTATTTTTTCATATTTGAGCTAGACTGGTCGTCTCGAAATCCCGACACTTTTGGTTGAAGTAATAATATCTGGAAATGACATTTTTGCCCTCTGGTGAAATGATGATGTCTGGAAATGACGTTTTTGCCCTCCAGTAGTTCTTTTTTGCTTTGACACACCCCTTACTCCTCTCTCGATATAAATACGAACATACTAACAACTCAATTGCAAATACACGAAAATCTCAACATGACAATTCACTCAACATGGTTATTGTCTAGAACATGTCAAACATAAATAATACTATAAATGTTCTTACAATCTCCCCATTGGCATTTCTAAGACAAAACCATGTTTTTACAATATAGCCTCACAATCAACATAACATCTATACCTATGAGCAAACATAGACAAACATAGATATAAATTGTCACCTTGTTTTCATGATGGTCTACCAATCCTGTAACAACAACACTGAACAAACCATTAAATGCAGGTGTGGAAAACAGATATAAATCAACATAATGATCATCAGAAAATCATAACAACAATGCACACATAATGATCATCATTTTTCCCCTTAAATCATTACTCCCCCTTACTCAAAACTTCTCCCCTAAAACCATTACTCCCCCTTACTCAATATTTTTCCCCCTTTTTGTCACTGAAATGACAAGGACCAACAAAAACAATCAAAGCACACAAGAGAAATAAGGGAAAACCTCAAGAAGAAAACATAGGCAAATGATTACAGAGGATACTCAAGAAAATCTAAGCCAAGCACTAAATACTAAGATAAAGTACTCTATTAGAATATATCCAGATTCTCAAGTAACATAAATCTCTATAATGCATGAACTTAAGACTAATGCATGAATGTAAAATGCAAAATAACCAAAAAATCTTTTTGTTCTTAGAACCATGTGAGTAGGGGCAGTAAAGACAATGAGTTAGTCATTAACACATCATATACGCATATTTGACTTAACTATTATACACATGATAGTGAAGAAAATCAGAACACATACTTTGTAGATATAAGCAGTCACAAGGCAAGTTTTACATAACATTTGCATATATGAAAAATATTCAGGTGCAAGTAAACACCTAAGATGAAAGCAATACGTACTAATTCTGATAATCTTCTTCACTAATCGTGATGATACTTCAGTCCAAAACCTAAGCTAGAAATCAAATCATTCACTTGGACCTTATTGCTTATTTTTTAAAAAAAATACCCTATTGTTACATAATTTATTCTTTGCACCTTTTCAACTTTTTCACCAAATCCCTTTTTGTCTTTCTAAGCTCATGACTTTCCAGCGAGGATTTTTAGTCCCAACCAACTAGGTTGGAGCTTCTTCCATGGGATTTATGCTCATTAGTCTTCTCCCCTTTTTACGCGAACACTCAATGCTTACTGAAGCAAGAGGCCCGGTTACTCGAATCGAAGAACTACTTTTTGCATTTCTATATTTTAAACAACTCATTATTTCCTCTTTTCAACTTTACCACAATATTCATAAGCATGCAAAAAGTATTTAAAAGCATATATCAATCTAGTATAACTCAAGAACCTACATATCACTTCGGATTAGATGAAAAATACTAAAAGTTTCAACAAGTATTACAGTCATCTTCGAAGTAAAACAAGCACCCAAAGTTGATGAGTTCCAAAAATAATACTTAAACATATCAAGTGAATAACTCATAACCTAGGGTCAGACTAACAACTCCAACTCTCATAAGCATAATAAGAAAAGTAAATATGACAATAGAGTGAAATATGACGATCATTTGTACCCTTAGCCAAGCTCATTATGCTAAGAAAATTTTTATTATTATTTTTATGGAATTTTTGTCATAAGGATGCATACAAGAATAATCCTAATAGTAGCAAAACATGATGCATGCATAATAATAAAATAACAAAACAAAAACAATATGCAAATAAAACAAAATGCATGATAATATATCAATTTTAGGATAAAAATATAATACAAGATATTCCTAGGATGAGACATATGAAGACATCTATCCTAATGATAATATGCCACCAGATTTTATAAAATGCATATGCTTTTGAAAATCTAATGATTTCATAGAGATGTCTGTTGACTGAGAATCTGTGGATATATACTCGAGACCTTTCTCAGAATTAGACTCATGTGTTATACATGCAGTATGAGCAACCAAATAATGCAATTCATCTTTTCTAACCCACATTTGTTTAATTTTCGATGCTCTATTTGCTAGCCTAGTCAACCTCTTCACCTCTTCACTCAACACCAGAATTTGACTTTCAACATTGGGTCTTTTCTGAATTCTATGCTTCCGCTCAGATTTCAATGTTTCTCCTCTTAACTTTGAACATACGGGTCGAATATGACCTTTCACTCCACAGTGATGACAGACTCGAATAAACCTTTGAAAAATATTATTTGAACCCTTATTGAATCTAGAGGTAAAGTGACTCAACAGGTTTTCTGACATAAGATCGAGTATTAAGATTCCTATCAGACTTACCTTGAGAAGAACTAGATGTTACTTGGGAAGCCTTAACAAATATTATTTTGGAAACAATGTCAGGATCACTCATTCCTTTGAACCCCAACCCCTTAGTATTTTTTGCTGACTTTCCTATACTCAACATGTGATCAAGTTTATTAGTTCCACTAGACCATCTATGAATAGTTGAGTTAACATCCTTCAATTCTTTTTCCAAACTCTCAATCCTTGTAGATTTCTCACTTAATTTCAATCTTAAAGTTTCTAATTCCTCATTGAAACCATCTACCCTCTTCAAAGCATGAGTCATTTCTTGTTCAGACTTGGTTAATTCTTCTCTTAAGGATTGTCTCTCCTTATAAACATTATTGAATTGAACCAAAAATTTTGAGTACACTTCGCTAACCTGCACGGACTTTTCATACAATTTATTGTATGCATCTTCATATGAATCCCCACGATCTTCATTATCCTCAGAATCATCATCCTCAGACATTGCCCAACTTGCAGCAACTTCACCGACCTCCTTACTTTGTGCAGCAAACACGGTGAAATTCTCAATCTCATCTCCTACCTTCGAATCCGTCGAATCACTAGTTGATCCATCACTCCAAGTAACAGTCAAACCTTTTTTCTTTTTCGACTTATTAGTACACTTGAAAGCTATGTGACCGAACCCTTCACACTCAAAACATTGAGGTTTCTTCTTTTTATGAACAAATTTATCATTCCTATTTTGGATTTTTCTATTTTTAGAATCATGTGATTTATCTCCAAAATTTTGTTCTTTAATCAATTCTTGACCACAAGAAGATTTTAAAAACTTATGAAATTGCTTCATGATCATGTCAAACTGACTTAGTTTACTCTCACCCTCTTCATCCGACTCACTAGGACCCTCCTTAGTGATTGTCAAAGCTATGTTCTTCACTTTTGTGTTGTTTGACTATTTAGAGGATTGAGCACACATCTCCATCTCATACGATTTCAAATTACCAGCCAACTCTTCAAGTTTAATTTCCTTGAAACTCATGATTTTAGATATGATGGTAACCTTAGACCAAAAATGTTCAGGCAAAGATCTAAGGATTTTCTTCACAATGGTCGTCTCGGAAATAGGCTCTCCTAGATTGTGACAACTACTTACTATGTCAGTTAACCTAGCCTCAAAATCACCAAAAACTTCATCCTCCTCCATCCTAAGTTGTTCAAATTTAGAATTTAGAATTTGGAGTTTTAACTGTTTAACTTTTGAAGTTCCCTTATGAGTTACTCGGAGAATGTCTGAAGCTTCTTTTGCAATTTCACATATGACTATTCTCTTAAACTGGCTCTCAGTCACCACAATATACAACGCATTCAAAGCTTTTGAATTCCAACTAGCACTATTTATTTCAGCAATAGTCCACTCACTCGATGGTTTTACCCTAGATTTATTAGTAACAACATATTTCACAGTGGGCGGTGAATATCCTACATCTACGGCCAACCAAGCTCTCTCATCTAGCGATTTAAAAAATGTTCTCATTCTCACTTTCCAATACGTGTAATTTGAGCCATCAAAACAAGGGGACCTAGATATGGAACCTCCTTCACGAGGTATGTCCATCGTTTAAGTTCAAGATTTAACCATAGGTAGTTAACCTAAATCGAGGCAACCACGCTCTGATACCAATTGAAATTACCTAGACGATGGTGAAAATAGCCTAGAGGGGGGTGAATAGGTTTTTTGTGGATTTATTGACAAATTAATATTTAATTGCGGAAAAATCAATTTTAATCCAATCACAAAACCCTAATTCTCAAATCACATCATTCAAGCAATATCAAGCAAATATCAATGTAGTGCAGAAAATAAAGCAAGAGACGACACAGAGAATTATACGTGGAAAAACCAAGGAAACGTTCCAAGGAAAAAACCACGGGTACACTCAGGTATCGATGCAATATGAATCAACAAGTACAGACTCTATGAGAGTTTTAGACTTACAATCACTCCTGATATGCCTTCCTCTACTCGTGGTCTGAAACCCTTGAATCACTCGTACTTCATGAAGCACGCTTGCTCCGTCAGACACTATGAGATACTCACAAATCACACCTAATTTGTCTTTCTCTACTCGCAGTTTGAAATCCTCGAATCACTCCGTACTCGGATGGATCCGCTTCTCAACAGATCAATGTAACCTCATTGTAATGGATGATGTGATAATTTTTCAGCAACCACTCATCCAATCGTGCATAAAGAACTTCGGTGTAGAAACACGATTGGAGAACCTTAACACAAGAGAGAACACCAATATGTATGATCACTTCATAATCACCTCTCTGTGTGTATCACTCTGTAGAAGAATATGAACGATGGAATATTGCAGAGCTCTCAACAAAAACCCTCTTGAAAAATCTTCGTCAAAAATCGTAACCTCTTCTCTTGTAGAACCTTGGTATCTATAGACCAAGTCAAAGAAAACCCTAACCTTGCCATTTTGCGTAATTTCACAATACGTTGATAAATCATTTAAAATATGATGTAAATATGTGTATACGCCTATACGTAGAAATTTGAAGTCACCGATCACTTGAAAGTTCGAAGATGGGACAAAACTGGAAAAATCCGAAAATACTTCAAAACAACTCCTGCATAAGAAGTGATCACGTGGCCACAAAGTGAGACATATGCTTAGGCATAGGTCAGGGGCATAGGGTCCATTCCTAGCTCCAAAAACCAAAGCGTAGGTTAGTCCCATTCTGCCTCTTTTTACCTCTAACAGCATAGGGTATGATATGTCTTTTGCTGCAAAAACCTATTTTTTCATATTTGAGCTAGATTGGTCGTCTCAGACTCCCGATGCTTTTGGTTGAAGTAATAATGTCTGGAAATAACATTTTTGCCCTCCGGTAGCTCTTATTTGCTCTGACACACCCCTTGACTCCTCTCGAGAGATAGAAATGAACATACTAACAACTCAATTGCAAATACATAAAACTCTCAACATGACAATTCACTCAACATGGTTATTGTCTAGAACATGCCAAACACAAATAATACTATAAATGTTCTTACACAAATTATCTAAATTATTCTAAAAAGCAAAGTAAATTTGTTTGTGATTCAAAAGAGAGAGAAAACTAGGGTTTCCGTCGCTCCACCACTAATCATATAATACAGTTCTATCAATGTAACAATTGCAAGAGGGCGATCCATAAACTGTGAATCAGGTCGTACCGCAAATAGCTAAATACGACCCCAAAAAGGATTACCATCAATCGGATCGGGATAACCCATCTCATAACTGAACTGATTAGTACATGCCAATTAAATTACTCTAATCTACTCATGATGCATGAAAATAAACTAAAACATGTATATTCCAATTCGCCAAGGCATAGCATGTGTCAACCTAGGGTTTCAAGTTTTATTACTTCCATTGTGTAGAAAATTATGAATTAACCATCCGAGTTTAAGCCCATAGTGAATAATCATAATTGTGTAAAATAATATATTTATTCCATCTAAGACAAGAATTTAGAATAAATATAGAATTTTGTTTCAAGAATAAAAACGATCTCTTATCTACTACAATCATCACAGTATGGTCATAGTTTCCCCTCGTTACAATTGAAAACAAGATAAAATCTACATTACTTAGCTAGGGTTTTGTTAAAAAAAAAACCCTAGATACAGAGTTAGTTGGCCATGGAAGATGAAGACTACATCTTTGGTGTAGAATAGATTTCCTTGTCCTTCTTCTCTAGATCTCTAGGTCTGAATATAGCTTCTCTTTTTCAAAGATATATAATTTCAGAGGCTGCTCTGAAATTGAACATGTGTAAAAGCTCTGAACACCAACCCCCAACTCTAATATAAGCTTTGTATCTATAGACAAACTGAGGGAAACCCTAATGGTCGCCCTTTTTGGTAATTTCACACAAAACCTAATTAAAACCCTAAATTCTTATATATATATGTGTGTGTGTGTGTGTGTGTGTGTGTGTGTGTGTGTATACATGCATCGAGGTGAGAAGTCGCAGCCGTATTATAGAATCAAACGGGGGTAGAACGGACAAAACAACCAAAATTGCAGAATTCCAGCTATCTATACGCTTTAAGCGTAGGTCAAGCGTAGGACTAGGCGTAGCTCAAGTGTAGCTTGAGTGTAGAAATGTGTTTTCTGGCCACTTTTTGATTCCAAAAGCATAGGCTTAGGTGTAGGTATTTTCATGAATACCACTTTTCTTCGCAACTACGCCAAAATGACCATCTTGAATCCACAATACTTTTTTGCTTGAAGTGACAGCTTTAGGAAATGCGATTTTTGCCCTCCGGGAGCCATTTTTGTCTCGGAAACACCTCTTTGACTCTCCTCTTGGATAGAAACAAATGTGAACTTGGTTAATTCACCGAAGTTAGCTATGTTTCTTCATTGAGCTCCTGAAACATGTTTAAACACACAAACGACAAAAATACTAAATAATGGAATGTAAAAACGTAACAATAGTAAGATAGGAGCTTAAAATGGACACTTTTAAGCACCTATCATACCCCCCCAAACTTACATATTGCTAGTCCCTTAGAAATGAACTTAGGAAACTATCTTGTGATGATTTTTATTCTAATTACTCTATACTAATCTACACTAATCTATACTACTCCCTTGTCTGGGGCATAGGGTTATTACGCATGGGGCGTAGCTAAGCCTATGCCTGGGGCGTAGGGTAAAAATGCATGTGTGTGCTTCGGGCGTAGAAAACTAACTTTCTAGTCATTTTTTGTTGTTGTAGGCATAGGTCAGGTGTAGCAAAATACTCACAACCAACTTTTCTTGATAATGGTACCACTTGAACACCCTTGACTCGCTTGTCGTGATTCTTGAAGTTGCGGCTTGGAAAAATGATGTTTCTGCCATTCGGGAAGCACTTTTTACTTAAACTTGTTTCCTCTTCAATTCTCTTGTATTCTTCACTTCTTTAGGCTTGATTTGAATTTGACGAAGCTTGTCGATGCCTATTAAACCTACTCGATTCCATAATTCACTCAACATGCTTGTTGTTTAGAACACGCCAAACACAAATAATATTATAAATGTTCTTATAGACCCGATTGTATCCTACCTCATAGATGGAACTCTACCCGAAAATAAACCTAAAGCCAAAACGTTTTGCATGAAATCCTCCAGGTACTCTTTGATTAACGGGAAATTATACCGAAAGTCTTTTGGAGGACCATGCCTCAGGTGTCTTACCCCATCAAAATCCAGAGCCATCATGAAGGAAATACATGAGGGAGCGTGTGGAACTCATTCAGGAAGGAGGTCCCTCGCTCATAAAGTTCTAAACCAAGGCTATTTCTGGCCCTACCTTTCTCAAGACATAGAAACCTTCATCAGAAGATGCCACAAATGCCAGATCCATGGGGACAACATTCACCCTCCACTAGAGCTTCTCAACCCCACACTCAATCCACATCCCTTTACCCAATGGGGGATTGATATCATAGGTCCACTCCTAAAAGCCCTGAGGGAGATCAAGCTAGCACTTATCACCACAGATTACTTAACCAAGTGGGTGGAGGCAAATTCCTACTCGATAATCACACATAGGCACGTAATCAAATTCATCTAAACAAACATCATATGCCGTTTTGGGGCTCCCCGGGTGATAATGATCGACAATGGGTTAAACCTGGATAATAAGGGGACTAGAGCTTTTGTGAACAACATGGCATTCAGCTCAAGACATCTTCAGTTAGATATCCACATGGCAATGGATAAGCTGAAAGGTTGAATAGAACTATTTTGAACACTCTTAAGAAAAAATTGGAAGATGTCAAAAGACTCTGGTCAGTTAAATTATCAGAGGTCCTATGGGTGTATAGGATGACTTTAAGGCTTCCCACCAGAGAAACTCCATTATCCATGACGTATGGGGCGGAGGTTGTGATCCCAACAGAGAATGTAGTCCCAACCATAAAAACTGAGGCTTTTCTAGAATATCAAAATAATCAGAACTTGATACATGCTCTTGATATCCTGGAAGAAAATTATGATAAGGCAGCTACCAGACTGGATGAATATCATTAGAGGATCAAAAGGAGCTACAATCAGAAGGTAAAAAGGTGTGAGTTCCAGGTTGGGGACATTGTCCTAAGGAAAAAGATCGTCATCATTGGAAAGCTTCGTGAAAATTGGGAAGGACCATGTACTATGACTGAAGTCATTGGCAAAGGAGCCTACCAGTTGTGGAAATCCAATGGGTGCATGGAGCCAAATTCCTAAAAGGCCTCTAGACTAAAGAGGTATTATCCTTAGGTAGGTTTCCATTTTTCCAAGCCTGATATTGGCAATTCATGTTCAAATTCTTTTGTTACTTATTTCGATATAATCAATAAAAGTGGCTAAAGCCTAATTTCATATTCAAGCAATCGATTGCCCATATTTATCTTTCTCTTACCATCAAAAGAGGAATTTATTCCTAAGTTATAAAAATGGCAGAGACATATGCTTGAGCCATCAAAAAGAGGAATTTATTCCTAAGTTATAAGAATGGCAGAGGCATATGCCTGAGCCATCAAAAAGGGAAAATTATTCCCGAGTTATAAAAATGGCAGAGGCATATGTCTGAGCCATAAAAAAGAGAAAATTATTCCTGAGTTATAAAAATAGTAGAGGCATATATTGAGCCATCAAAAATATAAAATTATTCCTGAGTTATAAAAATGGCAGAGGCATATGTCTGAGTCATCAAAAAGAGGAATTTATTCCTAAGTTATAAAAATGGTAGAGGCATATGATTGAGCCATCAAAAAGAGGAATTTATTCCTAAATTATAAAAATAGTAGAGGTATATGACTAAGTCATCAAAAAGTGGAATCTATTCCTAAGTACTGAAATGATAGAATCATGTACTTAACAAAATTTGATATCAATCCAGGAAGTTAAATGCCTGAGGCATACACTGATATATATCCAATATCAGAATAGGCATATAGCTTTGGCATATTCAAAATTTTTGTTAACTTTAAAGAAATTCAGAGCAATTAGCATGATACAACTCATGAAACAAAAAAAAATATTATTAGAATTTTATGGAGTTCTTACAAAATTACCCAAGGGGCTATAAAATGCCCAGAGGCAAAATAAGGAAAAGGAAAAAATAAAAGTAGGGAGCCTAAGTCTTGGACTTAGCACTAAACTCTGGCCCAAAGGTATCTACAATTTTCGTATGAGGAAGGGATGGAGCCTCTGTATTATGAGGGTCAATAGCAGGGCCCCCCGATCGGAACTTCAAGAAGAGGGCCTCAGAGGGGCTGGGATCAGGAACCTTGTAGGGATGCTTAACCCCCAGGTAGGCATCCATGTCATCAAGATCCCTAGGCTTCCTCTTCTCAAGCTCCTTCAGGGTGTTAACAAAGCCACTGTGCTAGAACTTTCTAGCAACACTGTTATTGAAGACCTCATAGCGTGAATGCATGTCTAGCTCTCCTTATTTGCACATCTCCAGCTCAGAATGAGTGAGGATCAGGTGATACTGGAGATCTTCATTCTCAGCATTCACATGGGTTCTACTTTCCTTCAGAGTTACGTTATCTTCTTTCAGAGTAGCAACTTCTTTAGCCAACAAAGTCTCCCTCCCGCCTGCTAGGGCCAGGGTAGCCCTGAGGTGAGCAACCTCATCAGTGTGGGACTCACGTGCATAACATAGAGCACCAATGGTATAAAATGCCTGTAAAAGTTTAAGGTAAAAATTATTAGAGGCCATGGAAAGAATATTCAGGCATGAGAATGAAACAAAGGAAATAAGAACCTACCCTCATCATCATGTCCATAACCTTATCAAACAGATTAGGGCCATCCAAAGCCCTGAAAGCAATCAAGTCCTCGCTACTCCAGAGGGACTTGGCTTTGGCAGTCATCTCTTTCATTGAAGTAGGGACAAGAGCACCGTTTTCCCCCTCAGAAGCTTTCTCTTTTAGCTTATGCCTCTTTGAAGACTTATCTTCAGCAGAAGGGTGATAACGAGATGGAGGAGGTTGAAGCAAGGAAGGGGTGGCAGTCTGGCTATAGCAAACTCATTTGCTGCAACAAACCCAGTTGCTACAGCAGACCCAGATGTTGGGAGTGCAGTTGTGACTGAGGTAGAAATTCCCTAAGTGGCAGGATCTGGAATGATCTCCAAGTCATCGTCCATAAGCTTAGGGCAGCTCAGACGAAACATGTTTGTTATGGCTCCAAGCTCAGATATATCCTACAAGTTGTTAGGAGTCAAAAGGTCAGTACATAGCGGACGCTCAGACTAAAGTTTTCTCCTTAATAATTTAACCATTTTGGAGACTCTACGGAGTATGAGTCTTTATTGATAATGTCAAAATACTCATAAATATACTCAGCCCTGTGAAGGTCACAGTCATAGCACATACAATTGACTGTGTGGCCATGGAGGAATTTGTAAGGTTTAAATTTTCCAGGACTAAAAATGCTAGGGATGGGGAAGGAATAAGCCTGAGGGTAGAACCATGGGCCCTTGATCAAAACCATCCTCTCTTTCCACCCCTTCTCGTATTTGTTAGTGCCTGAACAAATACTCATATCCTTGAAGGGGTAAAGTATGAACCTCCCCACACCACCAGAGATCTACAAGATCTAGTAGCACAAGAGGAGGTCATCAAAACCCAGATGCAATCTATGGTCACGGTTTTCCAGGATCAGCATGGAGACAATTCGAAAGAAATTGGGGTTAACCTGCAAAGGGGTTATCCCCATAATGAAGAAGACGAAGTGAAAAAGGGGATGAAGGGGGAATTTGACCAGTTTAACCTGGTTATAAGACAGAAGAAGGTCATGGGGGCCAACACCCTCCCTCTAGGTAAAATCCAACTCAGGATCAAAGGCCACAAATTTCACCCCCTTTGGTGGCCTCACCGATTTCTTAAGGGATTTGACATTTAGGGTTTTTCTCTGGTCAGCGGGGAGCTTGTCCAGGTTGTATGAAGGAGGATCATCAATATCGTCGGCATGCTTACCCTCCTGAGGAAGTACAGGAACCTCCTCAATATGACTCTCAGCAAACTCCTTACGGGATAAAGGGGCCAACTCCTCACTAGCAATGTTGGCACTTACTCAGACATGGTGTAGAAGAGGAAGAGTTTTTGAGACACTTACAAAAATAGAGAAAGGTCACCAGAGAAAATAACCAGAGAAGAAAATGCGGCACAGAAAGCAGCAAAAATGAAAATAGCATAAATAGATGTAAGAAATAATTTGTGATTGAAGAACAAGGGGGCAAAAAGTTATAAGTTTTCTGGAAATGGAGAGATTCCAAGTGTTAGGTAAACAAACTATTTATAGAGGTGAAGGGGTGCGTTCAAAAGGCGCATTAAATGGGGCTGGAGGCGTTGTAGTTTTTCAAGAGGGACAGACGCGACGATTGAGGGAATCAAGTCGTTGTTCTAAATTTAAAACCCACACGAAAGCCAGGTCATGATTGTTGTGATGTCAGCCCACTAGCACATACACACACACACACACACACACACATATATATATATATATATGTAGATATACACAAACATATGTATATTAGCATAAACCAAAAGACACTATGTGACCAAACATTTGGGTCAGGCCCATGGAGCATTGGGTCTAACCCAAAGAGGTTAGTGTAAGGGCCTAAAATTAAGGTCCAGCAAATCGAAGGCTCAACTTGATTAATAGAATAATGATTATAAGAGCCCGGCTTATTAAGAGAGGTATTTTCTGAATTACTTGGTCAACAAGTCCAAATACCAAGTTAATATGGGATAATTGAGACTGAAAATAGAATGTAAATCAAACCCCTTAAATAAAGGGATTTGATCGTGATCAAGATGGGCCAAAAAGCCCATCAATTGTTGTATAAATAAAGACCTAGAGCCTCAATAATGGTATTCAAGCGTTTGAGCAAAAATTAGCACTTCCAAGTATAATACGTAATTAATCTTTTTTTAAAACATAGAAGTTTAAGTGTTAAATTTTTTTAGCATTAACAAATTTAGAGTCCTTTAGACAACACACTACATTTTTTCATTCCAATCATTTTTATTAAGAAACCAAAAAGCCTCACAATTTTTTATATCACTAATACCCATTAAATTATTTTTATTTTACTTTAATGTGCTAATGTTAAAAAACTAAAAGAACTCATACAATTTTCAATATCATTAATACCCATTGAATGCTATTTATTATTGGATAATTAAAATGACACCATGTAACGTGTAGACCAAAGACCACTAAATTTTTAAAAGTTCCTAACCGAATTACAATGTACATATACGTTTTCAAATGGCTTTTATTTATTACTAGTTTAGAGCACGTGCAAATGCACGTGGCGGAAATTCTTTTAATATTAGTTGATACGTAATTAGAAAATGACTCAACCTTGACAACAAAATGGCTGAGATTGAAGAAAAAGCTAATGGATCATTTACTTACTTTTGCATCCATCAGTATGAATTTTAGCGTGCTCCCTAATGTTTTGTTGTTGCTAAATTCTTAGATGGTTCATCTCTGGAGAATAATCACATTTATTGTTCAATTGCTTTGCAAAATCTTCAATGAGTCTATCGTGTAAATACTCCTGAAGGTACGCATTCTCTACATTGTTTAAGCATTGGTGAAAGCTTAAGAAAATTAATTGAAACTCTCAAGAATGGTAAGAGGTTAAACATGTTGCATTAATCCCTTTATAATGAAAGATTGTATATATCTTACATGTATCTTAACTTGATTTAAAATTTATATAGAGAAAATAATGTATTTAGTCTAGAATTAATGGGCGCGTGAAAAACTTTTCACCTTTCTATACATGCATATAAATTTCTATAAAACAAATCTTTTTTTATATAAAATACTATATTAAAGTGGGGAGAAATAATCTAAGGGTCACACTTCTTTAATGAAATAGATTTAATACACTTCTTTAATGAAATAGATTTAATAAATAATAACATAAATGTTTTTTTATTTAAAATATTATATTAAAGTGTGGAGAAATAATCCAAGGGGCTTCTCAAAAATATTCTTTGTATAAACTTTGAAAATTATAAAACCAGGAAACAATATTCTTGCTTAAGAAAAACAGGAATTTAAAAAGTAAATAAAACTGAAAAAGACAATAGGAAGGAAAGTTGACCTGAATGAGATACATACGGCAAGTATAAACTTTGAGTAGACCACCTAAAATAAATCAGGAAACAATGTTATTGCTTAAGAGTTCTATTTATATAAGGAGATTGTTAATGATTGTAAATTGTAACTCTATGAGGAATGTAAAGAGGTGTAACGGTTAAAATTGTTCAATTAATTGTAACTCTCAAGAATTGTAAGAGGTTAAATATATTGCATTAATCCCCTTATAATGAAATATTGTATATATCTTACGTGTATCTTAATTTGATTTAAAATTTATATAGAGAAAAGA
The DNA here is from genome assembly GCA_963922005.1 of Cornus suecica. Lineage (NCBI taxonomy): Eukaryota > Viridiplantae > Streptophyta > Magnoliopsida > Cornales > Cornaceae > Cornus > Cornus suecica. Next base: position 50,667,185 of record OY998240.1, on the reverse strand, counting down.
ATGTATTTAGTTTAGAATCAATGGGGCGTGAAAAACTTTTGGTCTTTCTATACATGCATGTAAATTTCTATAAAACAAATATTTGTTTTTATTTAAAATATCATATTAAAGTGGGGAGAAATAATCCAAGGGTCACGCTTCTTTAATGAAACAGATTTAATACACTTCTTTAATGAAATAGATTTAATAAATAATAAAACAAATATTTTTTTATTTAAAATATTATATTAAAGTGGGGAGAAATAATCTAAGGGGCTTACACTTTTAGAATAGTATAAATATGTGTTATGGTATTTTAAGAGTCATGCCGTTAATTAACTCTCGCCATTTACTTTTTAATTAAATTAAATTTATTTATCTCATCTTTAACCTTTACAAGAAAAAAAAAATGAAACTATATCTAGATTTATTTATCTATACTACTTCTAAAAGTACTTATGATTATTTCTACATGTCTTTCATGATTTTTGTAACACAAAAAAGTGATTTTTTTTTAATAAATGTATTCTAGGCTCTTTTAAAAGCCAAGCGGTTCAACAATTTTTGAAATAAATTTATCTTTACCAAAAGTCTTTAGCAATGTATCCACTTATGTATAAAAATTTATGAAATTATAATTCACATAGTTCAACGTTTATAACTCTTGGTATTTCATGATGATTGACATTCTTAAACAATTTAATATTTTATTAAATATGTATTAAGAAATTAATTGAATGCATACTCTATATATCATCTCATTTCACTCAGGTGCCCATATAAATTGGTCTCTCAAAACAATTCTAATATTCTCTTTTTCCGATGTTATTTCTTGTTTTTCCATATGTTAGTTTTAATGGAGTTGTTTATAAAAAAACATATAATGATTAGTGTAAGTAAAAAGTATAGTGGTGATATGAAATTATTCAAAATCAAATGTAAGTATATTATTATTGCATGTATATTTCGAGAAGTCAAGAAAATACATGTTGAATTGTTTTTTTATGTATGAAGCTTTAATGTAATAATATGTATTTTTTTTTTCTTTCCATGTTTGATGTCGTATTTTTTCAGGAATGATTTGGTTACTCAAGAATTCTATTTGGAGGTAAGGAATGACTTATAAAATATTGAATGTTTATATCTTCTATTTTTAAATTTATTTGTTAATTTTATCTTTCATTTATTCTCCTCTATTTCTCTTTTTGTACGATAAAGAGTTATATTGTTATAGGTTAAATAGGATTCTCAGAAACTTGAGATAATCTAAGATTTGGTTAAGATTTTTGTGAAAGTTCTCTTTTTATCAAAAAGGTAATTTAAAAGTACAAAAAAATAAAAATAAAAATTTGAGTGGCATTCTACTTTTACCTTTAAATATATAAATCTTATTTATTTCTATATTTTATACTCAATTCATTCATCACAGACTATTCACCACGCACGTGCTGCTTGGTATAGAATTTTGAAAATTTGAGTGGCATTCTATTTTTACCTTTAAATCTATAAATTTTATTTATTTTATTATTTTTATACTCAATTCATTCATCATAGACTACTCACCACATGCAATACACTTGTTTTTCCCTATTATATATATTGTTGGCCACATATTGACACCTAGAGGGGGGGTGAATAGGGTCAATTACAGACTTTGAGTCTTTTTCGGTTTGACTTTGTTTTAACAAAAGTAATCTTTGTAGAGCTCTAGTCAATCACTTAGTTAGATAGATGATCCTTAAGTGACTACCTCATTTCATACTTTGAATCATGAACAATAAATTGCATTACCAAATATATACATAATGGAATCAAGTATAATAGGAAATAATTCATGCACCCAAGTATCCAATTCAACTAAGCATGTTATAACATTTTTCTCATTTATAAAGACATAATGCAAAGTTCTATTAGTCATGAGGATTGTCTTGTAGAGTTTATGACAATTTATCAACAATTGAGTTCATACATAAACTTTCAATTAGAATCTTATATTGAATATGCATTTCGTCAAACACTTGAGGTGCATATGAACATTTTATGCTAAGGTGTGTTGAATATGAATTTTATCAAACACTTGGTGTGCACATGGATTATATCTAAATGAGATAGTATTCTAAGCTATAATCCAATCATGTTCACAATTTAATTCATTTCAACTATGCATTTTCCTAACCTTTTCATTGATACACAACCATAAGCAATTCCATAGCATTGATATATATAAAGTTCAAGATTATAAATGAAAATTGCTTTTAAAATAAAGAGATAAGGGTTAGAGAAAATGCACACCATAGACACCGAGATTTTTACATGGTTGAACCAAATCTTTGGTCTACTTCATGCCTTGAGATAACCTCTCAAGGATTCCACTATCGTGCTTCTCTTTCCGGGGTTAAGCAAACCCTTACATGCCTCATTCTTCCGGGTGAATAGCAAACCCTTACACGCTCCTTCTTCCGGGTGAAGAGTTTGCTCACTCTTGCGGGTGGAGAGCCAACCTTCGAACACTCTTGCTTTCGGGTGAAAAGCCGACCATTGCTCACTCTTGCGGGTGGAGAGCCAACCAAATCCTCTTTTTTTAAGGTTGAGAGAAACCTTTACAAAGCTTCAACAAACCATTCCCATGCCAAGACAACTTCTTGGACTTTCACTCTCAAATGAATAAGAATTGAATTTGAGTGTACAACAATATCTCTCAATAGATGGATGTAGAAATTCAAAGCTTACTTCCTCACATACTTAGAGTCATAAATGAAATACTTAATTGAAAAGCTCAACTCAAGTATGAAGAATGAATCACAAGAAGAAAATATGAATGATGCTCATGTGGTGATTCATGTAGGAGTTTTCTACCCAAAAATAATTTCAAAATTGAAGCACAAATGATAGATCTTTCATACTCATATCTCCCTCTCCTCTCTTAACCATTTTTGGCTCATATAAGGCATATATATAGTATAGGAACACAATATAGTCGTTTAGGGGTGTTTGGGGAAGTTTTGGAACACTTTGGATCCGAAACTAGTCGTTAGAATTCAAATTACGGATGAGGCAGTCGACTGGGTGTTTTGGGGCAGTCGGCTGAGTCTTCAAAAATTCATTCCGAAATTTATTTGTAACTCTCTGACTCAGCCAGTCGACTGGCCTTCTTGGCCTAGTCAACTGGGTCAACAGGCAGTCGACTGGGTGGTTACCCAGTCGACTGGGCTGTTCAGCCCAGTTTCGACACATTTCACTCTTTTGGTCATAACTAGAGTTCCGTAACTCGGATAAAGGCTTTATTTAGCTTTATGGAAAGACGACTTCAAGCTCTTGATTTTAGGCTTCTGAATCACTCCATTTGACCCATGTTTGAGTGCGATATGATTGTTTCAATGTGACACTTCATTTCAAACTTCTAACCCACTTGATGTTTTTTTTTCGTGAAATCTTTGGGATTTTTCCGAAATGACTTAGACACACTCATAGGATGTATTAGAAACTTATTCAGGTCATTGACATGCCTAAAGTCAATATTGAGATCATAAAATGTTTTTCCAATGTAAACAAATTCTCAATATTAGACAAAAAATTTTCATGGTTTAACAATTTTGTTCAAAGCTTTAACATGCATCTATAATCCATTTAAAGTGATATGAGTTAAGTTAATGGTTCTAGGACAACATCTTTGTTTAGTTCTTCCATAACTTATGAAAGCTTGAATTAACTTAACTTTAGCAAAGACTAAATTATGTTCATAGTCTAATGCTAATGATGCAAGGACTCATGAATGATATGCATAATCCTATATGCTATATGGTCAAGAGTTAAGCTTTCAAATAAGTTATTTCAAAAATAACTTTATATTTAATCTAGCACTCACCCAAGACTATTTTACCCATTTCTTTGATCTTCAATTTCTTTAAGCTTTGGGTTGATGTCTCCATCCTTGTCTCCAAAGTCTTTTGAGCTCTAAGCACCTTTGCTTGATCTTCTCATGGATCCAGTAGCTCTCTTGAGTTTATCTTGAATCAATAACCTATTAAGCATAACTCAAGTAGACATTAAATTCACCACATTCAATTGTTTGTTATCATCAAAATATCATGTTTACCCATAATGGAAAACCTTGAGACAACATATATATATATATATATATATATACACGACTTGCTAGGGGGGTTATTGGCCTCAGTGGAATTTTTCTTTTTTTTCTACTATCTATCCTGAAAATTAAGATAATTACAAACAAAATTCCTAAAGCCCCCACTGCAATTAGAATAATACCAATTCTGCCCCCAACTAATTTTCTTAAAACCCTAAACTACATCGTTTCACACTTCTACCTATATCAATCTATACGCGAAACGCAAGAAAGGAAAAAAACGCACGTTCACAGAAGCTAGCGACTCTCCAGGCGACCATCGACGACTATTCCGACGACTCTTTCTTGCGGCTACTTCTAATTTATCGGCTTGGAAGCTTCACAACCTTCATGTATGCATATTTTTCTCCAATTTGTAATATATCTTTATATGTGTGTGTTATATTTATGTTTGTATTTTGTGTAAAGATTTATAATCTTCTATGTTTTGATTACAGGAGTTATTTGGTTCTGTTTGAGGTCAGATTTGAGATAGAGTTGGATCCTTGAAGAAATTGGACTGGTTCGGGTTTTCAGTTTTTTAAAAAAATTATATGAAATTGGGGTTAAGGTTCTAAGTATTGCTAATTTATTTATGAAATTGAGTTGGATGTTGTTAATTGTGCTAATTTGTGTATGAAATTGAGTTGGATGTTGTTAATTGTGCTAATTTGTGTATGAAATTGAGTTGGATGTTGTTAATTGTGCTAATTTGTGTATGAAATTGGAATTGAGATTTTCAATATTGTTAAACTATTCTTGAATTTGGGGTTAGAATTTTTTTGCTTTGCTAGTTTATATATGAAATTGGGATTAGGGATTTCAATAGTATTAGTGCACGACTTGAGGGTGACTCATAAAATACAAAAATATACAAATAAATTAAGAAGTAACTTAGAAACAGGACATGAGATAGAAAAAAATATGGAAGACGAATTGGAGAAAGAAAATTTGAAAATTCTGTGAAAGTTTTTAAAGCTTCTGTAGAAGTTAACCTCTGTGAAGTTGCCTTTAAGCTCCTTCCCCCCCCCCCCCTGTAATTATGTGAAGTTGCCAACTATTTATTTACTTTCGAAAATCAGAAATTTTTGTTAATCAAATTATTATAATAGCCTGATCTATTTTGACTATAATATAGGTTTATTTTTATGAATATTTAAGACGAATAGAGATTACTTGATTTTTTACATCCAACTTAGCTTGAATATATTATGTTCTTCCACAGTAACAGAGAAATTTTACCAACGAATCCTCTCATCTTCCACAGTAATGGAGAATTTTTTTGTATTTGAACTTTTGGTTCTAGATGTACTTTTGAATGTAAATGTACTCAATGAAATTATCAATGAAGGAGAAATTCTTTTGGCTTATTAGAATTGTTTAAAATTTTTAATTTTGGTCTTATTAAAGAATGCCCCCACTCGCCTAAATCTCTACGTCCGTGCTTGTATATATATATGCATAAGTTATAATCATGACTCATGAGGTGAGTCTGAAGCTAGAGTGACGAAGGTGTAGTTGAGCTACAAAAGTAGTCCAAGACGGCCAGTAAGCCTTTGTAGTGGGCAATTTGACTTTCTTCCAATTTGAGCTCTAAAGGGGTGTCTCTCCCATTAGTTGAGCTCGCAAACCTCCTTCTATTCCACATTTGCTGGGACAACGACGTACCCATTGCTTGGAAGTTTTTTGAGACGGCATTAGGTGTCAAGATTGTGCCGCCTCTATTTGTTCTTACTCTGCATTCCTTCAGGTCTCTCTGTTTCTGTTCTCAATGTTTTTGTTTTTGAAATGTTCATTTCATAGTTTTCATGTACCCTTTTGGTGAATTTGTTGTCTGTGTTATTTTGTTTGTTTTTGGTGGTTGTGTGATTGGAGCATTTCTTTTCTGGATGTTTTCCAAATACTGAAATATGAAAATAAGTATGTATTTTCCATGAAATAGTTTTAGTTGAAGAATATTCCTTACAAGGAAAATAATTTAGGCTCAAACAAACAAAGCTGAAATGAGAAAAATACTCAGAAAAAATTGTGTATAAAAATAGTTTTTGAAATAATGATGAAATATTTGTACTTACTACGTATTATTCATCTTATTACCTTACCAGTTTGAAAAAGAGAAATTCTCAAATAATGATGATTTATAGTTTACTGAAAGTAGTTTTCTCGACAACTGAATAAGTACATCCAATACTAAAAGAAGAAATAAAGACAGTGGTCATTTGCTGGAGTGCAAATATTGCCTCCGTAGAGTGATTCTTTTTAGGATAAATTATACTCACATTCCCTCTAGTTAGAAATTCAAATGGCTTCTCTTATTTTGTAATATATCGTTTACCTCTCTTAAGAAACCGGTTCGAAACACGTTAAAAGCCATGAGATAATGATGCAAACCATCTGAAATTGTGAAATGCCCTATTCTGTTATTGATTTTGACAAAGTCATTACATCATAATGTTAGCTATAAAAAATGCCAAACATTTATACTCTTTTCGTATATGTGAAGATATCATATTGAGGTGTGTGCTATGGGAAAAATTAGCGATAATTTTAAAATCAAAAGAAGTTGTTTTAATTTTTTATCTAGGGATCCATACAAGCCCTCACCTTATCCTCAATAGTCTTAAAGCCAAAGTCAAGCCAAGTCCAATAAAGCAAAGTCACCCCAAACGAAATGGGCCTAGTCCAGCTCACTTGAACATTCTTAGCACTGACATTACGCTCTCTGACTCATATATACTGAACTAGGGGCCTAGGAGAGGAAATACTTGAGCTTTTCTTCAAAAGTTGGAAGTAGCTTGGTCAGAATACCTCCCTCCATAAACAACATCTTGAGCAAGTCTATCCACTATACGTTATAGACATGAAACTTGGGATTGTATCATGGACAGACTATTGACCAGTCATTCGCTACAGAAACACAATGGGTGTTTGGAACTGCAATTTCTACTGGCCAGTCATTCGCTTCGAAATGATTTTCAGGATTTTTTTGTCCTGCTTTTCTAACAGAGAGAGGAACCATTTTCTTAATTGAACCAGTACCAACTTTTGTAAGGGGTACGAAATAGAACCATAGTCACCTTTACAAGAATTTTCTGCAAGATATATATAATTATGTAACATACCATCACAAACACAGAGCTAACTATCACCAAAATTTTAACCAATGGTTTGCAGAGTTGGGAAAAGGCAAAAGACAACTGTGAATATAGCCACATGATACAACAAATACCTCTTGAACCTCAAATATTATATCATCAAATATGTTAGCTTACATTCTCTTACAAACGGAACTTTAAGTTAACCTAAAATGAAGCTTCTTAAGGATTCCACTAATATCGTCACAAGAGGGATTTGTAAATGCTCTAATCCTTTGCTTCTTCTTGCAATTAATACTATTTCCCCTCCAACATTACCAAGTCTAATAAACTGCAGTATGTAGGATGATTCCAACACAAGAGTAAGGACATGATATAGTACATGTGCCTCAGCCGAGTACTTCCAAATACATTACCTTCACTCAGGTTCCTTACAACCGGATTTAACTGGATTTGCTCTGATTAATTATGACAGCTGCCTATAGTCCAAATATAGCTCATTATGCACCATAGTATATCCAGAATTCAGTAAAATATATTTTACATTTTGGGTTGTTTACAAGCAGTACAACGGTACAAATCAGTCAAAAAGCAAATAAGACCCCATGTCAAATGGTTTAAGGATGCATGAATATTCTCAAAAGTAACTTCAATATTTTCACACATTGGTATAATTGATTAGTAAAGTAGGTTAATATGTAAAATTGTAGAGCAATTGAAAGGATTAACGTCTATTACAGTTTCCCCAAACCTTTAATAGAAGATCCAGCTTCTGAAGGTTCACGTGTGTCAGGCCCTGGAAGACTTCTCCAGAGATGTAATGCCTGCAGTACTGTGTCTCTAACTGGTTTCACCTATATAAAAGTACAAGTAGCATTTAATGGATCCAACTTAAGCATTTGCAAGAAAGGTTACTTTCACATGCCTTGAATACAAATAGTAATGACACTGACCTTGTCAAACCGACAAGATTCAAGGGAATGAATGCATGAATTCCTGAAATACCCAAAGCAGGATCCGCCTCTCAAAGCAATTTCTCCTAGTGAGGCAGAAGCAGCTTTGCGTGTTGTCCAGTCACTATTCTTGAGAGCTTCCTGAATACTACTCATTGCAATGTTTAAAGCACTTTGTGTTGGGGCACCCCCTGCCTGAAACAATTAGAAAATAAATTATAGATGTACCACCTACATCCAAGAAGAGTACTTTGTACCGTTGAAAGACTAGGAATGCCATTCTAGCTCAACAGGTAAGATTCGATATTCAACTCCTCTCATCCGACTTTCTTTCCCTACCAAGCAGTTGGGACTCGCACATACCCGGTCAGCAAGGACACTACAACTTACTACCATGGGGTCGCTTTTAAAATTTAATTATTGGCTCTAGAAATCACCAAGCAAGTTTTTTTTTTTTTTTTAATTTGCTTAAATGCAGGAACTGAGCTTACTCAAACATAATGCGAAAGTAATGAAAACAGAAAATCTGGAAAATGCATGAAAGTCAAAAGTTTCACTCAAGTGTATCATTAAAAAACTGACCTGAATAATACTTCTATTCAGTTCAATGACTGCCGGCTTTGCCATGAAGTGTGGATTCTTAAGCAACTTAACAGTTCTAGTCAACATCCGCTGCATGATGGACACTGGAGGGTCATTGGTACTATCGATGACCCGGGCTAAACACATTGCCGAACCAGACTGGACCTGCTTGTTTTGTTCACCCAAAGCCTCAAAAATTGGCTTCACCAATGAAACAAAAGCTCCTTCACATTCACCCTCGCCATTAATCTTAAGCCTTTTAACGATGCTAGCTACCATTTTCCCAAGGTGTTGACCAATACTGCCTTCATGCAAAGTAGCTAGTGTACCCATCAAGCTGATACATTCCTTACGAACTGAACTCTTCTGCTCTGAATCAGTATCTAGAATGCAACAGAGAAATGGAGCCACCCCTTCTGGAGTTGGACACGCAGTGGTTTTTTCAAGCTCCTCAACCCCAATCTGGTAGGTATCTCTAGCTCGAAAATCACCTGCTTCTTGTTAGGGCTTCAAACTCTAGAACTGTGAATATCAAATACGAAAAGAAATGGCAGACAAAGCAAACAGAAATGTATCTAACATGATTTATATATATATATAGACACGTATGCCTATATGTATGTTTATGTGTATATGTATAAACGAAGCTAGATTTTGAAATTATGTGACTTAATATGCTTTTTATTTGAATTGATTATGCAGGCGTCTCTCAAAATTCAAGGTCGTTTGCTTGAGACTACTGGGAATTTGAAGCAGGTAAGGTTCTTTGCATTTCTCTGTGTGTGAGTATACAGATATCGCTGAACATAAACTGTTGCTGGTGTTCTATGCCAGTTAAATGAACGATTACGTGTCTCTCAAGCTCTTCTACAAGAAGGCTTTTTGGATTTCAAGCTAAAATTTATTTAACTTAATTTTTGTAAAACGAAAGAAAACTAAATAAAAAATGAAAACTTAATTCGGTTATGTTCTACTTGATCAGCATCATATAAAATGCAGGAGAGACCTTAAAAAATTGTGGGTTCAAGTAATATTTTGAATTTTTGTTAGAATATTTTGAATTGTAATATTTTTTTAAAATTAGAATATAATATTAGGAGTGTAGATCTTATGAGACTAATTGAAATTAAAATTACCCTGTAAATCGCACAAAGTATAAAGTGAGAAACATAATAAGGATTGGGATTATTTTTGGACTTGTGAAATTTCCTTAAAAACAGAAGTATTACCTAAAGGACTTGAATTGGTATTGTTTATAAATTTGAAGGATTATATGTTAACTTTTTTACTGTTTTGAAATTTACTGGGTACAAGAGAGAGATTTTCCATACATTATTTGGGGCATGTTCCCCTATGCTTCTCGTAGTGCTGCCTCTAAGTAAAACAAAAAGGCTTCTCGAAATACCAGTGGATCAACTGTTTACTACATAAAATTAGTTAAAGAATAAAGCAGGAAAGTAGAGATTTTGATGTTATAAACTGTGTTGATATAGGCCTAGTTGCTAGTGGATTTTAGCGTAAAAAACAAAGAACTATGTAAAGTACTAAAGCTGATGAGGAAAAGGAGAAATTTTCCCAAGGAGGGCCTTGAGTAGTCGCGTGCGAAAGCTGAGACATGTATTACACTTATAATCTTATAGCATTTGCATATGGGAATGATAATTATTCGATAAAATGCCCTAAATTAATGTAGTTAATCCAGTTAGTAATATCATATCAGGGATAAGAATAGCTAGTAATTCCTGGTTCTTTGGATGACATCATGTTTCGGAATTACTGTTACAAGCTATCTTGTGAGTTCCTTCACCAATTACTGGAATTTTATTGAAGTAAATGAATGTAGGCATTAACAACAAGGTAGTCAGGGCTTTATGTGTTACAATTATCTCCAATTACATAGCTAATTTGACACTGGGTGTAGGGGGATTCAACTGTCAAGAAACTATGAGAATGAATCTGTTTTGTTGCGCTAGCCTGCGGTTGAAACAAATCCAATTGACTTCTTTTTCATGTACCTTAGAGCTTTCACATTTCAATTATTTTTAATAAACTATTGGCATTTTGTTCCCACTTGGGCATGGTTTTGTTTTTAAGGGTTTATATCATGGAACTATTTATCATGCAAACTACACTGCTTTTCTCTTAACTATATTCTGCAAGTACAAATGATTTGTTTCAAGTAGTAGAGCTTTGCCTTGACAGACCTCATTTGGTAGTGTTCAATGTTATAAACATGGGATTAGGGAGGACTACGGTTCTTATAGTGTTTGGCCAAAGCAAGATGCTTGAACTGAGTATCTTCAGCCAAAAATAAACAACATGAAGTGATCAATGCTATTTTCTTATTTGCTAATCATCTATGATCTGTGGGTTTGATATTAGTAGACTTATGTTACTTCAGCCTTTGGAACCTCTATGAATGGATCATTTTTGCAGGTTTTTGGCCTGCTCATTAATATCTTGACTGACTTGGGTGTTGCTTTTTCTAAGTTTTATATCTCACGCATCGAAGCATAAGCACAATATTTATTAGAAAGCCATATGATTGTGGTTTTTCCTTGTCCCGTGTTTTATTAATTAGAACCTATTTAAAATTTTCAATTCTTTATCCTGATTTCAGACTGCCTTTCACTTTTTATACCTCAGAGCTTGCAATGCTTTATTTCTTGTTTCTTTATTTATTTCTTATATTCTTAACAGGAATTTCCTTGAAGGTAAATACCAATTGGCTCCTGCAAGAATACAATCAAACAATGACAGTTATGGCTATTTGATTCTGACATTTCCTTATCTCACTCCCCTCCTCCAATCAATTTCATTTTAAAAACTTCCTCCTTGCAAAATCCTTTGCATAATTTTTCATAGTCAAACCTCAATGTCTCTCAGGAAGCCCCCTCTACCTCGGCTTCTCCTTAACCAGGTTTCTTGCATGAGAAATGCACAACAGATCCTGCGACACGTAAATGTCTCCATGCATGATGGTGGTGCCCTTGTGCTGATGGGCACCAATGGTTCGGGCAAAAGCACTTTCTTACGGATGTTAGCTGGATTCTCTAAACCATCAGCTGGTGAGATCCTATGGAACGGTCATGACATAATTGAATCGGGGGTTTTCCACCAGTACAAGCTTCAGCTCAACTGGCTCTCCCTCAAGGATGCGATCAAGGACAAGTTCACAGTCCTCGATAATGTTCAGTGGTTTGAAGTTCTTGAAGGGAAGCAAGGGAAGTCTCTGCCTGCACTAGAGCTTATGGGGCTGGGAAGATTAGCAAAAGAGAAAGCAAGAATGCTCTCGATGGGTCAAAGGAAAAGAGTGCAGCTTGCAAGGTTGCTGGCAATTGATCGGCCAATCTGGTTGTTAGACGAGCCTTCAGTAGCATTGGATACTGAAGGGGTTAAGTTGCTGGAGTATATTATTGCAGAGCACCGAAAGAAGGGAGGGATTGTCATTGTGGCCACTCATCTGCCAATTGAGATTGAGGATGCAATGAATTTGAGGTTGCCGCCAAGGTTTCCACGAAGGATGACTTTAGTAGACATGCTTGATCGAGGTGGTTAGGGAATTGAATTGCTAATATTAGTAGACATGCTTGATCGAGGTGGTTAGGGAATTGAATTGCTAATATTGTTTATCATGCCGGACCTGGGATTAAAATGTTATAGGCTGTATGGCTGTTGCAGTAGTTTTGGCAAGAAACAAAAGCTTTGAAAGGTTTGACAAAGAGAACTGCAGTCCACAATATGTGAGAGTTGAAGGAAATTGTTGTTTCAGAGAAACATTGCATTTCTGAACATCACATATGCATATTTATGTATATGTATAGGGGTATAAATATATATATATATATATATATAATGGCAGTTGGTGATTCCATGTAATTTTTAGCTGGATTGAAAAACAGAGACAAATTGTTTTTGAAATTTTGACCTTCTCGTTCTCATCTGGGCTGATTGCAGGACATAAAGTATTAATTGGTTATTAAATTATCAGCTTTGTACCCTTCACTGTTTTTAAGCAAGTGACATTGTTGATAAGTTGTCATTCCAGGTACAAAATCATTCAGGCTTAGATCACTAATGCTAAGAATGATTTGAGACTTATAAGGGCAAAATCTAATTCGGGTGAATTTGGAAACTGCAGTAAAATCAATTGGCTCCAGGATATTCGGGTACTGGAATATTTTTTTATTTGTACATAATAAATTGGACTGGTTGGGTAATTGCCTTTCAACTCTAGTGTCTAGTTTTTCTTTGAATCAAGCTTTGTTTCCAAGATAAAGTGTTTCAAACCCAGTACCATAATTTGCGCTAATAGGAGAATTGAGAGTGAATTAACATATAATTAGAAACTGAATTTTAAAATTTGCAAAAATTGTGAACTCTGCCGCGCGAGTACTGCGTGAATTGGAGAATTGAGTGCGAATTAAATTCGCCATTTCCGAGAGCGATATCTTGGTCTTGAGATTAAGAACAACTGCCTCAATTACAAACTCGATTTCAAGATTTGCAAAATTTGCGAATTCAAAATCTGAATTGGACAACTCATGGTGATTTATCTTCAATATAATTAAATAATGAGCGACATGCAATTGTGAATATTGAGTAGGATTTGAACCTAAGACCGTATGGTTCTGCAGTTATTGGACCAATGTTCCTCTGATGGTTACCGGAAAATTCAAAGTTGGGATGTTATGAAAAATAATGAAAAAATGTTGAATTCTAGTATATATGGATTTGTTTCGATGGTAAGGATGAATTGAGGGAAGTTCATTACACAGTTGATTTTGGATGTGTTATTGGTGTTGGCCTATATGCTTAGGTGGCTTTTGACAAAATTGAAAGTTAAAAGTACTAAAAATTTTAAGATTTGAATTTTAGATATTTTAAGTGATGATTACAAAAATTATTTTTTTTGACATTTTTGTAATTTTCAGTCTTGAGACTTTTGTGTTAAGTGGTGACACTATTACTTAAAATTTTATCCAATTTTAAATAACAATTAATATTTTCAACACTCACTTAACTGAACTAGATAAAAGCACGTGAATTAAAAACTAAGATATATAAAATATGAAAATATTATAATATCATTTTATGATCTTATTATAATGTTTGTTTAACACTTAAAAGGTATAAATTAATTTTTTTTAAGAAAAAATTATTTTCTTAAATGTCATTTGATTTAAAAATGATGTAAGTTCTTTACACTTGTTCTAAAAACACAAAAATGTAAAATAGCAATTGGATTTAAATGAGTTATTACTGTTTTTACAATGCTATAAACCATTGTGATATATTATGGTTATTAAGATTTCATTTCAAAAATTTCAATACATGTCTTCATTTTAAGTATGCATTGAAACTCTTAAAGGAAAAATAAATAAACTAATAAAAACTCCATGTTTTTTAGCAATGACATATACTGTCATGAAGAGAGAGAAAGAGAATATAACGATGAATGAGTTTAAATTATGTCGCCCAAATTGGTAGATGTGAACATAAGTACGTATCATCATAATGGAATGAAATTTATTTCAAAAAATTCTTGTTGACAATTCTTCTCAAGATGGAAATTTATGTAACACTGATATGAATTCTCCATCGATAAATTTATGTAACACTGATATGAATTCTCCATCGATAAAAATTTATGTGAAACAAAGTGAAACGTAGGAGAATAAAGAGATAATAAATTTGAAAGAATGCTAAAAAAATTTGAGAATTACAAAATAGAGTGGACTATTTTTTATATGTATATATGTTAGTTGTACATGCTTCAAATAAATACTGGAGAAAATAAATCAAACCTGAAAAATAGGGAAGATAAAATATTTTTGTTAGACGAAAATAATATCAGAGTGCATGATTAGTGCCATAGTTGTTGTCATTGAAGAAAATAAATAAATAAACTATAAGTACAATCATCATAATAGAATGAAATTTATTTCAAAAAAATCTTATTGACAATTCTTCCAGAGCTGGAAATTTATGTAACTCCATCGATAGGAATGTGAAACAAAGAGAAAGGTGGGAGAATAAAGAGAAAATAAAATTGAAAGAATAAGAAAAAAATTGAGAATGAAGAAAACAAAACAATATCAGAGTGAATGACTGCCGGGGGGGGGGGGGGGCGGATGCAATAACCTATTAATTCATTTAATTTAATGGATACATAAAGGCATAAGTTTGGAATTTCACAGGTCACCAAAATCCTTCTAACTCTAGGAACTTCAAAAGCCAATCATTAATGCATTTTGAGGTAATAACGCATATTGTTGAAAGTTAGGTTTTGAAAGTTATGTAAATTGGTCAAATAAAACCCAAGCAACCCATGTGTTATTCATGTGGTTGTCATGGATGATTCTTTCTAGTCAAATAAGGTTTGTCAAGTTTTAGTAGGTGAGTTGCCATTTTTGACAAAAATGAAACTCATGTAATGTGTGTGTATTAGTTTATTGTGTGTTTAGGATTTGTAAGCCTATAAAAGGCATATGTAACTATTAGTTTCATATCAAGTAATCTTACAAGGAATTCTTTCCTTAGTTCTCTATTTCCCTCATTTATATTTTGTTATTCATAAATTCTAGTGTATCTTTGTGTTCCAACAAGTGGTATCAGAGCCAACGATCCCGAAGTTTTAAATTGAATCATATCTGCAAACAATTCGATTCATTTACAACTTCCAAAGCTCACCGGAAAAAATTACAACAGTTGGTCCGTCCAATTGAAAGTATTTTTTCGGTCCCAGGATTTATGGAATTTGGTGGAGACCGGCTACATCGAAGTAGCGGACTCAAAAGTATTTGAGGCATTGAAGAAAGAGGAGAAAGATGCATTGATCGAGATCCGGAAAAAGGATCAAAAGGCATTATATGCCATTTTTCAAGCCATAGACAAGTTGGTCTTTGAAAAAATAGCGGCGGCAGAAACGGCACACACGACGTGGGATATTTTGCAAAAATCCTACAGAGGCGATGATCGGGTCAGACGAGTGCGACTACAAACGTTGAGAGGTGATTTCGATTCTCTAACCATGGGTGATTCGAAATCAACCTCGGTGTACATCGATCGGGTGCAATCCATCGTTAATCAATTGAAGGTTAATGGAGAAATGATTGATGATCAAAAGATCGTGGAAAAGGTTTTAAGATCTTTGACCACAAAATTTGATTATGTAGTGGCGGCGATCGAAGAAGGGCAAGACATATCAACCATGTCCATCGAACGGTTGATGGGTTCATTAGGCTCCCACGAGCAAAGGATGAACCTGAAGGCCAACAACTCTAGCACGGAGCAGACGTTGCAGAGCAGATTTGTTTCGACAAATCGAGGTGGTAGTCAAGGAAGACGAGGTTGAGGTCACGGACGTAGTCGTGGCAGAGGAATAAATGACTTTGGAGGTCGCAGTGGTAATACCGAAACACGTGACAAAACCAACGTCAAATTCCATCGATGTCAACGGTTCGGACATTACAAAAATGAATGTCGAACCCATATGCCGGACGAAAAGAGTGAGTATGCAAATCTTGCTGACACAGAAGAAAACATAGCTCTAGCATGCAACGATGTTGGGCTAGATGGCGCATGCACAAATATATGGTATTTAGATACCGGATGTAGCAACCACATGTGTGGGAAGAAGGAGCTATTCTCACACTTGGATGAATCGTTTCGCGGTGAAGTGAATTTTGGAAATCGATCCAAAGTTCTTGTAATGGGCAAAGGTGACGTAAAAATTCTATCGAAAGATGGCACCGATGTCACTATTTTTGATGTTTTTTTTGTGCCGGCAATGTTCTGGAATTTGTTGAGTATGGGACAACTTTCAGAAAAAGGGCATGACATTCATATTTTGGATGGTGTGTGTACCGTTCATAGCAAAAGCGGGAAACAAGTGGCAAAGGTGCATATGACAAAGAATAGAATGTTCCCATTGGATCTTTATACAAAAACCAAGGTGAATTTGATGGCAAGGTCGAAAGATATCAATTGGCTATGGCACCTTCGGTTCGGTCATCTAAACTTTCAAGGCTTGAGACTCCTGGTGCAGAAAAATATAGTAACGGGGTTATCACTAATCGATGCTCCTGATCATCTGTGCGAAGGATGCCTTCTCGGAAAACACCACCGAGAATCTTTTCCAGTTGGAAAAACACGGAGAGCCAAACAATCGTTGGAGTTGGTTCATACTGACATATGTGGACCAGTTGAGGTAGAATCTCTCAGGCACAAGAGGTATGTTCTACTTTTTGTAGATGATTTTTCTAGAAAAAGTTGGGTGTATTTTCTAGAACAAAAATCAAAGGCGTTTGGAAAATTTAAAGAGTTTAAAGCTTTTGTTGAAAAACAAAGTGGCTTTAATCTCAAGACATTGAGATCGGACAAAGGAGGAGAATTCACCTCTAACGAATTCAACAATTATTGCAAATCTCAAGGGATAAAATGCCAATTAACCGCCAGTTATACACCTCAGCAGAACGGTATACCTGAAAGAAAAAACAGAACCATTTTTGAAATGGTTAGAAGCATGTTGAAAGCCAAAATTTTGTCAAAGTCTTTTTGGGCAGAAGCTGTTGCATGTGCTATATATCTATTGAACAGGTGTCCAACGAAGAGTGTTTTGGGGAAAACTCCACATGAAGCATGGAGCGGTAGCATACCGGATGTTTCACTCCTACGAGTATTTGGATGCGTCGCATACACTTATGTACCAGAACAACGGAGAAAGAAACTTGATGACAAAAGCCAAAAGTGTATCTTCATCGGCTACAGTGAGGTAACTAAAGGTTATAAGCTTTATAATCCTCTCACAAAAGATGTTATTGTAAGCCGAGATGTCCAATTCATCGAGGATGATACTTGGGCATGTAATCAAACACCACATACGGAGCAACGTGTCATCATTGAAAATGAAACAGAAGAAACAAGTGATTACTCTTCACCAGCACCTGCAGGTCGTCCAAAGCGAACGCATGTGATGCCTGTACGTCTCCAGGATTATGTGGTCACAAATGATAATGATGATGATTTTACTGATGAAACTCTAGTAAATTTTTGCTTATTTGCATATTGTGATCCGGTTTCATATAAGGAAGCAGAGAATGATGAGCGGTGGATCCATGCAATGAACGAGGAGATTCATGCAATTAAGAAAAACGATACTTGGGAGCTAACTTCTTTACCTGTCGGAAAGAAGTCAATTGGTGTCAAGTGGGTGTACAAGACAAAATATAAACCAAATGGTCAGGTGGACCGATTAAAGGCGAGATTGGTAGTCAAAGGCTATAAGCAGAAGCCAGGAATTGATTACTATGAAGTATTTGCACTAGTGGCAAGGATGGATACGATCCGAATGACTATAGCACTTGCAGCTTAAAACAGGTGGAAGATTCATCAGATGGATGTCAAGTCCGCCTTTCTCAATGGAGTTCTTGAAGAGGAGGTATATGTTGACCAACCACCTGGTTTTCTTAAAAGAGGTCATGAAAAACTAGTGTACAAGTTAAAGAAGGCGTTGTACGGACTGAAGCAGGCACCACGTGCCTGGTACACACAGATCGACACATACATGCTGGAAGATGGATTCCAAAAATGTCCTCATGAGCACACCTTTTATATCAAATCAAAGACTAATGGTGATATAATGATTGTATGCCTTTATGTTGATGATTTGATATTTACAGGAAATTGCGAGACGATGTTTACTGAATTCAGGGAGGCGATGACTCGCCAGTTCGAAATGACGGATATGGGATTGATGTCATATTTCTTAGGCATCGAAGTGCATCAAACTGAAGATGGCATATTTATTTCACAAAATAAATATGCAAATGATATTCTCAAGAAGTTTCATATGGATTCAGGGAAGCCAATTCGGACTCCAGTGGCAGAACGTCTGGAGATGAGGAAAGAAGGAAGTGGTGAACTGGTAAACCCAACATATTTCAAAAGTATAGTCGGTAGTCTACGTTATTTGACTTCCACTAGACCATATATTGTTTATGGTGTGGGGCTTATCAGTTGGTTCATGGAAACACCTTGACAATCACATCTACAAGCAGCAAAACTGATCTTACGGTACGTGAGTGGTACTCGGGATCATGGAATTTTTTATACCTATTCTAACGATTTCAGTCTAGTAGGCTATACAGACAGTGATTGGGCAGGTGATGTGGAGACTCAGAAAAGCACTTCCGGGTATGTTTTCAATCTGGGAGAAGGAGTGTTCTCTTGGTCCTCGAAGAAGCAACAAGTTGTTGCATTGTCAATAGCGGAAGCGGAATACATGGCAGCTACATCGGCAGCATGTCAAGTTGTATGGTTACGCCATATGTTGGATGAGTTACACTACGAACATGGAGGTCCAACCAAAATCATGTGCGATAATAAGTCAGCAATCGCACTTGCTAAAAATCCAGTGTTTCATGGTCGAAGCAAGCATATTGGGATCAAATATCATTACATTCGAGATTTGGTCAAAGATGGAGAAATCGAACTAGATTTTGCAGGTCAGAAGATCAAGCGGCAGATATTTTGACTAAACCGTTAAAATCTGAAGTGTTTGAAAAATTGAAGAATATGTTGGGGGTTATTAAAGACCAATTTAAGGGAGGCTGTTGAAAGTTAGGTTTTGAAAGGTAGGTAAATTGGTCAAATAAAACCCAAGCAACCCATGTGTTATTCATGTGGTTGTCATGGATGCTTCTTTCTAGTCAAATAATGTTTGGCAAGTTTTAGTAGGTGAGTTGCTATTTTTGACAAAAATGAAACTCATGTAATGTGTGTGTATTAGTTTATTGTGTGTTTAGGATTTGTAAACCTATAAAAGGCATATGTAACCATTAGTTTCATATCAAGTAATCTTACATGGAATTCTTTCCTTAGTTCTCTCTTTCCCTCATTTATATTTTGTTATTCATAAATTCTAGTGTATCTTTGTGTTCCAACAACAAGGTGCTAAATTTCATGGCTTATCAAAATCCTTTCAATCCCAAGATATAATTATGAATTTATTTAATACACTATTAATGTATTTTATTTTGGATATACATGTATTGTCAAATTATGATTATAAAAGGTTATGTATAAATATGGATGTGAGGTAATATCCAAAATTATAATGAAAATTATCATTACATTTATCTATCAATAATTAACAGTGAAAATTAAAAAATATAAATAGTGAAAAGTGTACAAAAAAAAAATTCCCATAACGTGTGTGTGTATATATATATATATAAATACATGAAAACAAAATTAAAAAGTTTACATTTATATTTAAAATTTATTAAAAAGTGTATAGAAATAATCAAAATACTTGCAATTATGTAAGTAAGTAAACTATATGTCTATAACGTATCATTAATGCCTTGTCAAATTCTAATTGAAATTTATATAAAATTTAACATTATGCAAAATCATATTGACATTCATCTTATTAAGAGTTAAAATTATAACAATAGAAAATAGTGAAAAAGTATTAAAATCTGTATAGAAGAAAAAAAAAAACCTTAACTTTCACTCTTTACAAAAATAAAATGGATTACGTTGTTAATAATGATATAGAAAATATATATAATGATACTTCTATTACACTCATAATATGATAACGAAATTCCTTTGTTACAGGAAAAAGTAAAAATATTAAATTAAAATTACAAGAAAATGATTATATAAGTACTGATAAAATTAAGTCATATTTTTATTTGTTTACCATTTATTGAGAAGAACTATGCATTTTCGTAGATTTAATTCAATTCTAATCTAATATGAAGTCTTACATGCAGATTTATCACTGATGATTTCTCTAAGGACAATGGTTGTAGTTACAATTTTCAAGAGGCCACCAATCTACAGTAGAACATATATAATTAGGATATGTGTTTGCAGCTGCTTTAGACCCGTTACACCAATAGTTGCATCTTCTGTTTTGAGCAAAAATTGCAGAAATGGATGCAAAAAAAAGGAAAGATAATAAGTAGAAGGCCAATAGTTACAAGGGCTCTCTGTATCAATATATTTAGTTGTTCCTCAAATTTTAGGAGAAGATATGATTTGAATTCTTATTGGTTAAGGGCCTTAAGGCATATGAAAAATGTAAAGCCAATGCCTTCCATTCCATCCATATTGAATCCCATTCATGAGTCCTCAATGATATTGAAAATTATGATAAAATCATCTAAATGTGGGAAACTTTTTGGCTTCTTTCATTAACACCCTTAATTAAAAGTTAAATATAGTATTGAATGATCTTTAAAATTGTAATCAAATGGGAGACGTTTTGGCTTCTTAATATTGTTAACAAACATAATTAGAAATTAAAAAAGGAATAATGACGCAACTTAATAAAAAAATTAATTTAGACATTGTCTTACTACACCTATCCTGCATTTTTTAAAAATATATATTAAACAAAAACCATAAAAACAATCATAACTTCCCTTAATCTTATAAGTAGGGTGTATATATGAACTTGAAATTAAATATTGTATTAAATTAGCAATAGTCAAAAACCCTTCACACTTCATAGTATTAGATATAAGAAATATAGATTTATATAAATAGATTTTTAACTTTTACATAACTTTATTAGACTCTTGTAAAGAAAATTTTGTATAAGGCATTAATCATGGAACAACATCATGCATTTATTATTCAAAAAAATAAAAAAAAATAAAAAATATATATATAGAAATATCCAAGCCCCATACTTTTAAAATAGTAAAGATATAAATACATACACATATATATATATATATATATAGATACAGATATACATTTAAGGCAATAATGGTTGAAATTCTTGAGAAGGTTCAATGTATTACATTCAAACTCTATATTTTATTTTTCATTTTATATTTCCTATTAAAGAAAAAGATTTTGTCACGCCCCAAATTTCTAAAGACTCCCGAATCGGGACATCCGATGAATCCGGGGTGTGATCCATACAATGAACGACCAACTAAGATCATCAATAACCATAAACCGAATGGAATATTATTAACGATAATAATTCCATACACAATCAAGCGGAAGCTAAACCAAATGATACACAAGGCACGTCTAGGTGCCAAAAGAATACATCTCTACAACGATGCAATGATACCAAATACAAGAAAGAGATGCGCCAACAGACTGGCCCCCAAGAATAAAACAACAAAGGTCCCAATACAAGGGACAAACAAAAGAAACTAAAATGGAACAACACTATGTACGAACGTTCCAAATCCAAAACACCATCCGTAACACTTTGGTCAAATCCAGAACCTGCAACGAGGAAACAAAAGAAAGGTGTCGTTGCACCACAAACAGTCCCTAGCCGAAACAAAACCTACAAACTAGTGTAAACCACCAGGGAAAACCAACGTCGGGGTGAGCTCATCGAGCCTCGTAGGAAAAAGGAAATCGAAATCATCACATCCTCCGACCGTCCAAGTCTAGTGCTAACCAACCCGTGTACATGCGTCTACCCTAGGTCAATCAATCGTCCCACGTGGCAATCATACCAATATGAGACCCCTGAAACAAATCCCTCTAGTCCCCTACCATGTATCATCAAGACACCTAGCACATAACGAATCCATAATATCACATCATATGGAAAACGAACATATATATATATATACATAGATACAACAAATAAGTACAAGTCACGTTGTCCTAACCTCACAAAAGAACATTATGACTAGTACCCACCAGTCAAACACTAGTAGTTTACACTACTCACATAAACGTACACCAAGTACACAATACCCTAACATAACATAGTCAATCACTCTAAGGCCACAACAATAACCATATGATCCAAATGAACTAAGATCACCACGATGTCCATAAGAATGAACATCCATAACCAGTACTAAGGAAACTCTCAAGTCCTTATGTACCCACATAATCATCGTCAGTGCATATATACAGAATACACATACGACACCTTAATCTCTTCACAAAGGCGAACCACACTCACCTCAATATCACTACTGATGCCACAACATCAATCTCACGATACCATCCACAAGGGGATCAATTCAATCACTAAGGTCCTCACTATGAACAATGAAGGATAACTACTCAACCACGAAGGGTACGTGAACACTACCCTCAAGAATGGCCACACAAGACCATGACATCAAGCAAGGGATGAAACTCCAATGCTAACTAAAAGAATAACTGGAACATCTCGTCAACATGGAGGGACATCCACCCGTGACAAGGAAACATCACTACGTATGTGCAATAAGCCACACACATCATAACAAAGACTCAGAATGAAAGAAGGTATGGGATACACATACCGAGAGAAACACTCTCAAATCAACCGAACAACCACAACTCAAGGATTCTTATGATGCCCCGAGGACGAAGAAGGAAAAGTGACACGCTGGAACCACGGAACCCAACATCCGTTTCCAACCCCATGGATCAAATGATGATATATAGGAGTGGCTCGGAATCACGCCGCAACCAATACTCAAGAAAGGTGGACCTAAGACGATCCTTCAACTCAAAAAAACTCATCCCTAAAGACCACTAATCAATGCCTCAAGCATAGTAGAAGAAGTGGTGAAGCATAAGAGAGAGAATGAAAATAAGCTGCAAGAAGTACATAAACAGGTGCCACCGAGTTGTACATCGAGTCTCAGTGGTGGAAACTTCGAGTACTCGGTGGATCGGTGGCTCTTCCACCGAGTACTCGGTAGCTTTAGAAATGCCTAAAACTCTCGGATGAAAAATGAGGCTCGTGCGCAAGTGCGCGAACTTACACACTCACCGAGTACTCGGTGCCCCCCAGAATGTAAAGTCAAGGAATGAACTCGAAAAACTCCAAAACGAAACTGGATGACTCTGAGCTAATCCCAAACACACCGAAATATCTACAACACCATGTGGAGTGACTCAACATCCGATATGAACCAAGAAGAACGGAGAATGAAGAAGGAAGTCCAAGCATGACAACACTTCAACAAAACCGGGAAAACGATCTAACAACTCGATTCCCAACCGTGAACTCAATTCACTCTCAAAATGACAACTTATCTTAACCACCCCAAGTGGTTAAGGAAACCACCTCAAGAACACTCATATTCTTAGGATATGAAAAGAGAGACCTAGTAGCCAAAACTCGGATACTAATTAGGTTCAATCAAAACCACCTCCAATCCATTCAAACCTCGATTACCGTGTAATATATTCACTTATAGAATTCTAATAGAATCAAGAACCGTTACCACACAAGTGACTAGGATCAATCCTCACTTCACCTAATCAACTCAAAACCTCAAACTATAATAAATAATACATTCCTCAAATACAAAAGAAGTATCAAATGACCATCACTACATAGCCAACCAAAATCCCAAACTATTAAGGATCGTAAACCCCTCAAAGGTGCAAAAATATCTAGTGGTCAAAACTCCACTACCAACCAAGGTTACTCAACTATCACTCACATTCTCAAAGGTCACAATTCACACTTACTTCATAGTCCACTACCGACTTTACTTATCACAAGAAAGTCATTAAACCAACTCATAACACCCCATAAGGGCATATAAACATATAATAACAAGTATAATTATTCATCGTACATTATACTTTAAACATGGCATGTAAATCATGTTATCACATTTTTCAATTTCACTTGAGCATTTTAATCACATATGAATTATATCGCAAAATTCATATTAAACATGTTCCTCAATCACATTGAATAATATCATGATATACATGTCAAATGGAATCACATAAATGCTACGCAAATGCAATGTGACTCAACACCACCTGTGGTACACATACGACCACACACCCTACTCTAAGGGTCAACGGATCCAGAATCTCTACCATTTACTCCTAGCTCATGAAGGAATGTAGAGTGCGTATCGATTATTCCCAAGTGATTTTTCTCTCTTTCACTTTTAACAAGGAATATCAGTTGCACGAGATGGCCCATGACTTAGGATCCGAAGATCAAGTGTACGAGACGACCTGTAACTTTGAGAATGGGACGACCCACTCTATATCAACATTTTTGAATTTTTAGTTCCGTAGGTGGGAGACACCTCCTGGCCAGTTGTTGCGACGATCCGACACAAGACTACTCACCCATGGTTACACGACCGGGCATAGCCCAACACCAATTGAGTTCTTAATACAAAAGGTGACCACAATATGCACTATGTCTCTATGCATCATATACCAACACAAATATGTATCATATCATATTTATGTACGACATTTCCAAAATGTCAACATGAATGCTTTTCATCATTAAACATGCTTTTAAATTTCATTTAAAGCAATAATCAACAAGTATGTTTTCTCATGTATCATTCATGATCTCAAATCATCAAGTTGTCCTTTAATACACAAGGATAATATTTTCATTCATTTAACATGCTTTTATTTCAATTAAAGCATTTAACTCACAATGATAAATTATCGTGCACAAATAATGTTACAAATCATCAAGTTACCATTTTATTCACAAAGATAACTTTACCTTTCATTTAACATATTTTTATCTCAATTAAAGAAATTATACATATTAACTCATTTTCATACACAAGTTTAATGTCAAGATAGCAATTTCAAGATTAAGAAGAATGGGGAACTAGAATACGCTCTAAGTTCATAATCACATAATCCACCAATCATCTACATCCGCATCCCAAATCACTATCCAATGTAGCTAGCCTACTTACGCTATCAAGGCTATACTACTAAGAACCGGAATCATATACGTATATTTACACTTATACATATATACCTAACACTCATATACATATATATATATATATATATATATATATATGTATGCATAAAAGTAAAATTCATCTCAAAAGTCCACAACTCATAACCCATTTAGCATACATCATATACCTATTTCAATGATGATATAAACATAGATTATAGCACATAAACACCAATAAACCCTAAATTCATATTTCTCAAGTTTACACTTAGCAAAAATATATCTAGGGTTATAAAGCCCGGAAACGAAATTCCACTCTCACAAATCAAAGAACGAGATATTAAGAATGTTTTCTCCTACCTCAAATGAAGAACAAGCCAACCACCAACCAAGGCCTATGAAACCCTAGCTTTCACCCGAAACCGAAATCGAATAAACCAATCGGTGAAAAGCTTCGCCATAGCCTCCTAAGAATGAATCAAGACTCAAACCACAATGAAAACAAGAATCAAAATATGGTTTGACAAGAAAACCCAAAACTAGGGTTTGGGAAAATAACTCACGAAGAGAGAAAACCACCTACCAATCCACGACTCAAATCGAAGGCAAGACTACCACAACCAACTTTATGTTGAAATCTTAACCAAAATCCAAGCCCAAATGTATGATATAGGCAAAGATAGAGAGAAAAACCAAGTGAGAGAGAATTGGCTGAGTTTGGAGCAGAAGAGAGAAAACTATGAAATGTTTAGGTCAACACTCCCTTATATAGGCAATCTGTGAAATCTGCCGAGTTATACCTCGAGTACTTGGTAAACAATCTACCGAGTTGTACACTGAGTACTCGGTGTTAGTCACTAATTAACCCTAGATGGGGGGTGAATAGGGTTATAAAAGTTCTTAACTACTTTTTGCAAGTAATTTAATTTCAACAGTTTAAGTTAAACAAAATGTAAGCAATAAACACTTTTGAATAACAATAGATTCTTGACCTATGAAAGCAATAATCAAGCAATTATGTAAGTCAAGATAAGGCAAGCATGCAAGTAATCAAATGAAAAAGCAAGAGAGAAAGAGAGAGATGACACCGTGATTTTTACGAGGTTTAATAACTCTTACTCCTCGGCTTAAGGATCCCCCTTAAGACTTTCCCAATCTCACACTATGGATTTTTCTTGTAGGTGGAATAACAAACCTTTACACACGAGCTAACGAGCCCGTCACGCAAACAAGATGACAAACCCCTATTGAGGATCAATGAGCTTCACTCACTCAAGGATCTCTATCCTTTTATAAAGAAAGGATACACTCAATAAACATTCAAAACCCTTAAGGTTTATGAAGGATACACAATGTATAAGCTCAAGTGTTTAATGTGATGTGTTTGGTTCTCTCAAGATCTTACACACTCTTAGCAATAAATGACTTAAGAGTTGGAACAAAGATCTTCTCTAACTAGCTTCTCACAAATGATTGGAATTGAATGAGAGGAGTCTAGCTTTTAATGCTCAAGCTTTTCTTGTTGTATATTTGGATAGGAATGGCGAAGAAGATCAGTTTTTTGTGCAAGGGAGTAAAGATTGATGTCTTCTACAAAAGCTATCTCATTATATATATAGTTAGGGCAAGAGTTAAAAGAGTGAGACTCACTTTAGGAGAGTGAGCTGAGAGTGGTGGTACCTAGGGGTAGTTGAGAGTCATTAATGCACTGAAAAAGCCGTTTTTAGCTCCGTCAGTTGACTGATTTCAATATATCAGTCACCTGATGGCTGTCTGTCGGTCGACTAACATTACTATATCGGTCGACTGGAAAATAACTCAAAAATTCTCTGTCGTGGTCGGTCGACTGGCAAACAACTGTCAGTCGACTGGTGAATGGTTGTCGATAGACTGACATCACTATGTCAGTCGACTGACAAATAGCCATGATGAAACTCAAAAACTCTCTGTCGTGGTCGGTCGACTAGCAAATAACTATCGGTTGACTGACAGGTCTGTGAGTCGACTAATTTAAATGGTCAGTCACCTGATAGTGCAATTTTCATTTATTTTTATTTTTAGAATGAGCTTATATGTGTGAAAACCTCACATAAACCCTTTGATACAAGTCACTCACCATCCTATCTACCCCAAGTCTTGATTCTTCAATCTTCTGAAGCATTTCAAAAGTGAAATGACCTTTATGTCTTTCCTTTAAGCTTTTCTCTTTCGATAAAAATCCTGTTACTCTGTAATGCTCAACTGAGTAAACACATTAGTACTAAACACGTACTTAACATTTTATTATCATCAAAATGGATAATTGTTCTTTGATTGACCCTCAGGCTAATAATCTCCCAATTTTTTATGATGACAAAGTATTGCGTGTTTGACAAACGAGGGTGGCGTTGAAAATACGCTCCCCTTGACTTTATGCATATAAATAAGCAAAGTTTTTACATACTAAGTCATTTTCTAAACGCAAACGCATTCTCATTCATTTAGATACTTTTGTCAAATTACACATGAGAATTTAAACATGCCTACATACTAAAACAAAACAAAGCAATACCATAAATACTTCTACTAACAACATAAATAAATGAAAAAGCAAAACGCAAAAGCAAAAACAAAACATGTGCTTCCTAACATTTCTCCCCCTTTGTCAATATCAAAAAGGAGGGATGGAGTTCTCAATCTCATCGAGCATAAAATCAAGAGCGGCAAAACAAGTGTTGATATCAGTTGAAAGCTCAGCAATTTTCCTTTCGGTGCGGGAAATAGACTCGGCATTGCGAAGAATTCCTTCCTCATTTTTCTTGACACCTCAAGAATCTCACGAAGGAGAAAGGTGTGAGGATTAGGAAAATGGGTGGAAGGGCCTGCCATAACTATAGCAAGATCACTAGGAGGAATAGAAGACGATGAGGCTTGGCCGTGAGTTTGAGGGGCTTGTTGCTGGGTTAGAGGAGCTTGACGAGGGCGACGGGTTGATGTGGAATGGATATTTGGCTGGAGAACACCTTGAGAGTTAACTTCCAAACCCATTTGGCTAAGGCAACGACCGTGCACCAGAAGATTCACATTAGTTATAGCTTCGTTTTTGGATGGAATTTGGTAAAGGTGAAGGATGTGGGTGATTGGAATAGGATATAAAAACGTCTTATTTTTTGAGTTCTTGTAAGCCATGACATGCTTACGAAAAATATGAGCAAGGTTGAGAGGATGGTTGGTGAGGATGCAAAACACTATATAAGCTTCAAAATGCGAGACATGATCACGGCCGCCGGATTTGGGTAAAATGGAATAAGTGACCACTTTGTGAATCAGACGGGCTTCGAGAGTGGGGTGCTTAGTCTCAAGCAAAGTGGATGGAAGAATGCTATCAGGAGAGTGACAAATAACATCTATGGCGTCTTTGGGCTCAAAAGTGCGACTTTGATACCATTCATATTGAAGATAAATGGTTTGGCCAATGCTTGGAACTTGAAACCAATTACAAAATTGCTCATCGGTGATGGTAATGTCGATGCCGGTGACAGAGGCATGAAGAGCATTTTCCGAGGTGGACTTAGTAACAATAGTGTAGAAGGCTTGGATAAGACATTTGATGCAGGGGGATCCGAGTCAGACGATGCCGAGCTGTCAGATTGCTCATTGATGGCGCTGGATTACCTGGAGAGGGAGGATCAGCGCAAGGATGGCAAGAAATCGTGATCTAGCCTAATTTGGGGCAGTTTCCGTGCATGCGTCGGTTTTTGGCCATAATTGGACCTACGAGTGTCGGATTTGCGCCCGTGACCCCAATTCGGAAAGCTAATCTCGGCGCGGACGTCGTGGCCACTTAGCTAAACTCGGTGCACATCGTTTCGAGCCCCAAATCCACTGTTTTCCTTTTTAAATCTTTAATTTTAGTTAATTTTTGTTATTTATGGTAATCTTTTATTTGCCAATTAGGAGATGATTCTGAACCCGATTTGGGCCAGATTTTTGGCAATCTTTTTATTTTTTTTCGTATTTTGTTTTGGTAGGACTTTTAGGGTTTTGCTAATTTTGGCAAAAATCCCATTAGGGTTCGATTTTCAGCTATTTAAACCCGGCTTGTGGGTTGTTTTTTATTCATTCTTGATTATAAACAATTTTATTGAATTCCAGAGTGTTCTCTGAAATTTTGGGTCGAATTCTCTTGTTCTTTTCCTTGCAAATTACCTATTGCACTAGCCTGCAGAATAATCTCTATTCTGTCCGGTGTCAACATTCGTGAACGGGATAGTCAAGAGACACGAAGTGGCTCCAACCTATAGCTTGAAAGAGAGAAAATAGTCGAATATTCTACTCTCGACAGAGGGAGTTTTTGATGATACGGGTTTTGCAAAGTTTTTTATTCTCAAACTTTCGGAGGAACTCGGCACGATGAGTGGCGTTGGGAAAGAGAGCATGAAGATTCATTGGTATGTCTTCTTCATCGTCATCAACAGGGGCATGGTGACGTGGATGAGGAGATGAAGAGGGAGAAGAAGATGGAGATGGAAGATGATGATGGCATTGAGTGGCGGACCGAGCACGTTTTCTAGGAGGTTGGTCTAGGGGAGGTGGTGCCATGAGGGTGGAGAGGATAAGAAGGAAATGGAGAATGAAGGCCATGGCAGAGAATGAAGAGAAAGATGAGAGCTCTTTTGAAATAAAGGGTTTGTGAAGAAGAACGAGGAGGAAAGTGAAAATAAATAGAGAAATGGAGGGAGTAAATGGGTGAAAACGTGTAGGGAGAGGTTTAGGGAAGTGGAGAGAGGTTGGGGAAGACGAATTGCAGCGGTTACAAGACCTAGAAATGACTTTAATACACGCGTCAGTCGATTAACAAGTCCCCGTCACTCGACTGATTCTGAAATATTCCCTAAACCGATCGACTGATAGGAGGGTGTCAGTCAACTGAAAACCAAATTTCAGTCGAATCATGGTCCAGTGTTAGTCACCTGACTTAACTAAGGAGAAAAGATGAGAAAATAGGGTATTTTTTAGTCGACTGACACAAAAAAAAAACAAAATTTAAAAATAGTAAGAGATGCATAAACAAGCAACCTTTAAGAATGAAAATTAAAATAAGATCATTTTACAACTTCATTTTCCATTGCCATGCCAATTTCTCTACGGATTTTTGAGAAACTATCATCTTGAAGAGGTTTTGTAAAACTATCCGCTAGTTGCTCATTTGTTTTAACGAAAACCAAATCAACGTCGCCCTTCAATACACGTATAAAGTGATGTCTAATTTCTATATGCTTGGTGCGAGAATGTTGAATGGGATTTTTGGAAATACAAATAGCACTTGTGTTGTCACATCTAATAGCCACATGATTGAAAGTAAGACCATGATCTAGCAATTGTTGTTTAATATAGAGCGTTTGAGCGCAACTACTACCGGCCGCAACATATTCGGCTTTGACGGTAAACAATGCAACGGAATTTTGCTTCTTACTAGACCAAGAAACTAGTGAGTGCCCTAGAAAGTGACATGTGCCACTTGTGCTCTTTCGATCTACTTTGCAACCGGCAAAGTCGGCATCCGAATAACTAATTAGGTCAATAGAGGTGTCACGTGGATACCAAAGTTCTAAGTGAATTGTACCGCAAAGATAACGAAAAATACATTTAACGGCACATAGATGAGATTCCTTAGAACAAGATTGAAAGCGAGCACATAGACAAACACTAAACAAGATGTCCGGTCTACTTACGATAAGATAAAACAAACTACCAATCATGCCTCTATATTTAGTGATATCAACACATTTACCATTTTCATCTTTGTCTAGCTTAGTAGTGGTACTCATAGGAGTTATGGCATGTTTGACATCCTCCATACCAAATCGCTTTAGCAAATATTTAGTGTACTTGGATTGACAAACGAAAATACCATCCAAGCTTTGCTTGATTTGTAACTCTAAGAAGAAGATCAACTCACCCATCATACTCATTTCAAACTCTTTTTGCATATTAACCACAAAATCCTTGCAAAGTGATTCATTTGTTGATCCAAATATGATGTCATCAACATATATTTGAACAATCAATAAATTTCTTTCAATGGTTTTAGTAAAAAGTGTGTTGTTAACTTTACCTCTTGAAAAATCATTCATACCAATCCCTAGGAGCTTGCTTTAAACTATATAGGGTCTTAGTTAATTTGAAAACATGATTATGAAATTATTCATTTTCAAAACCGGGTGGTTGCTTGACATAAACTTTTTCCTCTATGACACCATTTAGAAAAACACTTTTGACATCCATTTGATAAAGCATGAAGTTTCTAGATGATGCAAATGCAAGAAGCATTCTAATTGCTTCTAATATAGCCAAGGGTGCAAAGGTCTCCTCATAGTTAATGTCTTCCTCTTGATTATATCATTGGGCAAAAAGTTTTGCTTTATTATGAATAATCATTCCATTTTCATCCTTTTTATTTCAAAAAAACCCATTTAGTGCCTATTATAGTTTGATCATTAGGTTTAGGAACTAAAAGCCAAATTCGATTGCGTTCGAATTGATTTAGTTCCTCTTGCATGGCGACAATTCATGAGTCGTCGCATTGAGCTTCAAGAATATTATTGGGCTCAATTTGAGACACAAAAACCATGAAATTACACAAGTCTCTAAGTTGAGAACGAGTGTCAACCCCTTTAGATGGATCACTTATGACTTGGTCAATTGAATGATTGTTTACAATCCTCCATGATTTTGAAATAAACATAATCAAATCATCATTGGATTGATCTTTGACCTCCGTTTTTTCCGGGGGGTCATTTGAAGGGTTGGAGATATTGAGATCATTTAGCTCGTTCTCAATCCCAAGAACCTCATCATCATCTAAGTCAATCCTAGAAGTCAATGGCAGTGGTGACTCATCAAAAACAACATGAATTGACTCAACCATGGTTAGAGTCTTTTTATTGTAGACTCTAAAAGCTCTACTTCGAGAAGAATATCCCAAGAAAATTTCCTCATCCAATTTGGACTCAAATTTTTCCAAATTATCCTTGTCATTTAGCACAAAACACTTGCACCCAAAAACTTTGAAATACCCAATGTTGGGTTTTCGACCATTCCATAATTCATAGGGTGTCTTATCTAATTTAGATCGAATGATGACTCTATTAATAACGTGGCAAGTGGTGTTAACTGCTTCGGCCCAAATACTTCGAGTAAAACTATGTTCATTTAGAATAGTCCTAGCCATTTCTTGAAGTGATCTATTCTTTCTCTCAACAACTTCATTTTGTTGAGGAGTTCTAGGAGCCGAGAGATCATGAGATAAACCAAGTTCATCACATAATTCCTCTAAGTCATGGTTGCCGAATTCTCTTCCCCTATCACTTCTTATCTTCTTAATTGACAAATCTTTTTTATTTTGGATTCTTCTACAAAATTTATTAAGGATGAAGTGAGTTTCGTTTTTATGAGTAAGAAAATGTACCCAAGTAAATCGTGAGAAGTCATCAACTATGACGAGAACATAAAGTTTTCCACCTATACTAGCAATTCTTTCCGGACAAAAAAGATCCATATGAAGAAGTTCTAAAGGTCTAGAAGTTGTGATATCTTTCTTTTTTTTTTAAAGAAGATTTGACTTGTTTGCCCGCTTGACAAGCACTACAAACTTTATCTTAGAATACTTAGTCTTTGGGAGGCATTTGACTAAGTCATTTCTAGACAAGCGGTGAAGAAGGTTCATACTAGCATGTCCTAAACGTCTATGCCATAACCAACTACTTTTGTTAGTTGTGATAAAACATTTAATATTTTGTTCATGCAATTCACAAAGCAACATAGTATAGACATTCTCATTTCGTTTGGCATTGAATAATTGTGTTCCATCATTCTCAATTATGCATGCATTTGACCTAAAGATGACATCATACCCTTTATTACATAATTGACTAATGCTAAAAAAATTGTGCTTCAATCCATCAACAAGTAGAACATTATCAATAGAGAGAGAAGGGGTTATACCAATTCCAACGATCTTGCCTTTTGAATTGTCACCAAATGTGACGTTTCCCCCTTCATAAGCTTGGAGAGAAATGAACTTTGATTTGTCCCCCGTCATATGCCTTGAGCAACCGTTATCAAAGAACCATTTGTCCTTGTTGGTTGTCTTCAAGCATACCTACAAAAAGATGTTTAAGTGCCACCTTTTGGTACCCAATTAGTTTTGGGCCC
This sequence comes from Cornus suecica, assembly GCA_963922005.1. Taxonomy (NCBI): domain Eukaryota; kingdom Viridiplantae; phylum Streptophyta; class Magnoliopsida; order Cornales; family Cornaceae; genus Cornus; species Cornus suecica. Next base: position 50,633,564 of record OY998240.1, on the reverse strand, counting down.
ATTAATGTTAGTGATGCATGCAATAGTTTCCTTTGGAACCCAAGTCATTTTAGTTGTAGCCTTCTCACTTTTTTGATTACGAACAAAGATTCCTTTTGGAACCCAAATCATTTTTGTCTCTTTAAATCTACGATTGCATACATTCGCCTTATGTCCATTTTGCTTGCAATAATAACAAGTAACATGCTTGTGAAAATTTGAAGAATGTGAACAAGATTGCTTAGTGAATGCGTGCCTTAATGATTTTATCTTTTTCAATAGAATCGCATATTTGTTAAAGGCGTCATATCTTAATCCACTTTTATCAAATCCTCTTATTTGCCTTCCTAGAATGATACTTATATTTTATTTCCCCTTAATGAACTTGGCTAGAACATTGATTTGATCATCAATGGTTCTTTTTAAGAATTCATTTTCTTTTTCTAACTTTTTAATAATATCATCATGCAAGCTAGGTGAGATGGGTGTGGAACAAGATACATCACAAGAAGATTTATTTTTCTTGAGAGAAACATGCTTAAGAGCTAATTTTTCAAATTCATCATGTAAATCTTCAAAAGCTTCTTGCAATTCATTAAACGATGCTAGTAATTCATTATATGATAATTTATAGCTATTTAAGGAAAACGAATCTAATTATATCTCATCATCCTTTGCCATGAGACAAAATTTAGCCGTTTCCTCGGAATCCTCATCCTCATCCGATGCGTGTCCATGGTATTTAGATCATGGGCCTCCTTAATTGCCATGAATTTTGCATCCCACTTAGCCGGAAGGCTTCTAAGAACTTTTCGAAACACATCGGATTTTGGAATGATCCTACCAAGATGCTTAAGTCCATTTAAGATGTTAGTAAATCGAAACATCATAAAATTGACATTTTCATCATTTTTCATTGCAAACAATTCATATTCATGCATAAGAATATCAATTTTAGATTCACGCACTTGAGAAGTACCTTCATAGGTGATAGCTAACTTATCCCACATTTCTTTGGCCGTTTTGAAATTAGAGATACGATTAAATTCATTTGGGCTTAGAGCACAATTCATATTGACTTTTGCCTTAGCATTTAAGGAAATAAGTTTTTTTTCCTCATTTGGCAATTTAGTAACACATGCTCCATCTACTAGTTTGAAAGGAACGAATGGACCGTCCGTGGTGACTTGCCAAATTTGGTAGTTAATAGATTGAAGATAATCTATCATTCTAGTCTTCCAATAACTATAATTTGATCCATCAAACCAAGGAGGTCTATTGTTCGATTGACCCTCAACATGAGTGATTATATTTGAATTCATGATCGTTCTCTAAGACGGTTAAGCCTTTAATCACTAGAGATTAGGCTCTGATACCAATTGTTAGTTACTAATTAGTCCTAGAAGGAGGGGGGGGGGTGAATAGGGTTATAAAAATTCTTAGCTACTTTTTGCACTTAATTTGATTTCAACAGTTTAAGCTAAACAAAATGTGAGCAATAAACACTTTTAAACAACAATAGATTTTTAACCTATGAAAGCAATAATCAAGAAATTATATAAGTTAAGATAAGGCAAGCATGCAAGTAATCAAATGAAAAGGCAAGAGAGAGAGAGAGATGACACCGCGATTTTTACGAGGTTCGGTAACTCCTATTCCTCGGCTTAAGGATCCCTCCTTAAGAATTTCCCAATCTCATACTATGACTTTTCCTTGCAGGTGGAATAACAAACCTTTACACACGAGCTAACGAGTATGTCGCGCAAACAAGATGACAAACCCCTTTTGTTACCAATTGTTAGTCACTAATTAGCCCTAAAGAGGGGTGAATAGGGTTATAAAAATTATTAGCTACTTTTTACACTTAATTTGATTTCAATATTCTAAGTTAAACAAAATGTGAGCAATAAACACTTTTGAACAACAATAGATTCTTGACCTATGAAAGCAATAATCAAGCAATTATGTAAGTCAAGAAAAGGCAAACATGCAAGTAATCAAATGAAAAAGTAAGATAGAGAGAGAGATGACACCGCGATTTTTACGAGGTTCGGTAACAACTACTTATCGGCTTAATGACTTTTCCTTGCAGGTGGAATAGCAAACCTTTATACACGAGCTAACGAGCCTGTCACGCAAACAAGATGACAAACCCCTCTTTAGGATCAATGAGCTTCACTCACTCAAGGATCTCTATCATTTTATAAAGAAATGATACACTCAATAAACATTCAAAACCCTTAGGGTTTATGAAGGATACACAATGTATAAGATCAAGTGATTAATGTGATGTGTTTGGTTCTCTCAAGATCTTACACACTCTTAGCAATAAATGACTCAAGAGTTGGAACAAAGATCTTCTCTAACTAGCTTCTCACAAATGATTGGAATTGAATGAGAGGAGTCTAGCTTTTAATGCTCAAACTTTTTTTGCTGTGTATTTGGATAGGAATGGAGAAGAATATTAGCTTTTTGTGCAAGGGAGTAAAGATTGATGTCTTCTACAAAAGCTATCTCATTATATATATAGCTAAGGCAAGAGTTAAGAGAGTGAGACTCACTTTAGGAGAGTGAGCTGAGAGTGGTGGTAGTTGGGGGTAGTTGAGAGCCATTAATGCACTGAAAAAGTCATTTTTAGCTCCGTCAGTCAATTGATTTCAATATATTAGTCGCCTGATGGCTGTCTGTCGGTCGACTAACATTACTATATCGGTTGACTGACAAATAACTCAAAAACTCTTTGTCCTAATTGGTCGACTGGTGAATGACTGTTGGTCGACTGACATCAGTATGTCGGTTGACTGGCAAATAGCCAAGATGAAACTCAAAAACTCTCTATCGTGGTCGGTCGACTGGCAGGTCTGTGAGTCGAATGATTTGAAGGGTCAGTCACCTGATAGTGCAGTTTTCATTTCTTTTGATTTTTAGGATGAGCTTATACGTGTGAAAATCTCACATAAACCCTTTGATACAAGTCACTCACCAACCTATCTACCCCAAGTCTCGATTCTTCAATCTTCTAAAACATTTCAAAAGTGAAATGACCTTTATGTCATTCCTTTAAGCTTTTTGTTTTCGATAAAAATCTTGTTACTGTGTAATGCTCAACTTGGTAAACACATTAGTACTAAACATGTACTTAACATTTTGTCATCATCAAAACAGATAATTGTTCTTTGATTGACCCTCAGGCCAACACTCGGTATCCCTGAAACAAAAATTGCAAGAAAAGACTCCAAGGCCCCAAGATGACACCGGAAAACTCCGAAACAATCCGAGACACATCCAAACACTCCAAAACACATAGGAAGACTCTAATACTTCCTCACCAACTCACACACAAGTGAAATACCGAGAATACCCCTCACTCTCAAATGTTCCAAAAATATAAATAAACACATAATCACATAAGTGTTACACTGGAACATCTACAATAAAATAAGTAACACGTTCAAGCACGGAAAACGAACGCCGAAGCATCAACAAGAAAGCATCGCAATGAACCCACGTAGTCGCCAACGAAACACAAACCCACGAAGCCGGAAACGAAAATCCACAAATCCGTCCTGCTAAGTCCAAAACATAAACGCACAAAATTTACACGTACCAAGATTACACAAGACGTCGTGAATTAGTGACGTTACAAAATGTTAACACTTGGAAAATGATTCCAGAAAAAAGAAAGGAAAATGCGGGGCGTTACAGATTCTATGTTGAATACATATAATTTAAAAATTGGGTTAAAATAAAAAAGAATGAAAAATATCAATAATTGTTTTTGTTAGGTTAAATGCAAGTGTCCTTTAATGTGCCTCCTATATTAAGGATCATAATTGTATGATCATAATAATATATTAAATGTTTAGTAATTAATTTTCAATATTAATTTTTATATTTTAAATATAAAATAATAATATTTTGATTAAAAAATAAAACAAAAGTATAGAAATATTAGGTTCCTTTCACACTCTTATAATAATACAGATATTGATATAAATATAGATATAGATATAGATAAAGATATATAGAAGATGGAGATATATATATAGATGACATAAATGAAATAATATTAAGCAATATTAGAAACATGTACCAATAAAAATATGAAGTGTCATTACACTTTTTTAAAGGCTTTATATATGAACCATAATTTAATAATGGTAAAATACAAAATGTTTGGAAATATTCATGTATCAATAAAATTATGAAGTGTCATTACACTTTTTCAAAGGCTTTATACATGAACCATAATTTAATGATGGCATTGAGTGAAATATATTTAATAAAATGAAACCATTTTTATTAAAAAATTAAAATACAAAATGTTTGGAAATATTACAAGGCCCTTACACTTTTAGAATAGTTATAGAAAATGCACGTGTCCTTTCATGTGCCTCATATATTAAATGTATAGTAATTACTTTTCATATTAATTTTTATATCTTAAATATAAAATAATAATATTTTGATTAAAGAAATAAAACAAAAGTATAGAAATATTAGGCCCCCCTTCATACTCTTATAATAGTACATATATAGATATAGACAAAGATAAAGATATATAGAAGATGTAGATATAAATATAGATGACATACATGAAATAATATTAAGCAGTATTAGAAACATGTACCAATAAAATATGAATGCCATGTTTGGTAGACGGTCTTATGGTTTGGTGTGGTCTGGTATGGTCTGGTCTGGTTTGACTTGTTTAGATCCTGAACTTAAAAGTCTGTTTGGTAAGCGGTCTGGTCTTACTATTTTTTATTTTATTTTATTTATTATTTCTTCACTTTATAATATATTTTATTAAATTATTATTTATATTATTAAATTATTATTTATATTATTATTTATTCATTTATATATTAATTTCTAAATATTTTATATTTATTTATTATTATTTCATTATTTAATGCATTTTATTTATAAATTATTTATTCATTTTTAATTATTTAAAAATATATTTTATTAATTTAATATTTATTTATTATTATTATACTCATTTTTTGTTATTATTATGAAGTATTTATTTATTATGTATTATTTATTTATTATTATATTTATTTATTATTTATTATTATATTTTTAAATATATTTTATGTAATTTATTATTTATTTTATTAATTTATTATTAATATTTATTCATTTTTAATTATTTACGATTATATTTTATTAATTTATTATTTAGTCCATTTTTTATTATTATATTTATTTTTTATTATTGTATTTATTTATTATTATTATTATTATGTATTATTTAATTATATTGTTTATTTTTTATTTTTTATATTATTAATTATTCATTTTTAATTATTTATAAATATATTTTATTATTTATTCATTTAATTATTATTATATTAATTTTTTTTATTATTATTAGGTATTATTTAATTCATTCTATTTATTATTTATTATCTATATTTTATTTTTAATTTATTATTATTAGTTATTCATTTTTAATTATTTATAAATATATTTTATTAATAAGACCAGACTAAACCATGTTGAACCATAAAAATACCTGGTTCCAAAAACACCCCATTTGGTTCAATTTGGTCTGATTCTAAATTTTGAGACCAAGTCCAAACAAACATGGTCTGGTCCCTGAAAACAAATACTAGACCAGACCAGACCAAATAAGACAACTTTCCAAACATGGTCGAAGTGTCATTACACTTTTTTAAAGGCTTTATATATGAACCATAATTTAATAATGATAAAATACAAAATGTCTGGAAATATTCATGTATCAATAAAATTATGAAGTATCATTACACTTTTTCAAAGGATTTATACATGAATCATAATTTAATAATGGTATTGAGTGAAATATATTTAATAAAATAAAACCATTTTTATTAAAAAATAAAATATAAAATATTTGGAAATATTCCAAAACCCTTACACTTTTAGAATAGTTATAGATATTGATTATAGATTATAAATTATAAATATAGATAAGTGCTGAATTTGATCAGAATTAAGTGGTAAAATAATGAGATATCAAACAACACTTTAGTAAAGACGATTGTTGTTTAGTAAAGAGCTATAATAAATTAACATGAACTCAAGTGTCAAGTGTGGTCATATGACGTTTGTGCAGAGTCGACGTGATTGCTCATAAATTGTTGCAAGGTATATGAAAGTAAAATGAAAAACGTGATTATTTTATTGTATTTGCAGTAGCACGACAAATATTTACGAGACTTCACTTGTTTGCCAGGGACACCTAAATATTAAAATTTTTTGTTATACATGTTAAGTGTAATCGTTATTCTCACTAATGAAGGGAGTTGTATATGTATTTCTTTTTCTGTTTATTTTATGGAAGGGGGTTGTATAGGTCTTCTCTTATTTATTATATGTGTTCATGAGTTTCAATTTTCTCAAATTTTATTGTTAAGAAACTACCAATATTAAAAGTTTGGGAAAATTGATAGGGGGCTAAAATTGGTAGGACTGCAACTCGTGCCGGCCCAACTCAAACCTAACTGAATCGGATTTTGGGTTGGGTCGGGGCAAGCTTGAGCAAATAACCGGGTATGGTTAAAGCCCAAACTCGCAATAAACGACTTGGTCCGTTTTTTTTCTTTTCCTCATAGGCTCACATATCCATCAGTACCCAACTAGGGCTTCAATCAAAAACACTACAATTGGCATTCATCGAATGCGAAGAAGATGGCAGACGAAGCAAACAGAAACGTATGTATAATCATATTTACACTTGTCTATCTCTGCTTATATATATATATATATATATAAATATATATGCGTAAATGGATATAGATTTTGGAATTATTTGAATTAATATGGTTTTTATTTGAATGGATTATGAAGGCGTTTATCGAAATTCAAGCTCGCATGATTGAGACTACTGGAAAATTGAAGCAGGTTAGTTTCTATGCACTTCTCTCTGTATGTGATTTTGCAGACATCGATGAACATAAAACTATTGCTGGGTGTTTTACGCCAACTAATGAACTACTGTGTGTCTCAAGCTCATTTACAAGTGGGCTCTTTGGATTTCAGGCTAATATTTATTTTAAGTTGCTTTTTCTGAAGGGAGAGAAAAAAATTTAGTTCATAATAAATTGCATGAACTTAGATTTCGATTTTTTATGCCGGACTTGGACTGGGTGATGTTCTACTTATCAGCATTATTCAATGCAGGAGAGACCTAAAATTGTGGGTAAAAGTAATACTTTGAATTTTAATTTAACTATTTAAGCATTTTTAATATTAGGAATGTATATCTTACGAAAGTGAGCAAAATTAAAAGTACTCCATAAATCACTAAATCATAAAATGAGTAAAATAATAAGGGTGGGATTTATTTTCGGACTTGCGAAATCTCCTCAAAAATTGAGCAAGACTTAAAAGTGGTTGAACTGATGTTGTTTTTATAAATGTGTAGGGTTATATGTTGGTCCTTTTTAGTGTTTTGAGATATACCTCTTACAAAGAGAGATTTTGCCCAGATTTTTAGGGTTATGGCCCCTAGCCTTCTCATAGTGCCGCCTCTAATTTAGAAACAAAAAAAGGCATTTTGAAATACTAGTGGATCAATTTCTTATTACGTAATTAGTTAAAGGATACAGCTGTAAAATTGAACTTTTGAGGTAATAAAATGTGTTGATTTAGGTCTAGTTGTAAGTGAATTTTGGGGTAGAAAATGAAGAAATCTGTAAAGCTGGTGAGCAAAAGGAGGAAATCACCCAAGGATGTATTACACTTAGAATCTCATATCAACTGAATAGGGGTTTCAGAGTTACATTTTCAACTCCCTAAAGGTGTTTAAATCCTTTTTACTATTTTGAAAGTTGAAAGTATTGATGATAATAATAATTGAGAGAAATGGATAAGTTAGCTTGCACTTTAATTCTGGCAAGGTCTTATAAAAGAGATCTAGAGTACAGTTATTGCCATTTTGGGGTAACTTTTGGTTTTCAGTGCCTTGGTGGCTGCAGTATGTTGGCTTCGTGGCCGGCTCCACATTGTTGATGCTATTCAATTGAAATTTGGACTCGAACGGGTGGAATAAAAAAGGTTGCTTCCATCTTTACACATGCGGGAAATAGTGGCTAAGGTTATGAAGGATAATGTATTTCATAATTTTTGAATCTTTTGCTGCAATATTTTAGAATTAGGTGATCTTATATATCCATGTGGACAGAACTGATCAGTAGATAGATGTTTAGATGGAAGTAATACATAAAATATGCAATAAATATATTATATGAGACTGTCATTTCACTGATGGAATACCAGTGCCAAAGGCTGCTTTTGGGTGTAGATGTTTGTTAGCTGGGAAATATTATGTGATTGTTAGATAACTGGTGGTCCATGAATTTATTGTTTTTGTAATTGATTCCTATTTGCAGCTTTGGAGTGACATTTATATCCTTTTTTTGGTTTTATAGATTATGTTGCTAATTTTATTTGTGGATTTAAAATGACTACATGCCAAAAACATTTTTCTATTAAAAAAATATTTACCCTAAGAAAGGATTTTAAACACTGGAAGTGAATTACTTGCTTTAAGGTCCAGACCCAGATGCGAAACAAAGAAGGAGAAAAGAAACGTGCTTATTTGACCTTGGAGGAACTGCGGCAATTGTCTGATGATACAAATACATACAAATCTATAGGTATGGAATCAAATTCAAATGCAGCTCCTGATTTTTGCTCATGTACTAATGTGGCCTCGATTTCTTTGCGAATCATTTGAATGCTTATCATTGCTGGCAACTAGTTTGTTGACCCAATTAGTGTCTACACATTTCTTCTTCTTTTTTAAGTTTATTTTTTATAAAAATGTTGCAGTGAATGAACACTGACTGATTTACATCCACGTCTCTTCTGTTTTGTAGGGAGAACGTGAGTTTATGCACTCCCAATTATGAGTATCTGTTAATCATGACTTCAGAGCTGCTAGGAGTGGACTAATATATTTTGATAACTTGTTTTATTGTCCCCCCGTTATATTAAATTATATTTTGATCGTTCTCTCTATTTGTCTTTTTCCTAAATGGACCAGGTTTGTTTTAGAGCCCAAGTCAGTTTTAATGGATGAACAGGAACGAAAGTTGAAAGACAGTGAAACTGCAATCACCTCCTTACAGGTTTCTTCCTCTCTTTATTCCTGCATTCATTGCACATGCAAATGAAAGTATTTACATGTTGTCCCACCAGTGTGATATGCATAGATATATCTAGGAGGATATATAAACTTCTTTTATCTTTTGTTACCGAGTTTGGAGATCAGCGTCACAACTAATTATGTTGATTAGATCCGTCGATTTTGACTTTGTAGTTTGAAACACATTGAGCATCAATGAATGAGTTTACACTTAGAAATGGACGCCTTTTTTGATTGTTAATGTTAAAATATATATTTTTTCATCTATGTATTATTTATTTATTTATTTGGTGGAGGGGATGAATGGGGTACGGGACAGACTTTCGGGTCCCCATAGGCATGTTATTTCTGGGGATTCTTATTTTTAGCCCGTGTTGAACTCAGCCCTGAGACCTATCACACCGCCTACTCGCGAATTTAATGTCTCCTTTAAGGATTTTAAATATTTAAGGGATGATGCATTTTTGTTTTTTTTATTTTTTCCTAATTGGGTTAATGTATTCAATGCATGTTTTCTCTTGAAATTTTAAAACTGAATATTTTAAAGATTCACATTGTTCATTTACAGAAGTTTTCGAAATCTAAGGATAATATTGGAAAGTTATAGGGCTTGTTTGTTGTTTTTTTTGAAAACTGTTGAAGAATTAAATATTTAAGTTACACCATCTCTATCAGCTTAAGCTTTTAGAGTAGTTGGTAGTTAACATGATATCAGAGCAGGAAGTCATGTGTTCGAATCTCACCGTTACTCAATTAAAAAGTGTTGTTTCGCGGGTTGGACCAAAATAAAGGATACACGTGAGGGGGCGTGTTGAAGAGTTAAATATTTAAGTTATACCCTCTCTATCAGCTTAAGCTTTTAGAGGTGGTAGTTAACAAAAACAATTTGCTAGAACTTAAAAAACAAGAAGTGAGATCTGTGCTAGTTGTGCCATGTACCCTGCTTGTATTAGCCGCCAACATACCCGTTGTTATATTTCAGTAAATTTGAATTTCTGTACTGGATGTTTGGTGACATGGGGAACGTTGTTGGGCATTGGACAGACGTCAAAGGAGTACTTAGAGAAGCAGCTGGCTGAAGTGGAGAACAATCTTAAGGAGCTATTGCAACAAGATCCTGGTCTTGCTCGTCAGATTATGTCTATGAGTGTAATGTAAAACTTGCGCAGCTGCACTTCCTCAAAGTATGTTTTCTTCTTCTCATTCTTCTTTTTTGCATGCAAACCAGAAACACAAAATCTGTCATTAATTTTGCTTGTAATTTGCTTTGCGTTGCTTTGTTGAATACCATTGTAATAATTACTCTAGAATTCCTGTATTGATATTTGCTGCTCATGCGGGCAGTTACTCCTTAAGAGATCGATGCTATTAGGATGCATGATGGATTATGCAAGTGATGTTTTCGCCTCATAATCAATTGGTTTGACATTCTTATATGGAAACTTGTTATGTATATAATATGACATGTCATACTCACTTAGGGGCTATAAAGAAGATTGTTGGGGTAAATATATGAGGAAGGCAAAGTCCCATTTTCAAAAAGCATAACATGATATTCTTAAAGATTGTGTTGGATTTATCAGCTTCCCTAACATGAAACATCGATGTCTTACTCTAAAATAAAATTTATATATATTTGTTCCTAGGCTAAAGCCAGACCATTTAGCAGTTGTCAGGGGAAGAGAATTCACCCAGTCAATAAGCTTTTAATAGATGCATTTGGCTTGAAAGAATTGTTATACCCAAAAAGGAAGAAAATAACTTGTAAGAAAGTATATATAGGAAGGGACAAAATTTTCTAAAGATGCAATAATGGACATGCTAAGAAGACGAAAATATGACACATGTGGCTAGCTGGTGTAAATAATTGATGTGTCACTTGGTTTGCACCAAAATCAATTTAAACTTAACTTAATTTAATTTTTTCTGCTTTCGACATGGTCCACTATGGTCTAAATGCACTCCACTATAAGCACAAAATTGTCTCTTATAATAATTTTTTTATGATTCGTATCCTAGTTTATCATTTCTGGGACAAATTTCAGCGGATGGTGCCACCCGATAGGGCAAATATGCAATGCAGTCCTTGAGCTTAGCTCAAGGTTATTGCGCAGGCCCTTTGCTTACTGAGAGGGGAGGTGGGGCAATCTGCCCGAGGCAGGAGTTCGCCTACTTTCTTTATGAAAGATAACGGAATAAAGATATTTTTCTTGAAACGGAACTTAATACTAAAAACGGGGTCATTGAGATGCCAGCCAAGTTCGTCTTTATTTTTAGGGTAATTATCAGTAAACCCCCGAGGTTTGCAAATTTAATCAAATAACCCCCCATGCTCAAAGAACCCCCTCAATTTGTCAATTTTTATCAATTACCCCCTCACCCTTACATTTCAGTCAAAATAATTAGGATTAATTTCATTTACATCCCATAAAATTTGCTTTATCTTCAATCAAACCTCTTCAAGTTTGAAAAATTACATTTAGACCCCTTAAGTTTGAAAAAAATATATATTTCGAAAACATATATATATTTTGGAAAAATAAATATATTTTGAAAAAAATAAATATATATATTTGGGAATAAAAATATATATTTCGGGAATATATATATTTTGAAAAAAATAAATATATTTCAAAAAAATATATATATATTTCAAAAAATATATATTTTTTCCAAAATATATATTGTAATAAATAGTAAAATAACTATAGCCTTAATTTTTAGGATTGATTTAATAACTCAGTAGAAGCACATCCTACCATGAGATGAAAAATATTTGTAAAAAATAATAAAAAAATATTTAAAATAAAAAATCAAATATATATATAAATTAAATTAATTGACCCTAATCTTGTTGAATAACAAATTTGGAGTTTTTGTAAGAAGTTTAAAACAATTTTTTTCGCAAAATTAGAATTTAAATCGACATAATAGAAAGCCTTCATTTATTTATTTTTCTTGAATTTAACATGGTGGTGAATGCATAAGAATAAAAAAATTTCTAATAAAACTTTAATAAAATTTGTTTTTGTTTTCTCTTTTCATATAGAGAAATAGTTGCACACTTTAATTATGATTTTTGTTAATAGTGATTAGTGTATAGAGCTACCATTAATGATACATTTTGATTATAATTTTATCATTATAAGAATTATTATTATTTCTTATATTTAACATGGTGATGAATTGATCAAAATATTATAAAGCTAATATCTTTTGTTGTATTTAACATGATAATGAATGCTTAAGAATATAATTGATTTTTGAAATATAGAATTTTTCCGAAATATATACACTCCCTTCGTCCCAAATTAGTTGTCCACTTTGCCTACTTTACATGTCCCAAATTAGTTATTCAGTTTCGAATCTCAATACAATATTATTATATATTTTCTCAAATTATCCCTTTTCATTAACTTCAAAAAACAATGAGCCCCACTAAAAACTAAAATTATACTATAATGTTCAAGGGCAAAATTGACAACAACAAATAACCAAAAATATTTTGAAAAGTCAAATTTGGACAAATAAATTGGGACAGAGGTAGTATATTTTTTCAAAATATATATTTTTCAAACTTAAGGGGTTTGAATGTAATTTTTCAAACTTGAAGATGTTTGATTGAAGATAAAACAAACTTTATGGGGTGTAAATGAAATTAATTCTAACTATTTTGACTGAAATGTGAGGATGAAGGGATAATTATCAAATTGATAAATTGAGGGGGTTCTTTGAACCCGGGGGGGTTATTTGATTAAATTTGAAAACCTCAGGGGGTTTACTGATAATTACCTTTATTTTTACTGTTGGCAAATATGATTCATGTCCTCTCTTATTTAGAGAAACATGGAAATAGACCTGAATACTTAATTTTTATTTATATATCATTTCAAGTCATTAAAACTTGATTAGTCCAAACATGGGAACTAGATTTTTTGGGATGAACCATTTAGATACCATATACAAGATGCTGATGGCATACACATATATATACATAATATGTAATATAGTAGTCTCGGCAATCTTCATACGTCACTTAGATACCAACTGCATATAGGTATAGCCCTCTTCTTTGAAGGTTTATTCTTTAAGTGGTTGTCCTTAGCCTTCGGCCTCGGTATTTAGAGCTTCATGCTAATGCAACGCGACGGCGATATTCACCAAGAGCCCATATAGGGAATATATTTCGATATGATGAGTAATTCAGAGTACAGTTCTTCATGAACACTCCAGTGATATCCTGTAGTCAAACACGCTCTGGATTAATATATAGATGTCATGGTCCTCACTGCTCAACTCTTATGTGCAATATGCAAGCAAGAGAAAATGGAAAATACGACTGAAATTATTCAACAGTTAATTTATTGTACAGACATTAATACCATATACATAGATTTGTCCCTTTATTTTCATTTTTATGCCATAATAAGCCGCCTTAATAATTTTGATAACAAAAGAAAAGGCTCAGAATTCGTAGTTCATACCTGTTGAGGAAAGTCCCCGTCTTCCATTTGTGAATTAATCAGTACTCTCACTCCGCGATCTATGGGTGTTGGATCAATGTCAGCCTAAGGTGAAGAGATGATTCACAATCAGGACCTTTTTTGCCAGAAATAATCGAAATTATTGTTTCTCTGTTTTCTGTGAATTAACTGATTTCTTATAGAGTTTTGAAAAAGGTACAGTTTTCTAAACACATCTTCATTGTTTTGTGAATATTTTGCAGAAGAGAATCAAATGGTGATATAAAGCTCCTTTTCTGTACTTCCTCATTTGATTTTCAGATTTATAGCTAACCTGTCCAGCATCTATGAGCGATAAGAGAGCCCATGCTGTCTGTACCAAAGTTGACCTGTTGCCCTTTATATTCGTATACACCTATTCAGATAGCAATTATATATTTTGATTTAATGTTAGAATTTCACCGTTCATAATAAAACCACAAAAAAAATAAAATTGGAAAGTTATATTTATACCTTGTTTGAGCTCGAAAGATAACTCTCTCCCCATCCACCATCTGGCAGCTGCTTTGATAGCAAGAATTGGCATGCTTTACGCAGTGTGGGACTGTTATGGTAGGTCTTGCCACAAGCTGCAAGCCCCTCCACCCCAAACCATGTACCATATGTGTAGCAAATTCCCCAACAGCCATACCTGTTAAAATGTTCAAAGCCCGTCAACTGAGTGTTAATTTGCTCTCCATTCCGAAAGTTATCCAAGAAAGAAACACTACTGGTTGGGGTTGGGGATATAACATACCATGAACCATCTGGATTTTGGGTGTCTTCTATGTATTGTATCGCTCTTGATATGCAGCTTTCTATTTCCTTTGTTCGGTGTCCTGGGTGTAACATTTTGAAGAGTGCCAGGCCCTGAATTGTTGATGCAGTGCATTCTACATACCTAAAATAACATAGCCATACTCATCGAGCGGTAATAGCAATAACCATTAGTAGTGTAAGAAGTTTCCGTGGTTAAGAAATCATACTCTCTCTCAATGAGAACATCCTCAAAAAACTCTGTTGGGTTGAACTTCTGGAATAAGTACACAAAAATTTGTCAAACTTTACCCTTTACTTGATGCTCAAAAACAGCACAGGATCTCAAAGCATCCCGTATATATTGATCCAAAGTGGCCATAGCTTAAAAAAGATTTTATACCTCCAACCAACGGAACGCTCTTTGGGGTTCCCAAGCTGGAAATCCACCATTGCTACTCTGTATTGGAGATATAAGAAAATGGAAACAGTGAACTTTGTTACTAGAATTACGAATAAGATACATCTTGAGAACCAAATTTGAGGATCAAGACTTTGGGGTTGCAATTGTTTAAGCAAGAACCCATTAGGACAATTCTTACTTGCAGGGAAAGAATGACATTCATGGCATCGTAAAAACGCTCTGCTTCCATCTTTTCCCCTACGAGTTCAGGGGGCATTTGTGAAAAAAGAAGTGAAGCCTGTAAAAGAGAATGTGTTGCCATAAGCCAAATATTTTACTATAGCACAAACCTTAAAATGCTACTCTATATGTATGGATTCATCTGCTATTTTGGAATTACCTTTAGTCCTTCTGCTGTGCAATCTGAGACTTGCCAGCCATGATCTTGCATTGAGAATGTCCATGCACCTTTAGACATGTGCCTGTACATTTCAGTGAAGTTGCCAGAAGGGTTGTTGCGAACCTGTAAAATACGTTTCTTGATTAACTAGGTGTTTTGCTAGATTTGTTGGTGACAATGTGAGGGTTTGTGTGGAACTAAGATCAAACCTGCGATGCTTTGACGAAGTCATGTGCTTTCCTAAGTGTTGTCCCATACTCTTCAGTAAGATTACTTGAGATAATTGCTTGAACAGCAAAAGCTGCATCCCACATCTGACAACCGAAGCTCTGCATGAAATCAACTTAGCAGCCTTTAGTACATTCATCTGAGAAATGACATTGGATTTGAATATACTACATTACATATATATATATATAGTTTCAATGTAACTATCTAATTACGTGACCTGCATTTTCAGGCCATCTTCTGCAACCCAAAAATAATCTGGAATTTGGTCTAGATGACGCTTGTATGCTTCTGAATTTGGATCTTCTACCCAGCAGGCAATTAGACATAAAACCTGTGAGACAAGTGATTAGTTGATATTCAACATTTTTGTGTGCCTATTTTTACTGCTATGAACTTACCTTTTCTACACATCCAATGCAAAGGTATCTGCTGTTCTTGTCCTCATAATGCACATGTTCCATTGCAAGTTTTAGAGCCTTCTCTCTTAGTGTTGAGAATGGCCAATGCCTCAGAATAGGTTCCGCAACATGGTGAAGAACACCCCATACCATATCTTGTACCATAGGATGTGGGTAGTAGAGATCCTCCTAAATTAAAACAGATGAACCTGTTTCAGTAACCTTTTCGTTGTTGGTTAAATTGGAGAAACAAACTTAGTTTCATGACAAACCTTTGCACACGTGTTTCGAGCTTTATTCCAATTTATTTCATGGTAAGGTTCAGTATATAGCTCTTGTCGTAGGGATTTGACTAATCCGGTGATTGCACCAACAAACCTCTTTCCATATAAATACGACATCGGCATGTACACCAAGCGACAATAGCACAACATTTTTCCTGCATTGCAATGCAAGTTTTATGGTCTCATGCTAACTTCTATGCACCAAAATTTGTTATGAATATACGAAATTGAATATGATTTAGTTATAAGATGTTTGGTAAAAAAACCTGGATGAATGGGAGAGATTTTTGGAAGCAACCAGAACTCTGGAGGCATTGGGTTGCAGCCTTCCCACTCATAAACTCCAAGTACCTAGACATGTGAGCATTGGTTGCCAGAATAAGTATAGAAATCTTTGTGATGCAATATAGGTTATGTATGGATATGAAAGATAAAATAGCAAATGCTTTAGCAACAATTTATAGAGAGAACTTTTGGTGCGTCAAAGTTTTTTTTTATAGCAGTGCTCTAAACAGAGGTTAAATGGTCTTACCGTAAGCCAAAACTTCCCCCAAGATGGAATTCCCATTGCACCGCCATGGTCAAGGATCCATTTACGTCCTCTAGCCACGGCCCTGTCCTCACCATCTTCTGGTCCCTCGCCGAGTAGCCTCAGTGTTATGTAGCTCAGGGCTGAGCCAAATACGGTGCTGTGTCCTGCTATGTGTATGCCCCAACCTCCATCCTCATTCTGCCCAAAAATCGAAATAGAAAAATGACAATTGTAGCTTATTCGTGATATATACGGTGCTGTCTTCCAACATGATTGTTAGTGGTGCTCAACCACGCTCCATCACCTTCTGCAATCTTCAATTTCCACATCCTTGATCTGCAATAATATTTATTCATTTGTCAAACATATATATATGTATATATATTGCTTATTATGTACTTAAAGAAAGTCTAGATTATGAATGCCCAAATTTTTTTAGGTGGTGAAGGTATGGCTTTTTGCTTATTTATGTATTAAGTGTGATACATAACTTATCGAAAAAAAGGTGTGAAACATATTTGGTGAACATATGCTAAAAAAAGAAGAAGAAAGGCATATGCTAAAGAAATATATAGATATAGTACTTGGAAAGGGTTTGAAATCTTCTCTTGATATCAAGAAACTGACTTACTGAGATCAAAGAAGCGCCTCTCTTGATTTTCAGAAATCTCTAACTATTTAGGTGCAATAACATATATATATATATATATATATATATATATATATATGTTATTGTATATGAATAAGATAGTTCTCACTGTTGAGAATTTTAGAGGTGTATGTAACAAGAGAGAGAACACTTTGGAGCTAGCTGCAATATTTGGGTGAAGGAAGTATAGTCTTTATATAGAGGGGGAGGGAGAGAGATACATAGAGAGTGAGACATTTTTGTTTCATACTCCTCCTCCCAAATTATAAGTCCATTTTGGATAATCCAATTTTTTGAGATGATAATTTTTATTAATGTGATAGTAAATGAAAAAAATTAATTTTACCATTGGTCCCACCAATTGGTGTGATGCGTATAGTTTATATATTTTATAACTTGAATGATTGAAGAATAAATTAGTAAATTGATCAAATAAAGTGGCATTGACTTTACTTATTTTAGAATTGATTGAATAGTGAATGTGAACACTTAATTGAGATGGATGGAGTATATCATTATTATTATTATTATTTTCTTAATTGCTTGTAGTTGTGAATTGCATGTAGTTCTGTTGTCATCTTTTTAAAAAGTTGGATTTTCCAAAATGGACATATAATTTGGGACAGATGGAGTACTATTCTTCAATTAATCAGAATTTTCTTTGTATACCTAAGTACATGTGATAATCAACGCCTACTATTCTTCGAAAAAAATAGTATTCTTTATTTTAATTTACCTAAGTACATGTGATAATTTACCCAAATATTCTTTATTTTAATTTTTATCAAATAATATATATAAAAACTAATAAAAATATATTAAAATAATACAAGAAATCTGAAAAATAAAAAATAAAAAATAAAAAATATATATAGGGTAATTTACACTTACCTTTATTTTGATTGTAATTTAATAATTTTATTATGCTTACATCTAATAATTAAATTTAACAAAAATCATAATCAGAATAATATGAAAAATTCAAAAAATAAGTTAGCATAATATAAAAAATAATTAAATTTAACAAAAATCATTTATAACGTCCCAATTCATGAAATTCAACAATATTGGACACTACTACCAGAAGTTATACGTAATCAGAAAATAAACCCATATTCATTTATTTTCATTTCACCAAATTAAGCAACAACATGCCTTAATCAAGAGGTTAAAAGAAAGCCTAAGACAAAACAAATGCCAAACACGGCTCAAACAAAAAACCCTAAATGGTTAATTCGTAACTATTGCAAGCACCAAAGAGGATTTCATAAATTGGCGCGCCATCAATCTCTCAAACCATGCCCTAATTCACTGATTTCGCCCAATATAATCCAATCCATGATGTTAGTAATGTATTCCCATTCTGAAAAATCGTTGTTCTTCATTGCCCCTGTAGGGGGTTCGGAATTAATGGGATTTAGAGATAGTTTCCACACCAGATGAACAGAGAAATAATGATATTTGAAGGATTTATTACTCTTGATGCTTTTCAGAAGTATAGAAAGAGAAAAAAAAGGAAGAGAAATAGAATAGAAATAGTGTAAACAACTTGAGAAAACTTTCTCTCTTTAGACCTCTCTCTCCCTCAAGATGAAAAGATGAAGTCCCGGTCCTCTATTTATAGGCATTTACATGTCCCCTGAACCTCATTTAACATATCCTAGGTACTTTGTTTTGAGTTTCTTGATAAATGAGGTCGCGACCCACCATTTATCTCCTCAAAACATTTTCCCAGGATAGTAAATGAACATTCCCTGCACGATTAGTTCATAGGGTCGTGGAGCTTGACATCTTGGCTATGAATCCCAGTGTCAAACTTCCTAGGGATCACCTCTTTGTAGAACTTTCTAGTGTACCTGATCTCATTATGAGATCCCCTGTTGGCCTTTTTTCATCTTCCCTTTGATAACTCCATGGATCCGCGGATTATACCACCGCGGATCCCCCTTGATCTCCTCATGAGATCCCATGCTGGCCTTTTTTCAACTTCCCCTTAATAAATCCCTAGAGTCACGGATTAGTATACCATCGCGAATCCCCCTTTACATCCCCAACCCTAAAGTCGACGAACACACAACAGGCTTCCATCAATCACCAAAATCACCATTCAAATCCTTGGAAGATAGGAGATGATTGGGGTTGCGGCGGCGAAGGCGACGCCTGGAGTAACGACTGGGACGACGGCGGCGATGCCACGAGGTGGCTGGGGTTGCAAATGATCTCTTCCTCTTGTAGGATTTGGAGTTGCAAGGGTTTTTCTTTCGCGAGGTGGCTAGGGCTCCTCGTAGTAGGGTTGCAAGGAGTTGCAAGGGTTTTTCTTTTTTAGGATTTGGAATTAGAATTGTAAAAAGGGTTTGGAGTGCAATGAGAAAAAAATTATACTCCGATTTTGTATTTTGGTGGGGGTTTAGGGTTTGGATATAGGAGTGTTTGGATAAATGGTTAGGAATGTTTAGATATAGGATTAATATTATTCTAGGATTAAATTGATTTAAGGGGTGTTTGGTTTAAGGGTGTTTTAGATATTTCATACCATGAGGGGGTGTAAATGAAAATACTCAAATGTGGGAGGTCTGATTGAAATAAAAATATACCTCAAGGAGTGTAAATGAAATTAATCCTTTTTGACTTGTACACTGTACTTTATAGTTGAAGACTATAATGTCAAAATTAAGAGCACACATTCGTAGATTCAAACTCCCCTCGTATGTATTCACTAGGGATAATTACACAAACCTCTCCCAAACTATGGTATAATTGCACACGATTCTTCAAATATTTTAATAACATCAGAAACCTCCCTTAATTTTATATCATTTGTAACATTTAACCTTTTTGTTCAAAGTCAATGCCAGAAATTTATTTTATTGGTCAATAATGACATATTATGGACCAAACTCCCTATTTTACCCTTGTTATCCTTGCAATTATATTTGAACACTTTTGCATTTAAATTTACTAGAATATCTTAACTTCTTTTACCAAATTCCCCTTTTATGTATTCTATATAAACCCATTTGAGTTGTTGTTTATACCTATTCTCTCTCTAAAAATCATTCATTCACTCTCTACAAACCTTTTGTCATAACTTGGTAAAGATAAGTGACGCATATAAAATGACAGATGCTGGTACATATAATTCCCGCCAATATATTTGAGGATAATGTAGTAAATTCACCATCATCTAGAAGATTGTCTAAATATCTCTAAAGATAGGAGAGTATATACATCATTTCACTATTATTTTTGTCGGACCAATATTCCGATAATATTAAGAAAGGTTTCTTATATTATTAAAATATTAAAAGAACCACATGCAATTATACTCTAATTTAGGAAAAGTTTGTGTAATTATCCCCTATTCTATATCCTCCCCTCTTCAGCTGAAACAAAATTTATCACAATGATAAAGCAAAATTTTATTATAAAAAGTTCATCTTATTATTTTTATAGCTAACCACATTAAAGTCTCTTAATGCTTGCATGTGAATTGATTTTGACCTTCAACCCCCTATGCCTTTATTTATTTATATGAGTAAAATGCAAAAAAAAAAAATTCTAAACTATTGCCCTTTTGCAACTAACCCCCTAAACTACAACTAATCCTCTTTAACTATCAATTTGTTGCAATTTGCCACAATTCTATCACAAAAGACTATAATACCCTTTTTATTCAATTAATCAATTCCTTAAATTATATATATAAACTTTTTCTTATTTAGAATATTAAATACACCCTTCACCTTAATTATATTAGAATAAATATATCCTCAAATCCATAAAAAAAAAAGAGTTATACTTGTAATTTCTTTTTTTTTAGAGTAACTAACTTGCTATTAAAATTTATTTGATTTAAATAATAAAATTTATTATCCTTGTTAAAAAATTATTTATAGTAAAATGAAAACTTCTTTTCATAAAAAATATGTTTATAAATGACTCACGATTTACTTGAATAATAAATACATTTTAATTTCTCATGTTATATAATTTTTTTTCAATAATTACTTAAGCATTTTAAATATTTTACTCATTTTTTTTTATTTTAACAACTTAAAAGCATTATTCAAATAGTTTAATTATAAAAATTAAGTGTAAAATTATTGAATGGATAAAATGCCATCAAATTAGTATTAATTGTTTCATTATATATGCTAATGAGAATAATAAATTTAGTAAATTCGATAAACAAATGGTATTTTGGTCATTTAAAATATATTTTTAAGAAAATGAAGTAGATTGCAACAAAATAGCATAGTTCGGGGGGTTTGTTACACAAATCATAGTTTAGGGGGGTTATTTGCACATTTGATCATAGTTTAGGGGGTTTATTGCATTTTACCATTTTTTTATTTATTTATAAATTATTTTTTTTTGGGTTGGGGTGGGGGGTCTTAGGTAAATTTGTGTAGGTTTTTTCTTGACATCCATGCACTTTGTCACTCCAATTTTAGCAATTTGACTGTTATTGGTGTCCCTATTATTAGAAAAAGCATTGACTGTGGAAATTACTAATTCAAAGTTATGAACTCGGACCTAATTAAATTGGCAATAGTAATTAATTGTTGTGATGGTGACAGCGAACTGTGTTTCTGTATTAGTATATGTAATACAGTAATTGGAGTATTGATGGTGTTAGGTTGGGCTTACAAATTCGTGTTATTGGGTCGTGTTGGTCTCGGTTGAAATTATGTTGGACTTAAATGGGTCATGTCAACAAAAGATCTGGTTAATATATGTGTCAAATATGCTCAATTCTAACTCAATTTATTTATTAAATAGTTTACCCATATCAACCCATAAAACCCGTTTAACATATTTATTATAATATATTAAATTAAATTTGACATAATCCAATACGAAATGAACTATTTAACTTATTTATTGACAAAATTAAATTAAATTTAACACGACACAATAATAACTTATTGATATATTTAACCCATGACCAATTAGAGAAGTGAAAAAATAAAAATAAATATAAATATAATCGTGTCAAACGAGTTGTTAGGATTACTAGGGTTTGACCCTAACCCGACACAAATCTTATCGTGTCATATTCGGGTCAATCCTTATACAACTTCAATCCTTTTATGATCAACCCTAACCTTTTTAGTTCATGTTGTGTTACCATATCGTGCCTCATTTCAGCATCTTTAGTGTTAGGCCATCATTATATAGATATGATCTAAATGTAGAATTAAAGCGCGACCCTATAATTAACTTGAATATTGGCATATATATATATATATGGGTAAATTATATTTTGATCCTCTGTTGTTAGTATAAATTACACCTGCATCCCCTGTGATTTCGCTAATAACACTTTCATTTCTTATTTATTTAACTTTGACCCACTCAGTTCAATCTCTGGCGTGGTCAAACCCAGTCAACCCTATTTTGAAATACGAAATGACCAAATTACTCTTACATGAGTGTAAAGACACATTTATCCAGCTAAAATGGGGTGAAATGATTAATATACTTCTTCACACACATTTATATATATACACACACACCCATATACATCTTCTTGATGCAGGGGGATCCGAGTCAGACGATGCCGAGCTGTCAGATTGCTCATTAATGGCGCTGGATTACCTGGAGCGGGAGGATCAGCGCAAGAATGGCAAGAAATCGTAATCCAGCCTAATTGGGGCAGTTTTCCGTGCACGTGTCGGTTTTTTGGCCATAACTGGAGCTACGAGTGTCGTATTCGCGCCCGTGACCCCAATTCGGAAAGCTAATCTCGGCGCGGACGTCGTGGCCACCCAGCTACGCTCGGTGCACATCGTTTCGAGCCCCAAATCTGCTATTTTCCTTTTCGATTCTTTATTTTTAGTTATTTTTTGCTACTTATGGTAATTTTTTATTTGTCAATTAGGAGATGATTCTGAACCCGATTTGGGCCAGATTTTTGGCAATCTTTTTATTTTTTTCCATGTTTTGTTTTGGTAGGACTTTTAGGGTTTTGCTATTTTTGGCAAAAATCCCATTAGGGGTCGATTTTCAGCTATTTATACCCGGCTTGTGGGTTGTTTTTATTCATTCTTGATTATACATAATTATATAAAATTCCAGAGTGTTCTCTGAATTTTGGGTCGAATTTCTCCCTTTTCTTTCTTGCAAATTACCCGTTGCGCTAGCCTACAGAATAATCTCTATTCTGTCCGGCGTCAATTGGTATCAGAGCTCAGCATCTTCCTGAGGCGATATTTTCATCAGTTTTCAATGGCTGGTGGTCGTGGTCATGGTGGTCGTCGTGGGCAGGTTCCGATTGAGGAAGTCCCGCACCGTGATCATAACGTTCAGGATGTTATGATTGAGGATTTGCAGAGGCAAGTGGCAGAGTTAACCCAGCGCCTGGCGGCGCAGGAAATCGGTAATCATGATGTGGAAGATTCTGATACCGACAATTCCACCTTCGAAAATCCGTATCCACCGTTATGGCCAATATTTTCGGAAGATTCTGATTCCGAAGATGATTGGTTGAAAACCGATACTTTCGTTGGAGAGCCAGTGTATGACACAGAAGGAGATGATGATGTGTTGTATGGGGACGACCATGAAACTCTGGTCATTCCTAAGAGCCTCCTGACTCCCAGAAGCGATTCCAAAGATGATTGGTTGAGAACCAATGTTTTCCATACAACCTGCACCATGGCCGACAAAGTCTGCAAGATGATTATTGACAGTGGCAGTTGCGAGAACGTAGTCTCTAAAGACGTTGTCCGAAAAAAGGGTTCTCCCTCGTCAGTCTCTATGATGTCTCCTTCTGCATTTAATCAGCCGATGTCTCCGTCGTCTAATGGCCAACATCTTCGAGGCATCCATGAGCAAGTGAAACTGGCCATTCACGAGAGTAATGCCAAGTACAAAACTCGAGCGGACAGTCATCATCGTCAGGTACTTTTTGATGTTGGTGATTTTGTTTGGGTTGTATTAACTCGTGATCGTTTCCCTGTTGGCGAGTATAATAAGCTTAAGGAGCAGAATATTGGACCTTGTGAGATATTCCAAAAGATTAATGACAACGCATACAGGTTGTGTCTCCCTAGTCACTTGAAAACACCTGATATCTTTAATGTGAAACAGCTGAGTCCTTGTTTTGCGGATTCTGCTGATGCTGCTGTGAACTCGAGGACGAGTTCTTTCCAACCCGGGGTGACCGATGCAGGAGGATCAGCGCAAGGATGGCAGGAAATTGTGATATGCTGTTTTCCTTTTCAAATCTTTATTTTTAGTTAATTTTTGCTATTTAGGGTAATTTTCTATTTGTCAATTAGGAATTGATTCTGAACCCGATTTGGGCCAGATTTTTGGTAATCTTTTGATTTCTTTCCTTGTTTCGTTTTGGTAAGACTTTTAGGGTTTTGCTATTTTTGATTTTCAGCTATTTAAACCCGGCTTGTGGGTTGTTTTAAATTAGTTTTGAATATTAAGAATTTTATTGAATTCAGAGTGTTCTCTGAATTTTGGGTCGAATAATTTCTCCCTTTTCTTTCTTGCAAATTACCCGTTGCGCTAGCCTGCAGAATAATCTCTATCTTGAAACCCTGTTTCAGCGACTTCATTCATTGAGGCAAGGGATGAGATCCGTGGAAGATTATACAGAGGAGTTCTATCAGTTGATCGCTCGGAATGATCTAACTGAGACAGAAGAACAGATGGTAGCCCGATATTTGGGGGGTTTACGACAACCTCTGCAGGATGCCCTCAGCCTTCACTCGCTGTGGACAGTTTCTGAAGCCTACCAGCGTGCCCTTGCTGTAGAGAAATAGCAGAATAGACGACCTATCATCAGAAACGACCAAAGCAGTAGGCCATCTCGCCCTCAAGAATCCCGTCCTCCCCAGCAGCCACCAAAGGGTAATCCTAACCCTACTATTAAGTGTTTTCGATGTGGTGAACAGGGGCATAGAGCAACTAATTGCAGGAAGCCTGCCAGTCAGACGGGCAAGAATCTACTGCTTGAGGAAGACGAGACTAAGGAACGGAAGATTGGACCCTGTGAGATATTGCAGAAGATTAATGACAACGCATACAGGTTGCGTCTCCCTAGTCACTTGAAGACTTCTGACGTTTTTAATGTGAAACACCTCACTCCTTGCTTTGCGGATTCTGCTGATGCTGCCATGAACTCGAGGACGAGTTCTTTCCAACCCGGGGTGACTGATGCAGGGGGATCCGAGTCAGACGATGCCGAGCTGTCAGATTGCTCATTAATGGCGCTGGATTACCTGGAGCGGGAGGATCAGCGCAAGAATGGCAAGAAATCGTAATCCAGCCTAATTGGGGCAGTTTTCCGTGCACGTGTCGGTTTTTTGGCCATAACTGGAGCTACGAGTGTCGGATTCGCGCCCGTGACCCCAATTCGGAAAGCTAATCTCGGCGCGGACGTCGTGGCCACCCAGCTACGCTCGGTGCACATCGTTTCGAGCCCCAAATCCGCTGTTTTCCTTTTCGATTCTTTATTTTTAGTTATTTTTTGCTACTTATGGTAATTTTTTATTTGTCAATTAGGAGATGATTCTGAACCCGATTTGGGCCAGATTTTTGGCAATCTTTTTATTTTTTTCCATGTTTTGTTTTGGTAGGACTTTTAGGGTTTTGCTATTTTTGGCAAAAATCCCATTAGGGGTCGATTTTCAGCTATTTATACCCGGCTTGTGGGTTGTTTTTATTCATTCTTGATTATACATAATTATATAAAATTCCAGAGTGTTCTCTGAATTTTGGGTCGAATTTCTCCCTTTTCTTTCTTGCAAATTATCCGTTGCGCTAGCCTACAGAATAATCTATATTCTGTCCGGCGTCACTTCTTCTTCCATCCCAAACCCTAAGCTTAAACATGTGATACCAAAAATGGTAAATCAGAAAAACTTAAACAAAATTTGATTTCAAATTCAGCAGAAATTTCAATTACAGAAGCAAAATCAAAAGAATGGCTGATTTAGATAAGGAAAATAAAAACAAAGTAGGTGAAATGGGTTTGTGAAACTGAAAATTTTGAAAAAAACACACCATTAACGAGTCAAAAATTTGTGAATAAAAAACGTAATTGATTAATTTCAATTATAGAAGCAAAATCAATATATATGTATATGCCTCTATTTCTGCTCTGTTTTCACATTTACATATATATATATAGAGAGAGATGATATAAAATTTAGACTAACCCAAAAGATAGATTAACCTAAATCAAATTTAACTCGCAAGTATACGGATCATAGTAGTAAGGAAAAAGTATTGCGATGTCATTATCACGAGAATTGATTATGACAACTTAGTTCTAAAAATTACTATCTAACTAATTCAACCAAAGATTGATTAGTTTGAGAAGAAAAAAAGTGATATAAAGATAATGATAAAGAAAATACCAAGGCTTCGATTCCACCACTAATCAAGACAATTCCGATTTTCA
This sequence comes from Cornus suecica, assembly GCA_963922005.1. Taxonomy (NCBI): domain Eukaryota; kingdom Viridiplantae; phylum Streptophyta; class Magnoliopsida; order Cornales; family Cornaceae; genus Cornus; species Cornus suecica. The sequence goes on along the minus strand of OY998240.1, from coordinate 50,606,864 downwards.
ATTGAAGTTATTAAATATCCAAATAATGTTCACACATCCAACAAAAAATAATTATAATAAAATATACAGATGGTCTATCTGTGTTAGGGCATATGTTCAATTAAATATTTATTATCTTGATTATAAATAATAAACAAATAATTGAAAGAACAACATAAATCACAACTAACTATCCATGGTCAGACATAAATAATTATGATTTTCTTTCTTCTTCTTAAATCGCCAAATAAGATTACATGTTCATGGTCAGACACAAGTAACCTATATACTAACATTCCAATAAATTCAATTAAAGTCTTGGTTAAAGCACATAAAACTGAAAGTATAGGCAAATATTAAAATAATAATAAGAAGGATTTAAATGGAATATTCAACTACTTATTTCAATTAAAATCATAGAATTGTATATGAAAAGAGTTTTCTCTCAGCCTTGGCCGAGAGAGTTAGTTACACATGAAGAATAAAATAATAAATCAACAACCAAACCGAAATCAAGAATGGAAGAACTCTTTGCTTTCTCCGTGGATTACACCAGTCTTTCCTTCTATTCCTTGGCTCTTAATGGTCACCCATTTGCTGTAGGGGAGACCCCTCTCTTTCATAGAAAAGGATGTGTCTTTATTTAGTAATCTGATTGCTTCACAGTTAAGTCAGGAATGTATCTTGTGTTATATATTGAAGAATGATATGTAATTTCTTCATATATGGTCAATATTGCATCTAAAATAGCTTAGAGATCATTCCATGTTGATTTGGGTCGAAACGGGTCCCATAGATGTGTATACAGATTGCTGAGTTTATTGGACGCATCAGGGTTTACCGAGTACTCGGTGAAGCCTCTACCGAGTACTCGGTAGACTCCAAGTCTTGCAAAACAAGCGCAAGTGCGCTAAAACTCTCGGACAAATTTTCCTTCCTCCGCGTAAATACTCGGTAGTTCTTCACCTTGAATTTTGTATTTCATCATCTTTGCTCCATTTCTCTTCTTAACTTCATTCTTCTTCAATTCTTTTATATCATTGACTTGTTTTTGGTATTTTATAGGTCTTTTATTCATGATTTTGGCTCTCGAACAATCTTGAGTCACAGATCTAGTTAATTCACCGGATTAAACTCGTTTTACATAGCATTGTTTGAAATATCTTAAAACACGAAAAATCGAATAAAAACACTAATATAATGATAATCATAGACATAACAATGTATAATTAGGAGTATTAAATATATGATATTTGGCTCCGATCATGCCCCCAAACTTCAACATTGCTAGTCCCTTAGCAATCACTTCTAAAATCAAAATTGGTGATGATTGTGTTTTTAGTACAATAATTTAAAATCTAACTAATTGACTATCTAACTAACATTTTCTTTCGTGAAGGTGTACGATTACACTTAACACGTGTAAAAAGCCTTTTAAACCCCTCGGCATAACCGAGTGGACAAGTGAAGTCTCGTGAGGGTTAAATATACTACCCACAAATTCTTTCATTATTCATTCTTGTATGCTCATGAAATCAAATAATCATTAAATCATGCAATGCTATAATGTCGTCAGAGTAAAAATGTGATGGACGTCAGGTGTATGCAAAATATGTGGTTAAAAATGACACCTTAATAACACTTTAGCTTTTACCTTTCTGCAAGCGCACATATCAATTGTAGACAGTTTTGCTTGAGTAGGGGAATATCGATCTCATAGAGACGTGGATTGTTCACTTCAATAGTCTAAAAACACTAAATAATATTTTTTTGAAAAGAGTTTGGTTTTGTGAATTATCTAATATTAATGAAAATAAAACATAAAACAATGATAAATAATGGTTGGGATTTAGAGAGAGAAAACTAGGGCTTCCTCACTCCACCACTAACCACATAACATAGTCCAAAATCTATATCAATTGCATGAAGGTGATCCATTGACTGTGAATCAGGTCGCACCGCACCAGCAGTTTGACCCCAAAAAGGATTACTCTCAACCGGATTGCGACAACCCATCTCAAGACTAAACTAATTAGTGCATGTCAACTACTAACATAAAGTAAATGCAGAAAAGTATATTAAAGCATGAAAATAAACTAAAGCATGTCTATATCAGTTTGTCAGGGCATGGCCTGTGTTAACCTAGGGTTTCGAGTTTTATGACTACCATTGTGTAGAAAATCACAGATTAAGTATCCGAGTTCCAGCCCATAGTGAATAATTGTGATTGTGTAAGATAAATATATTCAAAAAATCTAAGACAATAATCAATTCAAATATATAAACTTGTATCACGGATAAAAATGGTCTCTCATCTAACACAATCATCACAATATAGTCACAGTCCCTCTCTACAATTGAAAATAAAACTAGAACTACATTACTTGGCTAGGGTTTTGCGAGAAAACCCTAGATACTGAATTAGTTGATCATGGCTGAGAGAATCTGCATTGTCGGTGTAGAAACGCTCTCCATAGCCTTCTTCTCTGGATCTCTAGGTCTTCAATGGTGGTTCTATTCAATGGAAGCAATGAACTCAACCACCAACTCAATGAACGTGCGTGAAAATCAGAACCAGAACTCTAAACCTAACTCTCTCATATTTATAGACAAGTGAGGGAAACCCTAATGGTTGCCCTTTTCTGTAATTTCATAATACATGAATAATATATCTAAAATATGATGTAAATATGTGTATAAGCATGTATGTAGAGGTCTGAAATCACCGATCACTTAAAATATCGAAGCAAGGACAAAACTGGAAAATTCCGAAACAATTCCGGAACAACTTTTACACGTAAAGGGATCACGTGGCCATAAGGTGGGACCTACGCTTGGGCGTAGGTATAGAGTGTAGGCTACGTTCCTGACCTATGCTTGGGCATAGGTCTAGGGCGTAGGGTACAAACCACAGCGTAGCTTAGGTCCAATCTGCCTATTTTTCTCTCTGACGACGTAGGCTATGATGCATCTTTTGCTTAAAAACTCGTCTTTTCATATTTGAGCTAGACTAACCGCCTTTGACTCCCGATGCTTTTGGGTGAAGTAATAATGTCTAAAAATGACATTTTTACCCTTTGGTGAGATAACGATGTCGAAAAATAACTATTTTGCCCTCCGGTAGCTTTTATTTGCTCAAGCACACCTTTTGATTCCTTTCTCGAGATAGAAATGAACACGAATTCAGTTAATTCACTGAGATTAACTTTGTTTCTTTATTAAGCTCTTGAAACATGTTTACACACACAAACGAGATAAAAATACCAAGTAACCGAATGTAAAGATATATAAACGCAAGATAGGGGCGAAAAGTGACCAATATTGAGTACCTATCAAAATGCATACAAGTTATCCCCACTCACTTATAAGTAACAATTTTCATGAATTAAACTTAAAACAATGGTTCCCACAGTAATGAAATAAACTTGGTAATTTCTACAGCCAATCCACATAGTCTTTCGTGTTTTTTTGAATATTCTATATAGTAGACTAATCTTCCTTCTTCTACTTCATTGATCAATCTTTGCCATGACACAACTTTATTTTTATCCCTTTTTGTCTTTCTAAGTCTCTGGACTTTTCAGCGGAGATTCTTAGTCCCGACCAACTGGGCCCGAGCTTTTTTCATGGGATTTATGCTCATTAATTTTCTCCCCTTTAAACGCGAACAGTGATATTGGTGATACCAAGACCTGGTTGCTCGGGTCGAAAAACTACTTTTTGCATTTACATTTTTTTTTATTTTCATTCTTCACTATTCCCCTTATCATTGAAACAAATCTATTTTTTCAACTACATAGTCAAAGGTCAATAGTTGTCCCATAGAGAATATGTGCATGTGTTTATATGTCAAAACTATTCTTCTCAGTTTCAATTTCACTCATTTATTCACTCATGTGGACCATATCTTAAAAATTTAATTTAATCAAATTATTACATACTTATAAGTAGGGTGGTTGCATACATAGTACCTTTCTAGTCATAACATGTACACAAATCAACTCATACTTAATATCAATCACATATTTCGAATGAAGAACTTAATAAAATTTTGGCAAATAACTAATGTATCCCTCCCAAACTTAAAACGGACCATGTTCTCATGGTCTAAAAACAAACAAATAAAGGAAGAAATTGTTACCGCCTTTGAAGTGTAATTCCGTTATGTTCATTGTAGTGCTCGTATCTCCCCCAGACTTGGATTATAAGCACCCACAAAAATTCGTCATTTTTTTTTAATAAATGGCATCATCTAGATGAATACACTCCACATCTTTATCTATTAACCTTTCTAAGTATGGTTTCAACCTCTGACCATTGACTTTGGAAATAATACCATCCTTAGGATTCTGAATCTCAACTGCCCCATGAGGAAAAAAAATTGTCACAGTGAATGGTCCAGTCCATTTAGAACGCAACTTTCCAAGAAAGAGATGTAATCTAATATTGAACAACAAAACCTTTTGGTTGGGTTTGAAGGATTTCCTAAGAATAGATTTGTCATGAAATAATTTAGTTCGCTCTTTATAAACCATGGTGAAATTACCTAGACGATAGTGAAAACATCCTAGAGGGGTGAATATGTTTTTTGTCGATTTTATGATCAATTAAAATTATTTAGTGAAAATTAAATTTTAATTAGTCACAAACCCTAATTCTTAATTCAATTATCAAAAACAAATCAATCAATCAAATATGAATATAAGTACAGAAATTTAAATAATGAGAAGACATAGAGATTTTTATGTGGAAAACCTTGAAAAGAATTCAAGTAAAAATCACGGATACACTCGGGTATTGATGCACTATGAATCAGAGAATTTGTACAGACTTTATGAAAACAGAACTTACAATCGTGTAATTTGTTGTTCTTCACTCGACGTCTGAAAGTATAGATTCACTCGTGCTCCACGAAGCCCTCTCTCCGATCTCCGTACTCTGATGGCTCTGCTTCTCAACATATAAAAATAACTACGAAACCTTCTGCTTCAATCTCCGCACACAGACGGCTCCGTTCTTCAACAGATCAACGCAACCACGTTGCTATAAACAATATGGGAATTTTTTGCAACTAAACCATTCAATCGTATATAGAAATCGTCGATGTAGAAGCACGATTGCAGACGTCCAATAACAAGAGAGAACTTGCATATCTCTAATCACTCAATAATATTCTCTTACTATATGTATATCTTTGTAGAAGAAGAAGATAAAGTTGTAGAAAACTTGCAGAGAATTCTTAAAGATGTGCCTTCTCTTTTAGTAGACTTGGGTATTTATAGACAATGATGAACCAAACCCTAAGTTTGCCATTTCTCGTAATTTCATATCCAAACCCTATATTCTGGTGAATATCATGTATATACCACGCACTTTGATGTATTTAAGTCATGGAAAAATCATAAAACCAACCCACGAACAATTTGGACATCGCAACAAAAATAGCCAAAAACTTGTCGCAGCTACGCTTGAAGCGTAGCCCCCCTACGCTTGAAGCGTAGGTCCAAGCATACCTCCAAGCGTAAAAATGTGTTTTCCATCCATTTTTTGAAACTGAAAGCGTAGGCATTTTTGTTAAAAAAAATTTCTCCGCAACTGTGCCAAAATGATCTTCTTGAACCCATGATACTTTTTGCTTGAAGTGACGGCTTCGGAAAATGTCGTTTTTGCCCTCCAGGAGACATTTTTCCTCAATATGCTCACTTTTGTGCTTCACTTGTTTTCTTCGTTACTTCAACGCTTGATTCTGCCTTTGACGAAGCTTATCGATGCCATTGAAACCCAACCAACCTATCTAACACTGAACATGGTTATTATCTAGAACATGCCATAAATAAACAATACACAAAAGTGTTCTTACAATCCCCCCTTGGCATTTCTGAGACAAAATTATGTTTTACAATATAGCCTTACAAATAACAACATAACATCTATACCTATGAACACACAACAAACATAGATATAAACTGTCACCTTGCTTTCATGACAAACTACCAAACCTGTAACCCCAATACTGAACAAACTGTTAAACGCACATGTGGAAAACAAATATAAACTAACATAATGATCATCAGAAAATCATACCAACAATGCACACATAATGATCATCATTCTCCCCTTGAGAATAAACTCCCTCTTAATAAATACTTCTCCCTCTTAATAAAACAATCTTAACTAAACAATCTCTCCCCCTTACTTAATATTTCTCCCCCTTTTTGTCACTGAAATGTCAAGCAAAGAGAGTATATGTCATATCAACAATGTAGAGAGATGCACGGAAGTACTCAAGGAAAAATACCAAAATACAGAACTCTTATAAGATCATATCCAAATTCTCAGGGTAACATAAATCTCTACTATGCATGACCCTACTACTAATGCATGAATGCAAAATGTCATATAAAAATAAAATAAAATATTTTGTTTATAGAAATCTGTGAGCAAGGCAATAGAAACACAAAGTCAATCATTAACACATCATATTCTCATATTTAACTCGACCATTATACACACGGTATAGAAGATAATTAACACATATACCTTGTAAACTCAAGAATGCACAAGTCAAGTTTTGCAAATAAATATATATGTGAAAATTCTCATGTGCAAGCACTAAGGAAAGATGAAAATAATACATACTAAAATTGATAATCTCTCCACCAACCGTGATGATAATTCAATCCAAGATCCAAACTAGAAGGCAAAAGTAAAAGATATTTTCTCTTTGTCACACAATTTCCTCCTTTAATCTTTTCAACTTTTTCACCATATTCCTTTTTGTCTCTCTAAGCTCCGGACTTTCCAGCGAGGATTTTTTGTCTCGACCAACTGGGCCCGAGCTTCTTCCATGGGATTTATGCTCATTAGTATTCTCCTTTTTTTTATGCGAACACTCAATGCTTATTGAGGCAAGATGCCCGATTACTCAGATTGAAGAACTACTTTTTGCATTTTTATATTTTAAATATCTCATTCTTTCCTTTTTTCAACATTACCACAACATTCATACACAAGCAAAAAATATTTCAGGCATAGACCAATCTAGCATAGCTCATGAACCTTCATACCACTTCGGGTTAAATAAAAAAAAATAACAGATTCAACAGACATTATAATCATCACTGATGCAACTAGCACCTAAGCTTAAAGTTTTGTAACATAAAATAATCATGCCAAGTGATCATCTAAAAATCTTAGGTCAGACTGATATCTCTACTTCACATATGCATAATGAGACAACTAAATGTGAAAATAGAGTAAAATATGACAACTTTTGTACTCTAGCCAAGCTCAACAGTCTCAAAAATTTTATTGTCATTTATTTCAAAATAAAATGCATGCATGAATAAAAATAATACAAATGCATGATTACCTATCAATTATAGGAAAACAAATGCAATGTGTTCATAGAATGATAAATAAGAAGATATCTATTCTAAAGAAAGCATACCAATAGATTTCCTAAGACTAACATACTTTTAAAAATCTAATGATTTTGTAAAGATATCTGCTAACTGAGAATATGTGGATATGAACTCTAGAGACACTATACCATCTTCAACAAGATCATAAATGAAATGATGTCGAATATCTATATGCTTTGTTCTAGAATGTTGAACAAGATTTGTAGAAATATTTACCGCACTCGTGTTATCACAGAACACAGTTATTGTACCTTGAGAAAAACCATAATCCTGCAACATCTGACGCACCCACAAAACTTGAGTACGATAACTACCAACTGCTATATACTCAGCCTCAATAGTGGAAATGGAAACACAATTTTGCTTCTTGCTATGCCAAACAATTAAGCAATTTCCAACATAAAACAACCTCCACTAGTACTTTTTATATCATCAACATTACCGGCCCAATCAACATCAGAAAAAGATGCGATATCAATATTAGTACCTGATGGATACTACAATCCATAATTCACTGTCCCTTTAACATACTTGATAATCCTTTTCACAACAGTAATATGAGACTCCTTAAGACTTGTCTGGTAATGTGTACACAAACCACTACTAAAAGCTATGCCAGGTCGACTGGCAGTCAAATACAACAAACTCCCAATCATACTCCTATAGAATGTAGGATCAACTTCTTTGCCTTTAGTATCTATTCTAAGCTTGGCACTTGTACTAATAGGAGTGCATACATCCTTAGCCTTTTCCAAGCCAAACTTCTTTACTAATTCCAAGGCATAACAAGTTTGAGAAACAAAAATCTCATCACTTAATTGCCTAACCTGAAGCCCTAAAAAGAAGTTCAATTCATCAATCATGCTCATCTCAAATTCATGTTTCATTTGATCTCCAAAATAATGAGAAATCTGATCAGAAGTGGAACCAAATACAATATCATCAACATAGATTTGAGCAACAACTGTATCACTCTCAATTTTCTGAATAAACGGTGTTTTGTCCACTCCCCCTCGAGTAAAACCTGTTCCCAACAGGTAATCAGTCAACCTTTCATGAGCTCTCTTTAGCCCATACAAGTCCGTTTTCAGCCTGTAAACATGACCCAGACAATGAGGATCTTCAAATCCTTTGGGCTGCTCCACATATACCTCATCATGAAGAATTCCATTAAAAATGAACTCTTCACATCCATTTGATACAACTTGAATCCAAGATGACAAGTGATAGCAAACAAAATCCGGATAGATCCAAGCCTAGCTACTGGAGGGAAAGTCTTATCAAAATCTATACTCTCCATTTGAGTATATCCTTGAGCAACAAGCCTAGCCTTATTCCTAACAACTGTACCATGTTCATCCTTCTTATTCTTGAATATCCACTTGGTACCAATCACATTAATCTCCTTTGGTCTAGGCACAAGATACCACACATCATTCTTAACAAACTACTGAAGTTCTTCTTGCATAGCATTAATCCAATCACTATCTTGAAGTGTTCCTTTAACATTTTTAGGTTCTAAAGAAGATGTGCAACATGCATACGAGACCTCATTCCTTGCCTTTCTACGAGTCACCATCTTCTGATCAACAAATCCTATAACATTATCCGAATGATGATTCAACTTGACCTTTACAGATGGTTCCTTAGAAAGTATAGGCTGATCATCACCAATTTGATCATGTGATTCTAAAGGACTAGACGTATCATCATGAACCAGATTATCCTCTTTATAACCCTCAGAAGAATCATTATCCAATATAAAGAATGGCTCACCATCTTTTTCCTCAGCAGACGTCAAAGACTCATCAACACATGAGTCATCAACAACTACATTGGAAGATTCCAACATAGTTTGAGTTCTAAGGTTAAACACCCTATATGCTCGACTAGTCAATGAATAATCCAAAAATATTCCTTCATCACTCTTAGACTCGAACTTCCCAATAGATTCACGATCTCTAAGAATATAACATTTTGCTCTAAAAACCTTAAAATATTTCACATTGTGTTTCTTGCCATTTCACAGTTCATAAAGAGTTTTTAAGGTACCAGGCCTAAGATAAACTCTATTTGAGGTATAACATGCTGTGTTCACCCCCTCAGCCCAAAAATACTTATGAACATTCCTACCATGTAGCATAACATTGGCCATTTCCTAAATAACCCTATTCTTCTTCTCAACCACTCCATTTTGTTGTGGAGTTTTTTATGCTGAAAATTCATGCTTAATTCATCTCTCAGCACAAAACACTTCAATTTCAGAATTTTCAAACTTCCTTCCATGATCACTCCTCACTCTAGAAATGGAATAATTTTTCTCAGTTTGAATTCTTAAACAAATCCTCTTATGCTAAAATTTTCAAGAGTTTCAGACTTTTCTAAATCCAACCCAAGCAAATCTCGAATAATCATCCACTATGACAAAATATACTTCTTTCCTCCTTTGCTCATGGTTCTTGTGGTACCCATTAAATTAATGTGCAACAACTCCAAAGGTCTAGAGTACTAATGATATTAGTCTTCTTATGCTAATATCTGACTTGTTTATCCTTCTGACAAGATCCATAGACAATCCATTTCTCATAACCAAGCTTAGGGACACCTTTAACAATTTCACTCTTAGCGATTTTTGTTAAATTATGAAAATTAACATGTCTCAATCACTGATGCCAAATTTCAACTTCATCGAGTTTAACTCTATTGCAAGACAATTTGGAATTAAGGACAATGCAATAGCAGTTATCAGTCGAACGCATACCTTCTATCACACAATTTCTAGCAGAGTCAATGATCGAACACTTATCAGGAGAAAAATTGACAGTATGCTTGTTATCACATATCTGACTTATCCTCAACAAATTTGCTTTTAAACCTTCAACATAAAACACATCTTCTAGTTTAGGTAAAGTAGAAACCACAATGGTACCTTTTCCTCGAACTTTAGACTCTCTCCATCACCAAAAGTGACTATTCCACTATGACACTCCACGAGAAATCCAAACAATGACTTATCTCCAGTCATATGCCTCGAACATCCACTATCCAGATACCAAGAACTAGAATTTCGTGCTCTAAGTGCAGTATGAACTACAAGGCAGTGTAGCTCACTTTTTCTCACCCAAGCCTTCTTCATCTTCGGAGCTCCTTTTGCCAATCTTGACAAATTCTTCATTTCTTCATTCAACATTCGAATTTAATCTTGAAGACGATCTCCATGTTGAACTCTTTGTTTCTTCATCTATTGCATAATATTCTCTCTCAGCTTCGAGCACCTTGATCGAATGTGACTATTGACACTACAGTGGTGATAAATAGGAACAAACCTCCGAGCTCCAACCGTTGACTTCCTAGGATATATAGGGGTAAGAAAAGGCTTGTTTTCAACAAGTATTTTGATTTAGGATTGAGCCATAGGATTCCAAATTGAATTTCCTTGTGAAGAACTTGATGTTTCATGGGTGGCTGTTACAGAGGTGGTTTTTGCAACAACATTCAGATTTTGTATAACTCCAACAAAACCTAGTCCCTTTGTATTTCCTATGGACTTTCCTAAACTCAACATATGATTAAGCTTAAGATTTCCACTAGACCACTTCTGAATAGTTGAGTTAACATCTTTAATTTTTTTTTTCCAAATTTCCAATTTTAATAGATTTCTCAACCAATTCCTTATTGAAACCATCTACCAACTTCAAAACCTCAGTCGTTTCTAGTTCAGACTTATTCAAATCCTCAATCAACTTGGCCTTTTGAGTCTGTAGAAAATTTAGAGTTTGAGAACTAAGGGCTAATTCGTCTTTTAAATAATGAAATTCTTTGTCCATGTTAAGACTTTTAGTCAACAATTTCATGTGATTTTTGTGAAGTTGTGTGGTCTTATCAAGTAATTTGTTATAAGACTCTTGAAGCATTTTATCACAATCTTCATCACTCTCGGAATCTTTTTCTCCAGACATCGCCTAACTTGAAGCAACTTCCTTAAACTCCTTGCTCTGGGCAACAAACACAGTGAAATTTTCAAACTCATCTCCTAACTCCGAGTCCGTCGCATCACTTGCTGATCCATTGTCAGATTCATCATCCGAACTGATAGCTAATCCTTTGGATTTCTTCAGAGTGTTTGCACACTTTGCAGCTATGTGACCATATCCTTGACATTCAAAACATTAAGGTTTTTTATTTTTAGAATCGGGCTTATCCTTCCTAGTTTGAGTCTTATTTATACTTTTAGACTCACCCAACTTATCCCCAAATTTTTGTCCTTCGCCATTCTGTTTAGCCCTAACAAATTTGTTCAACCTCTTAGCAAACATAGCAATATCATTTAGACTTAACTCACTTTATTTATCAGGTTCAACATGATCCTCCCTAGTGGTTTTGAAAGCTATGTTTTTCTCTTTTGTGCCACTAGCCTTCTTAGGGGGGATTTTAAACATCTCCATCTCATAAGATTTTAAATTTCCAGTCAATTCTTAAACATTAATTTCTTTAAGACTCATGACCTTTGAGATGACAGTTACCTTCGATCGAAAACGTTCAGGAAGAGACCTAAGGATTTTCTTTACTATGGTAGTCTCATGGATAGGCTCACCTAGGTTACGACAACCTGTTACGATATCAGTTAATCTAGTCTCAAAGTCGGCGAAGACCTCCTCCTCTTCCATCTTCAGTTGTTCAAATTGAGAATTCAAATTTTGAAGCTTTGATTGTTTCACCTTCAACGTTCCTTCATGAGTGACTTAGAGAATGTCCCAAGTTTCTTTGGCAATTATGCACGTAGCAATCCTCTTGAACTCACTTGGAGTAACAACATTGTATAACGCATTCAATGCTTTTGAGTTCCAATTCACGCTATTCATCTCAGCAGCAGTCCACTCGCTCGACGGTTTTGCCTTCACTTCGTTAGTCACATCATCTTTCATAGTGGGAGGTGAATATCCTACTTTAACAACATTCCACACTTTCTCATCTAGAGATTTCAGAAATGCTCTCATTCTCGCTTTCCAATACGTGTAATTCGAGCCATCAAACAAAAGGAACCTAGATATGGAAACTCCTTCACGAGGCATCTTCATCGTCTAAGTTCACGATCTAACCTTAGGTCGTTAACCTAAATTGGGGCAACCACGCTCTGATACCAATTGAAATTACCTAGACGATAGTGAAAACAGAATAAAGGGGGGTGAATAGGCTTTTTGTCAATTTTATGATCAATTAAAATTATTTAACGAAAATTCAATTTTAATTAGTTACAAACCCTAATTCTCAATTCAATTCTCAAAAACATATCACTCAATCAAATATGAATATAAGTGCAGAAATTTAAATCATGAGAAGATACAGAGATTTTTTTGTGGAAAACCTTGGAAAGACTCCAAGTAAAAGCCACAGATACGATCGGGTATCGATGCATTATGAATCAAAGAATTTGTACAGACTCTATGAAAACAGAACTTACAACCTCTATAATTTGTTGTTCTTCACTCGATGTTTGAAAGTATAGATTCACTTGCGCTCCACGAAGCTCTCGCTCTGATCTCCGTACTCTGATGACTCTACTTCTCAACATATCAAAATAACCACGAAACTTCCTACTTCGATCTATGCACACAGATGGCTTCGTTCTTCAACGGATCAATACAACCACGTTGCTATAAATGGTGTGTGATTTTTTCAGCAACTAAACCATTCAATCGTGTATAGAAATCGTTGATGTAGAAGCACGATTGAAGACGTCCAATAACAAGGGAGAACTTGTGTATCTCTAATCACTCAATAATATTCTCTCACCATATGTATATCTTTGTAGAAGAAAAAGATGAAGCTGTAGAAAACTTTCAGAGAATTACTCTTGTAAAATCATAATCCAATGAATGTGGTAAATCTTCAAGAAGATGTAAAATTCACATCACCCTTTGGTAAACCCGAACCTGCATTGATTTCTGCACAATTCTGCAATTTTGAAGCTGACTTGCAACTGCCATAACGCCTTCATTTCAAATCGAAATAAGGTCATTCTTGTGCTCAAATTGAAGGTCTCTGAATCGACTTTCCAATGGTACCAATTCCATTGCCAGAATCAAAACACAGAATTATTTATAGGCATTTAAGTAAAGGGTTGTCAGGATGAACATATTTCATGCATAGTTGATGACCCAATTTGTATGGAATTGATTGAATTCTTCATGAAGACCTAGAAAATAAGATAAACATAAAAATATCATAAAACTTGAATAAAAGATATCACTATAGAACTAAAAGATGTAAATTAAGGGATTTAAATATATAATATTTGGCACTTATCACTCAGGAAGATTGGATCCGACCGTCCTAACCACCTCTACCGATGGAGAACTAATGGAAGCATCTGGATCCACAGAAGAAAGGAGACAGTCGCTACCCGACCAAGTGTCGTCACCATCAGACATATTGAGAGAAAGGTAGGAAAACTGAAAGAAGAGAACTTACTCTAGGATGAATCCTGATGAGATTTCATGAGTTTTCCTGGAAGGATGAACGGATTCTGGCAATGATAAGCGAAGAACTCAAGTTGCAGAGAGTTTTCTGAGAGCTATTGGCTTTCAAACGAAATGAGTATTCAACAAGTACAATGGGTATTTATAGAGGTCACCCGAGTGCTCAAAATGTTGTGCGCACGAAAAGTGAAGCGTCACGCCATTTCACGTGCGCCTCCTCAGCCCCCTTCACGCCAATCGAGGCTGCCTGAGCCATGAGTTTCAGACAATCATATAGTGCTACAGCCGACATATTAATTAGCCTGCCACGTCACCCCAAAAGGGGTGATGTATCTGGCTTTCCACCCTACCTTCTTGCTAATGGGCCTGAACGGCCGAAAGCCCACCACCAAGAAAAGGGCCTGAGTAGGTGTGGAAAATCTCTTGGCCCACTGAAGCCCATCAAGCATTAGGCCCATCAGGATGATGGCCTAACAAGGCTACCGAAAGCCCGAAAACTAGGCCCGTTTCAACATACATCTCTTTAAAACATAGATAATGATGTAATAATGAGGTAATCAGAGTCGTGTTTCCCTAATGGGCTAAAAGCCCAAAAAGGAAATGTATATAAAGAAAAAGCCAAAACTAAATAAAGTATTGAATTCTTGTGTTGTGCATTTTTTGCCTTTTACAAATATATTTAATAAAATGAAACCATTTTTATTAAAAAATAAAATACAAAAAGTTTGAAAATATTACAGGGCGCTTACACTTTTAGAATAGTTATAGAAAATGCACATGTCTTTTCATGTGCCTCCTATATTAAGGATCATAATGGTAGAATCATAATAATATATTAAATGTATAGTAATTACTTTTCAATATTAATTTTTATTTTTTAAATATAGAATAATAATATTTTGATTAAAAAAATAAAACAAAATTATAGAAATATTAGGCCCCCCTTCACACTCTTATAATAATACAGATATAGATATAGACAAAGATAAAGATATATAGAAGATGTAGATATAAATATAGATGACATACATGAAATAATATTAAGCAGTATTAGAAACATGTACCAATAAAAATATGATGTGCCATTACACTTTTTTAAAGGCTTTATATATGAACCATAATTTAATAATGGTAAAATACAAAATGTTTGGAAATATTCTTGTATCAATAAAATTATGAAGTGTCATTACACTTTTTCAAAGGCTTTATACATGAATCATAATTTAATGATGGTATTGAGTGAAATATATTTAATAAAATAAAACCATTTTTATTAAAAAATAAAATACAAAATGTTTGGAAATATTCCAAGGCCCTTACACTTTTAGAATAGTTATAGATATTGATTATAGATTATAGATTAAAGATTATAGATAGATTATTGATTATAAATATAGATAAGTGCTGAATTTGATCAGAATTAAGTGGTAAAATAATGAGATATCAAATAACACTTTAGTAAAGACGATTGTTGTTTAGTAAAGAGCTATAATAAATTAACATGAACTCAAGTGTGGTCATATGACGTTTGTGCAAAGTCGACGTGATTGCTCATAAATTGTTGCAAGGTATATGAAAGAAAAATGAAAAACGTGATTATTTTTATTGTATTTGCTGATAGGTATAACTTGTACGACACGTGCAGATAATGATTTGTCAACCAACTACCTACTACCAGGACTCTACACATCTCAATAAAATATCTACGGGTAGTTATCAGAATCCTATCAAGATACATATGGGTAGCTGTCAAGATATATACGACACGCTACAACTCTATGAGGACCACCGCATTAAAAACCCTATAAATATAGGGTTGGGGTCAATCTAAAGAGGTACGCAATAATCACCCAACATTACTCCTACTATATTTCTCTAAACGATCCAAGTTCTAACTTGACCGTTGGAGCCTATTTGGCCGGTACCCCACCGGTACCTCTTCCGATCACTGTTTGTTCTTTTTGACAGGAACAACATCATTTTTTACCCGACCATTCTACGCATCATCAGTTGGCGCCATCTGTGGGAAGCGACAGCTTCTTACTTCCAGAATGCGTTAGAATGGTCTAACTACGAAGCAAAAGTAAGGTGGGTGATGCCTCTGGACAACCCAGAGATCTTTTCCTTCAACCCAATGATCCCTTGCTCCCAACCAACCAAGGAGTACCACTGACCCATATTGGTCTACCTCCAGTGCATCCTCCCCGACTTGATGGCCAAGAGGAGGCACGTGTTTCTCTGGGAGAGCAAGAAGTTGGTGATGACAGGTCATCACACAACTCTGAAAATCCCCAAAATTCAGACCCAGTCAGACAAAACGATCCTACAGAATGTGTGGCGGTATTAGAACAACAGGTTCAAGATCTGGCCCGAGGGATGGACCAAGTGATCTAGCAAACCCAACAGAATGTTTTGCTTCTTCAACGACTGGCTGGTCCCATTCCTCCCGCCCCGGATGCGACAGGACATAATAATTTGGAAGAGAGGGCATAACATAGACACAACCAGGATCAACGGAGGACAGTGATCCGGAGCACCCGACAAGGCAGGACACCCGATGATCTTACAGAAGTCATGGGTATGGATCAACAGATCCAAGATCTGAAAGCACATATGGAAGATATGACACAGACAATGAAGGGCAAAAGCCCCGCTATTGTGGATGAACTCCTACAAAAGACAATTCCCCCTTTGATGCTTTGGTGATGAGTGTTCCCCTACCTAACAAGTTCAAGATGCCACAGTTGGAGAACTTTGATGGGTCCAAGGACCCTCTTGACCACCTGGAGACTTTTAAGGCACTCATGCATCTACAGGTTGTCCCATATGCTATCATGTGTCGGGCTTTTCCCATCACCCTAAAGGGGTCAGCCCGGGTCTGGTTCAATAAGTTGAGGCCCGGTTCTATTCGTGACTTCGACGAGTTAAGCAGGAAATTTATCGGGCACTTTATTGTCGGGCGAAGACATAAGAAGCCCGCCACCTACTTGCTAAATGTCAAATAGGATAAGGGAGAGGCGCTTCGAGATTATATAAGCCGGTTCAATAATGAGATGCTCCAGGTTGATGAGGTTAATGATAATGTAGCAGTGACAACCTTCATGGGAGGACTACAGTCTTCTAGGTGTCTTTTTTCCTTATCAAAAGAACTGCCTGAGACGATGACAGAACTACTTGTTAAAGCCCAGAAGCATATGAATGCGAAGGATGCCATGAATGCCCGAAAAGGAAAAGGGACTGAAGAAAAGAAGGTGGAGAAAAAGAGACCAGCAATAACTATCAGGGACGAGAGAGAAGCTAAAGGCCGGAGAACCCAACCGACTATTGACAGGTCATCTCGACCTGCAAAGAGTAAGGATAAGTTCACTAGCTTCACTCCATTGAACAAGCCGATGGGCGAGATCCTTTTTCAGATACAAGACGATCATTCATTATCCTGGCCACCCAGGCTGAAGTCGGATCCATCAAAAAGGGCACGCGATAGATTTTGTCGCTTTCATCGCGACCATGGACATACGACAGATGAATGCATCGACCTCAAAAATTAGATTGAGAGCCTGATCTAGAGAGGGCATTTGAGCCGGTTCACGACCAATGGCGATAAAGGAAAAGGCCGACATGATACTCCCCTAAGAAGTCGCACACCAGATAAACAGCCGGTTCGGGTGATCAATGTGATATCTGGAGGGTTTGCTGAAGGTGGGGGAACAAGCTCATCCTGAAAAGCTCATGCGAGAAGGGCTAGAAATATGATGGAGGTTCAAGGGGTGGATACCTCTGCTCCACCTTCCAAATCACCACGACTAGAAGGGCAGGTCATTACCTTCACCGACGATGATGCACGGGGAGTACAACATCCCCATGATGACCGACTGTTTATTATCGTGGCAGTGGCCAATTTTACTATCCGACGGGTGCTGATCGACACTGGAAGTTCTGCGGATTTGCTATTCTCTGAAGCTTTCAACAAGATAGGTATAGGAAGAGACCAGTTAAAGCCATCCAAATCGCCTCTAGTCGGTTTTTCTGGAGAGAAGGTTTCTCCACTGGGGATAGTGACCCTTCCTCTCACAATAGGGGTGACTCCAAGACAGCTTACCATCATGGTATATTTTTTTGTAGTGGATTACCCTTCCACCTACAATATCATCCTCGAAAGAGCAACTCTCAATGCATTGAAAGTAGTAACTTCAACTTACCACCTGCTAATGAAGTTCCCAACTGATCATGGTCTAGGAGAGGTAAGAGGAGACCAAGCTATGGCACGGGAATGCTATGCAGCCGCTCTAAGAGATAGAAGGTCACGAGAATCACTTACTATCGAAGGTCTCGAATCAGTCTCAAGTCAAAATACTCCCCGACCAGAGCCAGTAAAGGACCTCATAGAGGTAAACCTGGAAGAGGGCGGGAACCGAAAAATAGTAAGCATCGGGTATCTACTCCCCGATGATGTTAAGGATCAACTTATTCGATTCTTAAAACAAAATCAAGTCATGTTTGCCTGGACACATGAAGATATGACGGGCATTGATCCTTAAGTTATACAACATCGCCTAAATGTGGATTCTACTACCAAGCCTGTAAAGCAGAAGAAAAGAACATTTGCCCCAGAGAGGAATGCAACTATAATGTCAGAGGTTGACAAGCTTCTAAAGGCGGACTTCATTTGAGAGGTCCACTACCCCGACTAGTTATTGAATGTGAACCTAGTAAAGAAGGCAAATGGAAAATGGAGGTTCTGTGTCGACTTTACAGATTTGAACAAAGCCTGTCCAAAGGATAGTTTTCCGTTACCAAGAATTGACATGCTGGTAGAAGCCACTTCAGGGAATGAACTACTTAGCTTTATGGATGCATATTCGGGTTACAATCAGATCCCCATGCACCCTCTTGACTGTGAGAAAACATCTTTCATCACCGACCGAGGCATTTACTGCTATAAAGTCATGCCTTTCGGGTTAAAGAATGCTGGAGCTACCTACCAGAGATTGGTCAACAACATGTTCAAAGATCAAATTGGAAGGAACATGGAGGTCTACGTAGATGACATGTTAGTTAAGAGTGTCAAAAAGGAGAATCATCTGGCGGACCTCGAAGAAGTTTTTGAGGTGCTTCGAAAACACCAAATGCACCTTAACCCAACCAAATGCGTTTTCAGTGTATCTCAAGAAAGTTCTTGGGGTTCATGGTTAGTAGAAGAGGCGTTGAGGCCAATCCGGAAAAGATTCGGGCCATCCTGGACATAAAGTCTCCCCAGTCAACCAAAGATGTGCATCGGTTGACGGGAAAGGTGGCTGCCATCAACAGACTAATTTTTCGAGCTACTGACAGATGTATTCCTTTCTTCAAGGTGATTAAAAAGGCATTTGAGTGGACCCCTGTGTGCGAACAAGCATTTGTGGATTTGAAGAATTATCTCGCTTCTCCACCCCTATTGGCCCGACTAGTACCAGGGGAACAACTTCTACTTTACTTAGCTGTCTCCTTAACGGCAGTAAGTTCTGCTCTGATGAGAGACGATAGGTCTATTCAGAGACCAATCTACTACACAAGTCGAGCCCTACGGGGAGAAGAAGAAAGGTATCCAGTAATGGAGAAGTTGGCATTCGCCCTGGTTATTTCTGCTAGGAGATTAAGGCCATACTTTCAGGCTCATACGATAACAGTCCTTACAAATCAACCCCTCAGGCAGGTGCTCCACAAGTCGGAAATATCCGGTCGCCTGGTGAAATGGTCGATTGAGTTGGGAGATTTCGACATCCACTACAAGCCTAGAGCAACGATTAAGGGACATACACTTGCAGATTTCGTGGCGGAGTTCACCTATCCTTTAAAAGAAGCCCCTGAAGTTGCTGAAGATATACTCATTTCTGAGGCAGAAGGACCAATAGACCCGGAGATGCTCTGGACATTATACGTGGATGGTTCATCCAACTCGCAGGCGAGCGGGGCAGGTTTGCTCTTAATCACTCATGAGGGAGAAAGATTCCCTTACGTCCTCCGGTTTAAGTTTAAAGCTACCAATAACGAAGCAGAGTATGAAGCTTTGATAGCAGGACTCCGAATAGCGCAAACCTTGCAGGCACCCTACCTGAAGGTCAACACCGACTCCCGACTGGTTGCAGGCTAGGTCAATGGGGAGTATGAGGCAAAATGAGAAAAAATGAAGGCTTACCTACTGAAGGTAAATGAATTGATGCCCTTGCCCATTTAGCTACAACTATTGAGCCAGAGGATGATATATTTCCCTTGGAACATTTACATCAACCAAGTATTCACTAGGATGAGACTACAATGATCATGCAAGTGGAACAAGGTATGGAATGGGCACAACCTATCATCAAGTATATCCAGGATGGGGAATTACCAAAAGACCGAATGGAAGCCCGAAAGATAAGGCTTCGTGCTACCAGATATGCTCTCATCAACGGAGTTCTTTATAAGAGGAGTCTTTCTCTTCCATACTTGCGTTGTGTCTCTACTACGGAGGCAAACTACATCCTCAAAGAGATTCATGAGGGTTTATGTGGAAACAATGCAGGGGGCTGATCTCTAGCCCATAAGGCTATAAGACAAGGGTACTACTGGCCGACAATACAAAATGATGCATTACAGTACGTGAAGAAATGTGATAAGTGCCAGCGATTTGCTAATGTCCCCAGACTTCCAGCAGAGGAATTAACACCCATGACTAGGCTATGGCCTTTCGCTCAATTGGGAATCGTCTTGGTTGGCCCATTGCTTCGGGGTAAGGGTCAAACCAAATTTGCAATAGTAGCGATTGACTAATTCACTAAATTGGTGGAAGCACAACCACTAGCCCGAATCACTACCAAGAATGTTAAAGACTTCACCTAGAAGTCAATCATTTGCAGATTCGGCATCCCCTGGGTCATAGTGTCTGACAATGGAAATAGTTTGAAGGAAGTGTATTCCGAGAGTTTTATTCGGGTCTGGGAATAAAAAATCACTACTCTTCTCCTGGACACCCGCAGGCTAACGGGAAGGTAGAGGTTGCCAACAGAACGATTCTTGGGATGATCAAAAAGCGTTTGGAGAAGGCCAAGGGGTTATGGCCTGAACAGCTGCTCGCTATACTGTGGGCTTATAGGACTATGGCCAAAACACCCATGGGTGAGACCCATTTTTTCCTTGCTTTCGGTAGTGAGGCTATGACCCTAGTTGAAATTGGGTTGGAAAGTTACAGGACAAGTCACTATGATTCAGAACATAATGAAAAGGAATTGGCAGTCAATTAGATCTGATTGAGGAAAAGAGGGAGCAAGCCCAGATGAGGGTTTCTGTCTACCAATAGGCAATGTCACGATATTACAATGCGCGGGTAAAACAGAGAAGATTTCAGCCAAGAGACCTTGTCCTACGGGAAGTCACCCTACTCACCAGCAACCGTGAAATTGTGAAAATGGAAAAACTGGCTCCCAACTGGGAAGGCCCCTATAGGGTAACCCGCACATACCGGCAGGGGGCATACTGGCTAGAAACCCTCCAGGGAAAGCAGTTACCCCATCCTTGGAATGCGCAACACTTGAGGAAGTATCACCAGTAAAAGTGGAAAGGTAGCATCAGGGTCAGTTTAGCTACCCTTTATTTTCTTTTCTTTAGCATCATTTTTTAGTAATTTCGTTTACTTAGATTTAGTTTGCAATAAGCCATCGAGCATTCTACAGTAGAAGTTATTTAATTTACATTAATTGTTAGAGCGGTTATCCTGCCAATCATCAATAAAGAGAATTCTTTTTCTACAATTCTTGAGCACCTACTGTGTTATCATAAACATATTCTTCCACCCAAAAAAAATGGGTCCCCTAACAGAAAGGGGGGCTGAGTAAAGCTCGGGGTTATAATCTTATTATTAAAAGGATATGGCTGAGTGAAGCCCAAATCCTATAAATAAAAGATAGTGTAATTACTACTCATCTTCTCACAAAGACTTCCTTAATATGAAAGGTCAAGTTTTTCCTACATAAATCAAGGATCAAGGTCCATACACATCGTTTCATTCATAAACTTTCAAAGTACATCAAATGAAAATGAAAAAAAATAAAACATCACAGCAACACTACAAGATTTCAACATAGAAAGAGAAAAAGAAATAACTACTGCCTACGACGTCCATTAGGGTTGAATCCTGTGAAATCATGTGCTGGATAAAAAACAGTCGCCTGCTCGCGGAAATCCTCAAAACCACCAAGGTAATATACCAATTGCTGCTCCTAAAGCTCAGGAGAGTCTCTGAATTCCTCAACTGCAACGATCCTTGCTTCGCCCAACTGTTGGGCTAAAAGAGAGGCATGTTCCTCTTCTGCCCTCTTGAGGTCAGACTCATAAGTCCCCTTTAGCTTGTTGATCTCCTCTAGTTGGGCAGTCTCAAGCTGCTGGTGTTGACTCTCATATTGGCCCCGAAGCTCGTTGATCTCCGCTTGCTGATTGACAGCCATCTGATCTCTCTCAGACTCAACTCGCATGCATCTATGGGCTATGTACCTGCCTCGAGTCAAATTCTGCAAAAATAAAAATGGGTCAACATATAAAATATAAAAAGCGGACCATGAATAATGCAGATATACTAACCCGTCCTGCATCAAGGAGAGATCTCCGATAAACCTCTACAACGGAGTCATTCTCATTCTCCAATGACCGAAGGTCCTCATCCATCAAAGCACTCATGAGCTTTTCAGTCGCTACCTGCACACTTGACATCACGGTGTCACCCGATGAAGATTTAGACTCAGGGGAGGATATCCCGAAAATGGGCCCAGGCTACGGAGACTGGCCGAAAGTAGGCGGTCCAGAGAATTGGCTGAACCCAGTCTGAATGGCAGGCCCCCTACTCCATGTATTTGAATCAAGATCCAAGGTCCTAACGGGACCAGAGGATGCTCTCGCCATCATCTGGTGAGAGGGAGAAGAATCTTGACCAGGTAGGGAGGAGGAGAAGCGGGGAATCAATGGCGACAAACCTGTCTTGCGCTTTTTGTTTAAAAAGTTATCAAGCACATCTTGGGGAAACCATTGAGATCCCCATGTGTACACAATACAATATTGGTGTTTGAGACAAAACAAATAAGCAACACTAAAAAAAAAAATGATGATACCTGCACTAGAACTGGTGGAAGGTGCCCGATTCCCGCTAACTGTCGGGGGTGAGTCAAGATCTCCAGTCGCCCGACTCCCGCCAACTATCAGGGATGAACTAAGATCTCCAAGAGTAGAAGGTGCCTTACTCCCACCAGAAATTGGGGGAGGACTGGAGAATGCTCAACTGTCGGTCGTCGGAAGAGCGGGGGAGGTCTGACCAGAGTCAACAGTTACCCGATATCCTCCAGATACCGGAGAATGGAGCTCCGGATGTGATGGCGAAGCTGACGAACTCCCACTCGGAGAGTCAAGGAAATGAGGTACGGGTGGGATATTAGGGCTTCCACGAAGGCCAAGACAATATCCCGACAAAGCGCTTGAATCAGAATAAGACTTCCTTATGCCGGGCTAATAAAACTTTTACCCTCTTCAGTCTCTCCTTCATATGCTTTTTCTCTTCTGGTGAAAGAATGAATAACTTATTTTTTGCTACAGAAGAGAAGAGAATACGTGTTTAAAATATATATATATATATATATATATAAATAAATAAATTTTACCCGCTTCAGTAAGATCACCCGCTTCCTTTGGAATGGATGGACCATTGTCCTTGACTTCGACAGCGTCCAGGAACTCCAATCCGTTGCCTTTAGCGTGAAAGAAACGACTCCACCAAAGCTTTGGATTGTCACCAGTCTCCTGTGGGAAGCCCTTTACTGCAGTTAAAAAATTGGCCTAGGCACCGTTGCGCTGGATGTAATAGCAAGAGAGAAACTCTTGAAAAGACATGGATCCATTCCCGTACAGGCACCATATAAGAGGAGCCCCTAGAATAGCCTTCGAGGCATTCGGATAGAGCTAGGAAGGGATGAGACCAAAATGGTTCAAGATCTCTCTCAACAGTCGGGGAAGCGGGAGGCGCAACCCAACATTAAAATATGAGGTGTAGAGAAACATCCTATGTGGAAGGGATTGGTGCGCCCTTTGATTTAGACCCGGACAGTTTAGCTCAACCTCGTACGGAAATACAAATTCCGTCTTCAATTTATCAAGCATGGTCGGGTGGACAGTGGAAATTACGTCCCCTACATTTTTTGGTGCCATAGAATATTTTTGTAGAAATATTCTGGCAAATAAAAGAAAAATGTAGACCAAGAAAGGGGAAGAGGCAAGCTACTGAAAAATAGAAAGGAGCTGGTGGAATATGAAATGTTGGGAATGGAGGTATGGAATATATAGAGAAAAAAAAGGAAACAAAAGAAAAACAAAAACAAAAATATAGCCGTTGTGGTTGAAGCTTTGAAATTGATAATAGCGGTTGCAACATATTTGAAAATTGAAAATTAGTTGGACAATTGGAAGGTCAAGCCTGATAAAAGACAATAGGATGGATGCATGATAGACAATTGGAAGGCGTGTATGTCACGTTCGACTTCTTTCTATTGAGTGGATACATGATTTGGCCAATGGAGGACGTGTATACCACGTTTGACTTCTTTATATACCAACCTACTTGATCACTCTCTTGCACACAAGATGACACGTGGGAAATCATAAATAATGATAGTATACTGGGAGGAAGGAAATCTTGCCACTTGTCTTTGACTTTTCTTTATCATGTATATATATATATGAAAGACAAATCTGGAGAAAGGTAATCAGTTTTCCAACCCATAAAGTTTAATATAATTATTTAGTGACCCCTATGTAAAATTTTTTGTAATTAGCAAAATGACCACTTAGGTTTTTGAAAGAAATATTTTATGAGATTACATTTTACTTTAATATATATATAAATAAATCACGACAGAAAAAGATTTCGTTCCCTAAACTCGGCAAGCGAATTCGGGAATGGGGGGCAACTGATAGGTATAACTTGTACGACACGTGTAGATAATGATTTGTCAACCGGCTACCTACTACCAGGACTCTACACATCTCAATAAAATACCTACAGGTAGTTATCAGAATCGTATCATGATACATATGGGTAGCTGTCAAGATATATACGACACGCTACAACTCTATCAGGACCACCGCATTAAAAACCCTATAAATATAGGGTTGGGATCAATCTAAAAAGGTATGCAATAATCACCCAACATTACTCCTACTATATTTCTCTAAACAATCCAAGTTTTAACTTGACCGTCGGAGCCTCTTTGGCCTGTACCCCACCGGTACCTCTTTTGGTCACTGTTTGTTCTTTTTGACAGGAACGACATCATTTTTTACCCGACCATTCTACGCATCATCATTTGCAATATCATGATAAACCTTCACGAGACTTCACTTGTCCGCCAGGGACACCTAAAAATTTAAAATTTTTGTTACACATACTAAGTGTAATCGTTATCCTCACGAATGAAGGGAGTTGTATGTGTATTTCTTTTTTTGTTTATTTTATGTAAGGGGGTTGTATAAGTCTTCTCTTGTTTATTATATGTGTTCATGAGTTTCAATTTCCTCAAATTTTATTGTTAAGAAACTAACAATGTTAAAAGTTTGGGGAAATTGATAGGGCGCAAAAATTGCTAGGACTGCAACTTGTGCCGGCCCAGCTCAAACCCATTTTGGGTTGGGTCAGGGCAAGCTTGAGCCGGAATCGGGTATGGGTTAAAGCCCAAATTCGCAAAAAATGACTGGGTTCATTTTTTTTTCTTTTCCCTATAAACTCACTCATCCATCAGTACCCAACTAGGGCTTCAATCGAAAACACTACCATTGACATTCATCGAATGCGAAGAAGATGGCAGACGAAGCAAACATAAACGTATGTATAATCATATTCACACTTGTCTATGTATGCTTATATATATATATATAAATGGACATTGATTTTGGAATTATTTGAATTAATATGGTTTTTATTTGAATGGATTATGAAGGCGTTTATCGAAATTCAAGCTCGCATGATTGAGACTACTGGAAAATTGAAGTAGGTTAATTTCTATGCACTTCTCTCTGTATGTGATTATGCAGACATTGATGAACATAAAACTATTGCTGGGTGTTTTACGCCAACTAATGAACTACTATGTGTCTCTCAAGCTCATTTACAAGCAGGCTCTTTGGATTTCAGGCTAATATTTATTTTAAGTTGTTTTTTCTGAAGGGAGAAAAAAAATTAGTTCATAATAAATTGCATGAACTTAGATTATGATTTTTTATGCCGGACTTGAACTGGGTAATGTTCTACTTATCAACATTATTCAATGCAGGAGAGACCTAAAATTTACTTTGAATTTTGATTTAACTATTTAAGCATTTTTAAGTGTACATTTTTTGTTATCAATATATATAATATTAGGAATGTATATCTTACAAAAGTGAGCAACATTAAAAGTACTCCATAAATCACTAAATCATAAAATGAGTATAATAATAAGGGTATGATTTATTTTCAGACTTGTGAAATCTCCTCAAAAATTAAGCAAGACTTAAAAGTGGTTAAACTGATGTTGTTTTTATAAATGTGTAGGGTTATATGTTGGTCCTTTTTAGTGTTTTGAGATATACCTCCTATTAAGATAGATTTTGCCCAGATTATTAGGGGTATGGCCCCTAGCCTTCTCATGGTGCCGCCTCTATTTTAGAAACAAAAAAAGGCATTTTGAAATACTAGTGGATCAATTTCTTATTACGTAATTAGTTAAAGGATACAGCTGTAAAACTAAACTTTTGAGGTAATAAAATGTGTTGATTTAGGTCTAGTAGTAAGTGGATTTTGGGGTAGAAAATGAAGAAATCTGTAAAGCTGGTGAGCAAAATTAGGAATTCACCCAAGGAGCAAAACGTGCGTGGAATATATTTGCAGGTTTCTCGGTGGTAGTCCTGTGTGACGGGTCCTTCTTGTTCCGTTTTCCCTCTCAGGTGGTGGCCACGGAGGTTTTGGCTCATGGACGACGTATTTGGGAACATCGGTAACTTTCTTTGGATGCTTGGAGCTTTGGGGTTTCTGATACTTGGTGCAAAAGAGGGGTTCGCCGGATTTTTCTTAGAGGTGTGTCATTGCATTTGTGGTGCAAGGAGCTCTTCGTGAAAGTCGGGGAGATGTGTGGTGGTTACCAGGGTATGGAGGAGTTGGATTTGTAGAGACCTGATGTGGTGGGCATTTTTGTGGGTGTTGGTAAAGCAAGCCCTTTGGCAATCTATGTTCATGATGAAGCCCTTTGTTTCCGGGTCGCTGTTATTGACGATTGCCCTTCAATGGTGGCCCAAATGACTCAGAGTATGGAAGTGGGTTTTGGCCAGCTTCAGTTTTGAAAAGATGAGTGGTCTTCCCTCCATTCTGGTGATCATCGTCAAGCTTTGGAGCTTCGGCAATAGGTGGCGGCAGGAAGAGGGGTGTCTGGGTCGTCTTCTCCAGTGATGGTTAATGTTTCCAGATCTAGGGTTGTGAATCGGATGGGAAGGTAAGGGGCGGCGAATTTTATTAGTTGGTGGGTAATGGGTCCCACAATGGGACATGTGGTCTCAATGTGTGGCAATAATCTATTGGTGGGCATCAGATGAGTTAGCGAGGTAGTCATGAGGTGGGGTGGCCGCCACATGGTGGGAGTAGGGAGGTTTGGGCCCCACCTGGCCAAAATGGCAAGGGTTTTTCAAATTTTGAATCAAGGGTTTGTGGGAGGCATGCAAGGCATTACCGTTATCCTTCTTGGGCTTGGTTTGGTTGGCCGGGTGTTGTGGGCCTTTCCAATTCTTTTAATCGGTTGGGCCAAGCTTTTGGTTCTCAAGCCTAAAGGCGTGTGTGCCTTGTTTCTTTAAGGGTTGGGCCTAGTAGGCAGGCTAGGCCCATGGAGCATGCTCATTTCATGCCAGGACAAGGGGTCCGTGGCTTGATGGGTTCGGGTTAGGGTTACAACCCATGGGTACCCCTTTTTGGTTCGAAGGGTGTTGTTCGTGTGTTCACACGTTCGAAAGGTGGGACGATGAAGCAGGTGGATGATAAGGGCTTTCAATTGGTTTCAGAATGTCATTCCTCAACGATTATGGAGCTCAGTTATTTCGCCGGGTTGCATGGAACTTGACAGGATCCTGAAGGTTGCAGTGTTGCGAAGGGAAATATGATGTGTGTTGGGCCATCATCTTCTTCGACAATGGCAATGACTGGGGTTGCAAGTGTGGGTGTTGTTGATGGGGTTGGGTTCGATCCTTTGAAGGTTGGTTCTGTGTTGGTTTTCTTTTTTGACTCAAAATGTTCTTCTTTGGGGGCAGAGGATGTAGGCAGTGATTGGGATCAAGGGCATGGTCTTGGGTCTGATGGTTTTTCCAGTGGTGTTCCTACTGGTCCATTTTGTTCATCTATGATGGAGGCTATTGTTGACAGTGGGGGTAGTGACATGGTTACGACTGCGGTGGGTTTTGTGGAAACTTTTGGCACTATTAGTAGGGGGAGTGATGGGGGTTCTTCAGTAGTGTGTGCTAATAGTTTAGGAATTGTTGATGCTTTGGGTGACTTGATTAATTTGGAGGTGTTGGAGAATGTTCGTCCAGTTACGGTTGATTGTTTCGACCTTTTCGCTCATAATTGGTCTAAGAACAATATTGTGGAAGTGGCCTTAAAGTTGGGTATGGCTTTTGGTAATCATAAGGCGGAAGGGGAGGAATTATTGGTGACCTTAGTTGGCGAGGAGGAAGTGAATCATTGCGTTAAGGAATGGGTAATTGTGGTCCATCGGGCGCCGTTCCCTTGGAAGGGTGAAAGGGAGTTACGTAATTTGGTGTGCACCGTTAATTATGATGGGATGAGTGCTTGGTGGAGGGGGTAGGAGTGGAGGGCGTAAAAGTGGTGGGGGAAGGTTGATTGTTTCTTGATAAAGTTATGAATTATTTCTTGGAATGTTCGGGATCTCAATTGCCCCGACAAAAGAAAGATCGTTAGGATGGCTCTTAGTAAATGGAACGTGCATATTGTGTGTTTGCAAGAAACAAAAGTGGATAATATGAATGATAGGATGATTAGGAGTTTATGGGGCAATCATTTTATTGAGTGGGCTTGTTTGGCTTCTATTGGTGCCTCGGGCGGTGTGGTTGTGATGTGGGATAGGAGGTGGTGTTTTCTTCAAGGTACACGCGTTGGCCATTTTTCGGTTTCTTGTAGGCTTTCTATGGTTGATGATGGTTTTTGTTGGGTTTTTTTCGGAGTGTACGGGCCCGTTGATGATGGTGAGAGGGTGGTGTTGTGGGGGAGCTTGGGGAAGTGAGGGAGGCTTGGTCTTTTCCTTAGTGTATTGGAGGTGACTTTAATGTGTTTCGTGCTCCATCGGAGCGATCTTCTGGTGGTCGTTGTACAAGGGCGATGGAGTTATTCTCCGAGTTCATTGATAGGTAGTCTCTCTATGATCTCCCTCTAGTTGGTGCTTCTTTCACTTGGTCCAGTTGTAGGGATGTCCTGACCTTTTCTCGTATTATAGGTTTTTGATTTCTGGGGATTGGGATGAGCGATTTCCGGATATTGTTCAGACCATTGCTACTCGGTTTACTTCGGATCATGTCCCTCTTTTCTTGGATCGTGGGGGAATGGTTGTGGGGAAATCTCCTTTTAGGTTTGGGAACATGTGGCTTCAAGCAGATGACTATCAGACTCGACTTTCGATGTGGTGGGCTTGTGACGTGATTCCGGGCTCTCCGAGCTTTGTGTTGGCTTCCAAACTCCGTTCGGTAAAATCTATGCTTATTACTTGGAACAAAGAAGTTTTTGGGAACCTTGTGTGGTGAAGAAATCTGTTGTTAGCTGAGATTGATTATATTGACATAGCTGATTTGAGTACAGGGATGGATGAGGCTTTGAGAGTTAGGAGGGCTCAGTGTTTGCTGGATATTGAGGAGATTGTTGTTCAGGAGGAGATTTTGTGGAGATAGAAATCTCGAGCCTTACGGCTCAAGGATGGGGACCGGAATACGAATTTTTTTCACCTCACTGCGAATGCTCGTAGGAGGTCAAACTTCATTTCGAGTCTTTCCATTGAGGGTTCGTTACTTTCTTCAGATGAGGAGCTCCGTCTGGGGATTCCTGCCTTTTATTAGCGTTTATTTGCTAACACCGTGAGGTGGAGACCGAATCTGGATGACCTTTTGTTTGATTCTAATGATGCGGGTGACATCGACAGATTGGAGCTTATGTTCGCTGAGGAGGAGGTTTTGAGGGCTTTGAAACAATGTAATGGTGACAGAGCTCCTGGTCCGGATGGTTTTTCCATGTGGTTTCTCTTGGAGTGTTGGCCTACGGTCCGTGAAGAGGTGATGGGCACTTTTCGTGCTTTCCATGAGGATGGTCGTTTTGTGAGGTCTTTGAATGTAACTTTTATCCTTTTCCTCCCTAAAAAGGAGGTGGTGAAGGACATTAATGACTTTAGACCCATTTATCTTCTAGGGTGTATCTACAAGATCATTGCGAAAGTTATTTCTGCACGTTTGAGTGGTGTTATGGATGGGGTTATTTCGGATTCTTAGAATGCTTTTGTTGGTGGTCGACAAATTTTGGATTCGGCTCTTGTTGCAAGTGAGGTTGTGGACGTCAGGCTTCAAAGTGGTATTCCGGGTGTTATGGTGAAACTGGATGTGGAGAAGACTTACGATCATGTTAACTAAGACTTTCTTCTGTATATGCTGAAGAGGATGGGTTTCGGTGAAAAGTGGCGTAGATGGATTAGTTTTTGCATTTCTTCCGCACATTTCTCGGTGATGTGAATAGCTCCACTTCCGATTTTTTTGAGAGCTCTCGAGGTTTGAGATAGGGGGACCCCCTTTCTCTGCTTCTTTTTCTTGTTGTGATGGAGTCTTTTAGTTGGTTGATGACTCACGCTACTGAGTTGGGTTTCCTTCGAGGTTTCATAGTGGGCGATGTTTCGTCACAGTTTGTGGAGTTTTCTCACTTGCTCTTTGCCGATCAGGGACTGTTGCGTTATCTTCGGTGCATTTTGACTTGTTTTCAGGTTGTGTTAGGATTGAAGATTAATAATGGTAAGAGTGCGCTGATTCCGGTGGGCGAGGTGGGCAATGTTTCTGTTTTGGATTCTACTTTGGGGTGCAGGATTGATCAGTTGCCCGCTGTCTATATGGGTGTGCCGCTAGGTGCTTCGGGGCAGCGTTTGGCTTTTTGGGATTATGTTGTGGAGTGTGTGGCGAGGCGGTTGGCAGGTTAGAAATGGCAGTATCTTTCCAAGGGTGGGAGGCTCACCTTGGTTAAGAGCGCGCTTTCTAATCTCCCGACTTATGTTTTATCGCTCTTTCACATTCCACGGTCTGTTGCTCAGCGGATTGAGAGGCTTCAGAGGCAGTTCTTCTGGGATGGTTGTAGGGAGCGAGCTCCCCTTCATTTGGTGCATTAGGAGACTATTTCCTGTCCTTTACAGGAACGAGGCTTGGGTATCCGTCGTTTGACTCCTTTCAATAGGCCCTTCTAGGTAAGTGGCTCTGGTGCTTTGGGATTGAGAGGGATCGATTGTGGCGGAGGTTGATTGCTTGTCGTTATGGTGAGATTAGAGGAGGCTGGTGCTCTTGTGAGGTTTAGATTAGTCGTGGTGTGGGGGTGTGGAAGGATATCCGGCGTGGCTGGGATCCTTTTGATTCGTTCTTCAGGTTTAGTGTGGGTGATGGTCGTAAACTATATTTTTGGACTGATTAGTGGTGCGGGGAGGGCTCCCTAGCTTCCTCGTTCCCTCTGCTTTTTAGGATCGCTCGTGATCGTCATGCTTCAGTAGTTGATTGTTATCATCTTGATATCGACATGCTAGTGTGGGATGTCTTGTTCAAGCGTCCTTTCCAGGATTGGGAGTTGGAAAAGGTTTCAGGTCTTTTGGAGCTTTTGTATTCGCATGCAATTGGTTCCGGTCCGGATTCTATGATCTGGATCCCTCTCCATCTCGGAGATCCTCGGCCTCGTCCTTTTTTTGTTGTCTCTAGCCTAGGGTGGATGAGACTTTTCCTTGGAAGGAGATCTGGCGGTCTAAGGCTCCTCTTAACGCCGTTTTTTTCATGTGGTCGGTGGCGTGGGGTCGTATTCTTACGTTGGACATTTTGAGGCAGCGGAATGTCATTGTGGTCAATAGGTGCTTCATGTGTAAGATGGATGGGGAGTCCGTGGATCATCTTCTTTTACATTGCCCTTTTGCTCATGATTGTTGGTGTCTCCTCTTTGGTCTTTTTGGCGTTCAGTGGGTGATGTTGGCCTTGGTTCGAGATGTGTTGGTTGCGTGGAGTAGTGTTCGGATTGGGCATCACATTCGTCCGTTTTGGAAGGCGACTCCCCTTTGTTTGTGGTGGTGCCTTTGGCTCGAACGCAATCAAAGGTGTTTTGAGGGTATTGAGTCCCCTTCGAGGGTCATTAAGGATTTTTTAATTTCTGATTTATTTTGTTGGGTGGAGGGTCGATATTGTAAATGCATAGAGGAGAAAATTGTTGTTTTGAGTTCCTTGGGTCCGTAGGGCCTTGGGCCTTTTTTTTTTGTTCTTGGGACGCACTCCCCTTTTGAGTGCTCTTCTATTCAATTACTTATATAAAAAAAAAAAACTGAATAGGGGTTTCAGTTATATTTTCTACTCCCTAAATATGTTTAAATCCTTTTGACTATTTTAAAAGTTGAAAGTATTGATGATAATAATAATTGAGAGAAATAGATAGATCCGTCGATTTTAACTTTGTAGTTTGAAACACATTGAGCATCAATGAATGAGTTTACAATTAGAAATGGACGCCTTTTTTTATTGTTAATTTTAAAATATATATTTTTTCATCTATGTATTATTTATTTATTTATTTGTTGGAAGGGATGAATGGGGTACGGGACAGACTTTCGGGTCCCCATAGCATGTTACTTCTGGGGATTCTTATTTTTAGCCCGTGTTGAACTCAGCCCTGAGACCTATGACACCGCCTACTTGCGAATTTAATGTCTCCTTTAAGGATTTTAAATATTTAAGGGGTGATGCATTTTTGTTTTTTTTCCTAATTGGGTTATTGTATTCAATGCATGTTTTCTCTTGAAATTTTAAAACTGAGTATTTTAAAGATTCACATTGTTCATTTACAGAAGTTTTTGAAATCTAAGGATAATATTGGAAAGTTATAGGGCTTGCTTGTTTTTTTTTTATTTTTAAAACTGTTGAAAAATTAAATATTTAAGTTACACCATCTTTATCAGCTTAAGCTTTTAGAGTAGTTGGTAGTTAATATGATATCAGAGCATGAAGTCATGTGTTCGAATCTCACCATCACCCAATTAAAAAGTGTTGTTTCACGTGTTGGACCAAAATGAAGGCCATCCTGGTCTTGCTCGTCAGATTATGTCTATGAGTGTAATGTAAAACTTGCGCTGCTGCACTTCCTCAAAGTATGTTTTCTTCTTCATATATTGTTGGGGTAAATATATGAGGAAGGCAAAGTCCCATTTTCAAAAAGCATAACATGATATTCTTAAAGATTGTGTTGGATTTATCAGCTTCCCTAACATGAAACATCGATGTCTTACTCTAAAATAAAATTTATATATATTTGTTCCTATGCTAAAGCAAGACCATTTAGCAGTTGTCAGGGGAAGAGAATTCACCCGGTCAATAAGCTTTTAATAGATGCATTTGGCTTGAAAGAATTGTTATACCCAAAAAGGAAGAAAATAACTTGTAAGAAAGTATATATAGGAAGGGACAAAATTTTCTAAAGATGCAATAATCGACATTCTAAGATGACGATAATATGACACATGTGGCTAGTAGGTGTAAATAATTGATCTGTCACTTGGTCTGCACCAAAATCAATTTAAACTTAATTCAATGTTTTATGCTTTCGGCATGGTCCACTATGGTCTAAACGCACTGCACTATAAGCACAAAATTATCTCTCTATAATAATTTTTTTATGATTCGTATCCTAGTTTATCATTTCTGGGACAAATTTCAGCGGATGGCGCCACCCGATAGGGTGAATATGCAATGTAGTCTTTGAGCTTAGCAGCTCAAGGTTATTGCGCAGGCTCTTTGCTTACTGAGAGGGGAGGTGGGGCAATCTGCCCGAGGAGGCAGGAGTTCACCTACTTTCTTTATGAAAGATAACGGAATAAAGATATTTTTCTTGAAACGGAACTTAATACTAAAAACGGGGTCATTGAGATGCCAGCCAAGTTCGTCTTTAGTTTTAGGGTAATTATCAATAAACCGATGTTTGCAAGTTTAATCAAATAATCAAAGAATCCCCTCAATTTGTTAATTTTTATCAATTACCTCCTCACCCTCACATTTCAGTCAAAATAATTAGAATTAATTTCATTTACATCCCATAAAATTTGCTTTATCTTCAATCAAACCTATTCAAGTTTGAAAAATTATATTTAGACCCCTTAAGATTGAAAAAAATATATATTTCGAAAACATATATATGTTTCGGAAAAAATATATATATTTTGAAAAAATTATATATTTCGGAAAAATAAATATATTTTGAAATATATATATATAATTTGAAAAAAATAAATATATATATTTGGGAATAAAAATATATATTTCGGGAATATATATATTTTGAAAAAAATAAATATATTTCAGACAAAAATAAATATATTTCGAAAAATATATATTTTTTCCAAAATATATATTGTAATAAATAGTAAAATAACTATAGCCTTTACATTTTAGGATTGATTTAACAACTCAGTGGAAGCACATCCTACCATAAAATGAAAAATATTTGTAAATAATAATAATAAGATATTTAAAATAAAAAATCAAATATATATATAAATTAAATTAATTGACCCTAATCTTGTTGAAGAACAATTTGGAGTTTTTGTAAGAAGTTTAAAACAATTTTTTTCGCAAAATTAGAATTTAAATCGACATAATAGAAAGCTTTCGTTTATTTATTTTCTTGAATTTAACATGGTGGTAAATGCATAAGAATAATAAAAATTTCTAATAAAACTTTAATAAATTTTGTTTTTGTTTTCTCTTTTCATATAGAGAAATAGTTGCACACTTTAATTATGATTTTTGTTAATAGTGATTAGTGTATAGAACTACCATTAATGATACAATTTGATTATAATTTTATCATTATAAGAATTATTATTGTTTCTTTTATTTAACATGGTGATATATTGATCAAAATATTATAAAGCTAATATCTTTTGTTGTATTTAACATGATAATGAATGCTTAAGAATATAATTGATTTTTGAAATATATATACTCCCTCCGTCCCAAATTAGTTGTCGACTTTACATGTTCCAAACTAGTTATCCAGTTTCGAATCTCAATATAATATTATAATATATTTTCTCAAATTATCCCTCTTCATTAACTTCAAAAAGCAATGGGCCCCACTAAAAAAATTATACTATAATGTCAAAGAGCAAAATTGACAACAACAAATAACCAAAAAAAATTTGAAAAGTCAAATTTGGACAAGTAAATTGGGACAGAGGTAGTATATTTTTTCAAAATATATATTTTTTTCAAACTTAAGGGGTTTGAATATAATTTTTCAAACTTGAAGAGGTTTGATTGAAGATAAAACAAATTTTATAGGATGTAAATGAAATTAATCTTAACTATTTTGACTGAAATGTGAGGATGATGGGGTAATTATCAAATTGACAAATTGAGGGGGTTCTTTGAACCGGGGGTTATTTGATTAAATTTGAAAATTTTAGGGGGTTTATTGATAATTACCTTTATATTTACTGTTGGCAAATATGATTCATGTCCTGTCTCTTACTTAGAGAAACATGGAAATAGACCTGAATACTTATGGATATGTATGCTTTGATTCAAATATAGTTTTGGTTTCTATGCCCTCTCTGTTATTTTTTTTTCTCGGAGAGTTTAGACACTTAAGGAGAGAAATGTTGAACAACACAGCACTGGGAAAAAGCTTCTGAACCATTTAGATACCATATACATGATGCTGACGGCATACACATATATATACATAATATGTAATATAGTAGTCTCGGTAATCTTCAAACGTCACTTAGATACCAACTTCATACAGGTATAGCCCTCTTCTTTGAAGGTTTATTCTTTAAGTGGTTGTCCTTAGCCTTCGGCCTCGGTATTTATAGCTTCATGCTAATGCAACGCGACGGCGATATTCACCAAGAGCCCATATAGGGAATATATTTCGATATGATGAGTAATTTAGAGTACAGTTCTTCATGAACACTCCAGTGATATCCTGTAGTCAAACACGCTCTGGATTAATATATAGATGTCATGGTCCTCACTGCTCAACTCTCATGTGCAATATGCAAGCAAGAGAAAATGGAAAATACGACTGAAATTATTCAACAGTTAATTTATTGTACAGACATTAATACCATATACATAGATTTGTCCCTTTATTTTCATTTTTATGCCATAATAAGCGGCCTTAATAATTTTGGTAACAAAAGAAAAGGCTCAGAATTCGTAGTTCATACCTGTTGAGGAAAGTCCCCGTCTTCCATTTGTGAATTAATCAGTACTCTCACTCCGCGATCTATGGGTGTTGGATCAATATCAGCCTAAGGTGAAGAGATGATTCACAATCAGGACCTTTTTTGCCAGAAATAATCAAAATATTGTTTCTCTCTTTTCTGTGAATTAACTGATTTCTTACATAGTTTTCAAAAAGGTACAGTTTTCTAAACACATCTTCATTGTTTTTGTGAATATTTTGCAGAAGAGAATCAAACTGTGATATAAAGCTATTTTTCTGTACTTCCTCATTTAATTTTCAGATTTATAGCTAACCTGTCCAGCATCTATGAGCGATAAGAGAGCCCATGCTGTCTGTACCAAAGTTGACCTGTTGCCCTCTATATTTGTATACACCTATTCAGATAGCAATTATATATTTTGATTTAATGTTAGAATTTCACCGTTCATAATAAAACCACAAAAATAAATAAATTGGAAAGTTATATTTATACCTTGTCTGAGCTAGAAAGATAACTCTCTCCCCATCCACCATCTGGCAGCTGCTTTGATAGCAAGAATTGGCATGCTTTACGCAGTGTGGGACTGTTATGGTAGGTCTTGCCACAAGCTGCAAGCCCCTCCACTCCAAACCATGTACCATATGTGTAGCAAATTCCCCAACAGCCATACCTGTTAAAATGTTCAAAGCCCGTCAACTGAGTGTTAATTTGCTCTCCATTCCGAAAGTCATCCAAGAAAGAAACACTACTGGTTGGGGTTGGGGATATAACATACCATGAACCATCTGGATTTTGGGTGTCTTCTATGTATTGTATCGCTCTTGACATGCAGCTTTCTATTTCCTTTGTTCGGTGTCCTGGGTGTAACTTTTTGAAGAGTGCCAGGCCCTGAATTGCTGATGCAGTGCATTCTACATACCTAAAATAACATAGCCATACTCATCGAGCGGTAATAGCAATAACCATTAGTAGTGTAAGAAGTTTCCGTGGTTAAGAAATCATACTCTCTCTCAATGAGAACATCCTCAAAAAACTCTGTTGGGTTGAACTTCTGCAATAAGTACACCAAAATTTGTCAAACTTTACCCTTTACTTGATGCTCAAAAACAGCACAGGATCTCAAAGCATCCCGTATATATTGATCCAAAGTGGCCATAGCTTAAAAAATATTTTATACCTCCAACCAACGGAACGCTCTTTGGGGTTCCCAAGCTGGAAATCCACCATTGCTACTCTGTATTGGTGATATAAGAAAATGGAAACAGTGAACTTTGTTACTAGAATTACGAATAAGATACATCTTGAGAACAAAATTTGAGGATCAACACTTCGGGGTTGCAATTGTTTAAGCAAGAACTCATTAGGACAATTCTTACTTGCAGGGAAAGAATGACATTCACGGCATCGTAAAAACGCTCTGCTTCCATCTTTTCCCCTACGAGTTCAGGGGGCATTTGTGAAAAAAGAAGTGAAGCCTGTGAAAAAGAATGTGTTGCCATAAGCCAAATATTTTACTATAGCACAAACCTTAAAATGCTACTCTATATGTATGGATTCATCTGCTATTTTGGGATTACCTTTAGTCCTTCTGCTGTGCAATCTGAGACTTGCCAGCCATGATCTTGCATTGAGAATGTCCATGCACCTTTAGACATGTGCCTGTACATTTCAGTGAAGTTGCCAGAAGGGTTGTCGCGAACCTGTAAAATACGTTTCTTGATTAACTAGGTGTTTTGCTAGATTTGTTGGTGACAATGTGAGGGTTTGTGTGGAACTAAGATCAAACCTGCGATGCTTTGACGAAGTCATGTGCTTTCCTAAGTGTTGTCCCATACTCTTCAGTAAGATTACTTGAGATAATTGCTTGAACAGCAAAAGCTGCATCCCACATCTGACAACCGAAGCTCTGCATGAAATCAACTTAGCAGCCTTTAGTACATTCATCTGAGAAATGACATTGGATTTGAATATACTACATTACATATATATATATATAGTTTCAATGTAACTATCTAATTACGTGACCTGCATTTTCAGGCCATCTTCTGCAACCCAAAAATAATCTGGAATTCGGGCTAGATGACGCTTGTATGCTTCTGAATTTGGATCTTCTACCCAGCAGGCAATTAGACATAAAACCTGTGAGACAAGTGATTAGTTGATATTCAACATTTTTGTGTGCCTATTTTTACTGCTATGAACTTACCTTTTCTACACATCCAATGCAAAGGTATCTGCTGTTCTTGTCCTCATAATGCACATGTTCCATTGCAAGTTTTAGAGCCTTCTCTCTTAGTGTTGAGAATGGCCAATGCCTCAGAATAGGTTCCGCAACATGGTGAAGAACACCCCATACCATATCTTGTACCATAGGATGTGGGTAGTAGAGATCCTCCTAAATTAAAACAGATGAACCTGTTTCAGTAACCTTTTCGTTGTTGGTTAAATTGGAGAAACAAACTTAGTTTCATGACAAACCTTTGCACACGTGTTTCGAGCTTTATTCCAATTTATTTCATGGTAAGGTTCAGTATATAGCTCTTGTCGTAGGGATTTGACTAATCCGGTGATTGCACCAACAAACCTCTTTCCATATAAATACGACATCGGCATGTACACCAAGCGACAATAGCACAACATTTTTCCTGCATTGCAATGCAAGTTTTATGGTCTCATGCTAACTTCTATGCACCAAAATTTGTCACGAATATACGAAATTGAATATGATTTAGTTATCAGATGTTTGGTAAAAAAACCTGGATGAATGGGAGAGATTTTTGGAAGCAACCAGAACTCTGGAGGCATTGGGTTGCAGCCTTCCCACTCATAAACTCCAAGTACCTAGACATGTGAGCATTGGTTGCCAGAATAAGTATAGAAATCTTTGTGATGCAATATAGGTTATGTATGGATATGAAAGATAAAATAGCAAATGCTTTAGCAACAATTTATAGAGAGAACTTTTGGTGCGTCAAAGTTTTTTTTTATAGCAGTGCTCTAAACAGAGGTTAAATGGTCTTACCGTAAGCCAAAACTTCCCCCAAGATGGAATTCCCATTGCACCGCCATGGTCAAGGATCCATTTACGTCCTCTAGCCACGGCCCTGTCCTCACCATCTTCTGGTCCCTCGCCGAGTAGCCTCAGTGTTATGTAGCTCAGGGCTGAGCCAAATACGGTGCTGTGTCCTGCTATGTGTATGCCCCAACCTCCATCCTCATTCTGCCCAAAAATCGAAATAGAAAAATGACAATTGTAGCTTATTCGTGATATATATGTCTGTGTATGTATGTTTTAATTTCATCCAATTTAATCATTGATAATGCTGTATTTAAATTTTCACTGATTCAGCACTTGCACAAGTGTCATTTTTAAATAACACTTAAAATATCACTTTTCGGTATCTATGAATACCTGGTGATTGTATATGTAGCGAATGATCTCCTTCTGGTGTTGTGGTGATAGAATGGTGTTGAGAACTCCTGTGACATACAAAGCTATGACCTGCATATTGTAAACAGCTTTTGTCATTTCTTTTGCATCATACCCACCATTTTGTTAACACATGGTTACTTGAAAAATATAGCACATATAGGCTTTCAAGGGACTTTTACACAGTAAAATGGATTATATAAACTTTTTTCTCTTAAGAGTGTTTATTTAAATGATTAATTTCATAAGGAGTTGAGGAAAATATAAATCAGAAGTGTTGATCATTTTAATTTTTATTTTATCTACTAGGACTAATTTTGAAGTGGTACTTCCTCTTCTATATTAATTTCAAGCTTGTTAGTATTAGTTTATATTGAATTTTAAAATACTAATAGTGCATCAGTATAACGGTATTGATACCTTACTACTAATTGGTAACTTAGGTTATATGATATGACTCAAGTTATATATATATATATATATATATATATGTGACTGTTTCTGTTACCATATTAGGTGATATGATAGAAAGAGAATAAATACCAAAGGAGGCAGAAAAAACAAAGGGCCGGCCGATTCAGCTGGCCAGTGTCCATCATGGGCCTGAATGGTTGAATAGTAGCTGATGGCCCTCCTCAGTGTAGTTTTCACAGCTTCCTCTGTTACCTCCTCTGTTTCTTCCACTTTGACTGCTTCTGGAATGGGCCCACATGGATTCTCCATTGTAAGCTGCAAATTTTACACATTTCTAGCTGTGAGAAAAAATAAAAAACTGTCTCATGACATATTTCCACCAATATTATTATTATTACTCCCTCTGTCCTAATTTATAAGATTCTTTTAAAAAATTCAAGTATAGGTAATGAATGAAATGCCAACTTACCCTTGATCCCACCATAATGATATGATAGTTTATTATGTAGATGATTTATAATTTCAATGCTTGAAGGGTAAATTAATAAAATGGTATAATAAAGTGCTTTGATTTTTCAAATATGACACTTATCTTGAGACGGAGAAAATAGTAGAAGTAGACACTTATTTTGGGACGGATGAATTATTATTATTATTTTTTTAAAGGTTGACCAATATATCTTGATTATTGTGTAACAAATTACTCTTGAAGAAAATTTATGAAGTGGTCAATTTTTACACTGATATTAAATACTCATCTTTTGGGAAATCTAACTTTTGAAGATGATGACTTTTATATTGTGATAGTGAATGAATTTGATCACCAAATGATATGATGGTTTGTAGTTTTTAATATTTTATTATTTGAATGCTTGAAGGTTAAATTAATAAATTAATTAAATAATGTGCATTAATTTTTCAATTGAGACTCTTATTTTAGAACGGATAGAATAAGAAATGTGTATACTAAAATTGAGACAAAGGGAGTATATGTTCTAGGGATTTAACTCAATTTTGTACAATCAAAATTTCTTTTCAAATGAGTATTTTCATTACGGAATTTTATTAATAAAGAAAAAAGAAATAAAAAAAAGAAGAAGGAAGAACAAAGACATGCAACGCTAAATTTGAACTTAACATCACCATCATTTTCAAAATCATGAAGATAAATTCAAAGGGGGACACATCCATGCAACTAGTTTAAAGTGAGAGTCAACTACTTCATTTGCGATAAAGTTTTCTCACAAAATAAATTTATTTGTTGCTATTTTTTTCTAGACAATTATTCATACCTTTGACTGTATATTAGCTTGTGTTTCTAACGGTAATTTTGGAATGACATTTTCTTAATTGTTGTAACATGTTCTTCACTTTCAATTTCTTTTCTGTTTAAAACATCCATACACAAAAAAAAAAATATATATATATATAGATAAAGATAGATAGTGTGTGTTGCCCATCGTGCGAACACCTCAAATTCTTTGCTAGAGTAATTTTTTCTGGTCTGAGTTCGTTTTAGCCATACCTTTTGCGTACATATCTATGATTACTTGAGTCTTATTTATTTACTCTCTTCCTTTAGTTGTAAGTTAAATACTCGTGCACGATTGATATATATATATATAATATGTTTATCCGAAAAGAAAGGAAAAAAGCTCAAAGTACCAACTTGTTCATTTATGCGAATTAATCAAACAAAAATTAATTCAGTACACCCAATCAACCTGGCCAAAATCTTCTTTGGTAAAAAATGTCCCACTTAATAATGGGATTCGAAAACCTTTGAAGTCGATGTGATTTTTGGAACTATATATTATTAAATTATTTTTAATTTCTTTTTTGAATTAATTCAGGTGTCTTCCTTCCACACATATTAAATAAAATTTAAATTATATTCCTAATGATTATTCTCATGAATTGAATTGATTGCACCAAGAAAATTATAAAACCTTATATCTGATACTTGAATAAGTCCATTTGAATTTTATATCATTTTTTTATTGATATATAACACAGAATAACATATATATATATTCGTTTATGTGATTCTTTTGAAGTGATATGCACACTTCCAAGTGGTAAGCATTGTGATATATATAAGCTTTAACGGAGAAGATAGATCTGGAGACCAAAAGCGGAGGAATCATGCAAAACGTGAAAGACAATATTGAAAATTTTCATTTATATTAATATTCAATATTCTATTAATTTAATATTATACACCCATCAATCAAATTATTTTAAAAATTAGTGAAGACTCTCTAGTTTATGGCGAATTTTCTTAGACTAACAGCTTTAAATCTTTATAATAAATCGACATTTGTTTATACATCCTTATGCCCATTTTTATGCAAGTGTCAGTCACAGATTTAATCATGATAGTACATATACTACACAAAAAATAAAAAAGACAAATACTAAACTATTCAACTGACCAAATCGAACAATGTCCCCATCGAATCTAAGACAAAGTTAATGCCATTAATTTTATTAAAACTCACACTTCATCTCAAAAATAAAACAATATCACCTTTGCTCTAATATAAGAAAATATTGGATTGTTCATGCTGCCCAGAATATCCTTGAAAATTTACTTTTAATATTTCAATAAATGGAAAATTAAACTAGGGATACTACAGAAGTAGGTAATCTTGGAAATTTCCTCAAACTAAGAAAAATAATAAAATCATAAATTGCTACTTATTTCTTAATATTGGATTCTTCATGATGAGATTCAACTGTTCTGAAATTTTGTAAAACAAAATATTATTTTCTGAGAACAACAAAATACAAAACAAAAATTTTATAACTAATTTTTTTTTAAAAAGTCAATCAGGCAGATATTTGGTACAATTGTTTTTTCCCTTTTCAGCTCTCGAAAAACCGAAATCTGTTTCTAGAATTACAACCCAAATAGACACTCATATCCTGAAAATTTTATTATTTTTGCTTTTAAAAAAAATGAAAAACTGGTATTTAGTAGGGATACTACACAAGTAGGTACTGTCTTTTTATAGCAATGGTGCCATATTCACACACAAAAAGGACTAAACAAAACACCGAACTTCCTGAAATAGCAAGCTCACCTCACACACATAAAGATATACAATTAATATTGTATATATATATATATATATATATAATGGTAGTATATACGTACTTGCATTCTCATTAACAAATCAGCACTTTGTTTGACTTGAAACCTATTCTTGTGGAAGTTGTGACGAGCTCTCTCAACCTCCTCACGTTGCTGAGGAGTTCCAGCTTCGGGATCGAATACCCAGTGCTGTCTTCCAACATGATTGTTAGTGGTGCTCAACCACGCTCCATCACCTTCTGCAATCTTCAATTTCCACATCCTTGATCTGCAATAATATTTATTCATTCGTCAAACATATATATATGTATATATATTGCTTATTATGTACTTAAAGAAAGTCTAGATTATGAAAGTCCAAATTTTTTTAGGTGGTGAAGGTATGGCTTTTTGCTTATTTATGTATTAAGTGTGATACATAACTTATCGAAAAAAAGGTGTGAAACATATTTGGTGAACATATGCTAAAAAAGAAGAAGAAAGGCATATGCTAAAGAAATATATAGATATAGTACTTGGAAAGGGATTGAAATCTTCTCTTGATATCAAGAAACTGACTTACTGAGATCAAAGAAGCGCCTCT
Source organism: Cornus suecica (assembly GCA_963922005.1). NCBI lineage: Eukaryota > Viridiplantae > Streptophyta > Magnoliopsida > Cornales > Cornaceae > Cornus > Cornus suecica. Next base: position 50,562,941 of record OY998240.1, on the reverse strand, counting down.
CTTGATTTTCAGAAATCTCTAACTATTTAGGTGCAATAATATATATATATATATATATATATATATATATATATATATATATATATATATATATATGAATATGATAGTTCTCACTGTGAGAATTTTAGAGGTGTATGTAAGAAGAGAGAGAACACTTTGGAGCTAGCTGCAATATTTGGGTGAAGGAAGTATAGTCTTTATATAGAGGGGGAGGGAGAGAGATACATCGAGAGAGACATTTTTGTTTCATACTTGTTCCTCCCAAATTATACCACCCAAATTATACGTTCATTTTGGATAATTCAATTTTTTGAGATGATAATTTTTATTAGTGTGGTAGTGAATGAAAAAAATCAATTTTACCCTTAATCCCACTAATTGGTATGATGCTTATAGTTTATATATTTTATAACTTGAATGATTGAAGGATAAATTAACAAATTGACCAAATAAAGTGACTGTGACTTTACTTATACAACATTTTTTGACTGGGTTAATTTTATTTACACCCCCTAAGGTATGTATTTATTTCAATCAGATTCCCTCACATTTAAGTATTTTTATTTACACCCCCTAAGATTTGAAAGTGTCATCATTTACACTCCAAGCATGACATCAGCCTAAAATTTTATTTTAATATTTAAACTACCCTTCATGTTATCCATGCTATGTTTGGAAACAAGGATTGTATTTTTTTTTTTTATCAATTTGACCCCTCTCATTTTATAATTTACCCAAATATTCTTTATTTTTATTTTTATCAAATAATATATATAAAAACTAATAAAAATATATTAAAATAATACAAGAAATATGAAAAATAAAAAATTAAAATTAATAAATATATATAGGGTAATTTACACTTCCTTTATTTTGATTATAATTTAATAATTTTATTTTGCTTACATGTAATAATTAAATTTAACAAAAATCATAATTAGAATAATATGAAAAAATAATAAAATAAGTTAGCATAATATAAAAAAGAATTAAATTTAACAAAAATCATTTCTACCGTCCCAATTCCTGAAATTCAACAATATTGGACACTTTGTCACTCCAACTTTAGCAATTTGACTGTTACTGGTGTCCCTATTATTAGAAAAAGCACTGACTCGTGGAAATTACTAATTCAAAGTTATGAACTCGGACCTAATTAAATTGGCATAGTAACTAATTGCTGTGATAGTGACAGTGAACTGTGTTTCTGTATTAGTATATGTAATACAGTAATAGGAGTATTGATACTGTTAGGTTGGGCTGACAAATTCATGTATGTGGCTCGGGGTCGGGTCGGGTTGAGATTATGTCCGATTGAAATGGGTCGTGTCGACAAAAGATCTGGTTAACATACGTGTCAAATATACTCAATTCTAACTCAATTTATTTATTAAACAGTTTACCCGTGTCAACCCATATAACCCGTTTAACATATTTATTATAATATATTAAATGAAATTTGACATAATTCAACACGAAACGAACTATTTAACCTATTTATTGGCAAAATTAAATTGAATTTGACACGATACAATAATAACTTATTGATATATTTCAACCCATGACCAATTAGAGAAGTGAAAAAATAAAAATAAAAATAAATATAATCGTGTCAAACGGGTTGTTCGGATTATTAGGGTTTGACCCTAACCCGACACTAATATTATCGTGTTATGTTCGGGTCAACCCTTATACAGATTCAACCCTTTTATGATCAACCCTAACCTTTTTAATTCATGTCGTATTACCATATCGTGCCTCATTTTGACAACTTTAGTGTAAGGTCATCATTATATAGATATGATCTAAATGTAGAATTAAAGGGGACCATATAATTAACTTGAATATTGGCATATATATATATGGGTAAATTATACTTTGATCCCCTGCTGTTAGTATACATTACACCCCCATTCCCTGTGGTTCTGCTAATAACATTTTCATTCCTTATTTATTTCAATTTGACCCACTTAATTCAATCTCCGGCGAGGTCAAACCCAGTCAATTTTATTTTAAAATGCGAAATGACCAAATTACCCTTACATGAGTGTAAAGACACATTTGTCCAGCCAAAATGGTGTGAAATGATTAATATACCTTCTTCACACACATATATATATATATATATACACACACCCATATACATCTTCTTCTTCCATCCCAAACCCTAAGCTTAAACATGTGATACCAAAAATGGTAAATCAGAAAAACTTAAACAAAATTTGATTCAAGTTCAGCAGAAATTTTAATTACAGAAGCAAAGTCAAAAGAAGGGCTGATTTAGATAAGGAAAATAAAAACAAAGTAGGTGAAATGGGTCTGTGAAACTGAAAATTTTGAAAAAAAAAAACCATTAACGAGTCAAAAATTTGTGAATCAAAAACAGAATTGATTAATTTAAATTATAGAAGCAAAATCAATATATATGTATATGCCTCTATTTCTGCTATGTTTTCACATTTACATATATATATATATTGAGATAGATGATGTAAAATTTAGAGTAACCAAAAGATAGATTAACCTAAATCAAATTTAACTCGCAAGTATACGAATCATAGTAGTAAGGAAACAATCCACAAGAATTGATTATGACAACTTACTTCTAAAAATTACTATCTAACTAATTCAACCAAAGATTGATGAGTTTAAAAAAAAAGAAAAAGTGATATAAAGATAATGATAAAGAAAATATCAAGGCTTCGATTCTACCACTAATCAAGACAATTCCGATTTTCAATTGAAGTTATTAAATATCCAAATAATGTTCACACATCCAAAAATAATAATTATAATCAAATATATGGATGACCTATCTGTGTTAGGGCATAGGTTCAATTAAATATTTATTATCTTAATCATAAATAATAAACAAATAATTGAAAGAATAACATAAATCACAACTAACTATCCATGGTCGGGCATAAATAATAATGATTTACTTTCTTCTTCTTAAATCGCCAAATAAGATTACATGTTCATGGTCAGACACAAGTAACCTATATGCTAATGTTCCAATAAATTCAATTAAAGTCTTGGTTAAAGCACATAAAACTGGAAGTATAGGCAAACATTAAAATAATAATAAGAAGAATTTAAATGGAATATTCAACTATTTATTTCAATTGAAATCATAGAATTGTACATGAAAAGGGTTTGCTCTCAGCCTTGGCCGAGAGAGTTAGTTACACATGAAGAATAAAATAATAAATCAACAACCAAACCGAAATCAAGATGGAAGAACTTTTTACTTTCTTCGTGGATTACACCAGTCTTCCCTTATGTTCTTTGGCTCTTGATGGTCCCCCCTCTGCTGTAGGGGAGACCACTCTCTTTTATAGAAAAAGAGGCATATTTATTTGGTAGTCTGATTGCGTAACGGTTAAGTCAGGAATGTATCTTGTGATGTATATTCAAGAATGATTTATAATCTCTTCATATATGGTCAATATTGCATCTAAAATAACCTAGAGATCATTCCATGTTGATTTGGGTCGAAACGGGTCCCACGGATGTGTATACAAATTGCTGAGTTTATTGGTCGCATCAGGGTTTACCGAGTACTCGGTAAAGCCTCTATCGAGTACTCGGTAGACTCCAGGTCTTGCAAAAACGAGCGCAAGTGCGCTAAAACTCTCAGGCAAATTTTCCTTCCTCTGCGCAAGTGCGCGGACTTTTGCACTCTACCGAGTACTCGGTGAAGGGTCTACCGAGTACTCGGTAGTTCTTCACCTTGAATTTTGTACTTCAACCTTTTTGCTCTGTTTATCTTCTCAGCTTCATTCTTCTTCAGTCCTTTTGTATCCTTGACTTGTTTTTGGTCTTTTATAGGTCTTTTATTCATGATTTCAGCTCTCGAACAATCTTGAGTCACAGATCTAGTTAATTCATCGGATTAAACTCGTTTTATATAGCATTGCCTGAAATATCTTAAAACACAAAAAATTATATAAAAACACCAATATAATGATAATCATAGACATAACAATGTATAATTAGGAGCCTCAAATATATGATATTTGGCTTCGATGAAGAAATGGGTGGAAGAGGGAAATACAAGTGGAAGAAAAGGAAGGAGAGAGAGAGAGAAAGAGAAAGATTGTTATTATTGTTGGAACCTCCAAAGATAACCACTAAAAAACAAAAACATTTCTTGCTCCATCTAGCTCTACACAAAAATTGGAGCATTTTTACACAAAATCACACAATGCCCATAAGAGACACTTGTAGCTCAATCTGGATCTACTACAAAATTGGAGCACTTGTACAGAATAACATCCACTACCCGTTATACAATTCAATCAATAATCCAAAACCCATTAGAACATTTAGGTAAAAAAGCACAAAGATCAAAACAGAGAGAACAAAAAAGTAGATGCTTTGGTTTTGCTCTCCATTTATGTGTGTATATATTCATATATATGTATATGTATATATTCATATATAGATGTATATGTATATATTTATGGTTAGGGTTAGGGTTTGGTTAGGAGAGAGAATGGGTGAAGATGAAGGGTAAATAAATAATTTAATATATAAAAATATTTGATTATTTAAAAATAATAAAAATACAAGGGTATAAGGGTAATTTCACTTGATATGAGTTTTAAGGAATGAAAGTCTAATTAGCAGAATCATAGAGGGTGTGGGTGTAATTTACATTAACAGTAGAGAAGGAAAGTTTAATTTACCCTATATATATTTATATTGAGTAGTCACCCTCTATCAATCATAATTCACGCGGTATGTCAAAGCTTGTGCGGGAAAGCATTCGTCTTTCCTTTTCTTGGATGGTTCCGTTAGGGCGTGCTTGGTTCGCGGTTTGGTTTTGGTTTTTCTGGTATGATTCATATTTTTGAGACCAGATCATGTTTGGAAAGGTTGGTCTCTCAAAATTGAAACCAAACCATCAAGACCAAAACCCCCTCAAAACTAGATTTTTGAAACCAACAAAAAGTTGATGGCGCTGGATTACCTGGAGCGGGAGGATAAACGCAAGGATTACAATAAATCGTGATCTACCCTAAATTGGGGCAGTTTCCGTGCACGTGTCAGTTTTTTGGCCATAACAGTGGCTACAAGTGTCTGATTCGCGCCCGTGACCCCAATTCGGAAAGCTAACTTCGGCGCGCACATCATGGCCACCAAGCTATGCTGGGTGCACATCATTTCGAGCCCTAAATCCACTGTTTTCCTTTTCAAATATTTATTTTTAGTTAATTTTTGCTATTTATGGTAATCTTTTATTTGTCGATTAGAAAATGATTCTGAACCCGATTTGGGCCAGATTTTTGGCAATCTTTTGATTTCTTTCCGTATTTCGTTTTGGTAAGACTTTTAGGGTTTTGCTATTTTTGGTAAAATCCAATTAACGGTTGATTTTCAGCTATTTTAACCCGGCTTGTGGGTTGTTTTTTGTCATTCTTGATTATAAACAATTTTATTGAATTCCAGAGTGTTCTCTGAATTTTGGGTCGAATTCTCCTATTTTTTCCCTTGCAAATTACCTATTGCACTAGCCTGCAGAATAATCTCTATTCTGTCCGACGTTAATTGGTATTAGAGCTCAGTATCTTCCTGAGGCGGTATTCTCATCAGTTTTCGATGGCTGGTGGTCATGGTCGTGGTGGTCGTCGTGGGCAGGTTCCAATTGAGGAAGTCCCGCACCGTGATCGTAACGTTCAGGATGTTATGATTGAGGATTTGCAGAGGCAAGTGGCAGAGTTAACCCAGCGCCTAGCGGCGCAGGAAGTCGATAATCATGATGTGGAAGATTCTGATACCGATAATTCCATCTTCGAAAATCCGTATCACAATCGATTCCAGGAACACTGTGGTCGAGAGAACCATCATGGAGATCTCGGCTTCAGAGTAGACCTGCCCGAGTTTTCTGGTACGTTACAAGCCGATTGCCTTATTGATTGGTTGAATGAAGTAGAACAAATTTTTGATTATAAAGAGGTCCTAGATCGTGTCAAAGTGAAATTGGTGGCCATCAAATTCAAGGGTAGAGCATCTGCGTGGTGGGAGGAGTTGAAACGTTCAAGAGACAGGCATGGCAAGGCCAAGATCACAGATTAGGAGAAGATGAAGAAGAAGATAAAGAGCCACTTCCTTCCCTTTGGCTATACTTAAACCCTGTTTCAACGACTTCATTCGTTGAGGCAAGGGATGAGATCGGTGGAAGATTATACGGAGGAGTTCTATCAGTTGATCGCTCGAAATGATCTGACTGAGATAGAAGAATAGATGGTGGCACGATATTTGGGGGGGTTTACGACAACCTCTGCAGGATTCCCTCAGCCTTCACTCGCTGTGGATAGTTTCTGAAGCCTATCAGCGTGCCCTTGCTGTAGGGAAACAACAGAATAGAAGACCCGTAATCAGAAATGACCAAAGCAATAGGCCATCTCGCCCTCAAGAATCCCGTCCTCCCCAGCAGCCACCAAAGGGTAATCCTAACCCTACTATTAAGTGTTTTCGATGTGGTGAACAGGGGCATATAGCAACCCATTGCAGGAAGCCTGCCAGTCAGACGGGCAAAAATCTACTGATTGAGGAAGGCGTGGAAGATGAGATGGAAGAGGTTGGAGAGCCAGTGTATGACGAAGAAAGAGATGAGGATGTGTTGTATGGAGACGACCATGAAACTCTAGTCATTCGTAAGTGCCTCCTGACTCCCAGAGGCGATTCCGAAGATGATTGGTTGAGAACTAATATTTTCCACACAACCTGCACCGTGGCTGACAAAGTCTGCAAGATGATTATTGACAGTGGCAGTTGCGAGAACGTAGTCTCTGAAGACGCTGTCCAGAAATTGCAGTTGAAGACAGATTGTCACCCCAAGCCATACAAACTGTCATGGCTGAATAAAGGCAGTGAGGTAACAGTAGATAGACGATGCTTAGTGTCTTTTTCTATTGGCAAGAAATATTTCGATATTGCTTGGTGTGATGTAGTGTCCATGGATGCATGTCATATACTGTTAGGCAGACCTTGGCAATATGATCGAAGTGTGGTACATGACAGACGGAAGAATACATATTCCCTTAGCATCAAAGGGAAAAAGATTGTGTTGGAACCTCGTCAGGAAGGACCCAATCCCACCCCGATTGTCAATAGTAACAATCTGCTTTCTATGTCCAGGTTTTTGGTTAAAGTTGAGCGTGAACATGTAGTTTATGCTTTACTGCCTTGTGGAAATTGTGCAGCAGGTGAGGTTCCAGAATTACCCACGGAGGTCCAACAATTGCTTTCGGAATTCTCTGATTTGATGCCAGAAGACCTTCTTCCTGGACAGCCGCCTATGAGATATATTCAACATCAGATCGACCTAATCCTGGGCTCGAGTTTGCCCAATAGACCAGCATACTGCCTCAGCCCAAAGGAAGCTGAAGAGTTGCAGCGACAGGTAGTAGAGTTGCTGGAGATGGGCTACATCCGTGAGAGTATGAGCCCATATGCCGTTCATGTCTTGCTGGTGCCAAAGAAAGATGGTTCCTAGCGCATGTGTGTAGACAACAGAGCCATCAACAGAATTACGGTGAAGTACAAATTTCCCATTCCCCGCCTGGATGACATGCTAGATCAACTGTCCGGTTCTAAGGTCTTCTCCAAAATTGACCTTAAGAGCGGATACCACCAAATCCGAATAAGGCCTGGAGACGAGTGGAAGACGACGTTTAAGACGCATCATGGGTTGTATGAGTGGTTGGTCATGCCATTTGGATTGTCCAATGCGCCCAACACGTTCATGAGATTTATGCATCAGGTTTTACGGCCTTTCATGGGGAAATTCGTGGTAGTCTACTTCGACGATATCCTTATTTATAGCCGTACATGGGCCTCACACTTTGATCAATTCCGTGCAGTTTTTGATATGCTTAGGATGGAGCACCTGCTTGTTAATTAGAAGAAGTGTTCTTTCTTCACTACTTCTGTAACTTTTCTGGGTTTTGTTGTGTCTACTGATGGTGTTCATGCAGATCAGTCGAAGATAGATGCAGTCTTGGAGTGGCCCCAACCAAAAACCTTGCATGATGTCAGGAGTTTCCATGGGTTGACATCTTTCTACCGCCGCTTCATCAAGAATTTCAGCACCCTGATTGCTCCTATCACAGAGTGCCTCAAGGGACGTGATTTCCACTGGTCTAAGGAGGCAGAAGCCAACTTTCAACTGGTCAAGCAGAAGATGACAGAGGCACAGGTGTTGGCACTCCCTGATTTTGATAAAGTGTTTGAGCTGAATTGTGATGCATCTGGAGTTGGCATTGGTGGTGTTCTAAGTCAGGAAGGGCGACCCATAACTTTTTTCAGTGAGAAACTGTCGGGATCCAATAAGAATTACTCCACCTACGACCTGGAGTTCTACGCCATCATTCAGTCCTTGAATCATTGGCATCACTACCTTGTGCATAAGGAATTCATCCTTCTTACTGATCATGAGGCCCTGAAGTACATCAATGGTCAACACAAGCTGAGCAGACGACATGCCAAATGGGTGGGGTACTTACAAGAGTTCATTTTTTCCCTGAGGCACCTATCAGGGAACCTGAACCGTGTTGCAGATGCCCTTAGTCGTCGCACTTTACTCCTTACCACCATGAGTACCCGAGTCACAGGATTTGAAACTTTCACTGATTTGTATGCCACAGATCCTTCCTTTGGAAAGATCATTCAGGAGGTAACATCTGGTCATCGTCATGATTTCCTTTTGCATAATGGTTATTGTTTTCGTGGGCTACAATTGTGCATTCCAGATTGTTCGCTAAGGCAACAGATTATTAGTGAAATTCATAATGAGGGTCCCTTCGGGCGAGACAAGACATTGGCCCTTATTGCTTATAATTATTATTGGCCCTAATTGACCAGTGACGTGGCTCACTTTGTGGAGCGTTGTTATATATTCCAAAGGTCCAAAGGTGTCCTCACCAATGCAGGCCTTTACACCCCCTTACCGGTTCCCGAAGCTCCTTGGTTCGATGTCAGTATGGACTTCGTGTTGGGCTTACCCCGAACCCAACGGGCCTGTGATTCTATTTTAGTTGTGGTTGACAGGTTTTACAAGATGGCCCACTTTGTAGCTTGCAGGAAAACCATGGATGCTGCCCGGATATCCCATCTTTACTTCAGGGAGATTATGCGTCTCCATGGTGTTCCTCGATCCATCACTTCAGATCGAGACACCAAGTTCATCAGTAATTTCAGGAGGAGCTTACGGGGAAAGTTGGGCACGAATCTGAATTTCAGCAGCGCTTATCAACCCCAGACGGATGGTCAGACCGAAGTGGTGAATCGGAGTCTAGGCAATCTGTTGAGGTGTTTAGCAGGCACTAAACCCAAGCAGTTGGATCTAGCATTACCTCAAGCAGAATTTGTCTACAACAGGTCAACGAGCAGGACCACAGGAATGATCCCTTTTGAGATCGTCTATGGTCAGAATCCATCTGAAGTACTGGATTTAGCGTCCATTCCACGTGTGGACCATTTACATCCTACGGCAGATGAGTTGGCCCAACATCTTCGAGGCATCCATGAGCAGGTGAAATTGGCCATTCACGAGAGCAATACCAAGTACAAAGCTCGAGCGGACAGTCATCGTCGTCAGGTACTTTTTGATGTTGGTGATTTTGTTTGGGCTGTATTAACTCGTGATCGTTTCCCTGTTGGCGAGTATAATAAGGTTAAGGAGCGGAAGATTGGACCCTGTGAGATATTGCACAATATTAATGACAACGCATACATGTTGCATATCCCTAGTCACTTGAAGACTTCTGATGTCTTTAATGTGAAACACCTGACTCCTTGTTTTGTGGATTCTACTGATGCTGCCATGAACTCGAGGACGAGATCTTTCCAACCCAAGGTGACTGATGCAGGGGGATCCGAGTCAGACGATGTCGAGCTGTCAGATTGCTCATTGATGGCGCTGGATTACCTGGAGCGGAAGGATCACCGCAAGGATGGCAAGAAATCGTGATCTAGCCTAAATTGGGGTAGTTTCCGTGCACGTGTCGGTTTTTTGGCCATAACTGTGGCTACAAGTGTCCGATTCGCGCCCGTGACCCCAATTCAGAAAGCTAACTTCGGCGCGCACGTCATGGCCACCAAGCTATGTTGGGTGGACATCCTTTCGAGCCCTAAATCCGCTGTTTTCCTTTTCAAATCTTTATTTTTAGTTAATTTTTGCTATTTATGGTAATCTTTTATTTGTCGATTAGGAAATGATTCTGAACCCGATTTGGGCCAGATGTTTGGCAATATTTTGATTTCTTTTCGTATTTCGTTTTGGTAAGACTTTTAGGGTTTTGCTATTTTTGGTAAAATCCCATTAAGGGTCGATTTTCAGCTATTTTAACCCGGCTTGTGGGTTGTTTTTTGTCATTCTTGATTATAAACAATTTTATTGAATTCCAGAGTGTTCTCTGAATTTTGGGACGAATTCTCCTCTTTTTTTCCTTGTAAATTACTTATTGCACTAGCCTGCAGAATAATCTCTATTCTGTCCGACGTCATTTTAATTGGTTTTGTTTCACTTCCACCAGTACCACCATAAGCCGCCACCGCCACCACCACCACCACTTCCACCACCACAAGCCGCCACCATCGGCACTGATAGGTGCCAAATGTTGACCATTTTAGGCCCCTAACTTGCTATTGTTAAGTCTTTATATTCCATTATTTGTTATTTTTATCCGGTTTGCATGTCTAAGTGTATTTCAGAAGCTTAATGAAGAAAATAAGTTAACTTTGGTGAATTAATCAAGGTTGTGTTTATTACCACTTAAAAAGAGAAAATAAACGGAGTTTTGATCCAAGAGACGTATTTCGAAGGACATTGAACATGTATTATATATCGATGTACATGTCAGAGGAACAAATAGCGTCCGAAAATATAGAAAAATTGTAAAAAGTCGGATTTTGATATTTCGGGCCGAAGTTGGGCGCATACAGCATGCCAAATTTTCAGTCAACTTTGGATGACCATATCTTGGTCAAAATAGGTCCAAATGGAGTGATTCTTGAGCCTAACATTAAGAGCTTGAAGTCATATTTCGAAAACGCTATTACACTCCTTCATCCAATATGTGTAGCTCTAGTTATGATCAAAAGAGTGAGACGTATCTGCAGGAAAAAACTGGAAATTTCATATTTGGGCATAAATCCTAGTTTGACCTGAATTAATCCATTTTGACTCGGATGACTTTGTGTTGGATCCCAACACCTATATGCACAAGTTTTAGACATATTATACATCATATTGAAGGGTTTAGATCAGATGGGAAGGAAATCATACCAAAAGGGAATCCTACTCTCAATAACAAAGTCTGGACCAGATCTAAATAGCTTTCAATTCCATAATTTTCAGAGCACTATCTCTGGAGATTTACATATTTCAAAGAAGGGAGCCATTCAAGATCTAGAGATCCGGAGAAGACGATCATGGAGGGCATTTCTACATCAACGATGCGGTCTCCCACCGCCATGATCAACTAATTTGGTATCTAGGATTTTCTAGCAAAACTCTAGCTTAACCAAGTAATTTAGTTCTTTTTTTTTATTCAATTGTAACGAGAGGAAACTGTGACCATACTGTTATGATTGTTGTACATGAGTGACTATTTTTATTTGTTACACAAGATCTGATATTTGTTCTAAATTATTGTCTTAGATTGAATGAATATATTATCTTACTCAATCATGATTATTCACTATGGGATAGAACTCGGATGCTTAATTCATGATTTTTTACACAATGGTGCTTAACACTTGAAACCCGAGGTTTACACAGGTCATGCCTCAGCGAGGTGATATAGACATGCTTTAGTTTAATTTCATGCAGTAGGAGTAGATTACAGTAAATTAAGTAGCATGCACTAGTTACACTCTGTCCGGAGATGGGTTGTAGCAAATACGGTTGATGGTATCCTTTTTGGGGTCGTATTCAACTATTTGCGGTACGACCTAATTGATAATGATGGATTGCCCTCTTGCAATATGGCAAGTAGATAGCTATGTTATGCGGTTACTGGTGGAGTATGGAAACCCTATATTTTAATTCTACTATTCTTGTCTTAATCTATTTTTATTTGCTTTCTTAGTTAATTAGTTAATCAATCAAAACCTATAAATCATACTTTTTTCACAATTTACAAGTATTATTTTACGAGAATTCAGAATACGACTTACTCTTTACGGGATCCATAACCTTTCTCAAGCTGAACTGTACTACAATACGATTCATGCACTTGCGATAGGTAAAAATTACGACGTCGTAAGGGGCTATTTTTAACCATTATTTTTAACTCCCTTGGGCGGACATCAAGTTTTTGGCGCTGCTGCCAGGGACTAATGGATATTCTGAATTTTAGTAATTTAGTATACTTGAATTATTTGTATCGTATTATATCTAAAGTTGGATTGTGTATTTTTGCGAGGTACATTGAAAAGCATGAAGGGAATAAACGAAGCAGTGACGATTGCATCGTTGGACCACTTGTAAGTTCTAGTGTAGCTTAATTTTACGCATAATTTTAGCTTTATTTATGTCCATAGTTAGAGTAGTTTAGAAGTAGTTAGTTTTAAAAAAAAACAAATTTGAGACCAGTTAATTTTAGGCAGAAACACGTCGTTTAGGACTTCAAAACCACGATTTTGTGATTGTTAGAAAAAAAATGTATAATGGTTATACAAATTTGGTGAGTGTTCCATATTATAATTCATACAACCCGGATTGGAGAAATCATCCCAATTTCCAATACGAATAATTAGGTATAGGAAATTCATATCAATGCTTTAATCATGATCCACGATATTTTGATCATGGATTAAGGTATCGACTGTATAGTCAAGATTATTATCCTCAACCATCAAATCAATTTCAGTTTGAGTCAAATTCATATTCGTGTTCGAAGTCGTTGTCTTCTGAAGATAAATTATTAGCATCTTTGAGAGAAATCAGAGCAGGCCTCCAAAGAATTGAGATCACATACAATAGAGATAATTCATAATTTCCAAAGACTGAAAATTCTCAATCAAGTTTCAATAGAGGTCAACAACCATTCAGTACTCAGGATTTTTAGTATAATATGACCCAATTGTTCCAACCTTCCAACCAAAATCCACCCCAATTTCAAAATCAAAATTTGATGCCTAGATCAACTGGTGATAAAGATAAATGGATGAGCACATTGAGAGAGATTAAAAATCAATTGAACTCTAATTCTCAAGCTTAGGTTAGGTTAGAAACCCAAGCAGGGCAACTAGTGGATACTTTAATGAGAATGAAGGAATTGCCAAATCAAGTGGTAGATAATTTTGAAGATGGGTATAGTGAAATAGAGGAAAGTTTTAAAATTAAGAGTGACATTGCATATGACGAGAGTGTGCACACCATTCCTTTACCATAAGAGCCAATAGAGACACCATATGAACCTAAAACAATATTTACCCAATATCTCGATGAGCTGTGTCTTCAAGATAAATAAGGAGGGGATGGGTATTATGTAATTGATGGGATTGATAAGGTAATAAATGACTCATTACCTAATTCGTTGACAGAAGAATCGTTGGACATAAGTACTAAACATGGGATGAATGTAGAGTATGACAGAGGAGAGAAAGTATATGATCATTATTATGTGCTTGATGTCTTGCTTATTACTGAATGTTCACAATGGACACCGTGGACTGATTTACTTCCCACACTTGCTCGTCCATGTGGTGGAAGTGTCGAAGAGAGGAAGGGTGTTGGATAGCCCTTTGCGGAGCTGTCGTGCCAAAGATGTTAAACATTGGTCCTAGGCTGTGAAAGTTAGTTTCTAGCCTTGGTTTGTAGAATAGTATGTCATTTAATTTATTCAATTTTCAATTCCTTAGGATTGTAGGCCCTTAAGGCCAAATTATTGAAAATTTTCAATTTCGTAGGATTGTAGGCCCTTAAGGCCAAATCAAAATTCTTTCATAAAAAAAATCATTCCCTGTGCTCTATCGAGTAATGATTTCTGGAAAGCAATGATAAATTTATTTTTCCCTTGCTATGATATTGGATATTTGTGTTTTGTTGAATATTTATACAGGTAGCTCGATTCAAGTTTGGAGGGGGGGGGGGGGAATAATGGACATGAAGAGAGGAAATTCCAGAACTGTGCTTCAAGGGTAACTATATTCTTTCTCATGAGTATGATGGTGAACCAAGAGGACATGGTTTAATTTATGTTTGGGGGAAAGGTATACTTGGTTATAGGGAATGAGTGAGAGAAAAAAAAATTTAATTGAAATTTGTTTTGGAGAAATTTTTGGTTTTCACGCATGAGTGTTTTTCATTACAAGTTGGTTAAGTTTGTGTTTATAATGTATGAGTAGTATGTGATGCGATATTCCCGCTCACGAAAGTAATGATTAGATTAAGTTAGTGAAGTGATGTGGTTCTATATGGGTGGATGAATTAGTAAAACTAAAACTGAGAAGGATATTTTTTACCTATAAGCACATGCACACATTCACTATGGGACAATTAATTGATCTTTGACATGTAGTTGAAAAATTAGCTTTACCACAATTAAAGGGGAGAAGGGGTGTTGAACCCAATCTAAATTTTTTTGAAAATAATTAAATAAAATGCAAAAGGTAGTTTTTCGATCTGAGTAACCGGACCTCCTACCACAAAGTAGCAGAGTGTTCGTGTAAAAAGGGAAGAAAACTAATGAGCATAAATCTCATGGAAGAGACTCGGGCCCAGTTGGTCGGGACTAAAAATCCTCGCTAGAAAGTCCGGAGCTTATAAAGACAAAAAGGGATAAAGTGAAAAGATGGAAAGTAAGAGTTTTACATAAAAGGAAAAGTTTGATCAATGAAGTAGAAAAGGAAAGATTGATTTACCATAGGAGAATGTTCACATAAACACGGAAGGTTGTCCAGATTGGGAGTAAAAATTAGCAAAGTTCTTTACTTTAGTGGGGACCATTCACAACATAAGCTCGAGATAATTATTGTTCGGTAGTGAGCGGGAATTTTTGCATCCATATTATCTTGTACATTGTATAATGAATTGATTAATGATTATTTGAATTCATGAATTCGTGAGAATAGAGAATGGAGAAGTTATGGGTAGTATAGCTAACCCCCACGAGACTTCACTCGTCCACTCGGTGTTGCTGAGGGGTTTAAAAGGCTTGTTACACGTGCTAAATGTAATCGTCGACCTTCACGAAAGCAAGGGAGTAATGTGGAGTAGTATAGAGTAGTTATAATAAAAATAATCACAAGGGAGGTTTAAAAGTTTTCCTGAGTTCAGTACTTGACTAGCAATATGTAAGTTTGAAGGTGTGATAGGTGCCAAATGTTGACCATTTAGCACCCTAACTTACTATTATTACGTCTTTATATTGCATTATTTGGTATTTTTATCCGATTTGCATGTTTAAGTGGGTTTCAAGAGCTTAACGAAGAAAACAAGTTAACTTTGGTGAATTAACCAAGGTTGTGTTTGTTACCACTTAAAAAGAAAAGAGAAACGGAGTTTTGGTCCAAGAGACGTATTTCGAAGGGCAAAAAGGACATCGAACATGTATTATATATCTATGTACATTTCATAGGAACAAACGGCGTCTGAAAATATGAAGTATTGAATAAAGTCGGATTTTGATATTTCAGACCGAAGTTGGGCGCATACAGCAGGCCAAATTTTCAGTCAACTTTTGACGACCATATCTCGGACAAAACAAGTCCAAATGGAGTGATTATTGAGCCTAACATCAAAAGCTTGAAGTCATATTTCCAAAACAATATTACACACCTCCATCTAATATGTGTAGCTCCATTATTGATCAAAAGAGTGAAACGTATCTACAGGAAAAAGCTAGAAATTTCAGATTTGGACATAAATCCTAGTTTGACCTGAATTGATCCATTTTGACTCGGATGACTTTGTGTTCGACCCCAATACCTATATGCACATGTTTTAGACATATTATACATAAGATTGAAGGGTTTGGCTCAGATGGGAAGGAAATCATACCAAAGGGGAATTCTACTCTCAATAGGAGAAGTCTAATGCAAATTAGGGTTTTCCTCAGCTTTGTCTATAAATACCATGGTCTGGACCAAATCTAAATAGCTTTTAATTTCATAATTTTCAGAGCACTATCTCTGGAGATTTACATCTTTCAAAGAAGGGAGCCATTCAAGACCTAGAGATCTGGAGAAGACGATCATGGAGGGCGATTCTACATCAACGATGCGGTTTTCGACTGCCATGATCAACTAATTCGGTATCTAGGGTTTTCTAACAAAACCCTAGCCTAGAAAAGTAATGTAGTTCTTTTATTTTTTTTTCAATTGTAACAAGGAGAAACTGTGACCATACTGTGATGATTGTTGTACATGAGTGACTATTTTTATTCTTGACACAAGATCTGATATTTTTTCTAAATTATTGTCTTAGGTTGAATGAATATATTATCTTACTCAATCATGATTATTCACTATGGGCTAGAACTCGGATGCTTAATTCATGATTTTTTACACAATGGTGCTTAACACTTAAAACCCTAGGTTTACACAGGCTATGCCTTGACGAGGTGATATAGACATGCTTTAATTTAATTTCATGTAGTAGGAGTAAATTAGAGTAAAGTAAATAACACGCACTAGTTACACTCTGTCCAGAGATGGGTTGTAGTGAATCCGGTTTATGGTATCCTTTTTGGAGTCGTGTTCGACTATTTGTGGTACGATCTGATTCACAGTGATGAATTACCTTCTTGCAATTGAGCAAGTAGATAGCTATATTATAGGGTTAGTGGTGGAGTATGGAAACCCTATATTTTATTTATACGGTTCTTGTCTTAATTTATCTTTATTTACTTTCTTAGTTAATTAGATAATCAATCAAAACCTACAAATCATACTTTTATCGCAATTTAAAAGTATTATTTTACGAGAATTCAGAATACGACTTAGTCTCTACGGGATCCATAACCTTTTTCAAGCCGAATGTACTATAATACGATTCGTGCACTTGCGATTGGTAAAGCCTAAGTCATAGTAAAGTAAATAACACACACATATATACCTTCAGAATACGACTTATTGTGAAGGTATATATGTGTGTGTATATATACAATTAATTGAATATATATATATCTTCAATAAAATTTGGAAAAGACCAAACCGCTTACTAAACAGAGTTTCAGATGAACGACCAAACCAGATAGATTTATTTTTTTGAAAATTAAGAATAAAATAAATATATACTGCAAAATTCTTTTGTCAAACAATTTCTCAAAGACTTAAACTTGTTTTTAAAATCAAACTAAAAAAATATATTTTCAGATAAATGTTTGAATGTAATAATAAAAATTTTACTCCATCGGTCCCAAACTATAATAATTTTTTTTGGGGAATCAAGGGTCTGCTTGGTTTGTGTCTCTGAAAAGTGTTCTTGAGAATTCTGAGAACATAGAACAGTTTTCTGAGAACAATAAAAATGAGTTCTCTGAAAACAATCATTTTTGTAACAGAATTTTCAGAAAACTGAACAAGCAGATGTGTTAGTCACTATTTAACCCTAGGGGGGGTGAATAGGGTGTTCAAAAATTTCTAACTCTTTTTGAAAGTAGAACAATTTACAACAAATATTCAATTTACTTCAATAGTCAAGTGAAAGATTCAATTCAATTGATCTAATAAATTATCACAAGACTAATTATAGCATACAAGATATTGAAGTAAATATAGTATGTAAAATAATGAAGTAGAGAGATTGACACCGTGATTTTTACGAGGTTCGGTAACTCCTAGTCCTTGGCTCAAGAACCCCTTCTTGAGACTTTTCCCAATCCTTTCACTATGCCCCTTCCTTTATAGGTGGAATGGCAAACCTTTACAACCCAAGCCTCACGAGCTTGTCTCTCAATCAAGAGAACAATCCTTTCTTGAAAAATTGTTGGACTTCAGTTGTCCGAGATCACAAAATTCGTATGTAATCAATTGTATCACTTAAAAACAAAAACACTCAAAAACCCAAATGTTTTTATGGAAGACAAATCAATATAAGCTCAAGTGTTTTTGGTGATTTCTCAATAGCTCTAGATATGTATTCTCAAAGGATATGTCAATGAATAACATTTGGAGAATAAGAAGAAATACTAGAGTTTGAAACTTCTGAGATATTTGCAGAAAATTAGATTTTTGCTTTCTTCCTTTCAATGGCTTTTTCTGAAAATTTGTTTATGAAGATGAAGGCTTATTTTTCTCTCTAGTTCAATCTCTTGTATTGCAAATACACATCTCATTCTTTATATATGGAGGCTTTAGGGTTTTGATAATGAATATTGTAATTCAAAGAGACAAAAGCCGTTTGAAAGTTTTAAACATGTTGCTCAAAAGAGGGAAAAATGTTTATGTCAAAACAACAGAAATCATGGAGCTCTTAGTTGACTACATCAAAGCTTTAGTCAACTACATGGTCTCTCTTAGTCGACTAGATGAAGTCCTAGTCGACTACTTGGTGCTCTTTAGTCGACTCAATGGTGCTTTAGTCGACTGGATGGTAGTGTTTAGTCGACTACAAAAAGGCTTTAGTCGACTCAATGAAATGGAGAAAAACTTGCTAAACTTCTGTATGGTTTAGTCGACTCCTTGAGATGGTCTAGTCGAATACTTGGTGGTTTGGTCGACTACTTGGTGCATTTAGTCGACTACAGCTCTATTGATTCAAAACTTGAACTTTCGTAATGGTTCAGTCGACTACACAATGTCTTCTAGTCGACTATGGCTTCAAAGAACACTTGTTTTAAATCATTTTTTCTTTCATTTGAGTTCGTTTCATTTAATACTTGAGCTTATAAGATTTTATTGACACATAAAATACCTTGTTACAATGATTCCTCCCCGACCTATCTACCCCGAGTCTTGAGTCTTTGACTTTTGCCTTTTCCGTTGAATATTTAATTTTCCGTTTCCGTGTTTCAATTTCTTTCTTGGCTTTTCTCTTTTATGTAAGCTTTCTTTCCGAGCATGTTTTCCGAGTCATTCACATGTATTTTGCTAAAATCATGAACTCGATATTTCATTAGTATCAAACACTCTTTAATGGTTTGTTATCATCAATTTTGATATTGTTTGCCGAAAATAAATTTCAAAGCCAACAAGATGTTTTTTACAGGTTTCTGATTTTCAATTTTCAGAAAACGGAAAACTGTTCTCAGAAATACAAACCAAGCAGGCTCCAACTTTTTAAGACGATCACTTTTATTATCCTTGGTCCCATTAAGTGATGTGATGATTTGTAGTTTAGATATTTTATAATTTGAATGCTTGAATTTTAAATTCGTAAATTCATTAAATAAAGTGTATTGACTTTTCAATTGGGACACTTATTTTGGAATTGATTGAATAGATAATGTGGACACTTAAATTCGAGTAGTATTATTGGAGAACTAAGCCAAATTAGTTGTCACGCCCCAAATTTCCAAAGATTCCCGAACCAGGACATCCGAGGAATCCGGGTCGTGATCCATAAAATGAATGACCAATTAAGGTACTAAACAACCATAAAATGAATGGAATATTATTAATGACAATAATTTCCTTACAAAACCAAGCGAAAGCTAAACCGAATGATACACAAGGCAGATTGAGGTGCCAAAAGAATACATCTATATAACGATGCACTGATACCGAATACAAGGAAGGGATATGCCAATAGACTGGCTCCCAAGAGATACAACAACAGTCCCAATACAAGGGACAAACAAAGGAAAACAAAAGGGAACAACTTTACATATGAACCTCCCAAATCTCGCAACAGTATTCGTGCCACGAGCCATCCTATAACTCGGAAACAAAAGAAAGTGTCATTGAACCCCAATCAATCTGTAGCCGAAACCTTTCCTGCAAACTGACATTTGGGATGCCTATCAAAAGAACGCCGGGGTAAGCTCATCGAAGCCCCATAGGATAAAGGAATCATAACTGTCACAACCTACGACCGTCCAAGTCGAGTGCGAATCAACCTATGTACATGCATTTACCCTAGGTCAGTCAAATGTATCACATGACACTCATGCTAATAGGAGACCCCGAAAACACATCCCTCTAGTCCCCGACCATGCATAAACAATTAGGGTAACTAGCACATAATGGAGTCATAACGCAATCACATATAATAACGCATACCTATACATATATATACACGTATATATATAAATATAGATATACAACTAATACAAGTCATGTAGTACAAACCATCTCATAGATCCCTACGAATCATACCGACCAGTCCCACACTGACAATCAACTCAACACTAAACACCAATCATGGGAGCAATACTCCTATTCATAACACTCTAGGAAGGATAACACTCACACTTCCTAGGCCACGAGCATACCGAGCTCCAAAACCTCAAATTATTATCAACTCATACTATTAATCACCTCACATGTCACTACAGACATCTATAAACCCAACACAGGGGTAAAATAATCACTTCAACCTAAGGGAAGTCACGAAGGTTGCCGAAAACCAAAGGAAAGTGGAAATAATGAAAACAATTGACCTATAGTGATTAAACACCCACACAAGGGTAAAAACATCTTTTCACATCTAAAAGACGTCAACAAGATCACTCTGGATCAAAATAAAAGTGGAACAAATCCAACGACACCTTAAACAGACCATTTAAACACTCGTGTTCACTCAAGGGTAAAATAGTCATTTCAGGGGTAGAATAGAAATTTCCAAGTATAAAGACAAGGTTTGGACCTAAAATAAGTCATAGGAACAAACAAAATCAAATTTGAAAGTGCGAGAAGGAAACTACGACATTTTGAAAAATCGGCCGTCGTGACACACCGAAGTTCAAAACATACCGTCACTTTCAACTAACTATTACGCCCTCAAAAATGACTCTAATGAAGTGATTAAAAATCCTAACATCAATATCTTTAAGTCAGCTTTCTAAAAAGCTAAATAACACCTCAATCCGACACTTGTAGCTTCAGATATGACCAAAAGAGTGAAACAACGTCGAAACAGGACTACACTGGGACACCCTGGGAAAATCAGTCGACTGACAAGGGCCATCAGTTGACTGACCAAGACCCATCAGTTGAATAACCATACGGAAAAATTTGTGGCTATTTTACAGTCGATCAACAAATCTCATTAGTCGACTTACGGACCCGAAAAATGCTCCAATTGGCCTGAAACCACTTTAAACACTTCTGAAACATGGGACAAAGGCCTCAACTCATTTAGGAACTTTAGAAATAAGAAAAATATAATTTAATTTCAGTTTAGTTTTATCAAAAATACTTTTTGAAAATCCTTAAAACTAACCGTCTTGCCCCCGGTCTTCGTTTTATACACCATCGACTTTCAAAAGTCAAAATATTTTATTTCATGACTTTAAAACCATTTCAAAACTCAGAGTTTTTGTCGGCATCATGGGGTAGGTGAAAACATATTTTTCACTTAAAGACCGAATAGACTGAAATGCAAGTCTTATGAAAAATCCTTTTTCGGGGAAACAAACCGAAACCAACGGAAAACCAAATCATATTTGTAGACGCTCAAATGGAGCAAATGGATGAAGAACCGGAGGTCGAAAATAACTCGAAGGAAAGGGCAAGTGACTATACATAAGACACTAACTCTAACCCAAACACACTTCGCTCCACATTCAAACTCATAAACCTTATAACGACTTAACTGAGAATGACTACAACTCCGATGACATTCCATTTCTTAAGATCGCTAAAGGGAACCTAGTGTCCGTTGCCACGGAACCAACTAGTTTCAATCAAGAGCCTCTTCCGATTCTTTCAACCTCAATCTCATATTCGAAACCACCTCACTTAGGTTTCTAACAATGTCATAGGGCTATCAATACCCAATCGACTTGGTTTTCTCCTAACCTCGCCTATCATGACCAAAACATCAATAGCATGATTGACGACATGTTACACCAACGCTAATTATACCACAAAACCATCAATCGCTTTCTCAAGGCTTCAACTCAATAGCCATAACCGACTTTACTTATCACAAGACTGTCCTTAAACCAACTCATATCACCCCCTAAGGTATATAAGCACACAACAACAAGCATAAAAATTTATATCACTTTATACTTTAAACAAGGCATGCAAACCATATTTTCACATCATTCCATTTCACTTGACCATTTTAACAATATATGAATTGTATACATCAAATTTCAGATTAAACATGCTCCTCAACCACATAGAGTAATTTCATTATACACATGTCCATAAATCACATATTAGCATTCTCAAATGCAATGTGACTCACACACCTCATGGTACTCACACTACCACACCACCCTACTCTAAGGGTCAACATGATCATTCTCTAACCATTCACTTTTTGAGGATATATGCTCAAGAATGAAGGTAGATTTATCGTACCGTTCTTCCGAAGTGCTTTTGACTCTTACACTTTTAACAAGGAAGACGTCAAACACGACGCGGTCGTGCACATAGGATTTGGACAAGTCCTCCCCCTACCGTCTGCGTTTCTCGGAAGATTAGTTCCGTAGGAGCAAGAAACACCCCTTGACCAGTTGATACGACGATCCAAAACAAGTCTACTTACGTACAATACACAAATGGACATAGACCACACCAATTGAATTCTCTCTACAAAAGGTGAACCCATATGCAATATGTCTTAATGGGCCATACAACAACATAAATATTTATTTCATCATATTTATAAATAACATTCCCAAAATGTCAACATGAATGTTTTTCACCATTCAACATGCTTTTAAATTTCATTTAAAGCACTAATCAACAAGAATGCCTTTTCATGTAACATTCATGGCCCAAATCATCAAGTTTTCCTTTAATACACAATGATAACATTTTCATTCCTTAAACATGTTATTAGTTCAATTCAAGCAAGTTTTCATGAATCACACCTCAACCTAATATCAATTCCTAACATAGCATATATAATTCATAAAAGGGAAACAAGATAATAACTCCAAGTTGAGATACCTAGTTACACCAATCACATAGTATAACCTCAAAGGTGTTACCCAAAATAGATAGCCTAATCTCATTCCAAGGCTACCTTCCTAACATCCACTTACACATATGTATAACTACACTTACATATATACATAACTAGACCCACATACATACACATATATATAGACATATAAGCACACATTCATATAGGAAATCTCAAGAACAACCACATAACTAGCGTGCTTCATAACCCTATTCAATACCATCAAAAGTACTCCATACACAAAGGTTTAAGTCATATAACATGCTCAAACCCTAACTTCACATTTTCAAGGATACATTTAGCAATTTCATTTTAAGGCTAGAAATCCTAGAATCAAATTGACCCTACTACACAATCACAAGATGACTACTCAGGAAGTTTTCCCCTACCTTTTGAAGAACAAAGCACAACAACTACCAAGCAAGGCCCATGAAACCCTAGCTCCTCCCCAACCGAAATCCAAGGAGCAAACCGGTGAAAAGATTCACCATAGCCTCATAACAAGGAATTAACTCCAACACAAGAGTAGAATAAGAACTATGAAGTGGTTCAACAAGAAACCCTAAACTAGAGTTTGAATGGAAAACCCACAAGGAATGAAGAACACTTACTAATCATCGGCTCAAACCAAAGACAGGAGCACCATGAACATCTTCCATGTTGATGGCCACACTAAACTCCCAACTTAGGGTGATCAAATCAACCCCTAAGTGGAGAAGAAGAAAGAGGGAGAAAAGAGAGAGCAAAAGATGACAATGGAGAAGTCTTGCCAAATGTGTGCTAACCCTAAAAGTTGTAGAGATTCTCCACTCACAACTCTTACCATCCAATGGCCAATAATAAAGCTAGCAAGTAAAGACCTAATCCAAAGGCTAGGAATAAGTCTTGCCATTGGAAGACTTATTACACCACTCATAAAACCCATTAATTTTCCAAACAAGGCCTTGTCATCCAAGGACTTAGAATAAAGATGGGAATGAATAAACCATCCAATGGTCGACATGAAGTCTTGCCAAGTGAAAGACCAACAATAATGGATTATTTCATTTAAGTGTCAACTAAACAAGGCTTTATGATCCAAGGGTCTAGAACAAAGATGGGAGAATGAGATCAAGGGCTAGGAATGAGACACCATTTGAAATGGGGAAATGACCAAATTATTCTCAACTTAGGGTTAATTACAAGAGTGTCATCAATCCTCTTAATTACCCTTCTACCCCTTGTCATCCTCTATAATTACAAACATGCCATTCATACCCCAACACTTAGCCAAATCTCTACACTTTTCACGAAGTGCTCCAAATATGAAAATACTCATTTACCCTTCGGTCATTTCTTTCCCGAAATCATTTCTAACTATTCTCATCACTTACAACATGAAAATATAACAAGAAATTCACATAATTGTTATACCAAACGTCTACACTAAACTTGGGTAACACTTTCGGGAACGCAACACGATTGCCGAAGCTCCAACGAGAAAACGTTGCACGAACCCTCGTAGTCGTTGGCGACACTCAAACCTAAACATGAAAACGAAATACCACGAAGTCGTCCCGCCAAGTCCAAAACCTAAACGTGAAAAATTTACACGTTCCAAGAATATACAAGACGTCATGAATAAGTGACGTCACAAAACGTTAACACTTGGAAAAGAATTCCATAAAAGAGAAAGGAAAACGCGGGGCGTTACATTAGTACTCTAATTTTGATTATTTTTTTCATGAAAATGAGCAAGGACTATAGACTAAATCATTGAAATAACATGAAAAATAAGTGCAATATTGCTTAAAAACTTGGAAGCTAAAGAGCCCTTCTATCTTGGGGATAGCATTTGATATGACATGTGTCCAGATACTCTCAATCCTAGAAGATAATAGAAAATAACCATGTTATATATATCTTTTGACACCCTAAATGAGCCAACACGCATGGCAAGGCAAAGGTAGTGATGTGGCATTTGTAATGGGACAAAACTGAGCTATTTTTTCCATGATTGTATATTGTGATTTTTTGAACCATTTGATACAGAACTGGTAAAGTGCATGTTAAGGTATTTTTTAACCAGTATTTGTGTTTCACATGGTGATGGGCCACGAAAATGGACCGAAGAGCTTTTAGAGTGTTGGACACTTTTGAGGAATTTGAATTATAGTTGAGTTGATGCTAGTGTTTAGATAGGTTTAGATTTAGTTTGATTTATCTTTTATTTTTAATTATTTATTTATAATTTATCTTTTAGTTAGTTTTATAATACAAATAATGTACATAGACCTCTGTTATAGAGGTCCCCGACCAAACACTAAAACAATGTTCTTTCTCTGCGTTTAGCAACCTTTTATCTTTCATTATGCAAATATTTATTTTATCAGCACTGTTTATTTCAATTCCTGTAAATTCCAGTCTATTTAATTTGTTGCAATCGCACCTTAAATTTTCTTCTATCCTTTTCTTATTATTCTCGGTTACCAAAAGTCCTCTTTATTGAGGCAATTAGAACCCATTCGTGTGAGTTGAGTTCTATCTCACCAAATCGCCTGATTCTATTCCACATGTTCAAAAGAGACGAAAATTCATTCCTTTTGAACAAGTTGAACTTCGTCACCGGTTCTGGCACGCTCGCATATAATCGGCCCGGTCCTACGGCCGATTATTTTTTGGAGCGAACAATATCTATCGAATTTCTTAAATCGGGTTGAAGGTTTTAAAAGTTTGTTAAGATCCACGGGAAGCTCACTGAAGTTCGTCAATTAAACACTTATGTTGTGTTTGGTATGAAGGAATAAAATGGAATGAAAATACCCATTCTAGCCATTCTTTTGTTTGTTATGTATTTTATAGTGGGAATGGTCATTCTCTTGGAATGAAATATTATTTTAGAGAATGAAAATTCATTCCATAAATAAAACTTATAGAATGAACATTTTATTGTCTAACAAAATTTAAAAAATAATTTCATTATCTAGTTAGTGATGCTCTAACCAAACAAAAGAATGATGATGGTCTTTCTATTTCATATCATTCTCATTCTCATTTCATTCTTACCACTAGTCCATTCTACAACGCAACATTAAGGTATTTATTTCGGTATGTTAATCCTTCTCACTCAAGCAAGCAAGTAAAGCTCACGACAATTGCATAGAATTGGATAACATGTGTCTCATGCAAGGTTTTATTAACCTACTTAATTACGTATATTTATCCATATTTTTAATACTTTTGCTACATGTTCTAGTTCGATTGAGTTGATGGTAGGCATTTTTTTAATAAAAAAACATAAATGTTATTTAGCTTTATTAAGAAGATGTTTTCTAGTGTATAAATTAAACGTAATTTAATTCATTGATTTTTTTTTGAAAGGTAAGAAACTCACATACTATACCTCCACTGAAGCTCGAACACTTGACCTCCCATTTGGGATTAAGGGATAGGTACTGCTTGGCCCT
Organism: Cornus suecica; assembly: GCA_963922005.1. Lineage (NCBI taxonomy): Eukaryota > Viridiplantae > Streptophyta > Magnoliopsida > Cornales > Cornaceae > Cornus > Cornus suecica. The sequence goes on along the minus strand of OY998240.1, from coordinate 50,536,451 downwards.
AGTTTAATTCTAGTTATAGCAATATGACATTATAAGGAGTAGAAGACTTTTTTGAGATTTTTATTTTTTGTGTTTAATTTCCTTTGACTATAACTTTTACAACCTTAACTTAGGATTACCTAGTTAACACATCAAAACTCGGGCAAATGGGTTACTTGCCCTCACCATATCAATGTGGTCGGGATCACAACTAGGGCTGCAAACGAATTGAGCAAAGCTGAACTTTAAGATATTCAAGATCAGTTTATTTACTTAATGAGCCCAAGCCAAGCGCTACATTTAACGAGTAGAGCCCGAGCTTGTTCACGAACGACTCGATTCAGTTATAACATATATCTTACCAATAATTGTTCAGATTGAGTTGTTGTAGTTTTATTTTTATCATATTTTTAATTTTTAAATATAATATTGTTTGATTCTTGTTTATTTTCCTTAAGCTATATTCTTTTTTTACTAGTACAAAATTTTTAGAAGTAATTCTTACGCAATGACCACATCAATCCTATAATTCTCCACAACATTCTTCACAATTCTATCAGCGCATCTTTGGTGCAATGGTATAACCTCACCCCCTAATTGAGGAGGTGAAAGGTTCGAGCCTCCTAGGAGGCATTGTGGGTGTGTGAGTTTCTTACCATTAAAAAAAAACACTTTTCACAATTCTTTCAATTTGAACACATTCATTTGTCGAATATGAGATAATTTTGCTACTCCCTCCGTCCCAAAATAAGTATCCACTTTTCCTCTTTTAATTGTCCCAAAATAAGTGTTCACTTTGAAAAGTCAAAACACTTTATTTTATCAATTTATCAATTTAACTTTCAATCATTACAATTATAAAACATATACACTATAAACACACTTGTGCAAGTGCTGAATCAATGAAAATTTAAATACAATATTATCAATCAGAACTACTAAAACTGAGAAGACTTATGATTAAATTGAATGCAAGTAACATATTCATACACAAACATATATATATATATATATATCATAAGTAAGCTACAATTATCATTTTTATGTTTTAAATTTTAGGCAGAATGAGGATAGAGGTTGGGGCATACACATACATATATAATTTAGGACGGAGGGAGTATTTAACATTAAACGAGTTTGTTCACTATAAATCATCTCATTACAATGGTGGGACCATGGGTAAAATTGATATTTCATTTACTAACACCACAATAAAAGTCATCATCTCAAAAAATTGGATTCCCTAAAATGGACTTATAATTTAGGACGGATGGAGTATTTGACATTAAACGAGCCTGCTCACGAGTTTGACGAGCCGAGCTCAACAATATTCAAGCTCGGCTCATTTATTAAACGAGCCTAAAAATTGTGCTCAGGTTCGGCTCATTTACAAAACGAACGAGCTCGAACCGAACTCTTACCGAGTCGAACCCGAACTCGCTCACAAACGGCTTGGTTGATTTGAAGCCCTAATCACCACCGATACTTGATTTTTTTATTTTTTTGTTTCTGAAATTGGTGTTTTCGCACTTTCTTATAAGGAATTAATTGCACAATAGAGGAGTCATCTAATCTCAAACTTATATTTCATGAGATAAATGGTCAAGAGACTGACCCACTTAAATCAACTCATTGTAATTAGTAGCGAGATATTATAATTTATTTTCAAAATATTATTTTAGAATGAAATTAAATTAAAAAAATTTGGTTAATAAGGCGTGATATTTCAAAATCACATTATTAACGAAATTATATTGACATGCAACACCTAGCATACGCAAAAATTCATATTTTGACTGCGAATGTACTTGTTCATTTATTGATGAAATATTAATAAATATTTTATATTTCACCTATAAATTTCATAGTTGAGAAAGTTCAAAAATAAAACAAATCAAAAAATAAATTTGTAAAAGAAGAAAAGTTTTAAGAAAATTTGAAGTACATTACTAATGAGTAGTACTATAATGAAACAAAAGAAGACATAAATTTAAGGTTATTTACAGTGACACCTCCTGATATTTGCTTACATTACAGCTAGATGCAACGTTTTCATTTTGTAAACGATTAATACCTTGAGGTTTCAAAAGGTTGGAAAAGAACCCCCTAGTGACTTTTAGGCATATGAATTGTCATTTTTACTCTTGATATAAATTGCTGAATTAGTTGATAACATATTTTATCTTTAAGATGATTGTAATGCCCTTTGTTGGGGTTCGAATTTAATGTGATTTGGAAATAGTATCTACACACTCTAATACTCGCTAAAATGATATCTTTATTGAATGCCTTTGATGATTACAGAATTATAGAAAGAGAAGGGAAACGAAGAGCAATTACACAACAAAAGATATTGGAATCACTCTTTCTCTCTCTAAGAATTTCTCTCTCTAAGTCTCTCCAAAATCCCCATTTGTTGAGTCCCTGACCCCTTATTTATAGGCACTGGTTCAGGCATAAGTTATTGGCAAGTCAGCATGATTATCCACGATGTAGGTCCGCAGATGACCTCCAAAATTTACCTAGGTCGCGATATTCAATTCACGACTTTACCAATCCGCTACCATACCATCCCGCAATATCAGGAGGTTACTTTTCACGAATTCCTTTATTTGATGTCATAGTTTCCTTGATCATGTCATTTATGCATATTTTCCATTTACACGACCCTGATCATTATTTGATGCATTCCAAGTACTTTTCTTTGAGTGATTTTGATGAATGAGGTCGCGACCCACCATTCACCATCTCAAAGTATTTCCCTAGGCTAGTCAAATAGTACTCCCCACGTGATAAGCCCATAGGGTCGCGAGGTTGACTTTTGGCTGTAACCCCTTTTGTCAGCCGTTAACGATTGCCTCTTTGTAGAGTTTTATCACGTGTCCAATCTCATCCAGAGATACCTTGTTGGCCTTTTTCCAACTTTCCCTTGCCGGACCCCTAGATTCGCGAATTATATCAACGTGAATCCCCCTTTACACCCTGTTGGCCTTTTTTCCATCTTTCCCTTGCCAGACCCTTGGATTCGCGAATTATATCAACGCAAATCCCCCTTTACATTTTCCCTTTTACACTTTAGTACTTAGCCAAATAGTAAAGAGTGAACCACTAAAACCTCTTTTAAGTTTCGCGGAAGCACTTTTATATATGTATTTTCACATACCTTATTTTAGCCTTTTGGACCAATTTTATGACTCTCTTCATTCTTCCCTTTTGGAATATGTCCCTGGTTTACCAAAATTCATTTTTGATTATGATCCGCGATACTCTATTTTGCTGCAGCCTTGGCGTCGTTTGGCTTCTGTGTGCATTTAATGCACCTCCTAGAAATCTATGCCTCCACCCATATATATACTTTTCTTACTTCATTTCTTCCATTTTTCCTACTTTCTCCATTACATCCTCTTATTTATTCTTCCCTCTTTCCCTAACTTATTTTGACATATATTTTACACATACACCAGTACTTTTGCACCTGTACCTTCTTCTTTACTTTGCGGTAACCAATCCTAAACCTTTACTTCCATTCTTTAACTATTCTTATGGCTAAGTCTTCCTCTTCCACACCCAAGGTTTTAGCTCATCCCCTTTGAGACTATTCCATCTATTCCATTGCCAGCAAAATTGAGGAAAGCTATATTTTTTGAGGCTTCACATGATAGCTTCTGGTCCTCTATTGAAAACCTTCCTCCCACGGGGAATATTGCCAAAGATCCTATGCTCATTCATTCTGATGGTGAAATTTCTTTGGCCACTATTCCACCGTCTTCTCTTCGCGTTTGCTCATCGAAAGAGAAGATGTTTCTTTTTCTTTTATCTAATACGAAGGTCATGTCTCTCCCATTACTGACTGGAAGATGTGGTCCAGCCATATTCTTGAGCAAGAGAGACATCACAAGACACTGAGAAGGGCTGGCTTGATGGAATCGATTGAACTTTTTTCAGATTTATCTATTCGCCGCGATGCTGATGTACTTATTCTTTTGGCCTCACGATGGAGCCCTTCCTCTCATAATTTTATAGAGGCTTGGGGGGAGTTTACCCCAACTTTAGAGGATGTTTACGTGTTATTCAGACTTCCAGTTTTTGATTTGCGCCCACAAGATGCCCGTCTATTTGATGATGAAGATCAACAGATTAACCTTTATCTCCAGATATGTGTTGCCTATGCCGCGAGACGAGGGAGTAGTTTTAAGAAGGGCACCATTCTTGATGAAGCCCCTATTATCAAGAGTGCCAAACTCAAATACTCAAATTGGTGTCATCACTTATTTGTGGAGTATGAACCAAAACTTCTTCTTCTCCGTGGCCAAGATCGCAAATGAGCTCCTGGCCTAAAATTCAATGGTGACTTTGAATTAACAGGATTTTTAGCTTACTGGTTAGACATATATATTTTCCAGGGACGTCCTGAGGATGGCCCAAACAAGCTTATCTTTCTGATGGCCTCAATCATCTCACGAGGTACTTGTCTACCTTTGGCTCCCTTCTTTTTAGGCACTCTCTATTTTCAATTGGATACCTTAGTAAATGATTTTTCCAGATCAGTAAGAAAATATGATATCAGTATCATATCCCATGCATTTTCTTAATGTTATTGCTTTTTGAGAGGTTTTCAAAGTATGCCCCAAAACCCCTTACCCTTACCTTCCCTCCAACTACTTTACACCCAGAGAATGTCAATCCTCCACTTCTTAAATCATGAGCTGCTCGCTGGTCTATGTTATTTTCCACTAAGAGGCTTGAGGACTTCATTGATGCAAGTCATCATATTTTATGGAGGCCTTATTCAGTTCCTATAGAGGGTGTCCACTTCCCTTTATTCTATCCAACCGAAGATATTTCTACTTATGGCCATGAGTCTCTGGAAGCTTTAATATTTCCTGCTATAGTATTTGAATGTCTTATTCCTGTTTTTGATGAATCATTCTCGCGAGTTGCAATTTACAACTCTTCGCGAGTTGCTCGCCAACTAGGCTTTGATTACAACAATGCTTTGGTATCTTTTCGCGAGGAATATGAAAAAACACATCACCAGTTTTCCTTTGTGGTTTTTATCCCTTCCATGTCGTGAGCGGGATGACGAACTGCGAAATACGTGGATTTCTGGCTTAAGGTCGTTACTCATTTTCAAACCTTTATGATTGAGCCTCCTATGCCTATAGAGCTAGTGGACATATATCTTGGTGATTCTGCTTTAAAACCTCATAAATATCATGGTTCTCGCGGATTTCATAGCAAGTTGGCGTTACAGTCTCCTTTAATTGCTGAGCATCGCGATGTTCCTGAATCCTCAAATCCTCCCCCAACAAAAAGAAATCCTCAAAGACTATAGTTCAAAAACAAATGAAACCCCCTCAACCTCCTATCGTCAAGAGAAAACGCTCTGAATATGTTGAAATTCCTGTCATTGTACTGGTTCAAAATGAACCCATTTCTAAGAGACTGGTAACAAATTCTTTTATTTCCTTTCCTTTTGTATATTTTTCATGATCTTATCATTTATTTCCCTATCCTCAAAACCATTTTTTTTATTTATCTTTCAACGATCCTCGAATCCTTCTACAAGAACAACCCAAAGTGTCCAGAATTCTATCACGACTGAGAATGTTTTAGACGACGTTCCTTTGGCTCAAAGAAGAGGAAATGTTGTTGATGATGCTTTAGATTATATCCCTCTTTCGAGAAGAAGTGTACCTAGAAGGCTCAAATTCTGGCTTCTGCCATACAGTTAGCTTTAGATGATGAGGTAGTTGACATTCCTTTAATTCATAAAAAGAGGTCGGACATTCATGCTTTATACCCTCCTCATGATGCAACTGAGGCTGACAGTGCATTTTCCTAGGATGATACTTCTATTCAGAACCAAGCTCCTAATCTTGAATCTTCAAAGGACAAACCACCCTCTCCGCGAATAGAAAAGTTTCCACAGAAAGGAAAACCTTCGCAAAAAGGAAAGTTAGTACTTGCTGCCTCTTTATCACCTGAAAAGAGTAGGCCTTTGCTTGAGACCGTTGTCCAGGCAATAGAGGACATTCGCACTTCGGACCCATTACTTTCAGGTATCCAACCATGAATTTCTTGATTATATATTGTATCCATTTATATCTTTTCCTATCATCATCATTACATAATTTTCAATATTTCTTCAAGTCGTGAATCCAATGAGTAAACTATTTCCTCTAGTAATATTGTGAATCAAGAGATTTTTGAGGATGTAGATGCCTCAGATCATGAAGTGGCTGACATTCTTTCAGACTTTCCAGAACATGCAACAATCCAACCTAGTATTCACAGACCTCTTTCTTCCGTGGGGAAAGCCATTTCAAAATGCTTTCTTCGTGGTTTCGCGGATGACTCAGACGAAGATAATAATCATCCAATTCCTATTTTGTCCAAAATTTCAACAATTATTGTTTAGCCTGTTGAGAATTCATTTATTCGCGATGCTCATACACAGGGTACTGATTATGTCAAAGAAATTCATACTATTCAAACTGCTAAAGATACCACTATCCGCGATGGTCAAATAGAAGATGCTCATGCCGCGAAGGTTGTTAACTCAGGTCTGGTCATTGACCCTAATCATGACATACTTCAGCCCCCTACTAATTCAAATCCTATCCTTGGAAAATTTGCCAATGCTGATACTTTTATAACAAACCCCTTGGTTGCAAATATTTCTCAAGAAGAGGATCATTCTGAGGATGCCTTGGATTCACGGCATATGCAACATCTTGGTGGTGATGTCGCGGTGGAGATAACAACTACTCTTGAAGATGGCTCGCGGATTCAAAGATCTCTATTTTGAGGTACCGTTACTAATGTTGAAACTATCGTTGGAGACCCTTCTGTGGGCACATATCTTAATGATGTTCAAGAATCTGACAATACAAACACATGTAACATCTCTCATTCTCACGAGGCTGATACTGAGCCCGCTCATGTTATGACTGGTAATGTTATTCATGCTCCCATATTCTCAGAGTCTATGCTTCAAGATCCTGATTCCTTACTCAATGAAACAACTTTTGATGATTTTTCCTCACCACCAAACACTTTACAAAATCTTTCATTTCCCAGCTCTGAATCCTTTTTCCTTCCTATCCATCCCCCACATGCTCAAACTCAACAGTCCCATCTCCAATAAACTTAACCTCTAGAGTCTACCTCTCAAGGTCTAGTTTCCATACCCACTTTACCTTCTGTGCATCGTCCATCAATCCCAGACACAACATCCATGCCTTTTGCCCAAAATCCCCCTCACCAACATCAGGCTTATTGTCATAATTTCCTATGTTATTCATATGATATGGTCATTTTGGACCATGTTTATAATAGCCATCCAGAGACATTTGCCGATATGGAGCTCCATGATCCACTTTTCCAACCAACCTACCTATATATTATCGCGGATACCTTTTCCTCGTTAATGACAACTTGCATACGAGATCTTGCCTCAGAAACTTTGCCTCTTTTTTACGCTCGTATCAAAGACTGAAAGAATATGAAGATAGACGTGTCCTGGTGGGAAGCTCGTTTGAAAAAGTTGCAACGCTTATATGCAAAACATTGTGTTAAAATCAAGGACTTTAATGAATATCAAGCCAGTATAGCAAAAGTGGAGGTAGCTCGTGCTCTTTTAGCTGTTGCGGAGCAAGATAACCGTATACTAAGAGAATTTGCGAAGCACTCCTTACGTTCCCGCGAGCTACAAGAGGAGCATGAAAACCTTCATGTTTCTTCTCCTGTTAGCAGCGGAGTATACTAATGTTTTTGATGTACTTGTACATATATTTTGCTATCTTTTACACATTTTGTATTAATGTAAGACATGTTTTTGATTAATACATGTGTTTTATTCCTTTGTTGTGTACATACTATGTATGAATCTATTTTCCACTTAAGATTGATACATCTTTGTCCATTTTACATTGAATGGCCTTGTCCTTTCGCAAGTAATCTCATGCTCCAATCTATAGTACCACTACTGCTTTCACTGGTGATTACATACGGGCGTTCCTATTTTGCTTCAAAGTTTCTCACTCTTTATCCCCGCATTATTGTTGATATTGTCTTCAAAACTCTGTCCCCTTCCTTGAACCATCGATACCGTACTTGTTTATTGTACCCTTTTGCCTGTTGGTCATTGTAAACCCTTTGATTCACAAATGTTTCATCCCTTTTCCCTTCTAAACTTTCAATCTGTAACATCCTTTCTTCCAACTTACTATCCTCGACTAGTGTCTTAGCCACGATTTCTAGTTCTGATGGCAACACTGCCTCTGCTCCATAAACTAGAGCATATGGTGTCATCCCTACAGTAGTACGGTATGATGTTCGGTGTGCCCATAATGCTATAGGAAGCTCCTCTATCCATTTTTTTTTATTATCATGCACCGAACTAGATAAAATTCGGATTAATGCCTTATTAGAAGCTTCAGCCTGTTCGTTTCCTTTAGGATAATATGGTGTTGATATATGATGGATCACTGAATACTTTCTTAACAAGTCTGCGACTTTATGGTTGACAAAAGGAGTCCCGTTATCTGACAATATAACCTTTGGCACTCCAAATCATTCAATGATATTCTCTTTTATGAACCTGACCATAATGTAAGCCATCGTTCGTCGTAGTGGAATAGCTTCTACCCATTTTGTAAACAATTCAATTTCAACTAATACCCATGCATGCCCTTGAGCCTGTGGTGTGACTGGCCCAATTATATTTAAGGCCCAGGTGTGAAAAGGCCAAGGGGTGGACAAGATGTGTAGTTCTACTATTGGGGCATGAATAAGGTCTCCATGTAATTGACAAGTATGGCATTTTTTGACAAAATCTCCCGTATCTTTCTCCATTGTTGGTGTTAGTCACTAATTAACCCTAAATGGGGGTGAATATGGTGTTCAAAAATAATTCCAACTCATTTTGAAAGTACAACAAGTTATAACAATTATTCAATTACTTCAATAGTCAAGTGAAAGATACAATTCAATTGATCTAATAAAAATTAGCACAAGACTAATTATAGCATACAAGATATTGAGGTAAATATAACATACAAAATAATGAAGTAAAGAGAAAGAGATAGAGAGATTGACACCGTGATTTTTACGAGGTTCAGTAACTCCTAGTCCTCGGCTCAAGAACCCCTTCTTGAGACTTTTCCCGATCCTTTCACTATGGCCCTTCCTTCACAGGTGGAATGACAAACCTTTACAGCACAAGCTTCACAAGTTTATCTCTCAATCAAGAGAACAATCCTCTCTTGAAAAAATCGTTGGACTTCACTTGTCCGAGATCACAAATTCGTATGTAATCAATTGTATCACTCAAGAACAAAAATACTCAAAAACCCAAAGGTTTTTATGGAAGACAAATCAATATAAGCTCAAGTGTTTTTGGTGATTTCTCAATAACTCTAGATATGTATTCTCAAAGGATATAATAAATGAACAATATTTGGAGAATAAGAAGAGATACTAGAGTTTTTGATTTTCAAAGATTTTGCAGAAAATCAGATTTTTACTTGCTTCCTTTCAATGGTTTTTTCAGAAACATTGTGTATGAAGATGAAAGTTTCTTTTTCTCTCTTGTTCAATCTCTTGTTTTCAAAATACACATCACATTCTTTATATATGGAGGCTTTAGGATTTTGTGAATGAATATTGTAATTGAAAGAGACAAGTGTCGTTTGAAAAGCTTTATACATGTTGCTCAAATGAAGGAGAAAAGTACTTTGTCAAAGTGCAGAATAATAGGCCTTTAGTCGACTACTTGCTAGGCTTTAGTTGACTACATGAAGTCTCTTAGTCAACTAGATGAGGTCTTAGTCGACTAGATGGGCTGCCTTAGTCGACTAGTTGAGGACTTAGTCGACTAGATGGAGTGGTTTAGTCGACTACTTGAGGGCTTTAGTCGACTCAATGAATTGATGAAAAACTTGTTAACCTTCGGCATGGTTTAGTCGACTACTTGAGGTGGTTTAGTTGACTAGATGAGGTCTTTAGTCGACTACATGAGGGATTTAGTCGACTCTAAGATATGATGAAAGTCTTGTTAACCTTCGGCATGGTTTAGTCGACTACATGGTAAGTCTTAGTCGACTATGGCTTCAAAGAACACTTGTTTTACTTCATTTCATCTTTCATTTGAGTTCGATTCATTTAATACTTGAGCTTATAAGACATTATCAATGCATAAAATACCTTGTTACAATGATCGCACCCCGACCTATCTACCCCGAGTCTTGAGTCTTCGACTTTCGCCTTTTGCGTTGAATAATTAATTTTCCATTTTCGTACTTCAATTTCTTTCTTGCCTTTTCGCTTTTATGCAAGATTTCTTGACGATCATGTTTTCCAAGTCATTCACCTGTCTTTTGCTGAAACGCTTAACTCAAAATCATATTAGTACCAAACATGTTTTAAATGTTTTGTTAATATCAAAATAGGATTTATTGTCTGAAAATAAATTTCAAGGCCAACAATCTCCCCATTTTTTATGTTGATAAAACATTTCGTGTTTACATGTAAGTGGTGAAGTATAAAGTGATACTCCCCCTCAATGTGTGCATTATATGTTCCCTCTTAGTAAATATATTTTTGCAATTTCATACACTTGCATACACGAAAACATAATACACGAAAGCAACTAACTTCTCCCCCTTTGGCAACATAAAAAAGTGGGAAGTGCCGGTTCAATAAAGAATTTATCATGTTAATACATCAACATCCAAAGCCATCCCAATTTCTCTACGAAATTTTGAAAATGATTTGTCCGCGAGAGGTTTAGTGAAAATATCCGCTAAATGATTTTTAGTGTCAATAAAAATCAATACAACGTCTCCTTTAGCAAGATGATCACGTAAGAAAAGATGTCAAATCTCAATGTGCTTGGTTCGTGAATGATGAATAGGATTCTTTGATATACAAATAACGCTTGTACTATCGCATTTAATAGGCACATGATTGAAAATAAGCACATAGGCACACACTAAACATTATATCCGGCCTACTAGCGGTTAAGTAAAGCAAACTATCGATCATGCCTCTATAGTTAGTAATGTTAACACATTTACCATGTTCATCTTTATTAAGCTTAATAGAGGTACTCATAGGAGTTATGGCTAAAAATAAGCCATCCGAGCTTTGCTTAATTTGCAACCCCAAAAAAAAATTCAACTCACCCATCATACTCATTTCAAATTCATTTTGGATAATTGTAGCAAAGTCTTTACAAAGAGAAACATTTGTTGATCCAAATATAATGTCATCAACATATATTTGGACAAACAACAAATTTTTCTTATTGGTTTTTGTAAAGAGAGTAATATCAACTTTTCCTTTTGAAAACCCCTTTTAAATCAAGAAGTCACTAAGCCTTTCATACCAAGCTTTAGAAGCTTGCTTTAAACCGTACAAGGCTTTAGATAATTTGAAAATCTGATTTGGAAAACATTCATTTTCAAAACCGGGTGGCTGTTCTTCATCTAAAGTACCATTTAGAAAAACACTTTTGACATTCATTTGATAAATAATAAAATTTCTAGATGATGCAAATGCAAGAAGCATTCTAATTGCTTCTAATTTAGCTACGGGTGCAAAAGTCTCATCGTAGTCAATACCTTCCTCTTGATTGTAACCTTGAGCTACCAATCTTGCTTTGTTCCGAATAATCACTCCATTTTCATATAATAAGTACATGTATCAAGTGAATGACTCAAATGAAAGTGATTTAATGCTCAAGTGTATGTTTGAATGAAAGTTCAAGTCGTAAGTATTCAACATACTATATGCAAATGAGAAACACACAATTACTAACTCATCACATAATCATGAATGTAGATTCACTACATATGAGCATTTAAGAACGAGTCAACATCACCTCCATTTCAACCATTTGAGAATCAATAAACACATGCAATATCTAATTATAGAATGTAATGAAAATCATAATGATGACTAAGAGATGAATATCCTAAGATAAGCAAAAAAAATACGCAAGACAAATGCTAACACATTAATATTCAAGGGCATTTCTATTTCTCTATGAATTTTACACGATGAGTTCTCTTGGAGAAAAATTGGTGAGAATATTGACGAAGAAATTTATAATCATGAAAGTGATCTCAATATCTCTCATAAGTGCATGTCTTTGAAAATTTTAATGTAATGGCAATGATATGTATTCTTCTCAAGTGCTACAAATATTTAACATAAAATATATCTCTTATATATATGGTAAAAATACTTATCTAAAATAATAAGAGATGAACCAAGATAATGTATAAAATAACACATAATATATACTCTTATTTATGTACTAATCATCTAAGTCCAAGAGTAGTCAACCAAGGAAACCATATAATCCCAAAACCAAAGTGTCAAAAAGTATTTGAAATTATGTTCACGACACTTAAATGGATTTTACCCAAGAAGGAAATAAGTTCATCTATCATGCTCGTTTGGAAATAGTTTGCATGTTTGTGATAAACTTCTTTGCACAACACATCAAATATTGGTAAACATAATACTCCAATGTGAAACTTATAACCAAATTTGATAAGTTATAAATGATAAACAACGAAAAGAATGTTTATTAATATAGGTTCTAAAATAACCTTCATCCATAAGAAAATCACTTAAAGCCATTCAAAACACCCTCTTGGAGCATATTTCAAGTTAAGCACGGGTTATGATAGTTTTAAAGCCCATTGTCTAAAACTTATACATTTCAAAGCATTGTGATTCTCTACATGAAAATTTCATTTTAAAAACATATAAGAATGCAAAAAAATAAAAAATAAATAAAAATACATTTCATGAAAAGAGACATGTGGCATTCTTAGAAATTTAATTCCATTCACATGTGCAAAGAATAATCTATATCCTTCTTGGTTAAGATCTTGGGATAATAATGGTCAAAATCTTGGGTCACCACTATTAGACATAGATTGCAACATTAATATGCATTATAAAATATACAAGAGTATGCATGTATGATAATGATATAAATGTTTAAGATATAAAAAATATTATATATCATTGAGAAAATAATAATAATACAAAAATAATAAAAACGTATGTCTTTTATGATATGTGCACATAAGACTCATGATTCATGTTTTTCAATAAACATTCAAGATAGCAACATTTGAGCACAATATCTCCATCTTTACAATATGTTTCCTTCAAAGAGGAACCTATAGTTCATTTTCATAATAAAGATCCAAACATATATTAAATAGTTTCAACCAAGGTTTCAATTTGAAACAACAAAGGCTAAGCATCATGAATAACATTTTTATGAAAATCTTTATGTAAATACCTCTAGAATGATCACCAAGAAGTTATATAATAGAGGATGATGAATCATTTAACCACATAGAATTTCATCACATATTACTTATCCTCATTTGCATTAGATAGATCATTCAAAGAAATTTTGCTCTCTTGAGGTTTACTAGTGTGGACTTATTTGATTAAACATATATTCCAAGTCGGTATTAATTTCACTTCAAAATCAAACACCTCAATATAATGTGCAATATGTCATATCAAGAAAATTTAGATAAATCACTAAAATCATGAAGACCCATGAACAAATATCAAGACATAGCTATTCAAGTAATCAACCAAATTCAAGTGAAATAGCTTTGATGGTCTAGAGGTGAACATGACTATATTCTTTAAATTTCATGCATGATCAAGAATTTCTTTCATATATCCAAGTCATTTCAAAGCAAGCTACTATCAAGAATTCATCAAAAACATATTCAATTGCATGCACCAAGTAGCCAATCACCCTCATTACCAATCATCAAAAACTTTTCATGACATATCAATAACGATTCAACATAATTGAATAAGCATATGTATGTCATGTTTAATCTCATCAATGAAAACACATTAGTAATGGAGGATAGAAAATGTGTACCATGGTGCTAGCTTTACCCATTTTACTTGGAGTTGCTTGTAAATAATTTGTATTGTCCACTCATTTTGTGAGAGACCTTGATTTCATCTCCCCTTTTGAGTTATAGCATCACAAATGAAGAATGAATAGTTCTTGAGTAAGAAATCAATCCATACCTACAAAACACACTCAAGTAGCTCTCTTTGGTACCCTTTTTGCTCTAGGGTCCATTTGTGTTAGCACATTTATGGGCATAATTCATTATAAGCACATTAGCACAAAATGAATGATCTTCTACAACCACTATGCTTCTATTGTCAATTCAAGAACATTATCATGAAGTGCATTTGTCAATTCAAATAGTAAGATATGCTCATGGTTATTTAACAAGTAAATGAACCAATATGAAATTAATAATATGAATGAAACTCTATTTCATATATGAATCATAGTAAACAACCATATGCATCATTCATGTTCAATTTTCAAGAATTGATAAGAAAACCAATATAACTTCCCTTGATTAGAAAAAATAAATTATATGCCCTTTTTCAATATTTGTAAAGCTATAACACATAGGAAGATTCATTTCAAAATTCTTTGAACATTTGAAAGCACAATGAAAAGATATTTTCATAAGAGTCACCCTTTTGAAATAATATCTCTCTAAATCAATGTGTCACTCTTCTCATGCAATTTCAACATAATCAAAAGAATGTGATGCATGAACAATGATTATTCATCAATCAATGAATACATTCATAAAACAACATAGTATACAAATTTCCGTTTCTTTTAGCATTGAACAATTGTTTCCCATCTTTCTCAACTAAGCATGCATTGGTCCTAAAAATAACATCATAAGCATTGTCACACAATTTACTAATGCTAAATAAGTTATGATTCAAACCATCAACCAAAAGCACATTATCTATAGAAAGAGAGGAAGATATACCAATTGAGTCAATCCCTATAATATTGCCTTTAGAGTTGTCTCCAAAGTTACGTTTCCTCCTTCATAAGATTTTAGAGAAATGAAATTTGATTTGTCTCCCGTCATATGCCTTGAGCATCCGCTAACAAGAAACTGTTTTTCCTTTAAGGCGGACTTCAAGCATACCTACAAAATAAATTTAAGTAACATTCATTGGTACCCAATTTATCTTGGGTCCACTTGGGTTAGAGAGAGATGCAATGGTTCCTTTCGGAACCCAAATCATTTTTGGTATAACATTTTCCTTTCTACGTAAGCATGCAATGGTTCCTTTTGGAACCCAAATCATTTTTGTTATTACTTTCTTCTTTCTAAGTAAACATGCATTTGTTTTATGTCCCTTTTTCTTGCAATAATAACATGTAACATGCTTATGGTCATTTGAGGATGCATGAGATGATTGTCTTGTAAATGTATACCTTAATGATTTTCTCTTTTTCAAGATAATAGCATCTTTGTTAAAAGCATCATACCCTAGACCACATTTATCAAATGATCCTCTTTGTTTTCCCAACATAATGCTAAGGTTCTCTTTTTCTTTTGTAAATTTATCTAAGACATTTATTTGATCATCTATAGTATTTTTCAACGGATTATTTTCCTTTTCTAGCTCAATGCTTTTGTCATTGCATGAAACTTCTAAGTTGGAAGTAATAAAGCTACATGAAGATTTTACTTTCTTAAGAAGAAAATGTTTTCTAGCTAACTTTTCAAATTCATTATGTAATTCTTCAAACGCATCTTGTAATTCATCACAAGAAGAGATAAGTTCATCATATGATAATTTATCTTTATCTAATGTATGTGAATTTAAATGTACCTCATCTTTATTTGCCATGAGACAAGGGGTTTCCATTTCCTTACCATTTTCTTCCTCATCCGAATCACATGAGTTATGATCATCTCATGTAGCATTCATAGCCATCTTGTTTGGCCATTTCTCGTTCTCCTTTTTGAGCTTGAAGTAATCATTTCTATAGTGCCCTGACTTTCCACAAATGAAGCAAGTTGGAGGCTCCCTCTTGCTAGGCTCTCCCCTTTGCTCATTCTTCTTTATGAATCTACAACCGTTGGCTTTCTTTCTTTGAAGAAAACTTTTGAATTGTTGGGTGAACAATGCAATGTCCTCATCCACTTCTTCTTCACTCGGCTCATTGGCTTCATGTTTAGTAGAGGCTTGCAAAGCTACTCCTTTTCTTGGCTTGGTGTCTTCTTCACGAGATTTTAACGTGATTTCCCAAGTGAGAAGAGAGCCGAAGATCTCATCGAGACTCATGGTGTTGAGATCATGAGCTTATTTGATTGCCGTTACTTCTGCATCCCATTTGGCCGGAAGGCTTCTAAGGACTTTGCGTGCCGCATCGGATCTAGGAACAATTCTACCAAGATGCTTTAGTCCATTCAAAATGTTAGTGAAACGAGACATCATAGAATTGATATTTTCATCTTCCTTCATGGCAAATAATTCATATTCATGCATAAGTATATCAATTTTAGATTCTCTAACTTGAGTAGTACCTTCATAAGTTACTTCAAGTTTATTCCACATTTATTTGGTCGTGGAGCAAGTAGAGACATGATGAAATTCATTTGGACTTAAGGCACAATTTAGATTTACCTTAGCTTTAGCATTAAATGACATAAACCTACGCTTATCATTATCCCATTCGTTGGGCAATTTAGGGATAGTTTTTCCATCTACTATTTTTGTTATAGTGAAAGGTCCATCAACAATAACTTGCCAAATTTGATAATCAATAGCTTGAAGAAAGTCTACAATTATAGTATTCCAATAACTATAGTTTGAACCATCAAACCATGGGGGCCTATTATTAGATTGTCCTTCAACATGAGTGACTAAATTTGAGGCCATGATCGTTCTCTAAGACGGTTAAGTCTAAAAATAGATAGAGATTAGGCTCTGATACCAATTGTTAGTCACTAATTAACCCTAGAGGGGAGTGAATAGGGTGTTCAAAAATATTTTTAACTCTTTTCGAAAGTAGAACAAGTTATAACAATTATTCAATTACTTCAATAGTCAAGTGAAAGATTTAATTCAATTGATCTAATAAAAATTATCACAAGACTAATTATAGCATACAAGAAATTGAGGTAAATATAGCATGTAAAATAATGAAGTAAAGATAAAGAGATAGACAGATTGACACCGTGATTTTTACGATGTTCGAGAACTCCTTGTCCTCGGCTCAAGAACCCTCTCTTGAGACTTTTTACGATCCTTTCACAATGGCCCTTCCTTCATAGTTGGAATGACAAACCTTTATAACACAAGCTTCACAAGCTTATCTCTCAATCAAGAGAACAATCCTCTCTTGAAAAAATCGTTGGACTTCACTTGTCCAAGATCACAAATTCGTATGTAATCAATTGTATCACTCAAAAACCCAATGGTTTTTATGGAAAACAAATCAATATAAGCTCAAGTATTTTTGGTGATTTCTCAATAGCTCTAGATATATATTCTCAAAGGATATAATCAATGAAAAATATTTGGAGAATAAGAAGAGATACTAGAGTTTTTTTATTTTCAAAGATTTTGCAAAAAATCATATTTTTGCTTGCTTCCTTTCAATGGCTTTTTCAGAAAAATTGTGTATGAAGATGAAAGCTTATTTTTCTCTCTTGTTTTCAAAATACACATCACATTCTTTATATATGGAGGCTTTAGGGTTTTGTGAGTGAATATTGTAATTCAAAGAGACAAGAGTCATTTGAAAAGCTTTAGACATGTTGCTCAAATGAAGGAGAAAAGTATTTTGTCAAAGTGCAGAATAATAGGCCTTTAGTCGACTACTTGCTAGGCTTTAGTTCACTACATGAAGTCTCTTAGTCGACTAGATGAGGTATTAGTAAACTAGATGGGTTGCCTTAGTCAACTAGTTGAGGACTTAGTCGACTACATGGAGTGGTTTAGTCGACTACTTGAGGGCTTTAGTCGACTCAATGAATTGATGAAAAACTTGTTAACCTTCGGCATGTTTTAGTTGACTACTTGAGGTGGTCTAGTCGACTAGATGAGGTCTTTAGTCGACTACATGAGGTCTTTAGTCGACTCAAAGATATGATGAAAGTCTTATTAACCTTCGGCATGGTTTAGTCAACTACATGGTAAGTCTTAGTCGACTATGGCTTCAAAGAACACTTGTTTTACATCGTTTTATCTTTCATTTGAGTTCAGTTCATTTAATACCTGAGCTTATAAGATATTATCAACGCATAAAATACCTTGTTACAATGATCGCACCCCGACTTATCTACCCCGAGTCTTGAGTCCTTGACTTTCGCCTTTTCCGTTGAAGAATTGATTTTCCATTTTCGTGCTTCAATTTCTTTCTTGCCTTTTTGCTTTTATGCAAGCTTTCTTGCCGAGCATGTTTTCCAAGTCATTCACCTGTCTTTTGCTGAAACGCTTAACTCAAAATCATATTAGTACCAAACACGCTTTAAATGTTTTGTTAATATCAAAATAGGATTTATTGTCTGAAAATAAATTTCAAAACTAAGAGTTGGCTAATAATATCTGGCAACAAAAGCTGATGAAATACTTTTCTTTGGCCCTGATGTCCAAGCTCATGAGTTTGCCTTAACACTTCTCCTACTTCCTATTCGCCATTGCATCTCAACAGTCTCCCTTCAAAGCTTTTTCGAAACAACTTCCCATCATGAAAAATATACCGCGATGTCATTCTTTTAAACCGCGACTTGTCTTTTTCAGGTAGAATTCCCTCCTTTAGATAAAGCACATACTTATCCTGCCAATCAGTAATTTCCAAGAAGTTCCCCTCATTCGCGGATGGGTAAGCTTTGCAACTCTAACATTTGCTTTGCAATTCTATGGCATCATTTTTTATACTTGGCCAAAAGTATCCTTCTCGTTGTATACTTCGGTAAAGACTTATATCCTCTTGTCCACATATTTTCTTATGAGCTTTGTGCAACAGCCCTTGTGCTTCCTTTATTGGTACACATTTAGCTAGCATCCCCTCTGCGGCCTTATGATATAATGTTCCCTTTATGATTTGATATCCCCACCTCATGGCAGTATTGTCATTGTTGATCAAGGCTTGAACTATATGCCTTCTCCAGCTTGAATAAGGCTATGGCTCTACTTCATGACTGATTATCGAATTAATTCACCACAGTATTTGTAAATTGGAGTCTATCCCTTGAAACTGTAATCGTGAACCCATTGTTGCTAACGCATCAGAACGTCTATTGTTTTCTCGCAGCTCATGTTGAAAACTTACAGACTCAAAAGTTCTCAACATCTATCTAATGAAAGTTTTGTAAAACGCAAGATGGGGTTCCTTCACAGCATACTCTCCCTTAATTTGCTTTATGAAAGTTTTGAATCCCCTTTTACATGGAGAACCTTTACCTTTAATTGTTGGGCCATTTGTACCCCTAGTGCCAAACCTTCGTATTCTGTTACGTTGTTGGTGCAAGGAAAGTCAAGCTTGTAGGCCATCACCTTTTATTTCCTAATTTCTATACACAAAACTAGCTCATCTTCCTTGTTCTGTGGAAGAGCCATCGAATTCCACTGTGTACGATGTGCTTCCCACCATTCCTACTTCCTCACCTTTGGGCTCAGAACCTCCTGGAAATAAAGCTAATAGATCTGATAATGCCTGACTTTTCACTGCCTTTGGCCTAGAGCATGTGATCTCGTACTCAAATAATGCCAATAGCTAGCGTGTCGTTCTTCCACTCATAATGGGTTTCGTGAGCAAATGTTGAATGGGATCACTTTTAGTTACCAATTTCAAAGGATGAGCTAACAGATAATATCAAAATCTCTGAGCCGCAAATACCAAATCCAAACAATGTTTATCGAAGGGTGTGTACCGCGACTTAGGCCCTCTAAGCACTCAACTAATATAATATACTGGCTTTTCCTCTCCCTCATGTTCCAGACCCAATAGTGCTCTTATCGACTTACTGGTAGAAATGAGATACATTATCATCGGTTTTCCTGACTGTGGTGCCATCATTGTTTTTGGAGATGTCAAAATTTGCTTGATTTTTTCGAAAGCCACTTGTTGTTCCTTCCCCCAATTTTATTCAGTTTTTTTCTTTAGCAATGGCATGAGTGGGTGAGTGACTTCTGCTAATGCTGGAATAAATCTTCTAAGATATGAAATTTTCCCCAAAAATGTTTTCAGGAATTGCGAGTCTTTTGTACATATCCCAAAAACTTTCCTTCTAGAATCCCAAAAGCACACTTCAAAGGATTCATCTTTAAATTGTACTCACGGCATCATTGCAACACCTTTCTTAAATCATCTACATGATTATGTATTACTTTGGACTTGACCACCAAATCATCCACATAGCCTTCCACTGTCTTGTGCATCAGATTGTGAAAAATGGCTATCATGGCACGCTGATATGTAGCTCTGGCATTTTTGAGTCCAAATGGCATTACTGTATAATGGAAATTTTCCATTGGGGTTCGAAATACTATTTTCTCAGCATCCCCTGGTGCCATTTTGATATGATTGTAGCCACTAAAACCATCCATAACTAAAAACATCTCGTGCCCTGTAGTCGGATCCACCATAGTTTCAATGTTGGGTAGAGGAAAATCATCTTTCGAACAAACCTTGTTGAGATCACGGTAATCCACGCAAACTCGAATCTGCTCACTCTTCTTCTTCACATGTACTATATTTGCGAGCCATGTTGGTAGGTTTAATAAAACCAACTTTCAATAATTTTTCCACTTCTGCTTTGATCTGTATTTCTATGTCTGGGTGAAATACCCATTGCTTTTGCTTCTTTGGTTTTGACGTCGGGTGCACATTAAGATGATGACTGACTGGTCTAGTATTGAGCCCTGGAATTTGGCCGTACTCCCAGGCAAAAACATCGCTATACTCTTTGAGCAGACTTACCAAGGATTCTTTGGTTTCTTTACTCAGACTATGGATTATAAAGGTTGGTCACTGAATGATTCCATCTCCAATGTGAACTTCGCATAAACCATGCTCTGGTCGCGAATTTGATTTTGATGTCTCAGGGCCATTGCCAACTGTGCAGGGCTCTGACCCCCAACCCCGTCATAACTTGTATACTATACGTTCGTCGGGCATTTTTACTCGCGACCAACTCACTTCCTTTGATTTTCTTTTATACATGCCTTCAGCTTCCAATTCTTCCTATTTTGGCAAGGGTGTGGCATAGACCCTCGGACCACTTTCATCTCAGTATTCAAAAAAGTAAATTGCATCTGCGAAGTGAGCCTCAGAGGCACAAAAGGAATTCTTGGTAGCTTTAAGCGTCATTATGCCTTTTCCCCAATTGGCTTTCATCACTTGATTATATGATGAAGGCACTACACCATATGCATGTAAGCATGATCTTCCAATTAGTAGTTGATATGAGGGCTCACCTTTAATGACATGAAACTTAGTAGGAGCCCTGATTTTACTAACCTTGAGATCTAATGTTGCGAAACCCATAGTTGATTGTTGGTCTCCATTGAAATCAATAACTGATATAGTATGGGCCGCGATCTTGTTTTCAAGAAAATTAATCATTCGTAAGGTTGCAATAGGTACTAAATTGACAGATGTTCCACCATCTAGAAAAGCTCGTTTTATTTCGTGACCATTGATAGTAGCAGGTACATACAAGGGTCGATTGTGAGGAAACAAGACATGCCTATCATTCTGTGAGAATGTAATTTCTCTTATAGCCTTTGCCCATTGTAGGATAATAATAGTATGATTAAGAGCAACGATCATCTGTTCTTTCAAAAACTTTTTTACATGCTCTTGAATTGGGAGTTCATTGAAGAAAGCTTCGAAATTAATGGACTCCCTTATTTCACGAGCCGGAGCATTCTTGCACTTGACAGCACACACCATTTCAATATCATCATGAGCACTTACTACTGCCACGTGTGTTGGAAAAGGATCATTAGTCACGTTTTTAGCCACATCAAGGGCTCTTGACGCTACCTTTCTGTGCACTAACCCGCGAAATGCCGAACACCCTGTTAAGGAATGTCGAATGGACCTGTGATAAGGGAAGTAATTACTCCTCATCTTTTCCTCCCTTGTTGGCATCCTTTGGGCGATGGGTAGTGTTATAACTTCGTCAGCAATCCACTGATTAAGCAAGGCAATTGCTTCTTTTTCACCAAAAGGCAAAGGAGACGGCTTAGATCTTCTTGTACGATCCCCACGGTCTCCCCTTATCCTCTCATTCTGTGTATCTGCCACCATCGCTACTCGCCTCGTGGTAATGCTAGGCCGTGTCGCAGGTGCTAGGACCTCTGCCAATCTTCGCGCATTATCCATTAGTGCTAAAAAAGTTTTGACCTCATGATTGACCAAATGCACTCCATATTCATGCAACATTCCTTCTATGCAAATTTTGATTAACTGAAGCACAAAGAGAGGCTCATGGCACTGTAAAGCAGTCTCACGAAATCTCTTGACATAAGCAGCGACTTCTTCTCTAAGGCACTATCTTTGTCTAGTGAGTGAAAGCATTAATACCTCTTCATCTGCTTGGAAGAATTTTGTGTAAAATTTTACCACCAAATCTGTCCAGCTTGTTACTAAGGCTGGAACCAAGCTAATATACCACGTCTATGAGGTGTCTGTCATGGAGTTAGAGAATTCCCTAAGTTTCAAGTACTCGTTATTTCTATGAGGCCCCAAAACATCAACGAATCTGGAAACATGCTCTCTTGCGTTCCCTTCTCTGCCATCGAATTGTTGAAAACTTGGTGCAACATAATCCTTAAGATAAGGAAAGGCCATGATGCTTGGATGATATGGTGGTGATATCTCAACTTCTTCCTCATCAATCTTTTTATTTAAAATGGTTCGCAGCTAATCCCTGGTGATATAGATCTCATTCAATAGTGATTCTGGTGTAGTGGCTTTCATGGTACTTCTGAACCTGGTGCTGCTGCCTAAGAGGCTTCCATTATGGCGAGAAGAGCCTTTTGAGTCTCCTGGATGTTGAGCAAAGCTTGTAGCAAAACTAGTGATACTTCTGATGTTTTTGGTGTTGGATTTTCCACTAGAGGAACCTCTGTCTGCGCGTCTCTGGCATAGCTGGTTCAGTTTCCTGAACTGGCTCTTCTTCTTGTTTCATAGTTTGCGGGGCATGCCTCGTAGGTGGACATCCTTTCGGGCGAGGTTTTCAAGGATTAGCTTATGCAGATGACATTTCTTCCCCAGCAGAGTCGCCATAATATTGGGGTTTGGATTTAATGTGATTTGGAAATAGTATCTACACACTCTAATACTCGTTAAAAATGATATCTTTATTGAATGTCTTTGATGATTACAAAATTATAGAAAGAGAAGGGAAAAAAAGAGCAATTACACAACAAAAGATTTAGGAATCACTCTTTCTCTCTCTAAGAATTTCTCTCCCTAAGTCTCTCCAAAAGCCCCATTTGTTGAGTCCCTGACCCCTTATTTATAGGCACTGGTTCAGGCATAAGTTATTGTCACGTCAGCATGATTATCCGTGATGTAGATTCGCGGATGACCTCCATAATTTACCTAGGTCGCGATATTCAATTCTTGACTTTACCGATCCGCGGCCATACCATCCCGCAATATGAGGAGGTTACTTTTCGCAAATTCCTTTATTTGATGTCATAGTTTCCTTGATCATGTCATTTATGCATATTTTCCATTTACATGACCCTGATCATTATTTGATGCATTCCAAGTACTTTACTTGTAGTGATTTTGATGAATGAGGTCGCGACCCACCATTCACCATCTCAAAGTATTTCCCTAGGCTAGTCAAATAGTACTCCCTACGTGATAAGCCCATAGGGTCGCGAGGTTGACTTTTGGCTATGACCCCCTTTGTCAGCCCTCAACGATTGCCTCTTTGTAGAGTCTTATCGTGTATCCAATCTCATCTAGAGATACCCTTTTGGCCTTTTTCCAACTTTTCCTTGTCGGACCCCTGGATTTGCGGATTATATCAACGCGAATCCCCCTTTACACCCTTCTACTTACATTTAATAGTGACCATAAAAACCAAATTCCTTTTTTATTCTAGACACTTTTTTGTTGAGATAAATTTTATTTTTAAATTAAATTCATGTATCTATATTCATTTATGTATATATATTATTATTATGAAATTGAAACTAATTCAAATAAATTTAAATTTACATGTGCATGTTACATTATACTATTAATGATGTTAAGTGTTAAGTGTCTAGTTAAATCTCGAAACACTCCGCATGCTAGACTAACTTTAATCAATAATATTTTTCTTTTATGTAACTAATAGTATTTTTTTTGTTGCTCAATAAGCATGCACTTACTATAAAAAAGTAGTAAAAAAACAAATTATTGATTAAAGTTAGTCCAGTATGCAGAGTACTTCGAGATTTAACTAGACACTTAACACTTACCATTATTAATAATATAGTGTAACATGCATATTTAAATTTTAATTTATTTGAGTTAGTTTTAATTTAATAATATATATATATACACATATATGAATATAAATATTTGAATTTAGTTTACAAATAAAATTTATCTCTAAAAACTAGTGTCTAAAATAAAAAAGAATTTGGTTTTTACGAACTATCAAATGTAAGTAGAAGGACATTACAGTCATTTTAAATATAAAATATGTTATCAAGTAATTGAGTAATTTATCAAGGGTAAAAATAACAATTCATTTGCCTAAAAATCATTAGGGAGTTCTTTGTTAACTTTTTGAAATCTCAAGGGCTTAATTGTTAATAAAATACAAATATTATATTTAACTATAATTTAAACAAACATCAAGGGACGTCACTATAAATAACCCAAATATATTTTTCTTTACGAAAAACATAATATAAAATATGTTTTTCGTTGTCTTGTGGTGGAATGATCAATGCCACTAATATATTGTATAAGTTAATGAGTGGTGGAATGATAAAGCCGAATAAAGTCAATGCCTGAGGCCATGAGGAACTTGGTGCTTAGAAGTGGTGTGCTCTAATGAAATTTTATACTGTACTAAAATTTTAAAATATTTTTATAAACTATAAATTTTTTCATAATTATTGATTTGATTGATTTTTTAAAATTTAAAAATAATTTATTTATGTTAATATTTTAAAATTTTATGATACATATATGTTTTTTATTGGACTACATCTCACTTACATGATTGAGACAAGTATTGCCTCAAATAGAATTTCCAAAGTGTATAATTATTAACTGTTGGATAAATTAGTACATCTTTTAAATGAATCTATAATATAAAGATTTTAAAGATGTATTGGGAATATATATAGATATTATATATCAAGTAATTCGTTAAACATTTTTTTTTTTAATTTCTAACAAACTGATTGAGAAAATTAATTATAATAAATCTTTTAGATAATATGTGTTTCAAATATAGGCTGTACATTTCAAGTAATTGTTTTTTGTGAGGCAATTTTTCTCGTTTCTAACAAACTAATAAAGAAATTTAATTTTGAAAAGTCTTTTAAAGAATATGTTTCCTAACACCTAATATGCCAAATGTACTCTAATAAATACAATTACTGAGTTCGTATTGAATATGTGACAACTCTAATTATTCTATATTATATGTCACAGAAAAAAGGATTCATTTGATTTGTAATTTCTAGAATTATTATCTAAAGCTCAACAAACATATAATTTTCTATTTTAGAATTATAAAAGACATTTATTTGGATAACATGTCGTTTTATATAATTGAATATTTTAGAAATAAATTTGAATAAAACATAAAAAGTAGATTTTCTGTTAAGTTTGTAAATTTTCAAGTTTCAAAAGATAAAAAAAATATTTGGAATTGATAACCAAATAATCCCTCATATGTTCTTTTACTTGCAACTTTTAACGGGCGTCAATCAAGATAAAAAAACAAAGATGCATATTGAAAAGCTGACCAATGAAAAATCGAATATTTCATTGTAAAGGAATGCGTTTGAAAAAAAAAAATTTATTTAAGAACAAGATAATAAATAGGAAATTGATTTTTAATAAATTTAATATATTAAAAAGTTAGGTTTCAACATAAATAAAAAAATTTCTTATTTAATATATATGTATATATAAATACATAAATTTTTAAATATCTAATTGGCGCTCTCTAGAGTCTAACGCCGGAGTCAATAATTTTTGGAGCATTAATTTACTGTAACTTAGTTTTCCTTAAGTGCTATTTTCTCCATTTTGTATTTGACAAGTTTGTAGTTTATTTTCATTACATTTCGTGTTTTCCTAATTTATATAGTATATGTATTGAAATATTATTAGAATTTGAGTAGTGGTTTGAATATTTAGAATTTTCAGAAGTGGACAGCAAAAGAAAACATTTTAAAATGACAACAATGACTTCACGATCATCTATGATATCTTTGACTATTTGATTCCTGATTAGCAGACGGGATAGGAATATATATTATATATATATAACCACCAACCCACCCACATACATGTGGATGGTGATCATCTTCATTCATCTTTTCTATATGAGTCACCATCAATAGCATACATGTGGCAAAAAAAAATGGGCACCAATAATTTATACACAACACAATATTCTTCCTTTTCATTTACACTATGCATATCTTCTTTTCCAAAACTCCCGTCCAAACACCTTAATTAAGTAAATGACAGATGATAAATTAACAATAATTAAATTTAATAATCAGTAAATTGCCCTTTATCTTCCTTATCACTTTTAATTATTACAATTAAAGGTATTTCATCCAAATCGTTCTTCAATTTAAGGGATTTCACAAAGCTCGTCGAAACCCTAGATTTCAAATCGCCCTTCAATCTTCCAAACCTTTATATCAGTTATGAACATTATATTTCTATTACCCTCTATTCATGTTTTGGTTATAGTTACAATCTGTTGTTTAACCTTTGCCTCATTTAATTAATTTGTAGAGTCTATAATTTCAATTGTCCTTTATCTTCCACAACATTTTTCATTATTGCAATTAATGGTATTTCTTCCAAATCATTCTTCAATCTAGGGGATTTCATCACAAAGCCGTCGAAACCCTAGATTTCAAATCGCCCTTCAATCTCCCAAACCTTTATATCAGGTATGAACATTATATTTCTATCACCCTCTATTCATGTTTTTGTTATAGTTACTGTCTTCTGTTTAACCTTTGCCTCATTTAATTAATTTGTAAAGTTCATGATTATAGGAAGCATGCATATCTTTGAGTTGTCCTTCCTAGTATTCTTTTTCCCCGTATTACCCACTTATATGTCTTGCATCTTGTTACCCTAGCATGAATGTCCGGTTGTGTAAAAATATTTGTTACATTTGCCTCAAAGGAATTGATCATGTAGGTTAGTTAACATATGTGATTATATATCATTTAATATGTGATTGTTCTAGTCTGTATTTGTTTGCATATGATGCATATCTATTTGATAGTGTTAAAAATACTTGAAGTTATGTTTTTAGGTAGTTGTGAAATAAATCTAGAATAAAATTGGTGTTTATTACTCCAAAATCATATAATACTATAGATTTTGGAGTTATTGGTTAAATATAAAGGAAAAAGAATGAACACTCAAAGTAGAGATATTGAACCTATTGATCTCACTTTGAATCAGTAGGAGTTGACAAAACATATGCAAATAAGTTATCACTTTTTGGTTAGGCTCCATGCCATTGAGATTATACTTGGATTGAGAGGTTTATAACCAAAATTTAGTACTATTAATAATAAATTACAATGCTGGTTCTTTTTCAATTTAATTTTAGTGTTATATTTGTTCAACTTTATTTAGTCCATGGTTATAGGAAGCATGCATATCTTTGGGTTGTCCTTCTTAGTGTTCTTTTTCCCTATTTTCCTCACTTATATGTCTTGCATCTTTTTACCCTAGCCTGAATGTCCTATTGTGTAAAAATATTTGTTACCTTTACCTCAAAGGAATTGATCATGTAGGTCAGTTAATATATGTGATTCAGATAACATTTAATATGTGATTGGTGTATTCTGTATTTATTTACATATAATGCATTTCTATTTGTGCAGTGTTAAAATATTTGAAGTTAAATTTTTACGCAGTTATGCAATAAATCTGGAATAAAATTGGTGTTTATTATTCCAAAATCAGATATTTGTATAGATTTTGGAGTTTTTGGTTAAATATAAAGATTAACCTATTTTTTTGTACTTGTTTTAGAAGAGAGATTATGTGTATATGTAAACATTTTGTTTACTCATGTGACCATCAATTGTACATAATTGTACTCAAATGACAATCACTGAGTTGAAGGATATTTTGGATAATATGAAAATGTAACTTAAATCATCTTCAACTGTAAGATTATTGTAATGCCCATTTTAAACAGTTTTACCTAATTCATAATTTTCAAACTAAAGGCATGTTTTAGAAAGTAATATGGGATTTACCCTACTATTAATGGCTCAAATAAATCCCCAATTAAAACTATTCAAATTGAAAGCATGGGGGATATGATAGATATTCTGGAAGTCTAACAGGAATTACCTTAAGTTGCAACCCAAGTGTAAATGAAATAACCATAAGTTGTAACCTAGGTGTAATGCACATTTTGAAAAGGTATAAGTCAATAACACCCTAGATATAAACCTTGATGTCCACTCTATTAGTTCATCACTTTATAAAGTTTATCAGTGGTTGGGTGTTTAAGTGTATCTGACATTTTTATAAATGCACTGATAGATACACTTAGACACGCAAGAACTGATCAACTTTAAAAAGTGCTGAACATTAGGGGACCCTATTTTAAAAAGTGATGAAGTAATAGAGGATATGATAGGTATTCTAGAAGTGTAACTAGAATTACCATAAGTTATAACACAGGTGTAACTCAAATCACCATATTAGTTTCTAAAGGCATATTTTAGAATATAATATGGAATTGACCCTGCTATTAATTGAATAAATAAATCCACAATAAAAAGTATTCAAATTGAAAGCATAGAAGAGATGATAGATGTTCTAGAAGTGTAACTGGAATCACCATAAGTTATAACACATGTGTAACTCAAATCACCATATTAGTTTCTAAAGGCATGTTTTGAAGATGTATAATTTAGTAACCCAGTAACATCCTTCTATCTTATGTTCCCAATGTTCTTTTACCGATTTCGGTTGAGTGTGAGAGTAGTAGAAAGAAGATGAAAACTTTCACTGATTAATGGCCAATTAAAGCTTTCATCTTCTTTCTAGTACTCTCACACTCAGACGGAATCGGTAAAACTCTTCTTTATTTAGAATCATAGAGTTTGCTCTTCTTAACTTTTCTTTGTCCTTCTTAGTTTAGTTTATTGTTTAAGTATGAAAATTTAATATAAATTCCTTATTCCCTAATTACAAGTATGGGATTGACCCTGCTATTAATGGAGTCCCTAAATCCCCAATTAAAAGTATTCAAATTGAGATATTGGACTTACTGATCTCACTTTTAATCAGTGGGAGTTGCCAAAATATATGCAAAATAAGTTATCAATTTTTCATTAGGCTCCATACCATTGGGATTATACTTGGGTTGAGAGGTTTGTAACAAACATTTAGTACTATTATTAATAAATTATAATGTTGGTACTTTTTCAATTTAATTTTTGTGTTCTATTTTTTCAACTTTATTTAGTGCTTGGTTATAAGAAGCATGTCTATCTTTGTGTTGTCCTTCTTAGTGTTCGTTTTTCCCCTTTGCCTCACTTATACGTCTTGCATCTTGTTACCCTTGCCCGAATGTCCAATTGTGTAAACATATTTGTTACCTTTGCCTTAACGGAATTTATCTTGTTGGTCAGTCAATTTATGTGATTCATGTACCATTTAATATGTAACTGTTGTAGTCTGTATTTATTTGCATGTGACTCATATCTATTTGCTAGTTTTAAAAATATTTGAAGTTATGTTTTTAGGTAGTTGTGCAATAAATATGGAATAAAATTGGTATTTATTACTGCAAAATAATATATTAGTGTAGATTAGTTAGTCGATCACTAATATAATAGTTGCAGATGATGAGCTCCCGAGCATCTTTATCTCGTGTAGTTCGAAAGGGTCCCTTTAGAAATTGTTTATGTCACTGTGAATAAAAAGTTGCCATATATATTTCAGAGACAGGAGAGAACCCTGGAAAGTTATTTTTCACATGCAGTCGTCAAAACTGTCAATTCTTTCAATGGTGGATTTTGCCACGTACAACTACCGTTGATGAAGAAGAAGTAGCCTCACCACCTCCGGTGCGTCATTAATTTGCCCAAATTAGCTGAATCATCTATTTTGTCAAGTCATTGGTGGTAGCAACTGTGTATCTGTTTGGGTTGTTCTATTTACTACTGTTGTTTGTGTCCCTTTTCCTCAATTGAAACTTTTTGTATTTGAGAGACTGTAATTTTGGCATGAATGGTACGTTTTAGGAGGCAAGGTATGTGTTGCATTTTGTTACCTTTGCCTCAAGGTTCAGTTCGGTTTTGTTAAGAAATTTGGTACTATGTATGAATCTAAAATGGACAGAATTTGTAAAA
Organism: Cornus suecica; assembly: GCA_963922005.1. Classification (NCBI taxonomy): domain Eukaryota; kingdom Viridiplantae; phylum Streptophyta; class Magnoliopsida; order Cornales; family Cornaceae; genus Cornus; species Cornus suecica. Next base: position 50,506,004 of record OY998240.1, on the reverse strand, counting down.
TATTTGTGTACGTTGGCCATACCATGTGGTAATGGTTATTTATATTGACAGTGTTTCAACATGTATTCCTCTATTTTGTTATGGCAAACTAATGTGTTTAACATGAAGGGTGGGGTGATTTTTTTGGTATAGAATGAAAACATAGTTTTTGGACTCTGTACAATGAACAATATGTTGTGTTTTTGAATATGTAATAGAATGCTTAATTTATCTTAAGCTTGACCGAAATTGTATTGGTATGGGACTAAAATTGTATTACTCGTATTGGCTGTGGAATGTACACATATTGATGTCCAAATTGTTCGGGGGTTGGTTTTATGATATGACCACGACTTATATACATCAAAGTGCATTCTATATACATTATATTCACCAGAATATAGGGTTTGGATGTGAAATTATGAGAAAGAGAAAACTTATTGTTTGGATCATCATTGTCTATAAATACCCAAGTCTGCAACAAGAGGAGACATGTCTTGAAGAATTCTCTACAAGTTTTCTACAACTTCATCTTCTTCTACAGAGATATACATATGGTGAAAGAATATTATTGAGTGATTAGAGATACACAAATTCTCTCTTGTTTTGGACGTCTTTAATCGTGCTTCTACATCAATGATTTCTTTGCACGATTTAATGGTATAGTTGCTAAAAAATTCACACATCGTTTATAGTAACGTGGTTGCTTTGATCCATTGAAGAATGGAGCCATTTGTGTGCGGAGATTGAAGCAGAGGCTTCGTGGTGATTTTTGATATGTTGAGAAGCAGAGTTGTCAGAGTACGGAGATCGGAGCAAGAGCTTCATGGAGTGCGAGTGGATCTAGACTTTCAGACGTCGAGTGAAGGACAACAAATTACAGTGGTTGTAAGTTCTGTTTTCATAGTCTGTACAAATTCTTTGATTCATAGTGCATCGATACCCGATCATATCCGTGGTTTTTACTTTGAGTCTTTCCAAGGTTTTCCACGTAAAAATTTGTGTCTTCTCATGATTTAATTTTTTGCACTTATATTCATATTTGCTTGATTGATCTATTTTTGAGAACTGAATTCAGAATTAGGGTTTGTGACTAATTAAAATTAAATTTCTGTTAAATAATTTTAATTGATCATAAAATCAACAAAAATCCTATTCACCCCCTTCTAGGCTATTTTCATTGATCGTCTACGTAATTTTAATTGGTATCAGAGCGTGGTTGCCTTTTTTAGGTTAATTACCTGTTAGATTTTGTACTTAGACGATGGAGATGCCTCGTGAAGGAGGTTCCATATCTAGGTCCCATTTGTTTGGTGGCTCGAATTACACGTATTGGAAAACGAGAATGATAACATTTTTGAAATCGATCGATGATAGAGCTTCACTGGTCGTAAAGGTAGGATATTCACCATCCACTATGAAAGATGCTTTTACTAATGAATCTAGGGTAAAACCATCGAGTGTGTGGACTACTGCTGAGACAAATAGTGCTAGTTGGAATTCTAAAGCTTTGAATGTGTTGTATAATACTGTGACCGCGAGTGAGTTTAAGAGAATTGCCATGTCTGAGATTGCAAAAGAAGCTTGGGATATTCTCCAAGTAACTCATGAATGAAATTCTAAAGTCAAACAATCGAAACTCCAAATTCTAAATTCAAAATTTGAACAACTTAGGATGGAGGAGGATGAAGTTTGTAGTGACTTTGAGGATAGGTTAACTGACAAAGTAACTAGTTGTCACAATTTAGGAGAGCCCATTTTCGAGACGACCATAGTGAAGAAAATTCTTAGGTCTTTGCCTGAATGTTTTCGGTCTAAGGTTACAATCATATCTGAAATCATGAGTTTCAAGGAAATTAAATTTGAAGAGTTGGCAGGTAATTTGAAATCGTATGAGATGGAGATGTGTGCTCAATCCTCTAAAAAGTTAAGCGGAACAAAAACGAAGGACATAGCTTTGAAAATCACTAAGGAGGGTCCTAGTGAGTCAGATAAAGAGGGTAAGAGTAAACCAAGTCAGTTTGACATAATCATGAAGCAGTTTCATAAGTTTTAAAAATCTTCTTGTGGTTAAGAATTGATTAAAGAACAAAATTTTGGAGATAAATCACATGATTCGAAAAATAGAAAAATCCAAAATAGGAATGATAAGTTTGGTCATAAAAAGAAGAAAGCTCAATGTTTTGAGTGTTATGGGTTCGGTCACATAACTGCTGAGTGTGCTAATAAGTCAAAAAAGAAAAAAGGTTTGGTTGTTTCTTGGAGTGATGGATTAGCTAGTGATTCAATGGATTTGGAAGTAGGAGATGAGATTGAGAATTTCACCGTGTTTGTTGCACAAATTAAGAAGGTCGATGAAGTTGTTGCAAGTTGGGCAATGTCTGAAGATGATGATTCTGAGGATAATGAAGATCGTGGAGATTCATATGAAGATGCATATAATAAATTGAATGAAAAGTTCATGCAGGTTAGCAAAGTGTACCCGAAATGTTTGGTTCAATTCAACAATGTTGATAAGGAGAGACAATCCTTAAGAAAAGAATTGACCAAGTCTGAACAAGAAAGGACTCAGGCTTTGAAGTGGGTAGATGGTCTCAATGAGGATTTAGAAATTATAAGATTGAAATTGAGTGAGAAATCTACAAGGATTGAGAGTTTGGAAAAGGAATTGAAGGATGCTAACTCAACTATTTATAGATGGTCTAGTAGAACTAATAAGCTTGATCACATTTTGAGTGTAGGAAAGTCAACAGGAAATACTAAGAGGCTGGGGTTCAATGGAATGAGTGATCCTGACATTGTTTCCAAAACAACCTTTGTTAAAGCTTCCCAAGTAACATCTAGTTCTTCTCAAGGTAAGTCTGATAGGAATCTTAATGCTCGATCTTATGTCTGAAAACCCGTGGAGAGTAAGTCTGCTTTTACCTTTAGAGTCAAAAAGGGTTCAAATAATGTTTTTAAAGGTTTATTCCAATTTGTCATCACTGTGGAGTGAAAGGTCACATTAGACCCGTATGTTCAAAGTTAAGAGGAGAAACTTTGAAATCTGAGCTGAAGCATAGAATTCAGAAAAGACCTAATGTTGAAAGTCAAATTCGGGTGTTGAGTGAAGAGGTTGACTAGGCTTGCAAATAGAGCACCAAAACTTAAATAAATGTGGGTTAAAAAATATGAATTTCATTGTTTGGTTTCTCATACTGTATCTATGAATCTATCTATCTACCTTCCATATACTTCATCTTTCATTTTTTCAAGGGGAGATTCTAGGTCAGAGATCAGAGAATAAAGGCACGGTAAGGGAGAAACAACAATCATGGAGGTGGTGTCTACATCAACAATGGAGATCACCACAACCATGAGTGGCTAAACGGGTATCTAGGATTTTTAACAGAACCCTAGCCAAGTAATGTAACTTTCATTTATTTCAATTATATTAGGAGAAACTGAAAGACACGTATGTGATTATTGTGTAGATGAGTGAATGCGTAATGTTATATAAGATTTTTCATTTATTCAATGTCTTCTCATAGCTTGAATGAATGTTTTATCTTACTCAATTATGGTTATTCAATATGGGCTAGAATTCAGATGCTTAACTTATAATTTTCTAACACAATGGTGGTAACAAACATGCAATCTAGATTAGACAGGCCATGCTAAAAGAAGATGGTATAGACATGTTTTTTATTTAATATTTTAGGAGTAGTTGTAGAGTAGATGCATGCACTAGTCATACTTTATTCAAAGATGAGTTATAGCTAAGTCGGATGAATTGGTCCTTTTTTTGAGGTTAGGGTTTGCCAATGTTGGAACCCTATATCTAATTCACATATGAGGGATTGCCCTTTACAATTGAATGAATATAAGTCTATATTATTCGGATAGTGGTGGAGTTGGAAATACCCTAGAATCTATCTTTATTGTTTCTATCTCAAAATTATCTTTATTTGTTTTATTTAATTTAGTTGTTTATTAGTTAATAATCAAAACCCAAATCAAATTATTTTAGCAATTCAAAAGTATTTCTTTGCTAGAATTTAGAGTACAACTTAGTCCCTGTGGATACGATATACCCTATCATAAGATACTATACTATAATTGATTCGTGCACTTGCGATAGGGAAAACTAGGTCATCTATAATGGTTTATTTGCACACATCATTATTATTATCATTATTTATCATCCCTTCCTAGTGTTCTAAGCCAATCAAGGTTTGGGAACCGATCAAACGCTGAAAATTAGACAGACATGGGTTAAGAAAGGTGAGCTACATTGTTTTGTTTCCAATACTGCCCTTAAATCATGTGATTCTAGTTCATGGTATTTTGATAGTGGATGCTCTAGGCACATGACTGGTAATAAGTTATTGTTTAGTGATTTCAAGGAAAGTAATGTAAGAACTGCTACTTTCGGTAATGAGAAATAATATAAAGTTTTAGGAAAGGACATCATTGTTGCTTCGGGTCTACTTAGATTAGAAGATGTTTATTATGTTAAGGGCCTAAAGGCTAATTTGTTTAGCATTAGCCAAATATGGGATAATAACCATAATGTCAGTTTCACTTCCGATAAATGTTTTATTATTGATTATATTGGAAATTGTGTTATGGAAGGTGTACGTACATCTGATAATCGTTATTGCATTTTTACTAAACTTTATTCTGAGAAAGATCTAGAATTTATATCCATAGATTCTCAGTCGACAGACATCTCTACAAAACCATTAGATTTTCAAAAGCATGTGCATCTTAGAAAATCTAGTTGTCTGTTCTCATTAGAATAAATGTCTTCATATATATCATTCTAGGAATATCTTGCATTATCTTTTGTCCTATAACTGATACATTATCATGCATTTTTTATTTATGCATATTTTTGTTGTTGTTTATTATTATCCATGCATCATATTTTGCTATTATTAGGATTATTCATGCATGCATACATTATGACAAAAAATGACATAAAAATTATAAAACAAAAATTCTTAGCATGTTGAGCTTGGCTAAGGGTAATAATGGTTATCATATTTCACTCTATTCTCTTATTTATTTCTCTTATTATGCTTATGGGAATTGGAGTTGTTAGTCTGACCTGAGGATATGAGTTATTTACTTGACATGTTTAAGTATTATTTTTAGAACTCATTAACTTTGGGTGCTTGTTTCACTTCAGAGATGACTGTAATACTTACTGAAACTTTTAGTCTTTTTCCTCTAACTTGAAGTGATATGTAGGTTCATGAGCTTTGCTAGATTGATCGATGATTTTGCATACCTGTTGCATGCTCATAAATGTTGGAGTAATGTTGAAAGAATGAATTAATGAATATATAAAATATAGAAATGCAAAAAGTAGTTCTTCGATCTGAGTAACCGGGACTATTACCACAAAGTAGCAGAGTGTTCGCGTCAAAAGAGGAGAAAACTAATGAACATAAATCCCAAGAAAGAAGCTCAGACCCAGTTGATTGGGACTAAAAATTCTCGCTGGAAAGTTTGGAGATTAGAAAGACAAAAAGGGATAAAGTGAAAAGATGCAAAAGATTAAATTGTGAGACATTTAAAAGTAGTAAGGCTCGAGCTAAAGATTTGACTTCTAGTTTAGGTTTTGGACCGAAATATCATCACGGTTAGTGAGGAGATTATTAGAATTATTACGTATTGCTTTCATCTACTTGTTTACTTGCAACTGAATATTTTTCATATATGCAAAAACTATATAAAACATGTCTTGTGACTGCTTATAACTGTAAGGTATGTGTGTTGATTTTCTTCACCACTTTGTGTATAATAACTAGGTCAAATATGCGAATATGATGTGTTAATGATTAGCTCATTGTCTCTAAATGCCCTGCTCACATGTTTCTAATAACAAAAATATTTTTCTTAGTTTGAGCATATTGCATTCATGCATTAGATTTAAATTCATGCATCGTAGAGATTTTTGTTACCCGAGAATCTGAATATATTATTTAGAGTTATATGTCTTAATAGAAGCTTTGCTTAGATTCTCTAGTCGTCCCGAATATTTTCTCAATATTTACAACTTGACTATTATGTTTTATCTCTCTTGATTATTTTTTATTGTTATATAATTCCTTGTCATTTTAGTGACAAAAAATGGGGAAAAGTATTTAGTAAGGGGGAGATATATACAGTTAAGGGGGAGAACTAAATGTTATTGATTAATGATCATTATGCTTCATGTTGATTTTGTTCATTTTGTTTATGATCATTTAATATGCATTATTCTTGCTATTTGTTTTCCACACTTGCGTTTCATAGGTATGTTTGTTTAAGTGTTGTGATTGCATGTCACGCCCCTAGATTTCAAAAACTCCAGAACTGGGACACCCGAGAAATCCGGGGTATGATCCATATAAAGAGCAGCCAATTAAGGTCCTAAATAACCATAAAAACGAATGTAATATTATTAATAACGATAATTCCATATATAACCAAGCAGAAACTAAATCAAAAGATACCCAAGGCGCATTAAGGTGCCAAAAGAATACATTTATATAACGATGCACTGATACCGAATACATGGAAGGGATATGCCAATAGACTGACTCCCAAGAAATATACAACAACAGTCCCAATACAGGGGACAAGTAAAGGAAAAGAAAAAGAATAACTCTACGTACGAACGTCCCAAATCCCGTAATAGCATCCATGCCACAAGCCATCCTGCAACGAAGAAACAAAAGAAAGTGTTGATGCACCGCATACAGTTCATAGCAAAAACCTTTCCTACAAATTGAAGTTTAGAACACCAGGCAAAAGAACGCCGGGGTGAGCTCATCGAAGCCCCGTATGAGAAAGGAATCGTAACTGTCACATCCTGCGACCATTCAAGTCGAGTGTGAACCATCCTGTCTATATCCATCTACCCTAGGTTAGTCAAATGTCCCTCATGGCACTCACGCCAATACATGACCCCGGGAACACATCCCCTTAGTCCTCTGCCATACATCAACAAATTGGGCAACTAGAACGTAGTGAAACCAAAACACAACAACATATAATAACGCACACCTATATATATATATATGCACGTATATATATATAAAGAGATATACCACAAATACAAGCCACGTAGTACAGACCCCCTCATAGATCACTACGACTCATACCCGCCAGTCCCACACTAACAATTAACACAACACTATCACCAAATCACAGGAGCAACACTCCTATTCATAACACTTCAGGATTGATAACAATCACACTTCCTAGATCATAAGTATACCAAGCTCCAAAACCTCAAATCAGTATCAAGTCATACAACCAATCACCTCACATATCATTACCCGACATCAGTAAACCCAACACAAAGGTAAAACAGTCACTTAAACCTAAGGGAAGCCACAAAGGTTGACGAACACCAAAAGAAAGTGAAAGAGATTAAATAACCCATCACACTGACCACTCAAAGGTCACTTGTTTGCCCAAGGTTAAAATGGTCATTTCAAGGGCAAAAATGAACTTTCAAAGGTTACCCCACTTATTTATACATAGTTTAAACCATAGAAATAAACGAAACCAAATTCAAAGCCCTAACGCGAGAGATATGAATTTTTGAAACTGGTATCGGACAACGCCTACCCAAACAAAAAGTTAAAGTACGCCTCTGTCACCAAGGGTAAACACGGTCATTTCAAGTGAAAATAAATTATTTCAAGTTTTGTATCAAATATTTTGACATAGGACAGGCCCTAGAAACAAGCGGGACCTAAATTAAGGCCACGAGGTGAGAGATATGCATTTTTGAAAACGGTATCGGACAACACCGACAGAAACGGAAAGCTGAAGTACTCCACTTTCACCAAGGTTAAAATAGTAATTTCAAGGGTAAATAAATTATTTCAAGTTTCAAATACAAATTTTGTACCTAGCACAAGCTATAAGAACAAATGGGATCTAAATCCGAGGTGCGAGGTGAGAGAAATGAAATTTTAAAAATCGGCCATCGGATGACTCTGCAACCTGACCTGGCAGCCAAATGTGTACCAAATGGGCACTATCACGCCCTTCGGTGTCATGACGCCCCTCTGCTACGCACAATTGCCCCTTTTTAGTTGAAAATATACCAATTTTTCATACGGACTCCGTTCTTTGCGCCGTCAGTCCTGAAAAATCAGAAATATTAGAAAAGTGAGTTTTTCATTTACGGATTTAAAAAATAGTCATTGAAACCTTGGGAAATGCATAAAACATAAACTTTGAATAAAAGTGATTCTTTAAAATCTCATAAAAGTATCCGTCTTGCCCCCGATCTCCGTTTTGTACAGCGTCGACTTTCAAATGTCTAAATATTTTATAAAATGAATTTAAAACCATTTCAAAACTCAAGGTTTTTGTCGAGGTTACAGGGGTGAGTGAAAATGATTTTTTTTACTTAAAAACCGAATGGACTTGAATAGAAGTCTTATGAAAAATCATTTTTCGGGAAAACAAACCGAAAAACCAACGGAAAGACCAAGCGAATTTAGAGACGCTCAAATGGAGAAAAGGAATGAAGAACGAGTTAAATGGCACCTCAAAGGAAAAGGTAAGTGGCTATACAGAACGACACAAACCTTAATCCAACCACACTTAACTCCATATCCAAACCCATGAACCCTATAACGACTTAACCATGAATGACCACACCTCCGATGACATCTAAACCTTAAGATCATTGAAGATAACCTAGTAGTCGTTGCCACGGAACCAACTAGTTTCAATAACCTCTTCCAATTCTTTAAAACTTCAATTACACATTCGAAACCACATCTCTTAGGTTTCTAACAAGATCTTATGGAAATCAATACACAATCAACTCGGTTTACTCATAACCTCGTCTATCATAGCCAAAACATCAATATCACGATTGATGCCACGTTGCTACACCAACGCTAACTATACCACAAAACCATCACCCACCTTCTAAAGGCTTCAACTCATATTCAACTCTATGATTCATTACCGACTTTAACTTATCACAAGAAAGTCCTTAAACCAACTCATATCACCACACAAGTTACTATAAGCATTTATCTCACATTATACTTTAAAACAAGGCATGCAAATCATATTATCTCATTATCCAATTTCACATGAGCATTTCAATAACATATGAATTATATCTCTAAATTCACATTAAATATGCTCCACAATTACATTGAATAATATCAGAATTCACATATAGAGGTAATCACATAACAACAACTCAAATGCAATGTGACTCACACACCTCATGATACACACTTTGCCCAACACAGGTTAATGAATACGCACTCCACCCATTTACAATAACAAAGACTACCGCACCAATTCTTCCAAAGTAATTTTGACACTTTCTCACTTTCAATAAGGAAAGCGGTTGTACGAGGTGACCTGTGACTAAAGATTTGTATACCGAATGCATGAGTCAACCCGCAACTTTGAGAATGAGGCGACCCATCCTATACCCGATTCTTGGACACATTAGTTTCGTAGGTTGGGAACACCCCCTGGAGAGTTGTTGCGATGATCCGACACAACACTACTCACCCATGGTTACACGACTGGGCGTAGCCCTACACTAATTGAATTCACAATACAAAAGGTGAATACCATATACACTATGTCTCAAAAGACCCATGCACCAACACAAATATGTATCTCATCATATTTATGAAAGACATTCCTAAAATGCCAACACGAATGCCATTAATCATTTAACATGATTTTAAATCTCATTAAAACAATGATAGACAAGAATGTTTTCTTATGCACCATTCATGTTCCAATTCATCATGTTGTCCTTTTATTTCACAAGGATAACATTTCATTCATTTAACATGCTTTTATCTCAATTAAAGCACTTAAATCACAAGGATATATCATTTAACATGCATCATAGTCCTATTCAATATCATTACCAAGTACTCCATGCACAAGGGTTAATTCACATAAATATGTTCAAACCCTAATTTCACAATTTCAAGGATACACTTAGCAATTTAATCTAAGATTGGGACTCCTATAATCAAATTCTCACACCTACAAAATAAAAAAATGAGCTAGTTAAGAAATTTTCCCCTACCTCAAGTGAAGAGCAACACAAACCACTAAGCAAGCCAAAGAAACCCTAGCTCTTCCCCAACACAAAAATCAAGGAGAAAACCAGTGGAAAGCTTCACCATAGCCTCATAACAATGAATCAAACTTTAATACAAGAGGAGAACAAGAATTATGAAGTGGTTTAACAAGAACCCCAAAACTAGGGTTTGAAAGGAAAACACACAAGGAATAAAGAGCACTTACCCATCCTTGGCTCAAACCAAGGAGAAGAATACCATGAACAACTTCTATGTTGATGGCCACCTCAAACTCCGAACTTAGGGTGATCAAATCGACCCTTAAGTGGAGAAGAAGCAAGAGGAAAAAAAGAAGATAAAATGGAGAGGAAAAGATGAAGTCTTGCAATGTGTAGAGATCCTCCACTCACACCTCTTACCATGCAATGGCCAAGCCTCAAGCTAGCAAATGAAGACTTAATCCAAGGGCCACAAAATAGTCTTGCAATAAAATACTAAATACACCACACACAAAACCCATTAATTTGTCAAACAAGGCCTTAACATCCAAAGGTTGAGAATCATGCAATGAAAATGACTAAAGGATCCAAGGGTTAACATGAAGTCTTGCCAATTGAAATACTAAGAATAATAGATTCTTGCATTTAAGTGTCATCCCAACAAGGCCCTATGATCCAAGGGCCTAAAAAGATAGATGGGAGAAGAAGATCAATAGCTATAAGAGAGACAACACCTGAAAATGGGAAATGACCAATAGGAAAATACTCATTTATCCTTCGGTCATTTCTTTCCCGAAATCATTTCCAACAATTTTCATTAGTCACAAAATAAAAATATAACAAGAAATTCACATAAGTGTTACACCGGAACGTCTACAATAAACTAGGTAACATATTCGGGAATGCAATAAGATTACCGAAGCTCCAACGAAAAAACATTGCAATGAACTCACGTAGTTTCCAATGAAAAAATAAATCATGAACCTGGAAACGAAAGTCCACGAAGTCGTCCCGCTAAGTTCGAAACTTAAATGCTAAAAATTTACACAGACCAAGATTGCACAAGAGGTCTTGAATAAGTGATGTCACAAAACATTAACACTTGGAAAATAACTTTATAAAGGAGAAAGGAAACGCAGGGCGTTACAACCTTAGGAGATTTCGTCCTCAAATTCATGGAGTACCTTAGTCCGCAAGACACATCCGGTTGATCAGACCGAATGATCTACTCACATTCCTCGGTAGCTAACACCATGATACGAGTACAAAAATAAAAGTGACTGAGGAGTGGTCCTACTCCGTTGTAATTAAATCACAACAGGATATATCTAACAAGGCACGTCTTCGACGCCACACAATGAAAACACAGAAATTCAAAAGCATATAGAGAAAACGCAGATCGAAATCATAGATAACATCTAACGTCAAACATACCACCAACCTTAACCCGTCATCCCTAAGAAAGTGAAACCTAGTACTCTGATACCAAACTCACTCCCCTAAATTCGAAAGACTCCTGAATCGGGACATCCGAGGAATCCGGGGTATGATCCATACAAAGAGTGACCAATTAAGATATTAAATAACCATAAAATGAATGGAATATTATTAATAACAATAATTCCATACATAACCAAGCAAAATCTAAATCAAATGATACATAAGGCATATCGAGGCGCTGAAAGAATATATCTAAAACGATGCAATGATACCAAATACAAGGAAGGAATATGCCAACAGACTAGGTCCCAAGAAATTCAATAACAGTCCCAATACAGGGGACAAATAAAGGAACTAAAATGAGATAACTCTACGTACGACCGTCCCAAATCCTGCAATAGCAACCGTAACACTCCGTGTCAAACCAGAACCTGCAATAAGAAAACAAAAGAATGGTTCCATTGCACCACATATTCTCTGTAGCTGAAATAATTTCTATAAACTGGTGTTTAAAACACCAGGAAAAAGAATGCCGTGGTGAGCTCATCAAAGCCCTGTAGGAGAAAGGAATCGTAAATGTTATATCCTCTGATCATCCAAATCGAGTGCGAACCAACCCGTGTACATGCATCTACCCTAGGTCAGTAAAATGTCCCTCATGACACTCACACAAATACGAGGCCACGGAAAGGCATCCCCCTAGTCCCTTACCATGCATGAACAAATAGGGCAACTAGCACGTAGTGAAACCATAACACAACAACATATAATAACTCGCACCTGTAAATATATATATATGGATGTATATATATAGAGAGAGATATATGAACAATACAAGCCACGTAGTACAGACCACCTCAAAAATCACTACGACTCGTACTCGCCAGTCCCACACTAACAATCAACACAACACTAAACACCAAATCAAGGGATCAACACTCCTATTCATGACACCCAGGAAGTATAACAATCACTCTTCCTAGATCACGAGCATATCGAGCTCTAAAAACTCCAATCAATACTAAGTCATACTATCAATCACCTCACATGTCAGTAACCACAATCCGTAGACCCAACACAAGGGTAAAACAATCACTTCAACCTAAGGGAAGTCACAACGGTTGCCGAAAAACAAAATAAAATGAAAGGTATTAAACAACCCATCACACCGATCACTCAAAGGTCACATGTTTGCCCAAGGGTAAAATAGTCATTTCAAGGGCAAAAATGTACTTTCAAACTTTAGTCCACCTATTTGGAGATAGGTAAAATCATAAAAACAAATGGAACCGAATTCAAACCCCTCACGCGAGAGAGATAAAGTTTTAAAAATGGCATCGGACAATGCCGACCCAAACCGAAATTAAAGTACCCCTCTTTCTCCAAGGGTAAAACAGTCATTTCCAGTGCAAATTAATTATTTCAAATTTTGTATCAAATATATGGACATAGGAAAGGCCCTAGAAACAAATGGGACCTAAATCAAAGCTATGAGACGAGAAATATGAATTTTTGAAAATGGTATCGGACAACACCGACAAAAATGGAAAGTTGAGGTACCCCACTTTCACCAAGGGTAAAATAGTCATTTCAAGTGAAAATAATTGATTTCAAGTTTGTACCTAGCATAAGCCATAGGAACAAATGGGACCTAAATCTAAGCCACGAGACGAGAAATATGAATTTTTGAAAACGACATCGGACAATGCCGACCCAAACGGAAATTTTAAGTACCCCTCTTTCACCAAGGGTAAAAAAGTAATTTTAAGTATAAATTAATTATTTGAAATGTTTTATCAAATATTTGGACATAGGGCATGGTATAGAAACAAACAGAACCGAATTCAGAGGTCCGGGGAGGAAAATACGGAAGTCCGAAAATCGAACATCACCACTACTGCGAAGTGGGATCTATCCCAAACAACTAGGATAAATCCCAATTGCACTCCAACCAAAATAAACCAATGACTAGTGGTGGGATCGATCCCAAAAAGCTGGCATCTATCCCAGGTCTATAATTTTCAAAAAAATACAAGTTTTTTAAAAATCCGCAAAAATTATCCGTCTTGCCCCCGGTCTCCGATTTGTACACCGCCGACTTTCAATTGTCAAAATATTTTATAAAATGAATTTAACACCATTTCAAAACCCAAATGTTTTGTCGGGTTCACAGGGAGTAGGCGAAAACGGGTTTTTCACTTAAAGACTGAATAAACTCAAATGCAAGTCTTCTGAAAAATCCATTTTTGGGGAAACAAACCGAAACACCAACGGAAGGACCAAAACACATTTATAGACGCTCAAATGGAGCAAATTAATGAAGAAGTGGAGTTAAAAAACAACCCAAAGGAAAGGGCAAGTAACTATACGCAAAGACATTAACTATAAGCCAACCACACCTAGTTCCACCTCCAAATACATGAACTCCATAACGAATTATTCAAGAATGTTCACAACTCCCAACGACATTCCTATCCTTAAGATCGCTAAAGGGAACCTTGTGGCCGTTGCCACAGAACCAGCTAGTTTCAAATCAAGATCGCTTCCGATTCTTTCAAACCTCAATTTCACATTTGAAATCACATCACTTAGGTTTCTAACAAGATCATATGGTCATCACTACACAATAAACCAAGATCACTAACTATCACCCGCCTTCTTAAAGATCTTAACTCACATTCAACTCCATAGTCCATTGCTGACTTTACTTATTACAAGAAAGTCCTTAAACCAACTCATTTCACCCCCCTAAGGTATATAAGCACATATCAACAATTATAAGCATTTATCTCACATTATACTTTAAATAAGACATGCAAATCATATGTTTACATCCTCTAATTTCCCTTGAGCATTTTAATAACAAATTAATTATATTTTGAAATTCACATTAAATATGCTCTTTAACCACATATGATAATATCATGAAACATAAATCACATATTAGCAACTCAAATGCAATGTAAATCACACACCTCATGATACACACTTTGCCCAACACATGTTAACGAATACGCACGCTATCCAGTTACTTTTGAGGATACAAGCTCATCAAGTAATGTAGAGTACCGCACCGATCCTTCCCAAGTGCTTGTGACACTTCACACTTTCAACAAGCAATGCGGTTGCACGAGAGCCCAGTTTTCAACTCTGTGTGCCATGACCACAAAGTCAAGAATATGAGTCTCTCTTACGACTCCGAAACCCTTATCACGTTTTTGGACTTACTAGTTCCGTAGGGGTGAAACACCTCCTGGCCAGTTGTTGCAACGATTCGACACAAGACTACTCACACATGATTACACAACCCGCATATACCAACACCATGATTTGACACTACACGATGTACTCAATATGCATCCAGGTTCTCTACAACAATCATGTTCCATTACGATATATATGTTTTTCTAGTTTGCAAAATATTGTACTCATCAAAACCATTATGCTTACAATTTCATATTTATAAACAATGGTTCACAACATGCTCAATCACAATATACGTTTTTCTCATTTGCAATATATTAGACGCCATTTATCACAATGCTTACAATTTCACATTTATAAGCAATAATCAACAAGGATGCTTTCTCATGCACTATTCATGATTCAAATCATCAAGTTGTCCTTTAATACACAAGGATAATATTTTCATTCATTTAACATGCTCATATCTCAATTAAAGAATTTAAATGACAAGGATACATTCTCATGAATAATTAATGTTCCAATTCATGAAGTTGTCTTTTAATTCACAAGGATAACAATTCCCTTTTTTTAAACATGCTCTTCGTTCAATTCAAGCAAGTTTTGCACAAATTACATCTCAAACACAACATCAATTCCCAAAATACCTCAAATGTGCTAACCAAAGGACCTAGCCTAATCTCACTACCAAGGCTACATCCCTAACACCTACATACATATATGTATATATACACAACTAGACTCACATACATATACACATATATATAGGCATACAAACATACTTTATGAAATTACCTAGATGATCAATGAAAAAAGCCTAGAAGGGGGGTGAATAGGCTTTTTGTGGATTTATGGACAAATTAATAATAATTGTGGAAAAGTCAATTTTAATCCAATTATCTATCAAGATAAATCATGCAAAGAATAATCGAAGTGCATAAAATAAATTAATAGAGACACACGATATTTTTACGTGGAAAACCTTAGAAAGACTCAAAGTAAAAACCACGGATACGCTCAGGTATCGATGCACTATGAATTAGAGAATTTGTACAGACTCTATGAAAACATTACTTACAACCGATGTAATCTGTTATTTTTTGCTCGATGTCTGAAAGTCTAGATTCACTTGCCCTCCATGTAGTTCTCGCTCCACTCCGTACTCTGACGGCTCTATTTCTTAACAGATCAAATAACCATAAAGCTTCTCGCTTCGATCTCCACACTCAGACGGCTCCGTTTCATAAACGGATCAACGCAACCAAGTTGCAATCAACGGTGTGTAGATTTTTTAGAATCTATATGATTCAATCATGCATAAGATCATCGATGTAGAAACACGATAAAATAAACTCCAAAACTAGGGAGAACTAGAATAATCACTCAATGATATTTTCTCTCTCTATATCAATATCTCTGTAAAAAAATATAAATGATAGAATACTGCAAAGATCTCTCAAAGATGTAGCATCCTCTCTTGTAGACCTTGGTATTTATTTGTGAAACCCTAAGTTTACAATTTTCTGAATTTGACAATCAATTGAGCCAAACCCTTCAATATCATGTATAATATTTGATATACACGTGCTTATAGGTATTTGGGTCGAACTAAAGGTTTTTCGGGTCAACATGGATCAATCAAAGTCAAAATAGGATTTCAGCCCGATTCTAAAATTTCTAGTTTTTTCTAGCAGGACACCTCTCACTTTTTTTATCATATCTGGAGCTACACACATTAGATGAAGGAATATAATATATCTTTGGAACGCTGACTTCAAGATCTTGATGATAGGTTTGATCAAGATATAAGCTCCCGAAGTTGACTAAAAATCTTGCTGAAATCACTGTTTCCTTTTTGAACTAGGATTCCTGCCTTATTTTTTCCTCTTATAATTGTGAATGAATCTAGTCAACTTTTGTGTAAATATCCTTTATACATGTCTTAGGATATACAGGAGTGTAACCCAAGTCATAATAGGATACGTAACAACCAGCCACGCAGTCATAATGTCGCACCTACACTTTACAAAACTTTGTTGCATCTACGATTGAAGCGTAGGTTCCTTACGCTTGAAGCGCACCTTCAAGAGTGAAACTTCACTTTCCTGTCACTTTTTTATTCTGAAAGTGTAGGTATTTTTGTTAAAACCACTTTTCTTCACAACTGCACAAAAATGACCCTCTTGACTCCCCGAGACTTTTTGCTTGAATTGACAGCTTTGGGAAATGCCTTTTTTGCCCTTCAGGATACATTTTTATCAATACACTCATTTTTACACTTCATTTGTATTCTTCACTACTTCAATGATTGATTTCTCCTATGTCGAAACTTGTAGATGTCATTGAAATTAACACAACCTATCTAACACTCAACATGGTTATTGTCTAGAACATGCCATGGATAAACAATTACAATAAATGTTCTTACACTTTAATATGAGAAATCTCAAGAACAACCACTCAACTAACATGCATCATAGTCCTATTAAATATCATTACCATGTACTCCATACACAAGGGTTAATTCACATAAACATGTCCAAACCCTAATTTCACAATTTCAAGGATACACTTAACAATTTAATATAATATTAGGAATCCTATAATCAAATTCTCATACCTACATAATCAAAAGATGAGATAGTTAAGAAGTTTTCCTCTACCTCAAGTGAAGAGCAACACAAACCACCAAGCCAGGCCAAAGAAACCTTAGATCTCCCCCAACACCGAAATCAAGGAGAAAATTGGTGGAAAGCTTCACCATAGCCTCCTAACAATGAATTAAACTCCAATACAAGAAGAGAACAAGAATCATAAAGTGGTTTAACAAGAACCCCAACATTAGGGTTTGAAAGGAAAACACACAACAAAGGGAGAACACTTACCCATCCTTGGCTCAAACTAAAGAAAAGAATACCATGAACAACTTCCATGTTGATGGCCACCTTAAACACACAACTTAGGGTGATCAAATCAACCCATAATTGGAGATGAAACAAGAGGGAACAGAGAAGACAAAATGGAGAAGAAAAGATGAAGTCTTACAATATAGAAGACTTGCAATGTGTAGAGATCCTCCACTCACACCTCTTACTATCCAATGGCCAAGCTTCAAGCTAGCAAATAAAGACTTAATCCAAGGGCCGCAAAGTAGTCTAGCAAGGAAAGACTAAATACACCACACACAAAACCCATTAATTTGCTAAACAAAACCTTAATATCTAAGGGTTAAGAATAAGGCAATGAAAATGATTAAAGGATCCAAGGGTTAACATGAAGTCTTTCCACGTGAAAGACTAAGAATAATGGATTCTTGCATTTAAGTGTCATCCAAACAAGGCCTTATGATCCAAGGGTTAAGAACAAATATGGGAGAAGAAGAACAATGGCTATAAGTGAGACACCATTTGAAAATAGGAAATGACCAATTTATTCCCAACTTAGGGTTAATTACAAGAGTGTCATCATGCCTCTTATTTACCCGTCTACCCCTTGTCATCCTCTCTATTTACCATTATGCCATTCATACCCCAACACTTAGCCAAATCTGTACACTTACCACTAAGTGCTCTAAATATGAAAATACTCATTTACCATTTTGTCATTTCTTTCCCGAAATCTTTTCCAACAATTTCCATTACTCACAGAATGAAAATATAACAAGAAATTTACTTAAGTGCTACACCGGAACGTCTATAATAAACTAGGTAACACATTCGGGAATACAATACAATTGCCGAAGCTCCAACGAGAAAACTTTTCACCGAACTCACCTAGTCGCCAACGAACAATAAATCACGAAGTCAAAAACAAAAGTCCACGAAGTCCTCCCGCTAAGTCTGAAACTTAAAGGCAAAAAATTTACATGTACCAAGATTACACAAGACGTCATGAATAAGTGACGTCAGAAAACGTTAACAGTTGGAAAAGAATTCCAGAAAGGAGAAAGGAAATGCGGGGCGTTACAATTAATATTCCAAGTCATCAAGTTATCCTTGTATTCATAAGGATAACCATTCCAATCATTTAAACACGTTCTTAGTTCATTTCAAGCAAGTTTATCGTAAATCACATCTTAACCATAACATCAATTCCCAACAAAGTAAATATCATTCACAAAAGGGAATTTACATAGTATATTCTCAAAGATGCTAACCAAAGGAGTTAGCCTAATCTCATTACCAAGGCTACATCCCCAACACCCTCATACATATATGTATAATTACACTTACACATATTCATAACTATACCCACATACATATATACATATATAGGCACACAATCATACTTTAATATGGGAATTCTTAAGAACAACAACCTAACTTGCATGTATCATAATCCTATCAATATTATTATCAAGTACTCCACATACAAGGGTTAATTCACATAAACATGTTCAAACCCTAATTTCACATTTTCAAGGATACATTTAGTAATTTCATCTAAGGCTAGTAATCCTATAATCGAATTCTCAAACCAACACAATCAAAAGATGAGCTAGTTATGAAATTTTCCCCTACCTCAAGTGAAGAGAAACACAAACCACTAAGCAAGGCCAAAGAAATCCTAGCTCTTCCCCAACACCGAAATCAAATAAGCAATTCGGTGGAAAACTTCACATAATCCCCTAACAATGAATCAATCTCCAACACAAGAGGAGAACAAGAATCATCAAGTGGTTTAACAAGAACCCCAAAATTAGGATTTGAATGGAAAACACACAAGAAATAAAGAATACTTACCAATCATTGGCTCAAACCAAAGAGAAGAACACCATGAACAACTTCCATGTTGATGGCAACATCAAACTCCCAACTTAGGATGATGAAATCAACCCATAAGTGGAGAAGAACAAAGAGGGAAAAGATGAGAGAAAATGGAGAGAAAGAGAATGAAGTCTTGCAATGAAAGACTTTAGATGTGTAGAGATTCTCCACTCACCCATCTCACAATCCAAGGGTCCAAAACAAATATAGGGAAAAATAAATGGATCCAAGGGATAAAAAAAAATCTTGCAAAGGAAGACTTAAACCCAAACACACCACCCTTATACACTTGCCAAACAAGGCCTTAACATCGAAGGGTTGAGAATAAGGCAATGAAAATGAATAAAGGATCCAAGGGTTGACATGAAGTCTTGCTAAGTGAAAGACTAAGAATAATGGATTCTTGCATTTAAGTGTCATCCAAACAAGGCCCTATGATACAAGGGTTTAGAACAAAGATGGGAGAAGAAGACTAATGGCTATAAGTGAGACACCACTTGAAAATGGGAAATGACCAATTTATTCCCAACTTAGGGTTAATTACAAGAGTGTCATCATGCCTTTTAATTACCCTTCTACCCATTGTCATCCTCTCTATTTATCACTATACCATTCATAACCCAAAACTTAACTAAATCTCTACACTTTCCACGAAGTGCTCTAAATATGAAAATACTCATTTACCTTTCGGTCATTTCTTTCCCGAAATCATTCCCAACAATTTTTATTATTCTCAAAATGAAAATACAATAAACTATTCACATAATTACACCTATCAAAATGCACTCATTAAATATGCTAAGCACACAAGCCTATAACCACATAAGTATTACACTGGAACGTCTAAAATAAAGTAAAGTAACACGTTCGGGAATGCAACACGATTGCCGAAGCTCCAACTAGAAAACGTTGCAACGAACCCACGTAGTCACCAACGAATAATAAATAAAAAAGCCGGAAACGAAACTCCACAAATTCGTCCCACTAAGTCCGAAACTTAAACGTGAAAAATTTATACGTACCAATATTACACAAGACGTCATGAATAAGTGACGTCACAAAAACGTTAACACTTGGAAAAGAATTACAAAAAGGAGAAAGAAAACGCGAGACGCTACATTACAGGATTCGTAAATCTTCATGAGATCAAGAGAAAAGTCTATGTCGGTGTGTGTTCATAGGTATTGGTTTTATTTTGGTTATCATGAGGATATATTTATAAAATATGGTTTTGTCTCAGAAATGTCAAGGGGGAGATTGTAAGAACATCTATTTATGTAATGACATTATTCTGATAAAAAAACATGTTGAGAGTTTTATATTTTAGATTGGGTTGTTAAGTGTTAAATGTGTGTACAAAGTGGTGAAGATACAAAGGATATTCAGTGAAACAACAACTGGGAAATGGCAGTGCAAAAAAGTATAGATTTTAGAGAAATATTGGAAATGATTGTTTTTTTCCACCGAGTACTTGGTGGGAGCATTATCGAGTACTCGGTAAGTTGCGAACTTTTGCACATTTGCACAAAAGTGGTAAAATCCTCCAGTGTGTTTTGTGAACTTGCGCACACTTACGCATGGTTGGGTGTTCACCGAGTACTCGGTAGAACAACCACAGAGTACTCAGTAAGTAGCTATGCAGATCTATTTGTGGAAGGTATTAAATTGATATACAATCAACTTCTAACCACTTTGGGACATGATTTGAAGTTATTTTTGGTATATTGGACTATCATTGACATATTTATTTATATTTGGAAGACTTAAATGCTGGAAATACGAATCTTGATTGGAAAATGATTCTTACTATTAATTGAAGACTATTCTCTATTTATATGAGTTAAACCTAAGAGAATGTGGGGCTTTTGAGAGATCTCTGCAAATCTTCTATAGATTCATATATCTCTACAGAGATATATATAGAGAAAAAAATTATTGAGTGATTATATATTTTCTAGTTCTCTCTTGTTTTGGATTTCTCCAATTATGCTTCAACAAGTGAAATCATTATGCACAATTGGATGATATAGTTGCTGAAAAATCATCACACCACCTTGATCGAAGCAGGAGACTTCGTGGTTATTTGATCCGTTGAGAAGTGGAGTAGTCAGAGTACGGAGATCGGAGCGAGAGCTTCGTAGAGAGCGAGTGATTCAAGATTATCAGACGTCGAGTGGAGAAAGACAGATTATGAGTGATTTGATTTTTTAAAATTGTCGTGCAGTATGTAAGAATTTGTGATAAAATGACCGTTTTGCCTCCGGTCTCCGTTTTAGCATCCTACTGAATTTGTAAGTGTCAAAATATTTTGAAATGACTCAAAATCATTTTCTAAAATCCAAAGTTTTAGTCGGGTCACGGGGTAAGAGAGAACGGGTTTTTCACTTAAAAGCCGAAACACCAACAGAAAAAAAAAGAATTTAGAGATGCTCAATGGAGCAACGAAATGAAGAACCTAAGTAAATGGTACTTCCAAAGAAAAGGTAAGTGGCTCTACACAAGAACACTAACCCTAATCCAACCATACTTAGCTCTACTTCCAGATCCCTATACTCCATAACGTTTTAATCGAAAATGTTCACAACTCCAAGAACACTCCAATCCTTAAGAGCACTAAAGGGAACCTAGTGGTCGTTGCCATGGGACCAACTAGTTTCAAATCAAGACCTCGTCCGATTCTTTCAAACCTCTATTTCACATTTCAAACCACCTCACTTATGTTTCTACTAAGATCAAATGGCCATCACTACACAATCAACCAAGATCAAAAACTATCATCCGCCTTCTCAAAGGTCTTAACTCACATTCAACTCCATAGTCCACTACCGAATTTACTTATCACAAGAAAGCCATTAAACCACCATACATCACCACTCTAAGGCATATAAGCATATAACAACAAGTATAAGTATTTATCTCACATTATACTTTAAACAAAGCATGCAAATCACATTATCACATCCTTCAATTTAACTTGAGCATTTTAATAACATGTGAATTGTATATATCGAAATTTACATTAAACATGCTCCTCAACCACATAGAGTAATATCATGATCCACATGTAAACATAAATCACATAATAGCAACTCAAATGCAAAGTGACTCACACACCTCATGATACACCCTACGCGCCCAACACAAATTAACGAATACGTACTCTGTCCAGTTACTTTTAAGGATATAAGCGCATCAAGTAATGTAGAGTACGACATCGATTCTTCGCAAGTACTTTTGACACTTCACACTTTCAACAAGAAAGGTGGTTGCATGAGAGCCTAACTTGCGACTCCATGCCCCATGACCACCAAAGTCAAGAATATGAGCCTCTCTTACGACTCCCAATCCCTTATCACGTTTCCGGACTTACTAGTTCCGTAGGTGTGAAACACCTCCTGGCTAGTTGTTTCGACGATTCGAAACACTACAACTCACACATGATTACACAACCCGTATATTCCAACACCATGATTTAACACTACACGATATACTCAATATGCATCCAGGTTCTTAATAACAATCATGTCCCATTACAATATATGTTTTTCTCATTTGCAAAATATTGTACTCAATAAAACCATCATGCTTCAATTTCAAATTTATAAACAATAGTTCACAACATGCTTGATCATAATACATTTTTTTCTCAATTGCAATATATTGGACTCCATTTATCACAATGCTTACAATTTCACATTTTCACATTTATAAGCAATAATCAACAAGAATGCTTTCTCATGCACCATTTATGTTCCAAATCACCAAGTTGTCCTTTTATTTCACAAGGATAACATTTCATTCATTTAATATGTTTTTATATCAATTAAAGCATTTAAATCACAAGGATACATTCTCATGCACAATTAATGTTCCAAGTCATCAAGTTGTCCTTTAATTCACAAGGATAACATTTCCATTCTTTTAAACATGGTCTTAGTTTAATTAAAGAAAGTTTTCCCACAAATCACATCTCAACATAACACCAATTTCCAAAATACCTCAATGGTGTTAACTAAAGGAGCTAACCTAATCTCACTACCCAGGTGACATCCCTGACACCTACATACACATATGTATAATTACACTTACACATATACACAACTATACCCACATACATATACACACATATATAGGTTTCCTATCATACTTTAATATGGAAAATCTTAAGAACAACCACATAAATAGCTTGCATCATAATCCTATCAATATCATCCTCAAGTACTCCACATAGAAGGGTTAATTCATATGAACATGTTCAAACCCTAACATCATATTTTCAAGAATACACTTAGATTACATCTAAGTTTAGGAACCCTAGAATCAATTCTCAAACCTACACAATCACAAGATGAGATAGTTAGTAAGTTTTCCCTACCTCTATGAAGATCAAACCAAACCACCAAGCAAGGCCAAAGAAACCCTTGCTTTCACCCAATACCAAAATCAAATGAGCAAATCGGTGGAAAGCTTCACCATAGTCCCCTAACAATGAATCAAACTCCAACATAAGAGGAGAACAAGAATCATGAAGTATAACAAGAAACTCAAAATTAGGGTTTGAAAAGAAACCACACAAGGAGGGAAGAACACTTACCAATCCTTGGCTCAAACCGAAGATAAAAACACCATGATAAACTTTCATGTTGAAGTCCACATCAAACTCCCAACTTAGGGTGATGAATTCAACCCATAAGTGGAGAAGAACCAAGAGGGGGAAAAATGAAGTCTTGCCAAATGAAGACAACTTCACTCACACATGTGTAGAGATCCTCCACTCACACCTCTCACAATCCAATAGCTAAGATTAAAGCTAGCAAATGAAGGCTTAATCCAAGGGCCACAAAGTAGTCTTGCAAGTGAAAGACTTTACATGATCCAAGGGTCCAAAATAAATGTGGGAAAAAAGAATGGATCCAAGGGTTAGGAATAAGTCTTGCTAATGGAAGACTTAAACCAATACACACCACTCTTATACATTTGTCAAACAAGGCCTTAACATCCAAGAGTTGAGATTAAAGATGGGAGAAGAAGATCAATGGCTATAAGTGAGACACCACTTGAAAATAGGAAATGACCAATTTCTTCCCAACTTAGGGTTAATTACAAGAGTGTCATCATCCCTCTTAATTACCCTTCTACCCCTTGTCATCCTCTCTATTTCCCACTATTCCACTCATACACCAACACTTCGCTAAATCTTTACATTTTTCAGTAACTGCTCTAAAAATGAAAATACTCATTTACCCTTCGGTCATTTCTTTCCCGAAATCATTTTTAACTATTCTCATTTTTCACAAAAATGAAAATATCACAACCAATTCACATAAGTGTAACACCAAAACATCTACAATAAACTAGGATAACACGTTTGGGAATGCAATAAGATTCCCGAAGCTCCAACGAGAAAATATCATAGCGAACTCACGTAGTCGTCAACAAACAATAAATCCCGAAGCCAGAAATTAAAGTTCAGGAAGTCATCCCGCTAAGTCCAAAACTTAAACGTGAAAAATTTACACTTACCAAGATTGTACAAGACATCATGAATAATTGACGTCATAAAATGTTAACACTTGGAAAATAATTCTGGAAATAAGAAAGGAAACGAGGGGAGTTATACCACCAGTGCATATACAGGTTGCTGAGTCAACTGGCCACTTTTGGTCTCACCGAGTACTCGATGAATGTAATGCCCTTCGTTTCCTTTCTCCTTTCTGGAATTATTTTTCAAGTGTTAACATTTTGTGACGTCACTTATTCTAGACGTCTTGTCTATTCTCGGTACGTGTAAATTTTTCGTGTTTATGTTTTGGACTTAGCGGGAGACGTCGTAGACTTTTGTTTTCGGCTTCGTGATTTATTGTTCGTTGGCGACTACATGGGTTCGTGCAACATTTTCGCATTGGAGCTTCGGCAATCTTATTGCATTCTCGAATATGTTACCCTAGTTAATTGTAGACGTTCTGGGATAGAACTTATGTGAATTTCTTGTTATATTTTCATTTTGTAATTAATGAAAATTGTTGGAAACGATTTCGGAAAAGAAATGACCGAAGGGTAAATGAGTATTTTCATATTTAGAGCACTTAGTGGAAAGTGTAAATATTTGGCTAAGTGTTGGGGTATGAGTGGCATAGTGGTAAATAGAGAGGATGACAAGGGGTAGAAGGGTAATTAAGAGGCATGATGACACTCTTGTAATTAACCCTAAGTTGGGAAGAAATTGGTCATTTTCCATTTTTAAGTGGTGTCTCACTCCTTGCCATTGATCTTCTTCTCCCATCTTAGTTCTCAACCCTTGGATCATAGGGCCTTGTTTGGATCGCACTTAAATGCAAGAATCCATTATTCTTAGTCTTTCACTTGGGAAGACTTCATGTTAACCCTTAGATCCTTTATTCATTTTCATTGCCTTATTCTCAACCCTTGAGTGTTAAGGCCTTGTTTGACAAGTTAATGAGTTTTGTGTGTGGTGTATTTAGTATTTCATAGCAATACTACTTTTCGGCCCTTGGATTAAGTCTTCATTTGCTAGCTCAAAGCTTGGCCATTGGATGATGAGAGGTGTGAGTTGAGAATCTCTACACTTGTGTGAGTGTAGTTGTATTTCATTTGCAAGACTTTATCTTTTCCTCCCCATTTTCTCTCATATTTTCCCTCTTGGTTCTTCTCCACTTATGGGTTTATTTGATCACCCTCAGTTGGTAGTTTGATGTGGCCATCAACATGGAAGATGTTCATGGTGTTCTTCTCTTTGGTTTTAGCCAAGGATTGGTAAGTGTTCTTTCCTCCTTATGTGTTTTCCATTAAAACCCTAGTTTTGAGGTTCTTGTTAAACCACTTCATGACTCTTATTCTCCTCTTGTGTTGGAGTTTCATTCCTTGTTAGGGGACTATGGTGAAGCTTCCCACTAAATTGCTCCTTCGATTTTGGTGTTGGGTGAGAGCTAGGGTTCTTTAGCCTTGCTTACTGGTTTATGTTGCTCTTCACTTGAGGTAGGAGAAAACTTCTTAACTAGTTCATCTTCTGATTTTGTGGGCATGAGTTTGATTCTAGGGTTCCTAAACTTAGATGAAATTGCTAATTATATCCTTGGAATTGTGAAATTAGTGTTTGAACATGTTTATGTGAATTAACCCTTATGTATGGAGTACTTGGTGATGATATTGCTAGAACTATGATGCATGTTAGTTGCGTGGTTGTTCTTGAGAATTCCCATATTAAAGTATGTTTGTATGCCTATATATATATATATATTTATATATATGTATGTGAGAATAGTTGTGTATATGTGTTAGTGTAATTATATATATGTGTATGTAGGTGTTAGGGATGTAGCCTTAGAATGATATTAGGTTAGCTCCTTTGTGTAGCACCTTTGAGGATATACTCTGTGATTGGTGTAACTCGGCATCTCAACTTATAGCGAATATCTAGTTTCCCCTTTTGTGAATGATATTTACTAAGTTGGGAATTGATGTTAGATTGAGAAGTGATTTGTGAAAAACATGCTTTAATTGAACTAGGAGCGTGTTTAAAAGAATGGAACGGTTATCCTTGTGAATTAAAGGACAACTTGATGACTTGGAACATAAATTGTGCATGAAAATGTATCATTGTGATTTCAATTCTTTAATTGAGATATAAGCATGTTAAATTAATGAAAATGTTATCATTGTGTATTAAAGGACAACTTGATGAATTGGAGCATGAATAATGCATGAGAAAATATCCTTGTTGATTATTGCTTTAAAATAAATTTAAAAGCATGTTCAATGATGAAAAACATTCATGTTGGCATTTTGGGAATGTCTTTCATAAATATGATGAGATATATATTTGTGTTGGTGCATGGGTCTTTTGAGATATAGTGCATATGGTGTTCACCTTTTGTATTGAGAATTCAATTGGTGTTGGGCTACGCCTGGTCGTGTAACCATGGCTGAGTAGTCTTATGTCGAATCGTCGCAACAACTAGCCAGGGGGTGTTTCCAACCTACGGAACTAATGTATCCGAGAATCGGGTATAGGATAGGTCACCTCGTGCATTCGGTAAATAAATCTTTAGTCATGGGTCACCTCGTGTAACCGCCTTCCTTGTTGAAAATGAGAAGTGTCAAAATCACTTGGGAAGAATCAGTGCGGTACTCTTTCCATTGTAAATGGGTGGACTGCGTATTCGTTAACCTGTGTTGGGCAAAATGTGTATCATGAGGTGTGTGAGTCACATTACATTTGAGTTACTATTATGTGATTATCTCTATATGTGAATCATGATATTATTCAATATGGTTGAGGAACATGTTTAATGTGAATTTAGAGATATAATTCATATGTTATAATGTGAGATAAATGTTTATACTTGTTGTTATGTGTTTATAGCCACTTGTGTGGTGATATGCGTTGGTTTAATTACTTTCTTGTGATAAGTAAAGTCGGTATAAGACTATAGAGTTGAATGTGAGTTGAAGCCTTGAGAAGGCGGGTGATGGTTTTGTGGTATAATTAGCGTTGATGTAGCAACGTGTCGTCAATCGTTCTATTAATGTTTTGGTAATGATAGACGAGGTTATGAGTGAACCGAGTCGATTGTGTATTGATCACCATATGATCTTGTTAGAAACCTAAGTGAGGTGGTTTCAAATGCGAAATTGAGGTTTGAAAGAATCGAAAAAGGTTTTGATTGAAACTAGATGGTTCTGTGGCAATGGCCACTAGGTTCCCTTTAGCGATCTTAAGGATTGGAATGTCACCAGAGGTGTGGTCAATCTTGGTTAAGTCGTTGTAGGGTTTATGGGTTTGAATGTGGAGCTAAGTGTGGTTGGAATAGGGTTAGTGTCAGTGTGTATAGCCACTTACCTTTCCTTTGAAATGCCATTCATTTCCATTTCTTGATTCTCTTACTCCATTTAGCGTCTACAAATTCGCTTTGGTTTTTCCGTTGTTGTTTCGGTTTGTTTCCTCGAAAACGGATTTTTCATAAGACTTGTATTTGAGTCCATTCGGTCTTTAAGTGAAAAATCCGTTTTCGCTTACCCCCGTGATGCCAACAAAAACTTTGAGTTTTGAAATAGTTTTAAAGTTATGCTATAAAATATTTTGACTTTTGAAAGTCGGCGGTGTACGAAAGAAAACCGGGGGCAAGACGGTTAGTTTTAGGGATTTTCAAGAAAGTGTTTTTGATAAAAAAAACTAAACCGAGATTAAATGATATTTTTTTCATTTCAAAAGTTCCCTAATAGTTTTGAGGCTATCCTTCACGTTTCATAAGAGTTTAAAGTGGTTTCGGGTCATTTTTGCAATTCTTTGGACCTTGGCAGTTGACTAAGCCTTCAAAATTGCATTTCCGCATTTTTTCATTGAGTTTCCACCTTGTGCAGGGTGAGTTAGCCTTGTTTCGACCCATTTTCGAAAATTCATTTCTCTCACCTCGGACCTCGGAATAAGATTCCGTTTGTTCCTATGGCATGTTATAGGTACAAACTTTGTATAATTACTGTATTAACCTTGGTGAAATATGGGTACTTCAGCTTTCAGTTTTTATCGACGTTGTCCGATACCGTTTTAAAAAATACATAACTCTCGCCTCGTGGCTTTGATTTAGGTCCCGTTTGTTTTTAGGGTATGTCATATGTCCAAATGTTTGATACAAAACTTGAAATTATTTATTTGTACTTTTAAATGACTGTTTTACCCTTGGTGAAAGAGGGGTACTTTAACTTTCTGTTTGGGCGGCGTTGTCCGATGTCATTTTAAAAAATTCGTATCTTTCGCGTCAGGGCTTTGAATTTGGTTCCGTTTGTTTCTATGGTTTAACCTATGTCCAAATAGGTGGGGTAATATTTGAAAGGATATTTTGGCATTCGAAATGACCATTTTATCCTTGGATGAACATGTGACATTTGAGTGGTCGGTGTGATGGGTTGTTTAATCCATTTCACTTTCTTTTGGTGTTCGATAACCTTTGTGACTTCCCTTAGGATAAAGTAAATATTTTACCCCTAAGTTGGGGTTACGGATGTCGGGTAGTGACATGTAAGGTGATTAGTAGTATGATTTGATACTAATTGGAGATTTTGGAACTCGGTATGCTCATGGTCTAGGAAGTGTGACTGTGGTACTTCCTAGGGTGTTATGATTAGGAGTGTGTCTCCCGTGATTAGTAGTTAGTGTGTGTTGATTCTCAGTGTGGGACTAGCGTGTACGAGTCACAGTGATATGTGAGGTGGTCTATACTACGTGGCTTGTATTGGTTGTATATCTCTCTCTATATATATACGTGTATATATATATAGGTGTGTGTTATTATATGTTGTTGGAATATGGTTTCACTACGTGCTAGTTGCCCTATTTGTTGATGCACGATACGGGACTAGGATGATATTTATACAAAGAGTGACCAATTAAGATCCTAAACAACCATGAAACGATTGGAATATAATTAATAACAATAATTCCATACCAAACCCAAGAGGAAGCTAAACCAAATGATACACAAGGTACATCGAGGTGCCAAAAGAATACATATGCCAACAGACTGGCTCCGAAGAAATACAACTACAGTCCCAATACGGGGGATAAGTAAAGGAAACTAAAATGAAACAGTCTACGTATGACCATCGTAAATCCTGCAACAACATCCATAACACTCCGTGTCAAACCAGAACCTACAACGAGAAAATAAAAGAAAGGTGTCATTGAACCACATGTTGTCTGTAGCCGAAACAATTCCTGCAAACTGGTGTTTGGGACACCAAGAAAAAGAATGCCTGGGTGATCTCATCAAAGTCCCGTAGGAGAAAGGAATCGTAACTGTCACATCCTCCTACCGTCCAAGTCGAGTGCGAACCAACCTGTGTACATGCATCTACCATAGGTCAATCAAATGTCCCACATGACACTTATGCTAATATGAGACCTCGGAAACACATTTCACTAGTCCCCTACCATGCATCAACAAATAGGGCAACTAGCATGTAGTGAAACCATATCATAACAACATATAATAAATGCATACCTATATATATACGTATATATATAAACATACAACTAATACAAGCCACATAGTACAGACCACCTAATAGATCACTACGACTCATACCCACCAGTCCAATACTAAAAATCCATACAACACCCATCACCAAAACACGGGAGAAACACTCATATTCGTAACACTCCAAGAAAGATAACAACTATACTTCCTAGATCACGAACATACCAAGCTCCATAACTCCAACCACTATCAAATTATACTATTTGAACTATGGGTTCTAGCAATCTTTCTTAAAGGACTCGCTCTCATATGGTATCGATGTTTGACAGCCCAACCCGTTGGCACCAACATTTGGTGCAGCCCCTTATGTCCATCCACCGCTTAGTGTGGGGCTTTGCACTACCATAGTATAAGGGAATAAAGTTGATCCCTTGCTAACAGCTATAGCTTTTAGCAAAGTGGGTAAGCACTTGATCCTGAAGGCAATTGGCCTCGAAATTCTATTTCGGACAATAATTCATGTTTTGATATTAACAAAACATTTAAGTGTATTTGATACTAATATTTTCTTGAGATATATGTTTTAGCAAGAACAGGGAAATGCTCGAAAAATAATGCAAACACTAAAAGTGATAAGCAACAAAGGAATTCAGGCGTAAAACCGTGAAAGGACAGAAAGGTAAACGAAAAGCAAAAGTTGAAGACTCAAGACCTGGGGTAGATAGGTCAAGATGTGAATATTGTAACAAGGTATCTTATGTGTTGGTTGGTCCTATAAGTTCAAGTAATTAAAGAACCGGACTGAAAATGGAATAAAAACGGACTTAGAATCAAAATTTCTGAGTCACCTAGTCGACTGGCCACGCAATAGCAACCGACTAGCTGTGACCCAGGCAGCTGGGAAAATAGAGAGTTTTGAACTTACTTGATTGCCTGAGGCAATCAACTGGACTGTCCAAGGCAGTCGATTGGCAATTGAGGCAGTCGATTGGCTATTTTGAGGCAGTCGACTGGCCATAACCGTTGGGAAAAATATATTTAAAATAATGCTTGGAGGCAGTCGACTGGGTGCCTATAGGCAGTCAATCGGGTGCTTTAAATGTTTGAGAAAAAATAAATTTGAGAAATGTTTTTGCCCATTACTTGGTGTTTATTCTTGCTACTTTTCAGAACTCACTCTCCTAGAGTGAGATTCACACTCCAAAATCTAATGATTCACTATATATAGAATGAGATATAGGATTGAAAGAGTAGTTCTAGTGTGATAAATTTCTAAAAATCATCATCTCTTATTTTCTCTTTAGCACTCTTTGAAAAATCTTTGAAAGCAAGAAGCAAGCAATCTCGTTTTTCACTCAAATCATTTGAAGATTTAAACTCTAACTCTTTTCTTATTCTCTCATTAAATTCATATTTTGAGAATACACATCTAGAGTTCTTAAAATATCACTTAAAAGCACTTGAGCTTATATTGATCTATCTTCTATAAAAACCTTAGGGTTTTTGAGTGTTTTGTTTCTTGAGTGATATATTGATTGCATACACAAATTTGTAATCTTGGGTAAGTGAAGTCAAGTGATTCAAGGGAGGATTGTTCTCTTGATTGTGTGACAAGCTCATTAGCTCGTGTGTAAAGGTTTTGTTATTCCACCTATTGAAGGAAGAGCCATAGTGTGAGAATTGGGAAAGTCTCAAGAAAGATGATTCTTTGAGTCGAGGACTAGGAGCTACCGAACCTTGTAAAAATCACGGTGTCAATCTTTTTATCTCTATCTCCTTATTTTATTGACTTACATGCTTATTAATATTGTAAAAATTAGCTTGATAAATTAAATTAAATCCCTCATTGAAAATTCATTTGTATAACAAATTTAGAGATTTGTATATATTGCTATATTTTGCTAAAAAGAATTTAAGGATTGTTTAAACACCCTATTCACCCCCCCCCCCCCCTATAGGGATAATTAGTGACAAACAATTGGTATCAGAGCCTAATCTCTACTTGTTTTAGACTTAACCGTCTAAGAGAACGATCATGGCCTCAAATGTAGTCACTCACGTTGAAGGACAATCTAACAATAGACCCCCATTGTTTGATGGTTCAAACTATAGCTATTGGAAGACTAGAATGGTAGATTTTCTTCAAGCTATTGATTACCAAATTTGGCAAGTTATTGTTAATAGACCTTTTACTATAATCAAAGTGGTAGATGGAAAAACAATCCCTAAATTGTCAAATGAATGGGATAAGCTTGAAGTAACTTATGAAGGTACCACTCAAGCGTAGGCTTATGTCTTTTAATGCTAAAGCTAAGGTAAATCTAAAGTGTGCCTTAAGTTCAAATGAATTTAATCATGTTTCTACTTGTTCCACGGCTAAAGAAATATAGAATAAGCTTGAAGTAACTTATGAAGGTACCACTCAAGTTCGAGAATCTAAAATTGATATACTCATGCATGAATACGAATTATTTGCCATGAAGGAGGATGAAAATATCAATTTTATGATGTCTCATTTCCCTAATATTTTGAATGTACTAAAGCATCTTGGTAGAATTATTCCTTGATCCGATGCGGCATGCAAAGTTCTTAGAAGCCTTCCGGTCAAATGGGATGCAAAAGTGACGACAATTAAAGAAGCACGTGATCTTAGCACAATGAGCCTTGATGAGAGTTTTGGGTCTCTTCTCACTTAGGAAATCACCTTAAAATCTCATGAAGAAGACACCAATCCTAGAAAAGGTATAGCTTTGCAAGCCTCTACTAAAAATGAAGCAAATGATCAAATTGAAGAAGAGATAGATGAAGACATTGCCTTGATCACCCAAATATTTAAGAGATTTCTTCAAAGAAAGAAGACCAACGGTGGGAGGTTCATAAGGAGAAATGAGCCAAGAGGTGAGTCTAGCAAGAGGGAGCCTCCAAGTTGCTTCAATTGTGGAAAGCCGGGGCACTATAGAAATGAGTGATTCAAGCTCAAAAAGGAGAACGAGAAATGGTCAAACAAGATGGCCATGAATGCTACATGGGATGAGTATGACTCATGTGAGTCGGATGATAAAGAAAATGGTGAGGGAATAACAAACCTTTACCTCATGGCAAATGAAGATGAGGTACATTAAAATTCACAAGTATTAGATAAATAAAAAATGTCATATGATGAGCTCCTCTTCTCCTATAATGAATTGCAAGAAGAATTGCATGATGAATTTGAAAGATTACCTAGTAAACACATTTTACTTAAGAAAGCTAAATCTTCATGTAGTCCTACTTGCTCCACCGCAGTTGATTCAAATATAACGGATAATAAAAACATTGAGATAGAAAAGGAAAATGTATTCTTGAAAAAGACTATAGACGATCAAATAAACATCTTAGCAAAATTCACAAAAGAAAAAGAAAATTTGAGTATTATACTAGGAAGACAAAGAAGATCATTTGATAAAAGTGGTTTAGGGTATGATGTTTATAACAAAGATGCACTTATATTGAAAAACAGAAAATTATTAAGTCATACATTTTCAAAACAATTATCTCACATGCCCTCAAATGATCATAAACATGTTACATGTTATTATTGCAAGAAAAATGGTCATAAGGCAAATGTATGCTTTCAAAGAAAGAAGAAAGTTGCACAAAAATATTTTGGGTTCCAAAAGAAACCATTGCATGCTTACGTAGAAAGGAAAATGTTGTAACAAAAATGTTTTGGGTTCCAAAAGGAACAATTGCATCTCTCTTTAACCTTAGTGGACCCAAAATAGATTGGGTACCAATAAACGCTACTTAAATTTGTTTTGTAGGCATGTTTGAAGTCCGCCTCAAAAGAAAAATGGTTTCTTGATAGCGGATACTCAAGGCATATGACGGGAGACAAATCAAAGTTCATGTCTTTAAAGTCCTATGAAGGAGGGAACGTCGCTTTTTTTTTTTGAAAAGTAGGGAACGTCACTTTTGGAGACAAATCTAAAGGAAAAATTATTGGAATTGGCTCCATTGGTATATCTTCCTCTCTATCTATAGATAATGTGTTTTTAGTTGATGGTTTGAAGCATAATTTGTTTAGCATTAGTCAATTATGTAACAAGGTTGTGATGTTATTTTTAAGTCAAATCCATGCATAGTTGAGAAAGATGGAAAACAATTGTTCAATGCTAAAAGAAACAGAAATTTGTATGCTATGTTGCTTTGTGAATTACATGAACAAGATGTTAAGTGTTTTGTCACATCTAGCAAAAATAGTTGGTTATGGCATAGACGCTTAGGACATGCTAGTATGGATCTCATTCATCGCTTATCAAAAAATGATTTAGTCAAAGGCCTCCCGAAGACTAAATTTTCAAAAGATAAAGAATGTAGTGCGTATCAAGAAGGCAAGCAAGTAAAGTCCTCTTTCAAGAGAAAGAAAGACATTACTGTTGGCCTTGAAATTCTATTTCGGACAATAATCCTTATTTTGATATTAAAAAAATATTTAAAAAACGTGTTTGGTACTAATATAACTTTGAGCTAAGTGTTTCAGTAAGGATAGGAGAACGATTCGGAAAGAACACCAACACAAAAGCGATAAGCTATAAGGTAACTCAAGTGCAAAATCGGAAAAGGACAAAATGATCAATGAAAGGCGAAAGCTGAAGACTCAAGACCTAGGGTAGATAGGTCGGGGTTAGAATATTGTAACAAGGTATTCTATGCACTGATTGGTCTTATAAGATTAAGTGATTAGAGAACCGAACTCAAAATGGATAAAAAATGAACCTTGAAACAATTTCTTGGAGTGACCGAGTCGACTGGCCAAGAAATGGCAGCCGACTGGCAGTGACCCAGTCGACTGGCCAAAGGCCCGGCCGACTGGATGAACCAGAGAGTTATAAACACTTTTTATTGCCTGAGGCAGTCGACTGGCCTGTCCAAGGTAGTCGACTGACTCGTGAGGCAGTCGACTGACTTTCTTGAGGTAGTCGACTAGCCATAGCCGTTGGGGAAAATATTTTAAATTTCAGCTTGGAGGCAGTCGACTAGGTGTCGATAGGCAGTCGACTGGGTGCTTCAGGATTTTAAGGAAAAGTATTTCTAAACAATATTTGTGCCCAATACTTTTTGATTATTCTTCCTACTTTTTAGATCCCACTCTCTAAACTTCCTTGGGTGAGATTCACTCTCCAAACCCTAATGTTTCACTATATATAGAAAGAGATATGGGATTGAAAGACATAGTTCTTGTGTGAGAACTTTTCTGAAAAATATCCATCTCTTATTTTCTCTCAAGCACTCTTCGAAAAGTCTTTTGAAAGCAAGAAGAAATAAATCTCGTTTTCCATTCAAATCATTTTGAAGATTTAAACTCTAGCTCTTAGCTTATTCTCTTCTTGAAAATATCTTTCGAGAATAAAATTCTAGAGTTCTTGAAATATCACCCAAATACACTTGAGTATTGATCTATCTTCCATAAAAAACCTTTTAGGGTTTTTGAGTGTTTTTTATTCTTGAGTGATATATTGATTGCATACATAAATTTGTGATCTTGGGTAAGTGAAGCCCATTATATCAAGGGAGGATTGTTCTCTTGATTGTGTGACGATCTAGTTAGCTCTTGTGTAAAGGTTTGTTATTCCACCTATTAAAGGAAGAGCCATATTGTGAGGTTTGGGAAAGTCTTGAGGAAGGGGATTCTTTGAGCCGAGGACTAGGAGTTACCGAATCTCGTAAAAATCACGGTGTCAATCTCTCTATCTCTATCTCATTATTTTGTGATCTTGCATACTTAATTTATATTGCGGTAAATAGTTTGTTAATTTAAATTAAGTCTTTCATTGTAAACTTACTTTGTACACCTATAGAGAGAATTGTGGTGTTTTCTAGTAAGTACTAAAAAGAACTTGATAGTTGTTTTTAAACCCTATTCAACACCCCCCCCCCCCCCCTCTAGTGTTAATTAGTGATTAACAATTGGTATCAGAGCCTAATCTCTACTTGCTTTAGACTTAACCATCTTAGAGAACGATCATGGCCTCAAATGTAGTCACTCATGTAGAAGGACAGTCCAACAATAGGCCCCCATGATTTGATGGATCAAACTATAGTTATTGGAAGACTAGAATGGTAGACTTTCTCCAGGCTATTAATTATCAAATTTGGAAACTTATTGTAGATGGACCTTTCACTATAACCAAAGTAGTAGATGGAAAAACTATCCCTAAATTGTCCAACAAATGGGATAATGATCAACATAGACTTATGTCATTTAATGCTAAAGTAAAGGTAAATCTAAATTGTGCCTTCAGTCCAAATGAATTTAATCGTGTCTCTACTTGCTCCACGGCCAAAGAAATGTGGGATAAACTTGAAGTAACTTATGAAGGTATTACTCAAGTTAGAGAATCTAAAATTGATATACTTATGCATGAATATGAATTATTTTCTATGAAGGATGATGAAAATATAAATTCTATGATGTCTCGTTTCTCTAATATTTTGAATGGACTACAACATCTTGCTAGAATTGTTCCTAGATGCGATGCGGCACGCAAAGTCCATAGAAGCCTTCCGGTCAAATGGGATGCAAAAGTGACGGCAATTAAAGAAGCGCACGATCTTTGCACAATGAGCCTCGATGAGATTTTTGGGTCACTTTTCACTTGGGAAATCACTTTAAAATCTCATTAAGAAGACTCCAAGTCTAGAAAAGGTATAGCCTTACAGGCCTCCACTAAAAGTGAAGCAAATGAGCAAATTGAAGAAGAGTTAGATGATGACATTACCTTGATAACTCAATGATTTAAGAGATTTCTTCAACGAAAGAAGGCTAACGGTCGGAGATTCATAAAGAGTAAGGAGGCAAGAGGTGAGACGAGCAAGAGGGAGCTTATAACTTGCTTTAATTTTGGAAAACCGGAGCACTATAGAAGTGAGTGTTTCAAGCCCAAAAAGGAGAACGAGAAAAGGCCAAACAAGATGGCCATGAATGCAATATGGGATGACTATGATTCTTGTGATTCGGATGAGGAAGAAAATGGTGAGGAAATAGAAAATCTTTTCCTCATGGCAAATGAAGATGAGGTACATTTAAATTCACAAGTATTAGGTAAATCCATTTTTTCATATTACAAGCTTCTATTTTCCTATAATGAATTGCAAGATGCATTTGAAGAATTGCATGATGAATTTTAAATATTAGCTAGTAAACACATTTTGCTTAAGAAGACTAAATCTTCATATAGTCCTACTTGCATCACCGTAGTAGATTCAAATATAATGAATGACAAAATTATTAAGATAGAAAAGGAAAATGTGTTATTGAAAAAGACTATAAATGATCAAATAAACATCTTAGTAAAATTCACAAAAGGAAAATAAAATTTGAGCATTATGTTAGGAAGACAAAGAGGATCATTTGACAAAAGTGGCTTAGGGTATGATGCTTTTAACAAAGATGCACTTTTATTGAAGAAGAGAAAATCATTAAGGCATACTTTTTCAAAACAATCATCTCACTCAACCTCAATTGATCACAACCATGTTACATGTCATTATTGCAAGAAAAATGGTCATAAGGCAAATGCATGTTTTCTAAGGAAGAACAAAGTTGTATCAAAAATGTTTTGGGTTCCAAAAGGAACCATTGCAAGTCTATAAAAAAAAGGAAATGTGGTAACTAAAACGTTTTGGGTTCCAAAAGGAACTATTGCATCTCTCTCTAACCATAATGAACCCAAAACAGATTGGGTACCAATGAACGTTACTTAAAATTATTTTGTAGGTATGCTTGAAGTCCACCTCAAAAGAAATATGGTTTCTTGATAGCGAATGCTCAAGGCATATGACGGGGGACAAATCAAAATTCTTGTCCGTAAGATCTCATGAAGGAGGGAGCGTTACTTTTGGAGACAACTCTAAAGGAAAAATTATTGGAATTGGATCCATCGGTATATCTTCTTCTCTATCTATAGATAATGTGTTTTTAGTTGATGGTTTTAAGCATAACTTATTTAGTATTAATCAACTATGTGACAAAGGTTATGATGTTACTTTTAGGTCAAATGCATGTATATTTGATAAAGATGGAAAACAATTGTTCAATGCCAAAAGAAACGGAAATTTATATACTATGCTACTTTGTGAATTGAATGAACAAGATGTTAAGTGCTTTGTCACATCTAGCAAAAATAGTTGCTTATGGCATATACGTTTAGGACATGCTAGTATAGACCCATTCATCATTTATCTAAAAATGAGTTAGTCAAAGGCCTCCCGAAGACTAATTTTTCAAGAGATAAAATATGTAGTGCATGTCAAATAGGCAAACAAGTAAAATCCTCTTTCAAAAGAAAGAAAAACATTACCACTTCTAGACCATTAGAGCTATTACACATGGACCTTTTTGGTCCGGAAAGAACGGCTAGCTTAGCCGGGAAACTTTATGTGTTTGTTATAGTCGATGACTACTCTAGATTTACTTGGGTTCACTTTCTTGCTCATAAAAATGAAACTCACTCCATTCTTGGTAAAGTTTATAGAGTTATTCAAAATGAAAAAGATTTGAAAATCAAGAAAATTAGAAGTGATAGGGGTAGAGAATTTGATAATCAAGATCTAGAGAAATTATGTGATGAACTTGGTATATCTCTTGATCTCTCGGCTCCAAGATCTCCTCAACAAAATGTTTTAGTTGAAAGAAAGAATAAGTCTTTACAAGAAATGGCTAGAACCATGTTAAATGAACACAACCTTCCCCGAAGCCTTTGGGCGAAAGCAGTAAATACCACTTGTCATATCATAAATAGAGTTATCATTCGAATGAAATTGGAAAAAACACCTTATGAGTTATGGAACGGTCAAAAACCCAATATTGGGTATTTCAAGGTGTTCGGTTGTAAATGCTTTGTGCTAAATGACAAAGATAACTTGGAAAACTTCGACTCCAAATCGGATGAAGCAATTTTCTTAGGTTATTCCTCAAGAAGTAGAGCCTTTAGAGTCTTTAACAAAAGGACTTTAACCATAGTCGAGTCTATCCATGATGTTTTTGATGAATCACTACCACTACCATTACCTAAGGTCTACCTAGATGATGATGAAGTTGTAGGGATTGAGGATAGCTTAAATAACCTTAATATCTCCAACTCATCAAGTAGGGAAATGGACAAGAGTGAAGTTGGGAATCAATCTAATGATGACTTGACAAGCTTAATTCCTAAATCTTAGAGGGTTGTACACAACCACCCTCTTGACCAAGTCATAGGAAAACCTTCACAAGGTGTTAGCACAAGATCTCAACTTAGAGACTTTTGTAATCACATGGCTTTTGTGTCTCAAATCGAACCCAAGAACTTCCACGAAGCTCAATGTGATGATTCTTGGATCATGGCAATGCAAGATGAGCTAAATCAATTTGAACGTAATCAAGTTTGGCATTTAGTTCCTCAACCCACACATCAAACGATAATAGGCACAAAATGGATTTTTCGAAATAAAAAGGATGAAAATAGAGTGATTATTCGAAACAAAGCAAGATTGGTAGCTCAAGGTTACAATCAAGAAGAAGGCATTGACTATGATGAAACCTTTGCACCCGTAGCTAGATTAGAAGCAATTAGAATGCTTCTTGCATTTCCATCATCTAGAAACTT
The DNA here is from genome assembly GCA_963922005.1 of Cornus suecica. Classification (NCBI taxonomy): domain Eukaryota; kingdom Viridiplantae; phylum Streptophyta; class Magnoliopsida; order Cornales; family Cornaceae; genus Cornus; species Cornus suecica. Next base: position 50,465,926 of record OY998240.1, on the reverse strand, counting down.
TACTCTTTATCAAATGGATGTCAAAAGTGTTTTTCTAAACAGAACTATAGATGAAGAAGTGTTTGTAAAGCAACCACCCTGTTTTAAAAATGATCTTTTTCCAAATCATGTTTATAAATTATCTAAAGCCTTGTACAGTTTAAAACAAGCTTCTAGAGCTTGGTATGAAAGGCTTAGTGACTTCTTGATTCACAATAGGTTTTCAAAAGGAAAGGTTGATAATACTCTCTATACAAAATATGTGAAGAATAATTTGTTGCTCATCCAAATATATGTTGACGACATTATATTCGGATCAACAAATGCTTCTCTTTGCAAAGAATTCGCAACTAGTATGCAAAATGAATTTGAAATGAGTATGATGGGTGAGTTGAACTTCTTCTTAGGGATGAAAATCAAGCAAAGCACGGATGGCTTATTTGTTAGCCAATCCAAGTACACTAAAGATTTGCTAAAGCGATTTGGTATGAAGGAAGCCAAACATGCCATTACTCCTATGAGTACCTCTATTAAGGTAGACAAAGATGAAAATGGAAAATGTGTTGATATCACTAAATATAGAGGCACGATAGGAAGTTTGCTTCACTTGAATGCTAGTAGACCGGATATAATGTTTAGCGTATGCTTATGTGCTCGTTTTCAATCTTGTCCTAACGAATCTCACTTGCTAGCCGTAAAATGTATTTTTTTGCTATCTTAGTGGGACAATTAATTTAGGACTGTGGTATCCACGTGGCACTACACTTGATCTCACTAGTTATTCGGATGCCGATTTTACGGGATGTAGAGTAGATAGGAAAAGCACAAGTTGTACATGTCACTTTCTAGGTCACTCCCTTGTATCATGGTCAAGTAAAAAGCAAAATTCAGTTGCCTTGTCTACGGCTGAAGCCGAATACGTTGTAGCCGGTAGTAGTTGCGCTCAAACTCTTTACATTAAGCAATAATTACTTAATTTTGGACTTGTCTTCAATCACGTACCTATTAAATATGACAATACTAGTGCTATTTGCATCTCGAAGAATCCTATTCAGCACTCGCGCACAAAGCACATTGAGATTAGGCATCACTTCTTGCGGGATCACGTAGCCAAAGGTGACGTTGAATTAGTTTTTATTGACATTAAAAATCAATTAGCGGATATTTTCAAAAAACCTCTCTCGGACAAACCTTTTTCAAAAATTTGTAGAGAAATTGGAATGGCCATGGATTTTGAAGTAATTATTTAGTTTTCACAAAACCTCATCCACCATCGTCGCTTTCAAAATTTTCAAAAAAAATTTTGAAGGCTAGTCGATTGCCTCGTAAATGGCCAGTCGACTAGGTGAACCAGAGAGTTTTTGTGTTTTTAATCTACTTCAGCCAGTCGACTGCCTACCTTCGGCCAGCCAACTGGGTCATGAGCCAGTCGATTGCCACCATTTGGCCAGTCGACTGCCTCTGCACGAACTCTGTTTAAAAACCTCTTTTCTCTTCGTCTTCTCTTCACGATTTCTCCCATCTCATCCCTATTTCATGTCATATATTCACATTTCATCCACTTCCCCACTACTCCACGACCCTCTTCTCTTCATTCTTTTATCCTCCATCTCACCTATACACATATACATATATATATATCTATATATCTACCACCCATCTCCTCTCCAATCCACGACTTCATCCTCTTTTTCTCTCAAAATGTTTCCCTTCATCTTGGTTCACATCTCTCTCATGGCAAACAAGCTCGTACCCACTCGGAAGCAAACCCGTCGGGGTGGAAGTTTAGCGGTTGCACCTCCTCCACTACGTTCTACACCCCTTGTTCAAGAGGACACTGATTTTGAGGATGAATCTTGGAGGATTGTACACAACCATCCTCTTGACCAAGTCATAGGTAATCCTTCACAAGGTGTTAGCACAAGATCTCAACTTAGAGACTTATGCAATCACGTGGCTTTTGTGTCTCAAATCGAGCCCAAAAACTTCCACGAAGCTCAATGTGATGATTCTTGGATCATGGCCATGCAAGAGGAGCTAAATCAATTTGAACATAATCAAGTTTGGCATTTACTTTCTCAACCCGTGAATTAAACTATAATAGGCACAAAATGCGTTTTTCGAAATAAAAAGGATGAAATTGGAGTGATTTTTCAAAACAAAGCAAGATTGGTAGCTCAAGGTTACAATCAAGGGGAAGGCATTGACTATGATTAAACTTTTGCACTCGTAGCTAGATTAGAAGTAATTAGAATGTTTCTTGCATTTGAATCATCTAGAAAATTTACTCTTTATCAAATGGATGTCAAAAGTGCTTATCTAAATAAAACTATAGATGAAGAAGTGTTTGTAAAACAACCACCCGCTTTTGAAAATGAACTTTTTCCAAATCACGTTTACAAATTGTCTAAAGCTTTGTACGGTTTGAAACAAGCCCCTAGAGCTTGGTATGAAAGGCTTAGTGTTTTCTTGACTCAAAATGGTTTTACAAAAGGTAAAGTTGATAATACATTCTTTACAAAAACTGTTAAAAATAATTTATTGTTTGTCCAAATATATGTTGATGATATTATATTCGGATCAACAAATGTTTGTCTTTGCAAAGAATTCGCTACAAGTATGCAAAATGAATTTGAAATGAGTATGATGGGTGAGTTAAACTTCTTCTTAGGGTTACAAATCAAGCAAAGCTCAGTTGACTTATTTGTTAGCCAATCCAAGTACACTAAAGATTTGCTAAAGCAATTCGGTATGGAGGAAGCGAAACATGTCGTAACTCCTATGAGTACCTCTATTAAGCTAGACAAAGACGAAAATGGAAAATGTGTTGACATCACTAAATATAGAGGCATTATTGGAAGGTTGCTTTACTTAACCGCTAGTAGACCGGATATAATGTTTAGTGTATGCTTATGTGCTCGTTTTCAATAATGTCCTAAAGAATCTCACTTGCTAGCCGTAAAATGTATTTTTCGCTATCTTAGTGGTACGATTAACTTAGGACTTTAGTATCCACATGGCACTTCACTTGATCTTATTAGCTATTCAGACGCCGACTTTGTGGGATGCAAAGTGGATCAAAAAAGCACAAGCGACACTTATCATTTTCTAGAACACTCCCTAGTTTCTTGGTCAAGTAAAAAGCAAAATTATGTTGCATTGTCTACGGCCGAAGCTGAATATGTTACAGCCGGTAGTAGTTGTGCTCAAACTCTTTGTATTAAGTAACAATTACTTGATTTCGTTCTTGTTTTCAATCATCTGCCCATTAAATGTGATAATACTAGTGCTATTTGCATTTCACAGAATCCTATTCAGCACTCACGCACCAAGCACATCGAGATTAGGCATCATTTCTTACGTGATCATGTAGCTAAAGGTGATGTTGAACTGGTTTTTATTGACATTAAAAATCAATTACCGGATATTTTCAAAAAACCCCTCTCGGACGAACCTTTTTAAAAAATTCGTAGAGAAATTGGAATGGCCATGGATTTTGAGGTAATAGCTTAATTTTCTCAAAACCTCGTCTACAACCTTAGATTTCAAAAAAAATTCAAAATTTCTAAAGGCTAATTGACTGCCTCATAAGGGCCAGTCGACTAGGTGAAACATAAGGTTTTGGCATTTTAAAATTACTTCAGCCAGTCAACTTGGTCTTGAGCCAGTTAACTGCCTATGCACGACCTGCATTTTATAACACCCCTTTCTCTTCATCTTCTCTCTACCCTCTCCACTATTCACAAAAATTCTTCCCTTTTTCATGCAATCACTTCACTTATAACTGATTCCCCCAGTTAATCACTATCTTCACCCTCATCCTCTTCACTCATCTCTCACCTATACATATATATATACATACATATATATACGCTCAATCTCATCTTCTCTCAACCGATATACCCTTTCTCTCTCTCTCAATGTTTCCTTTCCTTTTGATTCTCGTCTCTCTCATGGCACCCAAGCCCGTGCCCAGAGCTCCAACTCGCAAGTGAACCCGTCCGGGTGGAAGCTCGTCTGTTGCACCTCCTTTACCACGTCCAGCGTCCCCTATCTCCGAAGGAACCGATTCCGATGGAGAGCCTGTTCCATTGTCCATCTCGACCCTTCTATACAATGATGAAGATAGTATTCGTCTCTATAAGATGAAGTTATTTCGTCGAAAGCTCGCTCAATCCTTATTCAAAGATATTGGTGCAAATACCTTCAATCTTTTCCAAAATATGGGTTAGGCTTTCTTCAGTTTCCTCAATGTTTTTCACTACCCTCATGCCATCAAAGCTTTCTACACTAAGCATAGGAATCCGACTCCACCGAGTGCCCCTGCCACATCTCTCCACTCCAAGGTTACCGGGAATTCATTCAATATCACTGAATTCGACATCAATGATATTTTCAAGCTTCTACCCGGAGGTATTACCTACTACTACCTTTCAATTTTGTACTCTTGAAGCTATTCAAACCATCTCCGTCGATAAAACAACGACTACAATTACAGAATTTCCATCTTCCTTGCTTACTCCCGAGGCTCGACTTGTGCACAATATTATCACCTACTCTATATTGCCCAAGTCCGGAAGCCGCAGTCTTGTGTCAATAATGGAAGCCTTCCTTGTCTTTTGCGTAATGACCGGTTAAAAGGTAAATTTAGCCTTCATTTTTATTTGCGCCATTCTTGAGTGCGAAAATAAATCGAGCGGTGTTTTTATCTTTCACGCACATATTTCCTATCTCTTTGCATGCTACAATGTTCCACTCGTCAACTAACCAACCGTGCATAATCCCATTTTTCTTGATCGCAAACATCTCAAGCAAGTACATATTCAAAATAATTTTGATGGTGTGTTGGTCTCTCTAAAACGTGCTCCTCCAAATGACCAAGTTGGTCCCTCCAATCCTCATCCCTAAGCTCCCGCATCTTCATTTCCTTCATTGGGTAGTTCTTTTGACATTCCCGACTTTGGTTTTGGTGCGAATCCCAACACCATAAATCAAATTCTTGAAGTCGTTAAGCAAAATGACGAGGCCCATAAGAAGAATGCCGAGGGCATGAAGCGTATTGAGGAGAAAATTGACCGCATCACCACTGCCATGGAAGCTCTTCGCCGCAATCCTCCACATTTTTTATGTCCCTAAAGGGGGATAATATTTGGGGCTATTATGTATTTGGCCGTAGATTTTGGGTAACGCTTTTTGGTTAGCGTAGTCTATGTCATGCTTACCCTATTTTGTGTAGCTTTTATTCTGTTTACTATCTTATGTGTCGTTGTAGTTGTAAAACCACATGTACCAAAATTGCAAAACTTAAATGAAAAATGTTGTTTCTATTATCTTTCATGCAAAATCTCAATGACTGTCGAAGTACAAAATTTATTCTCTAAGGGGGAGCATCGAAAAAAAATGAAAAGTGCACATATTGAGGGGTAGTATCACTTGATACTTCATCAAATTTGTGCAAACAAAAAATGTTTTGACAATAATTCATGTTTTGATATTAACAAAACATTTAAGCGTGTTTGATACTAATATTTTCTTGAGCTATGTGTTTCAGCAAGAATAGGGAAATGTCTCGAAAAAGAATGCAAACACTAAAAGTGATAAGCAACAAAGGAATTCAGGCGTAAAACGGTGAAAATACAAAATGGTCAACGAAAAGCAAAAGTTGAAGACTCAAGACCTGGGGTAGATAGGTAGGGGTGTGAATATTGTAACAAGGTATCTTATGTGTTGGTTGGTCCTATAAGCTCAAGTGATTAAAGAACCGAACTCAAAACGGAACAAAAACGAACTTAGAATCAAAATTTCTGAGTCACCCAGTCAACTGGCCAAGCAATGGCAGCCGACTAACTGTGACGCAGTCCACTGGCCAAAGGCCCAGCCGACTGGATGAAACAGAGAGTTTTGAACTTATTTGATTACCTGAGGCAGTCGACTGGCCTGTCCAAGACAGTCGACTGGCCATAACCGTTGGGAAAAATATTTTGAAAATATAGCTTGGAAGCAGTCGACTGGGTGCCTATAGGCAGTCGATTGGGTGCTTCAGCTTTTTGAGAAAAAGTAAATCTAAGAAATGATTTTGCCCATCACTTAGTGTTTATTCATGCTACTTTTTAGATTTCACTCTCATACTCTCCTAGAGTGAGATTCACTCTCCAAACCCTAATGATTCAATATATAGAGAATGAGATGTACGATTGAAAGAGTAGTTCTAGTGTGAGAAATTTTTAAAAATCTTCATCTCTTATTTTCTCCCTAGCACTCTTTAAAAAGTCTTTGAAAGCAAGAAGCAAGAAATCTCATTTTTCACTCAAAACATTTTAAGATTTAAACTCTAGCTCTTTTCTTATTCTCTCATTGAATTCATCATTTGAGAATGCACATCTAGAGTTCTTGAAATATCACTTAAAAACACTTGAGCTTATATTGATCTATCTTCCATAAAAACCTTAGGAGTTTTGAGTGTTTTGTTTCTTGAGTGATATATTGATTGCATACACAAATTTGTAATCTTGGGTAAGTGAAGCCCATTGATTTAAGGGAGGATTGTTCTCTTGATTGTGTGACGAGCTCGTTAGCTCGTGTGTAAAGGTTTTGTTATTCCACCTATTGAAAGAAGATCCATAGTGTGAGGATTGGGAAAGTCTCAAGGAAGGGGATTCTTTGAGCCGAGGACTAGGAGCTACCGAACCTCGTAAAAATTATGGTGTCAATCTCTCTATCTCTATCTCCTTATTTTATTGACTTGCATGCTTATTAATCTTGTGGAAATTAGCTTGATAAATTAAATTGAATCCCTCATTGAAAATTCATTTGTATAACAAATTTAGAGATGTGTAGATATTGCTATATTTTGCTAAAAAGAATTTAACGATTGTTTAAACACCCTATTCATCCCCCCTCTAGGGATAATTTATGACTAACACATACCACAAATCACCTCACATGGTAATACCCACATCATTAAACCCAACATAGGGGTAAAACAGTCACCTCAACCTAAGGGAAGTCATAAAGGTTGCCAACAACAAAAGAAAGTCAAAGGGATTCAACAACCCATCACACAACCCACTCAAAGGTCACTTGTTCGCCCAAGGGTAAAATGGTCATTTCAAGGGCAAAAATGTTCTTTCAAACTTTACCCCGTTTATTTGAACATATTTTAAACCATAGAAATAAACGGAACCGAATTCAAAGCCTTGCGCGAGAGATATGAATTTTTGAAAATGACATCGGACAACGCCGACCCAAACAGAAAGTTAAAGTACCCCTTTTTCACTAAGGGTAAAACAGTCATTTCAAGTGAAAATAAATGATTGTAAATTTTTTATCAAATAATTAGACATAATACAGGCCCTAGAAACAAACGGGACCTAAATCAAAGCCACGAGGCAAGATATATGCAATTTTGAAAACGGTATCGGACAAGGCCGGCAAAAACAGAAAGCTAAAGTATCCCACTTTCACCAAGGGTAAAACAGTAATTTCAAGTACAAATAAATGATTTCAAGTTTCAAATACAAAGTTTGTACCTAGCACAATCCATAGGAACAAACGGGAGCTAAATCAATGCCACGAGGCGAGATATGAATTTTGAAAAACGGTATCGGACAATGCCGACAAAAGTGGAAAGTTGAAGTACCCCACTTTCACCTAGGGTAAAATAGTCATTTCAAGGGAAAAAATGACATTTCAAAGTACAAATACAAATTTTGGACCTAGCAAATTTCATAGGAACAAACGAGGCCTAAATCAAAGTCATGAGGCGAGATATATGAATTTTGGAAAAACGATCTTGGACAACGCCGTCAAAAACAGAAAGCTGAAGTACCCCACTTTCACCAAGGGTAAAATAGTTATTTCAAGGGTAAAAATGACATTTCAAATTACGAATACAAAGTTTGGACCTAAAACATGCCATAGGAACAAACGGGGGTCCATTCCGACATGCGAAGAGGAAAATACGGATTTTTAAAATCGATTGCCGCATGCCACTACAGCAAAACACCTTGCACTGAAATTTTGAAAATCTTGAAATTTTTCTAAGTGTTGGGAAGCTGATGCCACTGGTTTTTCAACTTTTTTAAAAAAGTTCAAATATGAAAAAATGGGAGAATTTGCAATATATCTCCGTTTTTTTAGTCGTCAGTCCCAAAAAACATAAATATTGGAAAAGTAAGTTTTTCATTGACGAAACTCAAAAATAGTTACTGAGATCTCGGGAAACGCGTAAAACATAAACTTTGTATATAAATGATTTTTGTAAGTTTAGTCAAATCTTCCGTCTTGCCCCCGGTCCCCGTTTTAGTATACCCCCCGACTTTTAAAACGTCATGACATTTTCAAAACAACTCAAAACCATTTCAAAACTCAAAATTTTAGTCGGGCTCACGGGGGTGAGCGAAAACGAGTTTTTCACTTAAAGACCAAATGGACTTAAATATAAGTCTTATGAAAAATCCTTTTTCGGAAAAACAAACCGAAAAGCTAATGTAAAGACCAAAGCGAACTTTTAGACGCTCAAATGGAGCAAAGGAATGAAAAACCGAATTTAAAAAGCAACTCGAAGGGAAGGGCAAGTGACTATACGCAAAGACACTAACTCTAACCCAACCATACCTAGCTCGACATCCAAATCCATAAACTCCATAACGACTTATTCAAGAATATCCACAACACCAATGACATTCCTATCCTGAAGAGCGCTAAAGGAACTTAGTGGTCGTTGCCACGGAACCAACTAGTTCCAAATCAAAACCTCTTCCGATTCTTTCAAACATAAATTTTATATTTGAAACCACATCACTTAGGTTTCTAATAAGATCAAATGGTCATCATACATAATCAACCAAGATCACCAACTATCACCCGCCTAAGGTATATAAGAACATATCAACAAGTATAAACATTTATCTCACATTATACTTTAAATAAGGCATGCAAATCATATTTTCACATCCTCCAATTTCACTTGAGCATTTTAATAACATATGAATTATATATCTCAAAATCCACATTAAACATATTTCTCAACCACATAGGATAATATCATGATCCACATATAAACATAAATCATTTATTAGCAACTCAAATGCAATGTGACTCACACACCTTACGATACACCCTATGCCCGACACGGTTAACGAATACGCACTCTATCCAGTTACTTTTGAGGATACAAGCTCATCAAGTAGTGTAGAGTACCACACTGATGATTCCCAAGTGTTTTTGATATTTCACACTTTCAACAAGGAAGGCGGTTGTACGAGAGCCCAGTTTGAAACTCCATGCGCCATGACCACCAAAGTCAATAATATGAACCTCTCTTACGACTCCCAATCCGTTATCACATTCCCGAACTTACTAGTTCTGTATGTATCAAATACCTCCTGGCTAGTTATTGCGACGATTTGACACAAGACTACTCACACATGATTACATAACCCGCATATACCAATACCATGATTTGACACTACACGATGTACTCAATATGCATCCAGGTTCTCAATAACAATCATGTCCCATTATAATATATATGTTTTTCTCTTTTGTAAAATATTTTACTCAATAAACCATAATGCTTACAATTTCACATTTATAAACAATGATCCACAACATGCTCAATCACAATACATGTTTTTCTCATTTGCAATATATTAAACTCCAATTGGCACAATGCTTACAATTTCACATTTATAAGCAATAATCAATAAGGATGTTTTCTCATGCACCATTCATGATCTAAATCATCAAGTTGTCCTTTAATACACAAGGATAACATTTTCATTCATTTAACATGCTTATATCTCAATTAAAGCATTTAAATCCCAAGGATACATTCTCATACACAAGTAATGTTCCAATTTATCGAGTTATCCTTTAATTCACAAGAAAAACAATTCCTTTCTTTTAAACATACTCTTAGTTCAATTCAAGCAAGTTTATCACAATTCACATCTCAAACATGACATTAATTCCCAACATACCTCAAAGGTACTAACCAAAGGAGCTAACCTAATCTCACTACAAAGGCTACTTCCATATCACCCACATACTCATATGTATAATTACACTTACACATATACACAGCTATACCCACATATATATACACATATATAGGCATACAAGCACACTTGAATATGGGAAATCTCAAGAACAACCACATAACTAGCATGCTTCATAATCCTATTCAATATCATTACAAGTACTCTATACACAAGCTTTAATTCACATAAACATGTTCAAACCCTAATTCACAATTCCAAGGATAGACTTAGCAATTTCATCTAAGTTTAGGAACCCTAGAATCAAACTCATAGCCACGCAATCATAAGATGAGCTGGTTAAGAAGTTTTCCCCAACCTCTTGAAGAGCAAAGCAAAACCACTAAGCAATGCCAAGAACCCTAGCTTTCACCCAACACCGAAATCAAATGAGCAATTCAGTGGAAAGCTTCACCATAACCTCCTAACAATTAATCAAACTCCAACACAAGAGGGGAGCAAGAGTCATAAAGTGGTTTAATAAGAACCCCAAAACTAGGGTTTGAATGAAAAATACACAAGGAAGGAAGAACACTTACCAATCCTTGGCTCAAACCAAAGACAAGAACACCATGAACAACTTTCTTGTTGATGGCTACATCAAACACCCACTTAGGGTGATCAAATCAACCCCTAGGTGGAGAAAAAGAGAAGATAAAATTGAGATGAAAAGATGAAGTCTTCCCAAATGTGTGCTAACCCTAAGAGTTGTAGAGATTCTTCACTCACAACTCTCACCATCCAATGGCCAATAATAAAGCTAGCAAATAAAGACTTAATCCAAGGGCCACAAAATAGTCTTGCCATTGGAAGACTTATACCAATAATCACCCCTCTTATACACTTGTCAAACAAGGCCTTAATATCCAAGGGTTTAAAATAAGGCAATGGAAATGAATAAACCATCCAAGGGTTGATAAGAAGTCTTGCCAACTGAAAGACCAACAATAATGGATTCTTTCATTTAAGTGTCATCCAAACAAGGCCCTATGATCCAAGGGTTTGGAACAAAGATGGGAGAATGAGATCAATGGCTATAAACGAGACACCACTTAAAAATGGGAAATGATCAATTTATTCCTAGCTTAGGGTTAATTACAAGAGTGTCATCATGCATCTTAATTACCCTTCTACCCCTTACAATCCTCTCTATTTACCACTATGCCATTCATACCCCAACACTTAGTCAAATCTCTACACTTTCCACTAAGTGCTCAAAATATGAAAATACTCATTTACCCTTCAGTCATTTCTTTCCCGAAATTATTTCCAATAATTTTCATTAATTACAAAATGATAATATACCAAACAATTCACGTAATTACACATATCAAAACGCACCCGTTAAATATGCTACACCGAAGCGTCTAAAATAAACTAAAGTAACACGTTCGGGAAAGCAATAAGATTGTCGAAGCTCTAATGAGAAAACATTGCATGAACCCACGTAGTCGCCAACGAATAATAAATCACGAAGCCAGAAATGAAAGTCCACAAAGTCGTCCCGCTAAGTCCTAAACTCAAACGCGAAAAATTTACACGTACCGAGAATACACAAGACGTCATGAATAAGTGACATCACAAAATGTTAACACTTCGAAAATAATTCCAGAAAGGAGAAAGAAAACTCGGGGCGTTACAAAATGTCTCCAGCGGTGTATCAACTGAACGACGTCCAAGCAAAAACAATAATCAATAATATTTGAAATTAACAATCAAAAAGCAAAAATAAAACAATGATTAATCTGAAATATTTATTTATGTATTTATTAATAATTATAAATAATTTATTTTATTATTTAAAATAATGTTTTTTATTATATCAATATATATTGATATATGTATATAGTTTGTATATATATATTATTTATATGTATATGTATTGTATTGTTTATATTGTTTTTCCGAGCGAATCTACAGTCCAATATTATCGATCGATCGAGCACTCTTCAATCGATCGAGGACTCACCGCTCGATTAGTGATGCAAGTTCATGAATTTTTTTGGAAAATTGCAGTTTCGGGTCAGTTTGTTCCAATGAGAAAATCAGACTGTACAACCTGCAATAAAATAAAAATAAACTAAAATTAATACAATAACTTTATTGCAAAAAATCTGAAATATCCGTTTGATCCCTAACAATGGCGCTAAAAACTTATTATCGGTCCAGGTCGAGTGAAAATAAAAGTGTTAAATATAGTGAATTAGCACGATCTAGTTTTACCTCTCAATCGTAAGTATGCGAGTAGTATATAGTATAGCTGGGTAGAAAAGGTTATCGAAGTGCTGAGATCAAAGTCGTATTCCAAATAATCACAACTTAGTAATTTGAATTATATTAAAAATAGTTTGATTGGTTTGTTGTTTATAATATACTAAACATAAAAGAAATAATTAAATGGTTGTTTTAGTATATTCAAGATAAATAAGTCTAGGGTTTTCTTCCAACTCCGCCACTAGCCTAATAATATAGTCCCTTAGTCATTAAATTTCATGAGGGAGATACAACTCACATGAATCAGATTAGTAACGCTACAAGCAGTTTCCTAATCCCCAAAGAAATGCAATCGGTTAGATTCGCTATAACCCATCTTCGATTAAAGTATGATTAGTACATGCATCTATTCTACAACTACTCGTAAAATATTAAATTAAAAGCAAGTCTATATCATCTTCTCTTAGCATGGCCTATGTAAACCTAAGACTTTATCATGTCAATTAAGAACCATTATGTATAAACCATTATTAAATCTTCGGAGTACCAACTCTTAGTGATAAAACATAGTTGTTCACGATTAATGAGAATCAATAAAGAATCTTATTTAGCTATTGAGTTCATTCTCTCACTACATAATCATCATATGAGTGCTCCTTAGTTTCCACTCTTTGCAATAAAGATAAATAAAGTTCTACATTACTCGGTTAGGGTTTCATTGGAAACCCTAGATACCGACTTAGCCGCTCATGGAGGGAGGAGACTGCATCATTGAAGTAGAGATCATCTCTATGATTGGATCAATTTGTTCTTGGGTTCTTGATAAGAATATTCTCTCTCGAGAGAGAATTTTGTATTTTGTGTATTCACTTAATGAAAACTTGATATTTTATTCATGTAGCTTCACATATTTATAGACAAATATTGGTGTAATCATGATATGTCTTTGCTTGCACTCCAAGTAACAGATGAATTGACAAGATCTTCCTCCACTTTTACTTGCACAATGAGCTAAATAATACATTTTGATTTTGCACAGATTTTGAGGCGTTGACACGGCCGATCAATTGCCAAAGTCCTGATCGTTCGGTGACTTCTAAATTTTGATTATTTCTTGTTTTGCGAATTTGTGGTTTAATGACTTGTACTCTGCTCATTACTAACTTGTACCTTTTTCTGAACTGAGTGCTTTTATACTTCTAAATATCATTCTAAATTAGGGTTTTCGCTAAAACTCCAAAATTAACTCATATTTTCATTAAAGCCCCTGTAACATGCTTAAACACACAACTTCGGTAAAAATACAAAAATAATAGAATAAAGAGACTAACATCGGATTACTTAACACCCAGAATAAGTAATATTCTTGTCTCATAAGTGATACCGATCTTGGTTCTAAGTTGGCGAAATGTGAGAGATGGTAGTGGTTTGGTGAGGGCGTCAGCAAGTTGGTCTTTGGAGGAAATATGAGACACACAAAAGGAACATTTTTCAACATGATCTCTCAAAAAACGATAATCAATGGAGATGTGTTTCATTTTCAAGAGAAAAATTAGATTAACTGATAAATAAGTTGCACCGATATTGTCACAGAAAATAGTTGGCTTGGTAAAAGAGCAAACTTTCAATTCTTGAACAAAGTTAGACAACCATAGTACCTCATCAACACAAGAAGGAAGCGATCAATATTCTGACTTGGTAGACGACCTAATAACTGTTTTTTGTTTCTTCGAGCACCATAATATAGCATTCCCACCTAGATAAACAATATATGCTGAAGTAAATAACCTAACATCCCGATTACCAGCCCAATTGGAATCCATAAAGGCAGTGATATTATGAATTTGTTGGCATTTAAGAAAACGGCCGTGATGAATTGTGAACTTGAGATACCTTATAACTCTCTTAGCAGCAGTCCAATGTTGATCGGTAACGATCAAACTATCTATATAAACTAAGAAGTAAAGTATAACAGTGCCAATAGTATAAATAAATAAGGACGTATCACTTCTTGGGTTAACGAACCCAAAGGATATAAGAAATCCTTTAAGTTTATTGTACCACGCCCTCTGAGCTTGTTTTAAGCCATAAAGAGCATTCCGAAGCTTGCAAACAAAGGTGGGATTGTTTGAGTCAATAAACCCCAGTGGTTGTTGCATGTAGACCTCTTCAGTGAGCATTCCATGGAGAAATGCATTATTAACATCTAACTGGTGAATAGACCATCCTTGTGACAAGACAAGACTAAGAATTAGTCGAACTGTGGTTGGTTTGATGACAGGACTGAATGTATCACGATAGTTAACCCCAAGTTGTTGATGAAAACCTTTTGCAACTAGGCAGACCTTGTATCGAGAAATGGATCCATTGGGATTCCGTTTAATCCAAAACACCCATTTACAACCAGCAACATTTTAAGAATCTTGCGGAGGAATGAGATCCCAAGTACCATTTTGAAGAAGAGCAGTGAGCTCGTTAGACATAGCTTATCACCAATGAGGGTGTTTAAGAGCTTGACTAACACATGTGGATTCAATGGAGTCGGGTAATGGATGGTTGGTGATAGCTTGGTATAGTTGTTATGGCTTAAAAACATTATTCTTAGATCTAGTGGTCATGGGATGAAAAGGAACAAGAGATTTAACAAATTTAGATGTGGTGGTAGACAAAGGTTGGGATGCGACATTTGGAGAATCAGACTCAGGCTAGGGCAGAGATAGACATGAATAATCAATATGTGAGATGGGAGAAGTATGTGTCACGGTTGTTTATGAATTAACATTATACAAAAGATTAGAAGATAAATTAGAATTAGAGAAAGAAAGACTCCCTCTTTCTAAGACCTGAGTGGTGTATGTTTTAAAATGATTTTATTTTACTCGCAAGTGCACAAATCAATTGTAATATAGGTTATGCGAGAACAAGGTCGAATCCAAGGGAATGTTTTAGGAAGATAACTAATTAAACTCAAATTAATCTAAATCTAACCTAGTTTCTAAAATTTTGTTTGTTGAATGAATTTTTATAGTAAACATGCAGTAGTGAAATACAAATAATGAAAACTAGATTAATAGGAAAAATACTAAGGTATCGGATTTCACCACCATCAAATTCATAAGATTCTAATTATTCTTTTATTGATGTTTAGGTTTAGAGTACCAAGTCGAAATCAATCTATTGCTTCCTCGGGATTTAACACTAACGCATTAATTAAAGGTATTTTCAAAAGATAGATTTTCCTTCGCTTTAAGGTGTAAAAGCCTAAGCATCCTATATATGCAATTTAATGGATCACATAAGATCAAAGATTTTTACTTTTAAACACTACGATTCCAAGCTAGATTAATTGTAATAGGGATTCTTGACTACTATAAATACATGATATTTATAGTGAAAGGAAAATTAGGGTTCGGCTTTGGTGGCAGCGAGTGGCTTCTTCTCCTTCGCTCATCGCCCAACTTGGAGAGGAAGATTCAGAACCCCATGGACCAAATCGGTGAAGATTGAAGTACATAGGAATAAATTGCAAAATTACCCAATTACGCTCGTTTAAGGCCATGTTTGGAAAGGGTTTATCTTGTCTGGTTTGGTTTTGTCGGTCTTGTCTTCAATTTAAAACTCTATTTGGTAAGCGGTCTGGTTTTCTGGTCTGATCTGAGAAAATAAAAACTTTATATATATTAGTTTATATATTATTTTATGTATATAACTTTATATATTATTAAATATATATTTATAATAAATTAATAAATATATTATATATATTATATATATTTAAAAATATTATATATATATATTTAATATAAATATTTAATAAAATTATTTTATATATTATTTTATAAATATTATTATAAAATAATAATATATATTATTCTATATATTATTAATATATATTATTTTTTAATTTTATATATCTTTATATATATATTATTTTTGAATTTATATATTATTATATATATATATATTTAATATATACATAATAATATTATTTTATATATATTATTATAAAATAATAATATATATTACTCGATATATTATTTATGTATAAATATTATTTTTTAATTTTATATATATCTATTTATATATATATTATTTTTAAATTTATATATCTTTAATAATATTATTTTATATATATATTTCATAATATTATTTGATATATATTATTATAAAATAATAATATATATTATTCTATATATTATTAATATATATTATTTTTGAATTTTATATATATTTAATTTTTTAATTTTATATATATATTTATATATGTTATTTTTGAATTTATATATCTTTAATAATATCATTTTAAATATATATTTAATTATATTATTTTATATATATTATTATAAAATAATAATATATATTATTCTATATATTATTAATATATATTATTTTTGAATTTTATATATTATTTTATATATATATATTATTTTTGAATTTTATATATTATTTTATATATATATTATTTTTGAATTTATATATTATTTTTATATATATTTAATATATATAAATTTAATAATATTATTCTATATATATTATTATAAAAAAAAAATATGTATTATTCTATATATATATTAATATATATTATTTTTTAATTATATATATATATATATATTATTTTTTAATTAATATATATATATTTATTAATATTATTTTTTATATATTATTATAAAATAAAATATATATTATTCTATATATATTCATATATATTATTTTTTAATTTTATATATTATTATATATATATTTTTATATATATTATTTTTATATATATTTAATAATATTATTTTATATATTATTATAAAATAAAAATATATATTATTTTATATATCTTAATATATATTACTTTTTAATTTTATATATATATTTATATATATTAATTTTGAATTTATATATTATTTTTATATATATTTAATATATATATAATTAATAATATTATTTTATATATATTATTATAAAATAAAAAATAAATATTATTCTATATATATTAATATATATTATTTTTTAATTTTATATATTATTTTATATATATATTATTTTTGAATTTATATATATATTTAATAATATTATTTTATATATATTATTATAAAATAAAAAATATATATTATTCTATATATATTAATATATATTATTTTTATATATATTTCATATATATATTTAATAATATTATTTCATATATATTATTTTTTAATTTTAGTACATAAATATATATATATATATAGGAGAGAGAGAAAAAAAAAAGTCAAAAATTGTGGGCTAAGACCAAGAAAGACCAACTTATTTTTTGTCTTGGTTTTAGTTCTTTTTGAACCAAATCAAATACCAAAGTTTTAAGTGGTTTTGGTTTTGAATTTAAAAACAAAGCCCACCAAACAAGTTTTATCTCTGAAAATAAAAACAAACCAAGACAAAACCATCAAAAACTGGTTACCAAACAGGGCCTAAGGCTTTTTTTTAGATTTTGGGTTTGAAGATTATACATCTATGTTTTAGGGTGGGTTTGTTTGGGTATAGGGTTAGGAGTGTTTGGGTATATCCTAGGATTAAATAGATTTAGGTAGTGGTTCGGTTACGGCAATTTAGATATTTCACACTAAATTTGATCATCAAAAGCTGAGAGCTGTAAATAAAGATACTCAAATTTGAGGAGAATTGATTGAAATAAAAATAAACTTCAAGAAATGTAAATGAAATTAACCGTTGATAAAATAATGAGGAATTAAAACTAATTTTGTTTGTATATTTGATAGCTAATATCCAACCACATCAAATAGGAGAGAGTTAAACTAAATTGGGCTTAGGTCACCTTTAACCATGGGTTGTGTCACAGGGGTCAAGTTTCAACACGAAATTTTACCCCATGATGACACTTGACACCAACCAAGTCAGCTAATTCTCACACTTACTGCATTTGAGTTACACTAAGTCTTGCACAAACACACACACAGTATATGAAATACAATATAATAAAAACACCCACAAATTTATAGGCAACCACAATCAATGGTTCCCCAACCTTCACTATTAAACACAAATAGTACAAAGGATTCATCTCACCCAGGCACACTACAACACTCACAAGCACCATCTCTCTCTGAAATTCGATGCCTATACAAATGCTATACATATGTGCCTATATAGGCAAATACACAAAACTGCCTATCTGTGTGGATGACAGCCCCATCCACTTAGGTTGTGTTCGCAACAATCAGAGGCTGCCAACACTTGTCACACAGTTGCACTTTTCAACTGCATCATGTTGTGGCATCCTCCTGCAATGCCACATGCCCATTGGTGGTTGTGTGTCATCAAACTGCCCAATTGCATGTCTGAGCCACACCTAGCCTTGACCATCCTTCCATATGTATGAGTCATGCTGCACCATCACGAGCCATCTGTCCCAAACATATGCCAACACTACATAATGTTTGCATTTGCTGAGCCAAATGCCTTGTCCCAGCTCCTCTCAAGCGTACGCGCACTTGAGAGCATTGCCAAGACTGAACCAATGCCTTCACCATCGAGTCAACACTTAGCCACGAACATGTCTTGGTTCTGTCACTGCCTTGGCACCATAGGCATGCCTCTCTATGCCCATGTCTTGAACTAGCTGCACCAACCATTGCTTGTCTTAGTGTCACAGCTTTGCCCCAAGGGCAAGTTGGCCTAGCTAAAGCTTTGTGTGCACATGGCTTGCCAAGCCAAGTGCATTGCATGCACACCAATGCATGTTAGGCTAAGACATCACCTTGCTAAAGGCAAGTTGGCACACATGACTTACCAAGCCATGCATGCTTCAACATAGCCCACAGTGTCTAACCAAGCCCTCTTTGTCAATCGTGCCACCGAACCATGTCAAAGCATGTCTTTACAAGCCAACAAGCTTCCCAATACATGCCTTAGCCAAGGCTTGCCCATGGCCTTGCTAAGTCGTTGAATGCCTACTTGGGTCAGAAACCCACCCATCCCTATATATGCATAATTCATAAATACAGCTCTGTCTAGAACAAATATTAACCATGCTTGAAGAGTCATAATGGCCTTTTTCGAAGCTCCTGAATTCCAAATCCGGACTTTCTTTGAAAAGTCATCTTCTTATGATATAGAGCATCTCCAATTAAATTCCCATAATTTTCCAACATTCCTAAGCCCGACTTCCAAAGTTGGACTTATTTACCAAAATTGCCACTGTGCCATCCTCCCATGTCACACTGACATGCCACAACCTACTTCAAGACTTCACCAGGTAACAAACCTCCCCCACTTGAAGAAGCCCAATGTCCTCGTTAGAGCAAATCCATTATGTGATTAACCTCTGTGGCCACAACCCAACACTGTACAATTCAAGTGTTGCCCAAAACCTTAACCTCAGTTTTTGAATCAGTAAAAAGTCAGTACCTCCATGCACAACTTCAAACAACATCTCTGCAACAAACATAGCTGCACATTTGCCTTAATCACAAATTCGAACTCCGCATCAATTTCTGAACAAGTGTATCATATTCCTTAGCCACGAATCCGTCCTCCGCATCAATTCTAGCCAATTTTCAATTAAACAATGTCAGTCAAGAATCCCCTCATCCGCATCAATTCTGACCAACATTTCACAAGAAGCACCATGACTTGTCTGAATCCCATAATCCGCTTTAATGCTAACCCAGCCATCACGAATGCCACACCTTGTCAAGAGTCCCAACCTCCGTATCAACCCTTGTAAAGTCAAACATACATACAACATGCAATATGGACTCTGTTTTTGCAGTCAACAGCCCATCATAACAAAACATAAACTTGAGGAAATTAACATTACCAAATCAGTAGTAATGCCATCTTTTTCTGGTGAGTATCCTTGCACAACCTTTCCTCGCAGCCACGCAATCACCATAGCTACTCTGTTTCACTTCTTGGCACGCTGGCCTCGAGCCTGCCCATCATCCACCACCATTAGTGGACTAAGTCGAATAGGAGCACCACCGCCTCCATCCGAGTCAGAACGTCCCTCGTTTGGACCATCCGTTGTCATGGCATTCATTTTCTCCTTTCTTAGACTATCTCTGGCCCTATGCGGTCCTTTGCAAATGAAGCAACCCGAGTCATATCTTGGTTTCTGTTGACTCGTTGTTGCCTCAGCCTTGCCTTTATCTTCCTCAACCAGTGGTTCTCTAGGCTTATCACCGAACTTGCCCTTCTTCTTTGCCTTGCCTGGGTTAGGATCAAACTTCTCCATCCGCAAGTCCAACAAACTGTCTGCAGCAACAATGGTAGAAGAGAAGTCAGTCACACCCCTTCTCCTTAACTCGATCTGAGCCCATGATTATAATACAACCATAAAATTGAACAACTTGTCACCCTCTGACATATCTTTGATGTCCAACATCAAGGATGTGAACTCCTTCACATACTCACGTACTAAACCAGTGTGCTTAAGATTTCTTAGGCACTCCTTTGCCACCCAACCTGAATTCGTTGGCAAGAGCTGCTCATTGAGTTCCTTCTTCAATTCTGTAAAAGAATTGATTCTTGGGCGTGACTCGTCCTCCAAGCGTGTCCGCCACCATAACTTTGCATCACCAGTCAGATACATGCTAATGATTGTAATTTGATCTTCCTCTGGAATATGGACAGCCTGAAAATACTGATCCACATCCCATAGGAAATTTTCCAGATCTTTGGCACTATATTTCCCTCCAAAGGCCTTCGGTTCAGGGATTTTGATCTTTGACGATGGCTTCTCCCCCACCGTTGTCTGGTTCTGTACAACCCGTACTCCCCTTCTAGATCCCTAACATTTGCCTTGAAGACATCAACAATGTCAACAAAGTCTTCTAAGACAACCTTCATCTTGGAATTCATGTCAGTCATGTATTCCTCTATCAACTTGCGTAGGGTCTATAATTCCACAACAAGCAAGTTGGTTTGCACCGACAAAGGGTTATCACTTCCATAGAATGGACCACCCACCAAGGTTTCCAACTGAGCAACTCTTTCTCGTAGTGCTTCAATAACATTTCCACCAGCTATTCGGATATTCAAAGAGGCTCTGATACCAACTGTTACAGGGGTCAAGTTTCAACATGAAATTTTACCCTATGATGGCACTTGATACCAACCAAGTTAGCCAATTCTCACACTTAGTGCCCTTGATTTACACTAAGTCTTGCACAAACACACACACACACAGTATATAAAATGCAATATAATAACAACACCTACAAATTTACAGGTAACCACAATCAATGGTCCCCTAATCTTCACTATTAAACACAAATAGTACAAAAGATTCCTCTCACTCAGGCACACTACAACACTCACAAGCACTATCTCTCTCTAAAATTCGTTGCCTATACAAATGCTATACATATGTGCCTATATAGGCAAATACACAAAACTGTCTATCTGTGTGGATGACAACCCCATCCACTTAGGTTGTGTTAGCACCAATCAGAGGCTGCCAACACTTGTCACACAGTTGCACCCTTCAACTGCATCATGTTGTGGCATCCTCCTGTAATGCCACATGCCCCTTGGTGGTTATGTGTCATCAAACTACCCAACTGCAGGTCTGAGCCACACCTAGCCTTGACCATTCTTCCATATGTCTGAGTCATGCTGCACCATCACGAGCCATCTGTGCCAAACATATGCCAACACTGTATAATATTTTCCTTTATTGAGCAAAATACCTTGTCCCAACTCCTCTCAAGGTTACGCGCACTTGAGAGCATTACCAAGACTGAACGAATGCCTTCACCATCGAGCCAACACATAGCCACACCCATGTCTTGGTTCTGTCAATGCCTTGGCACCATAGGTGCCTCTCCATGCCCATGTCTTGAACTAGCTTGCACCAACCATTGTTTGTCTTAGTGTCACAGCCTTGCCCCAAGTGCAAGTTGGCCTAGCTAAAGCTTTGTGTGCACATGGCTTGCCGAGCCAAGTGCATTGCATGCACACCAATGCATGTCAAGCTAAGACATCACCTTGCTAAAGGCAAGTTGGTACACTCGTGGGTATGCACACATGGCTTGCCAAGCCATGCATGCTTTAACATAGCCCACAGTGTCTAACCGAGCCCTTTTTGCCAACCTTGCCACTGAACCATGTCTTTACAAGCCAACAAGCTTCCCAATACATGCCTTAGCCAAGGCTTGCCCATGGCCTTGATAAGTGGCTGAATGCCTACTTGGGTCTGATACCCACCCCTCCCTATATATGCAGAATTCACAAATACAACTCTGATCAGAATAAATATTAACCTTGCTTGAGGAGTCATAATGGCCTTTTTTGAAGCTCTTGAATTCCAAATCTGGATTTTCTTTGACAAGTCATCTTTTTATGATATAGAGAATCTTCAATTAAATTCCCATAATTTTCCAACACTCCTAAGCCTGACTTCCAAAGTTGGACTTATTTACCAAAATTGCCACTGTGTCATCCTCCCATGTCACATTGGCATGCCACAACATACTTCAAGACTTCACCGAGTAATAGATTGCATAGACATGCATGATGTTAATACTAGTTTGCGTATCTTTATCTACTATTTTTATAGAAAGATGACACTACCCATAAATGGAACTGAAGAGTCTTGTTTATACCATAATGAACATTAAATCAATAACAAACAAAAAACTTGTAGCTTAGTTTGTTGGTTGTAATATGTCTCATCCTTAAGTCCTAGGTTCAATTTTTTTTTTTTTTTTTTTTTGACAATATTTACCGGCAGTTATTAAGTAAACATTGTGGCACCTATTCACCGGCGCTTTTGCCCTAGTGCCAGAAATTACATAACTTTTTTCGGCAGTTATACAAAAAATGCCGGAGATAAAAGTTAAACTTTAAATGGAGAATATGTTATCAAATTATAATTATTTTTCTCCCACTCTATGTTACTAATGTTTATGCAACTTTGCATGGACAACATGTCATTCAATTAAAAATAAATTTTTGTCATTTACAAGAAACAAATCAGGACACTTAAACATTTTAGAAATAAAATATAATAGATTAAACGGTTTATTGTCGAAATCATAGTTAAAGGGATTTGTTTGCAAATCTACAACAAGTTCAAGGGATATTTTTAACCCTTATAAATACAAGTCACATAGTAAATCAAATATGTCGGTAGATACTGAATTTATTGACAGTTCCATACACATGCTTGCAAACAACCATCAGGCTGCTGCATGCAAACAAACACATCACCATCAACATCATGCATGGCTCTTCAACGTCAAGTATGACGGCCACGCTTGGAGATCTTTTGGCAGCTTCTATGATCACGCCTCCGTATCTCAGCCCACATGTAGATATCAAAGCCACGCCTGTGCAAATGGTTGATTGGTTGTATTCGAATGTTTCGGATATACATATATGTACATATATATATATATATATATATATATATATATATATATATATATATATATATATATATATAGGTTGTGTGTTGATTGTAAAATATAGTACACAAGACAAGTGTAAGAAAAGAGAGAAAAAAAACACAGAGAGGTTTGTGAGTTGTAAGAGTGTGTGAGGTAGAGTTGAGTGATGCTTATATCCTCCTCCCCGCCATTGGTTTTCTTCAACCGAAATAGTGAAAACTCTCTCAAAGTGGACGTAGGTACCAATTGGACCGAACCACTATAAATCTTGGTGTCTATTGTGTGTGTGTATATGTTTCGTATTGGTTTGGGCGTAGCAAAGTGGTATCAGAGTCTACAGTCAAAACCAGAGCTGTGTTTTGCAATCCTATTTCGAACCATTCTAGTCATCACAACACAACACCAAAGGTATTTTCGGACGACCCATCACAAGCAGAATCGTTTCCTGTTGAAAACAGCCTCAAACGCTGCCGCACACGCCGCCCAACGCTCGGCGCGTCAGAGCCCTCGGTGTCGCGCGCCCCACGCGTCGTCTACCTCTAGTACGCATGAGGCCCACGCACACCATGCGCCTTCAATCTTCAGAGCGCGTGAGGACCACGTGCACCCACGTGCCATACGCGCCGCCATGTCCCTACTAACGTCACTCTACCACATGTCATCCACTGATTGATGCCACGTGTCACACCACCATTCGGCCACATCATCTTGCCATGTGTCACCCTGACACACTGCCACGTGTCATCCCTTGCTGGTGCCACGTCATTAGTATTTTGCTGAAATTACAATTTTGCCCATCGCCGTTATTTTGACTATTCTGGACTCATCCTAAGTCGGATTTGAGATCAGTCAGAGGCGATCTTAAGGTTTTCGACTGTTCCGGACGCAACAGTACACTCTGTTTTATGTGATTCCACTCCGAACATATCAAACAAGCCAGGGAGTGCTTATTGTTGATCCGATTCGATGGAAGATTCAGGATCCGGAGCCATGACTAAATTGTCGGCATCAAATTATGCCATATGGAGACTTAGGATGGAGGATCTCCTTAATTGAAAGGACTTGGTGGACCCGTTGGAAAATGAAGGCGTAAGACCCACGTTAATCGCGGAGAAAGATTGAACCAATATGCATAGAAAAACTATTGGCCAAATCAGACAGTGGATAGACCATAGTGTATTCCACCATGTTGTGCAAGGGACCAATGCCTACGAACTCTGAAAGAAGCTTGAGGATATGTATCAGGCCAAGACTGCTCGAAACAAAGCGCTTCTGATGATGTGATTTGTCAATTTGAAGCTGAAGAACGGAACTTCTGTAGCCGAGCACACCAGCGAGTTTCAGAACCCGGTGAACCAGTTTGCAGCTGTAGAGTTAAATCTTGGCGATGAAACTTAGTCCCTACTTCTGCTCAGCTCCTTACCACCAAATTGGGAAACACTGGTGGTTTCCCTCGGCAACTCAGCACCAAACGGCAAACTCATTATAGCGACAGTAAAGGATGCCATATTCAGCGAGGAAGCCCGAAGGAAGGATCAGAGGAAGGTCCCAAACTCGCGGCAGACCCAGCAATGAAAAATGTCAACAAAAGGGTAAATATGTTTGTTATCATTGTGGCATCACAGGACATTTAAATAAGAATTACCGTAAATTACAAAGGGAACAAGGTCAAAGCAGCCACCAGACAGGAGATATCACTATATGTTCACTCGATGAAGAGGTATGCCTTTACGCAGGAAGCAATGAAACTGAGTGGGTGATTGACACAACAACATCTTACCACGCCACTCCCCAGAGTGATTTCTTCACCTCATACAAAGATGGAGACTTTGGTACAGTCAGAATGGGAAATACAAGTTTCTCAAAGATCGTGGGAATCGGTGATGTCCAGATCAAGACCGGTATTGGTTGCAGTATGGTATTAAAAGATGTCAGACATGTGCCCGACCTTCGTCTCAACCTCATTTCCGGGACAACCTTAGACCGAGAAGGTTACGGCAACCACTTCAGCAATGACACCTGGAAGCTGATAAAGGGAGCCATGGTTGTTGCCTGAGGACAGGTACACGACACATTATACACAACCCATGTGAAGGTAATTTCTGACAGTCTCAATGCAGTTGAAGATGAGACTTCACCAAATTTGTGGCATAAAAGACTCGGACACATGGGGGAAAAAGGGTTGCTTACTCTAGAAAGGAAGAAACTAATTGTTGGCTTTGAAATTCCATTTCAAGCAATAAATCTTATTTTGATATTAACAAAACATTCAAAACCGTGTTTGGTACTAATATGGCTTTGAGCTAAGTGTTTCAGCAAGTACAGGTAAATGTTTCGGGAAGATCGCTAAAGCAACAAGCGATAAGGAAACTCAAGCGCAAACTCGAAGAAGGACAAAAAGATCAAAGAAAGAACAAAAGCTGGACTCAAGACCTGGGGTAGATAGGTCGGGGTGAGAATATTGTAACAAGGTATCTTATGCGTTGATTGATCTTATAAGCTCAAGTAATTAATCAAACGAACTCAAACGGATCAAAAACGGACCTTGAAAACAATTTTTGGAGTCACCCAATCGACTGGCCTGTCCAAGGCAGTCGACTGACTGTGACCCAGTCGACTGGCCCTTAAGGACCCAGCCGACTGGATGAACCAGTGAGTTATAAAACATTCTAACTGCATGAGGCAGTCGACTGGCCTGTCCAAGGCAGTCGACTGACTGTGACCAGTCGACTGGCAGTTAAGGACCCAGCCGACTGACTGGACCAGAGAGTTTCGAACATTTTTGATTGCCTGAGGCAGTCGACTGGCCTGTCCAAGGCAGTCGACTGACTCATGAGGCAGTCGACTGGCTTTCTTGAGGCAGTCGACTGACCTTAGCCGTTGGGAAAAATATTTTAAATCTAAGCATGGAGGCAGTCGACTGGGTGCCGGTAGGCAGTCGACTGGGTGCTTCAGGATTTTAAGGAAAAGTATTTCTAAACAATATTTTTGCCCAAAAAGAAATGATTTTGCTTGCAGATTTTCAGGTCCTACTCTCCATATTGTCTAGGGTGAGACACACTCTCCAAACCCTAGTGTTCACTATATAAAGAAAGAGATATGGATTAAAAATGCTAAGGTTCTTGTGTGAGAAATTTTCCAAATATTGTTCATCTCTAATTTTCTCTCAAGCATCTTCTGAAAAATCTTTTGATAGCAAAATCTCGCTTTTCACTCTTATCATTTTGAAGATTTAAACTCAAGCCTTGAGCCTATTCTCTTATTGAAAATATATTGTGAGAATATATATATCTTGAGTTCTTGAAATATCACCTAAAAACACTTGAGCTTATATTGATCTATCATCCATAAAAACCTTAGGGTTTTGAGTGTTTTTGTTTCTTGAGTGATATATTGATTACATACACAAATTTGTGATCTTGGGTGAGTGAAGCCCATTGTATCAAGGGAGGATTGTTCTCTTGATTGTGTGAAGACCTAGTTAGCTCTTTTGTAAAGGTTTTGCTATTCCACCTATTGAAGGAAGAGCCATAGTGTGAGGATTGGGAAAGTCTCAAGGAAGGGGATTCTTTGAGCCGAGGAGTAGGAGTTACCGAACCTCGTAAAAATCACGGTGTCAATATCTCTATCTCTATCTCTTTACTTTATGTTTATGCATGCTTAATTTATATTGTGGTAAATAGCTTGTTGAATTTAAGTGAAATCATTCATTGCATATTTTACCTTGTAAATTAATATTGAACCTTGTTGCATGTTCTAGTAAGAATAAAAAGGAGTTAGAAATTATTTTTAAAACCCTATTCACCCCCCCTCTAGGGTATTTTAGTGACTAACACTAATCACAATATCGAAAGGTATTCAATTAAACCCTTGTAATCACTGTTTATTTGGAAATCAACATAGAGTCTCTTTCAACTCAACTACGAGGAGAAGATCAAAGTTGTTGAGTTTGATACATACTGATGTTTGTGGTCCTTTAGAAGTGGAGTCTTTAGGCGGTAACAAATATTTTCTCACATTCATTGATGATGCTTCACGAAAGGTGTGGGTATATTTTTTGAAAACAAAATACCAGGTACTCAATTACTTCAAGGCATTCCACGCCATGGCAGAGCGGGAAACCGGAAAGAAGCTAAAGTGCCTCCGATCAGATAATGGAGGCGAGTACACTTCCAATAAGTTCCGAGCATACTGCTTTGTACGCGGTATCTGATATGAGAAGACGGTCCCACGTACCCCACAACATAATGGTGTAGCCGAGAGAATGATCCAGACCATTATGGACAGAGTCAGAAGTATGATCAGTATGGCTAAGTTGTCAAAGCCATTCTGGGGTGAAGCAGTTAGAGCCACCGTCCACCTGATCAATAGATCACCATCAGTACCACTACAGTTCAAAGTTCCAGAAAAGGTATAGACTGGAAGAGATCCCTCATATTTTCACCTGAGAGTATTTGGGTGCAAGACATTTGCATAGGTATCCAAGGAGCAAAGACAGAAGCTCGATCTGAAATCAACTCCATGCATCTTCATCGGCTATGGAGACGAAGAATTCATATACAGATTATGGGATCCAGAATCGAAGAAGGTTATCAGAAACAAGGATGTTGTGTTCCAAGAGAACCAGATATACGAAGACACTGAAAAGACCACAGAGCCCGGTGATTCTAGTTTAAGTGTTACAAACATCATCGTAGATCCTGCACCAGTACAGTTGATCCCAGATGATGAAATTCCAGAAGTAGAGGAAGAAGAAAAACCTGAGGGTGTTGAGCAGGGGGAACCACAAACCCCTCCACCAGAAGCTACAGAACCAGAAGTAGCTCCTCTAGTTGAAGAGCCTCAGCCAAGAAGATCTGAAAGAGGCCAACCTCTGATTCCGTCGAGGAGATATCCAGAGTCAGACTATATTCTGCTTACTGGTGAGGGAGAGCCAGAATACTTTCAGGAAGTAAAGACCCATACAGACACACGTAAATGGGTGCAAGCTATGCAAGAAGATATGAGTTCCTTGTAGAAGAACTAGACTTATGATTTGGTGAGACTTCCCAAAGGCAAGAAAGCATTGAAAAACAAATAGGTGTTCAAGCTGAAGAAAGACGCCAACAGAAAGCCGATAAAACACAAAGCCCGATTGGTTATCAAAGGATTCCAACAGAAGAAAGGCATCGACTTTGACGAGATATTTTCACCAGTCGTGAAAATGACCTCAATTCGAGTGATACTCGGGTTGACAGCTAGTCTGAACCTAGAACTTGAACAGATGGACGTCAAGACAACATTCCTCCATGGAGATCTACAAGAAGAAATCTACATGGACCAACCAGAAGGTTTTAAAGTTACAGGGAAAGAACATATGGTCTGCAAACTGAAGAAGAGTCTTTACAGCCTCAAACAAGCACCGAGGCAATGGTACATAAAGTTTGACTCATTCATGGTGGGTCATGGTTACAAGAGAACTGCTGCAGATCAATGCGTCTACATTCAGAAATTCCCGGATGGTAACTTTGTTATTCTATTGTTGTATGTTGACGACATGTTGATAATTTGGACAGGATGCTAATATGATCCGCAAGTTGAAGCAAGAACTGTCCAACTCCTTTGACATGAAGGACCTAGGCCTAGCTCAACAGATATTGGGTATGAAGATTGTTTGTGGATGGAAAACCAAGAAATTGTGGTTGTCACAAGAGAAGTACGTTGAACGGGTGATTGCAAAGTTCAACATAAAAAATGCCAAGCTAGTCAGTACTCCGCTGGCTAATCACTACAATCTAAGCAAGAGATCGTGTCCCTCTTCGACGAAAGAAAATGAAGAAATGGAAACAATCCCTTATTCTTCAGCTGTTGGTAGCTTGATGTATGCAATGGTGTGCACCAGACCGGATATAGCTCATGCAGTAGGCGTTGTGAGCAGATTTCTTTCAAATCCAGGCAAGGACCATTGGGAAGCAGTTAAGTGGATTCTTAGGTACCTGAAGAGTACATCGAAACTATGCTTGTGCTATGGGGGAGCAGAACGAGTCTTGGAAGGCTATACAGATTCAGATATGGCCGGTGACATTGACAGCAGGAAATCTACATCAGGATTTCTATTTACTTTTGCAGGGGGAGCTGTATCATGGCAGTCCAAATTGCAGAAGTGTGTCGCTTTATCTACAACTGAAGCAGAATACATTGCCACAACGGAAGCTGGAAAGGAAATGTTGTGGGTAAAATGATTTCTCCAAGAACTGGGTATTATTCAGAAAGAATACAAAGTGCATTGTGATAGTCAAAGTGCTCTGGACTTGAGCAAGAATTCAATGTACCATTCCCACACGAAGCATATCGACATTCGCTATCACTGGATACGCGAAGTTATGGAGCAACAATTATTGAAGATTGTGAAGATCCATACAGACAAGAACCCTGCTAACATATTGACAAAAGTGGTTACTCGAGAGAAGCTAGAGCTATGCAGAGACATAGCCAGGATGGATATCAACTGAATCGCAACAGAAGACAATCTCCTCCGATTGGTATGGAAGGGGGATAATTGACAGTTCCATACACATGCATGCAAAGAACCATTAGGCTGCTACATGCAAACAAACACATCACTATCAACATCACGCATGGCTCTTCAATGTCAAGAATGGCGGCCATGCTTGGAGATCTTTTGGCAGCTTCTGTGATCACATCTCCGTATCTCAGCATACATGTAGATATCAAAGCCATGCCAAGTGGTTGTTTGGTTGTATTCGAATGTTTCGGATATATATATGGGTTGTGTGTTGATTCTAAAAGATAGTACACAAGACAAGTGTAAGAAAAGAGAGAAAAAAAAAACCCAGAGAGGTTTGTGAGTTGTAAGAGTGTGTGAGGTAGAGTTGAGTGATGCTTGTATCCTCCACCCCGCCATTGGTTTTCTTCAACCGAAATAGTGAAAACTCTCTCAAAGTGGACGTAAGTACCAATTGGACCGAACCACTATAAATTTTGGTGTCTATTGTGTGTGTGTGTATGTGTTTCGTATTGGTTTGGGCGTAGCATTTATTTGCTCAACTGCCAAGTTAGAAAACAAACCTAAATAAATCAAATATCACAAATTTTTTTCCAAAGATAAAAAAGTAAATAAAAATGTCACACTTAAAGTTTAGCTCACTTATGAAGCCCATTTGAAGTTACACCATCAATATGCAACCACTTGCTTTATAATTAAACCCTGAACCACTCATTCAGCATGACTATATATAATGGAATTTCTATATTGGTGGATGATTTTTATTCTATAATTTTATAAAAATAGTATATATTTTATAACTGTATCAAGCCGTTTTCGTCGATCCTGCAATTGAAATAATCCCATGCTTCAGAAACGATTGTTATAACTCTACAGTACTCAATTCTCCATGTTCAAGCTTAAGAGTTAAAAACATGTAGCAACGCTTAATTTATATTTATATTATTATTATTATTTATTTTTTTTTGGGTAAATCATATTATTATTATTATTATTATTATATATTAATTTTCTTTTGGAGGCTTAAGAACATCCGAGGATATTAGGAAGGTGGTGGTTTGAACTTTGGAGCTCATGTCCGGGTGGCAATGTCAGGATGTGTATGTTGTTTAATTATCTAACATATAAATAATCAAAATAATTTTGATTTGAATCACTAGAATAAAATTGTTTTGTGCAACACTCACTTAATTTGTACAAAATGATATAAAAAGTACTTTACATAATTATTTTCAAAATTTTCATCTGAACAGCAATATTCTGCATTGATAGATCCAGATGATAATTGAGTAATGTCATTTTCTTTCTCTTTCATCAAGAAAAAAACACAACACAATGTCTGGCAATAATTGCAAAACTCCAACAATCGATAAATTAAGTACCACTTGTGAAGAACACTTCAACTAAACTCATTTATATCTGGATTATAACATCTTAAATTTGCTATCATAGTAATACATATAGGAAAAATGATTTTTAAACCGAGTTCCAAGCTTGCGAGGACAGTTGAGAAGGAAGAGGTATTTATCACTTTTAATGCAGGGCATGGAGCAACCTTATCCCATATGAAATTTATTACTTTTTTTTTTTGAAATAAAATAATAATATATACTACTACCTCAGTCCTATATTAGTTGTCCACTATTACAACTTTACTTGTCCCAAAATACTTGTCCAGTTGGAATTCCAATACAATTTAACATCTCACTTTCCCCAACTACCCTTCTTCCACTAACTTTAAATAAATACCGAACCCCACCATAATACTATATCATTAAGGATAAAATTGAAAATTGCATAGTAGTCAACCTACATCAATAAAATATTAAAAAAATTAAATTGGATAACTTTTGGGGACCGATGGAGTAGTAAATATTAGTATTCTCCCCCATAAAATTACTAAAATACTTTTAATTATCCCCTCTCCAAATAGTTTCTGGCTCCGTCCTGCCAACAGGTGAGTTTGTATATACACGACATGATATACAAACGGGCTACAAAATTCGTCCAAACTGCATGGTATTTATGTGTATATATATATATACACGTATGTGTATATATTTACAGTCTGACTGAATAAGGTCTGTTTTGGCAACCATCCATATTTTGTGATTATTTATTGCGGTGGTATACTGTAGTGAAGCAAAACATGGAATGCGTTTGTTAATTTTTGGTATATATTCTACGTCCAAAATAATAGTCTAGTTGAAATTTTTTATTTTTTAAGGGAGCATATTTTATCGTATTGATATTAAATAACTTTCTATCTTATGAAAGTGAAAAAATAATATTATATAGAAATTTGAAATTGGACAAATATTTTAGAACAGATAAAGATAAAGTTGAAAAGGTGAAATAGTAAATGGGAGGGAGAGAAGAGTGTATAAGATTTGTTTTTTCTATTGTTGTGGTGAATAGTTACCAAACAAATAAAGAATTAGCGTTAGCCTTTATCAATTAGCCATTTTTGGTTTCTCAAATGTGGTCATACGGTTGTAACATCTAATATTAACTTCTTGGTCTCTCTTTGTATTTACTATTTATCTTATTTTGATTCTTTAGGCTATTTCTTAGGATCTGGGCCATTAGACCTTATTTGGTTATGGCATCTCCACTATTTGTGGATTATTGTAATTAACTATACATACTTTTTAAATTATTTAAGAAGAGAAAAACTCTAGTATTTCTTTTCATCCACATAAAATAAAGAGTCCCCTAAGAAGAGAATACAGCATCACTCTAGAAAGAATCTTAACTATAACCTCCTCCTCAGTTTTATATTCCTGTTGAAACACTGTAGTATTTATTTCCATCCACATAAAATAAACAGATGCTGCAAATAGGAGTTTATTCACAAGAGTGGAAAAATCCTTCTTCTGCAAAGAAGAGCACATTTAGTGGACTCTTTATTTAGAATATATATATATATATATATAGTTGCATATACGCGTCTCTTCCTTAGAGATCACATGCATGAAACCAAACTATCTCACACATTACACACAGTACAGTACACATTCGCTTTATTTCTTATCTTATATCCACAGTTGGAGCATTTTAACATACACATAAAACTGCGAATATGTAGATATATATGAGGCCAATTAAGGTCGCTCAGTGGGGTTGTAGACGAATAGGAAGTCCTTTTGCAGGCATTGGCATGGGATCAACTACGATATTCTCATCTGGAAGTAGCTTTTCCCATTTGAACTTCCTCACCACATTGTACACGAAAGCAAGTATTTCCATTCGAGCATACTCTTTTCCGGGGCACATCCGAGGCCCTCCTCCAAACGGAACATATGTGTAAGGGATCGGTCCATTTCCCTCGAACCTTGATGGATCAAACTTCTCTGGTTCCGGGAAGTAATCCGGATTCTTATGTGTCGAATTTGCACTCCAATATAACTGCATAAAGTATGAGCCACAATTAATCAAATATCAATACTCGATCGATACAATTAGTACCATGCATGAATATTCTAAAGAACATGTTTAGAAATAAAAGAGAAATATATATATATATATATATATATATATATATATATGGCAGTGCATGGATGCATATTCTAAAATTGTATGGTACATGAACAAAATCACAATTTCTACTAATTATTGTCAAAGGTAAGTTGGTGCTCAAAAATCAGTGAACATGACTAATTATTTAATGTCTCAACTCAATATTTTTAGTTAATCGAATTATACATAAAAAAATATATATATGATTTTTTCATCTGGATTTAATTTGGAATTATATAATGTTATGTACTCATTATGGTAAATAGAGGATATATATACCTTCCATCCTTTGGGAATGGAGAAACCAGCATAATTAAAATCAGTTATGGCCTCCCTAAAATTCCCTTGTAGCGGTGGCGCGAACCTCATTACTTCACTTGCCACATTCCATGAATACTTCATCTTCTGCAAGTCATTCCAACTTAGTAGCTCCCCAAGTTGCTTCTCATTTGCAACTTTTATTTGCTCTATTACCAAATAAATAAAACTAATAATCAGTTACAATTCAAAAACAACATAATAGGAAATTACTACTCTCTTTAAATCAATTTTAAAATGATTGCTCATACCCAGAGTTTAAAGTGATTAGCAGGCGAGTTTATTCTTCGTTACTAATGATAAAAACAATATAATAATAACAATAGTAATATATATATATATATATATCACATACCCTTTAGGACTTCATTATAGACATCCGGTAATTCTGCAAGATACTTCATGATGAAAGTGATTGCAGCACTTGCAGTGTCATGGCCACCTATAAGCAATCCAATTATTTTATCAGCAATGTCCATCTCATTCATGAACTGCCCATTTTCGTCGGTTGTAGTAAGCATATGGGACAGTATATCATGGGGCGGCGACTTCTTCTCCATCAAATCCTTATTTCTCTGCTTGATGATTCCTAAAAGCTCCTTCCTTATCTTTCTCGAGGCCTTGATTGCGCGATTGAAAGCCGTCCCCGGAAGGTTTATAGGCAAGGAAAGGACCCCGGCAACCAAGACATGAAAAGGGTCTGAAAATTTAGCAATGTGTTTGGGGTCATCAATACTTAGGAACAACCTACATGCTACTGCAAAAGTGTAGTGTTTGGCTAGAGGGAAAACTTCAACTTCTTGTCTGAAATCCCAGTGGGTTTCTAGGTGTTTCTTAGCTATTGAATCCATGATTCCGGCGTAGTTTTGCAACGCTTCGGGTTTCAAAAAGCCTGGAAGCAATTTTCTCATTTTCATCGATTCGCTTTTAGTCGAAGTTTGGAGAGAGGAAGGGAAGATTTTCTCGACAGAGCGTGGCCACCAAGCTGTGACAAGCTTGTTCTCGTTTGAGAACAAGAACTTGTTTCCAGTAGGACCGCATAGAACCATTGTTGGTTCACCAAGTAAAGAAGTTTTGAAGATGTCTGGTGAGTATTTTTGGGTTCTATCTTTGATAAATTTTTCCGGTGTCCCTTTCCGGCCCATGGAAAGGAATTCTAGGGTTTCGCCAACCACCGGCCAACCTAGTTTCCCCGGTGGGAGGTTTTTCAGGGCACCGTATCCTAACATTTTGGAGGGAAGGGTGCGAAGGAAAATGGCGAGAACGAGAGTGAGGAGGAGGAGGAGAGAGAGAAACAAGAGCTCCATGTCTTTTTCTGGCATGAGAATAGTTTAGGGTTTGATAACAGAAGTAAACCTAATTGCTGGGCTATATAGAGGAAGTGTCATTACTTATTAGGTTGAAAGTTAGTTTATGAGTATTGTTTGGTTTAGCACTAAGGTGGGAAGGGCTTTGGTTCATGATGTTCATGTCTGACGCTGAACATAATAGAGATTATTCTGCAGGCTATTTTAATAGGTAATTTGTAAGGAAAAAAAATAGGAGAATTCGACCCAAAATTTAAGAGAACACTCTGGAATTCAATAAAATTGTTTATAATCAAGAATAATAAAAAACAACTCACAAGCCGGGTTTAAATAGCTGAAAATCGACCCTTAATAGGATTTTTACCAAAAATAGCAAAACCCTAAAAGTCTTACCAAAACAAAATACGGAAAGAAATCAAAAGATTGCCAAAAATCTGGCCCAAATCGGGTTCAGAATCATTTCCTAATCGACAAATAAAAGATTACCATAAATAACAAAAATTAACTAAAAATAAAGATTTGAAAAGGAAAACAGCGGATTTGGGGCTCGAAACGATGTGCACCAGCGTAGCTGGGTGGCCATGACGTGCGCGCCAAGATTAGCTTTCCGAATTGGGATCACGGGCGCAAATCGGACACTTGTAGCTTCAGTTATGGCCAAAAAACCGACACGTGTACGGAAACTGTCCCAAATTAGGCTAGATCACGATTTCTTGCCATCCTTGCGCTGATCCTCCCGCTCCAGATAATCCAGCGCCATCAATGAGCAATCTGACAGCTCGGCATCGTCTGACTCGGATCCCCTACATCAATGTCACTTCAATTTTTGTATACTTGCAATATAGTGTGCGTCTCACAAGATAATATTCATTTTTGAAATATATAGAACTGTTACTCCAAATATACAACATGATCCGACTAGCTAGCTGGTATCAGTGTATTTAAGTTTGGAACCACTTGTTAGTGAGACATAAGGCCCGTTTGAACCCTTTGTTTTTGTATTTGTTTTTTTGTATGAAAGAACAAAAATTATTTTTGTATTTGTCTTTCTATTTTTCCTCCAAAAAACAAAAACAAATATGTGTTTGGAAACAAAAAACTTCAATTTGCTATGTTGATGATACCTTATGTTTAGGGCAATTAGGGGTTTGCTCCAATTAGGGGTGGAGGGTGGTAGCGGGTAGTGGTAGTGGGTGGTGGAGGCGTGTGGTGGTGGCGGTGGTGGTGGGTGTAGATCTGTGTGTATGTGTGTGTATATATATGTGTGTGTAGATCTGTGGTGGTGGTGGTGGTGGTGGAGGTGGTGGCGGGTGTGTATGTGTGTATGTATATATATATGTGTGTGTGTGTGTAGTTCTATGGTAGTGGTGGTGGTGGCGGGGGGTGGTGGAGAGGGAAGAACAAACAGTGTTAAAACACCAAAATAGTGTTTTAAAAAATGGGCCAATTTTTGTCTTTATTTTTCTACTATTCACCAAAAATGTTTTGGCCAATTTGGGTGCCAAACATGGATTTGTTCCATGAATAGTAAAAAAAAAGAAGAACAAATACAAAAATACCCCTTTCCAAACAGGGCCATAGTCCAACTTTAGACATATTCAATTGCATTTATGTAAGTATTGAAAGATATATATTATCATAATTGCACTTTTTTTATTTTTTATTTTTTATACTTTTAGACATATTCAATTGCATACATAGACCGACCCACTAAGATTATTAGTAACAATAAAACGAATGAAATAGTATTAATAACAATAATTTCATATACAACTAAGCGGAAGCTAAAACCAAATGATAACCGGGTATGTCCCAGGCCCTTAGAAATCCTAAAACACGAAACATATATCCGAAAACAAAAGACAAGTTGGAAAAACGATCACGTAGGCAAGTAAAGTAGATCATGAGACGTTCATAGAGGATGGTTGAGTTTTAGAGGTCCATTCATTCAGACTTGTTGCTGTTGAGAGCCATATTCAAACCTAGAGATCCGGAGAAGAAGATCATGGAGAGCGTTTATACATCAACGATGCAGTCACCTTTTACCATGACCAACTAACTAGGTATCTAGGGGTTTCTAGAAAAACCCTAGCTAAGTAATATAGTTCTTTCATTGTTTTAAATTGTAACGAGGGGAAACTGTTGACCACACTGTTATGATTGTAGTAGTTAAGAGACCGTTTTGATTTGCAAAATAAAATTATATGTTTCTTCTAAACTCTTGTCTTAGATGGAATGAATGTATTGTTGATCACATATTGACACCTAGAGGGGGGGTGAATAGGGTCAATTACAAACTTTGAGACTTTTTCGGTTTGACTTTGTTTTAACAAAAATAATCTTTGTAGAGTTCTAGTCAAACACTTAGTTAGATAAATGATCTCTTAAGTGACTACTTTATTTCATACTTATACTAATGCTACATTGCATCATTGATTCAATTTAGAATATGAAGTATCATCCAATAACCAAGTATGTAATTCTCCTAACCAAATAGAACATGTAATAACACTTTTCCTCATTTATGAACATTATACATAAAGTGTTATTGTCTAGAAAACATCCTAAAAGAGTTTACAAAGGAATGTACACTCTCAAGGTAAAGGTTAGGATGAATAGGTATTTTGTCAAGCACATGGGATTCATATGGACATTCAAGGCTTTGGTTTGTTGAAGGAGCATTTTATTTAAACACATGTTGTGTAACAAGATTTAACAAAATAAATGAGATGATAGTCTAAGCTATAATCCAATCAAGTTCAAAATCCAATCAACTACTTCAACAAACATTTTCTCATACTTCATATAAATTTAAAACCACAAGCAATTTCATAGCATGACATCAATATGAAGTTCAAGATTGTAAATGACAATTGCTTATAAGGTAAAAAGATTAAGGGATAGAGAAAATGCAAACCAAGACACAAAGATTTTACATGGTTCAACCAAACATTTTATGCTATGGTGTGTTGAAGATAAGTTATATCAATTCACTTCAACTATTCATTTTCCTAACCTCTTCATTAATACACAAACACAAGCAATTTCATAGCATTGATATATAAAGCTCAAGATTGAAAATAACAATTGCTTTTAAAGTAAAGAGATAAGGGATAGAGAAAATGCACACCATAGACACCAAAATTTTTACATGGTTCAACCAAATCTTTGTTCTACGTCCATGCCTTGAGAAAACCTCTCAAGGATTCCACTATCGTGCTTCTCTTTCAGGAGAAAAGCAGACCCTTACATGTTTCTTTCTTTCCGGGTGAATAACAAACCCTTAGATGCTCCTTCTTGAGGGTGAAGAACCAACCTTGCTCACTCTTGCGGGTGGAGAGCCAACCTACTCCTCTTTTTTTAAGGTAGAGAAAAACCTTTAACAAGACCATCCCAAACCAAGACAACTTCTTGGTTTTTCACTCATAAAGAATAATAATTGAATTTTGAGTGTTTATAACATATCTCTCAATAAATGTATATAGAAATTCAAAGCTCACTTCCTCACATATTTAGAGTTATGAATGAAATACTCAAATGAAAAGCTCAAACTGAATGTGTGGAAGAATGAATCACATGAGAAAATATGAATGATGCTCATGTGGTGATTCCTATAGAAGAGATTTCTACCCAACAATAATTTCAATCATTTATGCCCAAATTGGTAGATTTTCATCCATACTCTTCTCTCCTTCTTCTCTCACCCATTTTGGCTCATATATAACATATATATAGCATAGGAACACAATATAGCCGTTTGGAGGTGTTTTGGGAAGTTTTGGAGCATTTTGGATTCGAAACTAACCGTTAGAATTAAAATCCACGATGAGGCAGTCGACTGGGTGTTTTGGGGCAGTTGGCTGGGTCTTCAGAAATTTATTCTAATTTTTTTTTGTAGCTCTTTGACTCAGCCAGTCGATTGGGCCAAGAGGAAGTCGACTGGGTGATTTACCCAGTCGATTGGGTTGTTCAGCCTAGTTTTGATGCACTTCACTATTTTTGTCATCACTGGAGTTCCGTAACTTGGATGGAAGAGTTATTTAGGGTTTTAGAAAGAGGACTTCAAGCTCTTGAGTTTAGGCATTTGAATCACTCCATTTAACCCATTTTTGAGTGCGATATGGTCATTTGAATGTGATGCTTCATTTCGAACTTCTAACCCACTTGACGGTTTTTCGTGAAATCTTTTGGAATTTTTTCAAAATGACTTAGACACACTTCTAGGATGTATTAGAGACTTATTAAGGTCCTTGTAATGCCTAAAGTCAATATTGAGATCATCAAATCATTTTTTAATTTAAACAAATTCTCAATATTAAACAAAAGCTTTTCATGGTTTAACAATTTTGTTCAAAGCTTTAATATGCATCTAGAAACCTTTTCAAGTGATATGAATTGAGTTTATGATTCTAGGATAACATTTTTGTTGAGTTCTTCCATAGCTTATGAAAGCTTGAACTAACTCAACTTTAGCAAAGACTAAATGATGTTGGTAGTCTAATGCTAATGATGCAAGGACTTCTGAATGATATGTATGGTCCTATATTCTATATGGTCAAGAGTTGAGTTTTCAAGTAAGTTATTTCAAAAATAAATTCACATTAAATCTAGCCCTCACCCAAGCCTATTTTACCCATTTCTTTGATCTTCAATTCTTTAAGCTTTTGGGTTGATCTTTGCATCCTTGTCTTCAATATCTTTTGAGCTCTAAGCACCTTTGATTGATCTTCTCATGGATCCACTAGCTCTCTTGAGTTTATCTTAAATCAACAACCTATTAAGCACAACTCAAGTAGACATTAAATTCACCACATCAAATGGTTTGTTATCATCAAAATGTCATGTTTACCCATGGTGAAAAACCTTGGGTCAACAATCTCCCCCTTTTTAATGATGACAAACATTGATGTGTGCCAATAAATAATTGAGGGCATTTTATAAATGCCCCCATATCAATATGTAGTCAATGAATATTATAATAACGTATATGCATAAAATTTGGGACTTCTTCTCCTATCACCATGCTTTAAATGATGTTTACACTTAAACCTGTAGCATGTGATCATTTCTAGAGCAAAGCTCCCCCTAAGAATGTGCATACAACATATACACATCAACTAATCTTTCTCCCCCTTTGACATCATCAAAATGAATAGATACAACAAGGTACAATGATAGAATCAAGTTGCATATATGAATTATGATCATAGAATATATCATTTTAAGTAACACACTCTCACATTGTCCATACATATCATGAATATGCTTAAGATGATACCAAATTGCAAACCTAGCTTTTCATTCATGATGACAACAAGGACATGCTAGCAAGTTTAAAAATAACAATTTATTGAATCATTTGCTTGCATTTCATAGACATATAGGATACATGATCAAAATATATTTTCATATAATAAGTACATGTATCAAGTGAATGACTCAAATGAAAGTGATTTAATGCTCAAGTGTGTGTGTTTGAATGAAAGTTCAAATCATAAGTATTCAACATACTATATGCAAATGAGAAACACACAATTACTAGCTCATTTAAAATCACATAATCATGAATGTAGATTCACTTAATATCACATATGAGCATTTAAGAACGAGTCAACACCACCCCCATCTCAACCATTTGAAATACAATAAACACATATGCAATAACTAATCATGGAATGTAATGTGAATAAAGTAAAAATCATAATGATGAATAAGAGATGAATATCCTAAAATAAGCATGTGAAAAATACACAAGACATATTCTAACACATTGATATTCAAAGATATTTCCATTTCTCTATGAATTTTACAAAATAAGGTCTCTTGGAGAAATTTGGTGAGAATATTGACGAAGAAATTTATAATCATGAAAATGAGCTCAATATCTCTCATAAATACATGTCTTTGTAATGTAATGTGATGACATTGTATGCATTATTCTCAAGTGCATAAAATATATCTCTTATATATATGGTAAAAGTACTTATCTAAAATAATAAAAGATGAACAAGATAATGAATGTATATATATATATACAAAAATTAACACATGTTATGCATTTTCATTTGTGTTACTATAAGTCCAAGAATAGTTAACCAAAGAAACCATATATTCTCAAAACCAAAGTGTCAAAAACTATTTGAAATTATTTTCATGACACTTAAATGGCCTTTACCCAAGAAGGAAATAAGTTCATCTATCATGCTCATTTTGAAATAGTTTGCATGTTTGTGATAAACTTCTTTACACAACACATCAAATATTGGTAAACATGATATTCCCATATAACTGCAATAACAAAATTTGTTATGTTATAAATGACAAATATCAAGAATAATGTTTATCAATATAGGTTCTAAAATAACCTTCATCCATAAGAAAATCACTTAAAGCCATTCAAAACATCCTCTTGGAGCATATTTCAAGTTAAGCACGACTTGTGATAGTTTTAAAACCCATTGTCTAAAACTTGTACATTTCAAAGCATTGTGATTCTCTACATGAATATTTTTTTTTCATTTTAAAATCATATAAGAATGCATTAGATAAAAATATTTCATGCAAAGAGGCATGTGACATTCTTAGTACTTTAATTCCATTCACATGTGCAAAGAATAATCTATATCCTTCTTGGTTAAAATCTTGGGATAATAATGGTAAAAACCTTAGGTCATCACTATTAAACTTAGATTGCAACATTATTATGCATTATAAAATGTACAAGAATATGCATGTATGATAATGATATAAAAGTATAAGATATAGAAGATTAAAAGTATTATATATCATTGAGAAACTTACATATAATAATAATAATAATATAAGATACAAAAAAAAAAATGTATGTCTTTCATGATATATGCACATAAGACTCATGATTCATTCTTATCAATACACATTCAAGATAATCACATATAAACACACTAATTCTCATTTTCCAACATGCTTCCTTTAAAGGAGGGCAAATAGTTCCTTTTGCAACATAAAGATCCAAGCATAAAATATGTAGCCTCAACCAAATTTTTAACTTTGAAACAACAATAGCTAAAAATCATTATATGACACTTATAAAGAGTTTTATTCTTTTGAGGTTTACTAGTGTGGACTTAATTGATTAATCATTTATCCCAAGTCCATCTTAAATTCACTTTAAGTTCAAATACCTCAAATCAATGTGCAAAATGTGATACCAAGAAGCTTTAGATAAATCACAAAAATCATAGAATCATATAGACAAATATCAAGAAATATCTACTAAAGAAATCAACCAAATTCAAGTGAAGTAGTCTTGAGAGTCTTGAGGTGGTCATGACTATATTCTTTCAATTTCATGCATGATCAAAACTTTCTTTCATGAGACTAGTCTTTGAAAAATATTGCCTTAAATGTAATTGCAAAGACAAAAGACTAATATCATGATATCATATATCCAAGTCTCATTTCAAAGCAAGCTACTTTCAATAAATCATCAAAAATCTATTATATAAGCATATTCAATTGCATGCACCAAGTAGCCAATCACCCTCATTACCAATCATCAAATTTATTCCATGACATATCAATAAAGATTTAACACACTTTAATAAACATATGTATGTCATGTTTAATATCATCAATGAAAGCACATTAGTAATGGAGGTTAAAAAATATGTACCATGATGCTAGCTCTACCCATTTTACTTGGAGTTTCTTGTAGATGATTTGCACCCTTCACTCATCTTGTGAGATACCTTGATTTCATCTCCCTTTTTAAGTTATAGCATCACCATTGAGGAACCAATAGTTCTTGAGTAAGGAATCAATCCACATCCACAACATACTCAAGTAGTTTTCTTTGGTACCCATTTTTCTATTGGGTCCATTTGTGTTAATACATTTATGGGCATGATTCCCAATAACCACATTAACACAAAATGAGTGATTTTCTACAACCACTATGCTTCAATTGAATTTAACATTCAAGTACATTATCATGAA
This sequence comes from Cornus suecica, assembly GCA_963922005.1. Lineage (NCBI taxonomy): Eukaryota > Viridiplantae > Streptophyta > Magnoliopsida > Cornales > Cornaceae > Cornus > Cornus suecica. The sequence continues at coordinate 50,422,689 of OY998240.1, read as the reverse complement.
GTGCATTTGTCAATTCAAATAGTAAAATAAGCTCATAGTTATTTCACAAAAAAAATGAACCAATTATGAAATTAAAAATAGGAGTGAAACTCTATTTAATATATGGATCATAATAAACAACCATAAGCATCATTCATTTTCGACTTCAAGAATCGAAAAGAAAACCAAGATATCTTCCTTTAATTGGCAAAAATGAATAATATGCCCGTTTTCAAAATTTGTAAAGTTTTAGCATATAGGAAGATTCATTTCCTTTCATTTCAAATTTTTTTGAGCATTTGAAAGCTTAGTGAAATGATATTTTCATAAGAGTCACATTTTTCAAAATAATTTCTCTCTAAACCAAGGTATCACTCTTCTCATGCGATTTCAAGATATTCAAAAGAGTGTGATGCATGAACAATGATTATTCATCAATAAATGAATACATTAATGAAATAAACTTATGAACCAATGAATACAAGTATTAAGTCAATACTATGCATAAAGTATCACATTTCTCATAGATGTCTCAAACATTGCATACCATCATCAAAATTCTTCTTTTATGATATGTGTATGTTCAATAGTTCACGGCCGAAATTTCCAAAGACTCCCGAACTGGGACATCCGAGGAATCCAGATCGTGATCATAAAATGAGCGACCAATTAAGGTCCTAAACAACCATGAAATGAATGGAATATTATTAATGACAATAATTCCCATACAAAACCAAGCAAAAGCTAAACCAAATGATACACAAGGCACGTCTAGGTGTCGAAAGAATACATCTCTACAATGATGCAACAATACCAAATACAAGGAAGGGATATGCCAACAGACTAGTTCCCAAGAGATACAACATCTACGATCCCAATACAGGGAACAAACAAATGAAATAAAATGACCAACTCTACCTATTAACGTCCCAAATCCCGCAACAACATCAATGCCACAAGCCATCCTGCACTCCAAGTTGTCCATAGCCGAAACATTTCCTGCAAACTGGTGGTGTAAACCACAAGGCATACCACTGTCGGGGTGAGCTCATTGAGCCCCGTATAAGAAAGAAATCGTAACTATCACATCCTACTATCGTTCAAGTCGAGTGCGAACCAACCCGTGTACATGCATCTACCCTAGATTAGTCAAATGTCCCATATGGCACTCACGCCAATACGAGACCCCAGAAATACATCCCCCTAGTCCCCTATCATGCATTAGCAAATAGGGCAACTAACACATAGTGAAACTATATCACAACAACATGTAATAACTCACACCTATATATATATACACACGTATATATATACATATAGAGATATACAACCAATACCAGATACGTAATACAGACCCCCTCATAGATCACTATGACTCGTACTCGTTAGTCCCACACGGACAATCAACACAACACTATCACCAAATGACAGGAGAAACACTCTTATTCATAACACTCCAGGAAGAATAACACTCACACTTCCTAGGCCACAAGCGTACCGAGCTCCAAAACCTCAAATCAGTATCAACTCATACTATCAATCGCCTCACATGTCACTATCGATATCCGTAAACCCAACACATGGGTAAAACATTCACATCAACCTAAGGGAAGTTACAAAGATTGCCGAACCACAAAAAGAAGTGAAAATGATTGAATAATCAATCACACCGACCACTCAAAGGTCACATATTCGCCCAAGGGTAAAATGGTCATTTCAAGGGAAAATATGTACTTTAAAAGGTTACCCCACCTATTTAGACATAGGTTAAACCATAGAAACAAATAGAACCGAATTCAAAGCCCTGACGCGAGAGATATGAATTTTTGAAAAGGGCATCGGACAACGCCGACCCAACTAGAAAGTTAAAGTACCCCTCTTTCACCAAGGGTAAAACAGTCATTTAAAGTGAAAATAAATGATTTTAAATTTTATCTACAAAGTTTGTACCTAGCGCAAGCCATAGGAACAAACTGGAACTTAATCCGAGTTACGAGATGAGAGAAATGAAATTTTGAAAATCAGGAAAAATCCACTCAAAGCTGACCCAGTCTACTAGCTAGTTCACCCAGTCGGCTGCCTGATGACCCAGTCGATTGAGTGAAATAGAGAGTTCCAAAATCTTTATTGGAAATATCTTGGTTGACCCAGTCGATTGCCTAGAAGGGGCTAGTCGACTGCTTATACTAGAAACCTAAAAAAAATGACTTCCAAACAGCTTCAAAGCCTTAGGAATCATGAGACAAAGTCCTCAACTCATTTAGGAACTTTAGAAATGAGAAACTATCATTTAATATCGATTTATTTTTATCAAAAATAATTTCTTGAAAATTCGTAAAACTAACCGTCTTGCCCCCGGTCTCCGTTTTGTACACCACCGACTTTCAAAAGTCAAAATCTTTTGTTTCTTGATTTTAAAACCATTTCGAAACTCAAAGTTTTTGTCGGCCTCACGGGAGTAGACGAAAACGGGTTTTTCATTTAAAGACCGAATAAACTCAAACACAAGTCTTATGAAAAATCCGTTTTCGGAGAAATAAACCGAAACCAAAGGAAAAACCAAAGCAAATTCGTAGACGCTTAATAGAGTAAGGAAATGACGAACCGAGGTAAAAACACAACTCAAAGGGAAGGCAAGTGACCATATGCAAAGACACTAACTCTAATCCAATCATACCTAGTTCGACATCCAAATCTCTAAACTCCACAACTACTTACTCAAGAATGTCCATAACTTCAATGACATTCCTATCCTTAAGATCGCATAAGGAAACCTAGTGGCCGTTGCCACAGAACCAGCTAGTTTCAAATCAAGAACCTCTTCCGATTCTTTCAAACCTCAATTTCACATCCGAAACCACATCACTTAGGTTTCTAATAAGATCATATGATCATCACTACACAATCGACTTGGTTTACTCATAACCTAGTCTATCATAACCAAAACATCAAAATCACCATTGATGGCACGTCGCTACACCAACGCTAACTTAGACCACAAAACCATAACCCACATTCTCAAGGCTTCAACTCATAGACAACTCAATAGCCACAACCGACTTTACTTCTCACAAGAATATCTTTTAACCAACTCATATCACCTCCCTAAGGCATATAAGCACATAACCACAAGTATAAGCAATTATCTCACATTATACTTCAAACAAGGCATGCAATTCATATTTTCACATCCTTCAATTTCACTTGAGAATTTAAATAATATGTGAATTATATATTGCAAAATTCACATTAAACATGCTCCTCAAACACATAGGATAATTTCATGATCCGTATGTAAACACAAATCACATCTTAGCAACTCAAATGTAATGTGACTCACACACCTCATGATACACTTTACCTAAAGATATGAGAGTGGTGCATACCACCACGATGGGGCAGCAACCAACCCTATATCCCCATTTTTCATTTTTTCTCTTTGCCGGAGGTTGGAGTCACCTTTTTACTGCAGTAATCTCAAGGTCCGAGAGTGGTGCATACCACCATGATGGGGTAGTAACCAACCCTATATGCACCAACACAAATATGTATCTCATCATATTTATGAATAACATTCTCAAAATGTCAACATGAATTCTTTTCACCATTCAACATGCTTTTAAATCTCATTTAAAGCAATTATCAACAAGGTACTTTTTCATGCCCCACTCATGATCCCAAATCATCAAGTTATCCTTTAATACACAAATATAACATTATCTTCCATTTAACATACTTTTATTCTTATTAAAGCAATTTAATCAACACATTAACTCATTTTCATACATAAGTTTAATGTTTAATATAGAAATCTCCAAATTCACAAGAATGAGAAAACTAGAATAATGCTCTAAGTCCCACATTCCAACTCAATCAACAAAGTAGCTAACCTATATACGTTATCAAGGCTACACTACCTATACTCAAAACACTATATGTATACTTACTCTTATACATCAATACCATATATACATATAGTAATACAAGCATACTTTCATCTCCAAAACTCATAACCCATCTAGCATACATCATATCTATCTCAAGTACAACATAATATGGATTATAGCACATTAATACATAAAACCCCAAATTCATATTTTTCAAGTATACACTTAGCAAAAATATATCTAGGTTTAGGAATACTAGAATCAAACTCATACTCACATAATCATAAGATGACTAGTTAGGAATTTTCCCCCTACCTCTTGAAGAGAAAAACACAAACCACTACCAAGAAAAGCCTATGAAACCCTAGCTCTCACCCAACCGAAATCCAAGGAGCAAACTAGTGGAAATCTTCACCATAGCCTCCCAACCATGAATCAAGCTCCAACACAAGAAAGGAGCAAGAATTATTAAGTGGTTTTAACAAGAAACCCTAACTAGGGTTTGAAATGGAAACACACAAGGATAGAAGAACACTTACCCATCTTTAGCTCAAATTGAAGACAAGAACACTATGAACATCTTCCATTTTGATGGCTACACCAAACTCCCAACTTAAGGTGATCAAATCAACCCCTAAGTGGAGAAGAAACAAGAGGGAGAAAGAGGAGAGAAAATGGAGAGGAAATGAGAAAGTCTTCCAAATGAAAGACAACCACACTCACACTTATGTAGAGATTTCCCAATCACCCCTCTCACCATCCAATGGCCCAAAACAGAGATGGGGAAAAAGAAAATGAATCCAAGGGCTAGGAATAAGTCTTGGCATTGGAAGACTTATTACACCACTCACAAGACCCATTAATTTGCCAAACAAGGCCTTATCATCCAAGGGCTTGAATGAAGATGAGAATGAATAAACCATCCAATCATTGATAAAAAGTTTTGCCAAGTGAAAGACCAAGAATAATGGATTATTGGACTTAAGTGCCAACCAAACAAGGCCCTATGATCCAATGGTCCAAAACAAAGATGGGAGAATGAGATCAAGGGCTAAGAATGAGACACCACTTGAAATGGGAAAATGATCAAATTCATACCCCAACACTTAGCCAAATCTTTACACATTTCACTAAGTGCTCCAAATATGAAAATACTCATATACCCCTAGGTGATTTCTTTCTCGAAATCGTTTCTAATAATTTTTATTAATTACAAAATGAAAATATAGCAAATAATTCACCTAAGTGCTACACCGAACGTCTACACTAGACTAGGGTAACACTTTCGGAAATGTAACACGATTGTCAAAGCTCCAACGAGAAATCGTTGCATGAACCCAAGTAGTCACTGGTGACACTCAAATCCACGAAGCCGAAAATGATATACCATAAAGATGTCCCGCTAATTCAGAAACTTAAATGCGAAAAATTTACACGTACCGAGAATACACAAGACGTCATGAATAAGTGACGTCACAAAATGTTAACACTTGGAAAAGAATTCCAGAAAAGAGAAAGGAAAATCCAGGGCATTATAAATAGTCATTAGGCACTAGAGATCATCTAAAAACACTCTTCCCATTTATAAAATATAAGAATATTCTCCTTTAACCTTTAAATGCATATAACTAACTTGAAAACATCATAAGAGAATAAAAGGTAAAATAACCTTATGTAAGGGAAAATCCTTCAAAGTTTGTCATGGATTAAGTCTAAACCGGTTAAGGTAAGAATATAGTTGAGGCTCTGATGCGAATTGTTGGCCACATATTGACACCTAGAGGGGGGGGGGGGTGAATATGGTCAATTACAAACTTTGAGACTTTTTCAGTTTGACTCTATTTTAACAAAAATAATCTTTGTAGAGCTCTAGTCAAATACTTAGTTAAATAAATGATATCTTAAGTGACAACTTCATTTCATACTTGTACTAATGCAACATTGCATCATTGATTCAATTTAGAACATGATGTATCATCCAATAACCAAGTATGCAATTCTCCTAACCAAATAAAACATTTAATAACACTTTTTCTCATTTATGAACATTATACATAAAGTGTTATTGTCTAGAAAACATCCTAAAAGAGTTTACAAAGGAATGTATACTCTTAAGGTAAATGTTAGGATGAATAAGCATTTTGTCAAAAACATGAGATTCTTATGGACATTCAAGGCTTTGGTTTGTTGAAGGAACATTTTATTTAAACACATGTTGTGTAACAAGATTTAAGAAAATAAATGAGAAGATTGTCTAAGCTATAATCCAATCAAACTCAAAATCCAATCAACTACTTCAACTAACATTTTTTCATGCAAAACTATTCATTTTCCTAACCTCTTCATTAATACACGAACACAAGGAATTTCATAGCATTGATATATAAAGTTCAAGATTAAAAATGACAATTGGTTTTAAAGTAAAGAGATAAGGGTTAGAGAAATTGCACACCATAGACACCGAGATTTTTACATGGTTCAACCAAATCTTTGGTCTACGTCCATGACTTGAGAAAACCACTCAAGGATTCCACTATCGTGCTTCTCTTTCCGGGGAAAAGCAATACATTACATCCTTCATTCTTTCCGGGTGAATAGCAAACCCTTACATGCTCTTTCTTGCGGGTGAAGAGCCAACCTTTCTCACTTTTGTGGGTGGAGAGCCAACCTAATGCTCTCTTTTTAAGGTAGAGAAAAACCTTTACAAAGCTTTAACAAGCCCGTCCAAAGCCAAGACAACTTCTTGGTCTTTCACTCACAAAGAATAAGAATTGAATTTTGAGTGTTTAGAACATATCTCTCAATAGATGGATATAGAAATTCAAAGCTCACTTCCTCACATACTTAGAGTTATGAATGAAATACTCAAATGAAAAGCTCAAATTGAATGCATGAAAGAATGAATCACATGAGAAAATATGAATGATGCTCATGTGGTGATTCCTATAGAAGAGATTTCTACCCAACAATAATTTCAGCCATTTATGCCCAAATTGGTAGATTTTCATCCATAGTCTTCTCTCCCTATTCCCTCACCCATTTTGGCTCATATATGGCATATATATATATCATAGGAACACAATATAGCTGTTTGGGGGTGTTTTGGGAAGTTTTGGAACACTTTGGATTCGAAACTAGCCATTAGAAATCAAATCTAGGATGAGGCAGTCGACTGGGTGTTTTAGGGCAGTCAGTTGGGTCTTCAAAAATTCATTCTAAAATTTATTTTTAGCTCTCTGACTCAACCAGTCGATTGGCCTTCTTGGCCCAGTCGACTGGGTCAACAGGAAGTTGACTGGGTGGTTTACCCAGTCGATTGGGCTGTTCAACCCAGTTTTGATGTAGTTCACTCGTTTAGTCATAACTGGAGTTCCATAACTTGGATGGAAGCGTTATTTAGGTTTTTAGAAATAGGACTTCAAGATCTTGAGTTTAGGATTTTGAATCACTATATTTAACCCATTTTTAAGTGCGATATGGTCATTTGAATGTGTCACTTCATTTCGAACTTCTAACCCACTTGACAGTTTTTCGTGAAATCTGTTGAGATTTTTCCAAAATGACTTAGGCACACTTATAGGATGTCGTAAAGACTTATTAAGGTCCTTGTCATGCCTAAAGTCAATATTGAGATAATAAAATGATTTTCCAATTTAAACAAATTCTCAATATTAGACAAAAGCTTTTCATGGTTTTACAATTTTGTTCAAAGCTTTAATATGAATCTAGAAACCATTTCAAGTGATCTGATTTGAGTTTATGGTTCTAGGATAACATATTTGTTGAGTTCTTCCATAGCTTATGAAAGCTTGAACTAACTCAACTTTAGCAAATACTAAATGATGTTCGTAGTCTAATGCTAATGATGCAAGGACTCATGAATGATATGCATGGTCATATATTTTATATGGTCAAGAGTTGAGCTTTCAAGTAAGTTATTTCAAAAATAAATTTACATTAAATCTAACACTCACCCAAGCCTATCTTACCCATTTCTTTAATCTTCAATTTCTCTAAGCTTTTGGGTTGATCTCTGCATCATTGTCTTCAATATCTTTTGAGCTCTAAGCACCTTTGCTTGATCTTCTCATGGATCCACTAGCTCTCTTGAGTTTATCTTGAATCAACAACCTATTAAGCACAACTCAAGTAGACATTAAATTCACCACATTGAATGGTCTGTTATCATCAAAATGTCATCTTTACCTATGGTGAAAAACCTTAGGTCAACATGTATGATTTTGCATAACTATGATTATGCAATATGAGCAAGAACTTGGATGCTTAATTATGATTTTCTACACAATGGTGGTAATGAAACTTAAAATCCTAGGTTGACACAGGCCATGCCTTGGCGATTGAATATAGACATGCCTTAGTTTATTTTCATGCATTAGGAGTAGATTAGAGTAATATAATTGGGATGTACTAGTTAGGTCAGTCATGAGACGGGTTATCGTAATCTAGTTGATGGTACTCTTTTTTGGGGTCGTATTTAGCTATTTGATATACCACCTGATTCACAGTTATGGATCGCCCTCTTGCAACTGTTACATTTATAGAACTATATTATGTGGTTGGTGGTGGACTGATGAAAACCCTAGTCTTCTATTCAATTTGCATTCTAGATAATTGTTAGTTAAAATAGATAATTTGGTCTTTGACCACCCAAATAAGCCATTCTCATAAAATATAATTCAGTGTTTTTGAATTGCTAAAGTGAACAATCTTAGTCTCTGTGGGATTGATATCTCTTACTCAAGCCATTTGCTGTTTTACAATTGATACGTGCGCTTGCTAGGGTAAAACCTAGAGTCATTAAGGTGTTATTTTTAACCACATATTTTTATACACCTGACGTCGCATCAAGTAACACGGGGTGTTACAACCTTCCCACCTTAAGATATTTTGTCCTCAAAATCAGGGCTTATCTTAGTACGCAAGCCACACCCGATTGATCAAGCCGAACGATCTGCCCACATTCCTCGGTAATTATCACCATGATATGGGTACAAAAAAGAATGAAGTGACTGATATATTGTCTTACTCCACTGAAATTAAATCACAACGGGGTGCACCTAGTAAGACATGTCTTTGACATGACAACCCTGAAAGATACAGAGAACGCAGATCAAAACCGCAGATACCATCGAACGTTGAACATCCCATCGACCCTTACCCGTCGTCCCTAGGAAAATGAAACCTAGAGCTCTGATATCAAACTATCACGCCCCAAAATTTTTGAGGCCCTAACCCGGAGAATCAATGAATTCTGAGACGCGACATCTGTGCGAACGACCACTAGAATCAATAATGATATAATGAAATAATAACTCATACAACAGTTTTCAATGGATGCCTGCACAGCTGTACATACAACAATAATACATAAGGGCATGTATCGATGCCGAAAGGATACAATAAAATAATGAAATGGAAGGCCAACAGGTTAGCTACTAAAACTACAATAATAACCTTCAGATAACAAGAGAAGGAATACACAAGGATCTGAAAGGACAACCACTAACAGACGCCAAGTCCCCTTGAATTATCGCTGCACTGCATGTCGTCCGCCACCAATGTCATTCCTTAAAGCTGGTATAAAACACCAGGGCATGGAATACTAGGGTGAGCTATGAAGCCCAGTAGGAAAAATCCTAACCACATACTCTAGCTGTCCAGGGAGTGCTAAACCAACCCATGTGCATACATTTATCCTAGGTCGGTCAGTTGTCTAACAAGTTACTCATGCTTATCCAAGACCACTAACCCCCTACCATGCTCAAACAAACAAACATAAAACAAGTTACAAGTATCAATCATAAATCACATTGCATATTGTCAACACATTACAAGTGGATATATGCAAACACATATATATATATAGGTATAGTTATATATAGACAAGTAAATAACACGTGACCTCAAGGTACCACTAAAACTCTCACACTATACTCCAACTCTAACAACTTAGGTCACACATGAAACCGCACACCGACCATTTCCAACTCAAACTTCAACCTAACAACCCTATACTCCCAGATTGACACCTAGAAACTGAAGGGAGTCCTATGCCATCTCTAGAGTCAAAGTGAAGAAAATTAACACGACTTCTATACAAGTGTAACCATCACTCATCAACAAGGAGCAAAAACTAACCAACTCCCGCCCAAAGGTCACTAAAGGACCCAATTTTTAAATGAGTACTTCTTCTTAACCATCGCAAAGGTAAAATTAGTCATTTTGTACATAAGGGAAATAATCGGAATAACCGGAGTTCAATTTGGAACTAAGAAACAAAAATTAAACTTTTGAAGTCGAAATCCAAAAATATAATATTTAGAATTTAATTTGGAAAATACTTCTTCAAACCCATTCTAGGGGTAAAATAGTAATTTATACTTAAGTAAAGTCATAAAAATTGTCGGGAGTTGAAAAGAAGTGAAAGGAAACAAGCAACATCTTAAATAGACAATTATAACGTCACATGTTTGCCCAAGGGTAAAAATGTCATTTCAAGGGTAAAATGGAAATTTGAAAGTCTATACCTTTAATTCAGACTTAGGGTGAGCTATAGAAACAAACATGACCTAATTCGGATAAACAAGGAGAGAAATACGATTTTTTTAAGTTTGGAGGTCGCGCCCCAAGTGCAGGCTGTGACAGTAGCTTTTGGGCTGAATTTCTGAAATCTCCAACTTTTTTCAGAAAAGGCCATTTTTCAAATGGAGTCCGATTTTGACGCTTCTGGTCCCGAAAAATCACAAAAAATTAGAAAATTGATATTGTTTTCTTCGAAAATTAAAAGAAAATTTGTGGGGTCTAGGTGAGCGGAAAACTTCGTTTTTCTTTAAAAACCAAAAATATAGTTTTATAAAAATTTTGAAACAGTTTCAGTTTTGAATAAAGAGGTCTCAAAATGCTCATTGATATTCACATACCTATGTTTACGCATGTAAGACATAAATTGGTGGAATAAAGACTATTTTTCCCTTAGGCAACAAAATAGCTTCAGAAGTTTGCAATCCCTTATAAAGCTTATAAATTAACGCCACCGAAACGCTCAAAAACAAAATATTACCAGTTCAACCTTTGAGATTGCTATTAAATATGACAGATTAAGACAAGAGTGATAGAACCCCGAAGGTGACGTGAACTTTTAAAAGCACTAAGGGGCCTAAATGGCCGTTGCCACAAATTGGTCTAAATTCAACTAGGACTCTTGCCAACGACTCCAAACTCGGACTCTAGAATGTTGTTATCCCACTAGGCTATACTACTTAGCTAATCCTCTAGTCTTACGTAATCAAATAAAGAGGTACATAAGCATACAATTTTCAAAAGTCTTCCTCATTATCAACATAAAGGATGAAGCAAACAAACATGTCAAGAAATTTATATTTTTTAATTCGGTCCCGACATTAATTAACTAGAGGCCAAAATAGACAAGAAAATTTTTATTTGAAAGTCAAATAAATTCATATTTTCATTTCCATTTCATTCATTATCAAATATGTCATGCGAGACAATGACCTCACCTTTAAGCATGATTCGCAATTTTAATCGATATTCTCAACATATGTAAATGCTTCCAATTTTCCAGCATGTTATGCAAGTCATGGTTCTGCCAATGCTAATGTCAATGCAACCCTAACTACACAAGGGTTAAATGGATATCAAGTGTCACCATTCATATAGAGCTCGAGGACTACAAAGCCCGACTGGAACCCGGGTTTGGACTAAGTCCTTCTCTACCTTCTCGGGTTCGGGAGTTACTAGCTCCACCGGTCGCGAGAACATCGCCTAGCCAATTGTTGCGACTATCCAAACGGTCCGTGCACATAAATGCTATGAATGGGGCATGTAACCAACACCACTCTATATATGCACATATTGTTACACAAATGCCAACTATGTCTCTACATGGACCCAATGCTCAATGATACATCATAAATTTTCATTTTTCATTCAAAGCTTGCTTTACCTCAGTTTCATGCAATAATTTCTCAATACTTATAATCAAATCAAAGTAACAAATCAAGATAAATCCTTTTCATGATACACAAATAAAAAGGCCTAAAACGTCTACGTTAATTTTTCAAGTTCACAAGTATCATTAGCATGCCCAAATTTTCAAGAGACACAAAGTGTATGATAGGAGCCGGATGTTATCCATACTAGGCCCCTAATTATTCATTTCTAAGTCTACATACATTATTATCTTGGGGTTTTTATCCGGTTTGTGTGCTTTGAGATGTTTCAGGTTCATGTTATGTAAAGAGAGTTAATTTCAATAAAATAATCGGATTAATGACTTTAGATCGCTCATGAAGTCAGATTTCTAACGCATTTTGAATCACGCAAAAACTCTTTCCGTAGCTCAAGATATGATCAAAACAGTGCAGCAGGGACTGAACATCAACTTCGAGTACTCGAGATTGGCCAACTCTAACTTCATGGGTGGACCCTATTTTAGCCCCATTTGACTTATTTTGCACTCTAGGCTATTTTGGGACATATTGTTTTACCATAATTGGTCAGATTTCACTTCCTTTAAGATCAAAACATAGAAGGAAATTACTTCATGGTGAAACAATCCACATCCAAAAATATATTTCTCTACCTCTATAAAAGAGAGGGGTTATTCTATGAAAGGGGGTTCTTCTTCCACTATTGGTATTGGACTAAAAGGTCTTAAAATCTCTAGTCTTTTCCCAGTAGTATCATTGGAGAGCTTTTCCGAAGAGCTTGTTCAGAAGAGGAAGCCAAAAGAAGAAACATGAAGAGGAGTTCTACATCAACAATGCAGATCTTTTCAACTACGATCAACTAAAGTGGTATCTAGGGTTTTTAACAAATAAAAATCTAGCCAAATAATGTAGACCTTTTATTTATTTTAAATGTAAACGGGGAAACTGAATGACACATATGTGATGATTATGTAGATGAGTGAACACGTTTAATTTAATATGCCATTCTTTATTTATTCTAAGTCTTGTCTTAGCTTGAATGAATAGTTAATCTTACTCAATTACAATTACTCAATATGGGCTACAACTCGGATGCTTAATTCATGATTTTCTACACAATGGTGTTCATTAATATGCAATCTAGGTTTGGACAGGCCATGCTAAGGGGAGGTGAAATTGTCATACTTTAGTTTATTTTATTGCATTGTAGGAGTAGTTTAGAGTAATCTAGTTGGCATGCACAAGTCACGCTATATAGAGGAAGGGTTGTAGTCAAGTCGGATGAATTGTTCCTTTTTTGGGTTAGGGTTTGCCGATGTTGCAACCTTATATCTAATTCACGTATGATGGATCGCCCTTTACAATTCAATTGATATAAATTTATATTACGTGGCTAGTGGTGGCGTTAGAAATACCCTAGAATCTATCTTTATTCTTTTTACCTCAAATCTATCTTTATTTGCTTTATTTAATTTAGTTGTTTATTTATTAATAATCAAAACCCAAATCAAATTATTTTAGCAATTCAAGAGTATTAATTTTATAAACTTTAGAGTACGACTTAGTCCCGTGGATTCATTAAACCTATCATAAGTATACTGTACTACAATACGATTCATGCACTTGCGATAGGTAAAAATAGTTCAATATCTAGGTCTTATTCTTAATCATTATTTTTACCAATCCAGTTAGCTGATGAAGTTTTTGGCCCCATTGTCGTGGACTAACGGATATTCTGCATTTTAGTAATTTGGTATTTTTGAATTTTTTTTAGTTGCTTTATTTTTATTTTCTTCTTTTTAAAGTTGGATTGTGTGTTTTGACGAGGTACACCAAAATAAGCGAAATGAGAAATAGAAAAGTAGGTGACAATTATTTTGGTAGATTGTTTGTGAGTTTTATGTGTATTTAGCATTATTTCACAATTCTAATTTACTTTTCTTGCTTAATTTCTCTTTTGTTTTAAATGTATTATAATTTTATTTTTGAATATTTCATTGTTTGTATCGTTGGTCGTGATGAACCGTCAAAAGAAACGCTCTCTATGGATTATGAAATTGAAAGTAATTTGCTTAATTCCGTAAACAAAGAGAAAAATAATCCAATAGGAGACATGATTGACCATGAAATACAACCAATAACATTAAAAGAAAACTACGCTCCTTCAAGTAACACTTTTACATCTGATATTGAGTTGTCAGGTGTTACGACAACTTTTGAGATCAACATGGAAATAATCCTTCCCATGTTATTAAAATTTCATGGATATAGTAATAAAAACTCGTATCTATATATTGAGTCGTTTATAGAAATTTGTTCGGCCATTAGAGTAAGTGGATTAACTGATGAAGGCCTTTCGTTAAACCTTTTTCCTTTCTCCTTGAAAGATAAGGCACTAAAGTGGTTTAGGACTTTAAAGCCAAAGGTCAGAACAAGTTGGAAAACACTTCAAGGAGAGTTCATAAGTAAATTCTTTCCATTAAGTAGAACCTATGAGATACGGGATGCTATATTCAATTTTTTTCAAAAAGAGGGAGAGCAATTCCATAAGATGTGGGAACGGTATAACAAACTTTTGAAGGAGTGTCTGCACCATAAAATTCCAATACCCGAATTGGTGCATAGGTTCTATAAGGTGCTTAATGAGTCATGTAGACAAATGGTAGATAGGTCATGTGGAGAAATATGTTTTCATAGACCGATTGATAAACTTTGGAATTTATTTGAGGTTTTGAGTGAGAATTCCTATCAAAGAGTGTCAATAACTAAAGGTCCTAGGATAATTCTGAGTTACCTTGAGAGGTCCAAGGAAATTTACAATAATATGTCCACAAAATTTGACAGGTCGGCCAAAGGCCTAACCAATCAATGAATTTCACCAATTCTTCACTTATAAAGGTTTATCCCATATATTCCGAGCTCTCCTACATTGGCAACAACTGTCCAATGGTGTACCGAAGTAATAAGGTAATACCAAAGGAATTCAACCTTACCTATACCAATCCAGCCTATACTTCCTATTCTAAAATATACAACTCAGGTTGGAATGATCATTCAGTTTCAATAATCAAGTAAATGTTCAATTTTATTCTCATCCATAAAATCAGCCTCAGTATGAAGATTTCATTCCGGATCTAATTCCATGTCCACCTCCCTAGTCGAATGATTTTGAAGATAGAGTATTGACTTCCCTTAGCACTTTAAAAGCTGAAACGCAATTGCTCCACTTTCATTCACAATCCTTAGCTAAGTTAGAAACCCAAGTAGGGCAACTAGATAATACTTTAACTATGAGAGAAGAAGAATTGCCAAGTTAAGTGGGAGTTGATCAAATAGGCTGAAATATAGTTGAACTATGATCCTTTAGTGATGAAGAGGAAATTAGTCCGACCGATATGACTTACGTGGACAAAGATAATGTTTACAATCAAACAGACGAAAACTTTAAGTTTTTACAAGAAGAATGTGCGCAAATTACTCCCTTACTGTTAGAGGTGTCCCACATTGGATAACTATGAGAAAGTGAATGGGGTTTATAATGGGTGGATGTTATCCTAACCCATTGGCTTAAGCTTTTGGGTTGAACCGCGAAGCATCCACCCATTACATTAACCACAAGAGAAAATTGAGACAACATATGAATTTAGAGCACCATTTCCTCAATGTCTCAATGAGCAACTTCATGAAAATAAACAATGAGGGGAGAAGTATTATGAGGTTGATAAGATTGATGAGGTGATGGAGGACACATTACCTCATTTGTTGACAGAAAAATCATTGGCCACAAGTACTAAACATGGGATGAATATAGAGCATGACAAAGGATGAAAGTTATATGATGATTATGATTTGCTTAATGTCATGCTCATTACTAAATATCCACAATGGACATCATTTAACGACTCACTTCCCACACTTGGACCAATATTTGGTGGATGTGTAGCGGAGAGAAAATGTGTTGGATAGTACAATTAGACGCGATCTTGCCAAAGACGGTAAAGATTGGCGCAGGGAATTCAGAATTATATATTAATTAGATTTTATGTTCTTTTTGCGTGTTTTATGATTTCTTTTCTTAATTAATGTTTTTAGGATTACTTTAGTAATTTTTTAGGTTTTTTATGTTTAGATAGATTTTGCAAATTTTAAATTCTAAATTAGAACTCGTGTATTAGGGAAATTTACACCCCGACCGTTTACCATGATTCATAGGAGAGTTTATAAATGGACGGACTTCTTTTAGGGATTTTTTCTATGATTTAACCCTAAGGAACAATAGAGATCGAAGACTCAGAAGAGTATGATTCAATGGAGATAGTCGGCATCAAAACGTCACGTAAGAAGATTTAGGAAGTAGGAGATGTTATATAGATCACGTTACGTTTCTACGCTAACCAACCACTTAGAAAACACTTTTAGAGAATTTACATAACCTAGGACGCACCCCTACATTGAACTTTCATGATGACATGATTGACTTTAAGTTTGGGGGGAGAGTTTACTTTTCAAATTCTTTAAAAAAAAAAAAAGATTTTATTTTACTTTTTAAATTCTTTCAAAAAAATTTCAAAATTTATTAACTAAGAAAATTAAAATCTTTTCAAAAACACTTTAGATATATGTATAAGATATGATTTAAAATAGGTTTATATCTATACTATTTTAACATTTTTAATTTTCAAGAAAACCGCCAAAATTAAAATATTTGAAACAAGTTTAAGAAAAAGATTTTCTTGAGTTCTCGCATACAAAACCGCGAGAAGGGAGAGTACTCAAGAATTCCCTTCTCGAGTTTTTGATTATATTGTACGAGTACTCAAGATTACCTAGAATTTTTTTTTTTAAAACAAATTATTATTATTTTCGAAAATTCTTTTCAAAATAGGACTTTGACTTTACATATTTCAGTATAGTTTCATATTGTAAGTGTTTTTTAACTTAGGAATAAAGAGTTCTATAATAATTTCTATACATACTTGTTCTTCTAAAAAATTTGAAAGTTTATTCTTCAAGTAAGTTTCCTTTCAAGAAATTTCCAATTCTATTCTTTCCTATTCCAGATTTTCTCCCATATTTTACTTATTCCTCTTTCATTAAGGATTGGGGTTTTAGGTCTATAAATACTCCCTATTAATCTTCATAAATCTCACACCTTGTATCACATATTCTTAGAGAAAAAGTAAGAGAGTGAGTCTTTTATCTTCCTAACTTCATGGCTATTGGTAGTTTGAATGAGGCAGGGGTTAGGGCAACAACTCCAAAGGATGATCCTCTTGCAGATCAAAAAATTAAGTATGAATGTATGCTCTTCAAGAATATGACTAGGGAACCAGTACTTGTATGGACCGATTGGCCAATTAAGGATCGACGTTTGGAATTACTCTACAAGTCCATATCAAGGATGGCGTATCCTAATATTGTGCGTGATTTTTACCACAATATGAAGTATGATTGTAAGGGAGAAGGAATGATAGTGCCCACAACCATACGTTACAATTCAAGGGACATTGATGTCACCTCCGAAGCTATTGCTAAAGTATAGGGACTCCCTCATGACTTGCCCTTGGATCTCGAGGGTAAGTTCCATTGTATTCCTTATCTAATACCTTCTTTCCAATATATGGTTAGGAAAATTTGCGATGAGCTTGAGAATCCATCTACTAAATTTTGGATTAATAAATCAAAGCTAAACCCCGAGTTATGGTATCTAGATGAGGTTTTAGCTAGGAAAATATACCTGATGAATTGAGGAGGAGAACAATATAGGGCTATGGTCTATGCTCTTTATTGTTTCAAAAAGGGGTTTTAGGTTTCTATACCGGAATTGATTTTTGATAGTATGGTGAAATGTTGGCATGCAATTGAGAAATGTGTGGTCACCTCCGTAAAGATATAATTCCATATATTATTTCCTTATCTCATAACCACTTTGATTGAAAATAAATTGGGAGAGTTTCTCGATGCAACACCGGAGCCCTTTAACAATGACATCCGAAACTTCAATTATAACCGATTCTTAGCACACTAACTTTGGATGATATGAAGAAGTGGTGGGGTAGTGGAATGCATGTATGGAATGAGGAAGTTGAAGAAAATGGCTAAGAGAAGAATTTGGAGAATCCGTAGGATAGGGAATGGAATAGATAGAACATTTATTTGGAAATTTTCTAGTATCTCTTCTTTTATTTTCTTTACTTTTAAACAAAATCCATTTAGGATTGATTCTCTCCTTATCTTTTGCATTTAATTCCGTAATTTTCCTGCAATTTTTGTTTTATAGGATTGTAGGCCCTTATGGATAAATCAAGTTTTCTTTTACTTTTTAATAAAAATCTCCATTCCCTTAATTTTTATTTTTCTTACAAATATAAAATTTTGGATTATTAAAGTTATCTCTCCACTTGATATGATCTTGGGTATACACAGTTCTTTATGTCTTTTGAGTAGATCATGCAAAACAAGTTTGGGGGAGATACCAAGTACTACAAAGCAAACATTTGGAATTAACATTCAGAATTACTCTTCAAAGACGGTAACAATTTGGTCCCTTATTTTTATTTTTAGTGACCATGAGGACATGGTCCGTTTAAATTTTTTTTTTTTTTTGGGGTGGGGTGGAGGAAATAGTTATTACGTGTAGCTTGCACTTAAAACAAAAAGGTAAGGAAAAACAAATGTTGAAAAACTTTCAAAAATTATTAAGTTGTTCATTCAAAATATGTGATTGGGGTCAAGTAGAAGTTAATTTGTGTACATGTTATGACTAGTAAAGTATTTTGTTATGCAATTACCCCACTCATGATAAAGTAATGGTTTAATTGAATTGATTTAAAATGTGGTCTACATGGGTGAATGAATGAACGAAATTGAAACCGAGAAGGATAGTTTTGACGTATAAGCACTTGTACACATTCTCTATGGGATGATTGGTTGATCTTGGCCTTTGTAGTTGAGAAAATAGATTTGAAATCATGATAAAAAAATATACAAGGAGAGTGGTATGAAGAATAAAAAATAAATAAAAATTAGTTCTTCAACCCGAGTAACCGGGTCTCTTACCACAAAGTAATGAGTGTTCAGGTAAAGTAGTTTGTTATGGTTTTATTGGATTGATTTAAAGATGTGGTCCACATGGGTTAATGAATGAATGAAATTGTAATCGAGAAGAATAGTCTTGACCTATAAGCACATGCATACATTCTCTATGGGAGGATTGGTTGATCTTTGCCTATGTAGTTAAGAAAATAACTTTGAAACCATGATAAAAATTATACAAGGGGAGAGGGGAGTTGTATGAAGAAGAAAAAGAAAATATGCTGAAAAAAAATACAAAAAGTAGTTCTTCAACCCGAGTAACCGGGCCTCTTAACACAAAGTAATGAGTGTTCGTATAAAGTAGTTTATTTAGTTTGATTGGATTGATTTAAACATGTGGTTCACATGGGTGAATGAATGAATGAAATTGAAACCGAGAAGGATAGTATTGACCTATAAACACTTACACACATTATGTATGGGACGATTGGTTGATTTTTCCTATGTAGTAAAGAAAATATCTTTCAAACCATGATAAAACAAATATACAAGGGGAGAAGGGGAGTGGTATGAAGAAGAAAAAAAAAGTACGCTGAAAAAAAATGCAAAAAGTAGTTTTTCAACCCGAGTAACCCGGCCTCTTACCACAAAGTAATGAGTGTTCGTGTAAAATGGGAAGAAAACTAATGAGCATGGAAAAAATCCCAAGGAATAAGCTCAAGCCTAGTTGTTCGGGATTAAAAATCCCCGCTAGAAATTTCGGAGCTTAGAAAGTAAAAAAGGGATAAAGTGAAAAGGAAAAAGTTCGGGCCTAGTTGGTCGGGATTAAAGTCCCCACCAGAAAGTTCGGAGTTTAGAAAAAAAAAGTATATGAGAAAAGGAGAAAAAATTGAATGAAGTTCTATATGAAAAAAAAAATCATCATGACAAAATTTGATCAACAAATTAGAAGATAGATTGGTTTACCATAGAGAAAGTTCACAAAAACACGGAAGACTACTTGGATTGGCTTTAGAAATTAGCAAGCTCACTTAATCATTGTGGGGACCACTCTTTAATATTAGTTAAATAAAATCATTATTCATGAGTGAGTGAGGATAGTTTGTATGCATTCTATTTTTACAAAATTGTATCATTGCATGATTAATAAATATGCAAGCTCATGAACATATAAAAATGAATAATGAAAAAATTTGTGGGTAATATATTTAACCCTCATGAGACTTCACTCATCCACTAGGGAAATCTAGGGGTTTAAAATGCTTGTTACACGTGCCAAGTGTAATCGTACACCTTCACAAAAGAAAAGGTGTAGTTAGTTTAGTATTATTCTCCAATTGAATTGGTTGTTAAGGGATTGGCAATATCTAAGTTTGGGGGCTTGATAGGAGCCAAATGTTGTACATTCTAGGCCCTTAATTATTCATTGCTAAGTCTACATACATCATTTTCTTGGTCCTTTTATCCGGTTTGCGTGTTTTGAGACGTTTCAGTTCATGTTAGGTAAAACAAGTTAATTTGGGGGAAATAACCAGAATAATGACTCTACACCGCTCGAGAGCTAAAATCGAGGATAAATGACCTATAATAGACCTAAATCAAGTTAAAGTGGAATGGAGCCGAGAAGAGAAACGAAGCAAATAAGTCATTACATGAAGAACTACCGAGTACTCGGTAAACCTTACTTCGAGTACTCGGCAGGCCAAAGTTCGAACCTTAGCGCCAAACATAACGCATCAAACTGAGGGTTTTACATGCCATTCAAGCGCTATGTTACGCCATCATACAATTACTAAGTACTCGAAATTTTACCCATAGAGTACTCGAGATTTCAACTTCGAGAACTCGAGATTACTGCCGAGTTCTCGAACACTTAAAGAGTTGAGCATATTCAAACCACCATAACCTGATCAAAACAACTTCAAATGAAGTGATTCAAAAGCCTAAACTCATCATCATGAAGTCAGCTTTCCAACGCATTTTGAATCACGCAAAAAATCCTCCTGTGGCTCAAAATATGATAAAAAACAGTGCAACATGGACGAAACTAACAATCAACTTCGAGTAGTCGAGATTGGCCGACTGCAACTTCATGGGGGACCCCGTTTCGGCCCCATTTGACTTATTTTGCACTCTAGGCTATTTTGGGACATATGTTAGGCCATAATTGGTCAGATTTCACTTCCTTTATGATCAAAATACACAAGGAAAGAAATTACTTGATGGTGAAGCAATCCACATCCAAAAATAGATTTCTCTACCTCTATAAAAGAGACGGGTTATTCTATGAAAGGGGGGTCTTTTTACACCATTGGTCTTGGACCAAGAGGTCTTGAAATCTCTAGTCTTTGCCCAATAGTCTCATTGGTGAGATTTTCTGGAGAGCTTGTTCCAAAGAGGAGGCCAAGAGAAGAAACATGGAGAGGAGTTCTACATAAAAAATGTAGATCTTTTCAACTACGATCAACTAAAGTGGTATACTTAGCCAAGTAATTTAGACCTTTTATTTATTTCAATTTTAAAAGGGGAAATTGAAAGACACATAT
Source organism: Cornus suecica (assembly GCA_963922005.1). NCBI lineage: Eukaryota > Viridiplantae > Streptophyta > Magnoliopsida > Cornales > Cornaceae > Cornus > Cornus suecica. Next base: position 50,401,272 of record OY998240.1, on the reverse strand, counting down.
GTGATGATTGTGTAGATGAGTGAAATGATTTAATTCAATATGAGATTCATTTTTTATTATAAGTCTTGTCTTAGCTTGAATGAATAGTTAATCTTACTCAATCATGATTACTCAATATGGCCTAGAATTTGGATGTTTAATTTATGATTTTGTACACAATGGTGGTCATTAACATACAATCTAGGTTTGGACAGGCCATGCCAAGGGGAGGTGAAATTGACATGTTTTAGTTTATTTTATTTCATTATAGGATTAATTTAGAGTAATGTAGTTGGCATGCACAAGACGCGCTCTTGTGAAGATGGGTTGTAGCCAAGTTGGATGATTTGTTCATTTTTTGGAATTATGGTTTGCCAATGTTGCAACCCTATATCTGATTCACATATGATGGACTGCCATTTACAATTAAATGTATATAAATTTATATTTGGCGGCTAGTGGTTATCTCTATTATTTTTATCTCAAATCTATCTTTATTTGCTTTATTAAATTTAGGTCTTTATTAGTTAATAATCAAAACCCAAATCAAATTATCTTAGAAATTCAAGAGTATTTATTTTTTAGTATTTAGATTATGACTTAGTGTCGTGGATTCGATAACCCTATCATAAGTATACTGTACTATAATATGATTCGTGCACTTGCGATAGGTAAAACTAGGTCAATATCTAGGTCTTATTCTTAATCATTATTTCTACTAACCTAGTTAGCCGATCAATGTACAAACATTTATTCAAGCACGTAGTCATATACTCCTAGACATGCCTAAGGTCTCCAAGTTCCAACTCTTGCTTGTGCTAGCCTATTTAGTAATCTAAGGCTATACCATTTTCCCCTACACATTTACACTTATGTGTGTCTATATAGATATATATTCATTTACACATATATATATGTATATATACTAGTACAATTGTAACTATAAGAATTCTCAAACCATCATCATCTATCACATAGCAAGTATACAAGTTCATAAGTATATTCATTTTCAATTCAAATCCCACTTTATTCCCAACCTACACATAAACAAAACAAATCCTCATAACCCATTCTAGCATGCTTAAATTCACCAAAGTTCACATAAAACACATAAAATTCTAGGGTTTAGGAAACCCTAGAACTAATCGCACCCCTACGTAACCAAAGAAAATGAAGTTAGAAGAGTCCCCTACCTCAAATCCAAAGCAAGCTAAGCAAATCCAATGAATGAAAGCTCCAAGAATTTTCTCAAGAAGTCATCCCATAGTGGGATGAAAATGATAACAAGGTTCTTTCAAACAATAAGTAATAACCAAATAGAGAAAGTGGTCACAAGTGGGTCTTATCAAAGATTGGTGCAATGAAAGAAACAAAATCCATGATTCAAACAAGAATCCTAATATATCCCACTTAGGGTTTGGAACATAATCAAACCAAAGGAATAAGAACTTACCACTTTTTGGTTTCAAGATGAAGGTTGAAACAATGGATGCTCACTCTAAGTCCCTCTTCAAGAATCAACCACTAAAGGAACCAAATTACAAAAGTTAGATGTAGGTTTCAAGAATTTAGGGAGGTAGGGTTTGGAGAAAGAAACCCATCAAAGAGGAGGAGTATACTTACAATATTAGGCTCAAAAGATAGCTTAAATCACCCCTAACAGGTTTAGTATTGAAGCCATCAACCAATTTTCATAAAAAAGTTGAAAAATAGCAAAGTTTGATGAAGAATGAGAAGCGAGAGAAAGATGGACGAATTTTGAGAGGGAGAGGGAGTGTTTGGTTCATGAGGTCTTGCAAATATGTACAAGACTTGTATCAATTAAAGTCAAACATGTCCTCTTGATCCAATAGTGCATATAAAATATTTGAGAAGAGGGAAGATCCAGGGGCTAGAATTTTGACACCACCCCAACTCTAGAATTTTCTCACAAAATATCCCACCAAACTAGTCTTTAACTATATAGGGTTGGGATTTAACCAAATAGAAATAAAGGAATGAGATTGTGATGAGATAAAGACCAAAACATATATATATTGATATATATATATCTTAAGTTCCATAATCTTCCACTTTCAAGGGCCAAGATTAAATGTTGAAAGAATGGAGGGTTGTGATGGTGCCACCACTACAAGGACTAGAAGACCATATAACTATCTCCCACATTCAAGGGTTGAGATCTAAACCAAGATGGGATGAAGGGCTAGAATTAATCCAACACATTTAAAAATATATATATAACACAATTCTTTCCATAGTCTTCCACTATGGATGGCTAGGATTGAATCCTAAAAGAAATAAAGGGCTAGGATTGAAAGAGAGAGAAGACTTTCAATAACAATATAATTATCTACATTCCACACTAACAAGGGTGAGGATTAAATTACAATGAACCAAAGGCCAATATTTCCACAACAAGGTTCACTAGAAAGTATTGAAATCTCACCATCCGCTACCACAATCCAAGGGATTAAAATCAAGTTGGGAAAATGAGATGGATCAAAGAAAAGAGGGCTTGAGACCTCACCAAAGTCATACAAAATTTATTTACAATCTTTCCACTTACAATGCTAGTAGGAACTAACAGTTAAAAAGCACGTAAAAATTCACACATAAAAGAAACCAAAACATCAAACCTTAAAAAGCGCGTCCCAAGCTTGTCAAAGCTTCAACCGATAAACGTCACAACGAATCCACGAAGTCATCGACGCAAAACCACGGAGTCATCCCGCCAAGTCTGAAACTTCAAATGCGATAAATTTACACATAAAAATACAAAGGATGCACATGACGTCATGAACAAGTGACGTCACAATCCGAAAATAAATCAGAAAGAATAACGAAGAAAGGGAAAGTAACAGGGGGTGTTACAGTAACTAAGTCTCAATTGAACCATGCATCAAATAAAATATGTCATTCATCATACATCCACATATCATTCTAAAAATTGACATCATGCTCATATTATTTCATCATATGAGCAAATTCACCCACAAGCATATAACATCACAATGTTCATGCTTCCAAAGGGGCCTAAGTGCTGATCTATGTTGTAACGACTCAACAAGCATATACATTGCATATATACATAGACACGTAACACAAAACTAAAATAGCTCATTGCTCCCCTACCTCAAGTCTAAGCAAGCACAAGCTCAAGGTCCAAGAGATTCCAATCAAAAGCTCACCAAAAGTGTGTCAAGGTTCAACAAAGCTCTTCACAAGCTAACAATAAAAATCAAGGTTGCATGACAAAGATAACAATGATGTCTTTTAACAAACTTTAACAACAATTAAATTTAAATGACAAGGTTTGGAATAAAAGTTTTAGAATTCGCAAAGCTAGGGTTTTGAGAGAGAAAATCCTAAGAAGAAGAGAACTCACCAAACCTTTAGGTCACAAGAAAACTTGTACCACCACAAGTAGAATTCAATCGATGAACAAGGATAACAACACCCTTAAATTATTATAACAATGATGGAAAAATAAAAGCCCATGTTATGATACTATCTTTAGAGAAAAGGTAAACTAGGGTATTGAATGATAAAACCCAAAAGAGACAAGACACATACCCTAAAGCTTATACCAACATGAAGATTAGGAGATTCCAAGCAATATTCATCTTCAACACTTTCTCCAATTCCTAACAATGAAGCAAGAAACTGGAAGAAAATAAATGAAGAGAAGCGAGAAAACGAAAAGATAGGGTTTGTGTGATAGAGGAAGAAGTCTTCATGTGGAAGATTTGTTAGGATGTAGAGATCCTCCAATAACTCAAAAACTCATCCAAAGGTTGACAATTAATGTGGGAGTAAAATAGAAGAGATCCATTCAGGGAGAATGAGTCTTGCAAATGGAAGACTTGTATTAATGCCCACAACTCTTATACACTTGCCAAGCAAGGCCCTAACATCCAAAAGTTGATATTAAAGATTGGAGAAAACGGGTTTGATCCAAGGGTTCATAGAATGACAACACAAAAGGTGGTCACTAAAGTCAAAGATATTTAACTCATTTATTACATATTTACAAGTGAGCCATTATAACACACTTTTACCAATTAACCAAAGTCTTATACTTTAATTACCACAATGTAACTCAAGTGTCTTCCCAACACTTGGCCCATTTCTATAATTCTCCTCTATCTCAACACTCAGTGAAAATACCATTATGCCCCTTGGTCATTAAATTTCTGAAATCGTTTTCAATGATTTTTATTATTCACAAAATGAAAATACAACATGCGACTTACGAATTTAATTAACAAGCAATATACGTAAAACATGTTAAACACATTAAACACGTAATCACATAAGCACTTAATCAATAATTAAAATTTTAATTTAAACGTGAAATACCGAACAGTACAACTTCCACACTTTAAGAGATTTCATCCTCGAAACAAAGACGTACCTAAAGAAGGAAACAAGTCCATGTACTTTTCCCAAACTTCGTGCTCACTCTCCCAAGTCGCTTCTTCGACACCGCAATGGTGCATAAGACCTTAACTAATAGAATGGTTTTGTCCCATAAAACTTGTTCTCGCCCATCTAGGATCCTCACTGGCCATTCCTCATAGGATACATTCTCGGCAACATCGACATCCACCCAACTCAAGACATATGATGGATCTGGCTTGTACTTCCAAAACATAGTACCTTGAAAAATATTGTGAACCCTCTATAACTCTGGTGGCAATGCTAAACGGTACGCCACTTTGCCGATATAGTCTAAAATCTCGAAAGGACCAATGAACCGTGGTGAAAGCTTGCCGCTCTTCCCGAACCGGATCAATCCCTTCCGAGGTAAGACCCTCAGAAACACGTGATTGCCAGCCTCAAAGAACAAGGGACATCTACATCAATCCACATAACTCTTCTATCAACTTTATGCTGTAACCAAATGATGTCGAGCAATCCTAATCTTCTCGATCGCTTTATGAACCATATTGGGTCCTAAAAGTGCAACATCATCAACCTTGGCCCAACAAGTCGGTGAGCGACATGGTTAACCGTACAACGCATCAAAAGGTGCCATCATAATGCTGGAATGGTAACTATTGTTGTACGTAAACTCTGCCAATGATAAATGCTCATCTCAACTGCCTCTAAAATCAATAGCACAATCACGAAGCATATCCTCGAGAATCTGGATGATACACTCTGACTGAATGTCTGTCTGAGGATGGAAAGAGGTACTAAACCATAATTACCTGTCCAAGACAATCTGAAAAGCCTTCCAAAAATGTGACGTGCACCGCGGATCCCGATCTGAGACAATAGTAACCGAAACCACGTGAATTATAACGATCTCCTTCACATATAACCTACTAAGAATCTCAACATTATCCGTCTCATGGATAGGTAGAAAATGTGTAGTCTTCGTCAATCGATCAATGAAGTCGATGCAAATGTGCTCTCATTTGCACTTTAGAATAGGTTGTGGGTTCAAGAACTTAGCAAGTCCTCGATGCTCAACCTTAACCTGCTAACAAATGAGACAATGGCTCACAAAATTTGTAACAGATTTCTTCATTCCTTTCCACCAATAGTGATGTCGAAGATTGTGATACATCTTCGTGCCGCCCGGGTGAACTACAAGTCTAGAATAATGAAACTATTGTAAAACCTTTTCATGACATGCATGCAGTATATAAAGTAAATCCTTGAAACGATAACCTCCGTCGGAGTGCAAAACCTAATAATTGACAACATCGCCACTAACGATGTGAGTACGAACTGAAGCAATGCTATCATCCTGCTCTTGAGCCTCAATAACACGGCCCAGAAGTGAAGGATGCGCCACCATGCTAAACAAAGTCACCAATGACAACCTGCTATAATGGAACAGAAGACCTAGTTCAGCGACGTCCTCCATCATCCACCACTCACGAATGAAGATGCTAGATAACGATGCTTGCGACTCGCAACTCAATGCATCTGCCACTACATTAGCTTTCCCCAGATGATACTGAAGCGCAAAGTTGTAATCCTCCATGTACTTGACCCAACAACGTTGCCGTAGGTTAAAATCCTGCTTCATAAAAATATACTATAAACTCTTATGATCGGAGAAGACCTCGAACCTCTCACCCTTAAAGTAGTGCTAGCATCTCTTAAGTGCAAAAAGGACCGCTTCAAGCTCTAAATCATGCTTAGGATAATTCCGCTCGTGTATCTTCAAATGTCGAGACCCATAAGTCACAACTCTTTCGAATTGCATAACTACACATCCTAGTCCCTCGCAAGAAGCATCACAATAGATAACGTAACCAAGGTTGAGTTCAAAAATAATCAAAACCGGAACCGTAGTTAAACGTCTCTTCAACTTTAGGAATGCTTCTTCACACTTGTCGTCCCTGATGAGACCAGAATATTCGCTATTCTGGGCGTTAATGAAACCATTGTCAGTCTTTTTATTTTATTAATTTGATATTTTTATCAAAGTTGCGTGTTTAAGCATGTTATAGGGGATTTAATGCGAATATGAGTTAATTATAGGATTTTAGCAAAAATGTCTGATACAGAATGACACTTAGAAGAATAAAATCACTCAATTCATAGCAGGGTACAAGTGAACCAAGCAGAGTACAAGCGATCAAAGCATAAATTTGCAGAAATACAAAATATTAAAATTCAGGAGCCACCGATCAATTGGTGAGTTTCCCGATCGATCAGAAGCGCCAACATTAGGATTCGTGCGAAGACAAATTGTTGTATTCTGGCTCCTTGTGCAAGTACAGTGAAGAACATATTGGTCAAATCACAACTATTACTTGATCCCTACACCTAGTCATCTTGGAATGCAAGCAAAGATATGTCATAACTACACAAACTTTTTTCTATAAATATGTGAAGATTTCATGAAGAAATGGAGTCTAATCATTCAGAATATTCAAGTCATCTTGACGATATACAAATTATCTTCCTAAGATAGAATACTCCTTTAAAGAACTCAAGAGGAAATGATTTCTATATCATTGATGTAATCTTCTCCTTCTATGAGCGGCTAAGTCGATATCTAGGGTTTAGAAACCCTAGCCAAGTAATGTAGAACTTTAATTATTTTTATTGCAAAGAGGTGAAGCTAAAGAACACTTGTAAATGCAAGAAAGTTACACAATAATCGAATGAATTTTATTATGGCATTGACCCTATATATATACATATTCTTGATGGGCCAAGACAATCTAATCCCCTTATCAAGGGATTTACTTATATCTCTTTCCATCCTCATCCTTATCCCTTCATTCATGGGTTTTGATACTGATCTATTCCTTGTAGTCCACACATCCTCTAGAAGATGCAATGGGCTTAGCCCATCAGACCTTACGGGCCTGTGACTCACTTTGGAGGCCCATGACTGAGTATATACACATGTATTTGTGAACATTGTTTCACTTTGAAAATGGTGGCTAGATAATGACATGGAAGATCATTTAATGCTTGAGTAGGTGGCTTATCATTTGAATTTTAAATACGAGTCTTCAATCACCTAATGTTTTGCTCCATAACGGCTCGACACATGACACACGACCTTCGGACTTAGTTGGTAACTCTTGGATTGCTTTTATCCTTCTATATAACCCATATTTGTCACTTCATTTTGTACTTTCAGGTTTTGCCTTTTACAATAGTTTCTCTCAAAGTATTCTCTCCAATCCTCAGTTTTCCCTATACAGCTTCTGTAATTTTTTACCAAATCGTCTCTTTGCCAGATTCTGCACCTTTTGATCGGAGAACGTCACCGTAGTTCCATCTCATCTTTCAGAAGACCCTTTGCATCTTACCTTCCCTTCTGTGTAAGTTTTCAATTTTTATCTCCCCTCTCTCTATCTCCTCTACCTTTCTGCAAAAATGTCTGGGAGCGATGACACCAGGTCGGTGAGTGGGTAGTTTTATCCTCCAGGACTGACCCTGAAACCCTTAGCAGCAGTCCTTCCTCTATTTTGATGAAGACTTTTATCCCCCCAACTCCCTTAGTTAACCCCAATCTGCCTAGTTCTTCGGTAAACCCTGAACTACCCAGTGAGGGGGGTTCTTCTGACGATGAGGGTCCCATAGACCCATCTGCCCCTGCCCCTTTTGTGGTCACCCCTCTTAAGAAGAGTTCCAGAACCATTGTGGATGTCAAGCGCCTTAGAATCGATGCTGATGTACCCATCGATGTACATCTGCCCCCGTACCCCAAATATTTAGATTTTCCAAAAGCGAGGGGGTTAAACTAGACAATATCATTCTTTCTTCTATGCACCTTAAATTTTAAATTTCCCTTTTCACCCATTCTTCCATTACATTCTATTTATGTTGGGGTTGAGTCCTTTTCAGCTCAATCCAAATTGTTTTATGGTTTTTGCCATGTTTCTTCTATACAATAGGGACTTAGGTCTTAACCTAGGTCTAGTGGACCTTTTTCTCTATTACGTTTTCCATAAATCTAGGGAGAGTAAGGGTAGGTACAACCTCTTCCCTTTTAAGGATAGGGGTAATTGTTCTGATAAAGCGAAGTCCGATAAGGGTTGGAATGAGAGAATGCTGATAGTCAGTGGCAACTAGTTTTACCCATTCTCTCAGACTTACCCCATCCCTAGTGTCTTCGGTCCCATTCGCCTTCCTATCTTTCGTCCCAACCATAAAGCCACGTGCTTCTGCAAGTTTTGGGACCTTCACCGGGGGGAATATGTTCTTAGGTTCCTTGCTTATGAGGAGAGGGAGATGACCCCAGGCCTTATAAGTGAAAAAATTGAGCTTTTGAAAGCCTAGATCTGGAGCAAAATTTGATCTACCAACACGCTCTTATCAACAGGAAATTTGGAGATGATTTATAACTTGGGCGCTGTTGTTGATGAGATGAAGATCCTTCTGAAGCCCTTGTCCTCCAGGCGTACCTCCACCCCTACCGGGTCCACTCCAGTTCCTGCTATACCAATCTTCACAGCACCTTTGGCACCTCCAGCACTTTCGGTTGATCTGAATCCTTCAGAATTTCCTCTTCCAAATCCACGTGCTCTGATTACTAGGCCCCGCACTTCTAATGTTGGGGGAGCAACAAACAAAAGGGACAGAACCCAGAACACAGACCCCTGATGCCTCAACTAGTGACCCTTCTCAGGGTTAAGATGCTCCCCCTTATGTCGCCCCTTGGGAGCCCAAATTTATGCTCCCCAATGGATCTCCAATTTGTGCCAAAAAACTCACTATCTTTGAGCCCGATTCCCATCAGGTGATGGCCAAGGGGGTGTGGAACCCTACTGATAGGGAAACTCAAGTCAAGATCTCAAGGACTGAGATACCCCAGAAGGGCTAAAAAATGACCATGGAGGTAAGCCACTATTTAACACACTTAGTTATTTTTCCCAACTTGATTTTTCTTTCCTTCTGATGTTGATCTCGTGTTTCCTTTGACAGCTCCTTTATGCCATCCAGTATTATAATCATCTTCTGGAGGCCGATGTCAGAGAGATGCATAAGTTATAGACCCTCCATCAGTAGTCAAATGACCACCAGGTTACTTTGGCGAAATAGGTTGAATGCCTTCGGCAGAGCTTATCAGATCAGAAGGCTTTACTGGAGACTGGAGAGGCTGAAAGGAGGGCCATGGCAGCTGAGCTGGAGGAGCTGAAGGCTGCATATTAGAAGATTATCATTTAGAAGGCCGAATCAGACCATCTTTTGCCTTTGGAGCAATCCAAAGTTGAGATGTGCCGCTTGGGTGCTCTGGACATACATTAGCGCTTTGTGGCCATTTATGAAATTGGGTCGGCGTTTGCATGGCGGGACCGAGATAAGTAGGAACACATTCCAATGTCCGAAGGAGAGTTCAAGTCCCCGGCAAAATGGCTGCGCATTTGGGGGTCTCTTTTCCCTACAAGGATCCGGCTCCTTCATAAAACAAAAATCATTTTGCAACATTCTTGAAGGGAGAAGATCCAACACCACTAGATTATCCACCACCTTATAACGCTAACATAGTGAATGACCTTAGCCCTGCTGTTAGGGGGAAAAATTGTTTTGCACCCCCTTTTTATTATAAATTAATGAATTTTCACAGCTTAAGTTCTTATGTTTTTATTGCTGAATATTTCTTCTGTTTTGTCCCGTGACTTCAGGCATTTTAGTTTCGTCAATGTTTCTGAGTTGATTCCAAGTAGATTGAACTCACACTTAGAAAAATTATCCATTTCATGGAGGACTTCAGGCTTTAGGCCCCCGAGTCTTGTAGAGATCCTCTGGTCAATTCAAGATATGTTGAATTCAACACTTCGGAGATTTTATTTATTTTGAAGTGGGACTTTGGGCATCGGGCCCCTGAACCTTTATTAGTATCCTCTTGGTTAGTTCAAGGTATGATGAACTCAACATTTTAGGAAATATTTTTCATTTGGTGAGAGACTTCAGGCATTAAGCCCCTAAGTCCCATAGAATTTCTCTGGTCTATTCAAGGTATATTGAATTCAACACATAGGAAAATTTTTGTCAATGTGAAACTTCAAGCATTAGGCCCTGAATCTTATAGGTATCCTCTGGCTAGTTCAAGGCATATTGAACTCAACATCTAGGAAATATTATTTATTTGAAGTGGGACTTCAAGCGTTAACCTTTAGTCCCTATATATTTCTTCTAGTTAAATCAAGATATCCAAACCATATTAAATTAATACTTAGGAATTTTCGTTCATTTGGGTCAATTTTGCATATACTAAAGTGAAGAATTATAAGACAAGAAAAAGTATTTCATTCAAATAATAAAGCAAGGTAATAGAGGTGCCATATAGTGGGCACAGATGATCCGGTTGTCAGCAGTGGTGCCATATATTGGACACATATAACATTATTATTGTTTTAACCTATCTAAGGATAATACCTCTTTAGGTGATAGGAATTCTCGGAGTTAGGCTTGATGTGGCCTGTCTCGTTCTTCCGTACTCGATAGGCCCCATGCCCGATGACCTCGATGATCGTGTATCATCCTTCCCACGTCTCCTGTAACTTACCAACACTCCCAATCTTTCTTCTGAGCACCATGTCACTGACTTGGAACTCCCCTTTTTTAGCCTTCTAGTTAAAATGGTTTCTAGGCTACTGTTGGTAGGCGGCTAGCCTTATGCTTGATGCCTCTCTTCTTTCTTCTAATAAGTCCAGATCGTTGGCTAAGTGCTGGTTGTTCGGGCCCTCTTCCCATGCTTGACTCCTTAGTGTCGGTACTCTTATCTAGGTTGGGATAACCGCTCCAGCTCCATTGGCCATGGCGAACGGGGTTTCCCCTGTTCGGCTGTCTTGGGGGAGTTTGGTATGACCACAACAGTTCCGGCAGCTTCTCTAATCAGGCTCCCTTGGCCTTTTCAAGCTTCTTTCTGAGAGTGTAAAAAATTGTCCTGTTCGTCCTCTCTACCTGCCCATTGCCTTGTGGATACCCGATAGAAGATGTATTTTGGTTGATTCCATGCTCTCTTAAGAATGTCCGAACTCTTTTGTTGTCAAGGTTGGTGTTGTTGTCCATCATTATCATTTAGGGCAGGCCAAACCTGCAGATAATATGGCTCCAAATGAACTTGATAACATGGTTGGTCTTGGTGGCCGGGTACGCTCGGCTTCCACCAATATGGTGAAGTAATCTATGGTTAGAAGGACATGAGTCATAGATCAGATGCCTTGCCGAAGAGGGCCAATGATGTCCATTCCCCATCCAGTAAATGGGTGTGGGATGACCGTTGGATTGACCAACTTCGGGGGTGGATGAATGACATCTCCATGAAATTGACATTTCCTGCACCCTCGGACGTATACTTCAACATCTTTTCACAAATAGGGCCAAAAGTACCCCTGGGTGAGGACTTTGGGGGCTAGATATCTTCCACCAGAGTGATTCCCATAGGATTCGGCATGTATTTCTTCCATGACTACGAAAGCTTCCGAAGGTCTGAGGCATTTGAGGTATGGCCCAAAAAAATATTTTCGGTACAGTTGGCCAGTGTAGAGTGCATATCTCGTAGCTTTCATTATGATTTTCCTGGCTTCTGGCTTTGATTCGAGCAAGGCACCCATTCTTAGGTAGTCAACTATGGGGTTTATCTAGCTGGGTTCCCATGGGATGACCATCACTTGTTAAGAGGGGTAAATACTTGATCTGATGATAAAATCAATTGGTACTACCCGAGTTAGGCTTTCCCCCACAACAGAGGCTTGATTGGCTAGGCGATCGGCGTTTATGTTATCCCTCATTGGGATCTGTTTAAAGGTTAACTACTGGAATCCTTTGGCTTCTTTCATTACCAATTCCTTATACGCTTCCATCATTGGCTCCCGGGTTTTGTACTCACCGTTTATCTTCCTGATGACAAGTTGGGAATCACTTCTCACTTATACTCTTTGCACTTGCAGGCTTCAGGCAAGATGGATACCAGCTGGAAGGGCTTCATACTTGGCTTCATTATTGGAGGATGGGAACTCCAAATGGATGGATTGCATAAGTCTGGTGCCATCGGGCGTTAAGAGTTCAGCACCGGCCCCCATCCCATTAACATTTGATGACCCGTCCATGAAGATTATCCACATGCCAAGTTCTTCTTCTTCCGAAGAGTCTACATATTTGGTTTTTAGTAAAAAATCAGCCACTTCTTGGCCTTTAATGGCAGTTAGGGGAATATAGGTTATGTCGTTGATTCCCAACTCGATCGCCCATTTAGAGACTCTTCCTAAAAGTTTGGGCTTCGCAATGATTGATCTGATGGGAGTGGTAGTAGGTACCACGATCGGGTGTGCTTCAAAGTAGTGCCGAAGATGACACTTTTCATTGACTAGTGATAATACCAACTTTTCATATCTGGTGTAACGGGTTTTAGCTTCGGCTAAGGCTTTGCTAGTGTCCAAGACCGATACTTGACACCCCTTGCCCTCATCGACTAGAGTGGCTCTGGTGGATGTTGTAGAGACTGCTAAGTATAAGTGCAAAAGCTCTTCTACTTCTGGTGTCCCTAGTATAGGAGGTCTCGTCGTGTAGTACTTGAGACTTTTCAAGGGTTCTGACTGCTCAGGTCCCTAGAATTTGCCATTTCCTGCCTTTATCGATTGGAAGAAAGGTCTGCATCTATCGGTCAGGCAAGAGACAAAATGGCTTAGAGCTGTCTCCCTTTCAGTCAGTATTTGAACCTCCTTCCAGGACTTGGGTTTTTCCATTTCGATGAGAGCTTTGACTTGTGCCGGACTTGCTTTGATTCCTGTCCAATCCATAATATGCCCCAGAAATTATCTAGAAGATACGCCAAAAGAACACTTGGATGGATTGAGTTTCATCCTGTACTTTCTAAGCGTGCTGAACACCTGCTGCAAGTCTGCTAAGTGATCTTCATTAGCCTTGATTTTGACCATCGTATCATTGATATACAACTCTATGGTAGTCCCCATCGAGACCTGGAAAACTCTACTGACCAACCTTTGAAAGGTTGCACTTGTATTCTTTAATCCGAAAGTCACAACTGTATAACAATAAGTACTCGATTCAGTGATGAAGGATGTCTTCTCCTTGTCTATAGGATTCATGCGTATCTGATTATAGCCAGAGTATGCATCAAGGAAGCTCAAGCATTCGAACCCTACAGTGGCTTCAACCATCTAATCAATCTTTGGCAATGGGAAGCAGTATTTCGGGCATGCTTTATTCAGATCAGTAAAGTCCATGTAACTCTCCAGTTCCCATTCTTCTTCTGGACTACCACCACATTGGCAAGTCAGGAGGGGTACTGTACTTCCTTGATGAATCCGGCATGGAGGAGCTGATCCACCTCTTCTGCTATGATCTGGTTTCGGTGGGCTCCCATGTGTCACTGCCTCTGCCTGACGGGTTTTACGCGGGGATCCACGTTGAGGGAGTGCTGGGCTATTATAGGATTAAAACTGGGCATGTCCAGTTGGCTCCATGCAAAAACATCAGGATTGGATCGCAAGAGGGCTTCTAACTCATTTTTTTCCTGATCAATAAGGCCTGAATTGATGAAGGTTATTTTTTCGGATTGATCGGGAATGGTCGATACCTCCACAAGGGGTTCCGCTACTGTGGGGGACCCTGCTCCCCCATCCTGTAATTGCTATTGGTCATCGGAGGTTACATTAGTTTTTGAGGCCCGCTCTGGTTCTGTTATTCTCTTTTTCCCTTTCAAAGTAACTGCATAGCACTCTTTGGCTGCCACCTGATCTCCTTAGATATCAATTACATCAATGCAATTCGGGTCAATTCATCGCATGACCTGGTGTAGGGTGGAAGGGACTCCATGTATCCGATAGATTCAACCCTACCCATAAGTAAATTGTATGAGGGCTTGACGTCCACCATCACAAAGGTTTCCCTGAGTGTATGCCTTATCGCTGTGACTGGTAGTTGGAATTCTCCTATTGGTTCCACCCTTCTGCCATCGAAGCCTGTTATCGGACTTCTTGAGGGAAATATATCTTGAGGGTCGATCTCCAGTTTCTCAAAGGCCCACTTGGTGATGATGTTGGCGCAGCTCCTTGAATCAATCATTACCCTTTTGATTAGGCAGTTGGAAACCATGAGGGAAATCATCAAGGGATCATCGTATGGTGATTGTATCCTCCGTAGATTCGTAGAGGAAAAAGTAATCGGGCATTTTCCCAACCCGTCGTAGTTTCTGGGCTTGACGTGTCTGGGATCTGCGGATCTCCTTAACCTCTGATTTTCTCTGCCCTCCGTGAACCATATGGATGACTCTGACATGTTGGCTTGCCGATCCTTTTGCCAAAGTAAGTGGGGTTTGGTCCGATCGGGCACCCTCTTTGGTAATGTAGTCAGCTAATTCTCCCTTCGCAATCATTGCCTCTACCTGTCTTCTGATACTTCTACACTCGTGGACATGGTTTGCATATTCACCATGGAAAGCATAATGCTTGGACATGTCCCTCTAGTCCATCAACTGTTTGATGGGAGGTGGTGTCTGGAAGATCCCCTTACCTTTAGTCTCTTGGTATAATTTTGCCAAACAAATTCTCAAGGGGGTGATTTTGTCCTCAATCCTCTGGCATTTATCAGAGGTCTGAGTAGGCGTAACAGTGGTACTTGAACACTTTCGGTTGGAGCCCGATCCTTGGCCTTTACTTCAGATGTCTTTGCCTTAATACTTGTAAAGACTACTCTTCTCTGGCATATGGCTAGCTCCTCTTATATCCGATGGTGTCTTTATGCCCTAGAGTTGAGTTCTTCGATGTTTGCTGGTGGGCTTTTGACTAAGGATTGAGGGAACTTTGTCCCGAGGATGAGTGTCATCCAGAAGGCCTCAATGGCTGAATACTGATCACAGTTGTCGATGGAAGACATCTCGACATTGAATCTTGAAACAAAGCTCTTCAGGGATTCGCCTTTCTCCTGGATCATAGTTAATAAACTGAAGATCATCTTTTTCTGTCTCTTAGGCCATGTTTGGTAGGCGGTATTTCTGGTTTGGTCTGGTTTGGTCTGGTCTGGTCTGGTCCGGTCTGGTCTGGTCTAATCTGATCTGGAAAAGTCTGTTTGGTAAGCGGTCTGGTCTTACTATTTATTTATTATTTATTATAATATTTATTCATGTATTATTTATTTCTTTATTTATTATTTCTTCACTTTATTATTTTATTATTTATATTATTAAATTATTATTTATTAATTTATATATTAATTTATAAATATATTCTATTTATTTATTATTATTTCATTATTTAATTCATTTTATTTATAAATTAATTATTCATTTTTAATTATGTAAAAATATATTTTATTAATTTAATATTAATTTATTATTATTATACTCATTTTTTTATTATTATTATGAAGTATTTATTCATTATTATATTTACTTATTATTTATTATTATATCTATTTATTATTTATTATTATATTTATTTATTATTATTATTTATTTCATTTTTTTATTATTTATTATTTTTATTATATTTTCAAATATTTTTTATGTAATTTATTATTATTATTTATTATTTAGTCCATTTTTTTATTATTATATTTATTTATTATTATTGTATTCATTTTATTATTATTATTATGTTTTATTTAATTTATTATTTATATTATTAATTATTAATTATTAATTATTTATAAATATATTTTTTTATTTATTCATTTATTTATTATTATTATATTCATTTATTTATTATTATTAGGTATTATTTATTTTATTTTGTTTATTATTTATTATTTATATTTTATTTTTAAAATATGATTTATTTAATTTATTATTATTATTATTAATTTATTATTATTATTTATTCATTTTTAATTATTTATAAATGTATTTTATTAATAAGATCACACCGGACCACCAAGAACCACCTTTTTTTTTGTCTGAAATGAGGACATTTTGGTCTGATTTGGTCTTACTTGGGCTAACCAAAAATTTGGGACCAATGCTACCAAACACGGTCTGGTCCCATAAAACGCAAGACCAGACCAGACCACCTGGGACCAGACCACCTACCAAACAAGGCCTTATTGCAAAAATATTGAGTAATAAACAACTCGCATAGCTTGAGCCAACTTCCAATTGATCATGGTGGTTGCTTTCAGAACTAGAGCAGGGAGGTTTCAGTCAAGATGGTTGGGAAGAACTTATAGAGCAAGGCTTCATTTTCGTTATAGATATTCATCTTCGTATGGACATGTTCGATATGCTCGGTTAGGTCTTTTGTGTCGTTGAACAGAGTGAACTTCGGTAGTCTGAACCTTTCCGGGTAGGGCACGCTGGTTATTTCCAGTGTGAATTGCGTTTATACTGCGTCTATGGATGCCTCGGTAGCTAGATCATTGGGGGTTTGGGCCTTCAGGTCTTTGAGTACTTCCCTCTAGAACCTGACCATGATCTCTTATAATTTTTTCATGGTTAGGGTCTCATCGGGGTTATGTGCCCCTATCACTTGTAGCGATGACTTTACATGATCCTCCTGGTTGTTGTTGGACACAGTTGGGTGATCGTGCTTCTCCATCTAGTGGCCTGCTGATTGGTCTGGATGGTTTGATGAGTCATTGGGATGACCCGCTTACGAGTTCTGTTGCCCCACTGGAAAAATTAGTGTCGTGGGCGGCAGCAGAGCTAGTTTCGCCACTAGTTCGGCATTTTGTCTCTCTAACTCTGCGTTTCTTTCCTTCAGGGCTCATCAGATTGGATCATTGGTTTAAGAGGGTTGGCCTCCCGCCGGGGAAAGTCAGACTGATGAGATCGGGTAATTGCCATGAAAATTTTGAGCCTATGCTTGGCAGAGAGTGGGAAGCTTTGAAGATGGGAGAACTTCAAAAAGAAAGCTTCCCACAGACGGTGCCAATTGTGTAAATGCAAGAAAGTTACACAATAATCGAATGAATTTTATTATGGCCTTGACCCTGTATATATACAAATTCTTGATTCGCATTGGCCCATCAGAGAAGCCTACATAATCCCCTTATCAAGGGATTTACCTACATCTATTTTCATCTTCATCCTAATCCCTTCATTCATGGGTTTTGATACTGATCTATTCCTTGCAGCCCACACATCCTCTAGAAGATGCAATCATCAGACCTAATGGTGGCCCGGTCTACTTGGAGAACCTCAACAGAAGAGAGAACACTAATATGTATGATCACTCCATAATCACCTCTCTCTGTGTATCACTCTATAGAAGAATATGAACTATAGAATATTGCAGAGCTCTCACCAAAAACCCTCTTGAAAAATCATCATAAAAAACCGTAGTATCTTCTCTTGTAGAACCTTGGTATTTATAGACCAAGTCATAGAAAACTGTAACCTTGCCCTCTTATGTAATTTCAAAATACCTTGATAAATACTTAAACTTTGATGTCAATATGTGTATATGCCAATACATAGAGGTTTGAAGACGTCGATCACTTAAAAACTCGAAGTAGGGATTGTTGGCTTAGAAATTTACTTTCGGCAAACAATTCCAAAATTGATGATAACAAACCATTGAAGAGTGTTTGATACTAATGAATTTTCGAGCTTAAGTTTTCAGCAAAAGACAGGTGAACGACTCGGAAAACAAACTCGGAAAGAAAACGACTCGGAAAGCAAGTTCGGAAAGAAAGCTTGAATTAAACGAAAGGCCGTAAAAGAAATTGAAGCGCAAATGGAAAATCAACGGCAAAGGCGAAATTCGAAGACTCAAGACTTGGGGTAGATAGGTCGGGAAGCGATCATTGTAACAAGGTAATTTTATGCGTCGATTTTATCGTATAAGCTCAAGTATAAAATGAACCAAATTCAAATAAAATGAAAAACGCTTTACCGAACTTAAACGGAAAGAAAAATATTTTTATTAAATGTTTTTCATGTTTGAGTCGACTAAAATGAGCCTGTGTATTTTCTACTAGTCGACTAAAATGATCAGTAGCTATAGGTTTTTCATCCACATCAAAAGAGTCGACTGAAAAGAGCTTGAGTCGACTAGACTACTTCATGTAGTCGACTAGAACTCATTCTAGTCGACTAGATGGTCCAAAGTAGTCGACTAGATGGTTCATTGTAGTCGACTACAACAGAGAAGCAGTCGACTAGAAGATCCTCAAAACCTGCAGATTCTTCAGAAAACATTTCCCATGTTTTGTGGACTTTATTCAATGGTATTCAAACGGCTCTTATCTTTCAAATACTATAATCATTCTTCAAAACCCTAATGCTATGCTATATATAGAATGAGATGTGTATATTGAAGTTTAAGAGATTGAAATACAAGAAGAAACAAAGCTATCAAAAAATTCTGCAGAAATGTTTCTCTACAAAAGCCATTGAAACCAAGCTTTGAAAATCTGATTTTCTCCAAGTTTCTTTGAAAATCAAAACCTCTAGTATCTCTTCTTATTCTCCAAATATCATTCATTGATCATACCCTTTGAGAATACATTTCTAGAGCTATTGTAAAATCACCAAAAACACTTGAGCTTATATTGATTTATCTTCCATAAACACCTTTGGGTTTTGAGTGTTTTTGTTCTTGAGTGATTTTATTGATTACATACGAATTTGTAATCTCGGACAAGTGAAGTCCACCGATTGTTCAAGAGAGGGTTGTTCTCTTGATTGAGGGACAAGCTCGAGAGGCTTGTGTTGTAAAGGTTTGCCATTCCACCTGTGAAGGAAGGGCCATAGTGAAAGGATCGGGAAAAGTCTCAAGAAGGGGTTCTTGAGCCGAGGAGTAGGAGTTACCGAACCTCAAAAAAATCACGGTGTCAAATCTCTCTATCTCTTTCTCTTTACTTAATTATTTTGCATGCCATAATTGCTTGAATATCTTGTATGATATCTTGTCTTGAAATTAATAGTTAGAGAAGTTCAAATTAAATCATTCACTTACTTATTGTGATATAGTTTTTATTTGAGAGTGTTCTAATCTCGAAAAGAATTAGACCTAATTTTTGAACACCCTATTCACCCCCCCCCCCCCCCTCTAGGGTTAATTAGTGACTAACAGGGATTAAACTGGAAAAATCCGAAAGCACCCCGAAACAAATCCTACATAACAAGTAATCACGTGACCAAGCATTGGGACCTATGCTTGGGCATATGTCTAGGGCATAGGTACCTACACATGGGCGTATTTCTAGGGCATAGGGTCCCCTCCCAGCTTCAAAACCACAGCGTAGGTCAGAGCCAATTTGTCCTGTTTTAGTCTCTGCCAACGTAGCTATGTTGCATCTTTTGCAGTTTTTTCATATTTGAGCTAGACTGGTCATCTCGAACTCCCAATGCTTTTCGTTGAAAGTCGTAATGTCTGGAAATGACATTTTTGGCCTTCGGTGAAGTGATAATGTCTGAAAATGACGATTTTGCCCTCCGGTAGCTTCATTTGCTTTGATAGTTCTTAACTTATTTTTCGAGATAGAAACGAACATACTAACAACTCGATTACAAAGACACAAAACTCTCAACATGGTTATGTTCTAGAACATGCCAAACATAAGTAATACTATAAATGTTGTTACAATATCCCTTTTGGCATTTCTAAGACAAAACCATGTTTTACAATATAGCCTCACAAATAACACCATAACATCTATACCTATGAACACACACCGATAAATATATATATAAATTGTCAACTTGCTTTCATGACATTCTACCAATCCTATAACCACAACACTGAACAAACCATTAAACGCAAGTGTGGAAAATAAACATTAAATGATCTTAAGAAAATCATAACAACAATGCACACATAATTCTTCCCCTAAGAATAAACTACCCCTTGCTAAATACTTCACCCACTGAATCAATCAAACAATCTCTCCTCCTCACTTAATACTTCTCCCCCTTTTTGTCACTGAAATTTCAAGCAAAGAAAGTATATGCTATAGAAACAATGTAGAGACATGCAAGGAAGTACTCAATGAAAAAACACCAAGATATAGAACTCTTAATAGATCATTCAAATTCTCAGGGTAACAGAAAATCTCTACTATGCATGGCTTTACTACTAAGCATGAATACAAAAAGTCATGAATAAAAATAAAATACATCATTAATACATTATATTCTCATATTTAACTTAACCATTATACACATGTTATAGAAGAAAATCAACACACATACCTTGTAAACTCAAGAATGAACAAGTCAAGTTTTACAAATATATATATATGAAAATTCTCATGTGCAAGCACTAAGGTAAGATGAAAACAATACATACTAAAGCTGATAATCTCCCCACCAACTATGATGATAATCTCCCCACTAACTGTGATGATAATTCAATCCAAGATCCAAACTAGAAGGCAAAAATAAAATAAAAGATACTTTCTCTTTGTCACACAATTTCCTCCTTCTTATCTTTTCAACTTTTTCACCTTATCCTTTTTTGTCTTTCTAAGCTCCGGACTTTCCAGTGAGTATTTTTAGTCCCGACCAACTGGGCCCGAGCTTCGTCCATGGGATTTATGCTCATTAGTCTTCTCCCCCTTTTACGCGAACGCTCAATGCTTACTGAGGCAAGAGACCGGTTACTTAGATTGAAGAATTACTTTTTGCATTTTTAATATTTTAAACATATTGTTTTCAACATCACCACAACATTCATACACATGCAAGAAATATTTCATGCATAGACCAATCAAGCATAGCTCATGAACTTTCATACCACTTCGGGTTAAATAAAAAAATTAACATGTCAAGTGATCATCACTTGACATAAAATAATCACGTGATATTTATTAATAATCATCACCGAAGCAACTAGCACCTAAGATTAAAGTTTTGTAACATAAAATAATCATGTCAAGTGATTATCCAAAAATCTTAGGTCAGTTTGATACCTCTACTTCTCATATTTCTCATATACATAATGAGACAATTAAATGTGAAAATAAAGTAAAATATGACAACTTTTGTACTCTAGCCAAGCTCAACAGTCTCAAAATTGTTATTTATTTTATGATTTTCTAAAATAAAATGCATGCAAGAACAAATATAATACAAATGCATGATTACCTATCAATTCTAGTAAAATAATGCAATGTGTTCATAGAATGATAGATAATAAGATATCTATTCTAAGGAAAGCATACCAATAGATTTCCTAAGACTAACATGCTTTTGAAAATCTAATGGTTTTGTAAAGATATTTTCCAACTAAGAATTTGTGGATATGAACTCTAGAGACACTATCCCATCTTCAACAAGATCACGAATGAAATGATATCGCATATCTATATGCTTTTTCCTAGAATGTTGAACAAGATTTTTAGAAATATTTATCGCACATGTGTTATCACAAAACACAGTCATCGTGCCTTGAGAAAAACCATCATCCTGCAACATTTGATGCATCCACAAAACCTGAGTACAATAACTACCAACTGTTATATACTTAGCGTTAGCAGTGGAAAGGGAAATATAATTTTGCTCCTTCCTATGCCAAGTAACTAAGCAATTTCCAACATAAAAAAACCCTCCACTGGTACTTTTTCTATCAGCAACATTACCGGCCCAACCAACATCAGAAAAGGATGCAATATCAGTATTAGTACCCGATAGATACCACAGTCCGTAATTCACAGTTCCTTTAACATACTTGATAATCCTTTTAACAACAGTAATATGAGACTCCTTAGGACTTGTCTTGTAACGTGCCCACAAACCAACACTAAAAGGTATGTCAGGTCTACTGGCAATTAAATACAGCAAACTCTCAATCATACTCCTATAAAGTGTAGGATCGACATCTTTGCCTTTAGTATCCAAGCTAAGCTTAACACTTGTACTCATAGTAGTGCGAGCATCCTTAGCCTTTTCCAAACCAAACTTCTTCACCAATTCCAAGGCATAACGAGTTTGAGAAACAATAATCCCATCATTTAATTGCCTAACTTGAAGCTCTAGAAAGAAGTTCAATTCACCAATCATGCTCATCTCAAATTCATGTTTCATTTGATCTCCAAAATAATGAGCAAACTAACCAAAAGTGGATCAAAACACAATGTCATCAACATAGATTTGAGCAACAACTGTATCACTCTTAATTTTCTATATAAACAGTGTTTTGTCCACTCCCCCTTGAGTAAAACATGTCTCCAACAGGTAATCAGTCAACCTTTCATGCCAAGCTCTAGGAGCTTGCTTTAGCCCGTACAAAGCCTTTTTCAGCCTGTAAACATGATCTAGACATTAAGGATCTTCAAGTCCTTTGGGTTGCTCCACATATACTTCCTCATGAAGAACATCATTAAAAAATGCACTCTTCACATCCATCTAATACAACTTGAATCCAAGATGACAAGCAATAGCAAACAAAATTAGAATAGATTCAAGTCTCGCCACTTGAGTAAATGTCTCATCAAAGTCTATACCCTCCAACTGAGTATAACCTTGAGCAACAAACCTAGCCTTATTCTTAACTATTGTACTATGTTCATCCTTTTTATTCTTGAATATCCATTTGGTACCAATCACAACCTCGTTGCAATGTACAGTGTGATGATTTTTCAACAATCACTCATCTAATTGAAGATAGAGTTTTGACTGCCCTTAACACATTAGAAGCCGAATCACAAGTACTCTACTCTCATACACAATCTTTTTGTAAGTTAGAAACCCAAGTAGGGCAACTAGATAGTGATTTAAATAGAAGAGAAGAGGAACGGCCATGTCAAGCGGTAGTTAATACAATAGACCAAAAATTAGTTGAACTAGGATCCCTTTGTGATGAAGAGGAAACTAGTCCATTCTATATAACTTATGAGGACGAGGAAGATGATTATAATAAAATAAAGGAACAATTCGAGGTAAATAATGAAACCTTACGAGAAGAGTTGGTACAAGTAGAGGTTAGAAAGCATGAATTGACTACTGAAAAATAAGACTTCATAAATATCGATTGGGAGAAACAAATACAATCTAACCTTGATGACATTGCGGCTATAGAAAAATCACTATACGGTGAATCATGGAAAAAACCAATGGAATCGCTTCCAATCACCTCGAATATACCAACCAATTCTTCTCAAATAGATTTATCAACGTTAGAATCCGAAGAACCTAAAAAGTCAATTGAGATAGCATATGAATTGAGATAACAATTTCCCCAATACCTTGAGGAGAAACTCCATGATAAACAAGGAAGGAAAGAATACTATGTAATTGAGGGGATTGACAAGGTAATGGAGGACACATTACCTCATTTGTTGATGAAAAATTCGTTGGACACAAATACTAGATATGAGAATAATATAGAGTATGATAAAGGAGATAAAATATGTGATGATTATTATTTTCTTGATATCATGCTCATTAATAAATATCTGCAATGGCCACCAATAAATGACTTACTTCCCAAGCTTAGACCGAAATTTGGTGGATGTGTAGTAGAGAGGAAATGTGTTGGATAGTACAATTTGATGCGGTCTTGCCAAAGACGGTAAAGATTGGCGCTGGTAAGCCGGACTTGTATTTTAATTAAATTTTTTGTTCTTTTTGCATGATTTATGATTTCTTTTATTTTTGAGGAATTTATTTAGGATTCGTGTAGTAAGTTTTTGAGGTATTAAGAATCTAGATAGAGTTTTCAATTCTGAGATTTTAAATTAGGAATAAGAGACGTGAGATAGATCCTTTTATGCTTTTACGATGAATCATCACTTTAAAAGATTTCGAATAGGTTAGGATGCGTCTCCAGAAATGAAAGAACGGGTAAAATTTTGAAGTGAGAAGATTTGACAAATTTTCTGCACCTATGAACTACCGAGTACTCGGTAGCATTTTCACCAAGTACTCGGTGACTTAAAAATGTCAAACTGAACCGGGTAACTCGGCAGTTCTTATTAGGGATCATTCTATTATCTATCAAATCACTCTAAAACCTTCGTTCTCTCTCCAATATTCTAACCCTAACTCTTGTTTACTCTCATTACTCTTGATGCAACAAGAATCACACCTCCAATAGATCTATAAATGCATATAGCTCTCTACAATACACATATATAAATATCAACGCGATCGTGTTCCTCTCCAAATACACTGATTTCAGTTCCTTTCAATCCAAACCACTTACATTTTCATCATCCTCTCATCAATCTGACCAAAACCCACCTAACCTTTCACTCGATTTGAACCAAAAACCCTTCTTCTCCACTGGTGTAAACCTATATATATATACAGACTTATATACACCTTCGTGTTAGCCCTAGATCCCTAATTTTTGACCATTTGAGCTCAAATGTATCTTCACATCTTCATTATTAGCCAAATTTGACCAAAACCGTGCGATTATTCCATTAACAAATGTGCATAAATCCATTCTCTAAGCTCCCATTTTCGAAGCTATATAGGCGCCCATATACACCTTCAATCTCATTCAAAATCATTCAAATGGTGCCCAAGAAGAAGATAAGAATTATAGAGGGAGGAGAATCATTAGCAATAGCTGCCGAGATTCATGCACAATCGGCCCAAAGGGCCGAGTCACGACAAAGGGCACGAGAGATTGGGCTAGCTAAGGGTTTTCAGCTTGAGTGCACTTTCAAGTACGTTGATTTCAGAATTGAGCCAAAGTCCAAGGAAGGCATAAAGATGTTGATGAAGAGGAGGTTGATACCACTGTTGACTCCGGTGTCGCCCATATACTACCCAGGGATGGTTCGCGAATTGTATCGCAACCTTTTTGTTGATGTGGTGACCGAGTTTTCCTTGAGAGTAAGGGGTAGAACTTTTGTGATTAACTCGGCTCTCATTGCAGTAGTATGGGGTATTCTGGATGAATGTCCGAGAGATTTGAAAGAGAAATTTCCACCTTCTCTGAAGCCATTCCCCGATGTCCATGAAATAGTTCTACAAATGTATGAGTGGCACTACGAGGATCCGAATAACGCATCTTGTGCGGGGAAGCGATACTTTCCCAAGAGATTACGGTTTCTTGACACTGTACTCCATGAGAAGGTCCACCCCCGAGGTCACGACACCGAGATGAGAGGTCTTCTTCTGGAGGTGATGGATTGTTTATTTACACGATGCTGGATTTTGATTCCATGCGTTATAGTTCATATCCTAAGGACTGCGTTGAAGGAGCTCTCCGGCGAGGCGACAGTGAAGCCGAAGAAGTGGTTACTCCCATTTCCTTCTCTAATCACCGCTATTTTCCTACATCTTGATATTCGGCCGATTGAGGGAGAGGTGGTACGGGACATCGACTCACCTATGGAATTGGGAGTTTTTAGTCATTCTTACGACAAGATGAGTCGGGCCATTACGCAGCCAGCTGAGGAGGAGGAGAAGTCTGAGAGTGATGCAGAGGGAGACGGAGAGAGTGGGGATGATGACGAGGCTACTGATGAGGAGATGCCTCAGGCCCTTAGACGGAGAGAGATTGTGACTTTATCTAGAGAGTAGTATGATTAGTTAGTGACCTGTTAGGAGCGGTTAGATAAAAAGCAGACAGAGAACCGAGTTGAGATAGCTTGGGGCTTTCAGGCTATCATGGATCAACTAGGCGGTTCTACTTCTTATCCACGACCACCACCGTCATCTTAGATTAGGATTTCGAGAGAGCACGATCACGAGCTGGCATAGATTTACATTTTATATATTGCCTTAGGCCGAGCTGTGAATCATTATTTTCTAGTTTGTATTTTATTTTCTTTTTTATTGTTGTTTTGAATTCCATTTCCCACTAACTTTTGATTATTGAGAATGGATATTTTGATAAAAATGAGCAAATTATTTGTATTATCTATTTTCATTATGAGAAATAAGTTTAGGAGAAGGGTATGACTTATATAAAAACTATTTTTACGAAAACCTATTATATTTATTTAGTTTTCACTAACATTATAAATATTTATGTATAATTTTATATTTACATATTTAAGTATATTTATTTAAATATATATGTTTATGTATAATGACTTTTATATATATTTGATGTGTACTTTTTATTAAAAACTATTTTAAAAAGTCTAAAAGTATTTTTGAAAAATAATTTCAGTACAGGAACTACCGAGTACTCGGTGAATCCTGGAAAAACTATATATTTCTAAATTCGAAAATCAATTTCTATGAGTATGAATTTTCAATTTTCCTTTCAAAATAGGATTTTAACTGACTTAAATAGTTTTAATAATATATAATGAAGGATTACAAGAGTGTTATGAAAACTTTCCATATATATGAAATCCGTTTCAATTATGGACACTTTAACATTAAATCTTATATCCTTTTCGAAAATTTCCATTCTTACAATTCCTATTACAGCTTTCTACTGTAAATTAAGTTATTCCTCTCCTACAAAGGACTTGGACTCACATCTATAAATATAGGGTTCTTCCCTTCATTCTTCTACACTTTATTTATTATTCTTAGAAAATTATTAGCAAAGCTATTATGGCTATTGGAAGTTTGACAGAGAAGGAGATAAAGGAGGCTACACTAAAAGGTGACCCTCTTACTGATTATAAGATCAAGTACGAACGTGTATTTTATAAGCATATGACGTATGACCCATGGGAGATCATGACAGATTGAGCTTTTAAGGAGCGGCGATTAGAGAAGCTTTACAAGTCGAGGAATCTACGAGTTTTTCCTAATATTGTGCCTAATTTTTACTACAATATGAGGTACGATGTTCAAGGAGAATGAGGTTTTATCGCACGTACAACTATACGCTACAATTCAATGTCTATTAACGAGAATCTTGAGGCTATTGTGAAGGCATGGGGAATTCCTCATGAATTATCCTCCGATCTTAACGAATGTTTTTGACTTATCCTACATCCTATTCCATCATTTCATGATATGGTTAGGGAGATTTGTGATGGGCTTGAAAACCCACAAACTCAATTTTGGATAAAAAAGACGAATTTAGATCCAGAGCTTTGCTATATTGATGGGATGTTGGAGAAGCAAGCATGTGCAAAGGATAAAGATCGATATTTATATCGAGAGATGGTGTATACGCTCTACTGCTTTAAGAAAGGATTTTGGATTTCTATTCCAGAATTAATTAATGATAAGATGATGGAGTGTTGGCACACTCTGGAGCAAACTTCATGAGCCTCAATACATACGGATGCGAAGTTGTTATTTCCTTTCCTCACCACGACACTAATAGAAGATCAGTTGGGTGAATTCTTTGATGCCACTGACGAACCTATGCATACGGGACCTAATAAGATTGTTCGTGATCAATTCTTGGGAAGATCATCCATTCATGAGTTAAGACAGTGGTGGGCAAAGGGATTCAACACACGGAATGATGACTTTACTAAATGTGGTTAGAATGGAATATAGGAAATTCGTAGGAATAAGGGAATGGATGTAGAATTTTAGTTTTATTATTTTTTGTTGTTTTCCCACCAAATCTGTATAGGATTGGTTTTATCTTTTGTTTTCTTTTTATGTTTCTGTAATTTTGAGATTTATAGGATTGTAGGCCCTTAAGGCCAAATCATGGATGTTTTATTAAATAAAATTCTATTCCCTTGAAAAATTACTTTATACTTTATATTTTGATTTATTAATTATTATCTCTCTACTTGCTATGATCTTGGGTATTGCATAGTGTTGTATGTTTTAATAGATCATTCAAAACAAGTTTGGGGGAGATACGAGCAGTACAATGCACATATTGGAATTACACTGCAAGGGTGGAAACATTTTCTTCCTTTATTTATTTGTTTTTAGACCATGAGGACATGGTCCGATTTAAGTTTGGGGGGAAAAATTAGTTATTTGCCAAAGTTGTAAGGGAATCAGAAAAATAAAAATATTCAAACAATTTGAAAATTTTATTAAGTTCTTCATTCAAAATATGTGATTGGTATTAAGTATGATTTGATTTGTGTACATGTTATGTCTAGAAAAGTACTATGTATGCAACCACCCCACTCATGAGTATATAATAGTTTGATTAAATTAAATTTTTAAGATATGGTCCACATGAGTGAATAGAGGAGTGAAATTGAAACCGAGAAGGATAGTTTTGACCTATAAACACATGCACATATTCTATATGGGACAACTATTAACCTTTGACTATGTAGTTTAAAAAATAGATTTGTTTCAATGACAAGGGGAGAAGGGGAGTAATGAAGAATGAAAAATGAATTATATGAAGAAAAATATAAAAAATAAAAATAAAAAATACAAAAAGTAGTTTTTTGACCTGAGTAACCGGGCCTTGGTATCATCAATATCACTGTTCACATTTGATGGGGATAAAACTAATGAGCATAAATCCCATGGAAGAAGCTCGGGCTCAATTGGTCGGGACAAAAAGGGATAAAAATAAAATTGTGTCATGGCAAAGATTGATCAAAGTAGAAGAAGGAAGATTATTCTACTATAGAGAATATTCAATAAAACATGAAAGACTATGTGGATCTGCTATAGAAATTAGCAAGTTTATTTCACTATTGTGTGGACCATTCTTTTAAGTGTAATTCATGAAAATTGTTACTTATAAGTGAGTGGGGATAACTTGTATGCATTTTACTCTAATGAAATTATGGCATTGCATAAGTTAATGATTAATTAATTTCATGAGCATATAAGAATGAAGAATGAAAGAATTTGTGGGTAGTATATTTAACCATCACGAGACTTCACTCGTACACTCGGTTATATCGAGGGGTTTAAAAGGATTATAACACATGTTAAGAGTAACCGTACACCTTCACGAAAGAAAAGGTTAGTTAGATAGTCAATTAGTTAGTTAATTAGATAGATTTTTAATTATTGTACTAAAAACAAAATCATCACCAATTTTGATTTTTGAAGTGATTGCTAAGGGACTAGCAATGTTGAAGTTTGGGGGCTTGATTGGAGCCAAATATCATATATTTCAGGGTCCTAATTATATATTGTTTTGTCTATGATAATCATTATATTGGTGCTTTTATACGGTTTTTGTGCTTTAAAATATTTCAGGCAATGCTATGTAAAACGAGTTTAATCCGGTGAATTAATTGGATCTATGACTCAAGATTGTTCGAGAGCCGAAATCATGAATAAAAGACCTATAAAAGACCAAAAAAAAGTCAAGGATACAAAAGAACTGAAAAAGAATGAGGCTGAGAAGAGATATAGAGCAAAGAAGATGAAGTGTAAAATTCAAGGTGAAAAACTACCGAGTACTCAGTAGAGTGAGAAAGACTGTGCACTTGCACGGAGGAAGGAAAATTTGCCCAAGAGTTTTAGCGCACTTGCGCTCATTTTCGCGAGACCTGGAGTCTACCGAGTACTCGGTAGAGGCTTCACCGAGTACTCGTAAACCCTGATGCAACCAATAAATTCAGCAATCGGTATACATATATATGGGATCCATTTTGACCAAATCAACACGGAATGATCTCTAGGCTATTTTAGATGCAATATTGACCATATATGAAGAGATTATATATCATTCTTCAATATACATCACAAGATACATTCCTGACTTCACCGGGAAACAATCAGATTACCAAATAAAGATGCCTCTTTTTCTATAAAAGATAGGGGTCTCCCTTTATAATAGAGGTGGATTATTGGAGCTTTGTCTTGGTGTTATATTGGAGTTTGGACCAAAATATCAACCATGGAGGGCGCGTCTATATCAATAATGCAGACAAACACTACCATGAACAACTAAACCGGTATCTAGGGTTTTTAACGAAACCCTAGCCAAGTAATGTAGACTCTTTCTTATTTTTATTGTATAAGGGGAAATTGAAGGACACGTATGTGATAATTGTGTAGATGAGTGATTACGTTTGATTTTATATAAGATTCTACGTTTATTCTATGTCTTGTCTTAGCTTGAATGAATGTTTTATCTTGCACAATCATGATTATTCAATATGGGCTAGAACTCGGATGCTTAACTCATGATTTTATACACAATAGTTGTTATTAACATGTAATCTTGATTTAGACAGACCATGCTTGAAAGGGATAATTAGTGACATAGTTTTAATTTATGTTAGTAGGAGTAGTTTAGAATAGATGCATGTACTAGTTATGCTTGATTAGAGATGACATGTGCCAATGATGGATGAATTGTTTCTTTTTTGGGATTTGGATTTGCCAATGTTTACGACTCTATATTTGATTCACATATGATTGACCACCCTTTATAATTAAATGATTTAAAGAATATATTAAATGGTTAGTGGTGGAGTTAGAAATACCCTAGATCTTTATCTCCATTGTTCACAATCAAAACCAATTATCTCTCATATTTATTATATGTTTATTTAGTTATAGAAAACAAAACAAACAAACTATCCTTAATAATTAAGTTAGAAGTAATTATAATAGAGTTGAAGAATCATTAGTCTTTGTGTATTCGATATACCCTATCTCATTGGTATTATATTATAATTGATTCGTGCACTTACGATAGGGAAAACTAGGTCAACTTTAAGGGTTTATCTGCAGACACTATTATTATCATCATTATTTATTATCCCTTCCTAGTAGGTTAAACCAATCGAGGTCTGACCACCGATCAGCTCTCACTCTAATCTGCGACCCATCAAACCCAACATACAATTTCCCCAACATGCTCAATCTCAAGATTAATATTAAAATTTGAAACATAATAGAGCAATAATATGCAATATCAATGTCAATCTCAATAAGCAAATAACAATCCGACTACAATGTGACACAACCTGACGCATACCCACACCCCTAACTCTAAGGGTCAACGGATATAAAATATCGCCAAGATCTTTCACTTGAGAGAATATATGTACTCGTCAAGGAAGATCAAAAACATGAAACACGATCTGTGAAAAGTAGAGCTCGGAATAAGTCCGCTTCGATCGTCTCTATTTTCCGGAGTACTAGTTCCACTAGAAGTGAGAAACACCAGCTGTCCAGTTATTGCAATGATCTGACACAAGTCTACACACACATGGTTACATGACTGGCTTAGACAAACACCAAATGTTTATCACACAAAAAGGTGTACTCAATATATAACATTGAACCTTGCATGAAATTAAATATGTCATTTATGATACATCCACATATCATTCTCAAAAATGACATCAAGCTCATATTATTTCATCATATAAGCAAATTCACCCACAAACATATAACATCACAATTTCCATGCTTCCAAAGGGGTCTAAGTCCTCGTCTATGTTGTAATGACTCACTAAGCATATACATTGCATATATATATAGACGCACACACCCACATAACATAAAACTAAAATAGCTCATTTATCCCCTACCTCAAGTCCAAGCAAACACAAGCTCAAGGTCCAAGAGGTTCCACTCAAAAGCTCACCAAAAGTGTGTCAAGGTTCAACAAAGCTCTTCATAAGCTAAAAATAAAAATCAAGGTTGCCAGACAAAGATTACAATGATGTATTTTAACAACCTTTAATAATAATTGAAGTTAAATGACAAGGTTTGGAATGAAATTTGTTGAATTCACAAAGCTAAGAAGAAAATAACTCACCAAACCTATAGCTCACAAGAAAACTTGTACCACCACAAGTAGAATTCAACCAGTGAACAAGGATAACAACACCCTTCAATCATGATAACAAGGTTAGAAGAATATAAACCCAAGTTATAAAACTATCTTTACAGAAAAGGTAAACTAGGGTTACTTACTGGAGGATTTTTCGATGGTTAATAATGCCCATTTTGATGTTAACAATATATTCATAGGTGCCAAATATTGTCCATTTTAGGCCCCTATCTTGCTAATGTTACGTCCTTACATTCCATTATTTGGTATTTTTATGTCGTTTGTGTGTCTAAGCGTGTTTCAGGAGCTTAATGAAGAAAAAGAAATAACTTTGATGAATTACCTAGAGAAGTGCTCATTTCTATTTAAGAGGAGAGCAAAAAATGTGTTTTCAAGAGAAAAGTGTCTCCTAGAAGGCGAAAACGTTATTTTTTGGAGCCGCAACTTCAACAATCATTCTAATGGAGTCGAGGGGGTTCAAACAGAGTAAGGGGATGGAGGTTGATTCTACCATGCTTGGTAGGATGAAGCTTGATGTTGTCATCATGGTACCATTAGTCCCAAGTGTCCTCCTTATCCTCCTCCACCGCAATTCAATATCGTTGGTCTGTCCAGCTCTGCCCCTCCGAATCCGGGGTCTCAAGATGATTCACTTGACTTGGGTTTTGACTTCTCGACTTTGGGGACCATGCTTAAACCAACTTTCTCCACGAGATTCTTGCTCGTGTTGATCTCTATCACGTCACCAGCCTATGCATTAAGAGGTTAGTCCCTCGGCTTATCGATGACATCACCGATCTTCGAAGCAAGTCCGAGCTCCCTCATTTTGATGCTGACAAAGGTGGAGAAAATGATGGAGGAGATGGAGATGGAGAGGGTGTTTTAGAGCATGTCTCTGTTTTATATTCATTTTATATTGTGGTGTCTGATAGGTGCCAAATGTTGATCATTTTAGGCCCCTATCTTGCTATTGTTATGTCTTAACATTCCATTATTTGGTACTTTTATGTGATTTGTGTGTTTAAGCGTGTTTTAGGAGCTTAATGAAGATAATGAGATAACTTTGGTGAATTAATCAGAGAAGTGCTTGTGTCTCTTTAAAAAAAGCAAAAAAGGTATTTTCAAGAGAAAAATATCTTCCGGAGAGCGAAAACGTCATTTTTTGGAACTGTAACTTCAAGAATCATACCAAGGGAGTCAAGGGGGTTAAAACAACACAATTCCCAAGAAAAGGGGTTTCCATGAATTTTTATACACTTGGCCTACGCTTATAGTAGCTAAAAGTGGCTTGAAGGTGCTAAAACTACGCTTGGTGAAAATGGCCTACGCTTGGTGCCTACGCTCTAAGCATATAAGGATCAACGTAATTAAGTTGTAAAATTCCACTTTTGGCCCTGACTTGAGTTCATTTGATGTGACTGCGACTCCAACACCTTGATACACATGATATATAAATATTATATACCAAATTGTAGGGTTTTGCTCAGTTCGGTGTGAAATTACGAAAATGGTAACCTTAGGATTTCCCTCAGCTTTATCTATAAATACCAAGGTTTACTACAGATTTTGGAGAGCTTCTTTACACGTATAATTTTCAGAGCAACCTCTGGAGATTTATATCATTACAACGAGAGAATCCATACAAGACTTAGAGATTTGACGAAGAAGAGAATGGAGAGTGTTTCTATATCAACGATGCATTTTCTCTCAGTTATGATCAACTAACTCGGTATCTAGGGTTTTCTAACAAAACCCTAGCCAAGTAATGTATTTTTTATATTTATTTCAATTGTAACAAAGGGAAACTGTGACAATACTGTGATGATTGATTGTAGATGTGTGATTGTTTTTATTCTTGACATAAGATCTTATATTTATTCTTAATTTTTGTCTTAGATTGAATAAATATATTTTCTTAACCAATCATGTTATAATAAAAATAGTGTGATTTTCTACAACAATGATGCTTAATAATTCAAACCATAGGTTTACACAGGCCATGCCTCGGCAAGGTGATATAGACAGGATTTAGATTAAATTCATGTTGTATGAGTAGATTAAAGTAAAGTAATTTGCATGTACTAGTCCCACTATGTTCGAAGATGGGTTGTAGTGAGTCCGGTGGAGAGTACCCTTTATGGGGTCGTATTCGACTATTTGTGGCACGTCCTGATTCACAGTTATGGATCGCTCTTTTACAATTGAGCAAGTTAAAAACTATGTTATGCGGTTAGTAGTGGAGCGATAAAAATCCTAGTTTTCTTTCTCTCTTGATCCTAATCAAAATTTATTTTCTGTTTTACTTATAATTCTTAAATCAAATCAAACATAATTCAATACATTTAAATTGCTAGAGTGGATAATCCAAGTCTTTGTGGGTTCGACATTCCCTTTCTCAAGCCAATTCTATACTATAATTTGACTCATGAGCTTGCGATAAGTAAAACCTATAAGCCGTCTTAAAGGGTTGTTTTTAATTATTATTTTTACCACCCTTGGGCGGACATCAAGTTTTTGGCGCCTTTGCCAGGGACTTGGCATTATTGTTAGCGTTAGTAGTTTAGTAGTATTGTGTTATTGTAGTGTACTAAAAGTTGGAATTTTGGTGTGATTGATAGGTACTCTGAAGAGCATAAATGGAGATAGCGAAGCAGTGAAAGTTGCATTGTTGGACCTCTTGTCAGTTTTAGATTATCTTAATTTCGTGCATAATTTTAGATTTAGTTTCTGTTAATAGCTAGAATAGTTTAGAAGTAGTTAGATTTATTTTCAGAATAAAAAAGAAAAGTTTTCGCTTAGTGTATGACCGATCGACAATCACTTTTTGATCCCAACAACGCGTTAGTACCTTTTGATCCTGAGATCAAACGGACTTTTCGTCAAAATTGTCGAGCTAGGGAAGAAGAGCGTCGTCAACAGTTGGATTGGGAAAGGATGGCCACCCATAATGCCGATACGTGAAAGGCACTAGCCACATCCTTGAAGGGATACTATGCGCCTACTGCTCATGAAACATATGCTGAATTTCCAGAAGAAGAGGGAGTGAAACACTATGAGATTAAATCTAGTGTCATTAATATGCTGCGTAAATTCTTTGGACTTAGGAATGAGGACCCATATCAACATATTAATGATTTCTTAGAAATGACAACGACCATCAGAATTGAGAATTTGACCCCTAATGCGTTGCGTGTGCAATTATTCCCCTTTTCTTTAAGAGAGAAAGCTAAAAGATTGTATACCACTTTGGGGAATAATGTAAAAATTGATTGGGAAACCTTAAAAGCTGATTTTTTGGAAAAACAGTTTCTAGTAGGTAGAACCCATGAAGCGCAAGAAGCAACTACCCACTTCAGAGAATTGGCTGGTGAGCAATTAAATGATGCTTGGGACAGATTCAATGAAATTCTGCGAAAGTGTCTGTAACGTCCCCTTATTTTTCTCATTTTTACGAGTGATTTTTTTCGTTTTGTTTCGGTTTGTGACGTCACATGATTTATCACTTCCGAGTTTTCTTGTGAGGATTCTATATAACCTTTGTCATCTTAGTTTTCCTCGAGTGGTATTGAGTAAGTTAATGTATTGAGGTTGATATTGGAGTTAGTGTGTTGGGATTAGTTCCCGTGTTAAGCATTCTTTGTTATGGCCGTTGGATGGACCCAGGACATACCCGGTGGGTTTGATGGTTGGGTTTTATACCCAAGAGTATTTATTTCAGGATATTCTATTTATCTGGTGTCCCGTTTATTTTTCAGGTTCGCGTGTTCTCGTTTAGGGATTTTTTGATGATTTTCCCTTTATTATTATTATCATTTATTCCTATCTTGAGGTTAAATGTTTATCTTTTTGTTTTGCACTCAATGCGGAAGGTGTTAGGCCATTTCTTTGTGGTGGTTTTTCGGTTAACGGCATAATGGGTTATCGGGCGTCCCCTTTACTCTTCGGACTTGCATGATTTTTATTTAGGGGTTCCCGATATTTTTTCGGGACTTATTGTAATTATATATATATTAAATTGAAATTATGTATATATATTGGATATTTATAGTGTGCCTAAGAGACATCGATCCAACCTTCTTCTCCTTCACGCGCGACGACCCTGATCTGCACTTCTTTCATTCTTCTCATATTCAAGTCGGCCACTACTTCTTCCTCTCATTCCTCATCGGTGACCACCTCTTTCTTTATCACTGTCGTTGGGAGAGAAAGAATGAGAGAGGGTCGTGCGCCTAAGAGTTAGGGCGCGACCTGGTGAGGTAGGTCTCCGTCGAGGGAAAGAACCGGTTATCTGCTGTAAGGTGGTGACGCGACTGGGTGAGGGTCGCCTGTTGTAAGGGTTTTGGTGAGTGGCTGAGGGAGTTCGTCGTGGCTGGTGGTGGACGCGCAGGTCGCACGGCTGGTGACGGTGGTGGCGCAGCTAGGCTGCCGCCGTGAAAAGAGGAGGAGAACAGTGAAGTTCGGCCAGATCATGGGAGGGGGGTTTCGACCACATCGGCCGAGAATTTTTCCAATCCAAGTGAGGTTTTCATTTTCCTTGTTGTGTTCATTGACATACTGAAATTTGACGCAATTCCATTGAGTGGATCGGTAGAAATTTCAGATTTTAAGTTAGGATTTTTCGTTGGTATTTTTAAAATTTGTTCCATTTCGATAATCGGTTGCTAACAGGTTTCAACTATTTTAAATAGGTCATTACGGCTGTCATTTCGGTACGACCGGAATTTGATTCGAACAATTTTGTCAGCTAGCCCCACTTTCGGGCGTAAACGCATTTCAGGACAGAATTGAGCGGGCGTATCGGGTGTCGTGTCGATGTGTTCGGTGCGGCCATGGGTGTAGCGAGATAGCTTATTGCACGCTACAAGAGGTAGGGGTGTGCGGTCCCTTTTACTCTTCGGTTCGTGAGCATGTGACACTAGTAATTCCAACCCTTAAATGAAATTGTAGTTATTCGGACATTTAGAATTGCATGATAGGGGACTAATTAAATAGAAAGAATAATTATAAATAAATAATATTGAAGCATGTTTGATTTGATAAAATGGTAATATTATAATTTTGTGAATATTTATTTATATATGTGAAACATGTTTGAAATGGCAAAGTATTATAATTGGATACTTGGAATGTTTATATAAATATATATAAAAATGGTGGTTGAGTTGGTGTTTGATAAAACGACTAAGTAAATTTTTTGTGGGAGATGCCACGAAAATGTGATAATACTTGAAATTACTTGTTTTCATGTCACTTATATATTTTATTTGATATAAAAAGGCATGATAGAAATTGTGTCTTGTTAAAGTATGAAATCTTGTCTTTTAAGTGCTTGATAAAATACTTATATGAGCCTTCTTTGGTATAGGTCTCTAGAAGCAATACATTGTTTGATTCTAGTTGATTTCGTGGCTTGGATATGTGATACTTATTATTTAAAGCATGATAGCATGTGTGATTATGTGAACTATAAATTAAAGGCACTTGGATATTATTTGAAGCATGCTCTTATTTAATATTATTAAATAATATTATTTATCCCATGACTAGAACTTATTGTACTTTAAATTTGAAGCATGATGTTAAGGATATTTAAATGATTCCATAATTAATATGTGCTTTGGTCGACTTGGAAACATGTTGAGGTGTTATTACCCTACTAGTGAATTTCTTGATATTTAAAGCATGGTATTGATGAAATTGCAATTAAATGTTAATATTAATGTCAAGAGTATCATAGGGACGAGTATAGAAATGAACTTAAACATGAATGGAAGGACGATTTAATTTAAGCTTTAAAGATGTGATCGGTTATCTTGGAATCATGCTTAGCCACTTGTATTTCATGTTATTCATTTAGTGTCATTGGTATTATATATTTGTGCTACTTCGCATTTGAGATATTTGCATTCTAGTTGGCATTTAATGCTAGCCATAGTATCGGTCCTAGACATGGAGTGTATTGGCGCCTTAAGGCGAATTTAGTTTCTCTCTTCTCTTTAAGTACTCTTATGATACGTTATTGCGCCTTAGGGAGAGTTTCGTCTCTCTTTCACTCGTTTCTGAGAACTCTCTTGTGATTGGTTGTTCCTATGGAACATTCTTGTGGCAAGCTGTGTAGGCACTCATGTGATCTGCATTTGGCATATGCATGAGGGAGTTGATCCCCACTTCTTTACATTTCATCAGATAGGCACTCATGTGATTTGCGTTTGGTATATACATGAGGGACTGACCTCCATTGATTCAAAAGAGGATGGGATAGGCACTCATGTGATTTGCTATGGGCGTGTGCATGAGGGAGTGGTCCCCCATCCGTCTCACTTGTTGTTATCCCTCTCACTGGTTGCTATCTTGTCTCGTTTGTTGTGATTTTGGCTCACTTGTGTTATCTTGACTCTCATTGTGAGATAGAGTCTGCACGAGGTTTATTTTCCTCTTATGGTTTAAGACGTTGTTGATCTATCTGGACCTTGTCTAGTGAGAGGCATTACTCATTCATGGCATTCTAGAATTGAATTCATAGACGTTATTTTGTGCGTTCTTTTATGGGTTGTTTTCTATTGTTGCTAGACTTGATATGCCTTACTTACCCATGCCTTTATGTGTACTTGGAGCTTTTACCTTATGATTTCTACTTAGCTTGCTAGGTTGCCCATCAGTTGCATGTTCTAGTTAGTTTGGGCTTTATGAGTTGTTGCCTTGCCCCTATTTATGCAATTACATGTCATATGGACATGATATACATGATGTTCTTATTGCGGGGTTGCTTGTGGGTAGTCTTGGGGTCCCGGATCGGCGCTAGTGATGTGTTGTAAAACTGATTTAACCTAGGATAGTAGCATGCACCATGGGATGAATTACCATGTCTTGTACGGTCGGGGGTTAAGGTTGATAGTGCTTCCCTACTGAGCGGTGGTTGCTCACCCCATTATTTATAAACAGTTTTAGGAAAAGCACTGGCAATGGATGAAGATTGAGTTTTGCTTACGAATTCCACATGTTCCTCCTTTTACTCGTTTGTAGTAGTTTCTTTCAATATTTTGGTTTAGTATGTATCGTTCTTGTATTAATCTAGGAGTATTGTATTATTCTTTTGGCACCTAGCATGCATGTCATGTATCTATTACCGGGTTGACATTGTATTATTATCTTGGGACAGTAATTAT
Organism: Cornus suecica; assembly: GCA_963922005.1. Taxonomy (NCBI): domain Eukaryota; kingdom Viridiplantae; phylum Streptophyta; class Magnoliopsida; order Cornales; family Cornaceae; genus Cornus; species Cornus suecica. Next base: position 50,362,187 of record OY998240.1, on the reverse strand, counting down.
GTTGTGGGGCTTGGAAGGGAATAACAGTCGACCCCGGTCCCTAGTTACTTATTTTGAGTTGTTTAGGTAGTGTATTGTTATTGTGTATGTTTATCTGGTGGTTTGGGAGTGGACCTTATCCACCGGGGGTTCCATTTACAAACAGAACTCTGCCGGATTTTTGATAGATTTGTCAGGTAGCTTTTCTACTTCTCTTTTTGATTATTCAACTATTTTATCAGGTTATTTTCCACCAAATTGATCCCCGTACAAATCGGACTTTGTCAAAATTTCTAATTTTTCCGCGAAATCGCACCCGGAGGTTCCTGGGATTCGGTTTTAGAAGTCCTAGGGATTTCGGGGCGTGACTGTGTCCCCATCACAAGTTCGTTGAGCATGATATTGTGCATAATTTTTATCTTGGACTTGGTGCCACGCATAAAAACCTAATTGATGCAGCAGTGGGAAGTCAGTTTACACTAAAGCCAGCAGGAGAACTCCTGGAGCTATTTGACAATGTGAGCAATAACTTGATTCAACATGAATCTGAGATGCGTGCTAGAGATGGACTCGAAAGAAAATCAGATAGAACATTTATCATTGATAGAAATAATTATGATTTTAGAAAATCAATAGATGTATTAGGAGAAAAGCTCAATAAATTCATAAACCTGAGTCTGTCAGCCCCAAGAGAAGTCTTGGCAATAGGACCTGATTTCCCCCAAAATGAGTGTCAAAGTAATGAGGTAATTACTGCTGATGCTAATGCAACATGGACCAATTCAAACAATACTCCTTTTTTTAATTCATAGAATTCAAATTTGCGAAATCATCCACATCTTTAATATCGTTCTCAAAATGTGGAAAATGTTCAATTAAATTTCTCTCAGAACCGATAATCTTTCAATTCTCAACCACAAATTAGGACTTCAAATTTTTAGCCTAATTCTCAGACGAATCAACCTTTCAATTACCAACCTCAACCTCAAAAATGTCAAACCCCATCACTGAGATCACCAAGCCTTGATCAATATGAGTTGATAAAGACTTTACAAGGTATTCAGATCATGCTAGGCTCTAATGCTCAGGCGATAGCAAAGTTGGAGACCCAGATGGGCCAAGTAAGGCGGTGGCTAACCCAAAGAATAAACAAGTGATGGAGCTTGGATCCTTTGCCAGTAATCCTCATGAAACGGTTCAAGTCATCATAACTTAAAGAAGTGGAAGGGAAGTAGAGAATAGGGTTGAGGAGTAACATGAAGATAGGGCGAACAAGCGAAAGGCGGCTAAAAACGTTCAGACATATCAACCTCATGTGGAGGAAGATGACAATCAGACATTACTAGGAGAGCCATAAAGGCCAAGTTATAAGGAAGCAATGCCATTTCCTCAACGTCTTAGAGAGCCAACCAGATATGGTAAGCATAAAGAGACAGACATGCTGGAGACATTCCGACAAGTCAAGATCAATTTTCCTCTCTTAGACATCATAGCCCAAATTCCACCATATGCTAAGTTTTTGAAAGACTTCTATACCCAAAGGCGAAAAAATAGAGCGAAGGTCCCGAAGAAAATCCCGTTGACTGAACAAGTGAGTTCATTGCTTTTAAGTAACACACCACCTAAGAGGAAAGATCTAGGTGCTCCCATTATTCCGTGTGTCATTGGTGACCAGGAAATTAGTAGAGCTCTTCTTGATCTAGGTGCGAGTGTTAACTTACTTTCAAATTCAGTCTATCAGCAACTAGGTTTGAGAGAACTCAATCCCGCCTCGGTAGTGCTTCAACTTGCGGATAGATCAATTAAGCAAGCGAGAAGGATTCTGGAAGATGTCATTGTTCAGGTGGACAAGTTCTACTTTCCTATAGATTTCATAATTATCGATACAAAACCAGTCCAAGACTCGAAGAAACACAACCTTATAATTTTAGAACGATCGTTCTTGGCTATGGCTAATGCGTGTATCAATTGCAGAATAGGGGTTATGGAGCTAACATTTGGAAACCTGAAGGTGCAAATGAATGTTTTTTTATTCTAATCATCAGCTCCTTGAGTTAGTATATTTCTTTTTAATTGATGAGGTTGACGAGATTGATGAGATTGTAGAAGTTTTTACACCGTAAATCTTGGACAAAGATGTGTTGGAGTCTTTTATGACTGGAGTCAGGTTGGAGAATGAACTTGATGATTGGGATGAGCAGATAAGGATTGATCATGAGGATATTGCTACAATTAAGACTACATTATATACTCAACCATGGAGAGCGTCGATTGAGCCGCTCCCACACTCTCGAATACACCACCTATCCCATCTCTGATTACTCCTCCTACCTTGGAACTTAAGGAATTCCCTGAGAAGCTGAAATATATCTTTTTAGAACCAGATAAGACCCTTCCTGTAATTATATCATCAAAGATGACAAAAGAGCAAGAATCAAGTCTAGTCGAGGTCTTATGTGAGAAAAAAGAGGCAATAGGATGGAGTGTTGTTGATCTGAAAGGAATAGATCCCTCAATTTGTATGCATCACATACATTTAGAGGAGACCACAAAACCGTCAAGGGAGATACAACAGAGATTGAACCCGAACATGAAGGTAGTGGTGATAAATGATGTGGTGAAGTTGCTAGATGGAGGTATCATTTACCCCATATCTGATAATACATGGGTGTGTCCTATTCAGGTGGTGCCGAAAAAATCAGGTATCACAGTTGTACCTAACTCAAAGGGTGAGTTGATTCCACAGTGCACGGCCATGGGTTGGCGTGTGTGCATTGATTATAGAAAACTCAACTCCCATACTAGAAAAGATCATTTTCCCTTATCATTTATTGATCACATCTTAGAGAGGTTGGCCGGACAGAGCTATTATTACTTTTTATATCGATATTTCGATTATAACCAAGTGGTGATTGACCCCGTTGATAAGGAGAAAAACATTTTTACTTGCCCATATGGTACATTTGCGTACAGGAGAATGCCTTTTGGATTGTGTAATGCGCCAACTACATTCCAGATGTCAATATTCTCTAACATGGTGGAGAAATTATTAGAAATGTTCATGGATGATTTCTCAGTCTTTGGGGCAACCTTTGAAGACTGTTTGAAACATCTAGCACTCGTGCTCAAGATATGTAAAGGGATAAATCTGATTCTGAGTTGGGAAAAGAGACATTTCATGGTTCAAGAGGGTATAGTACATGGCCACATCATATCAAAAAAAGGGATTGAGATAGGCAAGGTGAAAGTTGAATTAATTTCAAAGTTGCCTCCTCCCACATCTGTTAAACAGATAAGATCTATGTTGAGCCATACTGGGTTTTATAAATGATTTATTAAATATTTTAGTAAGATCGCCCGGGCGTTGTGCAACTTATTAGCTAAAGATGCGACCTTTATCTTTAATGAAGAGTGTCTTCATTCTTTTGAGGAGCTGCGTACTCAACTCTCGAGAGCCCCAATCATTCGTACACCGGACTAGTCTCAGCCTTTTGAGTTGATGTGTGACGCTTCGGATTATGCCGTGGGAGCGGTATTGGGTCAAAGAAAGGAAAAGCTACCATATGCGGTGTATTATGTTAGCAAGACTCTGAATGTTGTGCAGATCAACTACACAACAACAGAGAAAGAGTTGCTAGCAGTTGTGTTTTCCTTAGACAAATTTTGATCATACTTATTGGGAACCAATGTAGAAGTTTATTCGGATCATGCAGCATTGAGACATTTGTTGATGAAGAAAGTCTCTAAACCTAGGCTTATTCGATGGATTTTATTGCTTTAGGAATTTGATTTGGAGATTAAGGACAAAAAAGGTTCGGAGAATGTAGTTGCAGATCATTTCTCAAGGATCATTATCAAGACTATAAAGTAACTACTCCGCTTAAGGATTCATTCCCGGATGAAAATATGTTTAGTGTGGTTATAGTGGGGCAAATACCATGGTATGTTGATATTGTTAATTATAAAGGCACGGGTCAGATTCGGAAAGGTTAGTCTAAGAGTAAAAGAGACCAATTCTTTAGACAAGTTAAATTTTATATTTGGGATAATTCGCGATTATACAAGTATTGCTCTGATTAGATTATCAGAAAGTGCATCCCTGAAAGTGAGGTGTAGAGTATCTTAAAGTTTTGTCACACGCTAGAATGTGAAGGGCATTTTGGAGCCCAGAAAACAGGCCAGAAGGTGTTGTATAGTGGGTTTTATTGGTCAACCATATTCAAAGATGCATTTGAATATTGTAAAGTGTGTTTGCGATGCAAGAATTTAAGATCCATATCTCGACTTGATATGATGCCTCTAACACCAATTTTAATCGTTGAGTTGTTTGATATATGGGGGATAGATTTCATGGGACCATTTCCACAAGCAGGCTAGAAAGAGTATATACTTGTGGGGGTTGACTATGTGTCAAAATGGGTAGAGGCTGTAACTACCATACATGTAGACCATGAGACAATGGTGGAGTTTTTTCAGTCTAATATCTTTATAAGATTTGGTATGCCACGGGTGATAATCCGTGATGGCGAAAAACATTTTGATAACCATTTTCTCGGTGGTCTATGTCAGAAGTACGATGGCAATCATAGGATTGGTACACCATATCACCCCTAGATGAGTGGATAAGTGGAAGTGTCTAACAGGGAAGTGAAGAATATCTTGGAAAAAAATAGTGCGCGTGGATTTGAAGGATTGGCCGCAAAGGTTAAATGACGCACTATGGGCTTATAGGACTGCTTACAAGACTTCGATAGGTATGGCACCATATCGGCTTGTCTATGGTAAGGAATGTCACATCCCTATTAAGCTAGAGCACCGCGCATACTAGGTAGTTCTAAGGTTGAACTTTTATTTGAAGAAATCTGGTGCTTAGTGGAAGGTCCAATTTTATAGCGTTTGAGGAGTTGAGGAATAATACTTATGAGAATTCTCAGATTTATAAAGCTCGGACGAAGGAATTTCATGATAAATACATTTGAAAGAAAGTATTTGAGCTTGGCCAAAAGGTTTGGCTATTTAATTCGAGATTAAAGCAATTTCCTAGTAAGCTTCAGTTAAGATGGGATGGGACGTAAAGGATTATGAAGGTTTTCCGCCATGGAGAAGTAGAGCTTGATGATTCGGAGACGAGAAATAAGTTTATGGTGAATGGTTAAAGGCTTAATCACTATATTGATGTTCATCCAGTTGAGTGTGTTGTGGAAATAATCGATTTGATGATCCAACACACGAGCATGATCCCGAATACTGAGAAATGGCAACGTTGCGCCAACGAAGTTAAACATTGGTACTAGGAGATGAAAATTAGTTTTTGAACCTAGTTTGTACTTGTAGTTTTTCGTTTAGTTTGCTAGTCGTTGTATCAAGTCGTAAGATCGATTTGTAATGTCATTATCATCATGATCAACGTGGTGAATCATTCATTGGTGTATAAGGAAGGTGTAGAGAGGAGTTGCATCGAACAAATTACAAAAAAAGATGGGAAGAGAGAATCTGAGAATTTTGGCCAAGTAGGGAGCTACAATTCAAGCATAGGTTGGAGTTTTAAACTCTAACCAACGTGAACATAGGTCATTTGTTTTGAACTTCAAATTTTACCCGCTCTCTCAATTCTCCACCAAATCGTCCCAAATCACTCCCAATCCAACCCTAGTCCAATTTCGAACCAATCTCTGTAAGCTTTGCATCAGATCTGTGCGTTGATCATCCAAATTCGTGTGAAGAACTTGAAGAGTCTCGGAAACCCATTTTTGGCGGAATCATCAAATCCTTTTATTCAGTGAGTTTTTCTTCAATCTCTGTGTTTCTAATTGCTTTTATAATCATTCTAAACTAATATTGATGAACGAATCCAGTCGAAAACATGTATTGATCCGTTTCTTAAAAGTTGTAATTATCGACATGGAGAGTGGGTTGAATTTTGAGTTTTCTCGCATGTTTTTTATTAGAGAGTTTCTTTAAATGTCGTATTGGGTCAATTTAGATATGATTTTTAATTCAATTCCGTATCCGGAACGATTCGCTTATTATTTGTGAAAATCTCGACTGTAGGAATGAAGATGAGACTGCAGAGAGGAGGTACGGATTCATCATGCAGGAGGCAGAGATCTGTTGACCCCGAGCCAATTCATAGATCACCTTCGAGAGCACAGAGACGTATAATTTTTCCTGCATCATGATCATTGTCTTCCGAGGCCACCCGACCATGCCGCTTCATCGATTACGTCACCGCCTGCGTTACCACCACTAGCACCGTCGGAGCCACATATAGCTGATGATGAGCCGGGAGTGTTGAATTCTTTCTTGCCAGTGCCGCTTACTGCCCTGGTGAGTGAGTTATTATAGCAGGCAGTGCGGAAGGAGTTTCAGCAGGAGAGGATTTATTCTGCGACAATTTTTGAACGGATAGAGGTTGTGCCGGTATTGACTATCTGATGTCTGTGGGCACGACGATTATTGCCGATCCTTACACCTCCATCCGAGTTTGTCTACGAGGATATGATCAGTGATTTTTGGCTACATATGCAACATTATAATCGTGGGATGAGGTTGAAGACTGAGGTCAGAGGGATTAGATTTCAGATTATGCCCTAGATCATTGCTGAGGCGCGGGGTATTCCAGATACATGCCCACTAGAGTTGGAGAGAAAGTTTCTACCCTTGCCAGAATAATTTCCTAGTGTGGCAGAGATAGCCCAGATGCAGACTGAGGGTGAGTTTATGGATGATAGGAACAATTGTACGAAGAAATCTGATTATCATCCGAAGTTGTGGTTCCTAGAATCGATCCTCAAGTCCGAGGTTCATCCTTAGGGGCATGCTACAAAGAGATGGCAACTGTTACTGGTGTTGCATTATGCTTTTGAGTTCAGCCGAGGGGTTTCGATTGCCTAGATTCTCTGGCGAGGCCTTTACCAGTACTATAAGGATTTACGGACCACATTCAAGGTTGGATAGAGTACATTTCAGATGAGATTCCCGACCTTGAATATGCAGCTTATGAGAGACGATGGGGTCGAGACTAGTGAGGAGGCGGACCGGAACCAGTTTATGAGGGGTGTTTACATAACAAGTATATCGAGTAAGACATGGTTGAGACTGACCAATGATGCAGTATTATAAAGGAGGCCGATGGTAGCTCCTAAAGCGGTTGTTCCTTTAGTTGTGCCTGTTAGTCTTGAGGCCGGACACGATGAGGCAGTTCCATCTCAGGAAGAAGGGGTATAGGCTGCTGAGATGCCTCAGGCGCCTGCTGGTGAGACAGTTATGATGACTCGTGCACATTTTGACGAGTTGATATTAGGACAGGCAACACTGATGGCCGAGCTCAGGCAGAGTAGAGAGGTGACCCGCGCACTTAGAGATGAGTATATGGTCGGACAGAGAGTATACCTGACTGATATGCGATTAAGGCGTGCGAAGATTGGATGACTTAAATAGCGTCAGAGATGGATGCATGCTATACTAGAGGATCAAATGTTTCATGCATGATTTGATGTACCACAGACTCCACCCTCGTCTTAGGATGGGGAGGATTAGTTTAGTTATAGTTTAGTTTTGTAGTTTTTCTTTTTCTCACTAGAGTCGAATTATTTGGTGGATAGTTTTTTCTAGGTGCTTCATATTACCACTATGACGATCGACATGTAAGTGTATTTTTTATTTTTATGTTATAAAATTGCAGCTTTTCATATCTATGTGTTCGTGTTCTTCGTGTTTTACATTTCACGAGACTATAATGATGCATACGTTGAGTGTGATGTGATGTTGAGAGTTTGCTCGAGCTTCTGAGTTGTACAATGAGGATATGTGTGCGTTTAAGTTTGGGGGAGTATGGGTTTGTATGAAAAATGATAACAGAGCATGGTATGATGAGTATGTGGTGTAAAAAAGTAAAAAAAATAAAAATTCCAAGCCAAGTCTACGCTTGGTGCTACGCTTAAAGCATAGCTCATCAAGCGTATGTGGCTACACTTGGCCCATACGCTTAAAGCGTAGGGACCATCATAGTTTATCCAGAAAATTTCAAAAATTTGCCCGTTTAAGAGGTGTTTAGGCTGGTTTTTTACCTGTATTGTATTAGGATTTAATTTAGGATATTTTTAGGAGTTTTTAGGTTTTAAATTGGAATGTTTAGAGAAATCCTAGTCCGGGTAGGAAGTGGAATGTAAATACAAGTAATAGATGAATTCTTAGTGTTTCTACTTTCCAATTTAAGCAAGGATTCCAAATCCTTTCCTCAATGAACCTGAATCATTCATCTAAAAATACAACCCTTGGGACCCATAATTCTCATAATTCAACATAAAGGGCTTGTGCAAGAGATTTAGTGATGTCTAGTTCTTATTCTTATTATGTTTCTTCTTTTTCTCATAATCCCAAGGGTGTGCGTGAGGATAGTGACTATGAGATCGATTCTGATATGGAGGAGATCTTCGATGATGATGAGTCTTCGGTGGTTGGGGATGCAAGAGGAGGGAATATGGAGTTGTGTGAGGAGAGAACAAATATGGGGGCTACAAGTGTACTAAGGAAGAGAGCCACACATCATTCATTCATGAAGTGTAAGATGCACTTTAAGTTGAAATTTCATTCGAAGAGAATGAAAACCCCATTAATAGCATCTGGGGTTAGATTCATATGTGAACGAGGATTAGAAAATTTAGAGCATCCGAACGGAGTGGAGGTATATCCGAGATTGGTTTGAAAGTTCTATGAACGGATGGAAATAATAGGTCAGGTAGAATATGAGGCGGTGTGAGTCCGAATTGATGAAAAGAGCAAACCTATTGCGGTGGATGAAAAAGTGATTGAAAAAATATGGAAACTACCACTTGTGTGATCGGCTAACTTGAGGAATAAGTTCAAAACAATCCCGGTGGAGTGGCCATTCACGGATGTAGAGATGATCAAGGAAATTTGTTCTACACATATTCTGGAAGAATGGGTTGGGAGTATGGACAACCACTTTTTGAAGCTGGAGTTGCTCTACTTGGATTATGTGACTAATTCTCAAGTATGTCCAAATCATAGAACGAGTTGGAGAGGGCGTGTGATAATCAAGATATTGTTTTGCATGCTTAAAGGCTATTGTGTGCCAATTCCGATAGTGATATTGGTTAATATGATGTTGGTTCATAGAATTGTGAGTTGAAAAGTGCAAAGATGAAATTTTATGGAGTTTAAACTCCCGTATCCATTCTTGATATCAAAAATTATTGCAAAGCAGTTGGGGTATAGATTGGAAAAGATGAATGAAAGGTGTTTGTCATTCAGACAACATTACTAAGAAGCGAGCTTTGTGTCGCTTAAGATGGCAGTAGATATTCATGCTTCTTTGGGTGGTTTTCCGAGTGGAAATGAATGATGGTGATGAAAAGAAAGGAAGGACGGGGAGTCATAGTCAGACTAAGGTTTGTAGGATTAGGAGAATTTTGTTTTGCTTTATATAGATAGGCCGCACTTTCAATTCATAGAGATTGTAAACCCTTAAGGTCAAATCTTTGCACTTTCAATTTCGTAGGATTGTAGGCCCTTAAGGCCAAAGCATTATTCTTTTATTTAATAATAAAAAAAGTGATTTCCATTCCTTGTGCAATATTTTGATGATTTTTGGAAAGTTATGATGAATTTTATTTTCCATTGCTATGATATTGGGTATGTGTGTTTTGTTAAGTATATCTACAAGTAATCCGAATAAAGTTTCGGGGAGGAGATCAAGTGTTTTATTGTGCCGTTCCGGAATCGCGCTTCAAAGGTAACTATATTCTTTCTCATGCATTGTGAACCATGAGGACATGGTTTATTTCAAGTTTGGGGAGAGGGTATAATTTAGTAATGATGTTTTTTTAAAAAAATAAATAAATAAAATTGAAAAATATTAAAAAAATTTGGATGAAATTATTTGTTTTCACGCATGAGTGTTTGCATTACAAGTTGATTAAGTTTGTGTTTATAATGTATGAGTAGTATGTGATGTGATATTACTATTCATGAGAGTAATGATTAGATCGAGCTAAGTGAAGTGATGTGGTTTTACATGGATGAATAGATTAGTAAAATTGAAACTGAGAAGGACGACCTTGACCTATAAGCACATGCACACATTCACTATGGGAAAAATAGTTGATCTTTGATTATGTAGTTTAAAAATTAGCTTTGCTGTTATAAAAGGGGAGAAGGGGTGATGATATGGATAGATCTGAAATTTTTGAAAATCATTAAACAATAAAATGCAACAAAGTCGTCTTTCGATCTGAGTAACTGAGCCTCCTACCACAAAGTAGCAGAGTGTTCGCGTAAAAAGGGGAGAAAACTAATGAGCATAAATCCCATGGAAGAAGCTCGTGCCCAGTTGGTCGGGATTAAAAATCCTTGCTGGAAAGTCCAGAGCTTAGAAAGATAAAAAGGGATAAAAGTGGAATGATGGAAAGAATGAGTTTTTACGAAAAATGGCAAAGTATGATCAATGAAGTAGAAGGAGAGAGGTTGACAACCATAGGAGATTGTTCACAAAAATACGGTTGGTTATCCGGATTGGGAGTAAAGAGTAACGAAGTCATTTACTTTAGTGGGAACCATTCATGACACGAAGCTCGAGATAATTATTGTTTGGTAGTGAGTGGAAGTATTTGCATCTATATTATGTTAAACATTGTATCATGGCTTGATTGATGAGTATGTGAATGCATGAATGCTTGAGAATGAAGAATGGAGAAGTTGTGGGTAGTATAGCTAACCCTCACGAGACTGCACTCGTCCACTCGGTATTACCGAGGGGTTTAAAAGGTTTGTTACATGTGCTAAGTGTAATTGTCGACCCTCACGAAAGCAATGGATTAATGTAGATTAGTTTAGAGTAGTTAGAATAGAAACAATCATTGCAAGGTAGGCTTAAATATTTTCCTAAGTTCATTGCTAAGGAACTAGCAATATATAAGTTTGGGGGTGTGATAGATTCCAAATGTTGACAATTTTAGGCCACTATATTGCTATTATTATGTCCTTACATTCCATTAATTTGTATTTTTATGCGATTTATGTGCTTAAGCTAGTTTCAGGAGCTTAATGAAGATAATTAGATAAGTTTGGTGAATTAACTAGAGAAGTGCTTGTGTCTATTCAAAGAGAGAGCAAAAGAGGTGTTTTCAAGAGAAAAGTGTCTCCCGGAGGACAAAAACGTCATTTTTTAAGCCACAACTTAAAGAATCATAACAAGGGAGTCGAAGATGTTAAAATGGCACAATTCCGAAGAAAAATGGTTTCCATGAATTTTGTTATGCTTGGCCTACGCTTACAGTAGCTAGAAGTGGCTACAAAGTTTTAAAACTACGCTTGGTGAAAATGACCTACGCTTGGTGCCTACGCTTCAAGCGTAGGAGGATCAGAATAATTAAGTTGTAAAATTCCAAATTTGGCCCCGACTTGAGTTCCTTTGATGTGGTTGTGACTCCAACACCTTGATAAATATGATATATACATACTATATACTAAATTGTAGGGTTTTGCTCAGATTAGTGTGAAATTACGAAAAAGGGTAACCTCAGAGTTTCTCTCAGCTTTGTCTATAAATACCAAGGTCTACTATAGATTTTGGAGAGTTTCTTTATACGTATAGTTTTCTGAGCAGCCTCTGGAGATTCATATCATTCCAAGGAGAGAAGTCCTATAAGACTTAGAGATCCGGCGAAGTAGAGAATGGAGAGCGTTTCTACATCAACGATGCAGTTTATCTCAGCCATGATCAACTAACTCGGTATCTATGGTTTTCTAGCAAAACCCTAGCTAAGTAATGTAATATTTGTTTTAATTGTAACGAGGGGAAGCTGTGACCATACTGTGATGATTGATTGTAGATGTGTGATCATTTGTATTCTTGACACAAGATCTTATATTTTTTCTTAATTCTTGTCTTAGATTGAATAAATATATTTTCTTAACCAATCATGTTAGCATAAAAATAGTGTGATTTTCTACAGCAATGGTGCTTAATACTTGAAACCCTAGGTTTACACAGGCCATGCCTTGGCGATGTGATATAGACATGCTTTAGATTAAATTCATGTTGTAGGAGTAGGTTAGAGTAAAGTAATTTGCATGTACTAGTCACACTCTATCCGAAGATGGGTTGTAGCGAATCTGGTGGAGAGTACCCTTTTTGGGGTCGTATTCGACTATTTGCGGTACGTCCTGGTTCACAATTATGGATCGCTCTCTTGCAATTGAGCAAGTTGAAAACTATTTTATGCGGTTAGTGGTGGAGTGACGAATACTCTAGTTTTTTTCTCAATCTTGATCCTAATCACAATTTATTTTTTGTTTTAGTTATAATTCTCAAATCAAATCGAACAAACGTTTTCAAACATAATTCAATACATTTAAATTGCTAGAATGAATAATACAAGTTTCTGTGGGTTCGACATTACATTTCTCAATCCAATTTTATACTATAATTTGACTCATGCTCTTGCGATAGGTAAAACCTAAGCCGTGCTAAGGGTTTGTTTTTAATCATTAATTTTACCAGCCCTGGGCGGACATCATCATCTTTTTGTTAATGACAAATGTTACTTTTATTTAAATCTTGTGCAATTATTTTGACATGAATTTTTTTTTTTTTATTGCACTAAAATCGGAAACGTAAAATCTAAGAAGGAGCAAAACATATATGTAAACTGTATGCACTTATTGAGGGGGAGCATCACTTGATGCTACTCAATCCTCCGATTACACCGAATGTTTTGTCACCATAAAAAAGGGGGAGATTGTTGACTCGAGGATTTTTCCAAGGTTAATAATGCCCGTTTTGATGTTAACAACACATTACGTGTGTTTTGTACTAACGACAAAATAGAGTTTAATATCTTAGTTAATCAAGAAATACACTCGGGATTGCAAATCAAGAATTAAGCAAAGAAGGAGAAAAACATCTTTTCACTTTGAAAAGTTTGAAGATTAAAGAAACAAGACTTGGGGTAGATATGACGGTGTGTGAATTATATTAAAAGGTAAATTTATACCTGTTCACATTGTCTAAAGCTCAAGTGTTAAACCAAATCAATCATTGCCTTAGAAATTTTCAAAGAAACATAGTTTAGGGGATTGCAACTGACTGGTCATTTTTTGCCCCTATCTTGCGTTTGTTATGTCTTTGCATTCCATTACTTGGTATTTTTATCTCGTTTGTGTGTGTAAGCATGTTTTAGGAGCTTAATGAAAAAACATAGCTAATATTAGTGAATTAACCGAGTTCATATTCATTTCTATCTCAAGAAAGGAATTAAGAGGTATGCTAGAGCGAAGAAGAGCTACTGAAGGGCAAAATGGTCATTTCCCGACATCGTTATCTCAGCGAAGGGAAAAAATTTCTTTTCCAGACATTATTACTTCAACCAAAAGAATCGGGAGCCAAAGGCGACCAGTCTAGCTCAAATATGAAAAAAATGGATTTTACAGCAAAAATACATCATACCCTACGTCACTAGAGGCAAAAACAGATAAAATTGGACTATACCTATGCTTTGGTTTTGTACCCTACACTCCTAACCTACGTTAGGGCGTAGGTTAGGAGCGTAGGTTGGGTCTAGTATTTTCAACACCAAAATTTCAGCCAACTTCAGGCACTCATATCTCAGTTAAAAAAGGTTCAAATGAGGCTATTCTTCAGCCCCTCATCAATAAATTGAAGTCCTCTTTCCAACGATATATTACACACCTATATCCAATGTGTGTAGCTCTAGATATGATCAAAAGAGTGAGAGGTGTTCTGCAGAAAAAGCTGAAAATTTCAGTTTTGGGCCAAAATCCTATTTTGACCCGAATTGATTTGTTTTCACCCGAATGACTTTATTTCGACCCCAACACCTCAATACATGACATATATAAATATTATACATCATATATTAGGGTTTTGCTTGGTTGAGTGTCAAATTACCAAAAAGGGTAACCCTATTCTCCATGTTAGGGTTTCCCTCCACTTTGCCTATAAATACTAAGTTTGGTTACAGATTTTAGAGAGCTTCTTGGAACATATAATTTTCAGAGCTGCCTCTGGAGATTCATATTATTCAAAAGGGAGGAACCATTCAAGACCTAGAGATCCGGAGAAGAATGCCATGAAGAGCGTTTCTACACCGACAATGCAAACTCTCTCTGTCATGATCAACTAACTTGGTATCTAGGGTTTTCTCGCAAAACCCTAGCCAAGTAATGTAGTTCTAGTTGTATATTCATTTGTTGAGAGGGGAAACTGTGACTATACTGTGATGATTGTGTTAGATGGGAGACTATTTTTATTCGTGATATAAGTTTATATATTTGAATTGATTTTTGTCTTAGACTTTTCGAATATATTTATCTTACACAATCACAATTATTCACTATGGGCTGGAACTCAGATGCTTAATCTGTGATTTTCTACACAATGGTGGTCATAAAACTCGAAACCCTAGGTTGACACAGGCCATGCCCAGACAAACTGATATAGACATGCTTTAGTTTATTTTCATGTTTTAATTTACTTTTTCTGCACTTACTTTATGTTAGTAGTTGACATGCACTAATCAGTTTAGTCTTGAGATGGGTTGTCGTGATACGGTTGAGAGTAATCATTTTTGGGGTCAAACTGCTGGCGAGGTGCGACCTGATTCACAGTCAATGCATCACCCTCATGCAATTGAAATAGAATTTGGACTATGTGTATGCGGTTAGTGGTGGAGTAAGGAAACCCTAGTTTTCTCTCTCTGTATCACAACAATTATTTATTATCACTTTCTGTTTTATTTTAATTGGTATTAGATAATTCACAAAACCACACTCTTTTCGGAAAAATATAATTCAGTATTTTTAGACTATTGAAGTGAACAATCCTTGTCTTTGGGGATCGATATTCCCCTACTCAAGCAAAATTATATACAATTGATCTATGCGCTTGCAGAAGGGTAAAACTTAAAGTGTCGTTAATGTGTCATTTTTACCCACATATTTTGTACACACCTGACGCCCATCAGCTACTGAACCTTGAAAAAATATCTCGGCGTCGATAGTTTGATTCTCTTATCTGTAACTTTTTACTTTGCTATTCATTCCTTAGATATTTATCTTCCTTGCTTCATTATTATCTATTGCTTTCATTATCCATTTTTCTAGCATAATAGAACTTGTATATCTTGTGATTAGCTTTCTTCATCGAAAATAGTTAGATTAATTTATTAAAAACCTATTCACCCGCCCCCCAATGGTACTTTAGTGACTTACAAGGGTATTGAATGATAAAATCCAAAAGAGACAAAAAAATTACCCCAAATCTTATACCCACGCGAAGATTAGGAAATTCCAAGCAACATTCATGTTTAACAGTTTCTCCAATTCTTAACAATGAAGCAAGAAATTGGAAGAAAATAGACAAAGAAAAGAGAGAAAAATAAGAGATAGGGTTTGTGTGGAAGAAAAAGTCTTCATGTGGAAGACTTGTGAGGATGTAGAGATCCTCAACTAACTCCAAAACTCATTCAAAGATTAAAAATTAATGTGGGAGTAAAAGATAAGAGATCCAAAGGGTGAGAATAAGTCTTGCACTTGAATTAATGCCCACAACTCTTATACACTTGCCAAACAAGACACTAACATCCTAAGGTTGAGATTAAAGATAGGAGAAAGTTGGTTTGATCCAAGGGCTCATAAAATGATAACACAAAAAAGTTGGTCACTAAAGTTAAAGATGTCTTACCCATTTACCATATATTTACAATTGTGCCATTATAACACTCTTTTACCAATTAACCAAACTCTTCTACTTTAATTAACACAATGTCACTCAAGTGTCTTCCCAACACTTAGCCAATTTTTAAAATTCTCCAATATCTCAACACTTAGTGAAAATACCATTATGTCCCTGGGTCATTAAATTTTCGAAATCATTTTCAACGATTTTCATTATCCACAAAATGAAAATACAATATGCGACTTACGAATTTAATTAACAAGTAATACAAATAAAGCATGTTAAGCACATTAAGCTCGTATTCACATAAGTAGTTAAACAATAATTAAAGTTTTAATTTAGACGTTAAATACCAGACATTACACGACCGCCAAGGTCCTCTGGTCCAGGAGACCTCAAATTTAAAACCTAATTATAGTATTAGGCCCAAATAAAATATAATAAATTTGAAAAAAAAAATTTAAAAATAATAATTTATTATAACTCTATTAAAATAAAAATAAAAATAAATTTTTTTCCAAAAGTCATACAAGTGTGCATGTTTATCATACACATATATATTATGAAATGTTTTTATACATATTTGATATATGTATACATACATACATATATACAGGGGCAGAGCCAGAAAATAGTTTTTTTTTGTTGGGGTGGGGGCATATGCAATTTTGTATAAATTTATTTATAAAATATACATTTTTATGGGTTCTTGAAGGAATTTTTAAAATTTTAGGGGGTCATATACAATTTTTGTATGAACATATTTATATATTTTTATGGATTCTTGAAGGAATTTTTAAAAATTATAGGAGGGGCCATATGTATTTTTTTAAGATCTTATTCATAAATTATCTATTATTGTGGGCTTTTAAAAAAATTAAAAAAATTTGGGAGGGGCCATGGCCCCTACTATGGTGTACATGGTTCCGCCCTGCATATATATATTATGCAATGTTGTTCATAATTATGAATTCTTTTTTATCTTTAATTAATTTCACAAACTTGATGCTTGTTATTTTTTGTAAAAAATAATATAATTTTTCATTTTTCACTTTTATTAGGTATAAAGTGAATATGATTTCAATAGATTAAAATACACAAATTAATAATTTTAGTTATAACTGAAAATTTTACAATGTTATTTTATTAAAATTTCTCCTTTTTATATTTGTTATTTTTTGCCTGTGAAAACTTTTGTGAAAGGGTATCACATTTAACTCTTGGCGCGCTTATATTTTAGTAATCTCAGGAGGCGGCCCTATCCAAAATCTAACAGAAATACCTTTTTTGTGATAAATAATGGCTTCCGCCATGACTAGTAGTGGTTATTTTGTATTATAAAAACAATTTTATTCATGGGTGGGATAGTAGGTACGTAGTATTTATGCATGGTTCCATCGTATAACTTCTAGTTTGATCACTGAAACCGCATGCAGAAAAGGAATCTGCTAGCGACAAAGGGTACAGATCAGGTCATGTACCAGTATGTACGTATTTTATATTCTTGGTGTCTCGCACTGCTTTAGCTTTCTATCAGTCCCTTTTCTTGAAAGGTGACGGAGTACCCTCCGGTTGTCGAGTAAGAAAATGATGTTCACACTCCAAACAGAGTGATGTTTGGAGGGTAATGGGTACAAGAGGGCCTAGTTGTGCTGAAAACCAAATTAATTCCAATTATTCGTAGCGTTTCTAGTGGCTGAATCACATTCGTTTGTCTTTTTTTCAACAGTAAAATCGACCTCTTTCTCCGATAAATGTCAAACAAAATCAAGAATATCAAGATATTGAGCTGTCTATATATATATATATAGCATTGCATGTCCTCTCTCCCCACCATTCCAACCAAGATTGTTTGTTTGATACTACCTTGAGTTGAACCCTACTAGTCCACATACATGCAGCTGGCAGACCTAGTTAGCTAGTCACCGCGTGGTGCTTCGATTAAACGTCAAGAAATTAATTTTTTTTAATCTCATCAGAGAACAAAAATAGTCATGAAATTAATGACAAGGACCACAATACAAATTTGTGAAACCCTAAAGGCCACCTGATTTGCATTACTTTATTATTGAACCATGCATGCACGTCAAGACATAGGCTTATCTCAAATCATTGATGACATGTTCTTCATATAGAAGGCAACGACAATACTATATTTAGAACGACACACTTTATGTCAACATTTCGATCACTTCATGCAGTCACTACTTACCCTATTATTATAGATTTGACATATTGTTTATATCTCATCGAATCTTACTTTTCCAAAGTTTATCTGTAATATAAGAAGGGCCAAGTAAAATAATAACAAATATTGTAATCATAACTTTGAAATGTAAGAAGAAACCAAACATAGAATAGTATTTAAGACCACTCATATATACTAAGCTTAGCTGTTGGTTTTTTCATATATAACGACTTAGTAATTAGGTCCGCGATCAATGTAATCCTTGCTTTGTTTGATCCAACACGGTTAAATCAGCATTACGTGACACATTAATCTATTGCATGATTTGCATCACATTTTAAAATCCCCATATTATATGTTCGTTCTATGTCACGAGAAGCTTAAATGAAGTCCTTTTTGCGTGACAAATTACACCACTACATGACTATCAGGCATTGATTGAAGTTAAGTAGAAGGTCTAATCATGAAATATAGACGAAGAATTTTTTTAGAATCATTGATATTGATTTGGATGGCTCAACCATATATATACACAGTTTAATGTATTTGTAGTAGGACAATAATTGGGTCTTGTGAGGGTCAAGTTAGTCATTTCCTCTTAGTTGGACCAATAAATCTAAAACACGTGGCTAAAATTAAATAATTAATATAGATAAGTATTATTCATTACTTGCAATTTTTAACTCAATTGTTTTCTATCATTTTTTCTCGTCTTTTTAATTTTTACCCTTCCAAATCGTCATCTTGGACTGCAAATCAAACTTTGTGTCCAATTTCTTTGCCGTCAATTATGGTGGCTGATGATCTGAAGCCAACGCCATATTCAATATCTGAACAATCTTTTTCTTCCGTCACTATCGTTCTCTTCTGTAGCAGGTTACACTCATCTCTCTCCACACTTCCTCTATCTAAATCACCTCTTTCTCCTCACTTTGTCCATGTCTAGGGTTTCACTCTTTGCTCCATTTCTCTATCAGAGCTCAACCCCCACACCTCTCTGATGTCGTCACATTCGTCTCTCTCCGTTTCGTTAATAAAAGAAAAAAAAAATCAAATTCAGGTTAGCCTATAAAGTAATGGGTAATGCCCATTTATATTCATTAATTAATTTTAGTCACATATCTTAAATTTATTGGTCCAATTAAGAGGAGATGACCAACTTCATCCTCACCGGAAATGACCCAAGTATAATCCATTACAAAAGACAATACTTGGGTCCTTTTCGGAAAAGATGAAGTTGGTCCTCCCCTCTTACCAATAAATCTAAGATACTTAGCTAAAATTAATTAATAAATATAGATGGGTATTACCCATTACTTTATTGTTTTTAACTCAATTTTTTCTTTTCATTTTTTCACTTGTCTTTTTAATTTTTACCCTTTCAAATCGTCATCTTGGACTGCAAATCAAAATTTTTGTCCAATTTCTTTGTCGTCAATTATGGCGGCTGATGATCTGAAGCCAACGCCATATTCAATTTCCGAACAATCTTTTTCTTCCCTCACAATTGTTCTCTTCTGTAGCGGGTCACACACATCTCTTTCCACACTTCCTCTATCTAAATCACCTCTTTCTCCTCACTTTGTCCATGTCTAGGGTTTCACTCTCCGCTCCATTTCTCAATTAGAGCTCAACCCCCACACCTCTCTGATGTCGTCACATCCGTCTCTCTCCATCGGGTTAATAAGAGAAAAAAAAAATCAGATTCAGGTTAACCTATAAAGCAATGGGTAATGCCCATTAATAATGATTAATTAATTTTATTTACATGTCTTAAATTTATTGGTCCAATTAATAAGGGAGGACCAACATCGTCCCGGAGGAAGACCCTAGTATTATGGTTTGTAATATATAGTTTAATTGACACCATTACATCCATCCACATGAATGAATATATTGTACATATATCTCCTTTTATAAATTGATATCTAGCGTGACAATTTCAACTAGTAAACATATAAGCCTTTTTTCTTTCTTTTTTATTTTTTATTTTAAGTCAGCAATTGTACCATTAAATCAATTCATATTTATGTAGGTACATAATATACACATATGTACCTTTAGTAAACTGTAAATTAATAGATAGTGTGACAATTCTAACCAGTGAACATATATTAATATAGGATAAACATATGGTGTAATCTAAATCATACACCGTGATCCAACTAGGAGAGGAGTTTCTTTTGATGGCATGTACGTGAATGGAAACAAAATTTATCTTAGGTAAACATATATTTTACATTAACATATAAAAGTTCATTTACCAAAAAATAAAAAGAATATCAAGTAGACTTTCAATCAGATAGAGTTGGCTTTTCTTATAGTCCATTCAGCATCGCAAAATTGGAGTCATGGATTTGAAATTGGGACCTAATCACTGGGTGGAAGATTTGAAGAAGATTTGAAATTTAAAATCACAACTTCTATTCATTGTTTGAATAGAAGAAAATATTTTAGAATTGAAATTGCTTTCCAATTTCAAATAACCTAATTTCACAATTTGAATTATAGGAGAATTTGTGATTTTAAATTTCAAATCTTCTTCAAATCTTCAACCTAGTAAACATTCTCTTTAACAACTCACTTTTCACAACCGCATACATATATATATACATAAACACCTATATATTTTCATACGGCTATATATATATACACACACTCATATATACGAATATATATCCACACATGTATATATATACATATATATATATATCCATAGACGCATATATATACAAATATAAATATGTAAGTGTAATAGTCAAAATAATACAAGGTCCAACCAGAATGGGCCATAGGACTGATGGGCCAAAACAGATGGGCCGAAGACGGATGGGCCGAAAGCAAGTGGGCTAAAGAAATAATGGGTTAATGGAAGATTCTAGAAAATAAGTGATTCACAAGTTAAAGAGTTGTCCAATTTATGGATTATAGAGTCCATAAGGAAAAAGGGGTTTATCAAATCCCACGATTTAAGGGATTTGATAAACTTGGGAAAGGGGTTTGACCCATTGATCAAATTGTGTATAAATAGGTGATGAAATATTGAATAAAGGATCGAATTTTTTATCCCAATTATTATTGTGTATTTCCCTGCATCTACACAATTGGCGCTGTCAGTGGGAAACTTTATTATTGAAATCTTTTTCAATAAGCTTCCCATTATCTACAAAAATCTAAGATCCATACCATCAATGGCGGTGATCACCCGTTCGCACCAGACTGATTTACCTCCGAATGGAGGCCAGCAACTTGAAGATCCTATCAGGCAAGCCCTGGAGGAGAGAACTGTCGAGTTGGAGAGGTAGAATGCTGAGCTAGTTGTAGAACTGGCTCAACTTCAGAACTCGCAGGAGGTCTAGAACGATGAACAGTCCGGCCCGAAGGATCGATCAATAGGCCATCAGTCAGAAAGGGACAACCACCATGTAAACTCCAACAACGATCTGGAGGAGCACGCGGAATCATCCGTATAGGTGCTTGGGGGGCAAAATCCCGAAGAGATCCTGACCATGAGGAAGTTAGAGGAGATTATGACCAGATTCCAAAGGGAGGTGCTGAAGGATCTGAAGGTGCAGACCCCTATCAATCTAGCATCCGAGGCATCCATCAACGTCGTGCAGACTCCGTTCACCGTAACAATCACAAGTGTGCCCTACCCGGAGAGGTTCAGACTACCGAAGTTCACCCTGTTCGACGGCACGAAAGATCCGACGGAGCACATCTACCACGTGCATACCAAGATGAATGTCTACAACGAAAACAAAGCCCTACTCTGCAAAGTCTTCGCCACCAACCTGACCGAAGCGGCCCTGCTCTGGTTCAAAACGCAACCACCCCGATCCATTGAAAGCTGGCTCAGACTCTGTGAACTATTCATTGCCCAGTACTTCGGCAATAAAAGGCAAAAGAAGACCATCTCAAGCCTATTCACCATGATTCAGGAGAAAGGCGAGTCCCTCAAAGTTTTGTCTCGAGATTCAATGTCGAGATGTCTTCAATTGATAACTGCGAACAAAATTCGGCCGTCGAAGCCTTTAGAATGGCCCTGATCCCTGGAACCAAGTTCCATCAGTCTTTGGTCAAGAGGCCACCAGCTGACATCGGAGAACTCAATTCCAGAGCACAAGGGCATCTCTGAATAAAAGAGGAGTTGGCTATATGCCAAACAAGAACAGCCTTTGCAACAGTAGAGGCAAGGGCATCCGAACCTTCCAGGGTAAAAGATCGGGCACCGGATTGAAAGCGACTGAGTGCTCCTCATGTACCCTCCCCAGTCCCAGAGAAATGCCAGAGGGTTGAATACAAGGTCATGCCCTTAAAGGTTACCCTGGCCAAGCTATACCAGGAGACAAAGGGTAAAGGAATCTACCGGTCACCACCACCCATCCGACAGCCGATGGACCAAAGAGTTATGTCGAGGCACTGTGCCTTCCATGGCGAGTACGGGCACCACGCCAATGAATGCAGAAGTCTCAGGAGACAAGTGGAAGCCATGATAGCAAAAGGAGAGCTGACCGAATATGTTGCCAAGGAGGGAACTCGACCAGATCAAACGTCGTATATACCTACCAAGGGGGCTATGGGACAGCCCGTACGGGTCATTCACATGGTTCATGGAGGACCAAGTCGGTTAGAGTTAGAAGAGGCCCGAAGGTCCCAAATGCGACAAGCTCAGAAACTGCGAAGGGTTGGGGAAGTCGGCTAGTTTAGAAGCCCGAAAGAGGATGTCCGGATAACTTTTACTTCTCCAGATATGCGGAGCATTCAGACACCACACGATGACCCTTTTGTTATCTCCCTCATAGTCTCGAACTGCTTCATCAAGAGGGTGATGGTTGACCCTGGGAGCAGCGCCAACATTATCACCAAATGGGCCTTTGAGAAGTTAGAAATCAACCTTCAGGAGATTATACCTTCCAGAAGCCTGATAGTAGGATTTGATGGCAGAAGGGTGGAACCAGTGGGAGAGATCCAACTGCCAGTGACAGCAGCAAGACGCACGGTCCGAGAAACTTTTGTGGTAGTGGATGTCAAACCTTCCTATAATCTCCTTATGGGAAGAGGTTGGATCCATCGAATGCACGGAGTCCCTTTAACTATGCATCAAGTCATGCGGTGTATTGACCCGAGCGGAGTTGACGTGATTGATATCAGGAAAGATCAGGTGGCAGTGAAGGAGTGTTATGCCGTTACCATGAAAAGTCTAAAGAGAAAGGCGGAACCAGAACGAGGGTCACAATCTAAGGTGTTACCCAAAGACAAATAGCAATTACAGGAAGAGGGTGTAGGGTCATCAATAACAGCTGAACCTTTGCTTGAAGTATAGATCTGCCCCGATCATCCTGAAAGATTGACTTATATCGGTTCCGGCCTCAGCACTCAGGAACAGGAAGAAATGAAGGACCTATTGCGCTCCAACGCCGACGTATTTTCCTAGGGCCATATGGATATGACTGGCATCGATCCGTCAATAGCACAACACTTCCTCAACGTAGATCCCAACGCAAAGCCTGTCAGACAAAAGCAATGGCGGATAGGAGCTCATAGAAACCAGGTCATAGCTAAGGAAGTTGATCGGCTCCTCCAAGCAGGATTCATTAAGAAGGTACAGTATCCGTCCTGGATGGCAAATGTTGTGGTGGTTTAGAAAAAAAATGGGAAGTGGAGGGTGTGCGTTGAGTCGTGGACTTCACCGATCTGAACAAAGCATGCCCGAAAGACTGTTTCCCCTTACCGAAGCTCGATCAGATAGTAGATGCCACTGCAGGGTTCGAGCGTATGAGTTTTCTAGATGCGTACTCTGGATACAACTAGATACGAATGAATCCCGATGACGAGGAAAAAACGACATTCATCACCGAATCAAGTACATATTGTTACACAGTTATGCCTTTCGGACTAAAAAATACAGGTGCAACCTTTCAGAGGTTGGTCAACAAATTTTTCCAGGGCATGATGGGATCCACCATTGAAGCTTATATTGATGACACGGTGGTTAAAAGCAAAGCAAAAGGCGGTCACCTGACCAATCTGCAACAGATGTTCGATACCCTCAGAAAGTACAAGATGAAGCTCAACCCATCCAAATATTCCTTCGAAGTGGCCTCGGGCCAGTTCTTAGGACACATAGTCGATCGGACGGGAATACAAGCTAGTCCAGCGTAAGTTAAAGCCCTTGTAGAGACAGCAGAACCAAGGTCCTGGAAGGAGATCCAGGTGCTAACAGGAAGGGTAGCGGCCCTGAGCCATTTCATTTCTTGATTAACCGATCGGTGTAGGCCGTTCTTTCAAGTTATAAAGGCGGCAAAAGGAGAGGTCTGGGGACCGAAGCAATCTGAGGCTCTAAAGAAACTCAAGAGCTATATGGAAAAGCCTCATATACTAACAACCCTTGAAGCAGATGAGCCGTTACACCTGTATCTAGCTATATCTTTAACGTCTACCAGTGCCGCTCTGGTCAAGGAGGGCATGGGGTACCAGACACTAGTCTTCTACACCAGCAAAGCCCTTACTGATGTAGAAACTCGTTACACGAAGCAGGAAAAGTTGGTATTATTACTGGTCAATGCAAAACGACGTCTTCGGCAATATTTTGAAGCACAACCGATCATAGTGCCAACTGCAACCCCGATCAGATCAATAATAGCAAAACCTGAGTTATCGGGGAGGGAATCCAAATGGGCAATTGAACTCGGGATTTTTTACATAACCTATGTCCCCCGAACTGCAATCAAAGGCTAAGTAGTAGCTGATTTCTTACTAGAAACAAAAACTACAGACTCTTTGGAAGAAAGTAAACCTGGCTTATGGGTTGTGTTCGTAGACGGATCCTCAAATGTCAATGGAGCAGGGATCGGTGTGGATCTCGTGACACCAGATGGCACTAAAATCCAGCAATCCGTTCGATTGGAGTTTCCTGCCTCCAACAACGAAGCCGAATATGAAGCCCTTCTTTCAGGAATTCGGTTGGCCCGAAGTCTTCAAGTAGAGAAAGCAGAGATTCGAAGTGAATCTCAGTTGGTCATACGCCATCTAAATGGGGAGTATGAAACCCGAGAGCCAAAAATGGAAGTGTACATGAATTTGGTTCTAAAGGAGGCCGAAGGGTTCCAGCAAATAACCTTTGAACAGGTTCCCAGGGGAGATAAATTCGTAACAAATCATCTGGCTAACCAGGCTTCCATGGCAGGAAAAAGTATGACTCGCAGTGTACCAATAGACTTCATCGTCCGATCCATCTTGGAGCCCCCCGAAGAAGTAATGGTCATTCCATGGGAGCGAGTTGGATGGATCCTATAGCAGATTATTTGAGAATTGGTGCATTGCCTGAGTCAAAATCAGAAGCCCAAAAGATACGAATGAAGGCAGCTATATACGCTCTCTACAACGGCCAACTATACCGCAAATCTTTCTTCGGGTCATACTTGAGATGTCTCACGCCCTTCGAAGCTTCGGCAGTCATGGAAGAGATTCATGCAGGAGCCTGTGGAAATCATTCCGGAGGAAGATCCTTAGCTCATAAAGTTCTCACCCAGGGATACTTCTGGCCCTATCTGGCAAGGGACGCTGAAGTCTACACCCGACACTGTAAAAAGTGCCAATTTCATGGAGATGCCAATTATCCACCGCCGGAGTTATTGAACCCAACAATTATCCCTCACCCCTTTGCCCGATGGGGTATGGATATTGTGGGTCCTCTTCCGCAGGCTATACGGTCAACCATTCATGTTGTTCTAGCTACAAACTATTTTACCAAATGGGTGGAGGCCAAGGCATACCCCACCATAACAGGAAGCCATGTTATAAAGTTCATCTGGAGTCACATCATTTGTAGATTCGGTTTACCCCGAACTATAATGATGGATAATGGCACCAATCTTGATAACAGGAGGGTTCAAGCATTCCTGGTGAAGCATGGGATCAATCAGAACACTTCTTCCGTCGGCTATCCGCAAGGAAATGGGCAAGCTGAAAGGACAAACAGAACCATTTTTGATACACTAAGGAAAAAACTTGAAAAAGCAAAAGAGGCATGGTTAGAGAAATTGCTCGAGGTGTTTTGGACCTATCAGACTATTCCAAGGCAACCGACGGGAGAGACACCTTTCGCCATGGCTTATGGGACAAAATTCGTTATCCCGACCGAGTTGAGGGTACTTACTTTAATGAGTCAAGCATGGGAAGAAGGTCCGAACAATCAGCACCTAGCCCATGATCTGGACCTCCTAGAAGAAAGAAGGGAAGCTGCCGGGATAAGACTGGCTGCCTATTAACAACAAATCAGGGCACCGTTCAATTAGAAAGTCAAAAGAAGAGAATTCCAGGTTGCCGATATGGTACTCAGAAGAAAGATTGGGATTGTGGGCAAATTATGAGAGACATGGGAAGAACCTTACATAGTAGTTGAGGTCATCGGGCGTAGAGCTTATCGGGTATGAAAGAACGAAACAGGTCGCATCGAGTCCAATTCTCAGAACGCTTATCGGCTTAAGAGGTATTATCCTTAGGAAGTTTCTTTTTTGTTAAAACATTGGAGCTGTGTCTCTCTTATGACATTTTCTTCTAATTATATTAAGGCATTTGTGCCCGATGTCGGCACCGCCGCTTCATAGTTCTTAAGATTCATCTCAATAAAGATACATTTTATTCTTATGAGTGTTCCATGTCTAAATTCAGATTAAAATTTTCCTAAGTGTTGAGTTCAAACCTGATTTGAGCTAACCAGAGGACAAATACAAGCCTCAGGGGCCATATGCCCGAAGGCTCAATTTTAAAAACTAAAATTTCCTAAGTGTTGAGTTCAACCTGATTTGAACTAACCAGAGGACAAATACAAGCCTCAGGGGCCATATGCCCGAAGGCTCAATTTTAAAAACTAAAATTTTCCTAAATGTTGAGTTCAAACCTGACTTGAACTAACCAGAGGAAAAATACAAGCCTCAGGGGCCAGATGCCCGAAGGCTTCATGTTCAATTAAAATTTTCCTAAGTGTTTGAGTTCAATCCTGATTTGAACTAACCAGCGGATAAACAGTAAACCTCAGGGGCCAGATGCCCGAAGGCTCCATGTTTAATTAAAATTTTCCTAAGTGATAAATTTAAGCCTGATTTGAACTATCTAGAGGATAAAGACAAAGCTTGAGGGGCCATATGCCCGAAGGTGACATTATTAAAATTTCCTAAGTGTTGAACTTCAAATAGGATATGAAACAGCCAAGGAGAAAGGGTCAACCAATGAATATTGCATGAAAAACAAAATGAACACTAAATTGAGAAAAGTTCTTTCCATTGATAAAGGAAGAAAGTACAGAAATACCCTTTTAGAAGGGGTAAAGTACAAATAAACTTAAAGCCTATTATACTGGTCGGGAGGATGATATTCTTCTCCCTTTAAAATGGAGGTGAACCGCTTCTCATTTTCAGAGGCAGGAGGGTTTTTGTAGGCATAGGCACTCCCATGTGGGCATCAAATTCCTCTGCGGTCTTGAACTCCCGAGCTTCTAGAGGAATATGCTCCATTTCGTGCCTCTGTCGCCAAGCTCTAGCCGATCGGAGATCACAGATGATGCAGTATCGGTTGTACATATCGAGACCTCTTAGGCGACACACTTCCACTTTGGCCCGCTCAAGAGCCAGAAGGTTCTCTAACTTTGCTTTTTCAGATGCCATCTTCTGGTTAGCTATTTTCACTTCTTCAAGCTCAGCAACTAAAGCTAGCTTTTCAGCAGTCAGAGCCCGCTTCTCCACCTCACCGGTCTCCAGAAGGATCTTTTGTTCTGAGGCAGTTTGGCGAAGGCCATCTGCCTCTTTGACTATTGTAGCCCGATGGGCATCATTCTGCTTGATCTGGGCCTTCATACTGGCCATTTCCTTAACATCAGACTCAACGATGTTGTTGTAAGCCTCCATTGAGAAGCTGCACGAAATATACATGTCAGTACATAATGTGGCAAATAATCAATAAACCAAGTTCCAAAAATGAAGAACAAAGTTTATACCTTCATAACCATTATGGAAGTCTTCTTTGCCAGATCAATCCTGGAGATTTTGGACTGAGCTGCCCTGTCAGCTGGAGTCCAGATCCCTTTTGCCATAGCCCGAAGAGCTTCCGGCTGGGTAAGGGTAATTTGATCGACGAAGACCGGAGTCCCATCTGGCAGAAGAAACTTCAGTTCTCAGGGAATGGAAGTACGGGATTCCTCAGGAGCTTTAGGGGCATTGCTTGTAGAAGCATTATCAGCTTGAGTTCTGGCCCTTTTATTAGCCACTTCGCCACCTATACTGGATCGGGTCCTAATAACTGGAGGATTTACACGAGGCTGGGGTGGAGCTACCGGATTCTGTGCTGGTGGCGCTACCGGGCTCTGAGCAGGGGGAGGTACTGGAGGCTCCGGAGGGGCTGTCGAGAGAGGAACGACATCAACTAAGTTGAACCCATCAGGAACTTGAGGGCGTCTGGCAGAAAGTGGTTTGTCGCATAAGTCCATCCTGTCAACAGCAACACCCAAGTTAGAAATTGACTCCAAGTTTGCCGAAGTCAACAGGTCAGTAGCAGATTGGGCTTGGCCCAGATATGGGTTTTCAGGAGGCCTATACGTTGTTTTATGAAGGGCAGGGGGATGTCCCTATCCTCATAACGCATAAATTTGTAGGCATAGTCCCCCCGATGAAGATCACAATACTCACAAAGGCAAGAGGCTTTATGAACATGACAGTTGATGGGTAGACGGATGACACCGAATGTACTTGGATCGGGAATATACGTGAAAATGGGTAAGACCAGTTACCACTCATAACTACCATTCTCTCTTTCCATCCCTTATCAGACGTTTCAGTATCGGTGCATATGCTCCGACCATGAAAAGGGAAGAGATTGTATCCACCCTTACTCGCTCTGGCATTTTGAAAAAAGTAGCAAAGGAGCAAGTCGGCTAAACCTAGGTTAAGGTCCAGATCCCTATTATGCAACAGGAGCATGGACAGAATCCTAAGGCTGTTCGGGTTCAGTTGAAGGGGGTGTAAACCTAGCATAAAGAACACATAGTGAAAGAAAGGGTGCAGGGGAAACCTTAAAACATTAAGGTGAACTGCCGATAGCAGAATGCTACCGGGTGCTAGTCCTTGACTCTTGGTGAAATCAAGGTAACCTGGGTAAACATCCACATAAACGTCCCTAGGTACTTGGGTCTCAGCCCGAAGGTGTTTTACGTCTACTTTAGGACGGGCTCTCTTAAGTGGGGCCACTACGAATGGTTCAGAGGGCTTGGGATTCACAAATTCATTCGTTGATGAACCCGAAAGGTCAGGGTTTTGGGGAGTTGATTTTGAGGCTCCTTGGCTATTGGACTTGGGGTTGTCACTACTAGTGGGATCAGTACCAGTAGTAGAGGACATGACGACTTCTTCTACCGACCGGGTGTCGTCGCTATCAGACATAGTACCAGGAAAGGTAGAAGGGACAGAAGGGAGATAGAGGTGAAAATAAAGAGAAAGGAAGAGACCGTACGACTTACTCAGTTAACTATGATGTGAAAGGAGAAGGAAGCAGACTATCGTGCTACTGGATAATCTGGAACTGACCAAAACGAAGAAGTTCTCAAGGAGTGGAGAGGGACGTGCTTGAGAGATGGATATTGAGAGCAGAGAGTGGTTGAAAATGAAGAATGAAAGAATGAAATGCATAGAGTGGGTTTTTATAGAGGAGGCATATCAAGAGACTTCACAAAACCCAAAGGTCACACGACCCATGAGGAGCCGTCGTGGTGCAAGAATTGAGGAGGTAATGGCCTCTTAATTTGAACTGTCATTAAATGTATAATGATGGCATGGCAACTCATCCCCACCATGTCCCATAAAGTGCATGAATATATACATA
Source organism: Cornus suecica (assembly GCA_963922005.1). NCBI lineage: Eukaryota > Viridiplantae > Streptophyta > Magnoliopsida > Cornales > Cornaceae > Cornus > Cornus suecica. Next base: position 50,332,425 of record OY998240.1, on the reverse strand, counting down.
TAAGTATTAGGGTATTCAATTTTCGGTCATGGGCTTTGAAAAGAAAACCATAAAGCCCATAACCTCAGGGGCCTGTGTAATAGTCAAAATAATACATGGCCAAACCAGGATGGGCCACATGACTGATGGGCCAAAACAGATGGGCTGAAAACGGATGGGCCGAAAGCAAGTGGGCTAAAGAAATAATGGGTTAATGGAAGATTCTAGAAAATAAGTGATCCACAAGTTAAAGAGTTGTCCTATTTATGCATTATAGAGTCCATAAGGAAAAAGGGGTTTATCAAATCCCACGATTTAAGGGATTTGATAAACTTGGGAAATGGGTTTGACCCATTGATCAAATTGTGTATATATAGGTGATAAAATATTGAATGAATGATCAAATTTTTTACCCCAATTATTATTATGTATTTTTGTGCATCTACAGGAAGACATGAGTATAACCAGTGTAGTGTATTACACGTATATGTGGTTATATTGTATTGTCATACTTTTATGTGTACAATATAACACAACACACGTTTGTGGAAGTTATGGTGTTTTTGAGAAGTTTCGCTTAATTGTGACATGGGAAGTTACTGGTGGTTTCTCAAACCACCATTTTGATTCTAATAAAGGGTCGGCTTTACTGGATGGAAGCAAACGTACGTGCAAAACCTATATGAATTATTAGATTCTGCAGACGTCTCACGCCAAGCAAGAAAATAAGTTGTTTATGTGTTGCCTCCATCGTTTGCACACGAAAAGACCTGCATAGGTGTGTACCAAAGATCTATAAGTTTCTCATTTTGAGGTCACACTTGGTAGTATCAACCAATTTAAAATATTTCAGTTTAGCAACGAAACTGATCACATCGCACTAGGTATGCAATCCAAATTTTTTTATTTCATTGTAGTTATTTTCTCAACAAAATACACGTGCATACATACAAATATATAGCCACACACACACACACACACACACAAACATATAAGTAAAAACTCACATAATACATCCACATCCACATATATGCATGCATACACACACATGCACATACACACACACATATATATATATTGATACCTATAATTACATACTTATATATTTATATATTTATTTATCTATATCGATTATCTAATTTAATTCCAAATTTATAAGTTTGTATATTAAAATTAGGTTTGGGATTGAAATTCTATTACACTTGAATTGCAAGACTTATCCAAAAAATGTATTTAGAATTGCATTTATGATATTGAAATACCTTAAAATTCTGATTTAATGCAATTCCAAATCCGCACAACTGAACGAACCCTTTGTTCATTTCTTTCTACATGTTCACAGGAATATTAGGATCAATTGTAGTTGTCAAGTTGTAAACTTATTTCATAATCCAAATTAAAGGTCGATACAGATTTATGTTGACATGCTAATTAAGAAATTGCATTGTCACATCCACAATAGTACCACCAATAATTTGCAGTGCTCTAAGAATTTGGGCATCAATTGATTATTGTTTATTTAAAGTCATAGAAAAATCTGGATTAATGATTAAAATTCAATATAAATTGCCGGATACTTTATTTGGATGTGAAATTAACTAGACGATCAATGAAAACAACCTAGAGGGGGGTGAATAGGTTTTTTGTCGATTTAATGATCAATTAAAATTATCTAGCGCAAACTCAATTTTAATTAGTTACGAAACCCTAATTCTCAATTTATATTAATCAAGCAATTATGAATATAAGTGCAGAAAATAAATCATAAGAAGACACAGAGATTTTTTACATGGAAAACCTTGGAAAAATCCCAAGTAAAAACCACCGATACGCTCGGGTATCGATGCACTATGAATAAGAAAATTTGTATACACTATGAAAACGAAACTTACAACCGCTATAATTTGTTGTTCTTCACGCGAGTCTGAAAGTCTAGATCTACTCATGCTCCATTAAGCTCTTGCTCCAATCTCCGTACTCTGATGGCTCCGCTTCTCAACGGATCAAATAACCACGAAGCCTCCTGTTTCGATCTCCGCACTCAGATGACTCTATTTCTCAACGGATCAATGGAACCACATTGTAATAGATGGTGTGTTCATTTTTCCAGAATCTAGGTCATGTAATTGTGCATAAGATCATTGATGTAGAAACACAATTGAATAAACCCTAAGAGAGAACTAGAAGATATAGAATCACTCAATGATCTTCTCTCTCTATCTCTATCTCTGTAGAGGAATATAACTGTAGAAAAACTGCAGAGATCTCTTACCCAAAAGCTCTACTAAAATTTGTAAAGACGCCTCCTATCTATAAAGAGGACTGAGGGAAACCCTAGGTTTACCCTTTCTCATAATTTTACATCAAACCGATCAAAAATCCTTTGATCTAGTATTCAATATATATATATCACGTATATCAATATTTAGAGTCACAACCACATCAAGAGAAATCAAATCGGAATTTAAATCGAGATTTTACAACTTAGCATCGTAGCCCTTACTACGCGTGGTATGTAGGACTTTCTACGCGTGACACATATGCCCTTTCTGATGAGCGTAGATGGGGTATAAAAATAGCAATTTCTAGCCACTTTTAGCTATTGAATCCATAGGCTGATCGTAGCAAAATTTATGAAAACCACTTTTCTTGGGAATAGTTCCGTTTGAACTCCCACGGCTCTTTTAAAAAGATTCCTGAAGTTTCGGCTCCAAAAAATGTCGGTTATGCCATCTGGAATGCATTTTTTGCTCAAACTTGCTCTTTCTTCATTTCTCTTATATTTTCCACATCCTTTAAGATTTATTTAAATTTGACGAAGCTTGTTGATGCCTTTGCAAGACAACTTCAATTTTGCTAAACTTTCCCGACCTCACAATTAACTCAACATGATTATTGTCTAGAACATGCCAAACATAAACAATAATATAAATGTTCTTACAATATCCCCCTTGGCTTTTCTGAGACAAAACCATGTTTTACAAAGATATCCTCATGAATAACAAAACAATAGCTATACCTATGAACACACACCATAGACATAGAATATCAGTTTTCCCTCATGACGTTCTTCCAATCTTGCAACGACAACACTGAACATACCATGAATAACAAGGGTGGAAAACAGATATAAACTAATATAATGATCACAAAAATAACCAAATAACAATGCCAGCATAATGATCATTATAGAAACTCTCTCCTTCTACTCCCCCTTACTAAATACTTCTTCCTGTAACCAAACTCTCCCCTTACTTAATATTTCTCCCCCTTTTTTTCACTGAAATGACAAGCGAAGAAATATCAATCAAAACATAGGGAAAGCCTCAAAATGTAAGCAGAGAGAAAATATAACAAAGGATACTTTAGAGAATCTAAGTCAAGCACTAAAAATGAAGATAAAGTACTCTATAAGATTATGTCAAGATTCTCGAGTAACAAATATCTCTACAATGCATGACCCTAACACTAAATGAATTCAAAATGTCATGAATAAAAATATGACAAAAATATTTTTGTATTTTGAAATATGTGAGCAAGGCAGTAGAGACAACAAACTAATCACTAACACATCATATTCTCAAATCTAACTCAGCCATTATACACATGATAGTGAAGAAAATCAGCACACATAACTTGTAGACTTAAGAATGCACAAGTCAAATATTTGCATAGTATTCATATATATATGAAAATTCTCATGTGCAAGCACTAAGGTAAGATGAAAATAATACACACTAATTCTGATAATCTCCTCACCAATCGTGATGATAATTCAGTCCAAAATCCAAATTAGAAATCAAATCATTAACTTGAACCTTATTTCTTGTTAAAAAGAATACACTATACTACTTTCTCTTTGTCACACAAGTTCCTCTTTTCCACCTTTTCACCTTATCCCTTTTTATCTTTCCAAGCTCCGAACTTTCCATCGAGGATTTTTAGTCCCGAGCAACTGGGCTCGAGCTTCTTCCTTGGGGTTTATGCTCATTAGTCTTCTCCCCTTTTTACGTGAATACTCTGTGTAGCGTCCAATATTTTACGTGCTAATTAAAAATTTATTAGCAAATTAAGTGCTTATGTGATTATGTGCTTAGCATGACTTACATGTTTTTTGTCATATTAAATTTGTAAGTTGCATGTTGTATTTTCATTTTGAGAATAATGAAATTTGTTGAAAACGATTTCGGAAAATAAATGATCGAAGGGTAAATTGGTATTTTCATATTAAGAGCACTTAGTGGAAAGTGTTGAGATTTGGCTAAGTGTTAGGGTATGAGTGACATAGTGGTAAATAGAGAGGATGAAAAGGGGTAAAACGGTAATTGAGAGTCATGATGACACTGGTGTAATTAACCCTAAGTTGAGAATAATTTGGTCATTTACCACTTTTATGTGTTGTCTCAATTCCAACCATTGATCTTCTTCTCCCATCTCTAATCTCAACCCTTGGATCATAGGACCTTGTTTGGATGACACTTAAATGCAAGAATGCATTATTCTTGGTCATTCACTTTGCAAGACTTCATGTCAACCCTTGGATCATTTATTCATTTTCCTTGTTTAATTCTCAACCCTTGGATGGTGAGAATTGTGAGTGGAGAATCTCTACATCTCTTAGGTTATACTCACATTGTAAGACTTCCATTATCTCACAATCTCTTGCTCTCTCTTTCTCTACTTGCTTATGGTGGATATCTCTTGGTGATATTCTTGAACTACTTTGGTAAGTCTTTTATTCCATTGTAGAGTTTTGTTACTAGAACCCTAGATTTCATGTTCATGAATTTCCTTGTGTTGATATTGATTTTAGCCTTCTTTTATTCATGTTATGGAAGGTTGAGTTTTCTTCCAACTACCAAGTGAGTTCCATTGGTAGTAGCTCTTGAATTCATCTTGTGAAGAAGCTAGTGGTGAGTTCACTAACTTGTACTCATAAGATTTCATGTCTCCATGAAACCCTAAATTAATTATCATTAGGTTTTGAATTGATTCTTGTGGTTGGAGCCACTTTTGAATAATTTTTCGGTTTACAATGAAACCATAGTAGTTTTGTTGTTCATAAATGGTGTGCTGCTAGTTGGAAGCAATCCTATTGAGGACTTAGATTGGTAGATTGGTTTGGACCTCTTTTGGGCATTCTTGTGTAGGCTTGCTTGGATTGAGGTAAGGAAAAAACTAATTGTTTTAGTTTTTGTTCGAGGGTGTGTGCGTCCATGTGTATATATGCCGTATATATATGTGCGAGTTGAGTCTTGACAACTTAGACGATGAACTAGGCCCTTGAAAGCATGATTGTGTGAGAAAAATGCTTGTTGTTGTTTATTGCTTATAAATGTAATATTATGAGCATATTGATGAGTTGTGCATAATATATTGCATAAAGAGATAAAGCATGTGTTACGATGGCCCATGGTTATGTTGAGTACAATATATTACAAATGAGAAAAACATGTATTATGATGGAGTATGGTTGATATGAAATCCTTGATGCATATTAAATTCATCGTGTAGTGTCAAAAACATAGTGTTGGTATAAACGGGTCGTGTAATCATGTGTGGGTAGTCTTGTGTTGAATCGTTGTAACAACTGGCCAAGAGGTGTTTCAGCCCTACGGAACTAGTAAGTCCAAAACGTGATAATGGTTTCGGAGTCGTAAGAGGGGCTCATCTTTGTGACCTTTGGGGTCTAAGGGCATGGAGTTGCAAGTTGGGCTCTCATGCAACTGTTCTTCCTTGTTGAAAATGGGAAGAAACGGTGCGGTACTCTACATTACTAATGAGCTTGTATCCTTAAAAGTAAATAGCCAGAGTATGTATCCGTTAACCTATGTAGGGCGAAGTGTGTATCATGAGGTGTGTTGAGTCATATTACATTTAAACTATCATATATGTGATTATGATTTCGATGTTGAAGCATGCTATGTTTGAATGACTATAATGTGAGCATGTTGGAGAAAATTGCTTATTGGGTTCGATGGGGTTCCGGATTGATGTGAGAGCCTTATGGAACAAGATACCGACTTAGGATTAGTAGCATGAACCTTGGGTAGATTGTACCCCTCAGACGAACGAGATTGAGGCGATGACGCTTCCTCTACTGGCCTAGTGAGCTCATCCCATGATATATTATATTTTTCAGGTGATGGTCCTATTACGAGAGGTCCGTAGCCACTCAATGGATTATGGCGACTTGTCTATCCTTTGTACTTATAGTGATGGACTTTATCTTTTTCTGAAATATAAGTGATACGTGTACTCACATGCCTTCTTTTGCAAACTTGTAATTTAAATGATGTATTACCTCTCTTTTGCCGGTTAGCATGTTAACCAGTAGATTACTTTTGATGTACATCCCTCAGAGCGTTATGCGCGAGGATTTAACTCTTTTGGCTCACTTTGGTGTCAGAATGCTAGTTAACGCCTTTTGTTTTGTAAAACTATGATGTTATATCGCCATGAGGCATTTTAATAATAAAGAGTGTAAATTTGGATCCTTTCATTCTGATTTTTGAAGTGGATTATTGCTCTTTAATGTTGTTATTCGGAGTTTGGCCTAAAATGACGTTTTTCTAAATTTTCAAACAAACCCTTTAGTTTTGAATGGAAAAACCCGTTTTCGCCTACCCCCGTGAGCCTGACTAAAACTTTGGCTTTAGAAAATGATTTTGAGTTGTTTGAAAAGATTTTGGCACTTAAAAAGTCGGTAGGATGCTAAAATGGAGACCGGGGGCAAAATGGTCATTTTATCACAAATTTTCACAAAATGAAATATTCCTAAGTTTATTAGTGTAATATAAAATCAATCTATAAGGGTTAAAGGTAATTTTATTAAGGTCGAATTTTGGCAGAATGAAATATTGGCAAAATGGTCATTTTATCACAAATTTTCACAAAATGAAATATTCCGAAGTTTATTAGTGTAATATAAAATCAATCTATAAGGGTTAAAGGTAATTTTATTAAGGTCGAATTTTGGCAGAATGTTGTGTTTTTTGGTGTTTGGAACAGTAATCACTGTAGCATTTATGCACCTAAACTGTTGGCGTAGTCCAGCGCGCGCGACAGTTTTCAAAACCTTATATCTCATTCTCTGTATATTGGATCGAGGCAATTTTGTTGCGTTGGAAAGCTGACATCTTAAACTTATGTTTAGGCTTTTGAATCACTCGAGTGAACATATTTTTGAGTGATTTATGTTCGTTTGAAGATGACGGTATATTTTAAACTTTTACATATTGTGGTTTTTCTTTAGAAATTTATATTGTTTGGCTCATTTACTCAAATTCATTTCCGTTTTTCTCTATGGACTTCTTAGAGTCTCAATTATTATATATATCTTCTGTTTTTTTATTGTGGTCCAAGCGCCTCGGTTTTAGAGACCAAACTCGTGTTTTTCCCATTTTTATTCGGTTTTATTTATTTATTCCGCACTTCCTTATTCCCCTCGTTAGGGGAAAAAATTGGTTTAGATCAACATTTCATCTTCCGTATTTATCCTTTCGTGTTTAGTGTATGATTTACGTCATCCTTGGACTTCTTAGGCTCTGTTTAGAAATAAAGAAATTCGGGGTGGGACACTCTGCTACTTTGTGGTAGGAGGCCCGGTTACTCAGATCGAAGAACTACTTTTTGCATTTCTATATTTTAATGATCTCATTCTTTCCTCTTTCAACATTACCACAACATTCATAAGCATGCAAAAGGTATTCCAAAGCATAGAACAATCTAGCATAGCTCATGAACCTACATATCACATCGGATTAAATGAAAAAGATTAACAGTTTTAATAAGCATTATAATCATCTTTGAAGTAAAACAAACAGCTAAGATTAAAGTTTTTCAACATAAAATAATCATGCCATGTAGACATCCAAAATCTTAGGTCAGGCTGATACCTCTACTTCCTATATGCATAATTAGACAAGTAAATATGAGAATAAAGTAAAATATGACAACATAAAAAATTGTTTTATGATTTTTTTATTTTTCTTTTTCAATGCATGCATGAATAAATGTAATACAGATGCATGATTATCTATCAATTCTAGGAAAATAATGCAATGTGTTCCTAGAATGATAGATAATAAAATATATATTCTAAAGAAAGCATACCAATAGATTTCCTAAGACTTACATGCTTTTGAAAATCTAATGGTTTTGTAAAGATATCTGCAAACTGAGAATCTGTGGATATAAACTCTAAAGACACTATAGCATCTTCAACATGATCTCGAATGAAATGATGTCGAATATCTATATGTTTGGTCCTAAAGTGTTGGATAGGATTTTTATAAATATTTATCGCACTCGTGTTATCACATAACACAGTCATCGTGCCTTGAGAAAAACCCTAATCCTGCAACATTTGACGCATCCACAATACCTGAGTACAACAACTACCAACTACTATATACTCAGCCTTAGAAGTGGAAAGGGAAACACAATTTTGCTTCTTGTTATGCCAAACAACTAAGCAATTACCAATATAAAAACACCCTCCACCGGTACTTTTTCTATCATCAAAATTACCAGCCCAATCAACGTCAGAAAAATATGCGATTTCAATGTTAGTACCTGATGGATACCACAATCCATAATTCACTGTCCCTTTAACATACTTGATTATTCTTTTTACCGCAATAATATGAGACTCTTTACGACTTTTCAGGTAATGTGTACACACACCAACACTAAAAGCTATGTCAGGTCAACTGGCAGTCAAGGATAACAAACTCCTAATCATACTCCAATAAAGTGTAGGATCGACATCTTTTCCTTTTGTATCTATGCTAAGCTTGACACTTGTACTCATAGGAGTGTGAGCATCCTTCGCCTTTTCCAAACCAAACTTCTTCACTAATTCCAAGGCATAACTAGTTTGGGAAACAAAAATCCCATCATTAAATTTCCTAATCTGAAGCCCTAGAAAGAAGTTCAATTCACCAATCATGCTCAACTCAAATTCATGTTTCATTTGATCTCCAAAATAATGAGCACGCTGATCAGAAGTGGAACCAAGCATAATATCATCAATATAGATTTGAGCAACAACTGTATCACTCTCAACTTTCTGAATAAACAGTGTTTTGTCCGCTCCCCCCTCGAGTAAAACCTATTCCTAACAAGTAGTCGGTCAATCTTTCAAGCCAAGCTTTTGGAGCTTGCTTTAGCCCATACAAAGACTTTTTAAGCTTATAAACATGACCAGGAAAATGAGGATCTTAAAATTCTTTTAGTTGCTCCGCATACACCTCCTCATGAAGAATGCCATTCAATAATGCACTATTTACATCCATCTGATATAACTTGAATCCAAGATGACATGCAATAGCAAATAAAATCCAAATATATTCAAGTCTAGCTACTAGAGCGAAAGTTTCATCAAAATCTATACCCTCCATCTGAGTATAACCTTGAGCAACTAGTCTAGCCTTATTACTAACAAATGTACCATTTTCATCCTTTTTATTATTGAATATTCACTTGGTACTAATCACATTTATCTATTTCGGTCTCGGGACAAGATACCATACATCATTCTTAACAAACTCTTGAAGTTCTTCTTGCATAACATTAATCTATACACTATGTTGAAGAACTTCTTTGACATTTTTAGGTTCTCAGGAAGATGTATAGCATGCATACGAGACCTCATTCCTACTCTTTCTACGGGTCACCATCATTTGATCAACAGATCCTATGACATTATCTAAAGGATGGTACAACTTTACCCTTTCGGATGATTCTTTACAAGAAATAGCCTGAACATCGCAAATGTGATCATGTGTTTCTATAGGACTAGGATTATCATTATGAACCACGTTGTCCACTTTACCAACATCTGAAGAATCATTTCCTAATAGAAATAACAACTCACTATCTTCCTCCTCAACAAGCATTAAAGGCTCATCAACACATGAGTCATCAACCACTACATTGGCATATTCCATCATTGTTTGAGTTCTAAGGTTAAAAACCCTATATGCCCGACTTGTCAATGAATACCCCAGAAATATTCCTTCATCACTCTTAGACTCGAATTTTCCAATGGACTCATGATTTCTAGGAATATAGCATTTTGCTCTAAAAACCTTGAAATATTTCACATTCGGTTTCTTTCAATTCCACAGTTCATAGGAAGTTTTTAAGGTGTCAGGCTTAAGATAGACTCTATTTAAGGTGTAACAAGCTGCGTTCACCACCTCGGCCCAAAAATACCTAGGAACTTTTCTACCATGTAGCATAACATTAGCCATCTCTTGAACAACTCTATTCTTCCTCTCAACCACTCCATTTTGTTGTGGAGTATATAGTGCTGAAAATTCATGCTTTATTACTATTTCATCATAAAAAGTTTCAATCCCTGAATTTTAAAACTCGTTTCCATGATCATTCCTCACTCTAGTAATGGGATAATTCTTCTCAGTCTGAATTTTCAAACAAAGTTTTCTAAAATTTTCAGCAGCTTCATATTTTTCACTCAAAAATCCAACCCATCTAAATTTAGAGTAGTCATCTACCATCACAAAAATATACTTCTTACCACCTTTGCTCATGGTCCGAGTGGGACCCATTAAGTCAATATGCAACATCTCTAAAGGTCTAGAAGTATGAATGATATTTATCTTCCTGTACTGACATTTAACTTGCTTACCCTTCTAACATGGTCTACACACGGTTTTTCAAAACCAAGCTTAGGGACACCTCTGACAATTTCACTCTTAGTGATTTTCGTTAAATCACGAAAATTAACATGACCTATTCGCTGATGCCAAATCTCAACTTCATCAAATTTAACTCTATTGCAGTATAATTTGGAATCAGGAATAATGCAATAGCAGTTATCAGACGAACGTATACCTTCCATCACGCAATTCCCAGAAGAGTTAATGATTGAACACTTATCAGGAGAGAAATTAACATTATGATTATTATCGCATATCTGGCTTATACTCAACAAATTAGGTTTAGACCCTTAACATAAAACACATCTTCTAGTTTAGGTAGCCCAGAAACCACAATGGTACCTTTCCCTGGAACCTTAGACTTCTCTCCATCACCAAAAGATACTATCCCACCATGACACTCCTCGAGAAATCCAAACAATGACTTATCTCCAGTTATATGCCTTGAACATCCACTATCCAGATACCAAGAGCTAGAATTACGTGCTCTAAGTGTAGTATGAACTACAATACAATGTAGCTCACCTTTTCTAACCCATGCTTTCTTCATCTTCGGAGCTCAATTTGTCAATTTTGGAAAATTATTCACCTCTTCACTCAAGACTCTAATAAGATCTTGCACACAATCTCCTTGTGGAGTTCTACGTTCTTTCACTGATTTCAAACTTTTTCCTCTCAGATTTGAACACAAAGGTCGAATGTGACCTCTTACTCCATAGTGATGACATATAGGAGCAAACCTTTGAACTTCATTAGTCGAAGTCCTAGGATATCTAGAGGTAAAGGAAGGCTTGCTTTCAACAGTTTTTTTTACATAGGATTGAACATTATGATTCCAATTTGAATTTCCTTGAGAAGAACTAGATGCTACATGAGAAGCTTTTACAAAGGTGGTTTTTGAAACAATGTTCGAATTATGCAATACTCCATCAAAACCCAGTCCCTTTGTATTTCTTGCAGATTTTTCCATACTTTACATATGATTAAGTTTAAGAGTTCCACTAGACCATTTATGAATAGTTGAGTTAGCATCCTTCAATTCCTTTTCCAAATTTCCAATCTTGGTAGAGTTCTCAACTAACTCCTTATTGAGACCATCTTCTAGCCTCAAAGCCTGACTTCTTTCTTGTTCAAACTTATTCAATTCCTCAAACAATTTGGCATTTTGAGTCTGTAGGAGATTTAGAGTTTGAGAACTATTGGCTAATTCGTCTTTTAAAGAATGTAATTCTTTTTCCATGCTAATACTTTTAGTCAATAGTTTTATGTGATTTTTATGAAGTTGTGTGGCCTTATCAAGTAATTTTTCATAAGACTCTTAAAGCGTGTCAACACAATCTTCATCACTATCAGAACCTTCCTCTCTAGACATTGCCCAACTTGTAGCAACTTCTCTAACCTCCTTGCTTTGTGCAGCAAACACGGTGAAATTTCCAGAATCATCACCTACATCCGAGTCTATCCCATCACTAGCTGATCCATTATCAGATTCATCATCCCAACTAACAGCTAATCCTTTGGATTTTTTCAAAGTGTTTGCACACTCTGTAACTATGTGACCATATCCTTGACATTCAAAAGATTGGGGTTTTTTATTTTTAAGATCAGACTTGTCTCTCTATGTTTGAGCCTTATTTCTATTTCTAGACTCATCCAACTTATCCCCAAATTTTTGTCCTTTGCCATTCTGTTTAGCATTCACAAATTTGTTCAACCTTTTAGCAAACAAAGCAATATCATTCAAACTTAACTCACTTTCTTCATCAGATTCAACATGATCCTCCCTGGTGGTTTTAAAATCTATGCTCTTCTCTTTTATGCCATTAGCGTTCTTATGGGGATTTTTGAACATCTCCATCTCATAGGATTTGAAGTTCCCTGCTAATTCTTCAACCTTCATTTCTTTAAGACTCATGACCTTTGATATGATAGTAACCTTAGACCGAAAATGTTCAGGTAGAGACTTAAGAATTTTCTTCACTATGGTTGTCTCAGGACTGGGTTCACCTAGATTGTGACAACCTGTGAGAATATCAGTTAGTCTAGTCTCAAAGTCAGCGTAGACTACATCCTCCTCCATCTTAAGATTTTCAGATTGAGAATTTATCATTTGAAGTTTTCATTCTTTAACCTTTGAAGTTCCTTCATGAGTTACTTGGAGAATATCCCAAGTTTCTTTGGCAATTTTGCTCATGGCAATTCTCTTAAATTCACTCGTAGTCACATAATTGTATAAAGCATTCAACGCTTTGGATTTCCAATTAGCACTATTTATCTCAGCAGCAGTCCACTCACTCGATGGTTTTGGTTTTGATTGATTAGTCGTTTCATCCACCACAGTAGGAGGTAAGTATCCTACCTCTATGGCCAACCAAGCTCTCTCATCTAACGATTTCAAAAATGCATTCATCGTTGTTTTCTAATACATGTAATTTTAGCCATCAAACAAAGGGGACCTAGATATGGAACCTCCTTCATGAGGTATCTCCATTGTCTAAGTTCATAATCTAACCCTAGGTCATTAACTTAAAACTGGGCAACGACGCTCTCATACCAATTGATATTACCTAGATGATCAATGAAAACAGCCTAGAGGGGGGTGAGTAGGATTTTTGTCGATTTAATGATCAATTAATATTATCTAGCGGAAACTCAATTTTAATTAGTCACAAAATCCTAATTCCCAATTCAGATTAATCAAGCAATCATGAATATAAGTGCAAAAAATAAATCATGAGAAAATAGAGATTTTTTACATCGAAAACCTTAGAAAAACCCAAGTAAAAATCACGGATATGCTTGGGTATCGATACACTATGAATCAGAGAATTTGTACAGACTCTATGAAAATAGAACTTACAATCGTTATAATTTTTTGTTCTTCACTCGATGTTTGAAAGTCTAGATCCACTCATGCTCTACGAAGCTCACGCTCTGATCTCCATACTCTGACGACTCCACTTCTCAATGGATTGAATAACCATGAAGCCTCCTGCTTCGATCTTCACACTCAAACGGCTCCGCTTCTTAATGGATCAATGCAACCACGTTGCAATAGATGGTGTGTTGATTTTTCCAGAATCTGGGTCTTCCAATTATGCATAAGATCATCGATGTAGAAGAATAATTGAATAAACTCTAAGAGAGAACTATAAGATATAGAATCACTCAATGATTTTCTCTCTCTCTTTCTCTATCTCTGTAGAAGAATATGAACTGTAGAAAAACTGCAGAGATCTCTCACCCAAAAGCTCTACCAAAATCTATAGAGACTCCTCCTATTTATAGAGAGGACTGAGGGAAACACTAGGTTTACCATTTTTCGTAATTTCACATCAAACTGAGCAAAAACCCTTTGATCTGGTCTTTAATATGTATATATCACGTATATCAATGTTTAGAGTTGCATCCGTATCAAGAGAAATCAAATCGGGGTCAAAATCGAGATTTCACAACTCAGCATCGCAACCCTTATTATGCGTGGCGCGTAGGGGAGCTACGCGCGACGTGTAGGCCCTTTCTGATGGGCATAGATGGGGCGTAAAATTGGTACTTTCTAGCCACTTTAGCTACTTAGTCCGTAGGCTGATCGTAGCAAAATTCATGGAAATCATGTTTCTTGGGAATAGTGCATTTTGAACCCCCTCAACTCTATTAGAATGATTATTGAAGTTTTGGCTCCGAAATATGTCATTTATGCCCTCCGGAATGCATTTTTCGCTCAAACTTGCTCCTTCTTCACTACTCATGTATTTTCCACATCCTTTAAGCTTGATTTAAATTTAACGAAGCTTGTTGATGCCTTTACAAGACCACTTCAATTTTCCTAAACCTACTCGACCTAACAATTCACTCAACATGGTTATTGTCTAGAACATGCCAAATATAAACAATAATATAAATGTTCTTACAAGATGTGATTGGAAATGTTCAGTTTGGCGTACATTTGTCACATGTGATGTAACACCCCATGTTATATTCCCAATTTTATGGAGTTATTTCTGATTTATTTTCGGTTGTGACGTCACTTATTCATGACGTCATGGTTATTCTTGGTGTTTCATAGGTAAATTTTTTGCGTTTACGTCTGCACTAGACTGGACGACGTTGTGATTTCTCCTCGATGATTTCGTGGACTTTCTTTGACGATCACATGACTTGACGTGACGGTAGTGTTTCGAACTGGTGAAACATTAACGTGAGTTCTGGATTCGGCAGCACGACTTTGCAATTCTTCCTTTGGTGATTACGCTATTTGACATGATGTTTTGTGTTTCGGACGTGGCTAGAGGTTTACGTGGGCTTTAATGTTGATTACGTGGATTCATTTAGACGCTCGATGTTTGGTGTTTCGATTGGGTGGGGACATGCTTGGTATGTCCGACGCTGTTGTTCAAGTTCGGCATTTAGTGCGTTTGGGGTTCGACGTTTTGTTTTCCCTTTGTAATGGGATTAGTATGTGTTTCATTTGATTGACGTGCCTTGTTTAGCTGGCGTACTTAGGAGTATTTGTATTATCCTTTCTTGTTTTCTGTGTTTGTATTTACGTGATATAGTTGAGACGTTATCACTTAGCATCTTGTGAGGCTTAGGATGTGCTAGGTGATGTGAGGAGTTATAATTTTCTTTCCTATTTGGTTTAGTACGTGCCTTGTCTTACTGACGTACTTTGTGTTTGTATGTACGTGTTTTCTTTGCTTGATGTGGTTGTACTTGATTATTGTATTGGATTCTTTTCGTGCCTTGTTGCTCATAGTTATTTGATGGGCTTTGTATGTATTCGGTGTTCCGGTGGTTGGGTTTTTACCCTGAGATAGATTATACCAGTTATAGTAATTATTGGATGACCCGTTTATTTTTCGAGCTCGTATGATTTTATTTGGGGGTTTCCGGTACATTTCAGGATTTATTGTTAGTATGTATATATTATTAATTGGGAGAATATATATATAAGTGGGTATTTAATCAATATATTTAAATGCAATTATATATGAGTATATGTATTATTGGAGATTATTCACGAAGCTTCTCCATCTTTCTCCACCTGCTCTAACCCCTCATGCGCAGACCACTCCCTACTTCTTCATCTCCTCACATGACTTAACCTCCATCTCCTCATTCTCTCCAGCAAGCCGACCACCTTCTTCTTCACCATCATTACCGGCGAGGGAGATTGGGAGAGAGAGGTGCGAACAGAGAGATTTTGCGTAAGAGAGGAACTGCAACCTGGTGGATTTTGCCGACTGAGGAGGAGTGGTGACGCGACCTGAGATTGCAGGTTAGAGGCGACGTTGGCAATAATGGGTGGTGGTGCTAGGTGTCGCGGTTACGCATGGTGGCGCGAATAGGGGTTTCGTGCAGGAGGAGGATGCGTCTGGTGCAGGGACGCGACCTAGGGTTTGTAGTCATTGGCCCAGGGGCCGCGATGGATTGATGAAGAGTGGTGACGATGGCGACAGCTCGCAGAGGCGGCGACGCCACGAGGAGGAGTTTGTGCACAGGTGACGCGCAACAGGGGCGTTTCGGTCGAAACATCGACTGGCGATTTGGTCGACTTCCAGATGCCGGTTTGGGCTGAAATTTTGTGGAAAGCTCCGTATCGATGCTAGGTACGACATACTAAAATGTCATAATTTTCCATTAAGTGGTTTGTCCCAGAAATTTGATTTATAGGTTCGAATTTTCGTTTGGGTTATATTAGATTTATTCAAAATTTTTGTTAACCAATTGCTAATGGGCTTCGTATATATCGTATAGGTTGTCGAGATGGAAGTTTTGGTATATTCGAAATAATTTTTGAGTGACTTTGGTCGGCGGTCTCTATATTCGGGCGCCGACATTGTTCATGGCAGGATAGTTCGGAACTATTTGTAAGCGATTAAAATAGGTGGGAATTTACATATATATATATTATTATATATATGCATATCTGACACTCACTAATAGTGCGTAGAAAACGTTAATTAATCTCCGTTGTATGTTTCTGGGTAAATAATAATGTTTAATTAAATTCCTAGCGATAGACGGAAATCTAAGGATTTTATAAAATTTACGGAATACCCATAAATGGACTAAATGATATCGGAGTTGGAAATTCCTTTGGAGAAATTAAATAAATTATTTCTCGGAAAATTTACAATAATTATAAACCTATTTAAGTTAAATCGATATAGTCGGTTTAGTACCCCTTGAGTTCGAAATAGGTTTATAGAAGGTGTATGTGGACGTAGATCCGGTTAATTGATTTTTTATTGAAAGTAGAAATATGTTAGGGGATCCACGAGAACGAGGGACGTTAAAACTTAGACTCGATTTTAGTTCCATTTTTGTTTATTTTTCTCATAGCATATAATGAAGTTGTATTGCGAATTAAATTGTCCCTGAGGTGGACTAATTTGAAAACAATTACTGAAAATAAAATTAAAAGCATGCGAGCTTATAAGAATATATTATTATCGGGAAATTGAGAACCCGGATGATTTTGAGATAGATTGACGTGATTTGCTGCTATAATTGAATTATAAAGCATGCTTTTTAAAAAATGAAAATGATTATATATTGTGGATTGGTTGTATAAAAACGGATTGTGAGATATATTTGTCAATTGATAATGTTATATTTTGATTATTGATTCACTATTAATGCATGATATACATATTTCATACACCATGAGCATTAATATTGCATTTGGTATGGTTTCATGTCTCATTCATATACCATTTTTGTGAGTCTTTCGGGTCGTCGTAACAACTGGCCAGGTGACGTTCTCACTACCGGCGGACTAGTAATCCAGGAATCAGGGAGGCGTGGGAGGATTTGATCCGAACATGGTATGTTTTTCATGAGTCGATATGATCCTCGTGGTTGTGTTACTTTGGCAACATTATACCTGGTTGTCCCATGCTAGATAGGGTGTTATTGGCATTGGCATTGCATAGTATTCACATTAAGCATTCATTCATTTATATGATCATTTATGGATCTTTTCTATTGTTGATATGTGTTGTTATTACACTGATGGTATTTGTAAATTCATTAGAAATGATGGAAATTAACTCAATGTGAATAAAAGTTAAAGATTTTAAAATTTAAAAGAAAGGAAATCTAATAATGTTAAAACCTGGATTAGTGGAGCCACGATTGACATGTGTTCCAGGTGGTTACGTGAGTATAAGTGAAAATAGGCTTTGGGGTGTAACTGTTCCCTTTGAGTTGAGCTCTAGTTGAGCTGGTTAGTGATGTACTGAGACTTCATTGAGTTGAGTGTGGATATAAATGAAAAGAGGTTTTGGTAATTAACTGCCCCTCTCCGAGTTCGGTCTCTAGTTGCATTGATTAACGCTTTACAGGGACTTAGTTGAGTTTGTAATGTTCAGCCAGATAGGCCCTTGAGCATTGGTCTGTGTATGCGGTTATGGAGTGGCCGGTATACTACCCTAGTTGATATATAAGAATTGTTGATTTGAGGTCTAACCGGGTATGATAGGTTAGCATTCTTCCTTTTCTCTAGACTAGAGTTATTTTAACTCTACATATTATCCAACACCACATCCGTAGTTAAATGTTGGACTATCCTGTGTTTTAAGGATCCATTGAATATAAATTGAGGTACCCATAATGGTTTGAGTTGTCACACTCCCGAGTGGACGTTTGATAGTAATTTTGAGACAGACTGGCAATGTTTGAGGATGGTATTGATTCTTTGTTTGTGGTATAGTGATATTGAGATCTTAGAGTATTATGGAAATCTTATGGTGATACTGGTGGGTATAGAATTGATTACCTTTTTGTGCATACATAAGGCACACATTGTTTTCATAGTTTCCTTGTCTTAGTCTCGGGTAAGAGATATGATACTGATTTATGCACACATAGTGCGATTTGTAGTACCTTGGGTGGGTTCGGAGACATTGGAACTAAATAGATTTGACCGGGTCCTAAAATTTATCTTAAAAACTGGTTGAATCCTTCGGGGTTTAGCATTTTTCTTTAAAAACCCGAGGGCGTCGGTATTTGTTTGGGACTAAATGACTTCGGTACCCTTTTCTTATGCCTCAGTAGGCTGTATGAATTGGAGATTTACTTGAGATTGTCGAATCTTATCTAATGATGGAGTTCTTCCACTTATGTTACTTTTGAGGACTAAATGATTTGATAGCGGTGTTGTGTAGGCATTGTGGTTTAGTCGTGGGTGTGATTATGGTTATTCCCTTTTGGTAGTCCTAAGGAGTGACTTATTTACCTCATAGGAACCTTGAGCAGCGTGCTAGGTGCACGGTATGGTAGATAGTTAGTCTTGTTGTATCTCTAGATGAGAGTGGAGTTCGGATTGGTTGTCTATAGGCCTAGGTGACAGGCTTAGTTATTTACAGGACGTTATATATATATATATATGTATACATGTGTTGTTTATATTTTTGTTGATCTGTAGTTCTTATGATATCCGTAGTTTACTTGAGGTTAGTGATGAGATTATTTTGGGGTCTCTGTTTGGCGTGGGTGCCACATGAGACAACTGACTGACCTAGGATAGATGCATGCACACGGGATGGTTAGTCTTTTCTAGACGGCTATTAGTGTGATGTTTTGATATTATGGTGAGCGCGTGGTTTTGCTCATCCCCACAACAGGTTGCAGGTTTGCAAGTGGATGCATCACGGCGTACTCGGCGGTGACATTACGGGTGATTTGGGACAGTAGTTTTGTTTTTCCTTCCGTAGTTATACTTGTGTATTCTTTTATTCTCTTGGGAGCCAGGCTATTGGCAAATTCCCTTGTGTTGTATCTTCATTCTAAGTATTTATTATTTTGGGGTGCCATTGTATCTGTTCGGCACTACCATTGAATTTTATGTATTCTCATTTGAGCATTTGGGGCTCTGTTGATTTTAGAAAGGGTTGTGTAGAGGTATTGGTGTTCTTTTCCACTACCTCGGCCCTAGTAGGTTTTTGGAATGTTGGGCCGTGTGTCATTGATTATATTTCTGTTATTATGGGCAGGTTGTTCTATTGTGTTGATTTTGGGTTGTCCGGATGTTCCATTTACAAACTGAACTCTGCCGGATTTTCGTTAGAATTTCTTTACTGAGTTTCTATCACTCAGGTGACATGGAATACTTCATTTTCATTCATATTCCATGTATTTCGAGGTTATTGTTAATCTTAGTTGTCGTTTTCCGTAACGTCATACCTCGAGATTCGCTGATTCTCAAGATTGGAGTCTCAGGAATAACGGGGCGTGACATGTGATTATGTGATATTTAGATATTAATAAAAATATATATATACACAATTATTCTTATAGACAATCAAAATTAAGTTGTTTGGTTGTAATATGATAAGATCGCTGATGGAAAAATGTTATCAGATTAGTTATATATATATATGATTTTATCCTCAGTCTCACACTTCTAAGGTCAAACTCAGTTTGTATTTGCTTTATTGAAAAGATGCGTTGAGCAATTTAAAGATAGTGGAAGAGCGGGTAAAGGCTGGATATGCATGTATAACCCTGAACTAGACTCTGAATTAAAATGTTTGTGTATGTTATTTATGTGAATGAGTTAAATCTAGAATAATTTAATATAAAGTATTACTATAAATTTTTCTTATATTTGCCTTCAATTTTCTTCCTTCTTTTATAGCTCTTTTCTTCTTTTCTTTTTGCTTTTTTTTAAGGGGGGAATGGGCCAGGGACAAACTTTGAAAAAGATTGCCATCATAGGACTCTAATCATACACTTAAGATGATTTCTTAAGTGACTATTCTATTTCATAGTTTGAATCATGAACTAGTGATTTATTCAATTAAATACATGCATCATTGATTCAAGTAAAATGAGAAATAGTTCAAGCACCCAAGTATGTTTTTCAACTAAATATGTATAAACATATTTCTCTTATATATATAGACACAATGCAATGTGGTATTTGTCATGAATAATATTTTGTAGAGTTTATGAAAATTAATTAAACATTTAATGCAAAAAAACTTGTAAGAACATTTATTTATAATGGCATGATTCTGATCAAAAACCATGTTGAAGGTTGAGAGTTTATATTGGGTTAATCAAATTGACAAGTCAAATTAAGATCGGTAAATGTGTCATATCAAGTTTACAGTTATAAAGAACAAAAGAGTTCTAAAGAAGTTGATCGGAAGCGATGCCGCAAAGAAATAAACAGAAGTGGAAGTTTCTGAAGCTACTGAGGTCTTACCGAGTATTCGAGGATTTGAGCTACCGAGTACTCGACGAGTAGCACCTTGGCGCGAATGATGGCATAGTTCTAGTGGGTTTGAGCTGTCATGGTGCACTATGCCGCGCTATTATAGATTTACCGAGTACTCGAGATTGATTTTTCGAGTACTCGAAGAAGAACTCGGTGTTGACTTCAGTTTTTAGTTAAGGCTTATTTTGATGGAATAATGACTCCTATTCACTTAAGGACATGGTTAGGAGTTATTATTGGTATATTGGACTATCATTGGTATATTAGTCTATA
The DNA here is from genome assembly GCA_963922005.1 of Cornus suecica. NCBI lineage: Eukaryota > Viridiplantae > Streptophyta > Magnoliopsida > Cornales > Cornaceae > Cornus > Cornus suecica. The sequence goes on along the minus strand of OY998240.1, from coordinate 50,311,257 downwards.
TTTGGAAGACTTAATGGTGGAAATAAGAATCTTGAAAAGAAAATGATTCTTACCATTAATTGGACAATTATTCTCTATTTATAGGAGAAAACCAAAGAGAAGGGTGTGACTTTTGTGAGATCTCTATTATTCTTCTTAGATCAGATTTGTTTGTAGAGTGGTAGCGCGAGTGATTCAAGAATTTAAAACGTCTAGTGATTTTGTAAGTCCTAACTTCATAGAGTCCTTGTGCTTCTTGATTTATAGTGCATCGATACAGGAGGGTATCTGTGATTTTTACTTGGAACATTTCCAAGATTTTCCATGTAAAAATATTGGTGTCGTCTCTACTTTATTTTTTGCACCTCTATTGATTATTGCATGGTTTGCATTATTAGAGAATTGAATTAAAATTGAATATTCCGCAATTAATATTTTAATTTGTCAATTAATTCATTAAAAGCCTATTCCGCCCCTGATCGGTAGTCAAACCTTGATTAGTTTAACCTACTTGGTTTGAGTAATAGATAATAATAATGATAATGATAATAGTGTGTGAAAATAAGCCCTTAAAGTTGACTTAGTTTTACCTATCGCAAGTGCACGAATCAATTTATAGTATAGTACCAATGAGATAGGGTATATTGAATCCATAGAGACTAATGATTCTTCAACTCTTTTCTAATTATTCTAACTAAATTATTAAGGATAGTTTGTTTGTCTAGTTTTCTATAACTAATGAATATAAAATAAATAGGATAGATAATTGGTTTTAGTTGTGAACAGTGGAGATAAAGATCTAGGGTATTTCTAACTCCAGCACTAATCATATAACATATCCTCTAATTCATTCAATTGTAAAGGGCGGTCCATCATATGTGAATCTGATATAGGGTTGCAAACATTGGCAAAACCATAATCCCAAAAAAAGAACAATTCATCCATCATTGCCACAAGTCATCTCTAATCAAACATAACTAGTATATGCAACTACTCTAACTACTCCTACTAACATAAATTAAAAGCATGTCACTAGTTATTCCTTTCAACCATGGTCTGTCTAAATTAAGATTACATGTTAATAACAACTATTATGTACAAAATCATGAGTTAAGTATCCGAGTTCTAGCTCATATTGAATAACCATGATTGTGTAAGATAAAATATTCCTTCAAGCTAAGACAAGATATAGAATAAACATAGAATCTTATATAAAATCAAACATAATCACTCATCTACACATTCATCACATACATGTCCTTCAATTTCCCCTTATACAATTGAAAATAAGAAAGAGTCTATATTACATGGCTAGGGTTTTGTTATATAGAATAAATATAGAATCTTATATAAAATCAAACATAATCACACATCTACACAATCATCACATACGTGTCCTTCAATTTCCCCTTATACAATTGAAAATAAGAAAGAGTCTATATTACATCGCTAGGGTTTTGTTAAAAACCATAGATACCGGTTTAGTTGTTCATGGTAGTGGTTGTCTGTATCGTTGATGGAGACACGTCCTCCGTGGTTGTTCTTCTATCAATCTCTTACTCTTCAGTATCTCTGCTCCAAAATATCAAAACTATCTCTCAAGCAAAAGACTTTTCACTATAAAGGAGACTCCTCTCTTTTATAGAAAAATAGGCGTCTTTGTTTGGTAATTTGATTGTTTCACCGTTAAGTCAGGAATGTGTATCATGATATATCATGAAGAATGGTATATAATCTCACCAAATATAGTCAATATTACATTCAAAATAGCGTAGAGATCATTCCTTACTAATTATAGTCGAAACATGTCCCACCGGTGCATATACAAATTGCTGACTTGGCTGGCCGGTTTTGGTTTCACCGAGTACTCGGAGCTCCAGGGTTGCGCGCAAATGCGTGTAAGTTCACAAAAGTTCTCGGGTGATTTTTCCTTCCTCCACGCAAGTTCGCGGACTTTCACACTCACTCTACCGAGTACTTGGTGAAGGGTCTACCGAGTACTCGGTAGTTCTTCACCTTGAATTCTACATTTCATCCTTTTGTGCTCCGTTTCCCTTCTCGGCTTCATTCCTTTTACATCTTTGACTTGTTTTTGGTCCTTTATAGGTCTTTTATCCATGATTTTGGCTCTCGAACAATCTTGAGTTAAAAATCCCATTAATTCACCAAATTAAACTCGTTTTACATACCATCGCCTAATATGTCGTAAAACACAAAAACTATATGAAAGCACTAATGTAATGATATTCATAAACATAAAAATGTATAATTAGGAGCCTTAAATATATGATATTTGGCTCCTATCAAGCCCCCAAACTTCAACATTGCTAGTCCATTAATAATAAATTCAATAGAGAAATTTCAAAATTCGTGATAATTGTGTTTTTAGTACAATAATGAAATTACCTAGACGATAGTGAAAATAACCTAGAGGGGGGGGGGGGGGGGGGGGGTGAATAGGCTTTTGGACGATTTAATGATTAATTAAAATTATTTTGCGAAAATTCCATTTTAGTTAGTTACAAATCCTAATTTTCAATTTAATTCCAAAAATAGATATATCGAGCAATATCAAGCAAACATCAATATAGTGCAGAAAATAAAGCAAGAGACAACACATAGATTTATACGTGGAAAAACCAAGGAAACGTTCCATGGAAAAAACTACGTGTACACTTAGGTATCGATGCACTATGAATCAACAATTACAGACTCTATGAGAGTTTTAGACTTATAATCACTCATGATATGTCTTCCTCTACTCGAAGTCTGAAACCCTTGAATCAATCGTACTTCATGAAGCACGCTTGCTATGCCAAACACTGTGAGACACTCACAAATCATGTTGGATTTTCCTTTCTCTATCGTGGTCTAAAATTCTCGAATCACTCCGTACTCGGATGAATCAAAACAACCTCGTTGCAATGGACGGTGTGATGATTTTTCAACAATCATTCATTCAATCGTGCATAAAGAACTTCGATGTAGAAGCACGATTGGAGTTACTTAACACAAGAGATAACACTAATATATAATCACTCTATAATCACCTCTCTGTATGTATCACTTTGTAGAAGAATATGAATGATAGAATATTGCAGAGCTCTCACCAAAAACCCTCTTGAAAAATCGTCGTAAAAAACCGTAGCCTCTTATCTTGTAGAACCTTGGTATTTATAGGCCAAGTCATAGAAAACCCTAACCTTTCCCTCTTATGTAATTTCACAATACCTTGATAAATCCTCTAAAATTTGATGTAAATATGTGTATACGTCAATACATAGAGGTCTTAAGTCGTCGATCACTTAGACACTCGAAGTAGGGACCAAATTGGAAAAATCCAAAAGCACCCCGAAACATATCCTGCGTAACAAGTAATCATGTGACCGAGCATTGGGAGCTACGCTTGGGCATAGGTCTAGGGCGTAGGGTCCGTTCCCAGCTCTAAAACCACAGCGTACGTCAGAGCAAATTTGTCCTGTTTTAGCCTCTCACAACGTAGGTATGTTGCAGCTTTTGTAGTTTTTTCATATTTGAACTAGATTGGTCATCTCGAACTCCCAATGGTTTTGGTTGAAGTAATGATGTCTAGAAATGACATTTTTGCCCTCCGGTGAAGTGATGTCGTCTAGAAATGACGATTTTGCCCTTCGGTAGCTTTCTTTGCTTTGACACACTTCTTGACTTCTTTCTCGAGATAGAAACGAACATAGTAATAACTCTATTGCAAATACACAAAACTCTCAACATGATAATTCACTTAACATGGTTATTGTCTAGAACATGCCAAACACAAATTATAGTATAAATGTTCTTACAATCTCCCCCTTGGCATTTCTGAGACAAAATCTTATTTTTACAATACAGCCTCACAAATAACATAACCTCTATACCTATGAACACACACCGACAAACACAGATATAAACTGTCACCTTACTTTCAGGATGACCAATCCTGTAACCACAACACTGAACAAACCATTAAACGCAAGTGTGGAAAATAGATATAATACAACATAATGATCATCAGAAAATCATAACATCAAACACCCCTTGCTAAATACTTCTCCCTCTGAATCAATCAAACAAGCTCAATCTTTCCTCCTCACTTAATACTCCTCCCCCTTTTTGTCACTAAAATGTCAAGCAAAGAGAATATATGCCATAACAACAATGTAGAGAGAGGCAATGAAGTATTCAATGAAAAACACCAAGATATAGAACTCTTATCAGATCTTATTCAAATTCTCAACGTAATTGAAATCTCTACTATGCATGACCCTACTACTAATGCAAGAATGCAAAATGTCATGAATAAAAATAAAACAAAATATTTTTGCTTTTTGGAAATCTGTCAGCAAGGTAATAGAGACATAAAACCAATCATTAACACATCATATTCTCATATTTAACTCGACCATTATACACACGGTATAGAAGAAAATCAACACATATACCTTGTAAACTCAAGAATGAATAAGTCAAGTATTAAAAATATATATATATGAAAAAAATATTCATACACATGCAAAAAATATTTCATGCATAGACCAATCTAGCATAGCTCATGAACCTTCATTCCACATTGGGTTAAAAAAAAAAATAACAGATTCACCAGGCATTATAATCATCACCGAAGTCACTAGCACCTAGGATTAAAGTTTTGTAACATAAAATAATCATGACAAGTGATCATCCAAAAATCTTAGGTCAGTTTGATACCTCTACTTCACATATGCATAATGAGACAAGTAAATGTGAACATATAGTAAAATATGACGACTTTTGTACTCTGGCTAAGCTCAATAGTCTCAAAAACAATTATTGTCATTTATTTCAAAATAAAATTCATGCATGAATAAAAATAATACAAATGCTTGATTACTTATCAATTCTTGGAAAATAATGCAATGTGCTCCTAGAATGATAGATAAGAACATATTTATTCTAAAGAAAACATATCAATAGATTTCCTAAGACTAACATGCTTTTCAAAATCTAATGGTTTTGTAAAAATATTTGCCAACTGAGAATCTGTGGATATGAACTCTAGACACACTATCCTATCTTCAACAAGATCACGAATGAAATGATGTTGAATATGTATATGATTTGTCCTATAATGTTGAACATGATTTTTAGAAATATTTATCGCACTCGTGTTATCACAAAACACAGTCTTGAAAAAAACCATAATCCTGCAACATTTGACGCATCCACAAAACCTGAGTACAACAACTACCAACTGCTATATACTCAGCCTTAGTAGTGGAAAGTAAAACATAATTTCGCTTCTTGCTATGCCAAGCAACTAAGTAATTTCCAACATAAAAACACCCTCCACTAGTACTTTTTCTATCATCAACATTACCGGCCCAATCAGTATCAGAAAAGGATACGATATCAGTATTAGTACCCATTGAATACCACATAACGTAATTCACTATCCTTTTAACATAAGTGATAATCCTTTTCACAGTAGTAATATGAGAATCCTTAGGACTTGCCTGATAACTTGCACAATGACCAACACTAAACACTATGTCAGGTCGAGTGGCAGTCAAGTACAACAAACTCCCAATCATACTCTGATAAAGTATAGGATTGACATCTTCGCCTTCAGTATCCAAGCTAAGCTTAACATTTCTACTCATATGAGTGCGAGCATCCTTAGCCTTTTCCAAACCAAACTTCTTCACCAATTCCAAGGCATAACGAGTTTGAGAAACAAAACTTCCATCATGTAATTGCCTAACTTGAAGCCTTAGAAAGAAGTTCAATTCACCAGTCCTGCTCATCTCAAATTCATGTTTCATTTGATCTCTAAAATAATTAGAAAACTTATCAGAAGTGGATCCAAGCACAATATCATCAACATAGAGTTGAGCAACAACTATATCATTCTCAATTTTATGAATAAACAGTGTTTTGTCTACTCCCCCTCAAGTAAAACCTGTCCCTAACAACGTCTTTTTCAGTCAACCTTTCATGCCAAGCTCTAGGAGCTTGCTTTCGCCCATACAACGTCTTTTTCAGCTTGTAAACATGACCCGAATAATAAGAATCTTCAAATCCTTTGGGCTGCTCCACATATACTTCCTCATGAAGAACATCATTAAAAAATGCACCTTTCACATCCATTTCATACAACTTGAATCGAAGATAACAAGCGATAGCAAACAAAATCCGAATAGATTCAAGCCTAGCCACTGGAGCGAAAGTCTTATCAAAATCAATACCCTCCATCTGAGTATATCCTTGAGCAACAAGCCTAGCCTTATTCCTCACCACTATACCAGTTTCATCTTTTTTATTCTTGATAATCCACTTGGTACCAATCACATTTATCCCTTTCAGTCTAGACACAAGATACAATACATCATTCTTAATAAACTGCTAAAGTTCTTCGTGCATAGCATTTATCCACTCATTATCTTGAAGAGCTTCTTTAACATTTTTAGGTTCCGAAGAAGATGTATAGCATGTATACGAAACCTCATTCCTAGCCTTTCTCCGTGTCACCATCATCTGATCAACAGATCCTATAACATTATCCAAAGGATGGTACAACTTTACCCTCGTAGATGGTTCCTTAGACGGTGAACGTTGAACATCACCAATTAAATCATGTGATTCGGCAGGACTTGACGTATCATTACTAACCACGTTGTCCTCTTTTTCAACCTCAAAAGAATCATTATCAAATATAAAGAATGGCTCACCATCTTCCTCCTCAGCAGACATTGGGGACTCATCAATACATGAGTCATCAACCACTACATTGGCAGATTCCATCATCGTTTGAGTTCAAAGGTTAAAAACCCTATATGCTCGACTAGTCAATGAATAATCCAAAAATATTCCTTCATCACTCTTAGACTCGAACTTCCCAATAGATTCACGATCTCTAAGAATATAACATTTTGCTCTAAAAACTTTGAAATACTTTACATTGGGTTTCTTGCCGTTCCATAGTTGATAAGGAGTTTTTAAGGTGCTAGGCCTAAGATAAACTTTGTTCGAGGTGTAACACACTTTGTTCACTGCCTCGGCCCAAAAACCTTATTTTTCCTCTCGACAACTCCATTTTGTTGAGGAGTTTTAGGTGCTGAAAATTCATGTTTTATACCTCTATCTTAACAAAACACTTCAATTGCTGAATTTTCAAACTCCCTTCCATGATCAGTCCTTACTCTTGAAATGGAACAATTCTTCTCAGTCTGAATTTTTAAACAAATTCTCTTAAAATTTTCAGCACCTTCAGACTTTTCACTTAGAAATCTAACACATGCAAATCTCGAATAATTATCGAACATGACAAAAATATACTTCTTTCCTCCTTTGCTCATGGTCCTAGTGAGACCCATTAAATCAATTTGCAACAACTCTAAAGATTTAGAAGTACCAATGACATTTTTGTTTTTGTGTTGACATCTAACTTGTTTACCCTTCACAACTCTTTTTGCATAACCAAACATAGGGACTCCCGTAATAATTTCTTTCTTAGTAATTTTTGTTAATTCACGAAAATTAACATGTCTTATCCGTTGATGTCAGATTTCAACATCATCATGTTTAACTCTATTGCATAACAATTCAGAATTAGGAATAATGCAATAGCAATTATCAGTTGAACGCATATCTTCCATTACTTAATTCCCAAAAGAGTCAATGATCGAACACTTATCAGGAGAAAAAGTGACATTATGATTGTTATCACATATCTGACTTATGCTCAACAAATATTATTTAAGACCCTCTAAATAAAGCACATCTTCTAGTTTAGGTATACTAGAATCCACAATGGTACATTTGCCTAGAACCTTCGAATTATCTCCATCACCAAAAGTGAGTATCCCACCATGACATTCCTCGAGAAATCCAAACAATGACTTATATCTATTCATATGCCTTGAACATTAACTATCCAAAAACAAAGAAATAGACTTGCGTGCTTTAAGTGCACTATGAACTACAAGACAGTGTAGTTCACGTTTTCTCACCCAAGCCTTCTTCATCTTCGAAGCTCCTTTTGCCAATCTTGACAAATTCTTCATTTCTTTATTCAGCATACGAAATTGATCTTAAACACGATCTCCATGTTGAACTCTTTGTTCATTCACCGATTGCAGAGTCTTCCCTCTTAACTTCGAACACCTTGGTCGAATGTGACCAATTACACCACAGTGATGATAAATAGGAACAAACCTCCATTAGTTGACTTCCTATGATATCTAGCGGTAAAAAAAGACTTGTTTTCAACAGGTCTTTTGACATAGGATTGAGCCTTAGGATTCGAACTTGAATTTCCTTTTGAAGACCTCGATGTTACTTGGGAGGCTTTTATAAAGGTGGTTTTTGCAGCAACAATCAAATTTTGCAATATTCCAACAAAACCTAGTCCCTTTGTATTTCCTGCGAACTTTCCTACACTCAACATATGATTAAGCTTAAGAGTTCCACTAGACCATTTCTGAATAGTTGAGTTAGCATCTTTCAGCTCTTTTTCCAAATTTTCAATCTTAGTAGATTTCTCAACCAATTCCTTATTGAGAACGTCTATTAACTTTAAAGCCTCAGTTTTTTCAAGTTCAGACTTATTCAAATCTTCAATCAAAGTGACCTTTTGGGTTTGTTGAAGATTCAGAGTTTGAGAACTATTGGCTAATTCCTCTTTTAAAGAATTCAGTTCTTTGTCCATGTTAAGACTTTTAGTCAACAGTTTCATGTGATTGTTGTGAAGTTGTGTGGTCTTATTAAGTAATTTATTATAAGACTCTTGAAGAATTTCATCACAATATTCATCACTCTTAGAACCTTCCTCTTTATACATCGCCAAACTTGAAGCAACTTTCTTAACCTCATTGCTCTATACAACAAACACAATGAAATTCTCATAATCATCACCTACTTCTGATTATATCGCATCACTAGCTGATCCATTGTCAGAGTCATCATCCCAACTGACAGCTAATCCTTTGGATTTCTTCAGAGTGTTTGCACACTTTGCAGCTATATGACTATATCCTTGACATTCAAAACATTTGGATTTCTTCTTTTTAGGTTCAGACATGTCCTTCCTAATTTGAGTCTTATTTCTACTTCTATACTCACCTAACTTATCCCCAAATTTTTGTCCTTGGCCATTCTGTTTAGCCCTAACAAATTTGTTCAACCTCTTAGAAAACATGGCAATATCATTCAGACTCAACTCACTTTCTTCATCAAGTTCAACCTGATCCTCCTTAGTGGTTTTGAAAGCTATGCTCTTCTCTTTTGTGTCACTAGCCTTTTTAGGGGGATTTTTGAACATCCCCATCTCATAAGATTTTAAATTTCCAGCCAATTCTTCAACCTTAATTTCTTTAAGACTCATGACCTCAAAGATGATAGTGCCCTTAGATAAAAAATGTTCAGGAAGAGACCTAAGAATTTTCTTTACTATGGTAGTCTCATGAATAGGCTCACCTAGGTTATGACAACCTGTTATAATATCAGTTAACCTACCCTCAAAGTTTGCGAAGACCTCATCCTCCTCCATCTTCAGCTGTTCAAATTGAGAATTCAAAATTTGAAGCTTTGATTATTTCACCTTCGACGTTCCTTCTTGAGTGACTTGGAGAATGTCCTAAGCTTCTTTGTCAATTACGCACGTAGCAATCCTCTTGAACTCACTCGGAGTTACAGCATTGTATAACACATTCAACGCCTTTGAGTTTTAATTCACGCAATTCGTCTCAGCAGCAGTCCACTCGCTTGATGGTTTTGGTGTTGATTCATTGAATGCGTCTTCATTCATAGTAGGAGGTGAAAATCCTACTTCAACAGCACTCCACGCTCTGTCATCTAAATATTTTGAAAATTATTTCATTCTCTCTTTCCAATATGTATAATTTGAGCCATTAAATAAAGGGGACCTAGATATGGAACCTCCTTCACGAGGCATCTCCATCGTCTAAGTACAAAATCTAACCCTAGGTAATTAACCTAAAAAGTGGCAACCATGCTTTGATACCAATTGAAATCACCTAGACAATAGTGAAAATAGCCTAGAGGGGGGGTTAATATGTTTTTTCACGATTTTATGATCAATTAAAATTATTTAGCAGAAATTTAATTTTAATTAGTCATAAACCCTAAGTTTCAATTTAATTCCAAAAACATATCTATTGAGCAATATCAACCAAGCATCAATATAGTGTAGAAAAAAAAGCAAGAGACAACACAGAGAATTATACGTGGAAAAACTAAGGAAACGTTCCAAGGAAAAAACCACAGGTACACTCAGGTACCGATACACTATGAATCAACAATTACAGACTCTATGAGAGTTTTTAACTTACAATCACTAATGATATGCCTTCCTCTACTCACAGTCTGAAACCCTTGAATCACTCGTACTTCACGAAGCACACTTGCTCCGCCAGACACTATGAGAGACTTACAAATCACGCCTGATTTTCCTTTTTATACTCTCGGTCTGAAATTCTCAAATTGCTCTGTACTCAGACAAATCAAAACAATCTCATTGCAATGGACGGTGTGATGTTTTTTTAGAAATCACTCATCCAATCATGCATAAGGAACTTCGATATAGAAGCACGAATGGAGATACTCAACACAAGAGATAACACCAATATATATAATCACTCCATAATCACCTCTTTGTGTGTATCACTTTGTAGAATAATATGAATGATAGAATATTGTAGAGCTCTCACCAAAAGCCATATTGAAAAATCATCGTCAAAAACCGTAGCCTCTTCTCTTGTAGAACCTTAGTATTTATAGGCCAAGTCATAGAAAATCCTAACCTTGCCCTCATATGTAATTTCATAATACCTTGATAAATCCTCTAAAATATGATGTAAATATGTGTATACATCAATACATAGAGGTCTGAAGTCATCGATTACTTTAACACTAGAAGTAGGGACCAAACTGGTAAAATCCGAAAGCATCCCAAAACAAATCCTGCGTAACAAGTAATCACGTGACCGAGCATTGGGACCTACACATGGGCGTAGGTCTAGGGCGTAGGACCAATGCTTGGGAACTATAGTTGGACGTAGGTCTAGGGAGTAGGGTCCCTTACCAACTCTAAAACGACAGCGTAGGTCAGAGCCAATTTGTCATGTTTCAGCCTCTAACAACGTAGGTATTTTGCATCTTTTGCAGTTTTTTCATATTTGAACTAGACTGGTCATCTTGAAATCCTGATGCTTTTTGTTGAAGTCATGATGTCTGGAAATGACATTTTTGCCCTCCAATTAAGTGACGATGTCTGGAAATGACGATTTTGACCTCCGGTAGCTTTCTTTGCTTTGACACACTCCTTGACTTCTTTCTCGAGATAGAAACGAAAAAACAAACAACTCTATTTCTAGTACACAAAACTCTCAACATGATAATTCACTCAACATGGTTATTGTTTAGAACATGCCAAACACAAATAATAGTATAAATGTTCTTAAAACTAAATTAAAACTAACTAACTAAATAATTAACTAACTAACCTTTTTTTCCTGAAGGTGTACGATTACACTTGGCACGTGTAACAACCCTTTTAAACCCCTCGGCAATACCGAGTGGATGAGTGAAGCCTCATTAGGGTTAAATATACTAACCACATATTATTTTATTCTTCATTCTTGTATGCTCATCAAATCAAATAATTATTAAATCATGCAATATTATAATGTCGTCAGAATAAAATGCGTACAAGTTATCCCCATTCACTCATACATAATAATTTTCATGAACTAAATTTAAAAGAATGGTCCCCACAGTAGTGAAATAAACTTGCTAATCTCTATAGCTGTTCCACATACTCTTCCGTGTTTTTGTGAACATTCTCTATGGTAGACTAATCTCCCTTCGTCTACTTCATTGATCAATCTTTGCCATGACACAACTTGAATATACTTTTTTCATTTTTATCCCTTTTTGTCTTTCCAAGTCTCCGAACTTTCTAGCGGAGATTTTTAGTCCCGACCAACTGGGCCTGAGCTTCTTCCATGGGATTTTATGCTCATCAGTTTTCTCCCCTTTGTGGGTCGAGGAACCGCTTTTTGCATTTTTATATTTTTTTCATCTTTTCATCATACTTATTTATTTTTCTTTTTCACTTCTCCCCTTGTCATTGAAACAAATCTATTTTTTCAACTACATAGTCACGCTTATTTATATACGAATGCCTTTTAATTTGTGTAATGCGCCAGCTACATTCTAGAGGTGTATCATGTCTATTTTCTCTGACATGGTGTAAAAGTTTCTAGAAGTATTCATGGATGATTCCTCAGTATTTGGGGCAACCTTTGAAGACTGTTTAAAACATCTAGCACTAGTGCTCAAAAGATGGAAATAGACGAATTTAATTCTGAGTTGGGAAAAAGGCCATTTCATGGTTCAAGAGAGGATAATACTGGGCCATATTATATCAAAGTGAGGGATAGAGGTTGACAAAGGAAAAATTGAATTAATTTTGAAATTCCCTCCTCCCACATCTGTTAAGCAAATAAGATCTTTTCTGGGCCATGCCGGGTTTAACGACGATTTATCAAAGATTTTAGTAAAATTGCCCTACCATTGTGCAACTTACTATCTAAAGATACAAACTTTGTCTTTGACAGAGAGTGTCTCCACACTTTTGAGGAGTTCCGTACTCGACTATCCACAACCCTGATTATTTGTTCGCTAGACTAGTCTCTGCCGTTTGAGCTCATGTGTGATGTTTCTGATTATGCTATTGGAGTTGTATTGGGTCAAAGGAAGGACAAGTTGCCATATACGGTATACTATGCCAGTAGGACTTTGAATGATGCTCAAATAAACTACACAACAATCGAGAAGGAGTTGGTGGCAGTTATTTTTGCCTTGGATAAATTCAGATCATATTTATTAGGAACCAAGGTCGTTGTGTATTCGAATCATGTCGCGTTGAGGCATTTGTTTACTAAGAAGGACTCTAAACACAGATTAATTTGGTGGATTCTATTGTTGCAAGAATTCAATTTGGAGATTAAAGACAATAATGGTTTAGAGAATGTAGTTGCTAATCATTTATCTAGGATTGTTGTTAAATCTACAAAGGAAACTACTCCTCGAATTCATTCTCAGATGAACATCTATTCAATGTGGCTGTTGTGGAACAGATACAGTAGTATACTGACATTGTCAATTATAAAGCCATTGATCAAATTCCAAAAAGTTACTCTAAGAATGAAAGAGACTGATTCTTTAGCCAAGTTAAATTTTATATTTGAAACAATCGGCGTTAGTACAAGTATTGCTTTGAGCAAATCATCAGAAAATGTGTCCCAGAGAGTGAGGTGGAGAGCAAATTGGAATTTTGTCACATGTTAGAGTGTGGAGGGCATTTCAGAGCTAAAAAATAGCTCACAAGGTGTTGTAGAGCGGTTTTTACTGGCCTACCATATTCAAGGATGGTTTCGAGTATTATAAAGCGTTTTTGTGATGCCAGAAGTTGGGATCTATATCTCGACGGGATATGATGCCTCTAACCCCAATTTTAGTTGTGGAATTATTTTATGTATGGGGTATTAACTTCATGGGGCCATTTCCAAAAGTAGATAAGAAAAAGTACATACTTGTGGGGGTTGATTATGTTTCGAAATGGGTAGAATTGATAGCCACTATACATGCTGATCATAAGGTGCTAGAGAAATTTGTGAAGTCGAACATTTTTGCAAGATTTGGTGTGCCACGAGTGATAATCAATGACAGCGGAAAACACTTTGATAATCATTTTCTCGGTGGTCTATGTCAGAAGTACGACATTAATCATAGGATTGGTACACAATATCATCCCCAGTCGCAAGGATATGTGGAGGTTTCGAATAGGGAAATAAAGAATATCGTGGAAAAAATAGTACGTCTGGATTGGAAGGATTGGCTGCAGAGGTTGAATCATGCACTGTGGGCATATAAGATTGCATATAAGACGCCGATTGGAATGTCACCGTATCTTCTTGTATATGGTAAGGCGTGTCATCTCCCTGTTGATCTAGAACACGGAGCATACTGGGTAGTTCAGAGGTTGAACTTTGATATAAAGAAAGTCCGGGCTCAGCGAAAACTCCAACTTTAATAGCTTGAGGAGGTAAGAAACGATGCTTATGAGAACGCTCAAATTTACAAGGCTCAGACGAAAGCATTTCACGATAAACACATTCGAAAGAAATTCTTTGAGCTTGGCCAGAAAGTGTTGTTGTTCAATTCAAGGTTAAAGTTGTTTCCTAGTAAGATTCAGTCAAGATGGGATGGACCGTACACAATTACAAAGGTTTTGCCCCATGGAGTAGTAGAGTTTGATGATCCTGATACCGGAAAGAGGTTTGTAGTGAATGGTCAGCGATTGAAACACTACATTGATGTCCTGCTAGTCGAGTGTGTTGTGGAGACGATTGATTTAACTAATCCAACACCCGAGCTGGATGAGCTTGATCCAGAATACTGAAGAGTTGCAATATCGCGCCAAAGACATTAAACATTAGTACTAGGTGATTCAGAATAGTTTTTTACCTTAGTTTGTACTTGTAGCAAGTAATTTAGTTCGATTTTCTTTATAGTTTTGTTCGTAAGATTGAGTTGAAGAAGCATCGTTATCCTAATAGGAGGGGTAATTTAGTCAAAAGGGTACATAGGAATTCATAGGAAGTAGTGGGATTTCACTGAACGGGAAATAACAGAGATTGAAATGATGGAATGTTTTTTGCCCTGGGGGCCTACGCCTAAGGCGTAGCTGCGGGACTGTTATAAAACAGTCTCGCGAGTGCCATTCCCTCCCTTTTCATTTCAAAATTCTCTCTCTTCCTCATTTCTCCACCAAATCACCCAAGACTTGTCCTATCGATCACTCGTGATATTTCTCATCATTCATTGGCGGCAGATTGTCAGATTAGTGCGTATATTGTCCAAATTCTTGTGTAGAACTTGGAAGGTCTTCGAATCTCACTTTTGGGGAATTCATAATATCGCTTGATTTAGTGAGTTTCGTTCCATTATTTTGATTTTTAAAGAATAATCTAAATATTCTAAACTAGTATTGACAAACGAGTCCGATCAAAATCGTGTTTTGATATGTTTTTCAAAAGTTGAGATTATTGGCTTCGAATACGGATTGAATATTAGATTTTTGAGATGAGGGATTGTTTAATCATCATATTAGATATATTTATATATAGTTTTGAGTTTAATTCGGTGTCTGGGACATTGTTGCTAATGTTTCAAAAAAACTTCGTATTGTAGGCATGGCACGGACTAAGGGTACAACAAGATGTGTGGCTGAAACTGCCAATCCGATCAACAACATAGTTAGGCAGAAGTTGAGGTCACCACCTCCTGACCATACACCTAATGAGCGCCGGAGCAGTCAAACCATGAGGTGTCGTTATATTGAGCCGCCAACCTCTTCTTCATCATCTATCCAGGCAGACATGCCAGAGTCCTCTACGTAAAGTCATGATCTTGACTTACTATTTGGTAGGCTCACAATTGATCCGATTGCTCTGCCGGCACCGTTACCGCTTCATGAGCCTGAGTTGCAAAATGAGGAGATAGATGAGGCTGATCATGATGACCACTAGTTCAGGAGGAGAACATGATGCTGCTGACCATGGTGATCATGCCAACCAGTAGGATGAGAGGTTTCCTGAGCTACAGGCAGATAGTGAGCCAGGAGTTTTAATTACTTTATACCCGGTGCTGACTACAGCAACAGTTGCTCTATGCTAGAGCAGACAATTGCCGAGAAGTACCAGTAGGAACACACTTATCTAGTAGAGGTATTTGAGGAGTTGCAGTCAGGAGCCACGTGGACTATTGGTAGAATGAGGGCACGACGGTTATTGCATATTATTGCCCATGCGACCTCAGTCATTTATGAGAGTATAATTCGTGAGTTCTGGCTCAACATGCAACATTATAGCCGAGGGATGAGACTGCAAACGGTGGTTAGAGCTTTTGAGTTTAAGATCACACCGTAGTCTATTACTGCAGCTTGGGAGATTCCTGATGATTGTTCTCCCGTGTTGGCTGACGAGTTCTAGCAATGCCAGATGTATTTCCTCCGATTGAGGACATTGTCCACTTACAGTCCAAGGGATGCTTAGGTGAAAGGCATGGGAACAACACAAATAAATCTAACTATCACCCGATGCTTTGGTTCTAGGACGTGATTGTCCGTTCACAGATTCTTCCTCACAACTATCAGACTCTGTGATATGATTGTCCGTCCATAGATTTTATGGCAGGGCCTATATGTGCACTATGTCCAGCTATGCACGGAGACCAAGGTTGAGCAGAGCGGATTTCAGATCAGATGTCCCTACATGACAATGAAGCTAATGTTTGATTTTGGTGTAGAGATAGAGGTGGCTGAGCAAAACGAGTTCAGGAATGTGTCACCGTACTCAGCAGGGATGTTGACAGGGAATTAGAATCGGTTGCATGGTAATGAGATTTTATCGAGGATATCGGTGTTTGGTCCAGTTCTGCCACCTGCTCAAGATGCACAGGCTAATGATATGGGTGAGGTTTCCCCACAGGATGGGGATGGACAGGCTGCACAGGACCCACAGATGCCAGTTGTTGAGGATGATGCTGCTATGCTTCAGACGCTCGCTGGTGGTACTGTTATTTTGTCTCAGGCTCAATTTGATACCATTATAGCACGGATGCAGGGGCTAAAGCAGATGTTGATTCAGGAGAGACAAGCACGGATGCAGATGTTGCACAGGACCCAAGCGGCTGTACCATAGGATTGATGGCATTCGGAGGCATATGGATATACAACTTCCGCCTACAGCACCACCCTAAGATGACGAGGAGTAGAGTAGTTTTAATTTAGATTTTTATTTTATTTTAGCTATTCCACATTAGAGATAAATTGTCGGGCGGATAGATTTTGATAGGATACTTCATTTGACCGCTTTAATGATCATACTCTAAATGTTTTTGATATTTTGTTTATAAAATGACAGCCTTTGTGATCAGTATTATTAAGTTATTCATTTGCTGAGACTTTTTATGCATATATTGAGTTTGTTGATATTTTGAGTTCTTTCGAGCTTTTAACATCACACTATGAGGACATGTGTGCGTATAAGTTTGGGGGTGTGTGGTTTTCACCTGAGGAGTAAAGATGAACTGGTTACAAGGGATGTTTTTGAATATATATATATATATTTGGCTAGACCTACGCCCTAGGCGTAGGGACCTGCCATAGGTGGTTTTGAAATTTTGAAAAATCAGCCTGGTTGAGGGGCGTTTTGGCAAGGTTTGTATTTTTACTTGTACTAGGATTTATTTAAATGTATTTTTTAGGATTTGTAAGATTTAGATAGGAATTTTTAGTAAAGTCCTAGTTCGAATAGGAATTGGAGTGCAATTACCATTCCAAGTTGGATTATTATTTATTTCTTTCTCCAAATCCTACCATAAGTCCAAATCCCTTTCCTAAATGGCTACATATAGATGAAGAGATGATTCATGAGTTGTGTGTCACATCGGATCCGAATGGAGGGAGTTATGAAAAGTTTTAGTTGAAATCGGATTTGTTATAATTAGATTGTGTGCTTGCGGCTCAGGTTCAATAGAATCATAGGACCGACATGAGGGGAAATTCGTTTATCAAGATGTTGTATGCCATGATTTATGGTTATTGGGTGTGTATTCCGACAGTGATAACGGTTCATATGTCGATTGTACCCATTCTTAATACACACCCAATAACCATAATTCATGGCAGTGCGTTATCGCTGAGCAACAATTGGGTGAGAGGTTAAGAGAGATGGATGCAGTGCGTTGGACATTCATGAAGTAATATCTAGATGAGGACTTTGATCGGTTGGAAGAGACAACGAAACTCTGGATAGATTTGAAGAAAGCCGTAGAGTGATAGAGAGAAGGAAGATGGATTCATAATAGGACTAGGGTTTAATATTAGGGTTTTGATTTGTTTTTTTAGAGACTGTAGACCCTTAAGGCCACGTCTTTGTACTTTAAATTTATGAAGATTGTAGGCCCTTAAGGCAAAATCTTTGTTATTTATTTTAATAAAATTCTTCATTCCTTGAGCAATATGATTATGATTTCCAGATATTTTTTATTCAATTTTTTTCCCCTTACTATGATATTGGGTATGTGTGTTTTGTTGAGCATATTTACAAGTGATCCAAATCAAGTTTGGGGGAGGAGATCAAGTGTTGTATTATGAAAGTCCGGAATCACGCTTCAAGGGTAACTGTATTCTCTCCTTTGTATGATGAACCATGAGGACATGGTTTGTTTTAAGTTTGGGGGTTAGGGTATAGTTTAGAAATTAAAATTATGAAAAAAATTTGAAAAAGTAAAAAAATATTTGGAAATAAATTCTTTGTTTTCACGCATGGGTGTTTGCCATTACAATTTGATTGAGTTGTGTTTATGATGCATGAGTAGTATGTGTTGTGATATTCCCATTCATGAGAGTAATGATTAGATCGAACTGAGTAAAAGTGATGTGATTTTACATGGGTGAGTGGATAGTGAAATTGAACCAAAAAGGATGACCTTGACCTATAAACATAAACACACATTCATTATAGGAAAGATAGTTAATCTTTGACTATGTAGTTGAAATAATAAGTTTGCTATATTAAAAAGGGAGAAGGGGAGATGCTATGGTTGAAATGCAGAAAGTTGAAAATATATTGTGAAAAATAAAAATGCAAAAGGTAGTTCTTCGATTTGAGTAACCGGGCATTGGTATCACCAATATCATTATTCGTGTAAAAAAGGGAGAAAACTAATTAGCATAAATTCCATCAAATAAGCTCGGGGCCAGTTGGTCGGGACTAAAAATCCTCGCTGGAAAGTACGAAATTTAGAAAGACAAAAAGGGATGGTAAGTGGAAAGATGGAAAGATAAGTTTTTATGAAAAATAGAAAAATTTGATCAATAAAGTAGGAAAATAAGAATTTAAATAGCATGGTAGAATATTCACAAAAACACGGAGGGTTATCCAGATTGGGAGTAGAGAGTAACGAAGTCATTCACTTAAGTGGGAACCATTCATGACACAAAGCTTGAGATAGTTATTGTTCGGTAGTGACTGGGAATATTTGCATCTATACTATCTTATGCATGATATCATGACTTAGTTAATACGTGTGTGAACTCATGACTGCATGATTATGAAGAATGGAGAAGTTGTGGGTAATATATCTAACCCTCACGAGACTTCACTCGTCCACTCGGTGTTGCTAAGGGGTTTAAAAGGCTTGTTACACGTGCTAAGTGTAATCGTCGACTCTCATGAAAGCAAGGGATTAGGTTAGATTAGGAAGATTAAAAATCATCACAAGAAAGTTTCTCTAAGTTCATTGCTAAGGGAGTAGCAATATGAAGTTTGGGGGTGTGATAGGTGCTCACTATTGTCCATTTTTAGCACCTATCTTGTTGTAGTTACGTCCTTTCATTCCATTATTCGGTATTTTTATGTCATTTGTGTGTTTTAGCATGTTTCAGAAACTTAATGAAGAAATAGAGCTAACTTTGGTGAATTAACCAAGTACACGTTCGTTTCTATCCAAGAGGAGAGTCAAATAGGTGTTTTTGAGATAAAAATGGCTCCCGGAGGGCAAAAATGGCATTTCCCGTAGCCGTCACTTCAAGCAAAAAGTCTCGTGGAATCAAGACGGTCATTTTAGCGTAATTGCGGAGAAAAGTGGTTTTCACAAAAAATCCTACACTCGAGCCTACGCCTACAGAAGCGAAAAGTGGTCAGAAAGTGAAGTTCTACGCTCAGGCTATGCTTAAGCCAATGCTCAAGGTATGCTTAACCTACGCCTAAGGCGTATGTGCGGTAAATATTCTGTAAGTTTCTACTATAATGCCCAATTTGCCCCCGTTTTGATTCTATGATGCGTCAACGACTCCTATACCTCAAAGTGCGTACAAAAGACATAATATACATCAGAGAGTAGGGTTTGGGTGGATTGATGGTGAAATTATCAAAAAGGGTGAACTTAAGGTTTGCCTCCACTCTATCTATAAATACAAGGTTTTACATCAGAATTAGGGGGGATTGGTTCGTTCAGAGAGTTCTTATACGTTTACATTCAGAATTGTTGTTGCCGTCAAGGAGTGGAGATTCCATTAGAAGGAGGAACCATTGAAGACCTAAAGGTCCAAGGAGGAGGATTATGCAAGGCAATTCTACACTAAAGATGAAGTTCGCCTTAACCATGATCAACTAACTCTGTATCTAGGGTTTTCTAGCAAAATCCTAGCCAAGTAATGTAGTTCTTGTTTGTTTTCAATTGTAACGAGGGGAAACTGTGACCATAATGTGATTATTGTAGTAGATAAGAGACCATTTTATAATTGATACAAAATTCTATATTTGTTCTAAATTCTCGTCTTAGATGGAATTAATATATTATTTTACATAATCATGATTATTCACTATGGGCTTGAACTCGGATGCTTAATTCATGATTTTCTACACAATGGTGGTAATAAAACTTGAAACCCTAGGTTGACACAGGCCATGCCTTGGCGAGTTGTATAGACATGCTTTAGTTTATTTTCATGCAGTAGGAGTAGATTAGAGTAATTTAATTGGCATGTACTAATCAGTTTAGTCAAGAGATGGGTTGTCGCAATTCGATTGATGGTATTCCTTTTTGGGGTCGTATTTAGCTATTTGTGGTACGACCTGATTCACAGTTTATGGATCGCCGTCTTGCAATTGTTACATTAGAACTATTCTATGCGGTTAATGGTGGAGTGATGAAAACTCTAGTTTTTTTCTCTCTTGAATCACAAACCAATTTACTTTGCTTTTTAGAATAATTTAGTTAAGTTAGATAATTTGGTCTCCGACCAGCAAAACAAACAACTTTTCAGAAATATAACACATTGTTTTAGAACTATTAAAGTGAAGAATCTTAGTCTTTGTGGGATCGATATCCCTTACTCAAGTCGTTGCTATTCTACAATTGATACGTACGCTTACGTAGGGTAAAACTTAAGATGTCATAAGAGACTATTTTTAACCACTATTGGTATCCCCTCTAGACATACATCATTCAAGATAAATCATTAATTCAATCTCAGCTTAAGTTAATAATTAATAAATAAATCTTATTTAGGTGGTCTTCCTTGGTCTCTCACTAGATAATCATCATATAAGTGACCTTCAACTTCCCCTATTTGCAATAAAATCAATTAAAAGTGTACATTACTAGATTAGGGTTTTGATGGAAACCCTAGATACTGACTAGCCGCTCATGGAGAAAGGAGACTGCATTATTGATGAAACCACCATCTTCATGGTTAGATAGTTGGTTCTTGAGTTCTTGAGGAGATCCTATCTTGAGAGAGACTTTGTATATGAACGATGATATATGATCCAAATGATCTAGGATATCTTCTCTTCATGAATTCTTTATATATTTATAGACAAAAGTTGGTTAGATATAACATGTATTTTCTTACACTCCAAAAAGATTTGATGTCAGGACCAAGTAACTGTAGTGAATATCAGGACAGCCTATTAAGATAGTAAGGGGGATAGGATTGAAAACCTAATAGATAGCCTTACTAAAATAGGACTTGAAAGAAGGATGGTAGTAGATCAAACGAAGAACGAGATTCAGGATTCAATTCCTCTATTAGATAGTACAAAGGGTGAATTACGCTTTCTTGGGGGGGACTTCTCCAACAACCTATTATGCTACAACCTATTTTATTTTTATTAAAAAATAAGTTCTTGAATAAGATGTGCGTCTACTAAAGATGCCCTGGGACCATTACTGACTTTGAGAGCAATGCTTTTAGCCCAGCCTCCCGCGAAGGGGAAACAAACTCACTTTAAGAGCTGTCAGGGCCTCTATAAGCTTATTACCCGACCTGGAACAAACTAGATCCATAGGGAAGACTTTTGGTTCAACCCGAAAGGAAAGCACCGGGAGAGTACATGGTTTTGCACGTGGAATTAATAATATAATAGTCATCAAGAATCGTCTGATTACTCTACTAGATATGATCCCCTAAAAGAGGCCTAACTAAAGTGAGGCCTGGTCGAAGGTTTACCCACAAGGCAAGGTTCTCTCATGTTTTAGATAGGAATCAGGAGTGTAAAAGTTGGTGTTCGAGTAGCGAATTCTTGATTGAAAGTTGTGGTTAGGTTTGAAAGTATATACATAGATATAGGTGCGCCTTCTGTTGACTTCGACGTTGCAAAAAGGTGCCCCCAAGCCGGGGGATCTCTTAATACTTAATAAAGGGTAGGCTACATATCGTATGGACCTCCTCCCCAATACGAAGATAGTCACATCCTAGGTAGCTTGTCTCTTCTATGTTGAGCTGATCCTAGGGCGTCTTTCTGCTGGATCCCATTTAAAGTCTGGTTTTGTTTGTATCCTCCCTTACCTATGTGGATTACATAAATCACTCTTTTTAAGCAAAAAAATATGGAGTTTCCAAAGCGCTTCCACTTTTGAACGAGCTCTTATGAGTGGAAAAACAATTGAGGCCAAAAACACTAGTTTTCTAAACTCCGATCGTTCTAATCTCCTTCTTATGAATGAAAAATCTCTTTATGCCAAAAAGACAAGGATTCGATGTGGCAACGGGAGTTTCATGAGTCCGCGTCACCCTCACTCAAGCGGCTGAGGGTTAGCAAAATAGGTTGACTCAAGTACTTTATTTTGAACCTTCTTTTCTTATAGATAGAAAAAGGCACTTTCACATTTCAACTAGACTATATAATAATAGTTGTTACGGAAATGAAAAAATAAAACAGGGAGAACCCACACTAGCTCCATTGTTTATCTATATGGAGAAGAAACATGTTTTCGATCTTTTGTTTCACGAAAGATGGTATTCCTTTTCAGATTCTTCGGCTATTGGTTAGCTCCTTGAACCCCTTTTATTTCTCTCCAATCTTTGTTTTATATAGCTGTAGTTGCTACTTTTGTATGAATATCATTTTCTTTCTATCAATGCATCGGGTGCTGGGCAAACAAAGATTCATGCTTGACTTGAAGAAGTTTACCATATCGTTAGTCAATTTGAACCAGCTTCGTTGCTAAGAAGTAAGACCATACTATTGCCATTAGGCATAGGATGTCTCAATGAACTGAACTACACTCTTACTATACTATATCTCTACAACCGTTGAATAAGATAATGTCAAAACTTAACTATAAGGTACCATGATGACTCTGGTAGGGTCTGGATCGAAAGGTACAATATCATCCCCTTTCTCATTCTATCTGGTAAGGTTCGAGCCCATGGGAGCCCCCTTAAAGGCTCAATGGAATATTTCTTCCTTCTCAATACCCGGGCAGTAAGACCTGCCCTCTCTTCTGAACCAAAGAGTCAAGTTGTTATATCTTAAGTATTACTTTTATTTTGATTATCGAGGTTTCAGTTTGATCGCATAGTATTACTTTTATATATAATGTCGGACGTCGGAGTTTTGCTTTTGACTGTCATGGATTGAAGAAAAGAATGGATTCCTACTATTTTATCTCTTTAACAAGGTTGATAGATTGTGAAAAGATGAAGGGAATAAACTATATTTAATACTTTGGATTCAAGTCCTTGCTAAAGGAGGAATGACTTAATTACAACAGAAATATGGAATAGGAATTGTTTAACATGGAAGCTATTGAAATGGTAATCTGATTTAGTCCAAATATTTCCCTAGTTGAAAAGAATATCATATTTATGAAAATTTCATAAAATTCTATTCTCTTTATTATAAGCTACTAACACTGTATATTATAATAATGTATTATAGTTAAAGTCCTAATTTGAAAGTAAAATCAAAATACAAAATTATATATATATTAAATTTTCGAATTTAGAAAAATATATTTTTTTCCAGGGTTCACCGAGTACTCGGTAGTCTCTGTACCAGAATTTCTTTTTCAAAAACTACTTTTCTTTAATCAATATATATATATAGAAATACATATAGTATATATATAAGAAATTAGTAAATAAAATTAAATAAAATAAAACAAAATAAATATATATATATAATACATAAATATTTATATAAAATTAAAAAAATAGAAATATTTATTTATATAAGTTAGAGTTTTATAAAAATATTTTTGAAAAATCGTACCCTCCCCCAAACTTATATTGTTATATCCGTATAAATGAAAAATAGATAAAATCTAATTAATTTGCTCGATAAATACCAAAATATCCAATTTCATTAATTTTCTCATATGTTTTCGTTGGAGTTTGCGTACAAAAACATAATGAACAAAAAAAAATAAAAAGTACAAAATAACAATTCATGGCTCTGCATACGGTAATATCGAGAACATAAAATCTATGACGGCTCATGATCGACTACTCTCTCTATCTCCTAAGATCGTGGTGGTGGGTGAGAGGTGGATGCAGAGCCTTTTTATATCAATGAATCAACTTTCATAGTTAGGTCCTCCAATTTATTTACTATCCTCTATATGGTTGTCATGATTGTCATGTATTGTTCGTTAGTTATCGACATTTTATTTCCTTCTTTCTCTCCTTCCTCCTTGCGTAGCTTAGATATCTTGTTATGCCAACTAGAAACCTCAAAACACTTTAGCTTGTACTCATTTTTTCCTACTTTCTCTATTGGCACATGATGATCTTTCATTAACTTCATGGCTAAGGTCGGGAAGGGAACCACAAATGATGAGGCATTGACTTTAGTCATTTTACTCATTTCAACCCACGCCTCATAGATGTTTGTCCAAATAACATCCGGGATTAAGATCCATTGATCTTTTTCGAAGGCATAGAATGCTTCTTGATAAATCCCGCGACGTTCACTACTATTGCCTTGAGGGTGTGCTTGGCATCGAATAATAGTATCAATAATCCACATCTTTGGTGCATAGTGTTTCTTCACCGTACATAAGTTGTTCTTATTTCCGAACCTTCCTTTAGTTATATTTTTCGTAATAACGTTATGTCCGGGAAAGGTCGGGGTAGCGCCGGGAGTGTTTCTCTTAAATTGATAGGGCATTCATATGGAATGCCCCATGCTTTACAAATAGATAATGGCGTGATAATAATATGTTTCCCTTTTGACCGTTGTTTCCATCATTTTATCATCGTCCTCACCCACGTCCATCATATTGAGCCAAAAATCAAATAATAATGGTTTGATTATATAGGTCGACACGGGTTGTAACAACGGTTTTAACCCCCTTTTATTTATGCAACTTATCCCCCATGATGCTACTTTGTCATCTTCAAAATCCGAAATCTTCATAGTTCTTTCGACATTAAATCCTTTCCCAATAACTTTCTTAACTAGCTCCTTAATTGGTGCATCATTTTTGGCCTTATCCGATGACGATTGTGATGATTAGGGGAAATTGGTCGCTTGCTTGATGATGTGGTAATGCGCGATTTCTTCTTTGGGTCCATGGCTCCTATTCAATCATTCTATCAAACACCTAGAGTGCATCAATTAAAGAGGCCAAGATTACTTAGCTTGTATCATAGTTCACTACACACACATTAACCCTCACAAGCTCTAATGAGAAGTAAATAATCAAGTGATTACAAGGAACCCCCTTTTTTTTAGAAGATTTCACTTCCCTTTTGGAAGATACTTCAAAGAAATGAAGAGAAGGTGTAAGAGAGGTTCCAAAACTTGGAGATGAAATTGAGTATGGATTGTTCCTTCATTGGGTTGATACAAAGGAATTATGGTATTTAGAAGGAGATTGAAACATGTTTAAACATTTCTCATTTACAAATTCAAGTGTGGAGTAATAAGAGATGAGAGCACTTGGGTAGAGAGAAAAGTGGAGAATGAGCAAAAAGTAGTCTGACCCGTTTTTATCACTGCTGCTCCACCGAGTACTTGTTGAAAATTATACCGAGTACTCGGTAGTTCATTTCTACCGCCTTTTGAATTCTTCTCAAAATTATGTCGTGGTACCATCTCTGATTCTAAACATAAATTAAATAACTATAAAAATAATCACAATATTAATAAAATAATAGTGCGAATTATACATACCCATTCAAGAGAACATGAACTCTACCTAATGGCGCCTTTGTTTTCCATCGTTGGCTCGACATTAGTAGTTTTTATTAATCTTTATCATAAGTGGATTCTATCAAATCAATAAAATCCACACCTCCTAATTCATGATTAATCTCTACGAAGCTTTTTAATTGTTGACCACATTTTTTATATCGAATTCGTTTTGTTGGACCTTTGAGTTTTAATGCACTAACGATAAATAATTGCTCATTTGGGAAATAATCCATCAGTGGAGTATTATCCATTCTAGATTCTACCACTATCCTTGATAGATGATCTACCACTACATTTTCCGTACCTTTTTTATCGGGTATTTCAATATCGAATTCTTATAATAATAATATCCATCTAATAAGTCTAGGTTTGGAATTTGTTTTTGTTAATAAGTATTTTAAAGCTACGTGGTCAGAGAAAACATCTACCTTGGTCCCGGATAAGTATAACTAAATTTGTCCAAGGCAAATACTACAGCTAGAAATTCCTTTTAGTTAGTAATGTAATTGATTTGAGCATCAACAAGCATTTTACTAGCGTAGTAGATTGCATGTGGTTGTTTATCTTTTTGTTGTCCTAATACTGCTCCTATGGCATAGTCAGATGCGTCGTACATTAATTCAAATGGTAAAGACCAATCAGGTGGTTGTATTATTGGGGTAATCAAGAGTAAATTTCGTAAATTCTCACATGATTCAAGACATTCTTTCTTGAAATCAAAAGTTGATTCTTTAGCCAAGAGGTTTCATAATGGCTGAGATATTTTGCTGAAATCTTTAATAAATCGTCTATAAAATCTGGCGTGACCTAGGAATGATCTAATTTGTTTAACCGATGTAGGACGGGGTAGATTAGAAATTAATTCAACTTTAGCTTTATCTACTTCTATCCCTCTATTCGAAATAATTTATCTTAGGACTATACCCTCTTGAACCATAAAATGGCTTTTCTCCCAACTTAATATTAGATTCATCTCTTTGCATCTTTGTAATACCAGTTCTAGATGTTTTAAACAATCTTCAAAAGTAGTTCTGAACACTGAAAAATCGTCCGTAAAAACTTATAGGAACTTTTCTACCATGTCTGAAAAGATTGACCTCATACATCTTTGAAATGTTACAAGTGCGTTGCATAAGCTAAAGGGCATTCTTTTATATGCGAATGTACTATAAGGACAAGTAAATGTGGTCTTTTCTTGGTCTGCTGATCAATTGCTACTTGGTTATAACCGGAATATCCATCTAAAAAACAGTAATAACTTTGCCCATCTAGACGTTCTACGATTTGATCATTGAATGGTAGTGGAAAGTGATCTTTCCTTATGTTTAGCGCAACTGTGATACCGGATTTCCTTGGTAACACCTATGTTGGACTTACCCATGAGCTATCGGATATGGGGCATATAATACCCGTATTGAGTAATTTTTCTACTTCAGTCTTTACCACCTCTTTCATATTAGGGTTTAACCTACGTTGCATCTCTCGTGTTGATTTTGTATTCTCTTTTAAGTTTATTCGATGCATGCAAATTGAAGAATCAATTCCTTTAAGGTCAGCTACACTCCATCCAATAGCTTCCCTATGGTTAGAAAGTACTTTTACTAATTGCTCTTCCTGTTACTAGTAAGGTATGAAGATATTATTACAGGAAGAGTATTGACTGGACCTAAGAAAAAATATTTGAGTTGTTTAGGTAATTCTTTAAGTTCCAATTTTGGTGGAGATGTAAGTGACATAAGAGGTAATGGCTCATGAGGTTGTTTCCAAGATTCTCCATACAGTGTGGTTTCTATAATTGCAATGTCCTCATTTTTGAATTGTAGTAGTTTATTTTTATCACTGTCCTCTGCCTCAGTCATTATTCTTTCCAGGTCATCTTTTATTAATATTCCCTGCGCCACTTCTTCCACTAATTCATCTATCTCATCAATGTTAAAACAAATCAGTTTTTTCTTGAAGTTGGCTATTTGTATTAAACACGTTTAATCTTAGTTTCATATTCCCAAATGATATATCCGTTACTCTTGTTCTACAATTAATGCACATGTTAGCTGTTGCTAAGAATGGTCATCCTAAGATTATAGGTATATGTTTCTTTGGACTATGAATAGGTTTCATATCTAATATTATGAAATCGACACGAAAATAGAATTTCTACTTGAACTATCACATCTTCAACTATCCCTCTTGGTTGTTTGATCGATCTATCTGCTAATTGAAGTACAAACGTAGTAGGGTTTAATTCTCCTAATCCCAATTGTTGGTAAACTGAATAAGGTAATAAATTGACACTAGCACCTAAATCAAGGAGAGCCCGTCTTACTTCTTGATCACCAATTATGCATGATATTATAGGCGCTCCTGGATCTTTATATTTGGGTGGTGTATCATTTAACAATAAAGAACTTACTCGTTCAGTCAACACTATCTTTTTAGGCCTTTTAGCTCTACTTGTACTCTTTTGCGTACATAAATCTTTCAAGAATTTAGCATAAGGTGGAATTTAAGATATGACATCTATGATTTCATTATTTTTATCCACTTGTTTGCCATAATAGTTTGATCCATGGAGACATTGAGGGAATGGTTCTTTTAGCTCATATTCCTTCTCCGTTGGTTTTTTAGGTATTTCCTTAACTGGTTCGTCTTCTATTGGATGTGATGTTTCTTTAGGAATATTATCCAAGATTTCTTTTTGTGCTAGTTTTTCCTCAAACGTTTCCTCAACTCTATTGTGCACTATCCCACCACTCTTTAAGGTTGTGATTGATTGAACAGTTTCATGTGTAGGTTCTTGTAAAGTTCCTAATTCAATCATGTACTGCCCTTTAGGATTCATTACTAGTTGGCTTGGTAATTTACCCTTTTTTCTTTTATGAAGCGTGTTAGCTATTTGTCCCGTCTGTACTTCTAGTTTCGAAATAGCTTATGAATGTGTATGCAATAGTTGGGTATTAGCTTCTAAGTTACCAAGGGCTGCTAAGACTTTTTCCTCAAAGCCAGATGATCTTTGTGGTGGATTAGGGTTTTGAATTTGATTCCTAAAATGAGGTTGGTTGGATCGAAAAGATCAGAATCCTTGAGTATTATTTTGAAAATTTTGAGTGCTATTAAATGGTCCTGGATTCTGATTGAAGTTCTGAGTATTATTGAATGGTCTTGGATTTTGATTGAAATTTTGAGTTTGGACAGGATTTTTTACGTTCTGAGAACGATAAGATAGATATGGATGGTTCCGCCAGCCTTGATTGAAAGAATTTGAATAATGGATTATTATTGGTAGTAGTAAACGTTGCGTTAACATCATATGGTAGTATATCTTCTTGATATGTCATCGGACATCCGCTAGCTAAATGGGAAGGATCAGAATAGATCGAATTGACTTCTCTACGAGTATTTTGAGTGATAGTTAGAAAGTTGTCTAATTTTTTAGTTATCTCAGCTACTTGAGCCATAACGTCGTCAGTTCTTTCTATTTCTTTAACAATTTCCATTCTTCTAGGGTTATTAAGTATTGATCTAGCCCTAGCCTCCGACTCGTTTTGTTGTAAATTTTTACTCAATCTTTCGAATATTTTTCATCTGTCTTTGAGTGGTTCTAATGCAAATGTTCCTCCGTATGCCGCATCTATATGGTGTTGTTATATCTCGCCTAGGCCATGATAGAAATTATGCACCAAATCATATTTTGTAAATTTATGATGGGGACATTTAGCCAAGATTTCTTTAAAATGTTCCCAAATTTCATGGAATTGTTCATCCGGAATTTAAGCAAAGTTCCTTATAGCTGCTTGGGCTTTGTGTGTTTTTCCCATAGGGTAATATTTATGTAAAATTTATTTTTTAAGGTTCTCCTAATTAATTCTCACTCGTTCTTCTAAACTATTATACCATCTTTTAGTTTTCTCTTTGAGTGAAAAGGGAAATAATCGCACACGTAAGATATCAGTAGGCATCTCATTCCTCTTAGTTGTTGAACTAATTTTTATAAAGTCATTAATATGTTCGGAAGGATCTTGATGTTTATGTCCATAGAATTTAGATAACAGATTCAAAATACTAGCTTTAATTTCATAAAGGGATGTTATTTCGCCTGGTATTACAATGTCCGCTTGTGATTTGAAATTAGAGGGTATAATATTCTTTTAAGGAACCTGGTGGTTGTACTTGAGGTTCGCCCATATCGTTAAAATTTAATGTATCTTTTTTAATCCTTTGTTTATTAGTTCTTAAATTTTTACGATAAGTTATATCAACTTTAGGATCAAAAGGAGCAAGTTCTTTATATATGGAACACAAACTACTTATACAATGTTGAAACAATTTTTTATAAAAATAAACTAATCTAAATAATAAACTAAAAGTAAATAGATAAAATAAAATATAAATTAAGTAAGAAAATTAAAGATAAGATTGAACAATAATTTAAGATACGAGTAAAACTCACAAATGGTCCAACAAAGCAATCGTCACCGCTTTTTTGAATCTTTCTGCACACTTTAATGTTCCTGTAAAAAATAACACAATATTGTCTCTTTAAATAAGAAAATAAAAAGAAATCAAATAAATAATCTAGCTATAATAATTATTTAGAAGTATAGAAAATCGTTGGTCCTGGCAACGACACCAAAAACTTGATCGGATTAGGCCAAACCTTGTTAAGCCTGGCCCTACTAGGCTTGAGTAATAAATAATAATAATAATAATAATAATAATGTGTACAAATAAGCCCTTAAAGTTGACCTAGTTTTCCTTATCACAAGTGCACGAACCTATTATAGTATAGTATAGATGAGATAGGGTATATCGAATCCACAGAGACTTTTGAATTCACAACTTCCTTATAATTATTGTAACTACATTATGAAAGATATTTTGTTTGTTTGGTTTTCTAGAATTACTTTGACAATAAATAAAATAATATAAAAGTAAAGATAGATTTTGGGTTTTTGGTTCAGATCAATGCAGATAAAGATCTAGGATATTTCTAACTCCACCACTAACCACATAATATATCCTCTTAATCATTTAATTGTAAAGGGCGGTCCATCATATGTGAATCAGATATAAGGTCGTAAACATTGACAAAACCCTAATCCCTAAAAAGGAACAATTCATCCATCAATGGCACAAGCCATCATTGAACAAGCATAACTAGTACATGCATCTACTCTAAAATACTCCTACTAACATAAATTAAAAAGCATGTCACTCGTTATCTTTCCTTATGCATGGTTTGTCTAAATAAAGATTGCATGTTAATTACCACCATTGTGTATAAAATCATGAGTTAAGCATCCGAGTTCTAGCCCATATTGAATAACCATGATTGTGCAAGATAAAACATTCATTAAAGCTAAGACAAGACATAGAATAAATGAAAAATCTTCTATAAAATCAAACGTAATTACTTATCTGCACAATCATCACATACTTGTTCTTCAGTTTTCCCTTATACAATAAAAATAAGAAAGAGTCTACATTACTTGGCTATGGCTTTGTTAAAAACCCTTTATACAAATTTAGTTGTTCATGGTAGTGGTTGTCTGCATTGTTGATGTAGACACCCCCTCCATGGTTGATATTCTTCCCAACTCTCCAAGACAATATGTATTATAATCAAAATCTATATGTATCTCCCAACCTCCTGTCTGTAGGGGAGACCCCTATCTTTTATAGAAAAAAGAGGCATCTTTGTTTGGTAATCTGATTGTTTCGTTGTTAAGTCAAGAATGTGCATCTTGATATTTATGGAAGAATGATATGAAATCTCATCAAATATCGTAAATATTGTGTCCAAGATATCCTAGAGATCATCCCATATTGATTCTGGCGAAAACAAGTCCCACTGATGTGTATACAAGTTACTGATGTGGCCTGACCGTTTTTGCACAAAAGGGGAAAAACATAGATTTTAGCGCACTTGCGCGCGTTTGCGCAGCACTCAGGAGCTACCGAGTACTCGGTAGCTCCTGAGTGCTGCGCAAACGCGCGCAAGTGCGCTAAAATCTATGTTTTTCCCCTTTTACGCAAGTGCACTCCCTTTCGTACTTAACCGAGTACTTGGTGAAGGCACTACTTAGTACTCGGTAGTTTTCACCTTGAACTTCATTTTTTTTGCTCATTTCTCTTCTCAACTTCATTCCTCTTGCATTCTTGTCTTATATTTTGTCCTTCATAGGTCTTTTATCCATGGTTTCGGCTCTCGAACACTCTTGAATCACTAATCAAGTTATTTCAATGAATTTAACTCGTTTTACATGACATGGCCTGAAACGTCTTAAAACATGAAAACCATATAAAAGCACCAATATAATGATATATGTAGACATAACAATGTATAATTAGGGGCCTTTAATGTATGATATTTTGCCCCTATCAGTTTCCCCTTTTCTAGTCGTTCTTATGTGAATCGTCAATGGCAGATTAAAACCAAAGTCGATGAGAAAACATCGATTAGGAGATGCACGAATATTTATTCGATGTCTAATTCCACCTATAAGATTCTTTAATTTTAACCCTATAACTTCATCCCCTTATGGGAAGAACAACCTTCGATTTACAGGCTGAAAATGGACATAGCAACATCCTAGCGAAACATCAGACACGTGCCTTCAAGCTGCCGGATTGACATTCCTAATCGAGCATCATCTTCTATTCACCAGCAGAGCTTTGCAGCTTATTCTTCCCTCACCTTATCCAGTTGATGAATAAAACCATCTTTCTCTAGAGCTAGGGTAAAAGAGTAGTCAAAGCTTGGATCAGCTCTCGTAAGGCCAACTTCAACAACTTTTTTTAGATCTTTTTCCGAAGGTCGGATGTTTCGGTCTATCTCTAAAAGTCGGATATTGGGTTTTAAGGCCTAGCCATAGCTGTGCCTTCTTTTTACTCTAAGTTGAGGAAGGGTGCCAACAACCCAAGATATCTATTAAAAATGGGCAGGCTAGGAGGTTCTGTTACCGAACTCGAACCAACTAAGCGGGATTCCTTACCTGATCTAACAACTCAAAAAGGAGGATGACGAAATGGGAGCCCAGCTCCTCATGCCAATAAGGGGTATTAGACCTTTCCCACAGGGAGTACGCTTGAACGACACTATACTACCCACTAAGACCCGCTTTGTTGAGAGAGAAGCCTATGGACCCTTTCTCAATAGGAATTGAGGGAACTCATGGGGACTTCTGGCTATAGGACCAGTTACTAGTCCTCAACAACAGACATATTTTGAGTTTACCACCGACCTAATTTACTAATAAGGGGTGAATATCAATAAGAACTTTCCCTGCCTTAGTAGAGTGAGGGCGAACCACTTGGAGAAAGAGAGCGAGGCGCCCAATGTTGTACTGTGATAGGTATTTAGCATATCTCAACAAGACAAAACTAGGGTTTTTACATGTTGGCCATTAATAAGAACTAGTAGGAAAGCCAAAATCTAATACGAATCAAGTCCTTCACCACTAAAAATAGATCCACAATCTATTCAAGTAAGAGAATCTTCCTTTGCCCAGCACCCGATGCATTGATAGAAATCAAATGAGATTAAAAAAATTGTTGCTTATTACTTTCTTTCAAAGTAACCTTCACTGCAAGCACGACAAATTGAGTTTTAGAGTTCCAATGACTTTGTAGAATTGAGGTATATTATACTAGACAGTGAAGTACTTTCTCCGGTTATTCTATAGTTATCATGGGAAAGTCTTTCAAGAGAGCCCTACCTTGTTCCGCGGCTCAGTTCTAAGGGGGGAATCCAGTGGGGGATGCCCATGATTTCAAAGAAGAAATAGTTCTATGCGGGTCGGTGTAGTGGTAGGGATTTCTTGTGCTATGGGTGTGTGGCCAAAGAGTGTACCTCCAGAAGAGGGTATAAGTCAACATAGCCTCTTTTAGGCTTTCTCCACTATGAGTCTTTTTCTTTCTCTTTGGAATAGTAGCCCAAGCCAATGTTCTGAGACTTGTATTTCTGCAACCGGGATAGTTGCCGATGCTTCTCCTCGCCCAACTGAGTGGGAGGCCTTTTTCTCTATCTTAAGGATAGTCATAGGCCCTTTATAGGAGTGGGGAGAGGGACTTCTTCAAACGCCAATCTTTGGTTAAAAAAGACTAACATCGTTATATTGAATAAACCTTTCGTTGGGTGAGGGGCTCTTGGTGCCAGTTTTTTTTTATGAATAAATAATTTGCTCGAAACGAGACTCAGCTTTAGAAAAATAAAATATGGGATTCCTCGACCTTTAATTTAATAATAAGGGACGGAGAAACTTCGCGATTGTCACATGAGCAGCATGTGCTATGATTTTATCCAAACATTAATTAATCGTGTTGATCTATTTATGATCTTGAACTCTATAGGAAGTTTCATCATTTGGGGATGTCCCTTTGGGATGTGAACAAGAATTATTAGGAAAGGAAGTAGCATCTCATCATTAAGCATCTGATGTACGCCCTTTGCTCTTCATTCTGTCTTTGACTTGTGAACAGAGGGTCCCCGTCCATCGATCGATTATACGGGTGGTCACACCGGTAAGATTAGATTGTTAAGCAATCCGTGCCACAAGAAGATAGACAATCCCTATTAATATTAAGAGGGCCTATGAATACTGTCCTCTAGCTAATTCTACTTATGAGTTCATTTATATTCTATGGCCTATTTGATCTCAAAAGAATCCAATACCTAGCCATCTATGGAGGAAACCATAATTGAGCCCTTAACATGCCCCTTAACTTATAATGCAGTTGCTTAGCAACTAAGCCCTACTTTAATAATTTAATAATAATAGGGGTTTCAGTTAGTTAATAAATTAATTAAAATTTAGTATGAGATAAATTAATTAAAATACGGTATAAGCTGACTTTCAGGCTTGTTGAAAGCGAAGCCCTTCAACTAACTATTCTTAGTTTAGCAAGTGTTATAGCGTTCCACTCTGATTCTCCTACTCATAGAAGGGTAACCAA
Organism: Cornus suecica; assembly: GCA_963922005.1. Classification (NCBI taxonomy): domain Eukaryota; kingdom Viridiplantae; phylum Streptophyta; class Magnoliopsida; order Cornales; family Cornaceae; genus Cornus; species Cornus suecica. Next base: position 50,276,251 of record OY998240.1, on the reverse strand, counting down.
GATGCCTTATAATTTAAATGCCCACATGAGCATAATGGTCTTGCTATCCGAACTTAATATCCATTAGAACGTCTGACTCTCATTTCTTTTGACTTGGCTCTGACTTTTCTTCCGAGTCACCATAATTTCACTCCCTCTTCTTCTTTTATATCAGCTATATCTTGGCATCATTTCTAATGCTTCTTGTACTTCCTCCGGGATTGCCCTTGCTGGATCTTGACCTTGTTGTGATTCGTCCTTAGCAACCTCAACTCTAAGAGTTGGGTGTAATGCGGTAATAGCGACAGTTGGTGAAGTTGTAGAAGACAAGACCCTTGGACCTCTAGGATATTGTGGAAGACCTGGTTGTAACACCCTTGGGTATGGCTCTTGAGAATCTTTTTCTCCATCTTCTTCATATTTTTTCCAGGCCTTTGATATTCCCATTTTTGAGTTCTTGTCAGGAGGGATAAGCTTGGCATTGGGGTACTTCGGGTGACATTCTTTTTACCATTGCCTCCGATTAAAGACGCTTGGCCTGACTCTTTGACTAGTCAGCCCTTCATTTATCCTCTCCAGAAGGTGAGATGGCCCAACGTCAATATGGTAAATGATATTTTTAGGAGGATTAGGTCGGAGGTGGATAAGGGAAGCTCTGGGCAAACCTTCCTTGGGCTCATCTGACCGAAGATATAGTTACCCTTTGTGGACTACCTCATCCATGCCTAAAACTTTCTCTAGATGGATAAGTTAGGTGTTGCAAGGATGGCTCAAGCTTCTGCTGTTAGACTGGTCTTTGAACCATATTTGGCTCAACCAAAGAACCTTTTCCTTTCTCTACAAAATTATCTTCCCTCCATGACCTTTTGGTCATTTTAAACTGACTAGCAAATGTAGAGCTTCCCTTTATATCAATTAGCATGGATAAAGAATCTTGGATATTTACAACAGCCACATCAATGAGATGTTTGACTAGCGGCTGCAAGTGGAAGATGTTTGACTGGTACATCTTTGGAATCGACACACTTCACAAAACCACTTCACATGTCAATTCTAAACCGATGCTTCTGCATGCATATTTTATTATGTATGGGGCATGAGGTTGTGGGAAGCACCTGTGTCAATCATGCATTATTCTTCACTTTCTTCCAAGATCCTTAATGATACGTGTATCGGTGGAGGTTTCACAGGGCTGGTCTTTACTATTTATGTGTCGGCATTACGCTCTCCAGTTGAGGCTGAGTATGATTGGTGGTTTCCAGGTTCAATGTTGTGTTACGTTTGGAAATATTTCCTGTGATAGTGAAATTAGGAAGCTTACATTAGTAGATTATTTAATCAGTTCAGAGAAAATCTCATATGATTAGTAAACGGGTTTCAATACTGTCTGTTTCCACATCCACATTTGTAGTGGTAGTGGTGCATGTTTGAACAGTTTCAGCACTGGGTAGGATGGAATGCCCTTCTCCCCCTATTTTGGTCGAACCTTCTTGATGAATTGACTTGTAGTGACCGAGGAAGAGAAAGAAGTGGCTCACGGGAAATGGAGAGGAACACCTTTCATATTTGAATCAAATTGATAAATTAGAATTCGAAACCCAAAACCTATGACCATTTTTTATCGAGTCCCTTCCTTGTGTCAGAGCCAAGGCATCTAAGTATTCATCCGGAGAATCCCCTACTATCTATTGGGCACATCTGGAAAATGAGTTTCATCGACGTGATTTCACGGATCGAGTCCTACCCAGACCTAGATTCCTATTGGCCCTGTAGTGAATCTACTTCGAAAGAGCGGTCTCCTGACCCAATTGGCATAATGAGATGCTTGGTTAGGGAACTGGGAATGCTAGGAGCTTGGTTCAATTGATGACTTAGCTAACCCACCCTATATTTCTATCTTTTTGCCAGTTCAGGTATTCCCGAGAAATAGCTTCCATAAGTCATAGATTTTGCACTGCAAAAATAAGATTATTCGGACAATGATCACCCATCCCGAAACATGACTATCGGAACTATTTCCATTAGTTCATTGGGTTGTACAAGCAAGTATTTAAAAAGGCTAGGCCGGAGCCCCTAACCCTTCATAGGTAGGCAGTGAACCCAAGAAGATTATAGTAGGGCAAACCCAACCATAGCCGCAGTTTCGCCTCTCTATCTATGTATTTTCTATTTTTCTTCATGTGTGAACCATATCATAGCTGTTGTACTAAGCTATACAAAGGAGGTTTGATAGGTCCACAAACAGCTTCTCCCTCCGCTGAAGGGTGATTCTTAGACTTATTGGTTATATGTCCAAATTCTCTATAAATTATCTATCTAGGTAGGGATTATTTTATGCTTGGCTATATCAATGAATTCTTTCAATGACATCCCTTTGGGTCACCGTCCTCATAGGAACTGGATCTGTCCCTTAGGCTCTTTGTCCTGCTCCTCAAAATAGGAAAACAAACAAGCCACCAACACTACAATCAGTAAAGCTAGCCACTCAACTCATTCTCTTCCAATTCCTTCTCACATTGTCTTTCAAATCCTCCACCTAGCCAAGTAGGTCTTAAAAGGTTCACCCCGCATATAGGTTACTTTACTAGCTACTGATTTGAATCTGCGGTGAAAGGCGTCTACCATATAGGCCTAACTATTGATCGAGTTTGGCGCGAGGTGTGTATACCACGTGAATGCTACACTCGAAAGACTCGTAAAAAAGTGTTTCAGCAACAAACTCTCATCATGAGCATTATCTCCCCTGGCTATTTCGAAATTACTAATATGCTATGTGAGATCTCCACATCCATCATACAACCGAAATAGGCTAAGAAATGAGCGAGAGTCTATCCGTTTATAGTGAGTGTACGAAAATATTAAGTTAAGACTTGATTGAAGCAAGTGAGTTCACGAATGAAACTTTCTCTCTGTAATATAAAACTAGCATAATTACTGCGACACTCGGGTTCAAAGGTAATCATACGCTAGCTCTAAGAAAATTGGGGAGTACTTTCTTTCGAAGTGAATGAACTGACCCTTCTTGAGAGGGGAATTGGCTTGGGTTCGCCGATACTACTTCCCTTATTGCCAATCTCAATAGACCTATACATACTGCCTCTTCTGCTAAAAGGAAAAGTTCGTCTCATCGCCCATATATCCTCGTAACACTTTCCCATGCAGAGCGCCATAGTCAAATTTCCTCGCACACTATTATTGAATGACTTACAACACTGTTTAATTGCCGCTCTATTATGGTTTTATAGGAGGAGCACAAGAGGGAGCAAGGTTGTTATCACTTCGATGTCAGGGTCTTGGCTTTCAACTCTACCTGTTATATAACACCATCCTTATTGCTTAGTTTCCTCTATTTTGTGAGTGCGACTACAAAGTTATAGTCCGGCGTGCTGAGGATCCCCTTCTTCTTAAACCCCTTTAAGGCAAGAGGAAGGGGAATGAAAAGGTAGAAGTGAATGAACTTACTACTGACTTTACTACAATCTCCATCACATGCCAAGAAGAAAGAGAATAAGAAAAATAATGTAGCCTTGGTGGTTCTAATTAACTGAACCTGTCACCCACCAAATATCCATCAAATAAACTTTTTGTTCTTTTGCCCTTCCTCCATAATCAGTGCTTGATTTGGCTAGGGATCAACAGACATATCCTTTCAGAAACAACTACTACTATCTTTCCAATTTACATCTTTGCGTGCAACAAAGTTGATGCACCCTTCCCCTTCAAGAGCGTCAGGCTAGGCTCTAACCAGAATCTTTCATCTTTAGAGCGGGAGTGAGCAAAGGACCCTTCTTCCTAAACTACTTCACATGAGGATAACATTGGAAGAAGGGGCACCTATGGGAACATCTCTACTAACCAAGACTCCACATTTTGATCCGTCTGTGGAGCGTATGAATTTCCTAGAATGTAGATAGACCAAAAGAGGGAATGAAGGGATAAGAATAAGAATTATAGTACCATTGGAAGAAGGGGCACCTGTGGGAACATCTCTACTAACGAACCACTTCAATAGTACGGGTGTTACTGTGCCACAAGGCACGCCCATGGAAGTAATGAAAAATAAAAACTTATTTAGTTGGACCATCTGCTCTATCCATTTGAATTTCGCTTCTCTAGAGAAGATGAGACACTAAAAATGAAAGTGTTCGCAACGCATACTGAAGGGTACAATTAAGCCGACCATTAATGACTAGTTTGAACACCAGGAGCGGTCTTATCAAATAAGGGATCAGACCACTCTTAGAAATATGAAACAAAAACAAACTTTCATAGTTCAGAGCTCAACTCCAACTACTTTTTCGTAAGTGAGGCGAGGTACTTCTTTCGGTTTGAATAAGGGGTCGTCTTTTTTTTGGTTGAAGTAGCCACGACTTTGGTCGTAGTCAGTTTAAACATATAAATCCAGTCCACTTACAACCATGTTGATCAAAATGACTAAGTTAAATGACTTTACCAGTCACTCGCCCTCGTATTAAAAGATTTTCTCACCCTATGGTCGACATTCCATTCCCCTTAGTTGTAGGTGCTCGTTATATTTTGATTTGAATGGGTTGGGTCTCCCGAACAATCATAGTTCGACCGCTCAACTAATATAAATCAATCGGTAGATCTCAGTTCCCTTCCCCCCATACCATGGCCGGAAGGGACAACGTATCTACAGAAGAGAGAGTACGAGACATTATCCTTAATTTAGTTTAGACGCGGCTCGAATGCGTTTACACTATAGGATGTGTTAAGCATGCTTCTTTGATAGAAAAAAAACTTTTACTATATAATTATTCATTAGTATCGTATAGTATAGAGAAAGAATGCTTTAAGGCAGCAACCGCCCTTTTTCAATCAACAAACTATTGCCATTGACAAGTATTCTATCATGTCCCTCATAAGGCTTTCCTTTAGTTTTCAATAAGGGGGGTGCTTCCAATTTCAATGAATCCATCCATGAGTCTTTTTTCATCTATTAAAAAAATAAAAGTGAGAGTAGAGCTCGAATGCCATATATTTGCAAAGAGCCATGCTGGATAGAAATGTGGCTACCAAACCTATTGGTACCGGTTTGCTGCTCAAATGTAGGATGAAATCAAATATCGAATGGGTCTGGCGAAGGACATGAGACTTTTTCCCGAGACAAAAGACTACTAGATTCTGGTATTAACGAAAATTCTGTAGGATTTATTGAGCATACCGCATCTAGAAGAACAACAAACGGGTTGCACCTCCAAATACGAAGCACCCCAAAAAGATTAGAAGGCTTTTTGCCTGATAGAATCACCTATCGCGTATGAATTGAAATTACCTAGACGATACTGAAAATAGCCTAGAGGGGGGAAAATAGGCTTTTTGTCAATTTTAGGAACAATTAAAATTATTTAGCGAAAATTTAATTAGCGGAACAATTAAAACCCTAATACTCAATTTAATTGTAAAAATAGATCAATCAAGCAAATATGAATATAAGTGAAATATAAATCATGAGAAGACACAAAGATTTTTACGTGGAAAACCTTGGAAATACTCCAAGTAAAAACCATGGATACGCTCGGGTATCGATGCACAATGAATTTATGAATTTGTACAGACTATGAAAACATAACTTACAACCGCTGTAATTTGCTGTTTTTCACTCAACATCTGAAAATCTATATCCACTCCCGCTCCACGAAGCTCTCTCTCTGATCTCAGTACTCTGAGGACTCTACTTCTCAATAGATCAAAATCACCACGAAGCCTCCTGCTTCGATCTCCGCACACAGATAGCTTCATTCTTCAATGGATCAATGTAACCTCGTTGCTATAAATGGTGCATGAATTTTTCAACAATTATACCATTCAATAGTGTATAGAAATCGTCGATGTAGAAGCACGATTGATGACGTCCAAAAATAAGAGAGAACTTGTGTATCTCTAATCACTCAATAATATTCTGTCACCATATATATATCTGTGTAGAAGGAGAAGATGAAGCTGTAGAAAACTTCCGGAGAATTCTTAAAGACTTGTCTTCTCTTGTTATAGACTTGGGTATTTATATACAATGATGATCCAAACCCTAAGCTTGCCCTTTCTCATAATTTCACATCCAAACCCTATATTTTGGTGAATATAATGTATATACCACGCACTTTGATGTATATAAGTCATGGAAAAATCATAAAATCAACCCACGAACAATTTGGACATCGCAACAAAATTATCGAAAAACTTGTCGCAGTTACGCTTCAAGCATAGGTCCAAGCGTACCTCCATGCGTAAAATGTGTTTTCCAACCACTTTTTGAAACTGAAAGCGTAAGCTTAAGTGTAAGCATTTTTGTTAAAACCACTTTTCTTCGCAACTGCGCCAAAATGACCCTCTTGAACCCATGATACTTTTTGCTTGAAGTGACGGCTTCGGAAAATGTCATTTTCGCCCTTCAGGAGACATTTCACCTCAATATGCTCACTTTCACGCTTTACTTGTATTCTTCATTACTTCAATGCTTGATTCTGCCTTTGACGAGGCTTATCGATGTTATTGAAACCAAACCATCCTATCTAACACTCAACATGGTTACTGCATAGAACATGTCATACATAAACAATACATAAAAGTGTTCTTACAATCTCCCCTTTGGCATTTCTGAGACAAAACCATGTTTTACAATATAGCCTCACAAATAACAACATAACATCTATACCTATGAACACACACCAACAAACATAGATATAAACTATCACCTTGCTTTCATGATGACCAATCCTATAACCACAAAACTTAACAAACCATTAAACGCAAGTGTGGAAAACAGATATAAACCAACATAATGATCGTCAGAAAATCATAACAACAATGCACACATAGTAATCATCATCCTCCCCCTGAGAATAAACTCCCTCTTGCTAAATCTTCTCCCTCTTAATCAAACAATCTTAACCAAACAATCTCACCCCCTTACTTTATACTTCTCCCCCTTTTTTGTCACTTAAATGTCAAGCAAAGAGAGTATGTACCATTGCAATAATGTACAGAGATGTAAGAAAGTACTCAAGGAAAAACACCAAGATACAGAACTCTTATCAGATCATATTCAAATTCTCAGGGTAACAGAAATATCTACAATGCATGACCCTACTATTAATGCATGAATGTAAAATGTCATGAATAAAAATAAAATAAAATATTTTTATTTTTAGAAATCTGTGAGCAAGGCAGTAGAGACACAAAGCCAATCATTAACACATCATATTCTCATATTGAACTCGAGCATTATACACATGGTATAGAAGACAATCAGCACACATACCTTGTAAACTCAAGAATGCACAAGTCAAGTTTTGTAAATAAATGTATATATGAAGATTCTCATGTTCAAGCACTAAGGCAAGATGAAAACAATACATAGTAAAGTTGATAATCTCCCCACCAACCGTGATGATAATTCAATCCAATATCCAAACTAGTAGGTAAAAATAAAATATACTTTATCTTGTCACACAATTTCCTTCTTTTCATCTTTTCAACTTTTTCACCATATCCTTTTTTATCTTTCTAAGATCCGGAGTTTCCAATGAGGATTTTTAGTCCTAACCAACTGGGCCCAAGCTTCTTCCATGGGATTTACGCTCATTAGTCTTTTCTCCTTTTTACGCGAACACTCAATGCTTACTGAGGCAAGATGCCTGGTTACTCAGATTGAAGAACTACTTTTTGCATTTTTTATATTTTAAACATCTTATTCTTTTCTTTGTTTCAACATCATCACAACATTCATATACATACAAAAAAGATTTCATGCATAGACCAATCTAGCATAGCTCATGAAACTTTATACCAATTCGGGTTAAATAATAAACAGAACAGATTCAACAGGCATTATAATCATCACCGAAGCAACTAGCACCTAAGATTAAAGTGATCATCCAAAATATTAGGTCAGACTGATACCTCTACTTCACATATACATAATGAGACAAGTAAATGTGAAAATAGAGTAAAATATGACAACTTTTGTATTCTAGCCAAGCTCAACAGTCTCAAAACTTTATTGTCATTTATTTCAAAAGAAAATGCTGCATGAATAAAAATAATACAAATGCATGATTACCTATCAATTCTAGGAAAAAGAAAAAAAAATGCAATATGTTCCTAGAATGATAGATACGAAGATATCTATTCGAAAGAAAGCATACCAATAGATTTCTTAAGACTAACATGCTTTTGAAAATCTAATGGTTTTGTAAATATATCAACCAACTAAGAATCTGTGGATATGAACTCTAGAGATACTATACCATCTTCAATAAGATCTCGAATGAAATGATATCAAATATCTATATGCTTTGTCCTAGAATGTTGAACAGGATTTTTAGAAAATACTTATCGCACTCGTGTTATCATAGAACACAGTCATTGTACCTTGATAAAAACCATAATCCTGCAGCATTTGACACATCCACAACACCTGAGTACAACAACTACCAACTTATATATACACAGCCTTAGCAGTGGAAAGAGAAACGCAATTTTGCTTCTTGTTATGCCAAGTAACTAAGCAATTTCCAACATAAAACACCCTCCACTAGTACTTTTTATATTATCAATATTACCCGCCCAATCAACATCAGAAAATGATGCGATATTAGTATTAGTACTTTATGGATACCATAGTCCATAATTCACTGTCCCTTTAACATACTTGATAATCCTTTGCACAATAGTAATATTAGACTCCTTAGGACTTGCTTGGTAACGTGCACACAAACCAACACTAAAAGCAATATCACGTCGACATGCATTCAAATACAACAAACTCCCAATCATACTCCTATAAAGTGTAGGGTCAACATCTTTGCCTTTAGTATCAATGATAAGCTTGACACTAGTATTCAAAGTAGTATGATTAGAAACCAAATGTCTTTACTAATTCCAAGGTATAACGAGTTTGAGAAACAAAAATCCCATCATTTAATTGCCTAACTTGAAGCCCTAGAAAGAAGTTCAATTCACCAATCATGCTCATCTCAAATTCATGTTTCATTTGATCTCGAAAATAATAAGCAAGATGATCAGAAGTGGAACCAAATATAATATCATCAATATAGATTTCAGCAACAACTGTATCACTCTCAATTTTCTGAATAAATAGTGTTTTCTCCACTCCCCCTCGAGCAAAACCTATTCCCAATAGGTAATCAGTCAACATTTCATGGCAAGCTCTAGGAACTTGCTTTAGCCCATACAAAGTCTTTTTCAGGTTTTAAACATGACTCGAACAATGAGGATCTTCAAATCCTTTGGGCTACTCCACATATACTTCCTCATGAAGAACACCATTCAAAAATGCACTATTCACATCCATTTGATACAACTTGAATCCAAGATGACAAACAATAGTAAACAAAATCCAAATAGATTCAAGCCTAGCAACCGGAGGAAAAGTCTCATCAAAATCAATACCCTCCATCTGAGTATATCCTTGAGCAACAAGCCTAGCCTATTCCTAACAATTAACCATTTTCATCCTTTTTATTCTTTAAAATCCACTTAGTACCAATCATATTTATCTCTTTCGGTCTAGGCACAAGATAACACACATCATTCTTAGCAAATTGTTGAAGTTCTTCTTTCATAGCATTTATCCATTCACTATCTTGAAGAGCTTCTTTGACAGTTTTAGGTTCCAAGGAAGATGTATAGCATGTATACGAAACCTCATTTCTAGTCTTTCTCCGTGTCACCATCATTTGATCAATAGATCCTATAACATTATCCAAAGGATGGTATAACATTACCCTTGCAGATGATTCCTTAGAAGGAGTAGGCTGAACATTACCAATTTGATCATGTCATTCTGCAGGATTTGAAGTTTCATCATTAACCACATTGTCCTTGTTATCAACCTCAAAAGAATCATTATCCAATATAAAGAACGGCTCACCATCTTCCTCCTCAGCAGACATCAGAGACTCATCAAGACCTAAGTCATCAACTACTACATTGGCATATTCCAACATAGTTTGAGTTCTAAGGTTAAACATCCTATATGCTCTGCTAGTCAACGAATAACCCAAGAATATTCCTTCATTACTCTTAGACTCAAACTTCCCAATATATTCACGATCTCTAAGAATATAAGATTTTGCTCCAAAAATCTTGAAATATTTCACATTGGGTTTCTTGTCATTCCACAATTCATAAGGAGTTTTTAAGGTGTCAGGCCTAAGATAAACTCTTTTTAAGGTGTAACACACTGTGTTCACCGCCTCAGCCCAAAAATACTTAGGAACATTCCTACCCTATAGCATAACATTGGCCATTTCCTGAATAACCCTAGTCTTCCTCTTAACTACATTTTTTTTGAGGAGTTTAAGGTGCTGAAAATTGATGTTTTATTCCTCTCTCATCACAAAACACTTCAATTGTTTAATTTTCAAACTCCCTTCCATGATCACTCCTCACTCTAGAAATTGAACAATTCTTCTGATTCTGAATTCTTAAACAAATCCTCTTAAAACTTTCAGAAGCTTCAGACTTTTCACTTAGAAATCCAACCCATGCAAACCTTGAGTAATCATCCACCATGACAAAAATATACTTTTTTCCTCCTTTGCTCATGGTCCTAGTGGGACCCATTAAATTAATATGCAACAGCTCTAAAGGTCTAGAAGTACCAATGACATTTGTCTTTTTGTGTTGACATCTGACTTGTTTACTCTTCTGACATGATCCACATGTAATCCCTTTTGCATAACCAAGCTTAAGGACTCCTTTAACAATTTCACTCTTGGTAATTTTTGTTAATTCTAGAAAATTAACATTTCCCATTCGCTAATGCCAGATTTCAACTTCATCAAATTTAACTCTATTGCATAACAATTGAGAACTAGGAACAATGCAATAGCAATTATTAGTTGAACGTATACCTTCCATCACGCAATTCCTAGAAGAGTCAATGGTTGAACACTTATAAGGAGAAACAATGACCTTATAGTTGTTAACACATATCTGACTAAAGCTCAACAAATTTTCTTTAAGACCCTATACATAAAGCACATCTTCTAGTTTAGGTAAACCAGGAATCACAATCGTACCTTTTCCTTTAACATTTGATTTTTTTCCATCACCAAATATTACTATCCCACCATGACACTCCTCGAGAAATCCAAAAAATGACTTATCTCGAGTCATATGCCTGGAACATCCACTATCTAGATACCAAGAAGTAGATTTGCATGCTCTAAGAGTAGTATGAACTACAAGACAATGTAGCTCACCTTTGCGATTCCATGCCTTCTTCATCTTCGGAGCTCCATTCGCTAATCTTGACAAATTCTTCATTTCTAGGACGGAACCATATGTGGCAATGAAGAGCACGAATAAAGAAGCTACGAGTTATAAGGGAAGCTGAACTATCATGTGATTTTTATGAAGTTGTGCGGTCTTATCAAGTAATTTTTCATAAGAGTCTTGAAGCGTATCATCACAACCTTCATCACTCTCAGATCCTTCTTCTGCAGACAATGCCCAACTTGTAGCAACTTCTTTAACCTCCTTGCTTTATGTAGCAAACACAGTGAAATTCTCAGAAGCATCACCTACATCCGAGTATATTACATCACTAACTGATCCATTGTCAGAGTCATCATCCCAACTAACAACTAATCTTTTGGATTTTTTCAAAGTGTTTGCACACTTTGCAGCTATGTGACTATAACCTTGACATTCAAAACATTGAGGTTTATTCTTTTTCTACTTCTAGACTCACCCAACTTATCCCCAAAGTTTTGTCCTTGGCCATTCTGTTTAGCCCTAACTAATTTTTCAACCTCTTAGCAAACATGGCTATATCATTCAGACTCAACTCACTTTCTTCGTCAGGTTCAACATGATCCTCCCTAGTGATTTTGAAAGATATACTCTTGTCTTTTGTGCCACTAGCCTTCTTAGGGGGGTTTTTGAAAATCTTCATTTCATAAGATTTTAAATTTCCTACCAATTGTTCAACATTAATTTCTTTAAGAATAATGACCTCTAAGATGAAAATGACCTTAGATAAAAAACGTTCAGGTAGAGACCTAAGGATTTTTTTTACTATGCTAGTCTCATGAATAGGCTCACCTAGGTTATGACAACCCATTACAATATCAGTTAACCTAGCCTCAAAGTTGGAGCAGACTTTATCCTCCTCCACCTTCAGTTGCTCAAATCGAGAATTTAGAATTTGAAGTTTCGATTGTTTAACCGTCGAAGTTTCTTCATGAGTAACTTGCACGTAGCAATCCTCTTCAACTCACTCAGAGTATAAACATTGTCTCAACATTCAACGCCTTGGAGTTCTAATTTGCGTTATTCGTCTCGGCAACAGTCGACTCACTTGACGATTTTGCTTTCACTTCATTAGTCGCATCGTCTTTCATAGTGGGAGGTAAGTATCTTACTTCTATAGCATTACACGCCCTCTCATATAAAGATTTTAGAAATGCTCTCATTCTCGCTTTCCAATATGTGTAATTTGAGCCATCAAACAAATGTGATCTAGATATGGAACCTCTTTCACGAGGCATCTCCATCATCTTAGTTCAGAATCCAACCCTAGGTAATTAACCTAAAAAGAGACAACCACGCTCTGATACCAATTGAAATTACCTAGACGATAGTGAAAACAGCCTAGAGGGGGGGGCATGAATAGGTTTTTTGTCCATTTTATGAATAATTAAAATTATTTAGCAAAAATTCTATTTTAATCAGTCACAAACCCTAATTCTCAAAACAGATCAATCAAGCAAATATGAATATAAGTGCAAAAATTTAATCATGAGAAGACATAGAGATTTTTATGTGGAAAACCTTGGAAACTCTATGAAAACAGAACTTACAACCGCTGTAATTTACTGTTCTTCACTGATTGTCTAAAAATCTAGATCCACTCGCACTCCAAGAAGCTCTCGCTCAGATCTTCGTACTCTGACGACTCTGTTTCTCAATAAATCAAAATCACCACGAACCCTCTTGTTTCGATCTCCGCACACAGACGGCTTCGTTCTTCAACGGATCAACGCAACCTCGTTGCTATAAATGGTGTGTGAATTTTTTAGTAATTATACCATCTAATCGTGTATAGAAATCGTTGATGTAGAAGCACGATTGATGACATCCAAAAACAAGAGAGAACTTGTGTATCTCTAATCACTCAATAATATTCTCTCACCATATGTAAATCTCTGTAGAATGAGAAGATGAAGTTGTAGAAAACTTACAGAGAATTCTTAAAGACGTGCCTCCTTTTGTTGTAGACTTGGATATTTATAGACAATGATGATCCAAACCCTAAGTTTGCCCTTTCTCGTAATTTCACATCTAAACCCTATATTTTGGTGAATATAATGTATATACCACGCACTTTGATGTATATAAGTCATGGAGAAATCATAAAACCAACCCACGAACAATTTGGACACAGTAGCAAATATAGCCAAAAACTTATCGCAGCTACGCTAACATAGCTGGGCCTACATTTCAAGCGTAGTTCCAAGTGTACCTCCAAGCGTAAAAATGTATTTTTTAGCCACTTTTTGAACTGAAAGAGTAGGCTTAAGCGTAACCATTTTTGTTAGAACCACTTTTCTTCGCAACTGCGCCAAAATGACACTCTTGAACACATGATACTTTTTCTTAAAGTGACGACTTCAGAAAATATCGTTTTCGTCTTCTAGGAGACATTTCACCTCAATATGCTCACTTTAAGGCTTCACTTGTATTCTTCATTACTTCAATGCTTGATTTTGCCTTCGACAAAGCTTATCAATGTCATTGAGACCAAACCATCCTATCTAAGACTCAACATGTTTATTGTATAGAAGATGCCATAAATAAATAATACACAAAAGTGTTCTTATATGAATGAATAGGTAATAGGGTGTTGGAGGTCGAATGGCTTTATGATTTTCGAGGGTTGTCATAGAATTTTTGCAGTCCCTTACTTTGATCTGGAGCTCTGAGAAAAATCAATTGGCAGATTGATGTCAGCAATAAACTTTTCTGCGTGGGAGAAGACCCCGCGCCTAAAGGTCGCTAACTCTTGTGACAGATGAACTCAAAGATCCACTCTCCCCCCACCGAATCTTTATGTGTGCTTGCAATAAAAAACCCTAGTTCCTCAAAAACCATTAATACCTATTTCCTATGACGAGGCAAGACAACAACCATGTCTTCTAGAAGCAATCAATCCAACAACACTGAGGCTACTCAAGGAATTAGCAAAAAAGCTTTCAACAAGCTATCTGATCATGTCGTCAAGCTAGTCGAAGCTTTCCAAGCCATGGTTAGTACGAGCAACACCCATGTTCCTCGTTCTATACTAATTGGCGAATAAGCTCCTGGCAATTCTATCAACAAGGGATAGGGCATTTCAACCGATGAAAGCTCCTCTGCACCTAATAAAAATGGCATTGACCTCAAAATCCGCAGTCTTGAGGAAATAGTGAAGTCTATCAGAGGCATTGATGCCTATGGGGGAATAGACTACTCTAATTTTTTCTTCTTCTCCGATGTTCAATTACCTTCCAAGTTCAAAGGTCCCTGACTTTGAGAAGTACAATGGCTCATTCACCCTTCTCCTTAGCTTAAAAGATGAAAAGCGAGCACTCCGTACCCTACACTAACCACAAATTCTATTGTAGTGAACTGGGCTCATATGATAAGGATGAGAAGCTCCTCATGCAACTATTCCAATGAAGCTTTACTGGCCTTACACTTAGGTGGATCACGAACTGAGATCCAAGGAAGATCCGCAATTGGGACGATTTTACCAACACTTTTCTGTAATAGTATCGCTACAATACTGACATTGCTCCCATAGGTTCTCACTCATGAGGATCATGAAGAAGTCATCTGAAGCCTTTCGTGACTATGCACAGAGCTTGCATGAGGTAGCTGCTAAAATAAATCCTCACTTGTCTGAGAGGGAGATGGTTAGTACATTCATCCACACTCTGAAGAAGCCATACTATGATAAGCTCTGCACAACCTTTAGAGATTAATGAGTTTCTCTGAGACGATGGTATAAGAGATGGTAAGATCACCGATGATCGAGATGAAGCGTTACCTTCTTCAAGCACTCATCGCTACACTCCAAAGAAAATTGAGAAGAAAAACGATGATGTCTCTGTAATTCTCGATGTTGGCAAAACAACGTCTCTACCGAAACCTCAAGTTGTAACACCTTCAAAGGAAAACACATAAAAGAAAGCACCTGCAAGACGTAACCGACTCCGTTCCTTGGGATGCTCTTATAGTGATGCATTGATCCTATTGAAGGAATAACTTTATCCCGTCTCTCTAAAACTGATTCCTAATCCTCAACCCAAGAGCTATGATCCTTTACAGAAATGCGACTATCACTACGGAGGTATAGGGCATTCAAATGAGAGTTGCTTCTCCCTCAAGCATAAGATCCAAAACCTTATAGATGTGAGCTCAATCATCCTGATTAAGTCCGAAGAGCCGAATGTCACCAACAATCCTCTGCCAAATCACACTACAAATATGATCTCTCTTGACGAGATGGAATTTTATCCTTCTATGTTCATTGGCAGATTTAGGACTATGATTCATGTCAGAGCTAAAAAGGTTCAGTCTGTAAGCATTCACACAGTTGACGCTGAGACATAATCTAAGCCATTATCGACTCTACCTGCTGCACCAAAAATGGATCTTTTTAAGAAGGTTACCCTCCCTGCTCTTATGGCATCAGTTCTACTGGCTCCTTTGCAACTTACCATAGTATCTCCCAACCAATTATCTGTTACAGACACTCACCGAGTACCTTGGAGTTACAGTCTCGAAGCAATCATTCATTCGGGTAAGAAGATCACTCTCGAATACTTTTACCTTCTTCGTCAAGTGGATCTATTAAATTGCGCTTGTCTTTGTGATATCTGTTTTGATACTACACATCTGGACATTTGCGCTACAAAGAAGTGAAAGTTACCAGAGGATACCTTGTGAATGGTTTAAGATAGAAGGAAAGATCTATTTCAATATCTACTTAGTAGACTTGTTGGTAGCCTTCCATTAACAAACAACTACTTCTTGCTTGTTTAGCCCCGACATTTTCAATGCAAAAGCAAGATTGAGGGGGCAGATAGGACCGACTACAGTTACCGATTCCCTAACCGCTACTTTGATGTATGCACCGATCGACAATCTCAAATGTAGTTTGATAATGTGAGTATGGGGTAACCTAAGGCATTTACTTCCTCGGCCTGATGGTTCATGCTCAAAGGTTTAGCAATGAACTGTATTATTTCTTTGAAGAAAGTAACAACTATATCTACTAAATTATGATGGTAAAGAAGCTGTGGAAAAGAAGACCCTTTAAAGTAAGCAAGTTCCTAAAGTTCCCACGCCTTTCCATTTTCGAAGCTTGGAACAAAATGGATAAAGATTCTGAATGGTGAAGCTAGATCGACTAGCTCAACAACAATGTATGGGGTGGAAAACCCATTTCTTAGAAGGCTATGGGTAAAGGATTCTTTGCAGTCGGAAGCCGCTTATCCACTTTCAATCTTCATCTTGCCTTTTTAATATTTAGCTCATCGTGTTTGCTCATTTTTTTGAGGAAATCCTGATTTGGAATCCCTTTTCACAACCTTCTTGTCCAAATGAGAGATCCATTCCCTGTTATTATTAAAGGGAATCATAGGCTCAAAATGGAATCGTCAACAGAGGATGCATTTCAAGGGAAAAGTCATGACACCGCATTCTCCCACTTTCTCATCTATTTCATAGATGAGCAAGGCTGGCTAAAGCACCACTGCTTGGGCCAAATCCTGTCCCTAGTAAATAACAAAGCCTTTAGTCAGGTGAAAAGAAGAGTGATCTCGAGTTTCCACTCTATGTATCATAGGCTTTTCTTATTTTTTCTACGTCCTGCTTCTTTCTCGTTGAAGATTGGGATTCTTCCTTCGACGTCTTCACATCTGTCGCACAATGCTAACAAAGAATCCCATGAAAGGACGTTCATGAAAGGTCTCTGATTGATCATTGCGTTCCAAGAAAGAGAAAGAGACCACCTCTCCCTAAGAACAAGAACACTGATGGAACAACCAACTTCCCTAAGTGAAATAAAACTGACACCTTATACTAAAATACTAAACCCGAGCAAAAAGTCAAAAAGGCAAGAAGCCCGAGAGAAAAAAAATATCTACCTACGTGAATCACTCATTGCCTCCCTATCTATATAAAAGGGGGAGTTTAATAACTCTCCATTCTCCAGTCTGTAAAAATACGAGTGGAACAAATATGCGTTTGTCTCTTTCGATTTCTTATCTACTTTGAGCTCTGTTAGTAGTTATCTTTTACTTCCTCTCTTTGGGGATGGTTATAGAGCTTCCGACCAATGCGAAGATAGTTCCCGCGCCCGGACTCCCCAATTCCTTCTATTGAGAGAATCCTCTAGATAATGAATATAGATGTATTGCACAAGTCAGAGTTTTTATTTAGTTACGATAGACATAGGTGTGCACCTTCCTTTTATATAAATTTGAGTAAAGGGTTCGCCAAACTCTAATCTTTTAATAATAGTAGCTCGGCTACGATGTAGTTATATTGATCTCAAACCCACGAAGGAAAGAATTCCTATCTTTATGTCCTCAAGAACTCCCATTTCTTCTACACATATGGTGTTTTTAATATTCTACTAGCTCAGCTGGCTACTTTCTCATTCATGCCAAAAAGGGATCTTGAAAACCTCGCTCTTGAATTGAGTTTGCTTTGCCTTTTGTCGAGTGAGGGTTCCCGCTTTCTCTTAGTTCTGTTCTCGGTTGGCCTATCTCCTATCTATTGTAAGGCTTTCGCGAGCCCTTAATGCACTTTCAAAACATGCAATCCGTGACTTGAAGGAGAGTTGGAATTAAGTAACAACATCAATTAGAGTATGACTAAAACTAGGGAATTTATTAAATAAAGAAAACTCCAAAATTATTAGATGCACCTACGGATATGATAGATTCTTAGAGCGGATCGGAGGGAGTTTTCTTATAGAAAGAAGATAGAGAAGGTTACCCCATATAGAAAGACTGAGAGTGTGACAATGGAGTGTTGGGGTTTGGCTTCATAGAGGGAGAGTCTGCTCATAGATCGGTTGATTCGGTCACAAAGACAATTTAGTTCACGGATCCACTTCCATAAGGGCGTAGATCAGACAAATTGGTTGGTAGAGGACGATGATGGCAAGACTCAATATGATTATTGAAGCAAAGCCGCATGAACCGCTCATTATCGTTAAAGGCCATCTGCTTTTTGACACTTTGGCAATTGATTAGAGATCATAACAACAAGGACGTTACAAATTTTTGTAAAAACCTTGCCATATCTAGTGTCAATCTCACACTCTTGACTAAAGGGTGTGCCCTCTTAGGTAACCCCCAATCCTTTGAATCCTTGCTGTGGAGACAAGATTTTAATTTATTTAAGAGAGATAGAATCAAATAAAGAAATAAAATCTTCCTTCCCAAGCAATCGAACTTGCCATTCAACTAAAGAGAGACTTCTTGATTGAAAAATTCCATATCTCTACTATACTGTTTGCCAATAATAATGTCCTGATCTTCTTGAAAGTTAGCCATATTATGTGAATTGCTCAACAAAGAATCCCAAGACTCTCACAGTGGCAAAACTTCTACACGCCCTTGATGCGTAATCTCGACTAGATGAAGGATGTTGAATTGGTTATTTATCCAGGAATGAAAGCCAGGTATTCATATAAAAGATAAGGTTAGTCTTGGGAGCACTTTCTAAGTAGTCAACCCCCTTCTCCTAACTTACATAGCAAAGTGAAAGAAGCCATCAAAAGATTAATGTCTCCACTTCCGCTACACAGATTCAAGATTCTGGGCAAGGGCGAGAGGAAAGAAAGATTGTTTCCAGGTACTTTAGAGTATGGAGACGTATAGGAGTTGAACCCACTTCTTTGTCTTATTAGCGCCAAGGTAGGCCCTTATCTCATTACTTCCTCACGTCATAAATGTTGGATAAGAACTACAATAAACATCTATAAACATAT
Organism: Cornus suecica; assembly: GCA_963922005.1. Classification (NCBI taxonomy): domain Eukaryota; kingdom Viridiplantae; phylum Streptophyta; class Magnoliopsida; order Cornales; family Cornaceae; genus Cornus; species Cornus suecica. The sequence continues at coordinate 50,257,230 of OY998240.1, read as the reverse complement.
TATAAGCACCTATAGGGATAAACTACCTTCCTTAACTTCACTACTGCCATTATGATAAGTTCACAAAATCACTATTTTAAATGTCAAAAATAAATATTTAATTCACCATTTTATTGCATAAATGTTCTTATATATATCTTTTTATTTCTTATAGGTTTGAATTGGAAAAGATGAAGAAAATATATTAAAGTGAAGAAAGGAATGCACATGGATGGAAGAAAGAATATAATGCACATGGATGGAAGATGAAGAATATAATGCACATGAAGAAAGAAGAAAATGACTTGGAAAACATCAATATTCAAACAAAAAGAAAAGAAAAGTAGATCTAACTTCACTTTACAAGATGTCATTATATTCCAATTTTCTCTATAAATAGGAGAGTAGTTGGAAATTGCATGGAGTTGGATGGTAGAGAGTGAGAAATTGTAGAGAGAATTTAGTCTTATATCAAGTTTTTATTTTGTTCTAATTTTTTTCTTAGTTAATGAAAATTTATTCTATCATCATGTTTTATTTCTATATCATTATGCTAGCTTAAACATCTTCTCAAGGGAGTGATTAAGCCACATTGGGAAAGATATACACAATTTTATTTTATTTCTTATTGTTTAATTCTCTTCCCGAATTAATTCTTTCAAGTGACAAAACCTACAATAGAGGTTGAAAATAAAGGAATGATTCTCCGTGATTACCAATCAATGGAAATACGGGGATTGCCTACCACTATTTATATTTATTTTTAAACCAAAACATTAGAGGGAGGATTTTTCGTGATTATCAATTAATGGAAATACGGGGAATGCCTACCAATATCTATGTTCATGTTTAATAGGTTGGAGGAGAATTTTGCAATAGAAATATATAATATTATTTATATAGACCCGGGTGGTGGATTCTCTTCCCTTGAGATTTCTTCCACCATTTGATAATTATCTAGTTATTTTAATTTACTATTCAAAAATTCAAGAATTGTTTTTAACTAATTTATTTTTATTCTCGAAAATTAAAGTTTTGGATCCGAGTCTCAAACCGAGTTCTAAGTTGAGAGTGGTTCGACCCTACTTATTGCTATACTATTTTAAGTGAAATATTAGTAGGTATTATAAATTTTGTTGACCGGAGTTTGATGAAGCAATGACAAATATTATCAAATCATCAACCGTCAAATGGCGCCGTTACCGGATCAACATTGGATTCAGAGTCAAAAATTCAAGACTAGAAGTTTTCGGGAACCAACCCGAACTTTCTATCCCTCCCTTTATTTTAATTTTTCTATATTGTGTGATTTTTGTTAATTTTCGAAAAAAAAAAAAAAAAAGCACCAAACTGCAGTATACTCCGACAGTAGGTTGTACAAGTAAAAAAAAAAAAAAAAAATCAATCGTTTCAAACTTCCAGTAGACTATTCCAGCATATAGTGTAAAATTTCATTATAAATAAAAAAATATATATAAAAAAAACAAACTGCAGTTTCAAAGTTGTAGTTTCAGTTTCATTTCCTTTCCACATTTCCATTTGAGAAGTCAACTTTCCACATTCAAAATAAAAATAATAATAAAAAAACAGATTAGTTTTATTATTATTATTTTTATTATTCACTCAATTTTGTTTTCATATTATTTATTTACTTACTTGTTTATTGTTTTTGTTTCTTTTACAGGAGATACCGTATCGGTTCGTCAGTCAGGTTCCATATCTCTAAACCCTTGTTATTTTGTTTTCTTAGATTAAGTGAAAATTTTGCATGCGAATACTAGGATAGAATAACATTAGAAATTACCCTAAGTTCCCATCCTTTGTATTTAGTTTATTTCTATTTTATTTTATTTTTTTAGTTTTTTTCTACACACAAATTTTGCATGCGAATTCTAGGATAGTATAACATTAGAAATTCCCCTAAGCTCCCGTGTTTTATTTTTTTATTTTTTTATCTTCTGTGTGTATATTTTAATTAACATTTTGCATAAGATACTTAAGGGAAAAATTCCCACAAGATACGGTCGGGATTTCATCACCTGTTTCCGTGGCCCACAAATCACAAAAATCCTTGCATTTGTTAAACCATGAGCCTAATTTTAAAATTCATTAGCAATAATCCAATATAGGGTTAAGAGCTCATAGGCCCTCTAGGAAGGAAGCGGTTGGTAGTCACTCCAGTGAGTCATTCTCAAATTGATAAACGGTAGGAAATTCTGTCTAAGAGTGTGGTTGACGCGCCATTAAGCGGGCCACTTGCCTCGCCACACTTTCCTGGGAATTACTCCGTTGTTAGCTTGATGATCCTTAACTGGTAATCTATCGACTTAATCTGGAATAGAGTAGGAGCTGTCTAATTAGGAGAGAATTAATTTGGACACCATCCTATTAATTCTCTACAATATTAGATTTAAAAATTCACCACCCTTTAATTTAAGCTCAAGATGACAAAGCCAAAAATTTTGTGTGACTTGCCCATCATCTAGCTTTTTTAGGTTTCTTTTTGTTTATGCCCCAGTGGTTGCGAGTTAACAAGCGTTTAGTTAGATTTCCTAGTGATCTGTCCTTATTTGATTTAGAAGAAAAATCAACTCCCTTGTTAAATCTGTCAACCACCAATAATTCATCAATGGCTGCACCGAGAACTCTTAATGATTATTTTACCCCAATCACAACCAACCCACTCAATTGCATTGTTCTACCTGAGAATGATGCACCCCAGTTTGAGATTAGAGCCGCCACAATCAATATGTTGCCAAAATTTCATGAACTTGAAAGCGAACAACCCTATATTCATTTAGGGAAGTTTTTAACAATATGCAACACATTCAAAAATCAAAATTTGAATGAAGAGGGTGTTAAACTCCATCTTTTCCCCCTGTCCTTAGAAGATAAAGCTGCATCATGGCTAAACTCCATTCCACCCAACTCCATTCGATCATGGGATGAACTTGCAAGGAAATTCATGAGTAAGTTTTATCCCATGCAAAAGACCGAATCAATGAGAGATGCCATTAGTACTTTTAGAGGGAAAATTGAGGAACAATTCAATCAAACTTGGGACCGATTTCATGACTTGCTACTCAAATGCCCACACCATTGCTTTGATAAAGCACAACTAGTTGATTTCTTCTATAAGGGACTTTCACCTATGAACCGAACCATGATTGAGTCAATGCACCAAGGAAAGTTCAATGCCCAAACCCCTGACCAAGCATATATAGTTTTGGAGGAACTAGCTGAAAATGCCAAAAATTGGAATTGGAACCAAATTGATAATGAATTTTCGAGGAATGATCAAATGAATAGAACATCTGGTTTTTATGAGATCAAACCTGAAAATGAGTTAAAGTCTGTGACGCAAAGTCTTGCTGATGGAGTGAAAGACTTAGGTAAAAAGTTTGATGCATTTGTCCTAATATCTACCCCTGCACAATGCAATGTTTGTTTTGGTTTATCCCATCCAACAGAGGAATGTCCGGTCTATTGTACATCTGAACCTTCAGATGCGCAAGTTTGTGCTTTCAATACCTTTAGGAGACCATTGCCTAATACATTTAGCCAGAGTTACCATCCTGATACTAGAAACCATCCTAATTTTTCATGGAGGCAAAATGTACCTCCACAAAGTGGTCAGTCTGGTTTTCAAGGTAACTCCAATAGGCAACCTCTAACTCAAGGACCAATAATTCCTCAAAATCAATTCCCTAGGAATAACCAGTTCAATCCTAGCCGAGATTTAGCAGTTGATCCCATGAACAACTATGTTGCTCCTGTCCCACCGGTCAATAATACTTCCAATTATGAGGATACTTTGAAAATGCTTTCCCTTAATCTTGATTAATCCAATAAGCATTCCAATCAGAGATTTCAAAAGTTAGAAAATAACTTTGATCTCTTGACTCAAAATCAACTGCAATTTTAACAGTCTCTCCAAAATCAGTTGAGTCAACTCACTACAGCTCTGTCTCACAGACAAAGGGGTACATTGCCTAGCTAACCCGAAATCAATCCAAAAAGACATGGAGTTAATCTTGTAGGGACTCCTTCCACTTCTGACCAATCAAATGCCAATGTAAATTCCATTATTACCCTCAGGTTAGGAAACAAAATTGATAATAAGGTTGAGCCACCCATCAGTGATGAAATTGAACCATCCAAATCTTTTCCACCCAAATCCCAAAAATCCAAAAAGGACCAAGATCCTAAGCTTGATGAGGTCATTCCAAAGCTGTTTATTCCACGTGCACCTTTTCCCTCTAGACTAGTCAACAATAAGAAGGATTCTCAATATAGTGAAATCTTAGAGATTTTTCAAAATCTCCAGATTAACATTCCATTTCTCACTGCTATTAAACAAATTCCTTCTTATGCAAAATTCATTAAAGACTTAGACAGGAGGAAAACCAATATCCCTAAGGAAGCCTTCATAGCCCAACATTGTTCTTCCTTCCTACAAAACCAAGCTGTGGTTAAACACAAAGACCCTGGTAGTCAAACTATCACTTGTAGGATAGGAGAAAATTTTGAAGGTCAAGCTTTATTAGACCTTGGTGCCAGTGTCAATGTGCTACCGTATTCAGTCTACTTGGATTTGGGATTGATTGATTTGAAGAAAACTAATGTTAGAATTCAGTTAGCTGACCGATCCATCAAAATTCCAAGGGGTATCATTGAGGATGTGATAGTAAAAGTTAATGATTTTTATTACCCCGTAGACTTCATTATGTTAGACACTCAACCAACCTAAGGTAAACAAATTCCACTCATTTTAGGTCGACCATTTTTAGCCACAGCCAATGCATTGATCAATTGTAGAAATGGTAGCATGAGCTTAACCTTTGGGAACATGAAAGTGGAAGTCAATGTGTTCAATTTGATGAAACAACCCATTGAATCAGAGTCTGTTGAAGATGTTTGTCTCATTGATTCATTGACCAACCACACCTTTAACCACTCATATCCTGAGGATCCACTCCAGCATTATCTAGCCCACTTTGATGATAATTTGGATGAAGCTAATAACATTAGCCAAGTAAATGATTTGCTAGACTCTGCCCCAACCTTTGAAGCATCCAAGTATAAATCCAAATTCGAATCATTGTCCTTGCCAGTTAACACTGAATCTGAAAATACAAAGAAACCACCTAATATTGAATTAAAGCCTTTACCCGAGACTTTAAAATATTCGTATCTTGGTGAATCTGAGACTTTTCCAGTGGTAATATCTTTTGAGTTAACTGAGCAACAAGAGTCCCAATTAATTGAGGTTCTTAAGACAAATAGGGAAGCCATAACATGGTCCATTGATGATATCAAGGGCATTAATCCTCTAGTGGTGCAACATCGCATTCACTTATAAGATAATGCAAAAACCTATAGACAACCTCAAAGGAGAGTTAACCACAATATGAAATAAGTTGTCTGTGGAGAAGTTATCAAACTTCTTGACGCTGATATCATCTACCCGATTTCTGATAGTCAATGGGTGAGTCCAATCCAGGTAGTTCCTAAAAATTCTGGCATCACTGTTGTGTCCAATGCCCATAATGAGCTTGTTCCTACTCGCATTCAAACTGGATGGCGAGTTTGCATAGACTACAGGAAATTGAATAGCGTGACTAGAAAATACCATTTTCCACTTCCCTTCATCGACCAAATGTTAGAAAGATTATCTAGTCAGGCCTTCTATTGCTTTTTAGATGGTTATTCTGGTTACAATCAAATTCCTGTCCACCCTGATGACCAAGACAAAACTACTTTCAGCTGTCCATTCGGTACATTTGCCTATCGTCGCATGCCATTCGGCTTGTGTAATGCACTAGCTACATTTCAGCGATGTATGATGAGTATATTTAGTGACATGGTTGACAAGTTTCTAGAAATCTTCATGAATGACTTCTCTGTCTTTGACTCATCATTTGAGCAATGTCTAGACCATCTTTCTCTCGTACTTCAACTTTGCCGTGACAATAACTTGGTCCTTAACTGGGAAAAGTGTCATTTCATGGTCCAAAAGGGAATTGTCCTAGGTCATAATATCTCCAGTGCAGGAATTGAGGTAGACAAAGCAAAAATTGATCTAATATCCAATCTACCTATCCCCAAATCTGTTCGAGATATTAGAGCATTCCTAGGCCATGCCGGTTTCTACAGGCGTTTCATCAAAGATTTCAGTAAGATAGCTAGACCTTTGACCCATCTTCTAGCTAAAGATGCACAATTTGAGTTTACTGATGCCTGTAAGTCCGCCTTTGAGTACTTAAAGTCAGCACTCACTACTGCACCTATCATTCGCTCACTTGATTGGAACTTGCCTTTTGAAATTATGTGTGATGCGTCTGATTGTGCAGTAGGTGCTGTTTTAGGCCAAAAAGCGGATAAAGCACGACATGTCATATACTACGCTAGCAAAACCTTAAATGATGCCCAAATCAACTACTCAACCATTGAGAAAGAGTTGCTAGCAGTCGTGTTCTCCTTTGAGAAGTTTAGATCTTATTTGGTTGGATCTACGGTTATCATCTATACAGATCATGCAGCGTTAAGACATCTTTTCTCCAAATCTGATGCAAAACCTAGGTTGATAAGCTGGATCTTACTCCTTCAAGATTTTGACCTTGAGATTCGAGATAAGAAAGGTTCCGAGAATGTAGTCGCTGATCATTTGTCCCGTCTTGTTATTGAATCCACTAATGACTCCATTCCCATCTCTGATTATTTTCCTGATGAACAATTATTTGAAATATCTCATGCACCATGGTATGTAGATATTGTCAATTATATTGTGACTAGTCAAATTCCTTCCAACTGGTCCAAACAAGAGAAAGATAAATTTTTGGCCAAGGCTAAGGAATATTTCTGGGATGACCCCTACTTGTTTAAATATTGTCCAGATCAGATCATTCGTAGGTGTGTTCCTGAGGTAGATCAAAACTCTGTCATTTCCTTCTATCATGACAAGGAATGTGGTGGCCATTTCAGTTCCAAACGAACTGCTGCAAAAATCTTGCAATCAGGATTCTATTGGCCAACCATTTTCAAAGACACCCACACATACTGTCTAGCTTGTCATAGATGCCAATTGCTAAGTAAGATTACCAAAAGAAACGAATGGCCTCAACAATCGATTCTCATCGTTGAAATCTTTGACGTATGGGGTATTGATTTCATGGGACCATTTCCATCCTCGTTTGGCAATCTCTACATCCTTTTAGCAATTGATTATGTGTCAAAATGGGTAGAAGCTTTAGCCTCCAAAACAACTGACCATTGAGTTGTGGTGCATTTTTTCAAAGACCAGGTTTTGCCTCGGTTTGGAATACCTCGAGCCATAATCAGTGACAATGGTTCACATTTTTGCAACAAAGTCTTTGGACACCTGTTGTCCAAATATGGAATCAATCACAAAGTGGCCCAATCATATCACCCTCAAACCAATGGTCAAGCTAAAGTATCTAATAGGGAGATTAAACAGATCTTAGAGAAAACAGTTAACCCCACAAGGAAGGACTGAAGTTTTCGTCTCCAGGATGCTTTATGGGCATATTGTACTACTTACAAGACCCCTATAGGAATGTCCCCATATCTATTGGTCTATGGCAAAGCCTGTCACTTGCCTGTTGAACTCGAACACCGTGCTTATTGGGCAATCAAGGCCATGAACTTTGACTATGATAAAGCCGGTCAACGTAGGACCCTTCAACTTGATGAGTTAGAAGAAATCAGAAATGATGCCTATGAGAGTTCAAGAATTTATAAAGCCAAGACTAAGTTGGAACATGACAAACACATTCTAAAAAAAGAGTTTTTCATAGGACAAAAGGTTCTTTTGTATAACTCCCGTCTTCAATTATTTCCTGGGAAGTTAAGGTCACGTTGGTCAGGCCCGTACAATGTCCATCACATTTCTATTCATGGTGCCAATTAGTTACAAGACCCTAAGAATGGACAGTTATTTAAAGTTAATTATCATTGTCTAAAGCCTTTCCTAGAACTTGAAACTTCTGAAAATGAGGAAATTCTCCTCATTGATCCGATTTATTCGAACTGATCTATTTAGGGGTAGCACATCTGTTGAATCTGGCTGAAGATGTTAAACTTAGCGCTACTGGGAGGCAGCCCAGTCAGTTGTGTAAATTTTTCTATTAATTTTATTTTTTCACTCTATTTGGATATGTTTAGATTTTGTTTGCGGATAAAGTCTGTCATAATATTTTCAATCACTTGACTTTTGTTTTGCCAAGAATCTTTGCAGGGACTATACTCCAAAAACACCACCTCAATTGCGGTAATTTGTTCCAATTTGTCTCTTAGATGTATTTTTAAACACTAGGGACAATGTTATTTTTGTTTGGGGGTGGATATCTATTTAATCAAAATAGAATTTATTTATTAAAAATAAAAAAAATATATAAAAATAAAAAATTGAAAAATAGATTTTGTTTGGAAAAGTTTTTTGTTTTTATGCATGAGTGATTTGCATTATAAGTTGATTAAGTTTGTGTTTATGATATATTAATAGTATGTGATGCGATATTCCCGCTCATGAGAGTAATGATTAGATTGAGTTAGTTAAATGATGTTGTTTTACATAGGTAAATAAATTAGTGAAATTGAAACCGAAAATGACAACTTTGACCTATAAGCACATGCACACATTCACTATGGGAAAAACAGTTGATCTTTGACTATGGAGTTGAAAAATTAGCTTTGCCGCTATAAAAGGGGAGAAGGGGAGATAGAATGGAGAAAATTTTAAAAAATTATTTTCAAAGAAATGCAAAAAGTAGTTCTTCGATCTGAGTAACCGGACCTTGGTATCACCAATATCATTGTTCGCGTAAAAAGGGGAGAAACCCAATGAGCATAAATCCCATGGAAGATGTTCGGGCCCAGTTGGTCGGGACTAAAAATCCTTGCTGGAAAGTCCGGAGCTTATAAATACAAAAAGGGATGGAAGAGAAATGATGGAAATAATGAGTTTTTACGAAAAATATGGCAAAGTTTGATGAATGAAGTAGAAGAAGAGAGAATGACATACCATAGTAGAATCTTCACAAAAACATGGAAGGTTGTCTAGATTGGGAGTAGAAAGTAACGAAATTATTTACTTCAGTGGGGATCATTCATATCATTAGCTTGAGATAGTTATTGTTCGGTAGTGAGTGGTAGTATTTGCATTCATATTATCCTATATATTGTATCATGGCTTGATTAATGAGTATGTGAATGCATGAAGGCATGAAAATGAAGAATGAAGAAGTTGTGGGTAATATATCCAACGCTCACGAGGCTATTGCTCGTCCACTAGGGTAACCTAGGGGTTTAAGGCCTTATTGTATATGGTAAATGCAATCGAAAGCAGCCTGCGAAAGTGACACATCTTTAGTTAAAATTAATAAAAGTCTAATTTTACGAACTAATCTATTTTGCCCTTATTTGCTAGAGGACTAGCAAGAATTTGTTTGGGGGTAATTTGATAAGTTCACAAAATCACTATTTTAAATGTCAAAAATAAATATTTAATTCACCATTTTATTGCATAAATGTTCTTATATATATCTTTTTATTTCTTATAGGTTTGAATTGGAAAAGATGAAGAAAATATATTAAAGTGAAGAAAGGAATGCACATGGATGGAAGAAAGAATATAATGCACATGAAGAAAGAAGAAAATGACTTGGAAAACATAATTATTCAAAGAAAAAGAAAAGAATAGTATATCTAACTTCACTTTACAAGATGTCATTATATTCCAATTTTCTCTATAAATAGGAGAGTAGTTGGAAATTGTATGGAGTTGGATGGAAGAGAGTGAGAAATTGTAGTGAGAATTTAGTCTTGTCTCAAGTTTTTATTTTGTTGTAATCTTTTTCTTAGTTAATGAAAATTTCTTCTATCATCATGTTTTATTTCTATATCATTATGCTAGCTTAAACATCTTTTCAAGGGAGTAATGAAACCACCTTGGGTAAGATATACATAATTTTATTTTATTTCTTATTGTTTAATTCTCTTCCCGAATTAATTCTTTCAAGTGACAAAACCTACAATAGAGGTTGAAAATATATGAATGATTCTCCGTGATTACTAATTAATGGAAATACGGGGAATGCCAACCACTATTTATATTTATTTTTAAACCAAAACATTAGAGGGAGAATTTTCCGTGATTACCAATTAATGGAAATACGGGGAATGCCTACCAATATCTATGTTCATGTTTAATAGGTTGGAGGAGAATTTTGCAATAGAAATATATAATATTATTTATATAGACCCCGGTGGTGGATTCTCTTCCCTTGAGATTTCTTCCACCATTTGATAATTATCTAGTTATTTTAATTTACTATTCAAAAATTCAAGAATTGTTTTTAACTAATTTATTTTTATTCTCGAAAATTAAAGTTTTGGATTCGAGTCTCAAACCGAGTTCTAAGTTGAGAGTGGTTCGGCCCTACTTATTCCTATACTATTTTTAAGTGAAGTATTAGTAGGTATTATAAATTTTTTTGACCGGAGTTTGATGAAGCAACGAAAAATATTATCAAATCATTAACCGTCACATTAATATGAATGATAAGGAGCAGAACCTGAACCTAGGGACGTCTAATTGCTCAGTTTAGACTCTTCTTAATTGTGACCTTTGGTAGGACTAAATCAAAGGATCAATCACCAAGCATGTCACTGCTATAAGCTGATGTATATTTCTTGCTTCTTCCAAACACCCCTATTACTTAAAGGCAGCTCAACCAGAGCTTCATTTCCTCTTCAAGATTCGACTTGTTGATAGATGCGAGATCGGACACTGCAGCCTTTTCATATTTTCCTCCTGAGCCCTATTTAGATTTAATTGGATATGCACATTCCTTGACTTTTACATTGTGAATAGGTGCTTCCAACACAAAACATCCAAAAAATTTACTAGTCCCATATCCTATGCTAAAATGGAAATATCATACTCTGAGGCCTTTAACTGAGTCATTAATATCAAATCAATGGAGGCCCTAGTAAGAAGTAGTGTCCCAGGATAGCTATAAAATAGCCGGAGAGAGTACATCATGATTAAATACTATATATTTCATTTTCCCTTAAAAGACAAGCTCTTATACCCTTTCAGGCTTCTTGAATGCTAAGTCCTTCAACTCCAACTTCTCTTCTAATGTGCATAGGGTTTGCCCATTGCTTTCCAACTAAGATAGACCCTAATCGATTTCACCATTTGCAGATGAGGGTTATTCTGGAGCGATGGTTCAGGTGTACGCACACCCTACACTTGGTCACTGGCGAGCTGGGGCCTACGGCTTTAGATTGGACTTTGATCACTGATTTATCCTTTTTGAGCACCCTGGTCCCACTTTGTGAGGTATCCCATGATGAGGAGATGAGATTATTGGGTCTTCTAGAGCCCCTATAGACGTAAAGGTTCCTTCATGGTCAAATCTGGATAAGAGCTTTACTAAATAATGTATAGTGGTGGGATATTCCACTTAAGATTGATTGGGAGGTGCATTCTCGCGCTATATTTCTGTACTTCTTCGAGGGCCGCTTTGGGGTTAATGATTCCAGCACTATTCCTCAGGGTTTAATTGGGGCGCTGAAGGACCTAAGGGTTGTACTTGGTTATAATTGGGATGGCCTTGCTTTTGGCTTATTCTTGTCTGGGCTTTATCATTGTACTGCTCAACCAGTAGCTAGTATGACCGGTTTTTGGTAGTTTCTAGCAGTATGGATGTTCGAGTGTGTCCCCGATCTTCGTCCTTCTATCCATATATCAGGTGAGTATCCCAAAGGGGCTGCCTGGGTTTGAGTCGTGTCCTGTGGACCCTTTTATACATGTCAGGTGGTGATCGTCCGAGGCCGGATAGAGACGATACGCCCTTCGGATATTTAGTGGGATCCATATAGAGGTTCACCATATCTAGGGATTGAATTTTCCGCACAACGCATGTCTAGAGAGAGGAGAAAATTTCCGACCTTTGATGGATAGGAGTACTATCTTGGAGAGAAGTGTTGGAAGCAGCTTGGTGGAGATATTAGAGTGCCTATGCCTCCTCCTGTCCTGATGTTCAGTTATCAGTCAAACTTAGCCCTGCCCCGCTCCCCTTCCAGCTCAGCGATTTTTGACATACATAGACATCGGTGACCCCCAGGCCTTGTATTATGATTGGTTTCGAGGAGCCTCGATTGGGGGATTCACTTGTATGCGATTTCTTTTTTCTTCCTCTTACTACTTCTTGCCTCTTCTGGAAAGTCACTTTGACCCAATAGAGTATCCTGTAGTATAGGGGAAGGAAACACTCTCGCAATAGTTATTCTGTAAGGGCTTTCATTAGTATAAGAAGGTAAGGCCATGAAAGGGTATAACGAATGCTTATACAGGGCAACGATATGGCCTATAAATGTGAAATTATAAACATCTTGATAAGTTGGCATAATATATTGCATAATGAGATAAAGCATGTATTACAATGGATTGTGGTTAAATTGAGTACACTATATTGCTAAATGAGATAAACATATATTGTTATGGAGCATGATTGTTATTGAAAACTGTTGTTAAAATAGAGATAAGGCAAAATGTTTGTTAGCAAAGAAGAAGAACTGCAGTGGAGAGTAGTTTTCTGTATTTTCATTTCATGGAGGAACACCTATATATATACAAGAATGTCCATAAATTAAGGAACCAACTACCACTAATTAAGGAATTACAAATGCACTAAACTTCCCACTAATTTATGCTTCCCACTATGTTTCCCACTACAAATCTTATAATATCAACAACACTCCCCCTCAAGCTGGAGAGTAGATGTCAATCATTCCCAGCTTGCGACATATAGAATCAATGACACTTTTAGAAAGTGCTTTGGTGAAAATATCTGCTAGTTGACGATTGGATGGAACAAAAGGAGTAATGATCTCTTTTGACTCAACTTTTGCTCGAATAAAATGACAATCAACCTCAATATGTTTAGTTCACTCGTGAAAAATGGGATTACTAGCAATATGGATGGCGGCTTGATTGTCACAGTAGAGAGGAGTCGATTCTTGTGCTGAAAAACCAAACTCATGTAAGAGAGTCCTTAACCAAGTGAGTTCACAAGTTGCATGGGCCATTGCACGATATTCAGCTTCAGCACTAGATCGGGCAACTACAGATTGTTTCTTACTTCTCCAAGTCACAAGATTACCTCCAATAAAGGTACAAAATCCAGTAATAGATTTCCTGTCTGATTGTGATCCTGCCCAGTCAGCATCAGTATATCCCTCAATATGAAGATGACCTGAAGAATGGTAAAGAAGCCCACGGCCCGGGGAATTTTTGAGATACTTCAAGATGCTAACCACTATATCCAAATGGGGACTCGGAGGATTGGTCATGAACTGGCTGACGATACTAACGGCATATGAGATGTCAGGTCGTGTAATGGTTAGATAAATAAGTTTACCTAAAAGCCTTCTATACATCTCTGGATCATCAACTGGATCTCCCATGTCTGATAATAATTTTAGGTTCACATCCATGGGAGTATCAACTGGTTTAGAGCCAAGATAACTTGTTTCTTTCAAAATACCAAGAGTGTATTTCCTTTGAGATAAACTGATACCTACTTTTGATCTTGCTACCTCAATGCCAAGGAAATAATGGAGCTTACTCAAGTCTTTGGTAAAGAAACGTGAGCCAAGATGATGGATCATAGTTTGGATGCCTTTCTTGTCACTTCCCGTGACAACAATATCATCCACATAGACAACTAATATGACAATGCCAGTGCTAGTCTTCTTAAAGAAGATCGAGTGATCAGCTTGGCTTCGGGTCATACCATGAGCGCCAACTGTCTTGCTTAAATTATCAAACCAAGCCCGTGGAGATTGTTTGAGTCCATATATAGATTTATTAAGATGAAAAACATAGTCCCCCTTGGACTCAAACCCAGGTGGCTGAGCCATGTACACCTTCTCGGTGAGATCACCATGAAGAAAAGCATTTTTGACGTAAAGTTGGTGAAAAGGCCAATTAAGAGACGCAGCAATGGAGATAATAATGCGAACATAATTCATCTTGGCAATCGAAGAGAAGGTTTCGGTGTAATCAATGCCATAGGTTTGGGTGAATCCATTGGCAACTAGACGGGCTTTCAGGCGGTCCACAGTACCATCCGGATTTTGCTTGATAGTGAACACCCAACGACAACCAACCACTTGTGCATCAGCAGGAGTAGGAATAAGATCCCAGGTATGATTCAACTTCAAAGCCCGCATTTCTTCTTCCATTGTTGTTTTCCAGCCAGGATGAGAAAGTGCCTCCGTGTAAGACTTAGGACCAATAGTAGAGGATACAGAGATTGAAAAGGCCTTAAAGGAAGGCGACAAGTGATCAAAAGAGACACAGTTTGACAGAGGATGCTCAGTACATATGCGCTTTCCTTTGCGAACAACAATAGGAAGATCAATATCGGAATTAAGAGGAGGATCTGCAGACGTTGAGATCGGTAGTGGATGTGATGGAGTAGACTCTACATTCTCAGGAGCAATTGAGACAGTTTGTGGACGATGTTGAGAGACACTCTGTGGTCGACGAGGAACATAAGCCTGAGAAATAGTAACAATAGTAGGAATAATAGGTGTAGTAAAAGAAGGTTCCTCTAACTGACCGTCTGCGGAAGAATAATATGGAGTATCTTCAAAGAATGTGACATCAGCACTAACAAAGTGTTTTTGTAAAGTAGGATTGTAGCACCTGTATCCTTTTTTAGTACGAGAATAACCAAGAAAAATGCATTTGTGGGCACGAGGATCAAGTTTGTCTCGATTCAGACTAAGATTATGAACAAAACAAATGCATCCAAACACCTTTAGGGGTATGGTAAAAATATTTTTATCCGGAAACATTATTTGAAAAGGTGATTTTCCTTTTAGAATACGAGAGGGCATTCTATTTAAAAGATATGTCACAGTCAAAACTGCATCACCCCAAAAACGTTGAGGGACATTCGTTTGGATCACGAGAGCATGAGCAATAGCAAGAACATGCCCATTTTTCCTTTCAGCAATTTCGTTTTGTTGAGGGGTATCAACACAAGATGTTTGATGGATGATACCTCTCGACTCAAGAAATTGTTGAAAAGTGCCAAGACGATATTCAAGAGTTTTATCAGTTCGTAGGGCAAGAAACTTAGCATTAAATTGATTGGTTATTTCAGCATAAAATGATTGAATTTTTTTGAACAATTGAGATCTTTCTTTAAAAACATATAACCAAGTCATTCTTGAAAAATCATCAATAAAAGTGACAAAATAACGTGCACCCAATAGGCCAGTAGTTCTAGAAGGTCCCCAAATGTCTGAATGAATAAGTTAAAAAGGATGTAAACAAGGTGCATCTCTTCGAGGTTTAAACGAAGCGCGACAATGTTTACTAAGTTCACAAGTATCACAGTTAAACTTATAGACCGAAGGTAAAGAAGGAACCAAATGTTGTAAACTGAGAGATGAGGGATGTCCTAGACGATAGTGCCACTGGTACGGAGAGTCAGAGTGGAAGACTGCATGAACTGAGTTTGAAGATTACTGAAAATAGTAGAGTCCATCATTTTCAAATCCGCCACCAATCGTCATTCTCGTCTTTAGATCCTGGAAAACACAATGAGTGGGATAAAAGGTTATTGAACAATTGAGAGAATGAGTAAGCTTGTGCACATATAATAAATTGAAGGGAAAGTGAGGTAGATATAATACATATGAAAGAGTAAGAGTAGAAGACTGAATATTACCCATTCCGAGAACCGAAGTTTTGGTACCATTAGCTATGGTAACAAAAGATGGAGAAACAATTGGTGAAAAATTAGCAAAAAGAGAGGAATTACCTATCATATGATCGGAGGCCCCTGAATCAATGATCCAAGGAGAAGTAGATGATGAGATGAGACAAGTATTACCTGAGGCAACCAGATTAGCCGTAGAGTAAGAGTGGACATGCTTGCACTGAGTGATAGAATCATACTCGGACTTAGTCATAACAACCTGCTCCTCAGAAGCAACAACAAGATGAACATCATCAAAGGAAGCCTGATTAGCCCAAGCAGGCTACCCATGAAGTTTCTAACATGACTCAACATTATGGTTACTACGATTACAATAAGTGCAATATCTAGTACCACGTCCACTGTTCGTGCGACCACCATGACTACGGTTGAGACGACCACCGCGACCAGTATTATGACTACGATCATTACGAGTAAAAGTGTCAATAGGCCTAACAGGAGAAACCAGGGCAGACTGGGCATCTTTCTCGGAGGTAGAAGAATGAATGGAAGCACGTCGGATCCGGGAAAATGTTTCAGTGACTGTAGGAATGTCCTTCCCAGAGAGAATTTAAGAGCAGCTAATAGCAGCAAGTTCCGGTTTAAGCCCGGAGATAAATTTAGCAACTCAGAATTTCTCTCGATATTGTTGCTGAATTTTCAAGTCAGTTGTTAACGGCTGATTGATGTTCAGTTCGTCCCACATACCCTTGAGATTATAAAAATAGTCTTCAATCGAGAGATCACCTTGTTCAAGAGAAAAGATGTCCTGATAGAGCTGATATATCCGAGAAATATTCTGATCGGAAGAGTATAACTCCCGAAGCGTGTCCAAAATTTCCTTTGAGGTTTCAAGACACGAAAATTTGTTAAAGACGTCTGGCTCCAAACTATTCCTTAACCAGGTCATTATCTGGGCATCCTCTTGTTCCCATGTAGCAACTTTGGTGGCATCAGAAGGTTTGGTATCCTGAAGATAGGATGCCTTGCCCCGAGCTTTCAGAAACACAGTTACAGCACGCGACCATTGAAGGTAGTTAGAACCCTTCAATTTGGTATTAGTCATAGAGCCAAAGAAAAGTGTGTCCTTGAAAGAATCCTTAGGGGCTTATTTATCTTCCCTTATAGTAGATAAAGATTAGATTGTAGAGACAAGGGATAAAAAAAATATATATATATGGCAATAAAAAGTAGTAGGAGGATTGGGGCTGGCAGAAGCAATAGATTAAATTGTAGAGACAAGGGAAAGAAAAGAAAAATATGGGAGTAGCAGAATTTTTAGCATCAAGATGGCAGCAGCAAGTTGGTAGAAAACAGAGCTGAAAGAAACAAAATTTAGCAGTAGCCAGTGGCAGCAGAATCAGAGTTGGCAACCGCAAGGTGGTCACCAAGCAATGGTGAGCGGCAAGGGCAGCAACAAGGTGTTTGTATAGGGAAGTAGGCTTATAAAGAAACACAAAGATCAATGGGTTGCTCTGATACCATGTTGTTAAAATAGAGATAAGGCAGAATGTTTGTTAGGGAAGAAGAAGAACTGCAGTGGAGAGTAATTTTCTGTATTTTCATTTCATGGAGGAACACCTATATATATACAAGAAAGCCCATAAATTAAGGAACCCATTACCACTAATTAAGGAATTACAAATGCATTAAACTTCCCACTAATTTATGTTTCCCACTACAAATCTTATAATATCAACAACAAAAACCTTGATGCATTTTGAGTACACCATGTAGTGTGAAAAATATGGGTGTTGGTTTTATACAGGTTGTGTAAACATGTGTGGGTAGTCTTGTGTTGGATCATCGTAATAACTGTCTAGGATGTATCTCCCACCTATAGAACTAGTAAGCTGGAGAATGGGGATATATGGTAGGTTGTTTCCCCATCGTGGTGGAATGTGCCACTCTCGGATATTAAGGCGCAGGACTTGCAAGTGGGGCTCTCGTGCAACAACACTTGTTGAAAGTGAAAAGTTTCAAAATCACTTGGGAAGAATCGGTGCGGTACTCATTCTCATCGTGAATGGTTAGAGTATGTATCCGTTAACAGTATTGGGCAAAGTGTGTACCATGAGATGTGTTAAGTCACATTGCATTTATATTGTCATTTATATAATTGTGATAATTATGTTGAAGCATGATATAATTGTAAATGATTATGATGTGAACATGTTGGGGAATTGTTTGGTGGGTTCGATGGGGTTCCAGATTGGCATGAAAGCCTTGTTGAACAAGAGACCTACCTATGATTAGTTGCATGTACCATGGGTGGGTTGTACCACTCGTACTACCGAGATTGAGGCGATGAAGCTTCCTCTACTGGGCTAGTTACTTCACCCCACGACTTATATATTTTTCAGGTGATGTTGGGAGAGTTATGTAGTCTCTCCGTGGATGTGTAGCACTGGTCCACCCTTTTGTGTAGTGGTGGTGGACCATATGAATTTTGTAGAGTATTAGTGTAATTTACATGTATACACATGCTCTTTTTTTTGTAAACTTGTAAACAACTGATTATATACTTATCTTTGTTAGCCGGGTAGCTTACATGGATGTATGTCCCTTGGAGCGTTATACGCAGGGACTTTATTCTTTTGGTGCACTTCGGTGCCGGAAATGTAAAATATTTCATTTTGTGGAAAACTATGACATGTATCGCCTAAGGGCATTTGAATATTAATCTACAAATGCTTCCATTTAGTGTTGTGTAGTGGATTTTCGATATCAATGCAATTATTAGGAGTTTGGTCGAAAACGGTATTTTTTTAGGTTTTCAAATAAATCTTTTTCGTTTTGAATGGAAAAACTCGTTTTCGCCCTCCCCCGTAGCCCTGATAAATTTTATTGTTTTAGAACTGATTTTAAACCCATTTTTATAAAGATTTTTAATTTTAGAATTCGGTGGTAGTTCAAATGGAGACCGGGGACAAGACGGATAAGTTTACGAGATTTTAAAGAATCACTTTTGTATAAAGTTAGCATTTTATGCGTTTCCTAAGGTCTAGGTGACTGTTATTAAGTTCCTTAAATGAAAAACACACTTTTCAAATATTTGTCATTTTTAGGAACCGACGGCGCGAAAAACGGAGCATTTTTTCATATTTGAACTTTCCAAAGAAAAGCTGAAAAAAATTAGTAGCTCAACCTCCCAACACTTATAAAGTTTTTCAAGATTTTTGAAAATTTCAGTTCAGGGCTATTTGAGTGGCATCCGACATTCGATTTTCAAAAATATTTTTCTCCCACTTCGCAACTCCGAATTGAGTCCCGTTTGTTTCTATGGCTTATCCTAAGTCCGAACATTGTATTTATACTTTGAAATGACCAGTTTATCCTTGAAAAGACTATTTTACACCATTTTAAAAAATTCATATCTCTCCTCATGGCTTCGATCTAGGTTCCGTTTGTTCCTACGGCTTGTGCTACGTCCAAAATTTGTATTTGCACTTTGAAATTACTATTTTACCACTGAAGTGACCGTTTTACCCTTGGGTGAACATAGGGTGTTCAAATGATTCGTTTATGGTGCCTATTGATTCGTTTCACCTTCTTTTCGATCCCAAGTAATCTTTTTGGTATCTTTTAGCTATGAAATGACCTTTTTACCCTTTTATGGGTGTTTGACGACTATATATGATTTTATTCCATTTCTTTTTACTTCGGCATAACTCCCTAAATTCTTAGGCTCGTGTTTTAGAGTTCTATGAAATTTGGGGCATGAGAAGTTGGTATCAGAGCATGTTCTTTCGTTATGGGACGATGGGCGAGGGTCAATATCACATTTTTCTTATTGAATTTTCCTACTTTTTATTGGTTTATGTGTTAGTTCTCGTCTCTTGTGCGTCATTGACTTATGCGTGTATCGACATGACTTTGTGGTTTTATTTGGCGTATTATGATTATACTTGTACCTTACATGTTTAGTTGTTGTCATGTAGAGAGCATGCTGCCACGTAGAGGTCCATCGCGTGTTGTTAGAGGGGAACCAGAATTACCTGATGTTGGGGAAGCCAGCGTATACACCTTAAGAAGGTGATGCTCTGGGTTAAATACCTCCGGTAGTGGACGAGAATGTACCCAAACCTTCCGATATTAGAGTGCGTGTACTGCCGACTCCTTTTATGGATGGCAGTCAATTTGTGCGTGCTTTAGTGGTGGCAATGGCACAGGTTCCTCAGAGGCAACATGTTAAGGGTGAGGGCTCGCGTGCTCAAAAGGCTCTACGAGATTTCTTGAGCTTGGACATACCTGTCTTTCTGGGTGGTCCGGATCCGTTAATGGCCGATGATTGGTTTGAGTAGATCACCAACGGTTTTGACATTCTTAAGGTGGTTAAGGATGATGTATGGGTCATGATTGCATTGTTTTGACTTACTGGTGATGCTAAGGGTTGTTGGAAGTTTGTCATCAACACGAGGGACAACAGGACTATCATATGGTTGGACTTTCACATGTTTTTCTTGGATCGGTACTTCCCACCACTTGTTAGAATGAGCATGAGGGACCGTTTCAATAAGTTAGTTCAGGGTGATTTGTCAATGATCAAGTATGAGCTTCAGTACACCAGCTTGTCTAGATTCACACCAGAGATGGTGGTGGATGATGAGGTAA
The DNA here is from genome assembly GCA_963922005.1 of Cornus suecica. Lineage (NCBI taxonomy): Eukaryota > Viridiplantae > Streptophyta > Magnoliopsida > Cornales > Cornaceae > Cornus > Cornus suecica. The sequence goes on along the minus strand of OY998240.1, from coordinate 50,236,831 downwards.
AAGGCTGACATTTTGTGAGCGGCTTGGGGGGCAATCTTATGTCAAAGATTTATGTGCTTAGCATGCCGACATACCACGAGGCCGTTACGAAGGCATTACTTGCCAAGGAGGATGCTAGGGAGGGCCAACAAGCTCGCGAAGCTAAAGATAAGAGCTTTGAAGGTTCATCTTCTTTGTGTTATGGGAACAAGAATAGGCAGTGTGAGGGCACTTCAGTTCTGGTTGCAGAACAACAACAACAACAACAACAACAACAGTAGCGTCGAGGACAGTCTGCTCCTTCATCTCGGACATCTTTAGGTTTTACTCACCGAGAGATTGTTTGTTATTATTGTCGTCAGTCAAGACACAAGAGGCCTGAGTGTTCGTATCTTCATCAGGGGCAGAGTAGTGGTTCGATACGTATCAAGGCCTATTTTTAGTATGGATAGACGGGTCACATCGGCAGGAAATATCATCATGGACAGAGCAGTAGAACTCGTATGAGTGGGACTGGGTAGCAGTCTAGGGCTACCTAGTTAGCAGGTCAGTCTTGGTATAGAGCACCATAGTAGCCAACACTAGCAACTCTGGTTTCTAAGTCCATGTCTTCAGTATCTACTCTCTAGCAGGCACCACGTCCTCAGGGCCATGCTTATACAGTCATAACAACAGACAATGTAGCAGGACCTTCTATTGTGCGAGGTACATTTCCTGTGTACGGGTGTTGGGTTCATGTTCTTATTGACTCTGGAGCTTCGCATTATTTTATTATTTATGGTTATGCATTTTCTTTGGGTATACATATTTCCTATCTTGGTGTGCCGTTATGTGTCGACATGCCGATTGGTGGTAGTGTTTACTTGTCTAAAGTGTGTCAAAAATGCAAGATTGTGATTGTTTGGCGATCGTTAAGATTCGACTTCATTCTCCTGGACATGGCGAGCTTTGACGTCATCTTGGGCATCAATTGATTATCTACCTTTCGTGCGTAGATTGACTGTTTTAGAGGTCGTATGTCTATGTGCATGCCTAAGGGCGAGCGTTTCAACTATTTTAGCGATCGAAGTGACTATTTTACTTTTTCCTATTGTTTATGGGTTAGTGATGTATCTAGCTCTCTTTTGGCAAGTTTATTGTCCGACGATGTGGTTTGTGGTCATGTCGAGGTACTTCATGTCGTGGGTAAGTACTTAGATATTTTTCCCGATGACTTGACTACTTTGGCTCTGATTCATGAAGTGGAGTTTGCTATTGATCTTTTACTGGGTACCGATCCTATTTCTATGGCACTATACCGAATGGCACTGGTGGATTTAAAGGAATTGAATGATCAAATCTATAATCTCAAGGCGAAGGGTTTTATTCAACCTAGTGATTCAAATTGGGGTGCTCTGATTCTTTTTGCTAAGAAAAAAATATGGTTCAATATGGTTATACATCGATTATCGTAAGTTGAATCGGGTGATGATCAAGAACAAATATCCATTGCCCCGAATTGATGACTTGTTTGATCAACTCAAGGGATCTAAGTTCTTCTCCAAGATTGACTTGAGGTCTGGTTATCATTAGTTGCAGGTTAGAGATGTTGATATTCCGAAAACCGCTTTTCGCACTCGTTATGGGCACTTCGAGTTTCTAGTGATGCCTTTCGGTTTGACTAGCGCACCGGCGGCATTCATTGGTCTCATGAACCGTATTTTCAATGAGTTCTTAGATAAATTTGTCATAGTGTTCATTGATGACATTTTAGTGTACTCTACTATGGAAAATGAGCATGAGGTTCATCTTAGGATCGTTCTTAAAATCCTAAGAGAACAACAATTGTATGTTAAGTATGAGAAATGTTTGTTTTGGCTTCAAGATATTAAATTTTTGGGCCATGTTGTTTTCGGAGGTTGCATTTTAGTTCATCCTTCGAAAATAGAGGTGGTGATGAGTTGGAAGCGGCCGACTAATATTTTTGAGGTTTGTAGTTTCCTTGGCTTAGCAAGTTACTATCGGCGATTTGTGAAAGACTTTTCTTGTTTAGAAGTTCCTATAAATCACCTCACGTGAAAAGGTATCAAGTTTGTGTGGGATGACAAGTGTGAAGAGGCATTCATAAAGTTGAAGATGCATTTAACTACGGCTCCGATTTTGATTATTCCCGAGCGTGGTGATTGTTTTGTCATCTATTATGATTCTTCTCACAAGGGAGATGGGTGTGTACTTATGGAGTCCGAGAGGGTTGTGGTTTAAAGGTCTCGACAGTTGAAGACTCATAAGAGGAATTATCCTATGAATGATGTAGATCTTGAAGTGGTTCTTTTTGCACTTAAGGTATGGCGACACCACTTGTATGGTGAGATATTTGAGGTTTTCTTCGATCATAAGATTTTGCAGTATATCTTTACGAAGTAGGACTTGAATTTGCGACAACGTCGTTGGGTGGAGTACATATAGGACTATAACTTTGCACTTCAGTATCACCCCAGGAAAGCTAATGTAGTGCCGGATGCATTGAGTCATAAGTCACAGGCATCATTATCTAACATCTTTATTCATGAGTGGCGAATAATGGAGGACATCGTAGAGTTGGGTCTTCAGTTCCGTGATAGTGGGAAGTCACTAGTGACCTTATTTATCATGGTGGTACAACCTTCAATTGTGAGTCATGTGATTGAGGCTCAGAGATATGATGATAGCATTGCTTCAGTTCACACTTGTATTGCTAGTGGTGAGGTCATTGATGATTGGATTTTACACTCTAATGGAGGTTAACATTTCAAGGGTTTACTTTATGTACCCCAGACTAGTCATGAGGAGGTTTTGCGAGAGTTTCACACTTCCAGGCTTGCTATTCACCCAGGTGGCATGAAGATGTATCATAATCTTCAGCGTCATTATTGGTGGCAATGAATGAAGAAATCATTTACAGATTTTGTTAGCCAATGTTTTACTTATCAGTAGGTTAAGGTTGAGCATCGAGGACCTGCCGATTTGTTGAATCCATTACCGATTCCCGAGTGCAAATGGGAGCATATTTGCATGGACTTCATGACAGGGTTACCAAAAATGAAGAATCAGAAGGATGCAGTGTGGGTGATCATTGATCAATTGAGAAAGACTGCGCATTTTCTTCCTATCTATGAGACGGATAATTTTGAGGTTCTTAGTAGGCTGTATGTGAGCGAGATTGTCAAACTTCACGGGGTTCCAGTTACTATTGTTTCAGATCGGGATCCACGATTCATGTCATAGTTTTGGTAGGCTTTTTAGACTGTCTTTGATACGCAGTTACGGTTTAGTACCACTTTCAATATTCAGACAGAAGATCAGTTAGAGCGTACAATTTAGATTATTGAGGACATGTTTCATGCTTGTGTTATTGACTTCAGAGGCAGTTAGGACGATCATCTTTATTTGGCAGAATTCGGGTACAATAACAGTTATCAGTCCAATATTCAGATGGCACCTTTTAAGGCATTGTACGGTAGACTGTGTTGATCAACGACATGTTGGGTCGAGGTTGGTGATGTTGTTCTTTTGGGACCTGATATGGTTCATGAGGTGACTAAGAAAATTAGGATTGCTCGACAGCATTTTGTTACAACACAGAGCTGACAGAAGAGCTATGCGGATTGGCGTAGTCGCTCTTTGTTATTTGAGGTCAGTGATCATGTGTTTCTAAAGGTCTCACCTCGGAAGGGCTTGATGTGGTTCGAGAAGAGCGGTAAGATTTCCCCATAATTTATTGGACCTTTTGAGATTCTGGACCGTATCGGCGAGGTGGCTTAACGTTTAGCATTGTCACCGGATTTGTCGTGGGTTCATAATGTTTTTCATGTGTCTATGCTTGACAAGTATTAGTCGGATCCATCCCATGTCTTGAGTTGGGTGGATGTCGATGTTACCGAGGACGGGTCCTACGAGGAACGACACGTGATGATCTTTGATGTGCAAGAGCAGGTTTCGCGAGGCAAAACCATTCTGTTAAGTTTCAGAAAAATAGCCGAACTTGTTTTCTACTATAAGTACGTCTTGATTTCGAGGACGAAATCTCCTAAGGTGTGGAGGTTGTAGCGTTCGGTATTCTTACGTCCTAATTAAAAAATTTATTAACAATTAAGTGCTTATGTGATTATGTGTTTAGCATGACTTACATGTTTTATGTGAGATTATATTTTTAAGTTACATGTATTTTTATTTTGAGAGTAATGAAAATTGTTAAAAACGAATTTGACAAATAAATGACCAAAGGGTAAATTAATATTTTCATATTAAGAGGACTTAGTGGAAATTGTAGAAATTTGGCTAAGTGTTGGTGTATGAGTGGCATGGTGGTAAATAGGGAGGATGACAAGGGATAAAAGGGTAATTGAGGATCATGATGGCACTCTTGTAATTAACCCTAAGTTGAGAAGAATTTGGTCATTTCACACTTTTAAGTGGGGTCTCTTTTTCAACCATTGATTCAAGTATTCCACCTCTATTCTCATCCCTTGGATCATAAGGTCTTGTTTAGATAGCACACAAATGCAAGAATGCATTATTCTTTGTCATTCATTTTGCAAGACTTAATTTCAACCCTTGGATCATTTATTCAATTTCCTTATTTTATTCTCAACCATTGGATGGTGAGAAATGTGAGTGGAGAATCTCTACATCTCTTAGGTCTTATTCACTTTTCAAGACTTCCATTCTCTCACAATCTCTTGCTCTCTCCTTCTCTCATTGCTTGTTGTGGATATCTCTTGGTGGTGTTCGTAAACTACTTTGGTAAGTCTTCTATTCCATTATAGAGTTTTGTTGCAAGAAACCTAGCTTTCATGTTCATGAATTCCTTATGTTGATATTGCGTTTGGCCTTCTTTTATTCATGTTTTCACTTTCTCATGAAACCCTAAATTAGCTATCATTAGGGTTTGATTTGATTCTTGTGGTTGGAGCCACTTAGATGATTTCGGTTTATTGTGACACCATGGTGATATTGTTGTTCATTGAATGATATGTTACTAGTTGGGAGCTATCCTTTTAAGCACTTGAGTTAGTAGATTGGCTTAAACCTCTTTTGGACATTCTTGTGTAGCTTGCATGGATTGAGGTAGGGGAAAAATGAGTTATTTTAGTTTTTATGCGAGGGTGTGTGCGTCTATATATATATATGTCGTATATATATGTATATATATATGCGAGTTGAGTCTTGACAACTTAGACGATGAACTAGGCCTTGGAAAGCATGATTGTGTGATATAAATGCTCTTGGGGCTTTATTACTTATAAATGTGAAATTATGAGCATATTGATAAGTTGGCATAATATATTGCATAATGAGATAAAGCATGTTTTATGATGGATTATAGTTAAATTGAGTACAATATGTTGCTAAATGAGATACACATATATTGTTATGGAGCATGATTGTTATTGATAACCTTGATGCATTTTGAGTACACCATATAGTGTCAAAAACATGGGTGTTGGTTTATACGGGTTGTGTAAACATGTGTGGGTAGTCTTGTATTGGATCATCGCAACAACTACCCAGGAGGTGTCTCTCATCTACGGAACGAGTAAGCTGGAAAATGGGGATATAGGGACAATTGTTTCTCCATCGTGGTGGAATGTGCAATTCTCGGATCATAGGGCGTGTGAGTTGCAAGTGGGGCTCCCGTGCAACCGCTCTTCCTTATTGAAAGTGAGAAGTGTCAAATCACTTGGGAAGAATCGGTGCGGTACTCATTCTCATCGTGAATGGTTAAAGAATATATACATTAACTGTATCGGGCAAAGTGTGTACCATGAGCTCGAGATAGTTGTTATTTGGTAGTGAATGAGAATGTTTGTATCCGTGTTATTTTGTTTATTGTAGCATGACTTAATTAATGAGTATGTGAATGCATGAATGCATAAGAATAAAGGATAGAGAAGTTGTGGATAGTATAGCTAACCCTCACAAGACTTAACTCGTCCACTCGGCATTGCCGAGGGTTTTAAAAAGCTTCTTACACATGCTAAAGGTAATCGTCAAACCTCACAAAAGCAAGGGAGTAGTGTATAGTAGTTAGGATAGATAAATCATCATGGGATGTTTTTAAAGTTCTCCCGTGTTCGTTGCTAAAAGACTAGCAATGTGTAAGTTTGAGGATGTGATAGGTACCAATTATTGTCCATTTTAGGACCCTAACTCACTAATGTTACGTCTTATCATTTCATTATTTGGTATTTTTATGCGGTTTGTGTGTTAAAGCATGTTTCAGGAACTTAAAGAAGAAACACGCTAACTTATGTGAATTAACGAAATACATGCTTGTATCTATCCACAAAGAGAACAAAAGATGAGTTTTTAAGTAAAAAGTCTCCCGGAGGGCAAAAACGACATCTTTTGGAGCCGTAACTTCGGGAAACATATTGTTGTCTATCTAGGGGTGATTAAAATAATGGTTAAGAATAGCCCCTTACGATAGCATAGGTTTTAGCTATCGCAAGCGTTCGAATTGTATTATCGTATAGTTCGGCTTGAGAAAGGTTATCGATTCCACAGACTAAGTCGTATTCTAAACTCTCGTAAAATAATACTCTTAAATTGATATGAAAATATGATTTAATTAACTAATTAACTAAGAAAGCAAGTAAAGATAGACTAAGACAAGAACAATAGAGAGAAAATCTAGGGTTTCCTTACTCCACCACTAACCGCATAATATAATTCTCTAATTGCTCAATCGCAAGAGGGCGATCCATAACTGCGAATCAAGTCGTAATGCAAATAGTCGAATACAACCCCGAAAAGGATACCGTCAACCGGATCCGCTACAACCCATCTCCGGACAAAGTATAACTAGTGCATGCTATTTACATTACTCTAATCTACTTCTACTGCATAAAATTAAACTAAAGCATGTCTATATCACCTCACCGAGGCATGGCCTGTGTAAACCTAGGGTTTCAAGTATTAAGCACCATTGTTGTAGAAAATTACACTATGTTTATGATAACATGATTCTGTGAGAAGATATATTCATTGAATCTAAGACAAGATTTAAGAACAAATATATAATCTTTTGTCAAGAATAAAACTGATCACACATCTACTACAATCATCACAATATGGTCACAGCTTCTCCTCTTTACAATTGAAAACAAATATAAAAACTATATTACTTGGATAGGATTTTGCTAGAAAACCTTAGATACTGAATTAGTTTCTCATGGTAGAAGTTGATTGCATCGTTGATGTAGAAATGCCCAACATGATCTTCTTCTCTGGATCTCTAGGTCTTGAATGGATCACCCCTTTGAATGATAAGAATCTCCAGAGAAAGTGCTTTGAAAATTATGGAATTTAAAGCTCTGAAATTATATGAAGAGAGGTCTCCTAGATCTGTAGCAGACCCTGTTATTTATAGACAAAGGTGAGGGAAACCCAAAATTGTGTTAGACTCCTATTGAGAATAAGATTCCACTTTGGTATGATTTCCTTCCAAACTAAGCCAAACCCTTGAATATGATGTATAATAAGTATAAAACATGTGCTTAGAGGTAGTGGGGTCGAACTTAAGTCCTCCAGGTTAAAACGGATGAATTTGAGTCAGAATAGAATTTTGGGCCGAATTTGAAATATCCAGCTTTTTCCTGCAAACATATCTTACTCTTTTTATCATAACTGGAGTTACACATATTGTATGGCTGCCTGAATTTGCCTAAAAGTATGTGCTAAAAACATTATTCTACGCCTGGGGCATAGGGTCAAAATGCCTGCGTGTAGCCCAAGCGTCAAAATGACACTTTCTAGCCATTTTTTGTTATTAGAAGCGTAGCCCAAGCGTAACAAAACCCTTGGAATCAACGTTTCTTGATAGTTATGCCATTTGAACCCCCTCGACTCCCTTGGTATGGTTCTTGAAGTTGCTACTCGAAAAAATGACATTTATCCCATCTAGGAGACATTTTTCTCTTGAAAACACCTCTTTAGCTCTCCTCTTGAATAGACACAAGCACTTCTTTAGTTAATGCACCAAAGTTAGCTCGTTTTCTTCATTAAGCTCTTGAAACACGCTTAGATATACAAATTCCATAAAAATACCAAATAATGGAATGTAAAAACATAACAATAGCAAGATAGGGGCATAAAATGGTCAATATTAGGCACATATCACACCCCCAAACTTATATATTGCTAGTCCCTTAGCAATGAACTCAGGAAAACTTTTAAACCTCCCTCGTGATGATTTTTTTTTCTAACTAACCTATACTAATCTATACTAGTCCATTGCTTTCGTGAGGATCAATGATTACGCTTTGCACGTGTAACAAGCCTTTTAAACCCCTCGGCAACACCGAGTGCACGAGTGAAGTTTTGTAAGGGTTAGTTATACTACCCACAACTTTTCCATTCTAAATTCTCACGCATTTATGCATTCACATACTCTTCAATCAAGCCATGATACAATGTATAAGATAATATGGATGCAAACATTCCCACTCACTACCGAATAATAAATATCTTTAGCTCATGTTGTGAATGTTTCCCACTAAAGTAAATAACTTCGCTAATCTCTACTCCCTATCCAGACAATGTTCTGTGTTTTTGTGAACAATATCCGATGGTAAATCAATCTTTCTTCTTCTACTTCATTGATTAAAATTTTCCATTTTATATGTAAAACCCATTCTTTCCATCTTTCCACTTTATCCCTTTTTATCTTTCTAAGCTCCGGACTTTCCAGCGAGGATTTTTAGTCCCAACCAACTAGGCCTGAGTTTTTTTCATGGGATTTATGCTCATTAGTTTTCTTTCCTTTTGACGCGAACAGTCTGCTACTTCATGGTAGGAGACTCGGTTACTTAGATCAAAGAACTACTTTTTACATTTTTTTTCTAAAGATTGTAAAAACAAATTCAGATTCATCCATATCAACACCCATTCTCCCCTTTTATGTTGGCAAAGCTAATTTTTCAACTACATAGTCAAAGATCAATTAATTGTCCCATAGTGAATGTGTGCATGTGCTTATAGGTCAAAGTCATCCTTTTCAGTTTCAATTTCACTAATTCACTCACCCATGTAAAAACCACATCATTTCACTAACTCGCTCTAATCATTACTCTCATGAATGGGAATATCACATCACATACTACTCATGCATCATAAAAAAACCTAATCAACTTGTAATGCAAAACATTCATATATCAAAACAAAGAATTTCTCCAAAATAATTTCAAATTTTTTTTTTCAATCATTCCTTATAACAACTATACATTCCCCCCCCCCCCCCCCCCCAAACTTAAATTAAACCATGTTCTCATGGTCTACAATTATACTCATGACAGAGAATACAATTACCCTTGTAGCGTGATTCGGGAATTTCCACTCTTTATGCTTTTCCTTTCCCCCAAACTTGATTTAGTCTCCTGTAGAAATATTCAACAAGGCACACATACCCAATATCATTGCAAGGGAAGAAGAAATATAACCATCGCTTTCCAGAAATTATTACTCAGCCTAGCACAAGGAATGAATTTTTTTTAATGAAATAAAAAATGATTTGTCCTTAAGGGCCTACAATCCTACAAAATTGAAAATTACATAAATTAAATGACCTACTATTCTACAAACCGATGCTAGAAACTAAATTTCACAGCCTAGGACTAATGTTTAACGTCTTTGGCATGGCGGCTACACAAAGGGCTATCAAACACCTTTCCTCTCTGCAACACTTGCACCACATGGCGGAGCAAGTGTGGGAAGTAAATTAGTCCACGGTGTCCATTTTGAACATTCAGTAATGACCAAGACATCAAGCACATAGTAATCGTCATATATTTTCTCTTCTTTATCATAATCGACACTAATCCCACATTTAATACTTATGTCCAACGATTCTTCTGTCAACGAATAAGGTAATGGGTCCTTTATCACCTTATAAATCCCATCAAGTATGTAGTACTCATCCTCTAATTGTTTATCTTCAAGATGCAGCTCCTCGATACATTGGGTAAATATTGCTTTAGGTTCAAGTGGTGTCTTTGTTGGCTTTTGTGGTAAAGGAATGGTTTGCGCACTCTCGTCATATGAAGTGTCACTCTTAGTTTCAAAAGATTCCTCTATTTCACTGTACCCATCCTGCTCATCTTCAAAATTATCTACCACATGATTTGAAAGTTCCTCCATTCTTAAAGTATCGACTAGTTGCCCTACTTGGGTTTCTAACCGAGTCAAAGCTTGAGAATTATAGTTCAATTGATTTTCAATCTCTATCAAGGTGCTCATCAGTTTATCTCCATCACCAATTGATCTAGGCATCAAAGTTTGATTTTGGAACTTAAGTGGATTTTTGTCAGAGGGTTGGAACAATTCGGTATTATTAGACTGATAATCCTGAGTAATGAATGGTTGTTGACTTATATTGAATTTGGATTGAGAATTTTCAGTGTTTGGAAAGTATGAATTGTCTCTATTCTATGTGATCTCAATTCTTCGGAGACCTACTCTGATTTCTTTTAAAGATGCTAAGAATTTATCTTCAGAAGACAACGACTTTAGACACGAATATGCATTTGACTCAAATTGGAATTGATTTGATGGTTGAGGATAATAATCTTGACTATACGGTCGATACCCTAATCTATAATTGAAATATAATGGACCCTCATTAAAACACTGATATGAATTTCATATACCTGATTGTTCGTATTGGAAATTGGAATGAATTTTCTAATCCGGGTTATATGAATTATAATATGGAACATTCGCCGAATTGGTATAACCATTATACATTTTTTTTTAGAATCACAAAATTTAGGTTTTGACGTCCTAAACAATGTGTTTCGGCCTAAAATCAACTGGGCTTACTGTGGAATGATGATTTTTGTTCAATGGCCCTTTTCCACTCTAAAACCTCTCATCTTTTACGAAAATCGGACATTCTGATAGTTTACACGAAAACTACACAAATTGTTTTTTTAAAAATAAAAACTAACTATGGACAGAAAATAAATCTAAGATTATGCATAAAATTAAGATGTAATAGAACTCACAAGTGGTCCAACAACGCAATCGTCACTAATCTGCATCCCTTTGCGCTTTTTCAGTGTACCTCGAAAAAACACACAATTCAACTATAATAAATTACTAAAATTCAGAATATCCATTAGTCCCAGGCAACGGTGCCAAAAAACTTGATGTCTACCCAGGGGTGATAAAAATAATGGTTAAGAATAACCCTTTAGGATGTCTTAGGTTTTACCTATCGCTAGCGCAGGAATCGTATTATAGTATAGTTCGGCTTGAGAAAGGTTATCGATCCCACAGAGACTAAGTCGTATTCTAAATTCTCATAAAATAATACTCTCAATTTTCTAGACAAAAATAGTTTGGTGTTTGTTATTGATTAACTAATTAACTAAGAAAGCAAATAAAGATAGATTAAGACAAGAACAGCAGAAAAAATAAAAGTTTTAATACTCCACCACTAATCGCATAACATAATTATCTTTTTGATCAATTGAAAGAGGGAAATCCATAACTGTGAATCAGGTCGTACCACAAATAGTCGAATACAACCCCAAAAAGGATACCGTCAATCGGATTTGCTACAACCCATTTCTGGACAAAGTGTTGTTGGCCTTGAAATTCTATTTCGGACAATAATTCTTATTTTAATATTAACAAAACATTTAAAAACGTGTTTGGTACTAATATAACTTTAAGCTAAGTGTTTCAGTAAGGACAGGAGAATGATTCGGAAAGATTACAAAGCAACTCAAACACAAAGTCGGAAAAGGACAAAATGGTCAACGAAAAGCGAAAGCTGAAGACTCAAGACCTGGGGTAGATAGGTTGTGGTGATAATATTGTAACAATGTATTCTATGCATTGATTGGTCTTATAAGCTTAAGTGATTAAAGAACCGAACTCAAAACGGGACAAAAACGAACCCTGAAATAATTTCTTGGAGTCACCCAGTTGACTAGCCAAGTAAGCTGTGACCCAGTCAACTAGCCAAGGGCCCAGCCGACTGGATGAAACAAAGAGTTACAAAAACATTTGATTGCTTGAGGCAGTCAACTGTCCTGTCTACTAGCTTGTCGACTGGCTCTCTTGAGGCAGTCGACTGGCCATAGCCATTGGGGAAAATACTTTAAAATACAGGTTGGAGGCAGTCAACTGGGTGTCGATAGGCAGTCGACTGGGTGCTTCATTATTTTCAGGAAAAGTATATCTAAAAAGTATTTTTGCCCATTACTTTGTGATTATTCTTGCTACTTTTCAAATCTCACTCTCCAAACTTCCTAGGGTGAGATTCACTATATTTTCTCAAAAGTATATCTAAAAAGTATTCTTAATGGTTCACTATATATAGAATGAGATATGAGATTGAAAGAAAAAGGTTCTTGTGTGAGAAATTTTCTAAAAACGCTTAATCTCTTATTTTCTCTCAAGCAATCTTTGAAAATTCTTTTGAAAGCAAGAAGAAGTAAATCTCATTTTTCACTCAAATCATTTTGAAGATTTAAAATCTAGCTCTTAGCTTATTCTCTTCTTGATAATATCTTTTGAGAATATATATCTAGAGTTCTTGAAATATCACCTAAAATTACTTGAGCTTATATTGATCTATCTTCCGTAAAAACCTTAGGGTTTTTGAGTGTTTTTGATTCTTGAGTGATATATTGATTGCATACATAAATTTATGATCTTGGGTAAGTGAAGCCAATTGTACCAAGGGAGGATTGTTCTCTTGATTGTGTGACGAGCTAGTTAGCTCTTGTGTAAAGGTTTTGCTATTCCACCTATTGAAGGAAGAGCCATAGTTTGAGGATTGGGAAAGTCTCAAGGAAGGGTATTCTTTGTGCCGAGGACTAGGAGTTACCGAACCTCGTAAAACTCACGGTGTCAATCTCTCTATCCATATCTCCTTATTTTGTTATCTTGATGCTTAATTTATATTGTGGTAAATAGCTTGTTAAATTAAATTAAGTCTTTCATTGTAAACTTACTTTGTAAACTAATATAGAGAATTGTAGTGATTGCTATTAAGAACTAAAAAGAACCTAATAATTGTTTTTAAACCCTATTCACCCCCCCTCTATGGTTAATTAGTGACTAACAAGTGTAACTAGTGCATGCTATTTACTTTACTATAATCTACTCCTACTACATGAAATTAAACTAAAGCATGTCTATGTTACCTCGCTGAGGCATGGCATGTGTAAACCTAGGGTTTCGAGTGTTAAGCACTATTTATGTAGAAAATCACACTATGTTTATGATAACATAATTGTGTAAGAAGATATATTCATTCAATCTAAGACAAGAATCAAGAATAAATATAAAATCTTGTGTCAAGAATAAAAACGGTCACACATCTACAATCAATGATCACAGTATGGTCACAGCTTCCCCTCGATACAATTGAAAACAATGTAAGAACTAGATTTCTTGGCTAGGGTTTTGCTAGAAAACCGTAGATACCGAGTTAGTTGCTCATGGTAGAAGGTGACTGCATCATTGATGTTGAAACGACATCCATAATCTTCTTCTCCGGATCTCTAGGTCTTGAACGGCTCCTCCCCTTTGAATGATATGAATCACTAGAGAAAGGGGTTTGGAAATTATATGAATCGAAGATCATAAATTATTTGAAAATATTTTTCCTAGATCTATAGGAGACCTTGGTATTTATAGACAAATCTGAGGGAAACCCTAACTTGCGTTGGACTCAAATTGAGAATAGGATTCCCCATTGGTATGATTTCCTTCCAAATTGAGCCAAACCATTCAACTTGATATATAATAAGTCTAAAACATGTGCTTATAAGTGGTGGGGTCGAACTCAAATTCATCCGGGTAAAAACGGATCAATTCGGGTCAGAATAAAATTTTGGCATGAATCTGAAATTTCCAGCTTTTTCCTGCAGACATGTCTTACTGTTTTTATCATAACTGGAGTTTCACATATTGTATAGAGGTATATAATAGTTTGTTAGAAAGCTGACTTCAAGCTCTTGATGTTAGGCTCAAGAATCACCCCATTTGGATCTGTTTTGACTAAGATATGGCTGCCCAAATTTGACTGAAAATATGTGCTGAAAACACTATTCTACGCATGGGGCGTAGGGCCAAAATGCTCGCGTGTAAACCAGACGTCAAAATGACACTTTCTAGCCACTTTTTGTTATTGGAAGCATTGCCCAAGTGTAGCAAAACCCTTGGAACCAACGTTTGTTGATAGTTGTGTCATTTGAACCCCCTCGACTCCCTTCATATGATTCTTGAAGTTGTGGCTCGAACAAATGATGTTTCTTGCCTCCGGGAGACACTTTCCTATTGAAAACACCTTTTTAGCTCTCCTCTTGAATAGACACAAGCTTTCTTTAGTTAATTCACCAAAGTTAGCTCGTTTTCTTCATTAAGTTTCTGACACACGCTTAGACACACAAATTGCATACAAATATCAAATAATGGAATGTAAAGACAAAACAATAGCAAGATAGGGGCCTAAAATTATCACTATTTGGGACCTATCACACACCAAAGGAGACGAGTGGGTTCTAATGGAGCAATAATCAAGAAAACTGGTTTTCAAGTATTTTGTTACACTTATAGTAGCTAAAAGTTCCTAGAAGCATAAAAACCTACGCTCAAGCTACGCTTGTAGATTTTGGCCTACGACTAAGCTACGCTTCAGCGTAGGGGCCAAGCATAGAGAAAATCTAGGAATTTGAGTCCCGATCCGAATTAAACTCTTTTGAAATATCTTCGACTCAAACAGATCTAAACACGTGTATATGACATATTATACATCAGATTGAAGGGTTTGGCTCAGATTTGAGTAGAAACAAATCAAAGAGGAATCCTACACAAGTGGGAAAATTTGAATACAGACATAAGTCTTCTCAATTTCTTATATATATACCAAGGTCTGCTACAGATCTTAGGAACTCCAATTTAGATCATTTCCATAGCACTTTCTTTGGAGATTTACATCTTTAAAATAAGGGAGTCATTAAACACATAGAGGTCGTTTCTACATCAACGATGCAGTCAACCACCACCATGAGCAACTAATTCTATATCTACCAAAACCTTAGCCAAGTAATGTAGTTTATTTATTTGTTTCAATTGTAATGAGCGAAAACTGTGAGCACATTTTGATGATTGTGTAGATCTGTGACCGTACTTATTCGTGACACGAGATTTTATATTTATTTTAATTCTTGTCTTAGATTGAATGAATGCATTATCTCAACCAATCATGTTATATTAAGCATAATGTTATTTTCTACACAATGGTGTTTAACACTTGAAATCCTAGATTTACACAGGTCATGCCTCGACGAAGTGATATAGACATGCTTCAGTTTAATTTTATGTTGTAGGAGTAGAATAGAGTAAATTAGATGGCATGTACTAGCCACACTTTGTCCGGAGATGGGTTGTAGCGAATCTGGTGAATAGTAACCTTTTTGGGACATATTAGACTATTTGCAGTACGATCTGATTCATAGTGATGGATCGCCTTCTTGCAATTGAGAAATTTGATAACTATATTATGTGGTTAGTGGTGGAGCATGAAAACCCTAGTTTTTCTCTACCTTGAATCATAAACTCATTGAAATATTGTTTTTAGTTAATCATTAGTTATAGATCTCTAAAACAAATTAAACCTTTTTAAAATTATAATTCAATACTTTTAGATTGCTAGAGTGAATAATCCAAGTCTCTGTGGGATTGGTATTCCCTTTCTCAAGCCAATTTGTGCTATAATATGATTTGTGCGCTTGCGATAGGTTAAACCTTGTCGTCGTAAGGGGCCGTTCTTAAACATTATTTTTAACCCCGTTCGATATGAATCAACTATGATAACTAGTTACCTTGTGGTTCTATTTTTAATGTGCACAATAATCCTCAAGGACAAAGATGGTACATCAACAACTTAAATGTATCTTCATTACTAGTTGATGGCTTATGGAGGTGGCTTAAACAGTTTTCCAACCTAGTTAACTATTACTTTAACCTTGCCACATTACCGAACCCAAACACTGCTCTAGAGGACTATATTCAATAGAGTCCTTCCCCTTCAAAGTCCTTCACCGTCAAGCACACTATCTTAAACCTTAACCTCCACCCCCTAATTATTTTTAGAGAAAACCTGTATGGTTTGCCAACAGAATTACTAAATATTCCTTTTGTTTATGAAGAGCAATTCATGATAAATTGTTAACTATGGATCAACCATGCCTTCGATATACCATGCAGCCAAATGTATGTGTTTTATGTTGGAAGGGAGCTGAAAGTCATGATCATTTATTCAATAAGTGTGCATACTCTAAGGCAATATGGAATGAGATGCAAGAGAAGTGTTGATTCTATACATGCCCTAATTCATGGAAACAATTTTTACTATGGGCATATTCCAATTGTAAGAACTAATTGGGGAAAAGTCAAATCATATTACAAAAATTATGCTTAACTAGCTTAACATACCATGTATGGATCAATTTACCACGAAGCTTCTCGCTCAGATCTCCGCACTCTAACGGCTTCGCTTCTCAAAGGATCAATGGAACCAAATTGCACAAGGTGGTGTGATGATCTTTCAACAACTAGATCATTCAATTATGCATAAAGATCTTCAATGTTGAAGCACAATTGAAAAACCTTCATAAAATAGAGAAAACCTTGATATAAGATGATCAAACAATCTCTTTTTCTCTCACTCTGCAAATGGATTTGATTTAAGAAGAATAACAGAGATCTCACAAAAGCAACACCATTCTCTTTGGTTTAACTCCAATAAATAGAGAAGAGTTGTCCAATTAATGGTAATAATCCTTTTCCTTTCAAGATTCGTATTTCCACCATTAAATCTTCCAAATATAGACTAATGATGTCTGTCTAGGGGGTGTAAAAATAATGGTTAAAAATAACCCCTTAAAACAACTTAGGTTTTACATATCGCAAGCGCACGAATCGTATTGTAGTACAATCGGCTTGAGAAAGGGAATATTGATCCCACAGAGACTTGGATTATTCACTCTAGCAATTTAAAAGTATTGAATTATGTTTGAAAAAGAGTTTTAAATTGTTTCGATATTTATAACTATATTAACTAAGCATAGAAAATATATTATGATTGTGATTCAAGATAGAGAGAAACTTGTGTTTTCATCGCTCCACCACTAACCGCATAATATAGTCCTCTATTTGCTCAATTCCAAGAGGGTGATCCATCACTGGGAATCAAACATACCGCAATTAGTCGAATACATCCCAAAACATATACTATCAACCGGATTCGCTAGAACCCATCTCCGGACAGAGTGTGACTAGTACATGCCATATACTTTACTTTAATCTACTCCTACAACATAAAATTAAAATAAAGCATGTCTATATCACCACGCCGAGGCATTACCTATGTAAACTTAGGGTTTCAAGTGTTAAACATCATTGTGTAAAAAATCATGTTATGTTTATGATAACATGATTGGTTAAGATAATATATTCATTCATTCAATCTAAGACAATAATTTAGAATAAATATAAAACCTTGTGTCAAGAATAAGTTCGATCACTAATTTACACAATCATTATAGTGTGGTCACTGTTTCCCCTCGTTACAATTGAAAACAAATATAGAACTACATTTTTTGGCAAGGGTTTTGCTAGAAAACTCTAGATACCGAGTTAGTTGATCATGGCAGTGGGTGACTGCATCGTTGATGTAGAAACATCCTCCATGTTCTTCTTCTCCGGATCTCTAGGTCTTAAACGACTCCTCTGTTTTAAAGATGTAAATCTCCAGAGATAGTGCTCTGAAAATTATGTGTAAAGAAGCTCTCCAGATCTGTAAAAGACATTTGTATTTATAGACAAAGCCGAGGGAAGCCCTAATTTACATTAAACTTCTCCTATTGAGAGTATGATTCCCCTTTTGTGTGATTCCCTTTGAAACTGAGAGAAAAGCCTTCAATCTAATATACAATGTATATAAATCACGTGTATAGAGGTGTTAGACTCAGAGTCAAGTCATGGAATTTAAGTTGGACCAAAATTGTAATTTCACCAGCTTCCTACGCATGACCCCTATGCTTAAGCGTAGCTTCTTTTTGGTCTTTAAACTATAAGCGTAGCTCGAGCATAGTTTTAAAACTTTCCATCCACTTTCAGCTATTGTAAGCATAGGTCAAGCATAGCAAAATTTTGGGAAACCACTTTTCTTGGAAATTATTCAATTAGAACCCCCTCAACTCCTTTAGTATGTTTCCCGAAGTTCCGTCTCCGAAAAAAAACATTTTTTCCCTTCAGGAGACACTTTTCACTTGAAAATACCTCATTTGCTCTCTCTTTGGATAGACATAATCACTTCCTTGGTTAATTCACCAAAGTTAGCTCATTTTCTTCATTAAGCTCCTAAAACATATTTAAACACGATAATCGCATAAAAATACCAAATAAGGGAATGTAAAGACATAACAATAGCAAAATAGGGGCTTAAAATGGACAACATTTGGCACCTATCAACTAATATATCACTGATAGTCCAATTGTACATGTGGGATTTTCAGGCCCACCAGGCCTTTAGCCCACGAACCTGATAGCCCATCTATAAAGGCCTATTAACCTAAATGTTCTAGAATAAACTTGAAGAGCAAGCTAGTGACTTGGCAAAAGGACAAAATAATGATGTTAACAAAATAATGATGTTAGCAAAAGCCTAAAAAGGGAATGTATATAAGGAAAGTAAAATTTAAATAAAGGATTCTATTCTTGTGTTGTGCATTTTTTGGCATTTACGCATTGGCGCCATCTGTGAGAAGTACTTGGAGTTCTTGATTTTTCAGATCTATTCTTCCGGATTTGTAAATCATCTCCTTCTTCCCATCTCATTAAGCTAAGTTTGTTTTATTTAATCTGAAGATCTGTGGTGGTTCCCTAGCCTCCCGGATCTTGATTCTATTCTTCACCATCTTCTAAATCTCTGTTCACACTGACCCACTAGTTCCCAAACAACCATGTTGATCACCCTTTTGCAAACGGATGTTCCGACCACCGAGGACAGCCATGTAGGAGGCCCTCAAACCATTAAGCAAATCCTATAATGCTTGATAGCTGCTAAGGAACGTAGCCAAGCTCTTGAGAACTAGAATATGGAGCTCATGATGAGGTTGGCTCTCCAAGCGCCTGCCCCTCTGGCAGCGGCGCTCAACCACTCCCAAAACTAGGAAGATGGTGATAGGCTAGAAGAACACACCGAGTCTTCCTAGCACTTAGGAAGGCTCCCATCACCGACGAAGCCATGACCCCCCAAAAGCTTAAAGCAATGATTGTCGAGTTCTAAAGGAAAGTCCTCAGGGACATGAGAACCCAGTTTACCGATGATCTGGCCATCCAGGCATCAACCGAGTTGATACAATCGCCATTCGCCCCCGAGATAACCCAGGAACCTTTTCCGAAGAAGTTTGTTATGCCTCAATTTACCCCCTACGATGGCACCAAGGACCCCGAGGAACATATTTATCAGATTCATCAGAAGATGACCATTTACGCAGAGAACGAGTCCTTGTTTTACAAGGTATTCTCCTCAAGTCTTGCTGATGCAACTCTATTATAGTTTTGGAAGCAACCACCTCGATCCATCGGTATCTCATAACAGTTGACCAGGCTCTTCGTTGCCCAATAATACGGGAACAAGAGACAAAAGAAGACCATATCCTGCCTCTTAACTATGGTCTAGGAGAAAGGAGAATCCCTGAAGAGCTTCCTATCCCGATTCAACATTGAGTCTTCTTCTATTGATAACTGTGGTTAGCACTCTGTTTGTTAAGGCCTTCAGGATGGCCCTTATTCCAGGGACCAAGTTCCACCAGTCTCTGGTGAAACACCCCCCATCAGGTATTGGGGAGTTAAGCTCTAGAGCCTAAGGATACTTGAGGATTGAAGAGGAGGAGATCATGAGGCAGAAGAGGGTGGACTTGGTCAGCATTGAAGCCCAATCAAAGGATCAGGCAACCGATCGAAAGCTTCCAACATCATCTGGAGCTTTAGTTCCTTCTGGACCTACAACCCTAAACCCTTTCAAACGTTCCAAATTTGAAGAAAGAGTTACCCCCTAAGAGATAGCCTTGCCAAGCTCTACCAAGAAAGTAAGGCCAGAGGGATCTTTCAATAACCCCTGACCATCAGGCAACCGCTAGACTAAAGGGACAAGTCAAAACATTGTGCTTTCCACAGCGATTTCAGGCACATCACAAATGAGTGTCGTAATCTTAGACGACAGGTGGAGGCATTGGTGCTTCACGGCGAGCTATGGGACTACATTCAATGGGACAGACTGAGGGGTGATCAACAAGCTCTGAATGCCCCTCGAAACCCGCAGCAGCACAAACGGTCAGGACCTGAAGTTGATAGAAATTATTGTAAAAACTTAAGAACTAATAAACAAAGGATTGAAAAAGATACATTAAATTTTAACGATTTCGGCGACCCTCAACTATAACCCTTAGGTTCTATAAAAGATTATTACGCACCTTTGACTTTTGAATCACCAACGGACATTGTTATACCAGAAAAACAACATCTCATTATGAAATTAAAACTAGTATTTTAAATATGTTACCTAAATTCTATGGACACAAACATGAAGATCCCTATGAACACATTACGGAGTTTATAGAAATTAGTTCAACAACTAAAATGAATGGGATGCCCACTAATGCCTTACGTGTACGATTATTTCCATTTTCACTCAAAGAATAGCTAAAAAATGGTACTCTAGTTTAAAAGAACGGGTGAAAACTGATTGGGAGAAGCTTAAGAACGAATTCTTACATAAATATAACCCAAGAGGAAAAACACACAAAGCCTAAGCAACCATAATTAATTTTGCCTAAATTCTGGGTGAACAATTCCATGAAATTTGGGAACGTTTTAAAGAACTCTTTGATAAATGTCCCCATCATAAATTTACAAAATATAACTTGGTGCATGATTTTTATCATGATCTAGGAGAAATACAACAACATCGTATAGATGTTGTATGTGGAGGAACGTTTGCATTAGAACCAGTCGAAAACGTTTGGAAAATATTCGAAAGATTGAGTATAAATTCACAACAAAAAACATTAGAAGCTAGGGCTAGATCAATGCTTAATAACTCTAGAAAGATGGAAACTGCTAAAGAAATAGATAGAACTGAAGATGTGAGGGCTCAAATGGCCGAGATAAGTATAAAATTAGACACAATTTTGAATAGCACTCAAAATATTCCTATAGAAGTCTGCTCGATTTGTTCTAATCCCTCTCACTTAGTGAGCGAGTGTCCACTAATGTTTCAAGAAGATATAACGGCATGAGATGTTAACGCAACCTTTACCAATAATAATCCATACTTAAATTATTTCAATCAAGACTGGCATAATCATCCTTTATTATCTTATCGATCTCATAACGTCAAAAATTATGTCTAAACTTAAAATTTCAATCAAATTCCAAGACAATTCAATAATAGTTCTCCAAATCTTAACTAGTTCCCAAGATAATTCAATAACACACAAAAGTTTCAAAATAAATGACAAGGATTTCGATCATCCCAATAAAATCAACCTCAATTTCAAAATCAATTCCAAAACACTAATCCACCACCAAGATCAACTAGTTTTGAAGATAAAGTTATAGCAGCCCTTGGAAATCTTAAATCTAATACCCAACTGTTACATACGCATTCTCAAGCTATTTCAAAATTAGAAACAAAGATGGGTCAAATACCTAATACGCTTAACAAAAGAGAAGAAGGTAAATTACCAAGTCAACCAGTGATCAATTCTAAAGGACAACATATGATTGAGTTAAGAACTTTACAGAAACCAACTCATGAAATCGTACAAGCAACTACAACCTTAAAGAGTGGTAGGACATCGGATAATAGAGTGGAGGAAATATTTTAGGAACAATTAGAACGTGAAAAAGTTTTGGAAAATATTCCCAAAGAAACATCACATCCAAAAGATGAACAAGTTAAACAAAAACTTGAGAAACCTACGGAGAAGGAATATGAGCCAAAAGCACCATTTCCTCAACGTCTTCGTGGATCCAACTATTATGGCAAACAGGGTGATAAAATGAACAAAATCTTAGAAATGCTTAAACAAGTAAAGATCAATTTACCTTTGTTAAATGCCATATCTCAAATCCCACCTTACGCTAAATTCTTAAAAGATTTATGTACGCAAAAGCGTAAAAGTAGAGCTAAGGTACCAAAAAAGATAGTGTTGACTGAACAAGTAAGTTCGTTATTAATAAATGACACACCACAAAGTATAAAGATCCAGGAGCGCCAATAATATCATGCATAATTGGAGACCAAGAAGTAAGAAGCGCTCTCCTTGATTTAGGTGCTAGTGTTAACTTATTACCTTATTCAATTTACCAACAACTAGGATTAGGAGAATTAAACCCCACATCGATTGTACTTCAATTAGATGATAGATAAATCAAACGAATAAGAGGGATGGTTGAGGATGTGATAGTTCAAGTGGATAAATTATATTTTCCTGTCGATTTCATAATCTTAGACACAGACCTGTCCATAGTCCAAAGAAACACATACCCGTGATCATAGGACGACCATTCTTAGCAACAGCTAACGCTTACATTAATTATAGAACAAGAGTGATGGACATATCTTTTGGGAATATGGAACTAAGATTAAATGTATTCAATACTAATAGACAGCTTCTAGAAATGATGTATTTTTTTAATCTTGATGAAATAGATGAATTAGTGAAAGAGGTGGCACAAAAAATATTAGGAAAAGATAACTTAGAAACAATATTATCGGAAGTAAAGGACATTGACATAAATGAAAATGAACAAATACAATTTGATATAAAGGGCATCAAAACTGTCGAAACTATACTATACGGTGAATCATGGAAACAACCATATGAGTCATTATCTCTTATATCAAGTACTCCGCCAATTCCACCACTAATATCTCCACCTAAATTAGAGCTTAAAGAGTTACCTAAACAACTTAAATATGTCTTCTTAGGCCAGATAATACCCTTCCTGTAATAATCTCTTCATTCCTTACTAAACAACAAGAAGAGCAATTAATAAAAGTGTTTACTGATCATAAAGAAACAATTAGTTGGAGTGTGGCTGATCTAAAAGGAATTGACCCCTCAATTTGTATGCACCGTATAAAGTTAGAGGATAATGTGAAACCATCTCGAGAAATGAAACGTAGATTAAATCCGAATATGAAAGAGGTGGTAAAAGGCGAAGTAGTTAAATTACTTGATGCATGTATAATATATCTAATTTCAGATAGCTCATGGGTTAGTCCTACACAGGTGGTACCAAAGAAATCTGGTATCACAGTTGTGCCAAACTTAAAATGTGACGAGTTAATTCTACAACGAACCACAACGGGGTGGCGAGTGTGTATTGATTATAGAAATTTAAACTCACATACACGGAAAGATCATTTTCCCTTATCATTCATTGATCAAATCTTACAACGTTTAGCTAGACAAAGTTATTACTTTTTCTAGATGAATATTCTGGTTATAATAAAGTCGCAATTGATCCAGCTGACCAGGAAAAAACCACATTTTATTGTCCTTACGGTACGTTTTCATATAGAAGAATGCCCTTTCGCTTATGCAATGTACCCGCAACATTTCAAAGATGTATGATGTTAATCTTTTAAAATATGGTAGAAAAGTTCCTTGAGGTATTTATGGATGATTTTTCGGTGTTTGGAACTACATTTAAGGATTGTTTAAAATATCTAGCACTCGTACTTCAAAGATGTAAGAAAACAAATCTTATTTTGAGTTGGGGGAACAGTTACTTTATGGTTAAAGAGGGTATAGTCCTAGGACATATAATTTTTAAGAGAGGGATATAAGTTGATAAAGCGAAAGTGGAATTAATTTTGAATTTACCCCCTCTTATATCTGTCAAGCAGATACGTTCATTCCTAGGTCATGCCGGGTTTTATAGACGATTCATTAAATATTTTATTAAAATATCACAGCCATTATGTAACCTCTTAGCTAAAGACGCAACTTTTAACTTCAATAAAGAATATCTTGAATCTTTTGAGAATTTGCGAAAGTTACTCTCAATTGCCCCAATAATGCAACCACTAGATTGGTCCTTACCATTTGAATTAATGTGTGATGTATCCGACTAAGCCATAGGAGTAGTATTAGGACAAAGAAAAAGATAAGCTACCACATGTAGTATATTGCACTAGTAAAACATTGGCTGATGCTCAAATATGTTCGAGAAAAAGAACGCGATATAAGAAATATGGTCAACAATTGAAATGTTTCGTAGACATTAATCATAAATTATGAGGTGTGGATTCTATTGATTTGATAGAACCCACTTATGATAACGATTAATAAAAACTACGACTGTCGGGCCAACGACATTAAAAAGAGGTACCATTCAGGAGAGTTCGTGTTCTCTTGAATGGGTATGTATCATTAGGATTATTTTTTTTATTATTCTTTTTAAAATATTATATTTATTTTTATAGCTATTTACTTTAATTTTAAGATCATAGATGGTACAATGAGAAGATATTCGAAAGCATTCAAATTCGGCAGAGAAGAACTACCGAGTACTCGGTAGGATCTCCACCGAGTACTCGGTGGACCAACAGTGATAAAGACAAGACAGACTTCATTCTTCTCACTTTTCTTCTTTATCTCCCAAACCAAAAACTCTCATTATTCCACACTTGAATTAGTGGATGGGGGAAATTGCTAGAAACATGTTGCGATCATTCCTTATCCATCACAAACCTCGAGACTAGACATGACATAAGATTAATCTTGACTCAACTACACCTTCAAAATCATTGAAACCTCTTTTTGCAAGCTTATCTTCATCTCTTTGAATATTGTAAAGAAAGGAAGTAAAACATCTTCCAAGATAGGGTTCTTTGTGAGCAATTGATTCATAAAACTATAGAGAACCTTGTCAGGGTGATTTATGGGTAGTAACACTCTAATAGAAGCCAAGGAACGATGACCTATCTTGCCACCGCACTCTAAGTGTTCAATAGAATGTGTGAATAGAGTCATGGCTCCGAAAAAGAAACCAAGAACCACAGCATCATTAAGTAAGAGACAAGTTTCTCCTAATTCATCACATTCATTGTCCGACAAAGCCAAGAATGAAGCACAAATTAAAGAACTAGTGAAGAAGGCCACTGAAAAAGGGTTCAATGTCGAGCAAGTTATAAAAATTTACGATTTTGAGAGTGATGAAGTAGCTTCTTAGGGGATATGATGTATTAAGATAAGGGGGTTAGAGTCATTTTTATGACCCGTGTTAACACATATAAGTAAACCGTTATTGTATGAATTTTGGTTTAACATGATGGACGTGGGCGGAGAGCGGGGTAAAATGATGGAGACGAAGGTAAAAGGAAAGGTTATTTCAATCACACCGGTATCAATTAGTAGAGCTTGGGGTATCCCACATGTGTCCCCCAACCATCTTAAAGATACACGTTTGGAGTTGCCCCGACCTTTTTCGGAAACTAAGCTCATTATAGAGGATTTCACTAACGGGAGGTTTGGGAATAAGTACAAGATGTGTACGACAAAGAAGCATTATGCACCAAAGATATGGATAATTGATACTATTCTTCGTTGGAAAGCACATCCACAAGGTTATAGTAGTAAGCGTCGTGGGATTTTCCAAGAAAATTTATATGCCTTTGCTAAAGACCATTGGATTTCGATTCCAGAGGTTATTTGGACGAACATCTTTGAAGCATGGGTCGATATGAGCAATTCTACAAAAATTGATGCTCTATCATATGCGGTTCTATTTCAAACCTTAGCTATAAAATTGATGAAGGATCATAATGTGTTGATGGAGAGGGCTGGAAAGAATGAGTACAAGCCAAAGTATTTCGACCTCTCGAGTTGGCATAACATGATATCTAAGCTACGCAATGAGGATATGGAAGGAGAGAAAATGCCGATGACTAAGGAGCAATACTTGACTCTCATGGCAAATCAAGAAGTAATAATGAAAAAAGTGGAGGAGCGATTTGACGATATAGTAGCCCATGAGGAGAGTAACGAGAGAGAGCAGGCAGAAATCCGAGCAAAGATAACTCATGGATTTTAGGCCATTATGGATCGACTAAGCGTATACTCTACTTCTCATCCACCACCACCACCGTCTTAGAGTAGGATCTAGGGAATACGATCACAAGCGACAAAGATTTTCATTATATATATTGCCTTAGGCCGAGCTGTGAATCGATATTTTATAGTTTACATTTTGATTTTTTTTAATTATGTTTTGAAATTCCATTTCCCTATGACTTTTGAAAATTATTGAGAATGAATACTTTGTTGAAAATGAGCAAATTATTTATATTATCTATTTTCATTATGAGATATAAATAAATAAGTTTGGGGGTAAGGTATGACTTATATAAAAACTATTTTTATATACAAATTTATTATTTATATTTAGGTTTCACTAACTTTATAATTATTTATGTATTATTTTATAATAAATATTTAGTTTACTTTTTATAAAAATAATATTTTAAATATATATATATTTTTTATTGACTATTATATATATTTTATGTATAATGTTTAATTAGGATATTTTGAAAAATAAAAAGAGTTTTTAAAAAATATTTATTTTTGTGGTATAAGAACTACCGAGTACTCGATAGTTTTCCTTCGATTTTAACTGACTTATATAATATAATATATAGTTTTAGTAAATTATAATAAAGAGAAAGAGTTTTATGAAAAATTTCCATAAATATGAAATCCTTTTCAATTATGGACAATTTTCCATTAAATATTATTTCCTTTTCAAAATTTTCCATTCTCACAATTCCTATTCCATATATCTACAGTAAATTGAATCATTCCTCTCCTATAAAGGACTTGGATCTAAATCAATAAATATAGGTTTCATTTATTCATTCTTCCACGCCTTATTGATTATTCTTAGAAAATCAATAAGCAAAGATATTATGGCTATTGGAAGTCTGACAAAGGAGGCTACCCCAAAAGATGACCCCCTTTCTTACTACATAATCAAGTATGAACGCGTATTTAGTAAGCATGTTTTGAATGATTCCTTGGAAATCATGACGGATCGAGCATTCAAGGAGCATAAATTGGAAAGTCTTTACAATGCAGCAAGCATACGAGATTTTCTTAACATTGTGCGTGATTTCTACTATAATATGAGGTATGATGTTAACGGTGAAGGAGGCTTAATCGCTCGAACGACTATACGCTATAATTCGAGATATGTTGATGTCACTCTTGAGGCTATTGCAAAAGTATGGGGACTCCCTCAAGAATTACCATCCGAGCTTGAAGGAAAGTTTTTTCCTTATTCCACATACGGTTCCTTCTTTTCATGATATGGTGAAAGAAATTTGTGATGGACATGAAAATCCACCAACTAAGTTTTGGATTCAAAAGACGGATTTCAATCCGGAGTTTTAGTATATTGATGGGATTTTGAATGCACAAGCATGTCCTAGGGATAAAGATGGGTTTAAGAAAGGATTTTGGGTTTCTATACCAGAATTGATTAATGATAAGATGATGGAGTGTTGGCACACTCTTGAGCAGAATTCATGTGCCTCAATACATACGGATGTTAAGTTATTGTTTCCATCTCTCATCACAACATTAATTGAGGATCAATTGGGTGACTTTTTGGATGCTACTGATGAACCAATGTGTAGCTTCCGGTATTTTTACGTGCTAATTTAATTTTTTTTATTAATGATTAAATGCATACTTGATTATGTGTTTATTGTAATTTTGTGCTTAATATGCTTATGTGCTTAGCATGACTTACATCTTTTATGTGATATAAAAAATTGTAAGTTGCATGTTCTATTTTCATTTTGAGAATAATGAAAACTGTTGGAAATGATTTCGAGAAAGCAATGACCGAAGGGTAAATTGGTATTTTCATATTTAGGGGACTTAGTGGAAAGTGGAGATATTTGTCCAAGTGTTGGGGTATGAGTGGCATGTTGGTAATTAAAGAGGATGACAAGGGGTAAAAAGGTAATTAAGAGTCAAAATGGCACTCTTGTAATTAACCATAAGTTGAGAAGAAAGTGGTCATTTTACACTTTTATGTGGTGTCTGAATTCTAGCCATTGATCTCCTTCTCCCATCTTTGTTCTGAACCCTTGGATCATAGGGCTTTGTTTGGTTGACACTTTAATGAAAGAATGCATTAAGTATTGGGGTAAGTTTCTAACTCTTTTGAGTTTTCCAACTTCAAACCCTAGAATGTATATTCTTGAAGTTATGTGTTCAATTATTTATTTTTAGTTTCATTTTCTCTTGAATCTTGTTAAGGACCATAGCTTGAACCTTGTCATCGATTTTCGGTTATTGGAAGCTTGGAGTTCATCTTATAATTTTGAACTCACTTTTGGATTGGGGACTTGATAAGTGTCTTAACTATCTCCTTTCTTTTGAGTATTCCATTTTATGAAACCCTAAAATAGAAATCATTAAGGTTTGAATTGATTCTTGTAGTTGGAGCCACTTGTGTGTAAATATTTGGTTTATTGTTGACACCATAGTAATCTTGTGGTTTATGAATGGTGTATTGCTAGTTCGAAACTATCCTATTGAACACTTAGAGTGGTAGCTTGGGTCGGACTTATTTTGGGTTTTCTTGAGTAACTTGCTTGGAATTGAGGTAAGGAAAAAACAAATTGTTTTCGTGTTTGTATGAGGGTGTGTGCATCTATGTGTATATATACCGTATATATATATATATATATGCGAGTTGAGTCTTGACAACTTAGACAAATGAACTAGGTTCTATAAAGCATGATTGTGTGATATAAATATTTATTGTTATTTATTTATTATAAATGTGAAATTGTAAGCATTGTGATAAATGGAGTACAATATAGTGCCTAATGAGAAAAGCATGTATTGTGATTGAGCATGTTGTGAACCATTGCTTGTAAGTGTGAAATTATAAGCATGATGGTTATATTGATTACAATATATTGCAAATGAGAAAAGCATATATTATGATGGAACATGATTGTTATTGGAAACCTTGATGCATATTGAGTACATTGTGTAGTGTCAAAATCATGGTGTTGGTATATGCGGGTCTTGTAATCATGTGTGGGTAGTCTTGTTTCGGATCATCGCAACAACTGGCCAGTGGATGTTTTGACACCTACGGAAATTAGTAAGTCCGAAAACGTGATACCGAGTTAGGAGTCGCAAGTGGGCTCCTCTCGTATTCTTAACCTTTGGAGTCTTGGAGCATGGAGTTGCAAACAGGGCTCTCATGCAACCGCCTTCCTTATAGAAAGTGAAATAGAGACAATTTGCTTGGGAATAATCATTGCGATACTCTACATTACTTGATGAGCTTGTACCATCAAAAGTAACTAGTCATATTCGTTAACCATTGTTGGGCAAAGTGGGTATCATGAGGTGTGTTGAGTTGCATTGCATCTACACTGTTATATATATGTGATTGTGGTTTTGGTGTTGAAGCATGCTATAATTGTGAATAATTATGATGTGAGTATGTTGGGTTAATTATTTGTTGGGTTCAATGGAATTCCGGATTGGCGTGAAAGCCATGTGGAACAAGTGACCAACCTAGGATTAGTATCAAGAACCTTGGTTGGGTTGTACAACTCGATCTACCGAGATTGAGGCAATGACGCTTCATCTACTGGGCTAGTGAGCTTACCCCACGACATATTATATTTTTGTTGGCGTTGTCCGATACCGTTTTCCAAAATTCATATCTCTCGCCTCGTGGCTTTGATTTAGGTTCCGTTTGTTCCTAATGCTTATGCTAAGTCCAAACATTGACCATTTTACCCTTGGGTAAACACGGGGTATTGGAATGATCCGTTTAGAGTGCCGTTTAAATTATTTCATTTCCTTTTCAATCCCGAGTGATCTTTTCGACATATTTGGGATGTGAAATTAATATTTTACCCTTGAACGGGTATTTGACGACTTAATGAGATTTTATTTTATTTCTTTTCACTTGCGCATTCACTCCCTTAGCTTTTAGGATCGGTTTTTGGATTAATAGCAGTGGTGGTTATTTTTTATTATTATTGTGTTAACTTGTGCGTATGTCGGCATGATGGTGTTACGTTGTTGGCGTACCTTTAGGTTGGTAGTACGTTAATCCTTTCTTTCTTACCTTCGGGAGTTGGATTAGCTTCTTGATGGTTCGGGATTTTTTTATCATTTTATTTCATACGCCTTAGCGTTTTCCTTGCTTATCTTTGGGACTAGCTTTTTCCTCTCTTGATGAAGCATGGGTTTTCTTTGCAGTAATGTGAGGTAATATGTACTTGGCACGAGTAAGTCATGGTTATGAGGTCACGATTTCTCGACGGTCGTTATCATTTGGCATCACTCCCTTTTGCATGACGAGCTTTGACTTCATTTTGGCATGGATTTGTATCAACCTTCTGTGTGTGAATTGATTTTTTTTTAAAGTTTGGCTTGCTAGAGGGGTGTAATGTGCGCTTAGCTAGAGTATATTGTACTAGTGTGTTGGATGTTCGAAAGTAAGGTTTCATCCTTATGGTTTAAACATTCTTTCTCGTTGTTTCCCTTTCAGAGTCTTGACACCTGAAAGTAATCCTATGCGAGTCGGAGAGCTGCTGATCGCAGCTCTTATTTATCAGGCACAAATCACGCGTCAGCTAACAGCAGTCTTTAGACAAGTGACTAGAGCTCTCTGGGTGTTGAGGATGCACTAGTTTCTCAAGGGGTGCAGAACTCGGGATTACGCATCTGGACACCGCCAGAGAAGGGTTCTAAGAAGCATTTATGGAAGAGTTCTCGTATTACTGCAGTTCAGCATCACTTATAGTCGGTTCCACCTGTTCTTTTGTTTTTGAGTCTTCCTCGTCGATACGTTTTCTGTGGAAAACATGGACCCAGCCTGTCAACATGTTCTCATCGTTTGCCCACTCTCGACGGACCTCCGAGAATGTGTTTCCGTTGTGGTTGGTTAAGTCACCATTCTAAGGACCGTTCCTTATTGTGCAGTCGACCGTTGGTCAGTGTGCCGCCTTTGGCACAGTCGACTCCTCCTGCACCGACTATTTCTTTTCCTTCTTGAGGTACATGGAGCGAGGTAGTGTGTTCTCTGTGCTGACAGCTATGACATAAGAGGCCAGAGTGTCCTTCCTATATCCATATGGTTAATGGTAGTATAGGACACAAACGAGATTGCTTTTATTGCGGACTACAGGGCCACATCGCCAGGTATTACCCTTCAGTTGAAGCTCCTATAGCTTGTTCTCAAAAGTCACCCTTCCATGAAGCAAATATGCAGGGTCATGCTTCTTTTGGACCGTATGACTCTGGCCACGTTAGCTTATTGTTGTTGCATGCCTCACCTTAATATGAGGTATTATCTCTTACTCTTCCTTTATGGTGGGATTTTGATTAATGCAGTTAGTTTTTTTCCCATGTTCCTTTCTATCGCATGTTACTTGTTCACCTTATGGAGATTTAGTTATATCCACTTTGAGTGAGTGGTGCGTCACGAGGGAGAACTACATCATGGGTGATTTGGGGGTGTATAACATAAGTCTTGGTTTCCCTTTTCTTGAGCCGTTAAACGGTTTAGTTCTTAGATGCCCTTGTGTAGGCAACATGAAGTGGATTTTCCTTATAGGAGTTGTTATAAATAGATGTTGTCTCTTAAGGTATTCAATGTGTGTTAACGAGTATCATTTTAGTAGTTGAGATTGTTTTAAATGGAGTTATGATGTATCCGTATCCTTCCATAGTTATCGACTTGAGGTATAAGAGTAGTGATTCGTTGATTGGAAATTCCCAGGTTGTGTAACACTAAAAGATGTGTTTTATGAGCCTTGGAGTGATACTTTGTTATTAGAGAGTTGTGAATTAGTGTATGACTTGGAGATGGAAATTATGATCTAGAATTTACTTTAGTTTGTAAATAGTGGACATGTGTATAAGTCTTGATGATTTATTGCAAGTAGGAATGGTGTTTGAGGAAACAATTGCTAGTTAATAGGTGATGGTTAAAAATTTTGGAGGGTTGGTGTACGTTTAGGCTCACTTATTAGTGATGATTTTGATCGGAGATCTTGATATTGATTTTTGGTTAATGTTGTAGCTAATAATTGTCATTTAAGCTTTTAATTTTGGGAATATAATTTGGTGATTCACTTGAGGCATGATTATTAGCTAGTATACGAGAGTGTTGATTATCGAAACATGATTTGAGGAATAGTTTAAAAGTGTGATTATCACTAACGAAAAGATTACGGATTTGATAAATAGTTATTGGTGTTGTATGGTTTATGTTACGGTTAGAACATGAGTTTAGGCCTTCGTTGCTATAGAAAACATGAAAAATTGGAGATGTTAAGATTACTGTGAATTGAGGTATGAAGTAGTGTGATTATAATGCAATGAATATTGGTTAGTAGATGATTGTGGTTTCTATGACAAAGGATTTATGACTTGTAACCTTAAGGTTTGTTAGTGGTTGATCCCTAGAGTTCATGTAGTGAAATTGAGTGTGTGTTCCCTTGTCAACACTTGATGTGTCGGGTGTTGAGTGATAGTGTGGTCTTGGCAGTGATGGTTTTCTACACAATGGTGGTAATGAAACTTGAGACCCTAAGTTGACACAGGCCATGCCTAGACAATTTAATATGGACATGCTTTAGTTTATTTTCATGCATTAGGAGTAAATTAGAGTAATATAATTGGTATGCACTAGTAAGGTCAGTCATGAGATAGGTTATCGCAATCCGGTTGATGGTACTCCTTTTTAGGGTTGTATTTAGCTCTTTGCGGTACGACCTGATTAACAGTTATGGATCACCCTCTTACATTTGATACAGTGAGGAACTATATTATGCGGTTAGTGGTGGAGCGATGAAATCCCTAGTTTTTGCTCTTATCTGAATCACAACCAATTCAATTTATTTTCTAGAAAATTTTAGTTAAAATATATAATTTGGTATTTGACCACCAAAACAAACCGTTTTCAAAAAATATAATTCAGTATTTTTGAATTGCTAAAGTGAATAATCTCAGTCCCTGAGAGATTGATATCCCTTACTCACGCCATTGCTATTTTATAATTGATACGTGAGCTTACGTAGGGTTAAACCTAGCATCATTAAGGTGTCATTTTTAATCACATATTTTTACACACCTAACGGTACATAGAGTTTTTGGCACCGTCGTTGGGGACCGAGCATTGTTTAAATAGCTTTAGTAATTTATTTGCATTGTGTTATTGTAGTTGTATCTAAAGTTAGATTTTTTGTGTGATTGACAGGTACTCTGAATAACATAAAAGGGAAAAGCGGAGCATCTGAAGTGCATCTCGAACTTTTATGAGTTTTAGTGTTGCCTTGATTTTTGCATATTCATTCTAGCTTTATTTTCTGTTGATAGTTAAAGTTGCCTAGAAGTAGTTAATTTTAGTTAATTTTTATTTAACAAAATTTCAAAATAAAATAAAATAAAAATTATAGTTGTTTGAGTAGCGTATGACCGATAAATCTACCCGTTCTAATTTTAGCACTACATTAGTCGAGTACGATCTTGAGATCGAAAGGACTCTTCATCGTTTACGTCGAGCTATTGAAGAGCGAGAACGTCAATTGGAAGAAGAAGCGATGGTTGACCAGGTCTTAGCATAGAGGACCAATATCAGCACATCAATTATTTCCTAGAGGTAGCCTATACTGTTAGGTATGACAATCTGTCCGAAAATGACTTGCGAGTGAGATTATTCCCTTGGTCATTGAAAGATAAAACTAAAAGATGGTACATAAAATTGGCAAAAGGAATTAAAATTGATTGGGAAGCTTTTAAGAAGGAATTCATTGTAAAGCATTATCCCATAGGAAAGACCTCTCAAGCACAAGATGCAATCAAAATCTTTAGGCAGTTACCTAGTGAACATTTCATGATGCTTAGGAGAGATATAATGAAATTTTGTATAAGTGTCCCCACCATACATTTTCTAAACAAGATATTGCTAAAAATTATACATGGGACTTAGAGAAGCGCATAAGACTTTGATAGATGCAGCTACACAAGGTCAGATTATCTTGAAACCAGCTAAAGAACGTTTTGAGATATTTGATAATATCAGTGAAAACACAATTCAATACTAATCTGAGTTGAGGTCTAGAGGTGGACAACAGGATAGGAGATCTAAGAAATCTTATATTATAGAGCATGATGATGTGAGGGATACCATAACGTTGTTTGCAGATAAATTAGAGAGTATTGAAAATTTTATGCAGCGAAGTAGAAGCTGAGTACTCTCAAAATGAGTGTCAGGAGATAATGGTTGTTGATGCCAATGCATCGTGAACTATTCCAATAATGCTCATTTCACCAATTCATACACCTCAAATGCCAGAAATCATCAACTCTTGTCCTATAAATCTACAAATGTGGAGAATCCACAATCAAGGTCCCAACAGGGACAATCATCCAATCAACGACCAAGGTTCACAGACTAACAACAGTCATATAACCCACAACCAAGGTTCACTCAGAGACAACAATCATATAACCAATAACCAAGGTTCCAACAGAGTCAACAATTTGACTCACAACCAACAATCATGACTACAAATTCTCAGTCCAATTACCGACCCAGAACATCCAATAATTCCCAAGTGCTCCAATCATGCAATAATTCCCAAGCTCTTCAACCATTCAATAATTTCCAAGATCTTGAACTATTCAATAATAATCAGGTTGTGCAACCATATAACTACTAAACCCAAACTCAAATAAGCCAAATTCTTCCACCCGGTATCGAGACTAATTGGTTATAGCAAGTTATACTGGACACTCATAACAAGCTAGGCATTCATACCCAATCATTGGCGTAATTGCATATGCAGATGGGCTATATGGCTAATGAGATGAATGTAAGAGAACGAGGAAGATTGCCTAGTCAGCCGGTCGCTAATCCAAGGCCCCGACAAGCACGGGAGCTCAGATCATTTGTAAATCAATCTCATGAAATGGTTCAAGAAATCATGACTCTAGAAGTAGAAGGGAAGTGGAGAGTAGAGTTGAGGAAGAACATGAAAAGATGTTGCAGAAAAGAAAAGAAGTCGAACAACCAAAAAGGAAGGAGGCTGAAGAAGAGCAAAGAAAGGAGGCTAAAAGAGTCCAGAAGGATCAACCATCAGTGGAGGACAATGTCGACCAGACATTACTTGAAGAGCCAGAAAGAGCGAATTATGAAGAGTCTTAGAGAGCTGGCCAAGTACGGGAAGTTGAAAGAATCTGATATGTTGGAAATGTTTTGAAAAATCAAGCTTAATTTACCTCTCTTAGATGTAATCACCCAAATACCGTCTCATGCTAAGTTTTTTAAAGATCTTTGCACCCGGAAGTGAAAGAGCAGAGCGAAGAATTAAACAAAAATACTCTTGACTTAGGAGAGCAAAGTGAGTTCATTGCTTTTAACTGATACTCCACCTAAGAGGAAAAATCCCAGTGCTCCCGTTATTCCACGTGTTATTGGTGACTAGGAAATTGGTAGAGCTCTTCTTGATCTAGGTTCAAGTATTAACTTGTTTGCTTATTTAGTCTACCAACAGCTAGGGTTGGGTGAGCTCAGTCCCACTGAGGTCATACTTCAATTTGTTTATCGATCAGTCAAGCAAGCAAGAAGAGTTATTGAAGATGTCATTGTTCAAGTGGGATAGTTGTATTTTTTGGTTGATTTTATTATCCTAGATACAGTACCTATCCCTGACTCAAAGAAACACATTCTGGTGATATTAGGAATACCATTCTTGGCAACGGCGAATGCATCCATTAATTGCAAAACCGGAGTCATGGATCTAATGTTTGGAAATATAAAGGTTAGGATTTGTGTTAGAAGGAAGCCATCAATTTCCTGAATTGGGGAATGTTTCCAAATTAATGAGTGCGATGAACTGGATGATATCATAGTAGATTTTGTGACTCAAATTCTAGAGAAAGATGAGCTAGAGTCATTTATGACTAGAGATTGGCTGGATGAGGAAGTGGCTGATTGGCAGTCACATTAGAAGCTGTAAAATGAAGAGCTGGATGAGAGGCAAACTACTTTATACACTCAACCATGGCGGGAGCCGATTGAACCACTTTCGATAGTTTCAAATACTCTACCAATTCCATCCTTAACTAGTCGTTCTACCTTGGAACTCAAGGAATTGCTTTAAAAGCTTAAATATGTTTTCTTGGGACTCGATGAGACTCTTCCTATTATTATCTCTTCAAAGCTGACAGAAAAATAGGAGTCGAGTCTGGTCGAAGTCTTGAGTGAGAACAAAGAGGCAATATGATGGAGTGTTGCTAACTTGAAAGGTATAGACCCCTCAATTTGCATGCATCGCATACATCTTGAGGAGAATGCAAAGCCATCGAGAGAAATGCAACGAAGGTTGAATCCAAATTTAAAAGAGTTGGTGATGAAAGAAGTGGTGAAATTGCTAGACATGGGTATCATCTACCCCATTTCTGATAGCACATGGGTAAGTCCAACTCAGGTGGTGCTGAAGAAGTAGGGCATCACAGTGATGCCAAACTCAAAAGGTGAGCTAATTCCACAACGCATGACCACAGGATGGCGTGTGTGTATTGATTATACGAAGCTCAAACTGAACACCAGAAAGAATTATTTCCCGTTGCCATTCATTGATTAGATCCTAGAGAGGTTAGCCGGACAGAGCTACTACTACTTTCTGGATGGATATTCTGGCTATAATCAAGTGGTGATAAATCTTGTTGATAAAGAGAAAACAACTTTTACTTATTCGTATCACTTTTGCATATTGACGGATGCCTTTCGATTTATCTAATGTGCCAACAACATTCCAAATGTGTATGATGTCTATCCTCTCTGACAGGGTAGAGAAATTTCTTGAAGTGTTCATGGATGACTTCTCAGTTTTTTGGGAAACCTTTAAAGACTGGTTAAAATAGCTGGAACTAGTACTTAAGAGATGCAAGGAGATGAATCTGATCCTAAATTAGGAAAAGGGCCATTTTATGGTTCGAGAGGGGATACTACTCGGCCATATTGTATTAAAGCGAGGGATAAAGGTAAATAAAGCAAATTTTGAATTAATTTCAAAATTGCTTCCTCCCACATCTATTAAGCAGATACGCTCTTTTCTGGGGCATGTCGGGTTTTACCAAAAGGTTTATTAAAGATTTTAGCAAAATCGCCTGGTCGTTAAGCAATTTAGTGGCTAAAGATGCGACCTTCATCTTTGATGAAGAGTGTCTTCATGCCTTTGAGGAGATGCGTACTCAACTCTCAACAGCCCCAATTATTCGTCCGTCAGATTGGTCTCTACCATTTTAGCTCATATGTGACGCTTCTGACAATGCCATAGGAGTTGTGTTCGGTCATAGACAAGAGAAGTTTCCGTATGCGATTTACTATGCTAGTAGGACTCTGAATGAAGCTGAGATGAACTATATAATTACTGAGAAGGAGTTGTTTGCAGTTATCTTTGCCTTGGATAAATTATGATCATATCTATTGGGCGCCAAGGCTGTTGTTTACTCGGATCATGCCGCATTGAGGCATTTGTTAAACAAGAAAAACTCTAAACCCAGACTGATCCGGTGGATTTTGTTGTTGCAAGAATTGGACCTGGAAATCAAAAATAAAAAGGGTTTAGAAAATGTTGTGGCGGATCATTTGTTAAGGATTATCATCGAATCCACAAAGGAAATTACTCCTCTTAAGGATACTTTTATGGATGAACATCTGTTTAATGTGGCTGTGGTGGAACAAACACCGTGTTATGCTGACATTGTTAATTATAAAGCCACAAGTCGAATTCCAAAAGGATGGTCCAAGAATGAGAGAGACCAATTCTTCAGCCAAGTCAAATTCTATATCTGGGATAATCCGCGACTATAGAAGTTTTGCTCAGATAAGATTATCAGAAAATCCATCCTTAAGAGTGAGGTGCAGAGCATACTGACATTTTGTCACAGATTGGAGTGTGGAACGCATTTCGGAGCTCAAAAGACAACTCACATGGTGCTGCAGAGTGGATTTTACTGTCCTTCCGTATTCAAAGATGCTTTTGAATATTCTAAAGCATGCCTGCGATGTCAAAAGTTAGGATCCATATCTCGATGAGACTTGATGCCTCTAACCCCAATTCTGATTGTGGAATTATTTGATGTATGTGGTATTGCTTTCATGGGACCATTTCCGAAAGCAAATAAGAAGGAGTACATACTTGTGGGGGTTGATGATGTGTCAAATGTGGGTAGAAGTTATAGCCACCAAACGTGCTGACCATGATGTGGTGGAAGAGTTTTTGAAATTGAACATTTTCTCAAGATTTGGTATACCATGAGTGTTGATTAGTAATGGTGGAAGCTATTTTGACAATCAGTTTCTTCTTGGGTTGTGTAAGAAGTATGGTGTCACACATAGAATTGGTACACCTTATCACCCCCAGTCACTAGGGCAAGTGGAGGTTTCAAACAGGTAGATTAAAAATATCTTGGAAAAGACTGTGCGTCCTGACTTAAAGGATTGACCGAGAAGGCTAAATGATGCACGTTGGGCATACATGACTATGTTTAAAACGTCAATTGGTATGACACCGTATAGAATGGTATATGGTAAAGCGTGTCATCTTCTTATAGAGATGGAACATCGAGCATACCGGGTTGTTCAAAGATTGAATTTCGATATAAAGAAAGCCGGTGCACAGAGGAAACTCCAACTTCAGGAGCTTGAGGAGTTGAGAAATGATGCATATGAAAACTCAAGGATTTATAAGGCTAGAACAAAAGTGTTTCATGATAAGCATATTAAAAATAAAGTCTTTGAGCCCGGGGAGAAGGTTTGGCTATTT
Organism: Cornus suecica; assembly: GCA_963922005.1. NCBI lineage: Eukaryota > Viridiplantae > Streptophyta > Magnoliopsida > Cornales > Cornaceae > Cornus > Cornus suecica. Next base: position 50,197,902 of record OY998240.1, on the reverse strand, counting down.
AATTCGAGACTCAAGCTATTTCCTCATAAGCTTCAATGGAGATGGGATGGGCCATTCAAGATTACAAAGGTTTTCCCACCATGGAGTTGCGGAGCTCAATGATCCTGACATTGGAAAGAAGTTTGTTATCAATGGGCAAAGATCGAAGCACTATATAGAAGTTCAACTAGCCGAGTGTGTGGTACAAATAATTGATCTAACTAAACAACCACCCGAGCTGGATAAACTTGATCCGAAGCATTGAGAGGCAGCAATGTCGCACCAACGATGTTAAATATTGGTACTAGGTGATTGATAATAGCTTTTGATCCTAGTTTGTATGTGTAGATGTTAATTTAGTCATTTCTGTATTTAAGATCGAGTCAATAAAATCGAGTCACGAAACCATCATCATCTGAGTAGGAATGGTAAATTGAGCCAATAGGATAGATAAGGGTGTGTAGGAAGCCTTGAGAGTGCATGTGGTTGAAGAAGACATTTGGAGACGAATAAAATGTTTTGGGCCATGTGGACCAACGCTTCAAGCATAGGCCTAGCTACGCTACAAGCGTAGGGACGGGCCTGTTAGAAAATAGACCCGTCAGGACATTCCCCCCATTTTTATTTCAAACTTCTCTATCTCCCTCGTTTCTCCACCAATCTTCATGAGGTTCGTTTCTACTATTTACTCATCCTATTCCTCATCGTTCATTGACGGCGGATCGTCAGATTAGTTTGTGATTTTTTTGGATTCGTGTAAAGAATTCGAAAACTCTCTGATTATTAATTTTAGGAAAATCATCGTTTCTCTCGATTCAGTGAGTTTTGTTCCATTATTTTGATTTCATATGACTTATTTAACTTTTTTAAACTAGTATTGACAAACGAGTCCGATCAAAATCATGTTTTGAACTATTTTCCAATAAGTTTAGTTTTGCAACTTTGAAAGCGGCTTGAATATCTAACTTTTGGGATGAAGGCTTGTTTAAGCTTCATACTGGGTATATTTAGATATAGTCTGAGTTTGATTCGGTGTCCGGAATAGAATCACTCACTTTTCAAAAAAAATATATTATAGATATGTTTAGAGTAAAGGGTGAGACGAGAAGAGTGGTCGAGGCATCTTAACTAGTAGAGTGTGGTGCTCGGTAGAGGTCGAGATCATCATCTCCCGACTGAGCACCTATTCACCGCCGGAATACACGTGATTCGAAACCACAGTATGTCGACTCGACATCCTCATCTTCGTCATCTTTTCAGGCCGAGGTGCCCGAGTTCACCATACAAAGACGTGATATTCACCTGCCATATCGTAGGCTTACAGTAGGGCTAGTTTCCCCACGCGCACCATCACCGCCACATGTTCCTAAGCTGCACGATGAGCAGATGGATAAGGATATCGAGATTAATAGTGGTACACAGGAGGATGATGTTGATTAGGGAGATGATGTTGGTCATTCGGATGAGAGCGTGCCTGAGCCACCAGTAGAGGGTGACATGGGTGTTTTGACTACTTTCTACCAGTTCCCCGGAGAACATCCTATCCGGAAGAAGTACCAGTACAAGCGTACGTATTTGGTGGTCGTATTTGAGAGGCTACAACAAGTACCTGCCTAGACAATAGGCCAACTGAGGGCCCCCCGCTTACTATCTATTCTTGCCCCGGCTACGCCGCATATTTATAAGGACATGATTTGGGAGTTTTGGCTATAAACGCAACATTTTAGTAGAGGGAGGAGGCTATGAAAAGTGGTCTGAGGTACTGAGTTTTAGATTACTCCCCAGACTATTGCTGATCTATGGGGTATTCCAGACGAGTGTCTTACTGAGTTAGCTGTTGAGTTCCCACCTATGCCCAAGATACTCCCGTTTATTACCGATCTTATTATACTTCAGACTATAGGGGAGTGGGTAGATGAACTGAGGAACTACACGAAGAAGTCGAACTATCACCCAAGGCTCTGGTTTTGGGACATGATAGTATGTTCATAGATTATTCCGCACAGCCATGTGACTATGTGCTATGCGCAATTTCCAGCCCTCCACTATGCTTTCGAGTTCGGGTGGTAGATTTCAATTCCACAGATTTTATGGGGAGGCTTGTATGCGCATTACATCCACAGGTTCGATTCCTGTGCTTAGTGATGAAATTGATATTTCATGTCGGGATCGAGATGGATACGGGTGAGCTGAATCTATTTAGGAATACGCCTTCGTATTCCAGAGTGATGTGGACAGGTGTCTGGACTCGATTACATAGGGATGTTGTTATAGCACATAGACCGGGGTTTGGTCTATTACCAGGCCAGGATGTACAGGCCCAGGCATAGGTCGATGATGCCGGTAAGGCTGATATAGGTATAGCTCATGATGCTCATGCCGCCGATGTCGATGGTGCTATGCTGCAGATGCCGACAGTTGAAAAAGAGGTTATTATGCCACGGGCGCCTGCGGGTGGTACCGTCACCTTGTCTCAGGCTCAGTTTGATGTTCTTATGGCACTGATACGGGGGTTAGAGCAGAGGCTGGAGAGGAAAGACAGGCCCGTCGGCAAGATCATAGGCAGTTATGCCATAGGGTTGAAGGCATGAGGCAACATTTGGGCTTACATCTTCCACCTACACCACCAACCTCGGATGATGAGGTTTAGTGTAGTCTTAGTTTAGATTTTTGTTTTATTTTATTTTCTTTTGTTTTATTTTTGATACATTAGAGATAAATCGTGGAACGGATAGACTTTATGATTGGGTTTTATGTGACCGCTTTAATGATTATTCTTTAATTGTTTTATATTTTCATATTTAATAAAATGATAATATTTTTTTAAATCAATTTTATCGAGTTTTATGTGTTCCCTAATTTTTACACTTATATTCATTGTGCATGTGTTTTATACATATATGAATTGATCGAAACGGGGCCATTTGATAAAAAATAAATAAAAATAAAAATAATATATTTTCAAGCCAACCTATGCTTGGAGCGTAGGGTACTACGAGGGTGATTTTGAAAAATTGCAAATTTGACTTGTTTGAGAGGTGTTTTGGTTTGGTTTTTATATGTATTAGGATTTGTTTAAAGTATTTTTAGGATTTTTGTAGAATTGTTTTAGAGGTTTTAGAGTAATCCTAGTCCGACTAGGAAGTGGGATGGAAATACAAGTTGGAGTTTGATCATGAGTTGCTTCCACTTTCCTATTCAAACAAGGGTTTCAAATCCTTTTCCTCGTTGAGTCTTCTACATCCATCTACAGATACACCCATAGGGTAGACACAATTCATAATTCACAATAATTAGGCAATACAGTTAGATTTTCTCATTTTATTATTTCTTCTTCTTCTTTCTATCCCAGGATTTTGAGGATGGATGGTGATAATGAGAATTATTCTGACCTAGAGGTTTATAGAGGAGGAAGAACCTATGTAGAGGCTGAAAACTCACGTAATGGAGTAACAAGCTGGAAAGGAAGAAGAACCACACCGAAATTATTTTTGTAATGCAGGCTGCAATTTGAAGAAGTGTTTCGTCCGGAGAGGATGAACCGAGTATTAACTATACCCGGGAGGAAAATCCTTAAGGAATGTGGATTGTGAAGTTTAGAGCAACCGGCGGGAGAAAAGGTGTATCCGGGCTTGGTCAGAATTTTCTACGAAAATATGACGATTTCGGGACCGCTAGGATTTGAGGTTATGTCAGCTAAAGTGAATCAGTGAAATGGTCCTATTGTGATTGGAAAAAGAAGTATTGTCGATGCGTGGAATATACCAATTAGTAGTCCGACAAACTTAGGAGAAAGACTGATGGAGCATCCTCAGGTATGGCTATATACGGATAAAGAGATGGTGAGAGAATTATGTGTTGTGTCAGATCTTGGTGATAAGACCTGTGAAAATTGATGGTTGAAGTTGGATCTGCTTTATTTGGATTGTGTCGTTTCGGCTCAAATTTGGCCAAATAATCGGACAAGTGTAAGCGATCACACGATGCTTAGAACATTTTATGCCCTAACTCATGGGTATAGAATGTGTATTCTGACAATGATAATGGTTGAGATATCGATTTCCCGAGCAATTATGAGTAGACAACGGGCAGGTGTAGATACATTTGAACATTATCTTCCATACCCGTTTCTGTTATCGAAGATCATTGCAGAGCAATTGGGTGATATGATGAAAAAGCTGGATGAGATGCGGTGGACAATTATGAAGATATATCCGGAGGAAGACTTGGATATATTAAAAGACATACCAGATTGCCGGATATGGTTAAAGAGCGTCGTGACTATTGATGAAGAAGATGAGGATGATTGAGATTAGGGTTTAGTTTTAGTATTGGGATTTTTGTTTTTTTGTTTTTTTTATTTTTTAGGGATGGTAAACCCTTAAGGCCACGTCTTTATTTTAATTTAATTTAATTTTAATTTATTGGATTGTAGGCCCTTAAGGCTAAATCATGTTTTTTTATATTATTATAATTATTTTTTAAAATTAATAAATAAATAAAAAAGAAAGAATTTTTAATTCCTTGAAAAAATTATGTGAGATTCTAGATATTTTTGAAATTTCTTTTTCCCTTGCTATGATTATGGGTGTTGGCTTTGAAATTTAGTTTCGGCAAACAATTCCAAAATTGATGAAAATAAACCATTAAAGGGTGTCTGATACTAATGAATTATCGAGTTCATGTTTTCAGCAAAAGCAGGTGAACGACTCGGAAAGAAAGCATGAATAAAAGCGGAAAGCAGAGAAAGAAATTGAAGCGCGAAAATGGAAATTCAAATATTCAACGGCAAAGGCAAAAGTCGAAGACTCAAGACTCGGGGTAGATAGGTCGGGGAGCGATCATTGTAACAAGGTAATTTTATGTGTCGATATTATCGTATAAGCTCAAGTATAAAATGAATCGAACTCAAATGGAAAGAAAAATGATTTATCGAACTCAAGCGGTAAGAAAAAAGATTTAAACAAGTATTTTTCAAGTCATAGTCGACTAGAAGAATCGTTTGTATTCTCTAGTAGTCGACTGAAACAATCTGGAGCAACATGTTTTTCATACATTTTGAAGTAGTCGACTAAAAGACCTTTGAGTCGACTAGACTACATCATGTAGTCGACTAGAACTTCATCTAGTCGACTAGAAGAGCCAATGTAGTCGACTAAAGCTGTGAAGTAGTCGACTAAAAGCACCTTATTTCCTGCAGTTTCGATAGAAACATTTTCCATGTTTTGAGCATCATGTCTAATGAATTTCAAATGGCTCTTGACTTATCATTACATTATTCATTCATCAAAAACATAAAGGCTCCATATATATAGAATGAAATGTATCATTTGTAAGCAAGAGATTACAAAGAAAAAGAAAGAAAAGCTTTCAAACTTCATACAGAAATTCTCTGCAAAAGCCATTGAAACCATGCAAGCAAAATCTGACTTTTGCGAAAATCTTTGAAAATAAAAAACTCTACTATCTTTTCTTATTCTCCAAAAATCTTTCATTGATATATCCTTTGAGAATACATATCTAGAGCAATTGAGAAATCACCAAAAACACTTTAGCTTATATTGATTTATCTTCCATAAAAACCTTTGGGTTTTGAGTGTTTTTGTTCTTGAGTGATTCAAATTGATTACATACGAATTTGTGATCTCGGACAAGTGAACTCCAATGATTTTTCAAGAGAGGATTGTTCTCTTGATTGTGAGGCAAGCTCATAAGGCTTTTGTTGTAAAGTTTTACCATTCCACTTCTTAAGGAAGGGCAATAGTGAAAGGATCGGGAAAAGTCTCAAGAATTGAGCCAAGGAGTAGGATTTACCGAACCTCGAAAAAATCACGGTGTCAATCTCTCTATCTCTTTCTCCTTATTTCATTAATTTGAAAGCTATATTTACTTAAATATCTTGTATGCTAATTAGTCTTGTTATAAGTTGTTAGATAGATTGATTTGAATCATTCAATTGACTATTGAAGAAATTGATTATTATTTATAGCTTTTTCAAATTTCGAAAACAGTTAAAATTATTTTTGAACACCCTATTCACACACCCCCCTCCCCCCCTCTAGGGTTAATTAGTGACAAATAATTGGTATCAGAGCCTAGTCTCTATAAATTTTAGACTTAACCGTCTTAAAGAACGATCATGGCCTCAAATTTAGTCACTCATGTTGAAGGACAATCTAATAATAGACTCCCATGGTTTGATGGATCAAATTATAGCTATTGGAAAACGAGGATGATAGATTTTCTTCAAGCTATTGACTACCAAATTTGGCAAGTAGTTCTTGATGGACCATTTATATTAACCAAAATCATTGATGGAAAAACCATCCCCAAATTACCCAATGAATGGGATAACGATGACCATAAGCTTATGTCCTACAATGCTAAAGCCAAATTAAATTTAAATTGTGCATTGAGTCCAAATGAATTTAATCGTGTATCTACTTGTTCTATGGCAAAATAAATGTGGAATAAACTTGAGGTAACTTATGAAGGTACATCTCAAGTACGAGAATCCAAAATTGACATACTCATGCATGAATATGAATTGTTTTCTATGAAAGATGATAAAAATGTGAATTCTATGACGTCTCATTTTACAAATATTTTGAATCGACTAAAGCATCTTGGTAGAATTGTTCCTAGATCCGATGCGTCACACAAAGTGCTTAGAAGTCTTCCGGGAAAATAGGATGTAAAAGTAACGGCAATCAAAGAAGCTCATGACCTCAACACCATGAGTCTCGATGAGATTTTTGACTCTCTACTCACTTGGGAAATTACGTTGAAATCTCGTGAAGGCGACACCAAGCCAAGAAAGGGGATAGCTTTGCAAACCTCCACCAAAAATGAAGCCAATGAGCTAAGTGAAGAAGAAGTGGATGAGGACATTGCTTTGTTCACTAAAAAATTCAAGAAATACCTTCAAAGAAAGAAAGCCAATGGAGGTAGATTCATGAGAAAAACTGAACCGAAAGGTGAGCCTAGAAAAAGGGAACCCCCAACGTGTTTCAATTGCGGAAAGCCGGGACACTACAAAAGTGATTGCTTCAAGCTCAAGAAGGAGAATGATAAAAGACCAAGCAATATGGCTATGAATGCCACATGGGATGACTACGACTCATGTGACTCGGATGAAGGGGAAAATGGTGAGGAAACGGCAAATATTTGCCTCATGACAAATGAAGAAGAGGTACATCTAAATTCATATGCATTAGATAAATCTAAACTATCTTATGATGAACTTCTCCTTGATTATAATGAATTGCAAGATGCGTTTGAAGAATTGTATGATGAATTTGAGAAATTAGCTAGAAAACATATTCTTCTTAAGAAAGCTAAATCTTCATGTAGTTCTACTAGTTCCAACTTAGAAACTTCAAGCAATGACAAAAGCATTGAGCTAGAAAAGGAAAATAATCGGTTGAAAAATACTATAGATGATCAAATAAATGTCTTAGCTAAATTTATAAAAGAAAAAAATAACCCTAGTATTATGTTAGGAAGATAAAGAAGATCATTTGGTAAACATGGTATAGGGTATAATGCTTTTGTCAAAGATGCTCTTATTTTGAAAAAGAGAAAAACATTTAGGCACACATTTACAAGGCAATCTTCTCATACATCTTCAAATGATCATAAACATGTTACTTGCTACTTTTGCAACAGAAAGGGACACAAAGCTAATGTATGCCTTCAGAGAAAGAAGAAAATTATGTCAAAAATGGTTTGGGTTCCGAAAGGGACTATTGCATGCTCATATAGAAAAGATAATGTTGTAACGAAACAAATTTGGGTTCGAAAAGGAACTATTGCGTCTCTATCTAACCAAAATGGACACAAAACAGATTGGGTACCGATAAAAGTTACTTGAACTTGTTTTGTAGGTATGCTTGAAGTTCGCATCAAACATAAAAATGGTTTATTGATAGCGGATGCTCAAGGCATATGACGGGAGACAAATCAAAGTTCATTTCACTAAAACCATATGAAGGAGGAAACGTAACCTTTGAAGACAACTCTAAAGGCAAAATTATAGGAATTGGCTCAATCGATATTTCCTCTTCTCTTTCTATAGATGATGTACTATTAGTTGATGGTTTGAAGCATAATTTGTTTAGTATTAGTCAATTATGTGACCAGGGTTATAATGTTATCTTTAGGACAAATGCATGCATAATCGAGAAAGATGGGAAACAAATGTTCAAAGCCAAACGAAATAGAAATTTGTATACTTTGTTGCTATGTGAATTGCATGAACAAGATGTTAAATGTTTTGTCACATCTAGTGAAAATAGTTGGTTATGGCATAGACGTCTAAGACATGCTAGTATGGACCTCATTCACCGTTTATCCAAAAATGATTTAGTCAAAGGCCTCCCAAAGACTAAATTTTTGAAAGAAGAAATATGTAAATCATGTCAAATTGGCAAGCAAGTAAAGTACTCTTTCAAGAGAAAGAAACACATTATCACTTCTAGACCTTTAGAGCTACTACACATGGATCTTTTTGGTCCGGAGAGAACGGCTAGCTTAGCCGGGAAACTCTATGTACTAGTTATAATTGATGACTACTCTGGATATACTTGGGTTCACTTTCTTGCTCATAAAAATGAAACTCACTCCATTCTTGATAAATTTTATAGAATCATTCAAAATGAAAAAGATTTGAAAATCAAGAAAATTAGAAGTGATAGAGGTAGGGAGTTTGAAAATCAAGACTTAGAGAAATTATGTGATGACCTCGGTGTATGTCATGATCTCTCATCCCCTAGAACCCCGTAACAAAATAGTGTAGTTGAAAGAAAGAATCGATCTCTACAAGAGATGGCTAGAAACATGTTAAATGAGCACAACCTTCCCCAAAGCCTTTGGGCGGAAGCGGTAAATACCGCTTGCCATATATTTAATCATGTCATTATTCAGATGAAGTTGGGAAAAACACCTTATGAGTTGTGGAATGTTCGAAAGCCCAATATTGGGTATTTCAAAGTTTTCGGGTGTAAATGTTTTGTGTTAAATGATAAGGATAACCTAGGAAAATTTGACTCCAAATCGGATGAAGCAATTTTTCTAGGATATTCTTCAAGGAATAAAGCCTTTCGTTTTTTTAAACAAACGGACTCTAACCATGGTTGAGTCTATTCATGTTGTCTTTGATGAATCACCCTCACCACCATCACCTAAAATTGACCTAGAAGAGGATGAAGTTGTTGGGATTGAGGATAATCTAAATACTCTCAATATCCAACTAATCAATTTGCCAAAAGGAAATGAGTGAAGTTGAGCATCAATCCAATGATGACTTGACCAACTCAATGCCTAAATCATGGAGGATTGTACACAATCATCCTCTGATCAAGTCATAGGTAATTCATCAAAAGGGGTTAGTACTAGATCTCAACTTAAAGATTTTTGCAACCACATGGCTTTTGTATCGCAAATCGAACCCAAGAACTTCCATGAAGCTCAATGTGATGATTCTTGGATGGTAGCAATGCAAAAGGAACTAAATCAATTTGAACGCAATCAAGTTTGGCGTTTAGTTCATAGACCCGAAAATCAAACTATTATTGGTACAAAATGGGTTTTTCGAAATAAAAAGGATGAGAATGGAGTAATTGTTCAAAATAAAGCAAGATTGGTATCTCAATGATATAATCAAAACGAAGGCATTGACTACGATGAGACCTTTGCACCCGTAGCTAGATTAGAAACAATTAGAATGCTTCTTGCATTTGCATCATATAGAAACTTTACTCTTTATCAAATGGATGTTAAAAGTGCTTTCTTAAATGGTGTCATAGAAGAAGAAGTTTTTGTAAAGCAACCACCCGGTTTTGAAATTAGTCTTTTTCCAAATCATGTTTTTAAATTAGCTAAAGCTCTATATGGTTTAGAACAAGCTCCTCGAGCTTGGTATGAGAGACTTAGCGGGTTTTTGACTCAAAATGGTTTTACAAGAGGCAAAGTTGACAACATACTTTTTACAAAAACCATTAAGAATAATTTGTTGATTGTCCAAATATATGTTGACGACATTATATTCGGCTCAACAAATGATTCTTTATGTAAAGAATTTTCTACAAGTATGCAAAATGAATTTGAAATGAGCATGATGGGTGAGTTGAATTTCTTTTTAGGATTGCAAATCAAGCAAAGCTCGGATGGCTTATTCATTAGTCAATCCATGTACACTAAAGATTTCCTAAAGTTATTTGGTATGGAGGTTAACAAACATGTCATAACTCCTATGAGTTCCTCTATTAAGCTTGATAAAGATGAAAATGGTAACTGTGTTGACATTGCTAATTATAGAGCCATGATTGGTAGTTTGCTTTACTTAACCGCTAGTAGGCCGGATATAATGTTTAGTGTGTGCTTATGTGCTCGTTTTCAATCATGTACTAAAGAATCTAATTTACTTGCCGTGAAGCGTATTTTTCGCTACCTAAGTGGTACTATTAACTTAGGGCTTTGGTATCCGCGTGGAACTTCACTTAATCTTATTAACTATTCGGATGCCGATTTTGCGGGATGTAGAATTGATCAAAAAAGAACAAGCGACACTTGCCACTTTCTAGGACACTCACTAGTATCTTAGTCAAGTAAAAAGCAAAATTTCATTGCATTATCTACGGCCGAAGCCGTATATGTTGCAGCCGGTAGTAGTTGCGCTCAAACTCTTTACATTAAGTAACAACTACTTGATTTCGGTCTTATTTTCAATCATGTGCCTATTAAATACGATAATACGAGTGTTATTTGTATATCCAAGAATCCGATTCATCATTCACGGACCAAGCATATAGAGATTAGCCATCATTTATTGCGTGATCATGTTGCTAAAGGTGACGTTGTGTTGGTTTTTATTGACACTAAAAATCAATTAGCGGATATTTTCACTAAACCACCCACGGACGAATCATTTTCTAAAATTCGTAGAGAAATCGGAATGGCCATAGATATTGATGTTTTGTCTTAATTTCTCTTCAGAATTTTTATTTTTCATATTTTTGCTATTTTTCTTTATTTATTTCATAAATGTTAACCTATTTTTATCATTTTCCACATTTTCCTTATTTTAGTCGACTACACCATATGTAGTGTAAATCCTTCTAGTTGACTACTTCAGTCAGGAGCTTCATTCTTGAAATTTCACCACCTTCTAGTCAACTACTTCTTGTCTTAGTCGACTAAATGGCCTTCTAGGCGACTAGAACCATGCTTTAGTCGACTACTTTCCCCATCTAACCGACTTAACCCTAACCCTAGTCGACTCAAACACCTATAAAACCTAACCCTCACTTCATCTTCTCCATCCACCTCCCTCACTCTTCACGCAACTCCATTTCCTCTCATCTCAATACTTCTCATACCATCATTTCCACCTTCACACATTCACCATTCACCATTAACTTCACATTCCCATCATTTTCCACCCATTTTCTTCACCCAATTTCTACACTCCCATTCTCCTTCTCTCATACATATATACACCATTATATATATATATATATATATATTTTCACACCATCTTCTCCAATGGCACCGAAGACTCGCGACCTTCACTGGAAACGTTCACGAATTGATGTAGGCCAAAGCTCTACCAATTCACGCTTACCTGCTGCTGTAGAGGAAGAGGATTCTAATGAACCTCTCCTCCTTGAGGTTTTTCTTCTTGATGACAGTGATAGAAATCATTTCATTATCATTTTTTATCATCGTCCTCCAACGCCATGCCGTATTGTCACTCAAGCTCTATGCAATGAAATCGGAGCTCGAACCTTCAATTTGTTCCGAGCAATTGGTTGGGATTTTTTCACTCTTGACATTCCAGTTCTTCTTCGCATTGTCAAAGCATTTTATGCTTCTCTTGCGAATCACAAGGAGAAATTCCTCCCTCATCTTCATTTTAATTTGGTTGGTAACGAAGTGACTGTTGATGATCGAAAAATCAATTGCATTTTTTCACTTCCGAATGACGGTATCCGCCGCTTTTCCAAGGATTGGTACAAGGCTGATAGGTTCAACTGTATTGAGGTAGTTCGAATTATTTACATCGATAAGGAAATTACGCAAACAGTCGGCTTTCTCACTTCTATGCTACTACTCGAGGCAAGATTAATTCATAATGTTATTACTTATTCTATTTTGCCTAAAAATGGTAGTCGTAGTAGTGTGTATCGTATGGAGGCGTTCCTTATTTACTACGTCATGACAGGGACACGAGTGGATTTAGCTACTATTTTTTGTTCTATCATCCTTTCATGTCAACACAAGCCATCCAGTCCTCTTTTCTTTCCTGCGCATATTACATATATACTTCAGCGGAAATGATTTTCATTTCCTAATGAGGTGTCCGAGCATCATCCTATTTTTCTCGACACCACTCATGTCAAGCATATGCATATCATTTCTGATGCGGAAGGGAATTTCATCACTGAAAGTGCGTCTATCCCTTATTCGCGCCCAGCCCCTAGTAGTTCTGCACAGCGCCATGAAGCCTCTTCCTCGGTTCCTCCGCTGGAAAGTGCTTCGGTTCCTCAGGCCTTAGATAATAGTGCTTTGGCTGCTCTTCTCCACCAAATTCTTGGGGTTGTTCAGAGCGATGTGGAGACACTTCAACGCCTTGATGCAACCGTGAACAAAAATACGGCAGCCATTCGAATGATCAACAAGCGCCTTGTTCTTTTTGGTGAGGAAATGTCTAGCCGTATAAATGGTCTTGTCGGGTCACTTGATGACCTTACTCTTTGACTCACGAAGCCTCGCTCACGCGCCCCTCGACACTGACAAAAAAGGGGGAGAAATTATGTTATTGCACTATCATGTATTTCAGTCTCTGACATTACCAATTTCTATTTTTGTGTGGCTTGTTAGTGTTTATTTGTGACTTGTTTGTTATTTTCTGTTTTCATTAGTATAACGGCTTGTACTAAATTGAACTATCTATGAAATGTTGTTTATTAATTATTTCAAGTGTGCGCCTATATATTTATTGTATCAAAATACCCATTAAATTGAAAATTTCATTTACAAAGGGGGAGCATTTGAATAAATATTTTATGCACATGTTGAGGGGGAGCATCACTTGATGTTTCACCAATGCCAAGCAAACACAATGTTTTGTCATCATCAAGGGGGAGATTGTTGGCCTTGAAATTTAGGTTCGGCAAAATATTCCAAAATTGATGATAACAAACCATTAAAGAGTGTTTGATACTAATGAATTATCGAGTTCATGTTTTCAGCAAAAGAAATGTGACCGACTCGGAAAACAAGCTAAGAAAGAAAACGACTTAGAAAGAAAGCTTGAATAAAAGCGAAAAGCCGAGAAAGAAATTGAAGCGCAAAAATGAAAATTCAAATATTCAACGACAAAGGCAAAATTCGAAGACTCAAGACTCGGGATAGATAGGTCGGGGAAAGATCATTGTAACAAGGTAATTTTATGTGTCGATATTATCGTATAAGCTCAAGTATAAAATGAATCGAACTCAAATGAAAATAAAAATGATTTACCGAACTCAAGCAAAAAGAAAAATGATTTAAACAAGTATTCAAACTTCATACAGAAATTCTCTACAAAAGCCATTGAAACCAAGCAAGCAAAATCTGATTTTTGTGAAAATATTTGAAAATCAAAAACTCTAGTATCTCTTCTTATTCTCCAAAGATCTTTCATTGATATATCCTTTGCGAATACATATCTAGAGAAATTGAGAAATCACCAAAAACACTTGAGCTTATATTGATTTATTTTCCATAAAAACCTTTGGGTTTTGAGTGTTTTTGTTCTTGAGTGATTCAAATTGATTACATACTAATTTTTGATCTCGGACAAGGGAAGTCCAATGATTTTTCAAGAGAGGATTGTTCTCTTGATTCTGAGGCAAGCTCGTGAGGCTTGTCTTGTAAAGGTTTGTCATTCCACTTGTTAAGGAAGGGCTATAGTGAAAGGATCGGGAAAAGTCTCAAGAAGGGGTTCTTGAGCCGAGGAGTAGGAGTTACCGAACCTCAAAACAATTACGGTGTCAATCTCTCTATCTCTGTCTCCTTAGTTCATTAATTTGGATGCTATATTTAGTTGAATATCTTGTATGCTAATTAGTCTTGTTATAAGTTGTTAGATAGATTTATTTGAATCATTCACTTGACTATTGAAGAAATTGATTATTATTTATAGCTTATTCAAATTTCGAAAAGAGTTAAAATTATTTTTGAACATCATATTCACCCCCCCCCCCCCCCCCCTCTAGGGTTAATTAGTGACTAACAATGGGTATTTGTGCTTTGCTGAATATATTTAAAGGTCAAACAAATCAAGTTTTGGGGAAGGGGATTTATGCGTTGCTTTGGAATCCAAAAGTAAACTTCAAGGGTTACTATATCCATTCCCATATATTGTTTTTACCATGAGGACATGGTCTGATTTAAGTTTGGGGGTAAGGGTATACAATTACAAGGAATGAAAATTTTCAAAAAAAATTGAAATTTAAACTTTTTTTGACCAGTTCTTTGTTTTCACGCATGAATGTTTTGCATTACAATTTGATTGAGTTCATGTGTATGATGTATGAGTAGAATGTAATGTGATACTCCCACTCATGAGAGTAATGGTTAGATCAAGTTAGTGAAGTGATGTGATTTTACATGGGTGAGTGAATTAGTGAAATTGAAATCAAGAAGGACGACTTTGACCTATAAGCACAAACATACATTTACTATGGGAAAAATAGTTAATCTTTGACTATGTAGTTGAAAAATTAATTTTGCCACAATAAAAGGGGAGAAGGGGAGATGTTATTGTTGAAATGGAGAAATTTGAAAAAATTATTTTGAGAAAATAAAATGAAAAAAATAGTTCTTCGATCAATGTAACGGGGCCTTGGTATAACCAATATTATTGTTCCCATTTAAAGGGTAGAATACTAATGAGCATAAATCTCACGGAAGAAGCTTGGGCCCAGTTGGTTGGGATTAAAAATTTTCGCTGGAAAGTTCTGAGCATAGAAAGACAAAAAGGGATGAAAAGGGGAATGATGGAAAGATTGATTTTTATGAAAAATGGCAAAATTTGATCAACAAAGTAGGAAGAAGAGAGATTGAAATACCATGGTAGAATGTGCACTAAAACACGAAAGATTGTTTAGATTGGGAGTAGAAAGTAGCGAAATAATTCACTTTAGTGGGAACCATTCATGACAGGAAGCTTGAGATAGTGATTGTTCGGTAGTGAGTGAGAGTATTTACATCCTTATTATCTTTTGCATTATATCATGACTTAATTGAACTTTTGTGTGAGCTAATGACTGTGTGATTACAAAGAACTGAGATGTTTGTAGGTACCGTCACTGTAAACCTTCACGAGACTTCACTCGTCCATTAGGGGTTTAAAAGGCTTGTTAAAAGAGTTAAGTGTAATCGTCGACCCTCACGAAAGCAAGGGATTAGGTTAGATTTGTTAGAATAGATAGAAAATAAATCATCACAAGAAAGTTCCCTAAGTTTATTGCTAAGGGACTAGCAATATGTAAGTTTGGGGGTGTGATATGTGTCAAATATTAGATATTTTGACCCCATAACTCACTATTGTTACGTTCTTTCATTCCATTATTTGGTATTTTTATCTCGTTTGCATGTTAAAGCATGTTTAGGAAGGTTAATGAAGAAATGAAGCTAACTTCGGTGAATTAATTGAAGAGTGTGTTATTTCTATTTAAAGAGCAGAGGCAAAGAGGTAGTTCGAGACAAAACTGGCTCCCGGAGGGTAAAAACTGCATTTCTAGACGCCGCCATCTTCAGCAAAAAGTATCGTGGGTTCAAGGTGGTCGTTTTGGTGCATGAATTGAGAAAAGTGGTTTTCCATAAAATACCTACGCTTGTGCGTACGCTTTTAGTTTTAAAAAGTGGGTGGAAAATACATTTTTACGCTTGGAGGTACGCTTGGACCTACGTTTGGAAGTACGCTTAGACCTACGCTTGAAGCGTAGGCAAGCTATACTTGAAGCGTATATGTGGCAAGTTTTGTGGTTTTTTCGATGGTTTCTGCCTATTCTACCCCCGGTTTGATATAAATACGTTTTTATGACTCCAGACCTCTATATACATGTATATTCACCTATATATATCAGACGTTAGGGTTTGTATGAGAAAAGGAGTGAAAACACTGAAAATGACCTCTCTATACCATTGCATATATATACACGATCATACAGAGAAAGAGGGGACGTTCATTAGAGGTGGTTCAGTTGTGAGTTTTAGAGGTTCATTCATTTAGACTTGCTACTGTTGAGAGCAGTATTCAAACCTAGAGATCCGGAGAAGAAGACCATGGAGATCGTTTCTACATCAGCGATGCAGTCACCGTCCACTATGGCCAACTAACTCGATATCTAACCCTAGATAAGTAATGTAGTTCTTTCATTATTATCAATTGTAACAAGGGGAAACTGTTGATCATACTGATTTACAATATAAAATTCTATGTTTTTTATAAATTCTTCACTTAGATGGAATGAATTTATTATTTTGTAAACTATGATTATTCACTATGGGTAGGAACTCGGATGCTTAATTATGATTTTCTACACAATAATGGTTATGAAACTTGAGACCCTAAGTTGACACAGGCCATGCCTTGGCGATTTAACATAGACATGCTTTAGTTTATTTTCATCCATTAGGAGTGTATTAGAGTAATATAATTGGCATGCACTAGTTAGGGCAGTCATGAGATAGGTTGTCGTAATCCGGTTAATGGTACTCCTTTTTGGGGTCATATTTAGCTATTTGCGGTACGACCTGATTCACAGTTATGGATCTCCCTCTTATATTTGATACAATGAGGAACTATATTATGCGGTTAATGGTGGAGAGATGAAAACCCTAGTTTTCTCTCTCATCTGAATCACAACCAATTTAATTTATTTTCTACATAATTTAGTTAAAATAGATAATTTGGTCTTTGACCACCCAAACAAACCATTTTCATAAAATATAATTCAGTGTTTTGAATTGCTAAAGTGAACAATCTCAGTCTCTGCGGGATCAATATCCTTTACTCAAGCCATTTCTATTTTACAATTGATACATGCACTTGCGTGGGGTAAAACCTAGCGTCATTAAGGAGTCATTTTAATCACATATTTTTACACATCTGACGGCACATCAATTTTTTGGGATGTTGTCTCTTGTGGTATTCATTGTATGTTAACGAGTATCATTCTAGTAGTTGAGGTTGTTTTAATTGGAGTTATAATGTATCCGTATCCTTCCATGGTTATGGACTTGAGGTATAAGAGTAGTGATTTCTTGATTATGAATTGTCAGGTTGTGTAACACTAAGAGATATGTTTTATGAGCCTTGGAGTGATAATCTGTTATGAGAGAGTTGTGAATCATTGTATGACTTGGAGATGGAAATTGTTATCTTGCATTTTCTTTAGTTTGTAAGTAGTGGACTTGTGTATACGTCTTGATTATTTATTAAAAGTAGGAATGGTGTTCGAGGAAATGATTGCTAGTTAATGTGATGGTTAAAAAATTTTGAGGGTTGGTGTACGTTTAGGCTCACTTATTAGTGATGATTTTGATTGGAGATCTTGATGTTGATTTTGGGTAGTGTTGTAGCTAATAATTGTCATTTAAGCTTTTAATTTCGGGAATATAATTTAGTGATTCACTTGAGGCATGATTATTAGCTAGTATATGAGAGTGTTGATTATCGAAAACATGATTTGAGGAATAGTTTATGAGTGTGATTATCTGTCACAAAGAGATTGCGGACTTGATAAACAGTTATTGGTGTTGTATGGTTTATGTTGCGATTAGAACATAAGTTTAGGCCTTCGTTGATCTAGAAAGCATGAAAATTTGGAGATGTTAAGATTAGCGTGGATTGAGGTATGAAGTAGTGTGATCATAGTGCAATGAATGTTGGTTAGTACATGATTGTGGTTTCTATGAGAAATGATTTATGACTTGTTACCTTAAGGTTCGTTAGTGGTTGATCACTAGAGTTCATGTAGTTGGATTAAGTGTGTGTTCCCTTGTTAACACTTGATGTGTTGGGTGTTCAGTGATAGTGTGGACATTCGCAGTGATGAGTTACTATGGTAGATTGCCTTAGTCTTTCATGTCGTTGGTCATGTCTGTGTCTTCACATGAGTAGGAAATTATCGCGTTTCTTCTTTTCCTTCATTACGTAATTGGAATACAGTCATTCTCGCTTCGCGGTTGTGTAGTTGGAATTACTTCCATGGGTTTTCGGTAATGTACCTCGTCACGTGAGTTGAGGTTGATTGTACTTAGTGTATGGTTACGGTAATTAACTGTACTTGTGGTATGAGGAAAGTATAAGCTATTTTCGTTGAGGATTAAGGACTCTTCGATGTATGTATTAGCTACCCTGTTTCTATATATTAAGGGATTCTTAGGGACATGTGACTTGTGTTACCTTTTGATGGGTGGGTTATGGTGGAACTAGTCGTATCATTCAATTTTAGTGTTGGGGACTTCACATTGAAATAGTCAGGTTCCACTGAGCAATGAAGTTATGGACATTTGAGAGTAAGTTATAGGGTATGATGTGCTATGGTCTGTGGTAGTATCTAAGTGGTTTAGAACCTTAGAAGGATTGTATGTAACGTATGAACTAGTGAATTAAGTTGAGATATGATTGTCGTTTAATCGTTAATTAAAGGATTAGATTGAGATGTCTTCTTGGGAGACTTTTAAATCTTATAGATTGGCGATTTGAGTAATCGAGGTTTGATTATAGATTATCCACGAGACTGTGGATTTTAATCAAGGTTTAATTGTGATTAGACTTTAGTAATGCAAAGTGTGCACTTAGCATTATGTTATAGTGAGTATTAATTGAATCAATTGAGAATTTGAGGTTCAAAATGATTGATTCATGAAGGCAATGATATAATGGTTGTAGAATTTATATGTGAAGAAATTGTTTGAGGTCATTATATGTGTATTATTGATTGTAATCGTGATTATGGATCTAGTGCTTTAATGGTTGAAATAGTAAACTGAGTGATATGGTTATAGGGCCAAGGTTAACCATTATTACTCGACCATTAGGTGCTTCGATTTAGGGCCTTAGCATATGTTTTGCTAGGTAGTGGATCCTTCTTGTTCTCTTGAGGTTGAAGATTTGATCTTCCTTACTGAGGTTAATGTAGCGCACAGACTTGAGGTATGATCATTATGGTCATAGGAGCCTTCATAGTGATTATTAGACTTTTTGTCTTACCTTGAGTTTTGGACTTGGGATTAGTCCCTTTCTGTTTTTGGGTGATTATGGTGTAATGGCCTACCGAGTGTGTTACCATAGGAGCTCACTAGGGTTCGCAGTGTTTGTTTCATGTGTTCATCTTTCTCATGTGCAAGGCGAATCCATCTTATATCTTGAGTTAGACAGGTGTCGTTGTTGCCAAAGACGTATCCTACGAGGAGCGAACCATGAGGATCTTAGGTGCTTTAGAACGGGTTTTATGAGGTAAAACTATTTCATTAGTTAAGGCCTCATGCACTATAACGATGTCAAGGAAGCGATTTGTGAACGTGAATGTGAAGTTCGGGAAAAATACCCGAACTTGTTTCTTCTATAGTTACATCTTGATTTCGAGGACGAAATCTCCTAAAGTGTGGTATTTTTACGTCCGGTATTTTTACGTGCTAATTTAAATTTTATATTAATGATTAAATGCATACGTGATTATGTGTTTAATGTGATTTTGTGCTTAATATGCTTATGTGCTTAGCATGACTTACATGTTTTATGTAATATAACAAATTGTAAGTTGTATGTTCTATTTTCATTTTGAGAATAATGAAAATTGTTGGAAACGATTTCAGGAAAGAAATGACAAAAGGGTAAATTGGTATTTTCATATTTAGTGCACTTAGTGGAAAATAGAGAGATTAGGCTAAGTGTTGGGGTATGAGTGGTATGTTGGTAATTAAAGAGGATCACAAGGGGTAAAAGGATAATTAAGAGTCACAATGGTCCTCTTGTAATTAACCCTAAGTTGAGAAGAAATTAGCCATTTTACACTTTTATGTGGTGTCTCAATTCTAGCCATTGATTTTCTTCTCCCATCTTTGTTCTCAACCCTTGGATCATAGGGCCTTGTTTGGTTGGCACTTAAATGCAAGAATGCATTATTGTTAGTCTTTCACTTGGCAAGGATTTTATCCATTTTCCTTACTTTATTCTCAACCCTTGGATGATGAGAATTGTGAGTGGAGAATCTCTACAAATCCATAAGTCTTTCACTGCAAGACTTTTTTATTTATCTACGAACCTATTTTCTCTCCACACTTCTCCTTCCCTCTTGTTTTTCATCACTTCCTCATTTGATTTCATGTCCTTTCACTTGGAGATTGAAGAAGTGTTCAACATGGGAATTGTTAGGGTTCCTCTCCTTTTCCATTTACTCTAAGTATTGGGGTAAGTCTCTAACTCTTTTGAGTTTTCCAACTTCAAACCCTAGAATGTATATTCTTGAAGTTATGTGTTCAACTATTGATTTTTGGTTTCCTTTTCTCTTGAATCTTGTTAAGGACATTAAGTTAAACCTTGTCACCGATTTTTGGTTATTGGAATCTTGTAGTTCATCTTATAATTTTGAACTCACTTTAGGATTGGGTAGTTTGGTAAGTGTCTTAACTATCTCCTTTCTTTTGTGTATTCCCTTTTATAAAATCCTATAATAGAAATCATTAGGGTTTGAATTGATTCTTGTGGTTCGAGCCACTTGTGTGTAAATTTTTGGTTTATTGTTGACATCATAGTAATCTTGTGGTTTATGAATGGAGTATTGCTAGTTGGAAGCTATCCTATTGAACACTTGGAGAGGTAGCTTGGATTGGACTTATTTTAAGCATTCTTAAGTAGCTTGCTTGGAATTGAGGTAGGGGAAAAATGAATTGTTTCCGTCTTTGTACGAGGGTGTGTACGTTTATGTGTATATATTTTATATATATATATATATGCGACTTGAGTCTTGACAACTTAGACAATGAACTACGCCCTTTAAAACATGATTGTGTGATATAAATGCTTGTTGTGATTTATTGCTTATAAATGTGAAATTGTAAGCATTGTGATAAATGGAGTACAATATATTGCCTAATGAGAAAAACATGTATTGTGATTGAGCATGTTGTGAACCATTGCGTGTAAGTGTGAAATTGTAAGCATGATGGTTATATTGAGTACAATATATTGCAAATGAGAAAATCATATATTATGATGGAACATGAATGTTATTGGAAACCTGATGCATATTGAGTACATTGTGTAGTGTTAAAATCATGGTGTTGGTATATGCGGGTCGTGTAATCATGTGTGGGTAATCTTGTTTCGGATCATGGCAATAACTGGCCAATGGGTGTTTCATACCTACGAAAATGAGTAAGTCCGAAAACATGATACCGAGTTAGGAGTTGCAACTGGGCTGCTCTCGTATTCTTGACCTTTGGAGTCTTGGCGCACGGAGTTGAAAACAGGGCTCTCATTCAACCGCCTTCCTTGTTGAAAGTGAAAGAGAGAAAATTCACTTCGGAAGAATCGATAAGGTACTCTACATTAGTTGATGAGCTTGTATCCTCAAAAGTAATTAGACAGTGTATGTATTCGTTAATCTGTGTTGGGGAAAGTGGGTATCATGAGGTGTGTTGAGTTACATTGTATCTAAACTGTTATATATATGTGATTGTGGTTTTGATGTTGAAGCATTCTATAATTGTGAATAATTATGATGTGAGCATGTTGGGTGAATTATTTGTTGGGTTCGATGGGGTTCCGGATTGGCGTGAGAGCCATGTGAAACAAGAGACCGACCAAGGATTAGTATCATGAACCTTGGGTGGATTCTACCACTCGGACTACTGAGATTGAGGTGATGACACTTCCTCTACTGGGCTAGTGAGCTCACCCCACGACATATTATATTTTTTAGGTGATGATCCCGTTATGGGATGTTCATAGCAACTCGATTGATTGTGGTGTCTTGTCCATCTCTTTGTACTTCTAGAGTTGGACTTATCATATTGTGATGTATAGGTGATACATGTATTCACATGCTTTCTTTTGTTAACTTGTAATCCAAATGATTTAATACTTATCTTTTGCTGGTTAGCATGTTAGCCGGGTAACTTGTATTTTTATGAATGTCCCTTGGAGCGCTATGCGCGGGAATTCTTTTCTTTTGGTGTACTTCGGTGCCAGGAATGTAAAATAATTATTTTAATCAAACTATGACATCTTTTGCCTTTGGGCGCTTGAGTGTAGTTTTTGAATTCTTTTATTTAGAGTTATGTAGTTGTTTTTTACTATCGAATAACGTTATTAGGAAATTGGCCGAAAAAGGCATTTTTCTATGTGTTCAAACAAATGTTTCTCGTTTTAAATGAAAAACCCATTTTCGCCTACCCCTGTGACCCCGTATAAAACTTTTGGCTTTCGAAAATGATTTTGACTCATTTGAAAATATTTTGGCACTTCAAAAGTCGGTAGGATGCTAAAACGGAAAAACGGTCATTTTATTGCAATTTTTCACAAAACGAACTTTTTATAAATTTATTAATGTAATATAGAATCAGTTTATATGGGTTAAAGGTAATTGTTCGGAACTCAAAAAATGGCAGAGAGTTTTGGTGGTACAGTGCACCAATGTTATTGGACGCAGCCAACGCGCGCGACCATTGTCAAAACCACATATCTAGAGCTACGGAGCTTGAATCGAGGCAATGTTTGTTGCGTTTGAACGCTGACATCTTGAACTTATGTTTAGGATTTTGAATCACTTGATTTAACGTATTGTTGAGTGATTTATGTTAATTTGAAGATGATGATATATTTTAAACTTTTACATGTCGCGGCCTTTCTTTAGAAATTTATATTTTTTGGCTCGCTTACCGAAATTTATTTATGTTTCTTTCTATAGGCTTCTTAGAGCCTCCTTTATCATATAAATATTCATCATTTTAGTGGTGGTCTAAGAGCCTTGATTTTGGCGCCCGAACTCTCGTTTTACCCATTTTGTTTGATACCGTTTTCCAAAATTCATATGTCTCGCCTCGTGACTTTGATTTAGGTTCCGTTTGTTCCTAATTCTGTGCTAGGTTCAAACCTTGTGGTTGTCACTTGTACTTTTAAATTATCATTTTACCCCTGAATTGACCATTTTACCCTTGGGTAAACATGGGGTAATGGAATGATCCGTTTAGAGTGTCGTTTAAGTCATTTCATTTCTTTTTCGATCCCGAGTGATCTTTTTGACATCTTTGGGATGTGAAATGAATATTTTACCCTTGAACGGGTATTTGACGACTTAATGAGATTTTATTTTATTTCTTTTCACTTTCGCATTCACTCCCTTAGCTTTTAGGTTCGGTTTTCGGAGTCCTAGGAAATTAGTGGTGTGACGCAGTGCATACCACTCGGAAGAAAATTTATCATGATAAGTTCTTTGGTAAATCATCAATTTATGAGCTCAAAGGGTGGTGGGAGAAGGGGTTTAACACATTAACCAATGATCTTGCTGAATGTGGCTAGAAAGGAATAAAGAAAATTCGCAGGAATAAGGGAATGGATGTAAAATTTATTTTAAGCATTATTATTTTGTTTTATTGTTTTTCTGAGCAAATCCGTTTAGGATTCATTTTATCTTTTGATTTTATTTTATTGCAATTATGAGTTTAATAGGATTATAGGCCCCTAAGGCCAAATCATTTGTGCTTTTATTAATAAAATTATATTTCCTTGAAATTATGCTTCATGTTTAATATTTCCATTTACTTAATATCATCTCTCTACTTGATATGATCTTGGGTATTGCATAGTGTTTTATGTTTTAAATAGATCATTCAAAACAAGTTTGTGGGAGATACGAGCATTACAATGCAAATAACGGAATTATACTTCAAGGGCGGTAACAATTTCTTCCTTTATTTATTTTTAAACCATGAGGACATGGTTCTCTTTAATTTTTTTTTTTGGAGGGGGGGGGAGAGGAATTAGTTATTTGCTAATGTATGTAATAGTTTTATGAAATTAAAGTTTTAAGACGTGGTCCACATGAGTGAATAGATAAGTGAAATTAAAACCGAGAAAGATAGTTTTGACTTATAAACACATGCACATATTGTAACGTCCGTTATTTTTTCGTACTAATTAAAATTTTTAAATGCTAATTAAAAAAATTTAATTAATGATTAAATGCATACGTGATGATGTGTTTAATGTGATTTTTGTGCTAAATGTGTTTATTTGCATTTTTTATGTGATAATAAAAGTTGTGATTTGTTATATTTTCATTTCGACAATAATGAAAATTATTGAAAATGATTTTGGGAATGAAATGGCCGAAGGATAAATGAGTAATTTCACATTTTGAGCATTTAGTGAAAAGTGTAGAGATTTTGGCTAAGTGTTAGGGCATGAGTGGCGTGTTGGTAATTAGAGAGGATGACAAGGGGTAAAAGGGTATTTAAGAGTCTTGATGACACTCTTGTGAATAACCATAAGTTGGAAAAATATTGGTCATTTTATACTTTTAGAGTGGTGTCTCATTTCTAGCCCTTGATCTTTTTCTCCCATCTTTGTTCACAACTCATGAACCATAAGGCCCTATTTGGATGGCACACAAGTGCATAAATGCATTAATCTTGTCTTGGTCTATCATTTGCAAGACTATTTGTCCATCCTTGGATCTTTCTTCAGTTTCTTCCAACTTCATTTTGGACCCTTGGATTATGAGGTGAGTTAGGGGAAATTCTCTACATGTTATATGTGGGATTGTGTTATCAAGAGGTGAGCCCTTAGATCAACCTCCTTTTATCCCAACTTCAATATCAACCCTTGGATTAAAACACTCATTTATGAGTTATACATATACATAATTATGTATTGATTCTTGTCTTCTAAAGTGCAAGATATTTCTCTCACTCACCAAAAACCTCTCTCTATCTCTCATACGTTTTATCTCTAGCTCTCCCTCACTTCACTCTTTCTTTTTCAAGCTATGTAATTTTCTCTTCCTTTTGATGGGAATTTGAAAGAGGTTTGTACATGAAAGTTGATATTGGTACCCTAAGCTTCCTTTTGAGCCAAATCTTAGTAAGTGATTTTTCCTCCTTTAGGAGTTCTAGTTTCAAGCCCTAACTTATATTCTTGAATTCTTGTCTTCAAATTTTGATTATGGGGTTGTCTTATCTATAGCTCTTCCTTAAGACTCTATTTGAGGCTTAGCTACTGGATGAATTGAACTTATTATTGGCTAAGCTCTTTTATCCTCTTTTGGGTTTATTTCGTAAGAAATCTAGCTTTCACCTATTGAAATTCCTTTGCCCAATCTTGTGGCTGGAATTGCTCTTGTTGATAATGAACTTGTTGAAAAGCACCATTGAAATTAGATTTCTCTGCTTGTTATTCATGGTAGCTTCGGAGGATGTTGGGTTGATTTTACATCACTCTTGGAAGCCTTTGCTCGTTCCTGGTGGTCTTGCTTGGACTCTCTTATTCACTCTTGAACTAGCTTGCTTGGAATTGAGGTAGGGGAAAAATGAATTATGTTCATTTTTGTACGAGGTTGTGTGTGTCTAGGTGTATATATGTCGTATATATATATATACGAGTTGAGTATTGGCAACTTAATTGATGAATTAGGCCTTGAAATCATGATTTTGTGATATAAATGCTTGTGGTGATTTATTTCTTATAAATGTGAAAATATAAGCATTGTGATTATTAGACTACAATATATTGCATAAAGATATAAGCATGTTGTCAAAACATGAGTATTGGTTTTTACGGTTTGCGTAAATTACGTAGGAGTTGTCTTGTATTTGGATCGTCGTAACAACTGGCCAGGGGGTGCTTCTTGCTCCTACATAACTAATATTTCGAGAAATGCAGACGATAAGGGGAGGACTTGTCCGAATCCAATGTGCACGAACGCGTCGTGTTTGACGTCTTCCTTGTTAAAAGTGTAACTGTCAAAAGCACTTGGAAAGATCGTTATGATAAATCTACCTTCCCTTATGAGAATAAAGTGAAGGGTTAGAGAATGATCTTGTTGACCCTTATAGTAGGGTGTGTTTTTGTGTGTGTACCATGGGTGTGTCGGTCGCACTACATCTTAACTGTTATACAAATGTGATTGTGCTTTTGATGATTGAAGCATTCTATAATTGTGAATAATTAAGTTGTGAGCATGTTGGGGAACTTATTTGTTGGGTTCGATGGGGTTCCGGATTGGCGTAAAAGCCATGTGGAACAAGAGACCGACCTAGTGTTAGTGGCATGAACATTGGTTGGGTTGAACCACTCAGACTACTGAGCAATGACGCTTCCTCTATTGGACTAGTGAGCTCACCCCATGCCTTATAAATGTTTTAGGTGATGATTCCGTTAGGAGAGTTCCATAGTCTCTCCGTGGATGTATGGCATTATGTTCACCTTTTGTGCATGGGTGGCGGACCATACTTATATTTTGTTGGGCATTAGGTTGATAAACATGTATCAATATTTTGTTTTTGTTCATGTAAATCAAACGTGTAAAACTACTTTACTTTGATCTGGCTAGCATGTTATTCGAGGTGTTGTTGTCTATGTACATCCCTTGGAGCGCTATGCTCGGGGATTATATTCTTTGGTACACTTCGGTGCCGGATTGTGTAAATGTTTATTTTGAACAAACTAAAACATGTTTCGCCTTAGAGCGCTATAATGTCAATATTGAATCCTTTCATTTGGAGTTGTGAATGTGAAATGGATTATTTACCATGAAATATGAGTATTAGGTGTTTGGCCAAAAACGACATTTTTTTAGGTTTTCAAACCAATCCTTTTCGATTTGAATGGAAAAATTCCTTGTTTTAGAAATGATTTTAAACTTATTTTAAGAAGATTTTGATATTTACAAACTAGTGGTCGTTAGAACGGAGACCGGGGGCAAGACGGTTATTTTTACGGAATGTGTTTTGATAAAAATAAACCTAGTTTAGTTTATATTTCTCATTCTTAAAGTTCCTAAACGAGTTGAGAATTTAGTTGCATGATTTCCAAGGGTTTCAAGATGTTTAGATGTCATTTTTGAGGTTTTCTGGTCGAGGCAATCGACTTGGGCCATTTAGGTAGTCGACTAGGTGAAACAAATGATTTTTCCACAAAACTTTTGAGCCAGTCGACTGGGTTACTCAGCCAGTGGACTGGGTCACTAGCCAGTTGACTGGGTGGTTCAGCCTCGTTTGGACCCTCTTTTACGATTTTGCTCATATCTTGAGCTACGGGTATCGGATGGAGGTGTTCTTTAGTTTTTTAGAACGAGAACTTAAAGCTCTTGATGTTAGGATTTTCAATCACTTCATTCGAGTCATATTTCAAGGTGTAATGATCGTTTGAATGTGATGGTATGTTTTGAACCTTTACATGTCGCGACGATCGATTTTCAAAATGTCGTTGTTTCCACCTTACATCTTCAAATTTGGTTCCGTTTGTTCCTACAACTTCTTTTAGGTCCAAACTTTGTGTTTATACATTGAAATTACTATTTTACCCCTAAAATTACCATTTTACCCTCTGGTGAACATGGGGTGTTTAAATGGCCGTTTAAGGTGTCGTTTAAGTCATTTCACTTATATTTTGATCCTGAGTGATCTTGTTGACATCTTTTAGGCATGAAATGACGTTTTTACCCTTGTGTGGGTGTTTGATGGCTATAGATCATCTGTTCTCGTTCTTTTTAATTTTGCATTCATTCCCTTAGCTCTTAGGCTCGGGTTTTGGAGTCTTAGGAAATTTTGGGCGTGACACATATTCTCTATGGGACAACTATTGACCTTTGACTATGTAGTTGAAAAAATAGATTTGTTTCAATGACAAGGGGAGATGTAAAGAATAAAAGGAAATAAGTATGATGAAAAGATGCAAAAAGTATAAAAATCTCATGAAAGACAAAAGGGGATAAAAATGAAAAAATTATATTGAAGTTGTGTCATGGCAAAGACTGATTAATGAAGTAGAAGAATGGAGATTAGTCTACCATAGAGAATCTTCACAAAAACACGGAAGACTATGTGGATCGGCTATAGAGATTAGCAAGTTTATTTCACTACTATGGGGGACCATTGTTTTAAATTTAATTCATGACAATTATTATGTATGAGTATGTGGGGATAACTTGTGTGCATTTTATTCTGACGACATTATAGCATTGCATGATTTAATGATTATTTGATTTCATGAGGATACAAGAATGAAGAATGAAAGAATTTATGGGTTGTATATTTAACCCTCATGAGACTTCACTCGTCCACTCGGTATTGTCGAGGAGTTTAAAAGTCTTGTTACACATGCTAAGTGTAATCATACACCTTAACTAAAGAAAAGGCTAGTTAGTTAATTAATTAGTTAGTTAATTAGTTAGTTTTAATTTATTATACTAAAAACACAATCATCACAAATTTTGAAAATTTTATATTGAATTGATTGTAAAGGGACTAGCAATGTTAATGTTTGGGGGCTTGATAGGAGCCAAATATCATATATTTAAGGCACCTAATTATACATTGTTATGTCTATGAATATCAATATATTGGTGTTTTTATACG
This sequence comes from Cornus suecica, assembly GCA_963922005.1. Classification (NCBI taxonomy): domain Eukaryota; kingdom Viridiplantae; phylum Streptophyta; class Magnoliopsida; order Cornales; family Cornaceae; genus Cornus; species Cornus suecica. Next base: position 50,169,285 of record OY998240.1, on the reverse strand, counting down.
GTTTTCGTGTTTTAAGACATTTCAGATGATGGTATGTAAAATGAGTTTAATTCGGTGAATTAACTAGATTTATAACTCAAGATTGTTTGAGAGCCGAAATCAGGGATAAAAGACCTGTAAAAGACCAAAAACAAGTCAAAGATACAAAAGGAATGAAAAATAATGAAGCCAAGAAGATAAACGGAGCAAAAGAGGATTAAATGTAGAATTCAAGGTGAAGAACTACCGAGTTCTCCGTAGACCCTTCACCTAGTACTCGATAGAGTGAGTGCGAAAGTCCACGAACTTGCGCAAATGAAGGAAAAATCACTCGAGAACTTTTGTGAACTTACGCAAGTTGGTGCACAACCTTGGAGCAACCGAGTGCTCGGTGGAAACTTCACCGAGCACTCGGTGAGACAAAAATCAGCTAGCCAAGTCAGCAATTTGTATATGCACCGGTGGGATCCGTTTAGACCAAAATCAGCAAGGAATGATCTCTAAGCTATTTTGGATGCAATATTGACCATATTTTATGAGATTATATACCATTCTTTATGATGTATCATGAAACACATTCCTGAGTTAACGGTGAAGCAATGAGATTACCAAATAAAGACGTCTATTTTTCTATAATAGAGAGGGGTGTCCCTTACAGTGAAGAGTCTTTGGTTGAGAGATAGTTTTGATATTTTGGAGCAGGGAAACTGAAGAGGAAGAGATCGAGAGAAGAACAACCATAGAGGGCGTGTTTCTATAAACGATGCAGACATCCACCACCATGAACAACAAAATCGATAGCTAGGGTTTTTAACAAAACCCTAGCCAAGTAATGTAGATTCTTTCTTATTTTCAATTGTATAAAGGGAAATTGAAGGACATGTATGTGATGATTGTGTAGATGAGTGATTACGTTTGGTTTTATATAAGATTTTATGTTTATTGTATATCTTGTCTTAGTTTGAATGAATGTTTTATCTTACACAATCATGGTTATTCAATATGGGCTAGAACTCGGATGCTTAACTCATGATTTTATACACAATAGTGGTTATTAACATGTAATCTTGATTTAGATAGACCAGGATTGAAAGGGATAACTAGTGACGTGCTTTTAATTTATGTTAGTATGACTAGTTTAGAATAGATGCATGTACTACTTATGCTTGATTAGAGATGGCTCGTGCCAATGATGGATGAATTGTTTTTTTTTTGGGATTAGGGGCCAATTTTTGTGACCCTGTATCTGATTCACATATGATGGACCACCCTTTAGAATTAAATGAATTAGAGGATATGTTATATGGTTAGTGGTGGAGTTATAAATACCCTAAATCTTTATCTCTACTATTCACAACCAAAACCAATTATCTATCATATTTATTTTATGTTCATTAGTTATAAAAAACCAGACCAACAAACTATCCTTAATAATTTAGCTAGAATAATTATAAAAGAGTTGAAGAATCATTAGTCTCTATGGATTCGATATATACCCTATCTCATTAGTAATATACTATAAATTGATCAAGTTTGTTTGGGAATATGGAACTAAGGTTAAATGTAGCTTCCAGAAAAGACGGATTGTTTAAATCTTAATGAAATATATGAATTAGTGGAAGAGGTGGCAGATAAATTATTAGCAAAAGATAACTTGGAAAAAATATTATCGGAAGTAATTGACAGTGACATAAATGATAATGAACAAATATAATCTGATATAACGGACATCACAATTGTCGAAACTACACTATACGGTGAATCTTGGAAACAATCACATGAATCATTACCTCTTATATCAAGTACTCTGCCAATTCCATCAATAACATCTCCACCTAAATTTGAGCTCAAAGGGTTACCTAAACAACTCAAATATGTCTTTTTATGTCACGCCCCTAAAATTCCAGAAACTCTAACCCGGAGAATCAATGAATTTCTAAGGGGTGACCTCAGTGAAGCGACCACTAGAGTCAACAATAATAAGAAAATACATGGAATAAAAAAGAAAGTAATATATTCCATGCCTAACTGAATGATAGAAACTCAACAGAGTGCTCTGATACCAAACTGTCACGCCCCTAAATTCCTAAAACTCCCGAACCTGGACATCCGAGGAATCTGGGGTGTAATCCATACAATGAGCGACCAAATAAGATAACATTAACCATTAAAACATATGTAATAATGATGAAAATGATATATTCCATACCCAATTGAATGGTAGAAATAAAACAGCGCAATCCAACAAAAATTTGGTAGAGTTCTGTTTGTAAATGGAACATTCCGGAAACACAACCACAATAGAATAACTTGCCAATAATAAGTGTTATAATATCAATGGCTCACAACCCAACATTCATAATCCTACTAGGGCCGAGGTAGTGGAAAGAAAACACCGCCACCCCTACACAACCCTTTATAATCAAAGAGCCATAAATGATCGAATAAGAATACAAAAGACACATGGCAGTGCCGAAGAGATATATGCATTGAATAAAAGATACACCAATAGGGATATGCCAACAGACTGGCTCCTAAGAGAAATATATAGTCGTCCCATATAAATGGGTAAAGAAACTAAATGATAAATAAGATAGTATATAAGTATCATCCCCAAATCCAGTCGCGCTGCAACCATTACCGCATCACCCTACGCAACTCCAAAACCTGTAATGAGGAAAATAAAAGAAAGGTGTCGCTGCACCATATGTTGTCCGTAACCGAAACATTTCCTAAAAACTAGTATGGAATACCAGGGGTACGAAACACCCAGTGAGCAAAGAAGCTCAGTAGGAAAAACGAAATCCTAACTTTCACATCCTCTAACTGTTTAGGTAATGTTAAACCATCCAGCAAGACATGTAACACATAACTAATCCAGGTCCCAAATCACAAGGCACGTACCCATATACTAACATACATAAGTATATAGGAGATATATTTATATATTTATATATATATATAAGTACACAACATGAGTCCCATAAGGTACTACTAAGACTAGTACTCCAAGTACCAACTCCAGTAGGCTATACATAGTCGTCCCATATAACATGGGTAAATAAACTAAATGATAAATAAGATAGTATATAAGTATCATCCCCAAATCCAGTCGCGCTACAACCATAACCCCATCACCCTGCGCAACTCCAAAACCTGTAATGAGGAAAATAAAAGAAAGGTGTTGCTGCACCATATGTTGTCCGTAACCGAAACATTTCCTAAAAACTAGTGTGGAATACTAGGGGTACGAAACACCCAGTAAGCAAAGAAGCTCAGTAGGAAAAACGAAATCCTAACTTTCACATCCTCTAACTGTTTAGGTAATGTTAAACCATCCAGCAAGACATGTAACACATAACTAATCCAGGTCCCAAATCACAAGGCACGTACCCATATACTAACATACATAAGTATATATGAGATATATTTATATACTTATATATATATATATATAAGTACACAACATGAGTCCCATAAGGTACTACTAAGACTAGTACTCCAAGTACCAACTCTAGTAGGCTACACTACTCTCACAACGTACGCTAAATACACGACACCCAAGTCCAATCTAACATATCATCAAGCGCTCACAATGCTATTTAGAAGATCCAAACAGAGAAAATCACACTCACCTCTAATATCCACAGGAATATAAATCCATAAATAGTACTAAGGAATGCTCACAACCCACTCCCCAATTACACAAGATGGAAAACACTCACGTCCTTGCGTACTAACACAATCATCATCAATATATATATATGTACAATATATACATATATAAGAACCATCATCCCATTCCTAGAGGAAAAATACACCTCAAGGACAGAATCACCTCAATCATATCACCATATGAATCTCATAATACTATCTCCAATACTATCAATAAATCACAAACACTCTCACTATGGAAAAAATGAAAGCCAACCAATCAACTCCCTGAGAGTACATGAACACTACTCTCATGAACAACCACCTAAGGGTCAAGAAACAATGCAAGGAAAAAGATATCCCAATGCTAACCAATGGATAACCAAGACAACAATGTCAAGGTTAAGAATACCATAATTTTTTATGAAAAACACTCGGATAAAGAAACCAAAAGAAGAGGAAAGGCAACACTACGTGTGTGCACTAAATAACAACCCTCATACCCGAGACATAGAAATGATCGGAAGCAAATGTGAAACAAGAAAACACATTTCAATACATTACAGCTCGACATCTTCAAAATGAAGCCTCGAAATCTCAGAATCTCGAGAATTATAAAAAGTAGGTTTTCGTTTAAGAATCTACACAATGAAAATGATTGTCCTGTCCCCGGTCTCCGTCAGTCACCATCACCGACTTTTAAAAGTTAAAAATACTTTTAAAGAAGATCCTAAGATCATTTTTTAAAGTATGAAAACATGTCGTGGCTACGGGGATAGGAAAAAATGGGTTTTTCTTTTAAATACGAAAGAGTTTGTTTTCAAAACTTAAAAAAATCCGTTTCTAAAAGACAACCATATAACAGTGACTACAACTCTAAGGATTCCTATAATGTCCAAGAGGACAATGAAGGAAGAGCAATGCATTGGACTCCCGGAACACAACCATCCATTTCCAACTCCATGAAAACAAATGACAGGACGAAGAAGAGGTTCGGCACCACACCATAACCGATGGCTCAAGGAATGACATATAAGTCAAAAATCACATACTAGTGTACAAAACATTGTACAAAGAATGCTTAAGAGAATGAACTAAGCATGAGAAAGAAGACTGCAAAACTACAGTACCTCAAGTACTGAATAAAATCCCTTAGACCTCTTAAGATCATGAAAAGGGAAAACTAATGGCCGATACAACGGAACTAACTAGTTTCAAATAATTCATATTTCGATTCATTCAAACCTCAAATTTACATTTGATACAACTCTCTAGATTACTAACGGAATCAAGAGACCATTACCACACCACCAGATAGGTTCAATCATAACCTCGTCTAACCAACTCAAAAGCTTCAAAAGTATGATAGATGATACATTCCTCAAAGTGTGAAAGAAACATCTATTTGGTCAGTACTTACACAATCAACCAAGACCACAAGACTATCCCCCGCATTCTCTAAGGCCTAAACTCACAATTGCTATAAAAATTCACCACTGACCTCAACTCTCCAAAGAGGTCACTAATCCCACATACTTACCCCATAAAGGGCATAAAAGTAAATGATCACAAGTATAAGAATTTATATTTCATTATACTTTAACATTTACTACATGTAAATCATATTTTCACATTATCCATTTTCAGTTGAGAATTTTATAAAAATATGAATTTATTTCGCAATATTCTTATCAACATGTTCCACAATGCACAGGTAATAATATCACATAATAAACATGTTCCAAAATCCACATGTGATACTATGCAACATGAATCCAATGTGACTCAACACCTAACCATGATACACACGGTGTCCAATACAGGTTAACGGATACATACTCATCCGAAACAAAGCCGCCCACACATGATACACATGGCACCCAATACAAGTTAACAGATACATACTCATCGGACACAAAACCTCCCTGTTGGCTTTGAAATTCTATTTCGGACAATAACTCTTATTTTGATATTAACAAAATATTCAAAACCCTGTTTGGTACTAATATGACTTTGAGCTAAGTGTTTCAGCAAGTACAGGAGAATAATTCGGAAAGAGCATCAACACAAAAAGACATAAGCGATAATGAATTTCAAACGCGAGATTGGAAAAAGGACAAAATGGCCAACGAAAGGCGAAAGCTGAAGACTCAAGACCCGGGTTAGATAGGTCGGGGTGAGAATATTGTAACAAGGTATCCTATGCGTTGATTGGTCTTATAAGCTCAAGTAATTAAGGAAACGAACTCAAAAATGATAAAAAATGGACCTTGAAACAACTTCTTTGAGTCACCCAGTCAACTGGCCATGAAATGGCAACCGACTAGCAGGGACCCAGTCGACTGGCCTAGGGCCCAGCCAACTGGATAAACCAGAGAGTTATAAACATTTTTGATTGCCTGAGGCAGTCGACTGGCCTGTCCAAGGTAGTCGACTGACTCATGAGGCAGTCGACTAGCCTTCTTTAGGCAATCGACTAGCCATAGCCGTTGGGGAAAATATTTTAAATATCAGCATGGAGGAAGTCAACTAGGTGCCCTCAGGCAGTTGACTGGGTTCTTTAGGATTTTAAGGAAAAGTATTTCTAAACAATATTTTTGCCCAATAATTAATGGCTATGCTTGCTAGTTTTCAGATTCTACTCTCCATACTCTCTAGGGTGAGATACACTCTCCAAACCCTAAAGATTCACTATATAATGAAAGAGATATAGATTGAAAGAATATAGTTCTTGTGTGAGAAATATTTTGAAAATCATTCATCTCTGATTTTCTCTCAAGCATTCTCTGAAAAACATTTTGATAGCAAGAAGATTAAATATCAATTTTCACTCAAATCATTTTGTAGATTTAAACTCGAGCTCTTAGCTTATTCCCTCCTTGAAAATATCTTTTGAGAATATATATATATCTTGAGTTCTTGAAATATCACCTAAAAACACTTGACCTTATATTTATCTATCTTTCATAAAGACCTTAGGGTTTTTGAGTGTTTTTTATTCTTGAGTGATATATTGATTGCATACACAAATTTGTGATCTTGGGTGAGTGAAGCCCATTGTATCAAGGGAGGATTGTTCTCTTGATTGTGTGAAGAGCTAGTTAGCTCTTTTGTAAAGATTTTGCTATTCCACTTATTAAAGGAAGATCCATACTGTGAGGATTGGAAAAGTCTCAAGGAAGGGGATTATTTGAGCCGAGCAGTAGGAGTTACCGAACCTCGTAAAAATCACGGTGTCAATATCTCTATCTGTATCTCCTTATTTTGTGTTCTTGCATGCTTAGTTTATATTGTGATAAATAGCTTATTAATTCTAAATTAAGTTTTTCATTGATTACTTACATTGAAAAATTACATAGAGAATTGTAGTGATTAATTGTAAGAACTAAAAAGAACTAGATAATTATTTTAAACCCTATTCACCCCCCTAAGGTAAATTACTGACTAACAATTAGTATCAGAGCCTAATCTTTACTTGTTTTCGACTTAATCGTCTTAGAGAACGATCATGGCCTCAAACGTAGTCACTCATGTAGAAGGACAATCAAACAATAGGCCCCCATGGTTTCATGGTTCAAACTATAGTTATTGGAAGACTAGAATAGTAGACTTTCTTCAAGCTATTGATTATCAAATTTGGCAAGTTATTGTTGATGGACCTTTCACTATAACCAAAGTAGTAGATGGAAAAACTATCCCTAAATTGCCCAAAAAATGGGACAATGATGAGCGTAGGCATATGTCATTTAATGCTAAAGCTAAGGTTAATCTAAATTGTGCCTTAAGTCCAAATGAATTTAATCGTGTTTCTACTTGCTCCACGGCCAAAGAAATGTGGGATAAACTTGAAGTTACTTATGAAGGAACTACTCAAGTTAGAGAATCTAAAATTGATATACTTATGCATGAATATGAATTATTTGCCATGAAGGAAGATGAAAATATCAATTTTATGATGTCTCGTTTCACTAATATTTTGAATGGACTAAAGCATCTTGGTAGAATTGTTCCTAGATCCGATGCGGCACGCAAAGTTCTTAGAAGCCTTCCGGTCAAATGGGATGCAAAAGTGACGGCAATTAAAGAAGCGCATGATCTTAGTACAATGAGCCTTGATGAGATTTTCGGGTCACTTCTCACATGGGAAATCACCTTAAAACCTCGATAAGAAGACACCAAGCCTAGAAAAGGTATAGGCTTGCAAGCCTCTACTAAAAGTGAAACAAATGAGCAAATTGAAGAAGAGGTAGATGAAGACATTGCTTTGATCACTCAACGATTTAAGAGATTTTCTTCAAAGAAGAAAAGGCTAACGGTGGGAGATTCATAAAGAAAAATGAGTCAAGAGGTGGCAAGAGAAAGCCTATAACTTGCTTCAATTGTGGTAAATCGGGGCACTATAGAAGTGATTGTTTCAAGCCCAAAAAGGAGAACGAGAAAAGGCTAAACAAGATGGCTATGAATGCAACATGGGATGATTATGATTCTTGTGACTTGGATGAGGAAGAAAGTGGTAAGGATATTGCAAATATTTGCCTCATGTCAAATGAAGATGAGGTACATTTAAATTTACATGCATTAGATAAATCCATTTTGTCATATGATGAGCTTTTATTCTCCTATAATGAATTACAAGGTGCATTTGAAGATTTGCATAATGAATTTGAAAAATCAGCTAGGAAACATATTTGACTTAATAAATCTAAATCTTCAAGTAATCCTACTTGCCTCACCATAGTTGATTAAACTATAACGAATGACAAAAGTATCAAGATAGAAAAGGAAACTGTTTTATTGAAAAAGACCATAGATGATCAAATAAACATCTTAGCAAAGTTCACGAAAGGAAAAGCAAAACTTGAGCATCATATTAGGAAGACAAAGGATTTCATTTGACAAATGTGGCTTAAGATATGATGCATTTAACAAAGATGCACTTTTATTGAAGAAGAGAAAATCATTAAGGCATACTTTTTCAAAACAGTCTTCTCTCTCAACTTAAATTAATCACAACCATGGTACATGTCATTATTGCAAGAAAAATGGTCATAAAGCAAATGCATGTTATATAAAGAAGAAAAAAGGTGTCTCAAAAATGTATTGGGTTCCAAAAGGTACCATTGCATGTCTACGTGCAAAAGAAAACGTGGTAACCAAAACTTTTTGGGTTCCAAAAGGAACTATTGCATTTCTTTCTAACCATGATGGACCCAAAATAGATTGGGTACCAATGAACGTCGCATAACCTTGTTTTGTAGGTATGCTTGAAGTCCGCCTCAAAAGAAAGATGGTTTCTTGATAACGGATGCTCAAGGCATATGACGGGGGACAAATCAAAATTCATGTCCTTAAAATATTATGAAGGAGGGAGCGTTACTTTTGGAGACAACTCTAAAGGAAAAATTATTGGAATCGGATCCATCGGTATATCTTCTTCTCTATCTATAGATAATGTACTATTAGTTGATGGATTAAAGCATAACTTGTTTAGTATTAGTTAACTTTGTGACAAAGATTATGATGTTATTTTTAGGTCAAATGCATGCATAGTTGAAAAAGATGGAAAACAATTGTTCAATGCAAAGAGAAACGAAAATTTATATACTATGTTGCTTTGTGAATTAAATGAACAAGATGTTAAATGCTTTGTCACGTCGAGTGAAAACAGTTGATTACAGCACAGACGCTTAGGACATGCTAGTATGGACCTCATTCATCGTTTATCTAAAAATGAATTAGTCGAAGGCCTCCCGAAGACTAATTTTTCAAAGGATAAAATATGTATTGCATGTCAAATAGGCAAACAAGTGAAATCATCTTTCAAAAGAAAGAAGGATATCACTACTTCTAGACCATTAGAACTTTTACACATGGACCTCTTTGGTCCAGAGAGAACGGCTAGCTTGGCCGGGAAACTCTATGTACTTGTTATAGTTGATGACTACTCTAGATTTACTTGGGTTCACTTTCTTGCTCATAAAAATTAAACTCACTCTATTCTTGGTAAATTTTATAGAGTCATTCAAAATGAAAAGGATTTGAAAATCAAAAAGATTAGAAGTGATAGAGGTAGAGAATTTGATAATCAAGATCTAGAGAAATTATGTGAATAACTTGGTGTATCTCATGATCTCTCAGCTCCAAGATCTCCTCAAAAAAATGGGGTAGTTGAAAGGAAGAATAGATCTTTACAAGAAATGGCTAGAACCATGTTAAATGAACACAACCTTCCCCGAAGCCTTTGGGCGGAAGCGGTAAATACCGTTTGTCATGTCTTAAATAGAGTTATCATTCGGATGAAATTGGGTAAAACTCCGTATGAGTTATGGAACGGTCGAAAACCAAATGTTGGGTATTTCAAAGTGTTTGGCTGTAAATGTTTTGTCCTAAATGACGAAGATAACTTGGGAAAATTTGACTCCAAATCGGATGAAGCAATTTTCTTAGGTTATTCCTCAAGAAGTAGAGCCTATAGGACTCTAACCATGGTAGAATCCATTCATGTTGTTTTCGATGAATCACTACCTCTACCCTCACCTAAGGATGACCTCGATGATGATGAAGTTGTAGGGATTGAGGATAGCTTCAATAACCCCAATATCTCCAACTCATCAACTAGGCAAATGGACAAAACCAAAGTTGGGAATCAATCTAATGATGACTTGACCAGCTCCATTCCTAAATCTTGGAGGATTGTACAAAACCATCCTCTTGACCAAGTCATAGGTAACCCTTCACAATGTGTTAGCACAAGATCTCAACTTAGAGATTTGTGCAATCACATGGCTTTTGTGTCTCAAATTGAACCCAAGAACTTCCATGAAGCTCAATGTGATGATTCTTGGATTATGGCCATACAAGAGGAGCTAAATCAATTTGAATGCAATCAAGTTTGGCATTTAGTTCCTCAACCCACACATCAAACCATAATAGGCACTAAATGGGTTTTTCGAAATAAAAAAGATGAAAATGGAGTGATTATTCGAAATAAAGCAAGATTGGTAGCTCAAGGTTACAATCAAGAGGAACGCATTGACTATGATGAAACATTTGCACCCGTAGCTAGATTAGAAGCAATTATAATGCTTCTTGCATTTGTATCATCTAGAAATTTCACTCTTTATCAAATGGATCTCAAAAGTGCTTCTCTAAATGGAACTATAGATGAAGAAGTGTTTGTGAAGTAACCACCTAGTTTTGTAAATGAACTATTTCCAAATCACGTTTACAAATTATTTAAAGCCTTGTACGGGTTAAAGCAAGCTGCAAGAGCTTGGTATGAAAGGCTTAGTGATTTCTTGATTCAAAAAGGATTTTCAAAAGGAAAGGTTGGCAATACTCTCTTTACAAAAACTGTCAAAAATAATTTGTTGAATATCCAAATATATGTTGATGACATTATATTCGGATCAACATATGCTTCCCTTTGCAAAGATTTCACAACTAGTATGCAAAATGAATTTGAAATGAGTATGATGGGTGAGTTGAACTTCTTCTTAGGGTTGCAAATCAAGCAAAACTTGGATGGCTTATTTGTTAGCCAATCGAAGTACACTAAAGATTTTCTAAAGCGATTTGGCATGGAAGAAGCCAAACATGCCATTACTCCTCTGAGTACCTCTATTAAACTCGACAAAGATGAAAATGGAAAATGTGTTGACATCACTAAATATAGAGGCATGATAGGAAGATTACTTTACTTAACCGCTAGTAGACCGGATATTATGTTTAGTGTATGCTTATGTGCTCGATTTCAATCTTGTCCTAAAGAATCTCACTTGCTAGCCGTAAAACGTATTTTTCGCTATCTTAGTGGGAGAATTAACTTAGGACTATGATATCCATGTGGCACTACACTTGATCTCACTAGTTATTCGGATGCCGATTTTGCGGGATGTAAAGTGGATAGGAAAAGCACAAGCGGCACATGTCACTTTCTAGGTCACTCCCTTATATCATGGTCAAGCAAAAAGTAAAATTCGGTAGCCTTGTCTACGGCTGAAGCCGAATACGTTGCAGCCGGTAGTAGTTGCGCTCAAACTCTTTACATTAAACAACAATTACTTGATTTCGGTCTTGTTTTCAATCACGTACCTATTAAATGCGACAATACTAGTGCTATTTGTATCTCGAAGAATATTATTCAACACTCGCACACAAATCACATAGAGATTAGACATCATTTCTTACGGGATCACGTAGCTAAAGGTGACATTAAATTGGTTTTTATCGACACTAAAAATCAATTAGCGGATATTTTCATAAAACCCCTCTCGGACGAACCTTTTTCAAAAGTTCGTAGGGAAATTGGAATGGCCATGGATTTTGAAGTAATTATTTAGTTTTCACAAAAAACTCGTCCACCTTCTCGTCTTTCAAATATTATTCAACATTTCAAAATTATTTTTTTGGTCAGTCGACTGCCTCATAATCGGCCAGTCGACTGGATGAACCAGAGAGTTTTTGTGTTTTTATTTTACTTCAGCCAGTCGACTGCCTACCTTTGGCCAGTCGACTGGGTCATGACCCAGTCGACTCTCTCCAATTGGCCAGTCAACTGCCTCTGCACGAACCCAGTTTTTAAATCTCTTCTTTTCGTCTTCTCTCCACTCTCTCCACGATTTCTCCCGTTTCTTCCTTCTTTCATGCCCTATATTCATCTCCTATCCACTTCCCCACTACTCCATGATCCTCTCCTCCATTTATCCTCACCTTCATCTCACATATATACCTATACATACATATATATATATATGTATACACTATTTTCTCTTTTCCCCTCTCCATTCCACGACCTCACTCTCTTTTTCTCTCAAAATGCTATCATTCATCCTGGTTCTCATCTCTCTCATGGCACCCAAGCCTGTGCCCACTCGGAAGCGAACCTGTCGGGGTGGAAGCACTTCGGCTGCACATCCTCCACCATGTCCCTCCCCCTGCTCCTGAGGAAATAGATTCTGAACCAGACTCTGTTCCAATGACCATTTCTGCTCTTCTTGGTGATGATGAAGATAGAATTCGTCTCTTCAAAACCAATTTCATCCATTGAAATCTTGCTCGATGTCGTATTGTGACTCAATCCTTATGCGAAGAGATTGGTGCAAATACCTTCAATCTCTTCCGAAATATGGGTTGGGATTTCTTTGTTTCGCTTGATGTGCTTCATTATATGCGTGCCATCAACACATTCTGCACCACTCTGCAGAATCCGCCACAACCAAGTCCCCCTTCCACCACTCTATGCTCCGATGTTGCCGGACATTCCGTTGAGTTCACCCAAGCTGTAATCAATACTGCATTTCGGCTCCCTCCCGACGGTATATCATATTATTGTCAGTCTATTTGTTTTTCCTCGAGTGATTTCGATCCTCTCGAAGCGGTTTGGGCAATTTCGGTAAATAAAACCACTACCGCAACTGCTGAGTTTCCATCTTCCTAGCTTACTCCCGAGGCTTGACTTGTGCACAATATTATCACTTATTTCATCTTGCCTATGTCTGGAAGCCGAAGTCTTGTGTCGATCATGGAAGCTTTCCTTGTCTATTGTGTCATGACCGGTCGAAGGGTCAATCTTGCGTTCATCTTCATTTACGCCATCCTAGAGTGCCAAAAGAAAAAAGGCGCACTCATCTTTCCTGCCCATATCTCGTATCTTCTTGCACGAAGCAATGTTCCACTCCATGATGAGCCTGCGGAGCACAATCTGATTTTTCTTGACCGCACTTATCTCAAGCAACTGCACATTGGGAAAGATGCAAATGGGGTGTTGGTCTCTCTTAGGGATGCTCTTCCAGCGGACCAAGTTGGTCCATCCGCTCCTCATCCCGACGCTCCTCGTCCCGAGGTTCCTCGTCCAGAAGCTCCGACTTCTTCTTTTCCGTCTCTGGGCAACGATTTTAACATTCCTGATTTTGGGTTCGGGGGAAATCTCGAAACACTTACCCAAATCTTGGACGTCATCAAGCGCAATGAGGAAGCCATGAAGCACTTTGAGGACAAGTTCGACCGTATTACCACTGCCATGGAAGCCCTATGCCGTGATCCTCTGCCTTTTTTATGTCGTCAAAGGGGGAGAATTTTTGGGTCGTCTAGGTGTTTGGCCATAGCCTATTTTTTGTGTAGCATAGTGCATTGCCTAGTCTGATTTGTGTTGCTTATGTTTTTATTTTATGCTTTATCATTTTGTGGTTCATTGTAGTAAAACAACATGTACCGAATTTGAAATTATTAAATGAAAAATGTTGTTTCTATTATCTTTCAAAGCATTACCTAAATGATTATCGAATTGCAAAATTTATTTCCTAAGGGGTAGCATGAAAATAAAAATGAAAGATGCACATATTGAGGGGGAGTATCACTTGATACTTCACCAATTATGCGCAAACATGAAATGTTTTGTCAACATCAAAAAGGGGGAGATTGTTGGCTTTGAAATTCTATTTCGGACAATAACTCTTATTTTGATATTAACAAAACATTCAAAACCGTGTTTGGTACTAATATGACTTTGAGCTAAGTGTTTTTCGGCAAGTACAGGAGAATAATTCGGAAATAGCATCAACACAAAAAGAGATAAGCGATAAGGAATCTCAAGCGCAAAATCGGAAAAAGGACAAAATTGTCAACGAAAGGCGAAAGCTGAAGACTCAAGACCAGTGGTAGATAGGTCGGGGAGAGAATATTGTAACAAGGTATCTTATGCGTTGATTGGTCTTATAAGCTCAAGTAATTAAAGAAACGAACTCAAAAGGATCAAAACGGACCTTGAAACAACTTCTTTGAGTCACCCAGTCGACTTGCCATGAAATAGCAGACGACTGGCAGTGACCCAGTCGACTGGCCTAGGGCCCAGCCGACTGGATAAAGCAGAGAGTTATAAACATTTTTGATTGCCTGAGGCAGTCTACTGGCCTGTCCAAGGCAGTCGATTGGCCTTCTTTAGGTAGTCGACTGGCCATTGCCGTTGGGGAAAATATTTTAAATATCAGCATGGAGGCAGTCGACTGGGTGTAGTCAGGCAGTCGACTGGGTTCTTCAGGATTTTAAGGAAAAGTATTTCTAAACAATATTGTGGCCTAATAATTAATGGTTATGCATGTTACTTTTCAGATTCTACTCTCCATACCCTCTAGGGCGAGAAACACTCTCCAAACCCTAATGATTCACTATATAATGAAAGAGATATGGATTTAAAGAACATAGTTATTGTGTGAGAAATTTTCTGAAAATCATTCATCTTTCATTTTCTCTTAAGCATTCTCTGAAAATCATTTTGATAGCAAGAAGATTAAATCTCGTTTTTCACTCAAATCATTTTGAAGATTTAAACTCAAGCTCTTAGCTTATTCTCTCCTTGAAAATATATTTTGAGAAGATATATATATATCTTGAGTTCTTGAAATATTACCTAAAAACACTTGACCTTATATTGATCTATCTTCCATAAAAATCTTAGGGTTTTTGAGTGTTTTTTATTCCTGAGTGATATATTGATTGCATACACAAATTTGTGATCTTGCATGAGTGAAGGCCATTGTATCAAGGGAGGATTGTTCTCTTGATTATGTGAAGAGCTAGTTAGCTCTTTTGTAAAGGTTTTTCTATTCCACCTATTGAAGGAAGATCCATACTGTGAGGATTGGGAAAGTCTCAAGGAAGGGGATTCTTTGAGCCGAGGAGTAGGAGTTACCGAACCTCGTAAAAATAACGCTGTCAATATCTCTATCTCTATCTCCTTATTTTGTATTTTTGCATGCTTAATTTATATTGTGATAAATAGCTTATTAAATCTAAATTAAGTTTTTCATTGATTACTTACATTGCAAAATTACATAGAGAATTGTAATGATTAATTGTAAGTACTAAAAAGAACTAGATAATTATTTTAAACCCTATTCACCCTCCCCTCTAGGGTAAATTAGTGACTAACACTCCCACACATGATACACAAAGTGCCCAATACAGGTTAACGTATACATACTCATCTGACATAAAACCGGCCACACATGACACACACTGTGCCCAATATAGGTTAACGGATACATACTCATCTGACATAAACCGCCCACACATGATACACACGGTGCCCAACACAGGTTAAAGGATACATACTCATCCGACACAAAACCGCCCACACATGATACATACGGTGCCCAATATAGGTTAATGGATACATACTCATCCGATAAAAAACCGTCCAGACATGATACACACGACCCGCATAGACCAACACCCATGTACTCAACACGACACAGTGTACTCAATATGCATATAGGGCCTCGATAAAAACCATGCCTAAACATAAATATGTAATGCATCATATTTATGAAAAAATATTCCCTAGAATGCCAACATGAATACAATCAATCCTTTTAAGATGCTTTTAGATCACAATTAAAGCATTTAAATCCCAATGATACATTTTCATGTCTTTTAACATGCTTTTTATTTAATTAAAGCAATCCCCCACAAGCATATAATCTCATCTCCATTATATGCCTCTAAATAAATTCAGTAATAAATCACAAGTGTAAGGGGAACTAGAATAACGTCTAAGTTCTCATGGTCCTCACTATCACATATCCCTTAACATGTTTGAAATCCCGTAAACACAATCTAAAGGGGAACTAATATCGCATTCTAAGTTCAAGTCCAACCTTTTACAAATTATACTAATCCACTTTAAATATCAAGGGATTACTAGGCCACCTATTCTCATTCAGTTCAAATAGGTACCAATTTAGCAGGAAAATATTTATTTAATTTCTATCTTCTGCTTCGCTTCTAACCCATATATAGATATTTTATATTCACAAACATAAATATTTAAAATAAAATAAAAGCTAGGACGGGTTCGCACACCCAAACAATAGAAAATGATACAATAGTGAGAATATTTTTCCCACCTCAATTGCACGCCACAAGCTAAACCATCACATTCGTAACCAAACTGGATACCCCGACTCGTCGCCAAAGATGCGTGCTCAATTCTAGCCCAAAACACGTTTTGCACAAATAGGCCCACCGTGAACAGTGTCGGTGCCCGAATATGGGCCTACTGACCAAAGTCATCCAAATACAATTACAAATATACAAAAATGTCCGCCTCGATGACCTAATCAATATATACGAAACCCATTAGCAATAGGTTAATAAAGTTGAAAAAATCTAAAATAACCCAAACAAAAATTCGAAACTATAAACGCGATTTCCTGACAAACCGTTCAACGAAAAAGTACGAAAGTGTTAATATCGTACATGACATTGAAATGAAGCTACCATCCGAAAATCACAGCCATCCAAGCTCGGGAAGTCGACCAAACAATTGGCCGAAGTCTAGCCAAACTCATCATTGTCTCACCACTGCTGTAACGCGCAAACTGCTGCGCGACCACCACCATTGCACTAACCACCTCTTTGCAGTACCACCACCTCTACAAGCCGTCGCCGTCGCTACTCTAACCATTACCGGTGAAGCTCCGTCAAGCTCAACCCTCCAGTCGCGCGATCTACCCTCTATCTCATAACCTGACTCTCTCTTTCTCTCTCAAACGACTGATGATGATAGCCTTTGCATGTACTCTGTCATCGACCAAAGATGGAGGAGGAAGAAGGTGGTCGCGTATGGGTGAGAATCGCCTTTGCGTTTTCTTCTCTACACAGATATGTATATATTTGATATACATATATACATATATATAATTTCATGTATATATATATTTATCTAAAATAATTATATATATAAACACCCATATATATATATATAATTCCCCATTAATAATACATATGTTCAATAAATCCTAAAAATTAACGGATCAACCCCCAAGTGTTGTCACGCGAATTGGAAAATCCACGGATTGCTAATTAACTAAAATAGTCCAGAATAAATACATCGAGGTAAGAACCCAGTCATCGGAACCCTTAAACGTCAGGCAAATAAATACGTGTTGCCACCCAGTCGAAGCACTAAACGCAATCGTCGAAACGAACCAGCGTAGTCGACAATAGAAAGTCCACGAAGTCGTTAAGTCGAATTCGTAATGCCATGAACAAGTGACGTTACAACCAAAATTAAATCAAAATTAATTTCAGGAAAAAGGGAAAATAATATGGGGTGTTACATCTTAGGTCCAGACAATACCCTTCCTATAATAATCTATTTATTCCTTACTAAACAACAAAAAAAGCAATTAGTAAAAGTGCTTACTGACCATAAAGAAACAATTGGGTGGAGCATGGCTAATCTAAAATGAATTGACCCCTCAATTTGTATACATCGTATAAATTTAGGGGAGAATGCGAAACCATCTCGAGAAATGCAATGTAGATTAAATCCAAATATGTAAGAGATGGAAAAAGGAGAAGTAGTTCAATTACTTGATGTAGGTATAATATAACCGATTTCAGATAGCTCATGGGTTAGTCCTACACAAATTGTACCAAAGAAATCCAGTGTCACAGTTGTGCCAAACTTAAAAGGTGAGTTAATTCCATAACGAACCACAACCAAGTGGTGAGTGTGTATTGATTATACAAAGTTAAACTCACATACATGGAAAGATAACTTTCCCTTACCATTCATTAGTCAAATCTTAGAATGTTTAGCTGGACAAAGTTATTACTGTTTTCTAGATGGATATTCTGGTTATAATCAAGTCACAATTGATCCAGTTGACCAAGGAAAAACCATATTTCCTTATCCTTACGGTACGTTTGCATATAGAAGAATGCCCTTTGGCTTATGCAATGCAGCCGCAACATTTCAAAGATGTATGATGTCAATCTGTTCAGATATGGTAGAAAAGTTCCTTGAGGTATTTATGGATGATGTTTCGGTGTTTGGAACTACATTTGAGGATTATTTAAAACATCTAGCACTCGTACTTCAAAGATGTAAGGAAACAAATCTTATTTTGAGTTGGGAGAAGAGTCACTTTATGGTTCAAGAGGGTATAGATCTAGGACATATAATTTATAAGCGAGGGATGGAGGTCGATAAAGAAAAAGTATAATTAATTTCAAATTTACCTCCTCCTACATCTGTCAAGCACATACGTTCATTCCTAGGTCACGACGGTTTTTATAGATGATTCATTAAATATTTTAGTAAAATATCATAGCTATTATATAACCTCTTAGCTAAATACGCAACTTTTGACTTCAATAAAGAATGTCTTGAATCTTTTGAGAATTTGCGAAAGTTACTCTCAATTGCCCCAATAATGCAACCACAAGATTGGTCCTTACCATTTGAATTAATGTGTGATGCATCCGACTATGCCAAAGGAGCAGTATTAGGACAAAGAAAATATTAGCTACCACATATAGTATATTACACTAGTAAAACACTTGTTGATACTCAAATTAATTACACTACTACCGAAAAAGAGTTACTAGCTGTATTATTTGCCTTTAACAAATTTAGATCATACTTACTAAGAACCAAGATAGTTGTTTTCTCAAACCACGGAACTTTAAAATATTTATTAATAAAAATAGATTCCAAACCCAGACTTATTCGATGAATATTATTGTTACAAGAATTTGATATTGAAATACGCAATAAAAAGGGTGAAAATGTAGTGGCAAATCATCTATGAAGAATAGTGGTAGAAAATACAGTCGATAATACTCCGTTAATGGATTATTTTCCAGACAAACAATTGTTTAGTATTAATATGCTAAAATTCAAAGGTCTGAGAAATAGAACGCGATATAAGAAATATGGCGAACAATTGGAATGTTTTGTAGACATTAATCATAAATTAGGAGGTGTGGATTATATCGATTTGATAGAACCCATTTATGATAACGATTAATATAAACTATGAATGTCAGGCCAACGATGTTAAAAAGAGGCACCATTCAGAAGAGTTCGTGTTCTCTTGAATGGGTATGGATCATTAGGATTTATTTTTTTTTTACAAGAATATTATATTTGTTTTTGTAACTATTTACTTTAATTTTAAGATCAGAGATGGTACCACGAGAAGATATTCGAAAGCATTCAAATTTGACAGAGAAGAACTCCTGAGTACTCGGTGGAGCAGCAGTGATAAAGCTTCATTCTTCTCACTTTTCTTCTTTCTCTCCCAAACCAAAAACTCTCATTACTCCACACTTGAATTAGTGGATGGGAGGAATTGCTATAAATATGTTGCGATCTTTCCTTATCCATCATAAACCTCGAGACTAGACACAACACAAGATTAATCCTAACTCGATTACACCTTCAAAATCTTTGAAACATCTTTTTGCAAGCTTCTCCTCATCTCTTTGAACATTCTAAAAAAGGGAAGTAAAACATCTTCTAAGATAGGGTTCTTTGTGAGCAATTGATTGATGAAACTATAGAGAACCTTGTGAGGGTGATTTGGGGGTAGAAAAACTCTAATAGAAGCCATGTAACCATGACCTCTCTTGCCACCGCCCTATAAGTGTTCGATAGAATGTGAAAATAGAGTCATGGCTTCGAAAAAGAAACCATGAACCACCGCATCATCAAGTAAGAGACAATTTTCTCCTACTTCATCACACTCATCGTCCGACAAGGCCAAGAATGAAGCACCATTTAAAGAACTAGTGAAGAAGGAAATTGAAAGAGGGTTCAATGTCGAGCGAGCTATAAAAAATTTCAATTTTGAGAATGATGAAGTAGCTTCATGGGGGATAGGGTGTATTAAGACAAGGGGTTAGAGTCATTGTTATGACCCGCATCAACACATATAAGTAAACCATTATTGTATGAATTTTGGCTTAACATGACGGACGTGGGCGGAGAGCGGGGTTAAATGATGGAGATGAAGGTAAAAGAAAAGGTTATTTCAATCAGGACGACATCAATTAGTAAAGCATGGGGTATTCCACATGTGTGCCCCGATCATCTTCAAGATACACTTTTGGCGTTGCCCTGACCTTTTCCTAAAACTAAGTTCATTATAGAGGATGTCACTAACAGGAGGTTTGGGAATAAGTACAAGACGTGTACAGCAAAGAACAATTATGCACCAAAGATGTGGATAATTGATACTATTCTTCGTTGGCAAACACATCCACAAGGCCATAGTAGTGAGCGTCGTAGGATTTTCCAAGAAGCTTTATATGCCTTGCTAAAGACCATTGGATTTAGATTCCAACAGTTATTTGACGAACATCTATGAAACATGTGTCGATATGAGTGATTCTACTAAAATCGATGCTCTAGCATATGCGGTTCCATTTCCAACCTTAGCTATTAAATTAATCAAGGATCATAATGTGTCGATGGAGAGGGTAGGAAAGAACGAGTACAAGCCAAAATATTTTGAGCTCTCTAGTTGGCATAACATGATATCTAAGCTACACAATGAGGATATGGAACGAGAGAAAATGTCGATGACTAAGGAGCAATACTTAACACTCGTCGCAAATCAAGAAGTTATAATGAAAAAGGTGGAGGAGCGATTTCATAATATAGTAGCCCGTCAGGAGAGGATCGAGAAAGAGCAGGCAGAGATCTGAGTAGAGATGACTCGTGGATTTTAGGCCATTATGGATCGATTAGAAGCAGGCTGTACTTTTCATCCACCACCACCACCGTTTTAGAGTAGGATCTAGAGAGTACGATCATAAGCTGGCATAGATTTTCATTATATATATTGCCTTAGGTCGAGCTATGAATCGAAATTGTGTTTTGAAATTCCATTTCCCTATGACTTTCAAAAATTAATGAGAATGGATTTTTTGTTGAAAACGATAAAATTATTTGTATTATCTATTTTTATTATGAGATATAAATAAATAAGTTTGGGGGAAAGGTATAACTTATACAAAAACTATTTTTATATACAAATTTCTTATTTATATATATGTTTCACTAACTTTATAATTATTTATGTATTATTTTATAATAAATGTTTAGTTTACTTTTTATAAAAATAATATTTTAAAAATATATATTTATACTGACTATTATATATATTTTATGTATAATTTTTAATTAGGATACTTTGAAAAATAAAAAGAGTTTTTGAAAAGCATTTATTTTTGTGGTACAAGAACTACCGAGTACCGAGTACCGAGTACTCGGCGAGTCCTGAAAAAACTATATTTGTCTAAAAATCGAAAATCAATTTCTATAATTATGAAATTACGATTTTCTTTTCAAAATAGGATTTTGACTAACTTATTTAATATAATATATAGTTTTAGTAAATTATAATAAAGAGAAAGAGTTTTATGAAAATTTTCCATAAATATGAAATCCTTTTCAATATATATGGACAATTTTCCATTAAATATCATTTCCTTTTCAAAATTTTCCATTCTCACAATTCCTATTCCAGATTTCTGCAGTAAATTGAATCATTCCTCTCCTATAAAGGACTTGGATCTAAATCTATAAATATTGGTTTCCTTCATTCATTCTTCCACACTTTATTCATTATTCTTAAAAAATCATTAAGCAAAGCTATTATGGCTAATGGAAGTCTGACAAATGAGGAGAGAAAGGAGGCTACCCCAAAAGGTGACCCCCTTACTAACTACAAGATCAAGTATGAGCGCGTCTTCAGTAAGCATCTTTCGAATGATTCTTTGGAAATCATGACGGATCGAGCATTCATGGAGTGTAAATTGGAGAGGCTTTACAAAGCAGCGAGCATACGAGCTTTTCCTAACATTGTGCGTGATTTCTACTATAATATTAGGTATGATGTTAAGGGTGAAGGAATCTTAATCGCTCGAACGACTATACACTATAATTCGAGATCTATTGATGTCACTCCTGAGGCTATTGCAAAAGCATGGGGACTCCCTCATGAATTACCATCCGAGCTTGAAACTAAGTTTTGCGTTTTTCCACATCCGGTTCTTTTTTTTCATGATATGGTAAAATAAATTTATGATGGACTTGTAAATCCACCAACTAAGTTTTGGATTCAAAAGACAGATTTAAATCCGGAGTTTTGGTATATTTATGGGATTTTGAATGCACAAGCATGTCCTAGGGATAAAGATGGGTATATTTATCAAGAGATCGTATATGTGCTTTATTGCTTTAAGAAAGGATTTTGGATTTCTATACCGGAATTGATTTATGATAAGATGATGGAATGTTGGCTCACTCTTGAGCATAATTCATGTGCCTCGATACATACGTATGTTAAGTTATTCTTTTCATCTCTCATCACGGCATTAATTGAGGATCAATTGGGTGAATGTTTGAATGTTACTGAAGAACAAGTGCATACCACTCGGAAGAAAATATATCATGATAAGTTCTTTGGTAAATTGTCTATTTATGAGCTCAAAAAGTGGTGGGAGAAGGGGTTTAACACATTGACCAATGATCTTGCTGAATGTGGCTGGAAAGGAATAAGGAAAATTCGTAGGAATAAGGGAATGAATTTAAAATTTATTTAAGCATTATTATTTTGTTTTATTGTTTTTCCCACCAAATCTGTTTAGGATTGGTTCTATCTTTTATTTTTATTTTATTTTTCTATAATTTTTTATTTATAGGATTATAGGCCCCTAAAGCCAAATCATGTGTGTTTTTATTAATAAAATTCTATTCCCATGAAATTATGCTTCATGTTTAATATTTCAGTTTACTAAATATTATCTCTCTACTTGATATGAGCTTGGGTATTGCATAGTATTTTATGTTTTGAATAGATCATTCAAAACAAGTTTGGGGGAAATACGAGCACTACAATGCAAAGAACGGAATTACAGTTCAAGGGTGGTAACAATTTCTTCCTTTATTTATTTTTAAACCATGAGGACATGGCTCGCTTTAACTTTGGGGGGGAGGAATTATTTATTTGCTAATGTTTTAAGGGAATAAGAAAAATAAAAATTTTGAAAATTTTGAAAAATCTATTAAGTTGTTCATTCGAAATATGTGATTGATGTCAAGTATGAGTTGATTGGTGTACATGTTATGACTAGAAAGATATCATGTATACAACTACCCCACTCATAAGTATGTAATAGTTTGATTAAATTAAGTTTTTAAGACGTGGTCCACATGAGTGAATGGATAAGTCAAATTTAAACCAAGAAAAATAGTTTTGACCTATAAACACATGGACATATTCTATATGGGACAACTATTGACCTTTGTCGTGCGTTATGGAATTAGCTCACCCTTTAAGTTTGGTACAACTGTGATGTGTGATTTCTTTGGCACCACCTGTGTTGGGCTCACCCATGTGCTTTCAGAGATTGGGTAGATGATACCCGCATCAAGCAATTTTACCACCTCTTTCATTACCACCTCCTTCATATTCGGATTCAATCTTCGTTGCATTTCTCTTGATGGTTTTAGATCCTCTTTAAGATGTATGCGATGCATGCAAATAAAGGGATCTATGCCTTTTAGATCCGTAATGCTCCACCCTATTGCCTCTTTGTTCTCACTCAAGACCTCAATCATACTCGATTCTTGTTTTGTCATCAGTTTTGACAATATAATCACAAGAAGAGTCTCGTCTAGTCCTAAGAAGACATATTTCAACTGTTCGGGCAATTCCTTAAGTTCCAAGGTAGGAAGAGTTGTTAAAGATGGAATCGGTGGACTACTTGAGATTATAGGAAGCGGCTCAATTGGCTCTCACCATGGTTGAGTGTATAAAGCAGTTTCTATTTCAAAAAAAATTTCATTGTGTAGCTTCAACTACGCATCCCAATCATCAACTTCTTCATCCAGCCTATCTCTATTCATAAATGACTCTAGCTCATCTTTTTCCAGAATTTGAGCCACAAAATCTTCTAAGATATCACTGAGTTCATCACACTCATTAATCTAGAAGCAATCCACTGATTATGGAAATTGGTGACTCCCTTCAAAGACATTCATCTGGACTTTAATATTTCAAAAGGTCAGATCCATGGCTCCAGTTCTGTAGTTAATACATGCATTTGTCATGGCTAAGAATGGTCTTCCTAATATCACCGGGATATGTTTCTTTGAGTCAGGCGCAAGTTCTGTATCTAGAACTACAAAATCTATTGGAGAGTAGAACTTGCCCACCCGTACAATGACGTCCTATAGAGTTCCTCTTGCCTGCTTGATTGACCGATCAGCAAATTGAAGTACGATCGTAGTGGGACTAAGCTCACCCAACCCTAGCTGTTGGTAGACTGAATAAGGAAGCAAGTTAAT
The DNA here is from genome assembly GCA_963922005.1 of Cornus suecica. Taxonomy (NCBI): domain Eukaryota; kingdom Viridiplantae; phylum Streptophyta; class Magnoliopsida; order Cornales; family Cornaceae; genus Cornus; species Cornus suecica. The sequence goes on along the minus strand of OY998240.1, from coordinate 50,144,504 downwards.
ACTCACACCTAGATCAAGAATAGGTCTACCAATTTCCTGGTCACTGAAGACACATGGAATAGGGGGAGCACCGGGATCTTTTCTCTTAGGTGGTGTATCGCTCAAAAGCAATGAACTTACTTGCTCAGTCAATAGTATTTTCTTAGGACACTTTGCCCTGCTCTTTCACTTTTGTGTGTAGAGATCCTTGAAAAACATAGCATAAGGTGGTATCTGGGTAATAATATCTAAGAGAGGAAAATTAATCTTGACTTATCGGAATGTGTTGAACATATCAGATTCTATAAGCTTTTGATACTTGGCCAGCTCTTTAAGACGTTGAGGGTATGTCACTACCTCCTCGTAACATGCCCTTTCTGGCTCTTTGAGTAATATCTGATTGACATGGTCTTCCACTAGTGGTTGATCCTTCTGAACTCTTTCAGTTTCCTTTCTTTGTGCTTGTTCGACCTTCTTTCTTTTCTGCAGCCTCTCTCCATGTTCCTTCTCAACTCTACTTTCCACTTCCCTTCCACTTCTCAGAGTCATGATTGCTTAAATTGTCTCATGAGGATCATTAGTGAAGGATCCAAGCTCTAATGCTTTTTGCAGCTTTGGGTTAGCTATCGGCTGACTAGGCAGTTTTCTTCGTTCTCTTATATTCATCTGATTAGCTAGTTGACCCATCAAGATGTGCAGTTGTGCCAATGCTTGAGTATGAATGCATAGAATGTTCTGAATGCCTATTAAGGTCTGGTCTAGCCTATCATTATGGAATCCGGGTGGAGGACTTTGGCTTCTTTGAGGTTGGGTGTGGTAGTTATATGGTTGGACAACCTGATTATTATTGAATGGTTTGAGAGCTCGAGCCATAATTATTGGTTGGGAGTCGAATAATTGTTGACTCTGTTGGAACCTTGGTTATGGATTATATGACTGTTGTCTCTCAGTGAACCTTGGTTGTGGATTAATCAATTGTCCTTGTTGGAACCTTGGTGGTGGGTTCTCTACATTTGTAGATTTATAGGATAGAAGTGGGTGATTTCAGGCATTTGAAGTGTATGAATTAGTGAAAGGAGCATGATTTGAATAGTTCCATGATGCATTGGCCTCAGCAGCCATTATGTCCTGATACTCATTTTGAGAATACTCAGCTTCTACTTCTAACATTTCTCTAGGAGGGGAATGACTTCCCTGACAAAACTTGTCAATTCTTTCTAGTTTCTCTCCTATCAATGCCATTGATTCTCTTAACCTCAACTCAGATTCATATTGAATCGTATTCTCGCTAATATTATCAAACATCTCAAAAAGCTCTTTTGTCGGCTTCAAGGTAAATTGACTTGATGTTGCCGCATCTATCAAAGTCTTATGTGCATCTCCAAGTCCCATGTAAAAATTCTTAGCTATATCATGTTCAGACAACCTATGGTGGAGATACTTATACATGATTTCAATATATCTCTCCCAAGCATCATAAAACTGCTCACCAAGCAATTCTCTAAAACTTTTGATCGCATCTTGTGCTTCTGAGGTCTTTCCTATGGGATAATGCTTTTCTATGAATTCTTTTTTAAGGGCTTCCCAATCAATTTTAGTTGTTTTAGCCAATTTGATATACTATCTTTTGGCTCATTCCCTAGACAACCAGGGAAATAATCGCACTCGCAAGTGATTCTTAGATAAATTATCCTACCTACCAGTAGAGGCTACCTCTAAGAAATCATTTACGTATTGGTATGGGTCCTCAATTCTAAGTCTAGAAAATTTAGGGAGCATATTAATAATGATTGTCTTGATTTAAAAGTGCTTCACACCTTTTTTTTCTAAAAACTCATTATATAAATCATACGCATCCGGTACATAGTATCCTTTTAGTGATTGTAGGCCTTGAAATTTATTCTCGAACAATAAATTCTATTTTGATATTAACAAAACATTTAAAGCGTGTTTGGTACTAATATGAGTTTGAGTTAAGCGTTTCAGCAAAGGACAGGTGAATGACTTAGAAAACATGCTCGGAAAGAAAGCTTGCATAAAAAGGAAAAAGTAAGAAAGAAATTGAAGCGCGGAAACAGAAAATAAAATATTCAACGGATAAGGCAAAATTCAAAGACTCAAGACTCGGGGTAGATACCTCGGGGTGCGATCATTGTAACAAGGTAATTTATGCGTCGATAATATCTTATAAGCTCAAGTATAAAAAGAACCGAACTCAAATGAAAGGAAAAATGACTTAAACAAGTGTTCTTCAAAGCCTTAGTTGGCTAGACCATCTCAAGTAGTCGACTAAACCAATCAGAAGCAACAAGCTTTTCTCCATTTCAATTGAGTAGACTAAACCTAAGAGTAATAGACTAAGCTACACCTTTCAGTCGACTAGACTACACCATGTAGTCGACTAGAACTTCATCTAGTCGAATAAAGACTCCAAGTAGTCGACTAAATGCTCCATATTTTCTACAGTTTCGACAGAAACATTTTTCCCTCTTTTGAGCAACATGTTTAATGGTCTACAAACGACTTTTGTCTTCTCTATTACAATATTCACTCTCAAAACCCTAAAGCCTTCATATATATATAATGAGATGTGTAGTTTATATTTAAAAGATTGAACTTGACAGAAAGAGAATCCTTCATCTTCATACACAGATATTCTGAAAAAGCCATTGAAAGGAAGCAAGCAAAAATCTGATTTTCTACAAAAATCTCAAAAGTTTCAAACTCTAGTATTTCTTCTTATTCTCCAAATATTATTCATTGATATATATTTCGAGAATACATATCTAGAGTTATTGAGAAATCACCAAAAACACTTGAGCTTATATTGATTTGTCTTCCATAAAACCTTTGGTTTTTGAATGTTTTCGTTCTTGAGTGATACAATTTATTACATACGAATTTTGTGATCTTGGACAAGTGAAGTCCAACGATTTTTCAAGAGAGGATTGTTCGCTTGATTGATAGACAAGCTCGTGAGGCTTGTGTTGTATAGGTTTGCCATTCCACTTGTGATGGAAGGGCCATAGTGAAAGGATCGGGAAATGTCTCAAGAAGGGGTTCTTGAGCCGAGGACTAGGAGTTACCGAACATCTTAAAAATCACGGTGTCAATCTCTCTATCTCTTTCTCTTTACTTCATTTATTTGCATGTTATATTTACTTCAATATCTTCTATGTTATAATTAGTCTTGTAATAATTTATTAGATCAATTAAATTGAATGTTTCACTTGACTATTGAAGTAATTGAATATTTTTCATAACTTGTTCTACTTTCGAAAAGAGTTAGAAATATTTTTGAACACCCTATTCACCCCCCCCCCCCCTAGGGTTAATTAGTGACTAACAATTGGTATCAGAGCCTAATGTCTTTCCATTTTTAGACTTAACTGCCTTAGAGAACGATCATGGCCTCAAATGTAGTCACTCATGTTGAAGGAAAATCTAATAATAGGCCCCCATGGTTTAATGGTTCAAACTATAGTTATTGGAAGACTAGAATGATAGACTTTCTTCAAGCTATTGATTATCAAATTTGGCAAGTTATTATTGATGGACCTTTCACTATAACAAAAGTAGTAGATGGAAAAACTATCCCTAAATTGCCCTACGAATGGGATAATGATGAGCGTAGGCTTATGTCATTTAATCCTAAAGCTAAGGTAAATCTAAATTGTGCCTTCAGTCCAAATGAATTTAATCGTGTCTCTACTTGCTCCACGGCCAAAGAAAATGTGGGATAAACTTGAAGTAACTTATGAAGGTACTACTCAAGTTAGAGAATCTAAAATTGATATACTTATGCATGAATATGAATTATTTGCCATGAAAGAAGATGAAAATATCAATTCTATGATGTCTCATTTCACTAACATTTTGAATGGACTAAAGCATGTTGGTAGAATGGTTCCTAGATCCGATGCGGCACGCAAAGTCCTTAGAAGCCTTCTGGCCAAATGGGATGTAAAAGTAATGGCAATCAAAGAAGCTCATGATCTCAACACCATGAGTCTCGATGAGATCTTCGGTTCTCTTCTCACTTGGGAAATCACGTTAAAATCTCGTGAAGAAGACACCAAGCGAAGAAAAGGCGTAGCTTTGCAAGCCTCTACCAAAAATGAAGCCAATGAGCCGAGTGAGGAAGAAGTGGATGAGGACATTGCATTATTCACCCAAAAATTCAAAAGTTTTCTTCTAAGAAAGAAAGTCAACGGTGGTAGATTCATAAAGAAGAACGAGCAAAGGGGTTAGCCTAGCAAGAGGAAGCCTCCAACTTGCTTCAATTGTGGAAAGTCAGGGCACTATAGAAATGATTGCTTCAAGCTCAAAAAGGAGAATGAGAAATGGCCAAACAAGATGGCTATGAATGCTACATGGGATGATCATGACTCATGTAATTCGGTTGAGGAAGAAAATGGTGAGGAAATGGAAAACCCTTGTCTCATGGCAAATAAAGATGAGGTACATTTAAATTCACATACATTAGATAAAGATAAATTATCATATGATGAACCTCTCTCTTCTTATGATGAATTACAAGATGTGTTTGAAGAATTACATAATGAATTTGAAAAGTTATCTAGAAAATATATTCTTCTTAAGAAAGCTAAATCTTCATGTAGCTCTATTACTTCCAACTTAGAAGTTTCATGCAATGACAAAAGCATTGAGCTAGAAAGGAAAGTAATTGGTTGAAAAATACTATAGGTGATCAAATAAATGTCTTGGCTAAATTTACAAAAGGAAAAGATAACCTTAGTATTATGTTGGGAAGACAAAGAGGATCATTTGATAAATGTGGTCTAGGGTATGATGCTTTTGACAAAGATGCTCTTATCTTGAAAAAGAGAAAATCATTAAGGCATACAGTTACAAGATAATCATCTCATGCATCCTCAAATGATCATAAACATGTTACATGTTATTATTGCAAGAAAAAGGGACATAAGGCAAATATATGTTTACTTAGGAAGAAGAAAGTGATAAAAAAATTGATTTGGGTTCCAAAAGGAACCATTGCATGCTTACGTAGAAAGGAGAATGTTATACCAACAACTATTTCGGTTCCGAAAGGAACCATTGCATCTCTCTCTAACCCTAGTGGACCCAAGATAAATTGGGTAGCAATTACTTAAATTTGTTTTGTAGGTATGCTTGAAGTCTGCCTTAAAGAAAATGGTTTCTTGATAGCGGATGCTAAAGGCATATGACGGGAGACAAATCAAAGTTCATTTCTCTAAAATCTTATGAAGGAGGAAACGTAACTTTTGGAGACAACTCCAAAGGCAAAATTATAGGAATTGGCTCAATTGGTATTCTTGTCAATTCTTGACAATTGAACATGAATGATGCATATGGTTGTTTACTATGATTCATATATGAAATAGAGTTTCATTCCTATTATTAATTTCATATTGGTTCATTTACTTGTTAAATAACTATGAGCATATTTTACTTTATGAATTGACAAATGCACTTCATGAAAATGTGTTTGAATGATAAATTCAATTGAAGCTTAGTGATTATAGAAAATTACTCATTTTGTGTTAATGTGCTTATAACGAATTATGCCCATGATTGTGCTAACACAAATGGACCCAATAACGAATTATGCCCATGAGTGTATTGTAGGTTTGGATTGATTCCTTACTCAAGAACTATTGGTTCCTCAATAGTAATGCTTCAACTCAAAAGGGGAGATAAAATCAAGGTCTCTCACAAATGAATGGAGGATGCAAATCATCCACTAGTAACTCTAAGTAAAATATGTAGAGCTAGCACCATGGTACACATTTTCTAACCTCCATTACTAATGTACTTTCTTGGATGAGATCAAACATGACATACATATGCTTGTTAAAGTGTGTTGAACCTCTATTGATATGTCATGGAACAAATTTGATGATTGGTAATGAGAGTGATTGACTACTTGGTACATGAAATTGAATATGCTTTTGATGATTTCTTGATAGTAGCTTGCTTTGAATGAGACTTGGATCTATGATGTGATAATATTAGTCGTTTGTCCTTTCAACTACATTTGAGGCAATATTTTTCAAAGACTAGTTTTATGAATGAAAGTCTTGATTATGCATGAAATTTAAAGAATATAGTTATTACCACCTCTAGACCATCAAAGCTATTTTACTTGAATTTGGTTGATTTCTTAAGTAGCCATTTCTTTGTATTTGTCTATGTGCCTTCATGATTTTAGTGCTTTATATAAATTCTCTTAATATGACATATTGCACATTAAATTGAGGTGTTTGATTTTGAAGTGAAATTAAGACGGATTTGGGATATATGTTTAATCAAATAAGTCCACACTAGTAAACCTCAAGAGAGCAAAATTTCTTTGAATGATCTATCTAATGCAAATGAGGATAAAGAATATGTGATGAAATTCTATGTGGTTAAATGATTCATCATCCTCTATTATATAACTTCTTGGTGATCACTCTAGAGGTATTTGCATAAAGATTTTCATAAAAATGATAATCATGATGCTTAGCCTTTGTTGTTTCAAATTGAAACCTTGGTTGAAGCTATTTATTATATGCTTGGATCTTTATTATGAAAAGGAACTATAGGTTCCTCTTTGAAGGAAACATGTTGAAAAGATGGAGATATTGTGCTCAAATGTTACTATCTTCAATGTCTATTATAAAACATGAATCATGAGTCTTATGTGCACATATCATGAGAGACATACGTTTTTATTATTTTTGTATTATTATTATTTTCTCAATGATATATAATATTTTTTATATCTTAAACCTTTATATCATTATCATACATGCATACTCTTGTATAGTTTATAATGCATAATAATGTTGCAATCTATGTCTAATAGTGGTGACCCAAGGTTTTGACCATTATTATCCCAAGATCTTAACCAAGAAGGATATAGATTATTCTTTGCACATGTGAATGGAATTAAATTTCTAAGAATGTCACATGCCTCTTTGCATGAAATGTCTTTATCTAATGCATTCTTATATGATTTTAAAATGAAAAATTTTCAAGTAGAGAATCACAATGCTTTGAAATATATAAGTTTTAGACAATGAGTTTTAAAACTATTATAAGCCATGGTTAACTTGAAATATGCTCCAAGAGGGTGTTTTGAATGGCTTTAAGTGATTTTCTTATGGATGAAGGTTATTTTAGAACTTATATTGATAAACATTATTTTTGTTGTTTATCATTTATAACTTATCAAATTTGGTTATAAGATTCACATTGGAGTATTATGTTTACCAATATTTGATGTGTTGTGTAAAGACGTTTATCACAAACATGCAAACTATTTCAAAATGAGCATGATAGATGAACTTATTTTCTTCTTGGGTAAAATCCATTTAAGTGTCTTGAAAATACTTTCAAATACTTTTTGACACTTTGGTTTTGGGATTATATGGTTTCCTTGGTTGACAACTCTTGGACTTAGATGATTAGTAAAATAAATAAGATTATATATTATGTGTTATTTTGTTCATTATCTTGGCTCATCTCTTATTATTTTAAATAAGTATTTTTACCATATAAATAAGAGATATATTTTATGTTAATTATATATATATATATATATTTGCACTTGATAAGAATACATAACATTGACATTACATTAAATTTTCAAAGACATGCATTTATGAGAGATATTGAGCTCATTTTCATGATTATAATTTTCTTCGTCAATATTCTCACAAATATTCTCCAAGAGAATTCATTGTGTAAAATTCATAGAGAAATGGAAATACCTTTGAATATTAATGTGTTAGCATTTGTCGTGTGTATTTTTCACTTGCTTATTTTAGAATATTCATTTCTTAGTCATCATCATGATTTTTACTCTATTCACATTACATTCTATGATTAGATGTTGTATATGTGTTTATTGTATTTCATGTGGTTAAGATGGAGGTGTTGTTGACTTATTCTTAAGTGCTTATATGTGATTTTAAGTAAATCTTCATACATGACTATATGATTTTAAATGATCTAGTGATTGAGTGTTTCTTGTATACATATACTATGTTGATTACTTATGATTTGAACTTTCATTCAAACACACACACTTGAACATTAAGTCACTTTTCATTTGAGTCAGTCACTTGATACATGTACTTATTATATGAAAAATGGAGTGATTATTCAAAATAAAGCAAGATTAGTAGCTCAAGGTTACAATCAAGAGGAAGGTATTGACTACGATGAGACTTTTGCACCCGTAGCTAAATTAGAAGCAATTAGAATGCTTCTTGTATTTGCATCATCTAGAAAGTTTATTCTTTATCAAATGAATGTCAAAAGTGTTTTTTTTTCTATATGGTACTTTAGATGAAGAGCAACCACCCAGTTTTGAAAATGAACTTTTTCTAAATCACGTTTACAAATTATCTAAAGCCTTGTACGGTTTAAAGCAAGCTCCTAGAGCTTGGTATGAAAGGCTTAGTGACTTCTTGATTCAAAAGGGATTTTCAAAAGGAAAGGTTGATAATACTCTCGTTACAAAATTTGTCAAGAATAATTTGTTGCTTGTCCAAATATATGTTGATGACATTATATTTGGATCAACAAATGTCTCTCTTTGCATAGACTTTGCTTCAATTATGCAAAATGAATTTGAAATGAGTATGATGGGTGAGTTGAATTTTTTTATGGGTTGCAAATCAAGCAAAGCTCGGATGGCTTATTTGTTAGCCAATCCAAGTACACTAAAGATTTGCTAAAGTGTTTTGGTATGGAGGAAACCAAACATGCCATAACTCCTATGAATACCTCTATTAAGCTTGATAAAGATGAACATGGTAAATATGTTGACATTACTAACTATAGAGGCATGATCAGTAGTTTGCTTTACTTAACCGCTAGTAGGCCGGCCGGATATAATGTTTAGTGTATGTCTATGCGCTTATTTTCAATCATGTGCCCATTAAATGCGATAATACAAACACTATTTGTATATCGATGAATCATATTCATCATTCACGAACTAAGTACATCGAGATTAGGCATCATTTCTTACGTGATCATGTTGCTAAAGGAGACGTTGTATTGGTTTTTATTGACACTAAAAACCAATTAGCGGATATTTTCACAAAGTTTTTTTTCCGGACAAATCATTTTCTAAAATTCATAGAGAAATTGGGATGGCTTTGGATGTTGATGTTTTAGCATGATAAATTCTTTATTCAACCGTCACTTCCCACATTTTTATGTTGCCAAAGGGGGAGAAGTTAGTTCCTTTCGTGTATGCAAGTCATGTTTATGTGTGGCTCAATGCAAGTGTATGAAATTGCAAAAATATATTTACTAAGGGGGAGCATGTAATGCACACATTGAGGGGGAGTATCACTTGATACTTCACCACTTACACGTAAACACGAAATATTTTGTCATCATCAAAAAGGGGGAGATTGTTGGCCTTGAAATTTATTCTCGGACAATAAATCCTATTTTGATATTAACAAAACATTTAAAGCGTGTTTGGTACTAATATGAATTTGAGTTATGCGTTTCAGCAAAAGACAGGTGAATGACTTGGAAAACATGCTCGTAAAAAAAGCTTGCATAAAAAGGAAAAAGCAAGAAAGAAATTGAAGTGCGGAAACAGAAAATCAAATATTCAACGGATATGGCAAAATTCGAAGACTCAAGACTCGGGGTAGATACCTCAGGGTGCGATCATTGTAACAAGGTAATTTATGCATCGATAATATCTTATAAGCTCAAGTATAAAATAAACCGAACTCAAATGAAAGGAAAAATGACTTAAACAAGTGTTCTTCAAAGCCCTAGTCGCATAGACCATCTCAAGTAGTCGAATAAACCAATCAGAAGCAACAAGTTTTTCTCCATTTCAATTGAGTCGACTAAACCTAAGAGTAATCGACTAAGCTACACCTTTCAGTCGACTAGACTACACCATGTAGTCGACTAGAACTTCATCTAGTCAACTAAGAGAGACTATCTAGTCGACTAAAGACTCCAAGTAGTCGACTAAATGCTCCATATTTTCTGCAGTTTCGACATAAACATTTTTCCCTCTTTTGAGCAACATGTTTAATAGTCTTCAAACGACTCTTGTTTTCTCTATTACAATATTCACTCTCAAAACCCTAAGGCCTTCATATATATATAATGAGATATGTATTTTGTATTTAACAGATTGAACTTGAGAGAAAGAGAAGCCTTCATCTTCATACACAGATTTTCTGAAAAAGCCATTGAAAGGAAGAAAGCAAAAATCTGATTTTCTGCAAAAATCTCAGAAGTTTCAAACTCTAGTATTTCTTCTTATTCTCCAAATATTATTCATTGATATATATTTTGAGAATACATATCAGAGCTATTGAGAAATCACCAAAAATACTTGAGCTTATATTGATTTGTCTTCCATAAAAACCTTTGGTTTTTGAGTGTTTTTGTTCTTGAGTGATACAATTGATTACATATGAATTTTGTGATCTCGGACAAGAGAAGTCCAACAATTTTTCAAGAGAGGATTGTTCTCTTGATTGATAGACAAGCTTATGAGGCTTGTGTTGTAAAGGTTTTCCACTCCACCTGTGAAGGAAATGCTATAGTGAAAGGATGGAGAAAAGTCTCAAGAAGGGGTTCTTGAGCCGAGGACTAGGAGTTACCGAACCTCTTAAAAATCACGGTGTCAATCTCTCTATCTCTTTCTCTTTACTTCATTATTTTGCATGCTATATTTACTTCAATATCTTGTATGCTATCATTAGTCTTGTGATAATTTATTAGATCAATTGAATTGAATCTTTCACTTGACTATTGAAGTAATTGAATATTTGTCATAACTTGTTCTACTTTCGAAAAGAGTTAGAAATATTTTTGAACACACTATTCACCCTCCCCCCATTCTAGGGTGACTTAGTAACTAACAGTGATGTTTCTGGGGCCCTTGGTTGGTTGGCTCTTTTGTCACCCCTCGTGTCTTCTTCAATGATTTGGCTTGTGCCTTCCTCTGACTAACGATGACGTTCTTCAATAGCTCGACGTAAACGATAGAGAGTCTTTTCGATATTAGGAACATACTTTACTAACGTAGTGCTAGAATTAGAACAAGTTGATCTATCGGTCATACGCTATACAAATATATATATATATTTTTCAATTTGAAATTTTATGAAATAAAATTTAACTAAATTAACTACTTCTAAATTACTTTAACTATGAACAAAAAATAAAGCTAGAAATAAATGAAAAAATCAAGGCAAAATTAAAACTCACAAACGGTTCCAGACGTAACTTCAGAAGCTCCGCTTTCTCCTTTTATGCTTTTTAGAGTACGCATCAATCACACAAAAATCTAACTTTAGTTGTAACTACAATAACACAATGTAAATAAATTACTAAAGCTATTGAAAAATCCTTAGTCACCCGCAACGGCGCCAAAAACTTGATGTCTGTCTAGAGGGGGTAGAAATAGTGGTTAAAAATAGCCTCTTATGACAACTTAGATTTTACCCTACACAAGCGCACGTGTCAATTGTAGAATAGCAACGGCTTGAGTAAGGGATATCGATCCCACAGAGACTAAGATTGTTCTCTTTAACAGTTCTAAAATAATGAGTTATATTTTTGAAAAGTTGTTTGTTTTGGTGGTCGGAGACTAAATTATCTAAAGTAACTAAATTATTCTAAAATTCAAATTAAATTGGTATGTGATTCAAGAGAGAGAAAAATTAGGATTTTCATCGCTCCACCACTAACCGCATAGCATAGTTCTATCAATGTAACAATTACAAGATGGCGATCCATAAATTATGAATCAGGTTGTACCGCAAATGGCTAAATACAACCCCAAAAAAGAATACCATCGACCGGATTACGACAACCCATCTATTGACTGAACTGATTAGTACATGCCAATTAAATTACTCTAATTTACTCCTAATGCATGAAAATAAATTAAAGCATATCTATATCAACTCGCCAAGGAATGGCCTGTGTCAACCTAGGGTTTAAAGTTTTATTACCACCATTGTGTAGAAAATCATGAATTAAGCATCCGAGTTCAAGCCCATAGTGAATAATTATGATTGTGTAAAATAATATTTTCATTCCATCTAAGAGAAGAATTTAGAACAAATATAGAATTTTGTATCAAGAATAAAAACGGACTCTTATCTACTACAATCATCACAGTATGGTCATAGTTTCCCCTCATTACAATTGAAAACAAATAAGAACTACATTACTTTGCTAGAGTTTTGCTAGAAAACCCTAGATACCAAGTTAATTGATCATGGCTGAGGCGAACTGCATCTTTGGTATAGAACTGCCTTGGATAATCCTCCTCCTTGGATCTCTAGGTTTTGAATGGTTCCTCCTTCTGAATGGAATCTCCTCACCTTGACGGCAACAACAATTCTGAATGTAAATGTAGAAGAACTCTATGAACGAACCAACCGTAGGTTCACCCTTTTTTTTAATTTCACCATCAATCCACCGAAACCCTACTCTCTGATGTATATTATGTGTTTTTCATTCACTTTGAGGTATAAGAGTTGTCTACGCATCATAAAATCAAAACGAGGGCAAATTGGGCATTATAGTAGAAAATTACAGATTTTTTACCGCACATATGCCTTAGGCATACCCTACCTACACCACAGCAGTAGGTTGAGCATACCTTGAGTGTAGGCTCAAGCATAGCCTGAGCATAGAACTTCACTTTCTGACAACTTTTTGCTTCTATAGGCATAGGCTTGAAAGTAGGATTTTTTTGTGAAAACCACTTTTCTTTGCAACTGCACCAAAAGGACTATCTTGATTCCACGATACTTTTTTTTTGAAGTGACGGCTTCGGGAAATGCCGTTTTTGCCCTCTGGGAGCCATTTTTGTCTTAGAAACACCTCTTTGACTCTCCTCTTGGATAGAAACAAATTTGTACTTGGTTAATTCACTAAAATTAGCTCTATTTCTTCATTAAGCTCCTGAAACATACTTAAACACACAAACGACATAAAAATACCAAATAATGGAATGAAAGGACGTAACTACAACAAGATAGTGGCTTAAAATGGACAATATTGAGCACCTATCATTGAACAAACATGTTTTTACTAAGGGCAAGAAATCCAAGGTTTAAATAATGATTTCTACATAATTCTACTTAACGGTATGAAACGGATTTAGGTGCATACAGTTCATACTAAGAGGGAATGATCATTAGTATGTTTTTAATTTCATGTTTTAAGAGTAGTTGTAGTATAGATGCATATAATGGTCATACCGTTCAAAGATGAAATTGTAGTAAACTAACCTTTGATTAGGCAACTTCTTGTAACGTTACTAATTTGATTCATATAAGTTGTATCGCCCTCTTGTAATAATAAGATTAAATTGCTATATTATGAGACTAGCGGTGTAGTTGGAGCAAAACCCTAGACTTGTTTATATTGATTCACAAACACAAAAGCTATCTTTTTATTCTATGTTTATTAGTTACAAAACAAACCAATCAAAACAATGTTTATAATATAATTAAATTTTATGCTTTACAATTATTTGAAATATAACTCTGATCTCTGTGGTTAGATATCCTCTCTACCCAACTATACAATATACTACTCGCGTACTTGGAACTAAGAGGTAAAACAAGATCGTGCTAATTTTTTATTTTAAACACTTTTATTTACATACGACTAGAACTGATCAGTTGTCATATTTCACTCTATTCTCATATCTACTTGTCTTATTATGCTTATGGGAATTGGAGGTGTTAGTCTCACCTGAGGATATGAGTTGTTCACTTGACATGTTTAAGTATTATTTTTAAAAATCATTAACTTTAGCTATTTTTTTTACTTCGGAGATGATTGTAATGTTTACTGAAACTTTTAGTCTTTCTCATCTGACCCGAAGTGATTTATAGGTTCATGAGCTAGTCTAGATTGATCGATGCTTTTGAATACCAATTGCATGCCCTTGAATATTGGGGTATTGTTGAAAAAAATAAAAGAGAATGCAATAAAAATATATATATCATTGTGCCTTTAGGCCCCCTAGAACAATGATCCTTCAGTTGAGTAACCGGGTCTTAGTGCCTCAAAAAGCATTCAGTATTCATGTAAAAAGGCGGACGTGATTATCTCATAATTTTCAACCCAAGTAACCAAGCCTCTTGCCATAAAGTAGTGAGTGTTCGCGTAAAAAGGGAAGAAACAAAGAAAAAAAAATTGAGACAAAAAGAAAATTGTATTCCCTTTAAATAACAATAAGGTCCGAGTTAAAGATTTAACTTCTAGTCAGGGTCTTTGACTGAGTTATCATCACGATTAATGATGAGAATATTATAATTGGTGCTTATTGCTTTTATCTTATCTATTTGTTTGCACCTAAATATTTTTCATATATATAAATGTTATGCAAAGCATGACTTGTGAATTCTTGTGTCTATAAGGTATGTGTGTTGATTTCCTTCACTACCGTGTATATATTGGCTAAGTCAGATATTCGAATATGATGTGTTAATGACTAACTCATTTTCTCTACTACAATGTTCATATGTTTCTAAGAACAAAAATATTTTTCTAATAGTTTGAGCATTTTGCATACATGCATTAGTATTGAGTTCATGCATCGTAGAGATTTTTCTTACCCGAGAATCTGGATATATTATTTAGATTTTTATGTCTTAATATAGCGTCTGGTATTTTTACATCATAATTAAACAATTTATTAACAATTAAATGCGTATGTGATTATGTGCTTAATGTGTTTATGTGCTTAGCATGACTTACATGTTTTATGTGAGATTAAATTTGTAAGTTCCATGTTGTATTTTCATTTTGAGAATAATGAAAGTTGTTGAAAACGAATTCAGGAAATTAATGATCAAAGGGTAAATTAGTATTTTCATATTAAGAGGACTTAGTGGAAATTATAGAAATTTGGCTAAATGTTGGTGTATGAGTGGCATAGTGGTAAATAGGGAGGATGATAAGGGGTAAAAGGGTAATTGAGAGTCATGATGACACTCTTGTAATTAACCCTAAGTTGAGAAGAATTTGGTCATTTCACACTTTTAAGTGGTGTCTCATTCTCAACCATTGATTCAAGTCTTCCACCTCTATTCTCAACCCTTGGATCATAGGGCCTTGTTTGAATGTCACACAAATTCAAGAATGCATTATTCTTGGTCATTCACTATGCAAGACTTCATTTCAACCCTTGGATCATTTATTCAATTTTCTTGCTTTATTCTCAACCATTGGATAGTGAGAAATGTGAGTGGAGAATCTCTACATCTCTTAGGTCTTACTCACTTTGCAAGACTTCCATTCTCTCACAATCTCTTGATCTCTCCTTTTCTCCTTGCTTGTTGTGGATATCTCTTGGTGGTGTTCTTGAACTACTTTGGTAAGTTTTCTATTCCATTCTAGAGTTTTGTTGCAAGAAACCTAGCTTTCATGTTCATGAATTCCTTGTGTTGATATTGATTTTGGCCTTCTTTTATTCATGTTATGGAAAATTGAGTTTTCTTCCAACCACCAAGTGAGTTCCATTGGTAGTAGCTCTTGAATTCACCTTGTGAAGGAGCTAGTGGTAAGTTCACTATATTATACTCATAAGTTTTCATGTTCTCATGAAACCCTAAATTTTAAGGTTTGATTTGATTCTTGTGGTTGGAGTCACTTAGATGATTTCGGTTTATTGTGACACCATGGTGATATTGTTGTTCATTGAATGATGTGTTACTAGTTGGGAGCTATCCTTTTGAGCACTTGAGTTGGTAGGTTGGCTTGGACCTCTTTTGGGCATTCTTTTGTAGCTTGCTTGGATTGAGGTAGGGGAAAAACGAGTTGTTTTAGCTTTTGTACAAGGGTATGTGCGTCTATGTGTATATATATGCCGTATATATATATATATATATATGCGAGTTAATTCTTGACAACTTAGATGATGAACTAGGCCCTTGAAAACATGATTGTGTGATATAAATATTTGTGGTGGTTTATTGCTTATAAATTTGAAATTATGAGCATATTGATAAGTTGGCATAATATATTACATGATGAGATAAAACATGTATTATGATGGATTGTGGTTAATTTGAGTACAATATATTGCTAAATAAGATAAACATATATTATTATGGAGCATGATTGTTATTAAAAACCTTGATATATTTTGAGTACACCATGTAGTGTCAAAAACATAGGTGTTGGTTTATACGAGTCGTGTAAACATGTGTGGATAGTCTTGTGTCGGATAGTCGCAAAAACTGGCCAGGAGGTGTTTCACACCTACGGAACTAGTAAGCCGGAAAATGGGGATATAGGGTTGGTTGCTTCTCCATCGTGGTGGAATGTGAGACACATTAACAGTATCGAGAAAAGTGTGTACCATGAGGTGTGTTGAGTCATATTGCATTTATATTATCGTTTATGTAATTGTGATAATTGTGTTGAAGCATGTTATAATTGTGAATGATTATGATGTGAGCATGTTGGAGAATTATCTGTTGGGTTCGATGGGGTTGCGGATTGGCATGAGAGACATCTGGAACAAGAGACCGACCTATGATTAGTTGCATGTACCATGGGTGGGTTGTACTACTCGGACTACCGAGATTGAGGCGATGACGCTTCTTCTACTGGGCTAGTGAACTCACCCCACGACTTATATATTTTTTAGGTGAGAACCACGTTGGGAGAGTTCCGTAGTCTCTTTGTGGATGTGTAGTACTTGTCCGCCCTTTTGTGTAGGGGTGGTGGATCATATGACTTTTGTAGAGCATTAGTGTAATTTACATATATACACATGCTTTTTTTTTTTATAAACTTGTAATCGAATGATCGGATACTTATCTTTTACCGGCTAGCGTGTTAGCCGGGTAGCTTACATGGAAGTATATCCCTTGGAGTGTTATACGCGGGGACTTTATTGTTTTGGTGCACTTCGGTGCCGGAAATGTAAACTATTTTATTTTGTGGAAAACTATGACATGTATCACCTTAGGGCATTTAAATACTAATCTACGAATGCTTATGTTTAGTGTTGTGTAGTGGATTTTCGATATCGATGAGATTATTAGGAGTTTGGTCAAAAACGGCATTTTTCTAAGTTTTCAAACAAATCATTTTCATTTTGAATGGAACAACCCGTTTTCGCTCACCACCGTAGTCCCGGTCAATTCTCTTGTTTTAGAAATTATTTTAAACCAATTTTTATTAATATTTTTAATTTTAGAAGCCAGCGGTAGTTAAAATGGTGACCGAGGGCAAGACGTATACGTTTACGAGATTTTCAAAAATCACTTTTATACAAAATTTGCTTTTTACACATTTCCCAAGGTCTTGGTGACTATTATTGAGTTATGCAAATGAAAAACTCACTTTTCAAATATTTTTTATTTTTCGTGATCGATGGCACAAAAAAGGGAGCCGTATTGGAAAATCTCACGTTTTTGCATATTTGAACTTTCCAAAGAAAAGCTGAAAAAACCAGTAGCTCAGCCTCCCAACACTTTGAATTTTTTTTAGGATTTTCGAAAATTTCAGTGCAGGGTTGTTTGAGTGGCATCCCACATCTGATTTTCAAAAATCTTTATCTCCCACTTCACAACTCCAAATTGAGTCCCGTTTGTTTCTATAGCTTTTCTTAAGTCCAAAATTTGTATTTGTACTTGGAAATGACCAGTTTACCCCTAAAATGACTATTTTACCTTTCGCGAAAGAGGGGTACTTCAACGTTTTGTTTTGGGTCGATGTTGTCAAAAATTCATCTCTGTCCTCGTGGCTTCGATCTAGGTTTCGTTTGTTCCTACGGCTTGTGATTGGTCCAAAATTTGTATTTGTACTTTGAAATTATTATTTTACCTCTGAAATGACCGTTTTACCCTTGGGTGAACATGAGGTGTTCAAATAATTCGTTTAAGGTGCCGATTGATTCGTTTCACCTTCTTTTCGATCCCGAGTAATATTTTTGGTATCTTTTAGGTATGAAACGAACTTTTTACCCTTCTGTAGGTGTTTGACGACTATATATGATTTTATTTCGTTTCCTTTCACTTCCGCTTCACTCCCTAAATTCTTAGGCTCGTGTTTTGGAGTTCTAGGAAATTTAGGGCGTGATACTTAATATAAGTTTTGTTTAGATTATCTGGTCTTCCTGTATAATTTTTTCAATGTTTACACTTTGTATCTTCTCCTCCAACTCTCTTGATTATTTTTATTGTTATTTAATATATTGTCATTTCAGTGACAAAAAGGGGAAGAAGTATTTAGAAAGAGGAAGAAGTATTTAATAAGGGGGAGAGATATATAGTTAAGGGAGTGAGTTGTTTAATTGTGGGGGATAATTTTTTGTTGTTGATTACTGATCATTATGCTTCATGTTGATATTGTTCATTTTGTTTATGATCATTTAATATTGATTATGCCTGCTAATTATTTTCCATACTTACTTTTCACAGGTATGTTGTTTAGTGTTATGGTTGTAGGATTAGTAGATCGTCATGAGAGCAAAGGACAAGTCTATGTCGATGTTTGTCGGTGTGTGCTCATAGGTATAAATTTTATTTTGTTTACTATGAGGATATATTTCTGAAACATGATTTTGTCTCAGAAGTGCCAAGGGGGAGATTGTAGGAACACTTATTTGTATATGGTATGTTTCTGATAAAAAATCATGTTGAGTGTGGTAGGAACACTTATTTGTATATGGCATGTTTCAGATAAAAAACCATGTTGAGTGTCCTAAGTTTTAGTTGGGTTAATCAAGTATAACGTGGTTATGAAGACAAGGGAAGTGAAGAAGAGTTGATTGGAAGTGGCGCAAGGAATAAATAAATAAAAGTGAGATTTTCTGAAGCTGCCTAATACTCGAAGAATTGTTACTGAGTACTCAAGTTTTTAGGTATCGAGAACTCGAGCTTTTTGTTGTCGAGAGCTCGAGAATGCATTCCAAGGCGCTAACACTAGCGTTAAAGTCAGAAGGTTTTGTACGACATCCTACGCTATGCTACGCTATTTGCGAATTACCGAGTACTCTAGGATTTTGTACTGAGTACTTGAGATTTGGTTTGCGAGAACTTGAAGTGCAGTTCTCGAGAACTTGAATAGGCATTTTGTGGATTTGTTGACAAATTAATATTTAATTACAGAAAAGTAAATTTTAATCCAATTACAAAACCCTAATTCTCAAACCACATCATTCAAGCAATATCAAGCAAACATCAATGTAGTGCAAAAAATAAAGCAAGAGACGATAGAGAATTATACATGGAAAAACCAAGGAAACGCTTCAAGGAAAAAATCACTGGTACACTCGGGTACCGATGCACTATGAATCAACAATTACAGACTCTATGAGAATTTTAGACTTACAATCACTCCTGATATGACTTCGTCTACCTAGCTTGCAGTGTCCTTTCTCCGGCCAAAACAAGCCTCCTCTTTAATCCTCCATACCTCTAATATTCCACCTTCCCGTCTTGGGCTTTAGCTTCGCCTGGTGTTGCCGAAAGCCGCCATATCCTGGTATAGCATGCATTCATGCTCAAGATATGAGTTTGTCAGGTCGCTATAAATGAATTATATATGAAAGGGAAACTACTAGAGTTCCCTCCAAAGCTCTCATTGCATTTTCACACGCAAGTTTACGGAAGTCTCCCCTTTTCCTTTGATATGCTCTTTGTCATAGCCTCGTAATCCACTCTATGCCATAGCCTCGTACTCGCCTCTTTTTATGTGTTCACCCGCGACTTCCTTAAACATATTTAAGTTATGTTTGCGTGAGGAAGCCTTCTTCGTTTGCTCTCATCCTCAATTAGAGCATCTTCCTCCTCCTTTTATTCCATTTATTTTATTTCCTTTTATGATTCTCCACCATGGTCTCGTGACATGTCTCCACGGCATCATACACTTCGTATGAAGGATTCTTCAATGATGAAAATAAATATTTTTTTATTTTTGTTATATTTCAGTGAATTTTTCTGAAAAAACTGTAAATCTTAACGATGCCTAAAACACAATTTATTTGCTCAAGATATCTAAACGAAATGAGATAGTGAATAACCAATCTGTGCGGCAAGCGAAAGCCAGTAAAATGAAGAAAAAATAAACAATGACCTCTATTAGTGATGAGAATGAAGCAATCTTATAATAGTAGATTTCTAAATCATGGCTATGATGGACATTGAAAGTTATCATGATATATATATCCACCAATGACTGTGAGCAGGGTTGACAAAATTTGACACGACACCAATACGGTGTGAATTAAATTGATTTGGGCTGAATATAAATGGATTCAAGTTGTAAAATGGTCGATCTAAACATGACATGAATTGGGCTGAATATAAACGGATTCAAGTTGTAAAAGGGTCGACCTAAACATGACATGAAAATATTCGGATAGTGTTTCGGTCAAACTCAAGTAATCTAAATTACCTTATATTTGTTTTTCTATTTATATTTATTTTTGTTTTCTCTAATTGTTCATGGATTGAAATATATGAAAAAGCTATAATTGGGCCGTGTCAAATTTAATTTAATTTATTTTTCATAAATTGTTTAAACAGTTTGTGTCATGTTACGTCGTGTCAAACTCAATTCAATATTTCTAATAAACAGGTTAAATTGTTCGTATGGTATTCAACCCATCAGACCAAATTATAAAATGGGTTACACAGGTCGTGTCAGGTTAACTACTTAAATAATAGGTTGAGTTAGTATTGAAGATATTTGTCACGTATATTAATGTGTCATATCGGGTGAGCCATTTAATAGAATATCATTGTTTTAACCTGACACGAACGCGACCCATAGACACAAATTATCAACCCCAATGGTGAGGCTAGTGGTATGACCAATGATATCCATCTTATTAATCAATACCTACACCAGTGGAATGTGTATAACAAGCAACAGTTCACAAAAATACGAGTTAACTGTACAGAGTTTCCATGAATAGTTGTAATTAGCCTTAAAATTGTCATATGGTGGGATTGAGATATTATTAAGGGTTAAATGCAATAAACCTTCCTGAACTATGTAAAAATTTGTAAATAATTCCCTAAATTATCATATTTGTTGCAAAATTCTCTATTTTCTTAAAAAAAAATTATAAATGACTTAAATGCCCTTTCTTTAATAAATGTTACTTAATATATTTTTCTTATTAACTTAGATTATGAAATAATTAAGAATAATTTGATGGAATATTCTTCATTCAAATTAATATAGAATTACACATATTTTAAAAAAATTTATGTTTTAAATAATTGATTTAGGTTCTTTTCATAATAATTAAATAAAATTCTAAAATGCTTATCTATTTAGTTAAAACTATTGATATATATATAATATGAGAAAATCAAAAGGTGAAGATTATCAAAGTAAATTGTGATTTATTTATGAATATATTTTTATGAAAAGAAGTTTTCATTTGGCATAAAACAAAATTAAATAGGATCATGAGTTTTGTTATTTAAATCAAACTAAATTTTACTAACAAGTTTTTTAATTTTAAAATAAAATAATTACAACTTATAAATTTTTTTTTTTTTAGCATTTAAGAATATATTTACTTTAATACATTTAAGATGAATGGTATAATTAATAATCTAACTAAGAGAAATGATATTTATATAATTTAAAGAATTAGAAAATATAATAGTAAGGGCATGATAGTATTTTGCAATAGAATTGGGGCAAATTGCAACAAATTGATAGTTTAGGGGAGTTTGTTTTAGTTCGGGGGTTAGTTGCAAAAAGTGTAATAGTTCAGGGGGGTTTATTGCATTTTATCCTATTATTAATTTTGTTTTTTCAAATTTAAAATGTGTATTTTGGAATTATGAGATTTTAGTTAATTTGTTATCCAATGCATTTTCAATTTTTTTTTTTTGCATTTTTGGACAAGTGAGTGAAGAATTTAAAGCTCTAAGAGTAAAAACTTGAGCGGAACAAGTCTTCGTTCTCCACTCAAATCACATAAAAAAATACTCACACAAACGACAATTAATGAAAACGTCAATCAGACCTCTTTGGTCACTTCTCTTGAGATTTTTACAATTAGGTCAAAAGTTCAGAACCATTCTTTGAAAATTATTCTTTTTTAATACATATATTTTCCTTCTATTTAGGAATGACATTCCTAAAGAATTTGGGGGTGTGCTTCTCTCTATTGGATGGCCTATGGCGTGCATGGACTTGGGCCGAATTGCGCTGATATAAGGCCTATTTTGGGAGCTTCCCAGAGTCATCAAACGGGCTTTTAAGCCCCATATAGACATTCTTACATACAATGTTTGGTGAGAAGTACGAAACAAGCTTTTGAAAGAAGTGAAAGTGCTGAAAAGTCCATTACGTGAAAGTAACAAAAATTTGCTTAAAAAATTGGCAGTACTAAAAATGTGGGATGTGCCATGTGGGTAACTGAAATATAGTAGAATTAATGTTTTCTCCCTATAAATCGATTACATGTACCATATTAACCTCTATTTGTATGTTTATTATTATTTTTTCGTTATCACTAATTAACTCTACCTATAGAATCAGAGTCTTGCCTCTTTTTTTCTCTCTATTTTAAACAATGGATCATACCCCTTTTCTGATATGTTCACTCGGCGGACGATACACCAATCATGTATTTTGCAAAGATCCCGCACAATATCCATATTATCAAAATGTGAATTTTGGTAAGAAATTATCCCCCCGCCGGCCGCCCTTAATAGAAATTCAAGCACTTCACTATGCAGCTCCTTTCGTAGCACAACACTCCTTCTAAAAAGAGAGAAACAGAAAGATAAATTATCAGCATTTTTACTATTGGTTCCTATAGAAGGAAATAAATAATTTGTAATTATTTAAATTAGTCTCCTAGTTTAAAATAAAATTTGAATAAAAAATCTGTAATTATTTAGATTAATCTCCTAGTTTATAATTGAATTTGAATTTGAATTGATTTGTAAAGTTCCCTAAATTAAGGAATTCTATAGATTAGAAAAACTGTATATATATATACTCACCATCAATGAAAATGATATGCCATATTTTTTCATTTTATTTCTTATTTTATATGTTATCAGAGAAGGAAGTCTTGTGTTCAAACCTCACTACCACCTTTGTTGAAAAAATTATTGTTTCACGTGCTGGACTTGAATGTCACACGTGAGGGGGCGTGTTGAAGTATATAAATACTTAAGTTACACCATCTCTAATACAATCCATTATTTGGTATTTTTATGTCGTTTGTGTGTTCAAGCATGTTTCAAGAGCTTAATGAAGAAATAGAGCTAACTTTGGTGAATTAACCAAGTTCATGTTCCTTTCTATTCAAGAGAAGAGTCAAAGAGGTATTTTCAAGACAAAAATGGCTCCCGGATGGTAAAAACGGTATTTTCCGAAGTCGTCACCTTAAGCAAAAAGTTTCGTGGAGTCAAGACGGTAATTTTGGCACAATTGCGGAGAAAAGTGGTTTTCATAAAGAACCTACGCTTTCAAAAACAAAAAGTGACAAGAAAACACATTTTTACACTTGAACCTACGCTTAAAGCATAACTCCCTACGATTCAAGCGTAGTGAATAGTATTTTCAGCACAATTTTTTAGTCAATTTCGGCAGCTCATATTTTGGTCAGAAACGGTCCAAATTGGGTGATTCTTGAGTCTATCATCTAGATCTTGACGTCAAATTTCTAATGATATATTACACGCCTCCATCCAATGTGTGTAGCTCCAGATATGATCAAAAAACTGAGAGATGTCCTGGAGATAAAAGCTTAATCGAGCAGAATCGGGCCAAAATCCTATTTTGATCCGGATTGACCCGGATGACTTTGAGTTCGACCCCACCACCTCTATATATGTAATATACACATATTATACATAAAACATTAGGATTTTTCTTGGTTGGGTGTGAAATTACCAAAAAGGGTAATCATATTCTCCAAGTTAGGGTTTCCCTCAGCTTTGCCTATAAATACCAAGCTTTGGTACAGATTTTAGGGGACTCCTCTCCATATAATTTTGGAGACTTATTTATACATAATTTTCAGATTCATATCATTCAAAGGGAGGTGTCATTCAAGATTTAGAGATCTGGAGAAGAAGATCATGGAGGACATTTCTACATCAACGATGCAGTCACCTTCTACCATGAGCAACTAATTTAGTGTCAAGGTTTTCTAGCAAAACCCTAGCCAAGTAATGTAGTTCTTATTTATTTTCAATTGTAACGAGGGGAAACTGTGACCATATTGTGATGATTGTAGTAGATGATAGACCGTTTTTATTCTTGATACAAGTTTATATATTTGTTATGATTCTTATCTTAGACTGAATGAATATATTTATCTTACATAATCATGGTTATTCACTATGGGTTGGAACTCGGATGCTTAACTTATGATTTTCTACACAATGGTGGTAATAAAACTTGAAACCCTAGGTTGACACAGGTCATGCCTTGACGATTTAATATAGATATGCTTTAGTTTATTTTCATGCATTGAGAGTAGATTAAAGTAATGTAATTGACATGTACTAGTTAGGTCAGTCATGAGATGGGTTGTCGCAATCCGGTTCATGGTAATCCTTTTTGGGGTTGTATTTAGCTATGTGCGGTATGACCTGATTCATAGTTATGGATCGTCCTCTTGCAATTGAGCGAATTAAGAATTATATTATACGGTTAGTGGTGGAGTATGAAAACCCTAGATTTTCCTTCTATTGTTCTTGTCTTAATCTATCTTTACTGTTTTCTTAGTTAATTAGTTAATCAAACTCCAAACCAACAAAACATATTTTCTAGCAATTCGAGAGTATTACTTTACAAGAATTCAGAATACGACTTAGTTTCTGTGTGATCGATAACCTTTCACAAGCTGAACTATACTACAATACGATTCGTGCACTTGCGATATGTAAAACCTAAGCCGTCATAAGGGGTTGTCTTTAACACATATTTTTAGCACACCCCGACGGACATCAGGTAATTGAAATATAGTAGAATTAATGCTTTCTCCCTATATATCGATTACATGTACCATATTAACCTTTATTTGTTCGTTTATTACTGTATTATTTTTTCTTTATCACTAATTTACTCTACCTATAGAATCAGAGTCTTGCCTCTTTTTTTCTCTCTATTTTAAACAATGAATCATACCCCTTTTATGCTATGTTAACTCGGATGACAATACACCAAGCATGTGTTTTAAATGATGGGTTGATTATGGACCATATCCTTGGGCTGATTATGAACAACGTATTCATGTTTGTTCACCCGGAGCAAACGATATATTGCAAAGTTACCTTTAACAATAGAATAACAATTTTACCTTGATTTAGTTTTTTAAAACAGACTTCAGCGTAATCAAACTTGTTCCTACAAAAAAGAAAATAAATTTTTTGTGAGAAGTGAGAACACCTCCATATTACATCTTCCTCTTCTTCACCAAATATTTACACATATCCTTTTCACCACCACATATTTACACCTATCCTTCTCATCACCACATATTTTACCTCCTCCCCTCTTTAGGATGTCAAAAGTCATAAAAAAGGGTTGAAAAAGTATCTCCAATTTTTTGGAGTAGGTCAAACTAAACAAAATGTGGATAATCACAACAATATAGAGTATAGTGATTTAGGCAAAAAAATGAGAAATATTGTATCTTGTGATCACAAGTGCAGTACCCGTAGGTCTACATTTGCGACCAAGGAGCAAAGTAAAATCAATGGTACCTATGAATTCCTAGAGGACTGGCTTAAAAAAAGGGTGCAAATATAGACGACAACGAAGGAGACTTTGAAGAATGGTTTATACTTTATGTCACGCCCCGAGATTTCTAAAACCCAAACTGAGTTCAAGAAACTAGAGGGAATGATGTTAAGGAGAGGAAAACGATAATAAAATTCTAAAACGAAACCTATTTTAAAACCCTTTTTAAAATGACTTCAAAACTTGTCCTAAGACCCTTAATAATTGTTGAAGTAGTGGTAGAATAGACCGGGAAAATATTGGAAAAGAAATTTGAAATACAAGATAAAGTCGGGTTTTCACCAGTGTAGGTCGAGTACTCGCACTAAAATTTGAGTACTCGACTTTGCACAACACAATAGCTTGAAGCTACCACCTACTTGTTCAAAAACTTAAAATTTTAAACTTTAAAAACCTCAATATTCCAAACGAGCTCCGTTTTTTACACCACCGGTCCCGAAAAATCACAAATAGTATGAAAATGAGTTTTTCATTTCAAACTTCAAAAATAGTTGGCGGGGCCCAAGGGTGTTCAGAAAATGAGATTTTTTCATAAAAACCAAAAATGGGGGTTTGGAAACCCTTGAAAAAAGCTTTGTGTAGATGTAGTTTTTTGCTATACTCTCCAATCCATTTATTTATGCTCTTAAGGCTATATTTATACAACAAGTGATGAGATTTTTGGCCCATCATGATGAGAATCAAATCCCTCTATTATAGGAATTTGATTTACATTGCATATTGGTCTTTTTTATCATATAAATTGAGATTTCATTTTGCCGGTCAAGTAATTCTAGAATTTTCTCTTGACTGGGTTGGACTTTGATGATGGGCCTTCAAGGTTTGCTGGTTCAAATGATATAGAGTGGGTCTGTACATATTTGGCCCTTACACTAGCCCTAGTTCGAGTTATTGACCATGGTTTCAATGGGCTTGACCTGAATTCCTTTAGACATTATTTGAAGCGTGTCAAATTATGTGAGTGCATGTGGTGTGATGACGTCAGGATAATGATTGAGATGCTTTCGTGTGGTATTTAAATTTCAAACCGATAGCTAGCCTTTCTTGTTCTCTACACCAGCCTCCCTTTGGAAGTTGCAACGCCTCCAGTGGCATTAATGGCGTCGGTAAGGTAAGATTCCTCTACCTCTATAAAAACCCTTTTCGTTCCATTCATCACACTTCTTCAATTTCTGAAATTTCCTTTTGGCTTTGCTCTTTTACGTTTATTTTCTAGGTTTTCATTTGCTATTAAGGCTTTTCTCCGGTGACTTATCCTCGACAATCTATATTTTTCGATAAGTTTCTTAACCTTTCTCTTCTTTTTCTAATCAATCATGTTTGAGTCAAATACTTATTCTTCTACCGAGGGCTTAGTCCCCCAAACCCATGAGGAAACTCTTAAAAGTCATACTGAGGAAATTCCTGTTCTTCCTCACGACGATTGGCGTGGTGATGACATCGATGAACCCCCTCCATACAATCCTGACCGAATCCCTGTCGATCAACGAAAAACCATCAGCCTTAACCTTCTGAAAAAATTAGTTAAGCCCCCCAAAGGGGTGGAGTTTGAGGCTTACGATCCGGAATTAGACTTTACCCAGGGAGAAGGGGTTGATACCAATGACCTAATTCTCTCATACAACCAAGTTAGGATTGTTAGGTTCCCCTTATATCCCCTTTTCCACTTTATCTTTTTTATTCTTGGTATAACCCCCCTCCAAATTAACCCACATTTTTCTGAATCATTTCGATGGTTATCTTGGCCAATCGTGACTATGGATTGCATTTGAGCCTTGATGACCCCCTTATGTGCTACCAGATACTGGATTTATCTGGTTGTGTAGGGATGTACATGTTTTATCCCTTCAAAGGCAGAGGCATTTGCTCGGGTACTAAAAATTATGAAAAAGATTGGAAAGAAATGATGGTCCTAATTAAGGGCCCCTGGTGTTATCCTCAATCCTATGCTTACCCCATCCCTAGTGCCTTTAGCCTTATCAAACTCCTACCTTAGAAATTTCTTCATGGTCATACAGCCTCATGTTTGTGCCGTAGTTGTGATCTTCGCAGGGTTGAGTACATTTATGAGTTCTATGGCACAGGCAGTAAGGGAATGATTAGACCATAATATTTGATATTTTGGGCGTTAATAAAACTTTTTTAGTTTCTTTATTCTATTAATATGGTATTTTTATCCGAGTTGTGTGTTAAGCATGTTTTTAGTGCCTTAATGCAAAAATTAGTTAACTCTAGTTTTTTATCAAATATGTCTGATTCGGAACAACACATAGAAGATATTTACACTTAAATCAGCAAGGTATCAGTCAGTAAAGTAGAGTACAATTATATTAATGGATTAATAAATAATAATATTCAGGAGCCACCAATCAATCGATGAAGCCTTCGATCGTTCGGAAATCATCGTCTTGGAATTTGTGCGAAAATATATTGCAGAATTCTGGCTTTGTGTACAATTATATCAAGGGGAAGAATCGTCCATTCAACGCCATTTCTTAGTCCCTAAGTTCTCTTGGAGTGCAAGCAAGGAACATGTCATATCTGCACCAAATTTTGTTTATAAATATAGGAGTATTTCATGAAGAGAAGATATATTTGATTATAGAATAAATCATTTAGTAAAAAGTCGCTCTCTTTGAGAGAGGCTCCCTTCCTAAAGAACTCAAGAACCAACTATCCAATCATGAAGATGACGGCTACATCAACAATGGAGTCTCCTCTTTCCATGAGCGGCTAGTTGGTATCGCTGAGTAATGTAATCTTTTATTTATTTTTATTGCAAATGGGGGAATCTGATAAAGGACACTTATATGATGATTATGTAGTGAGAGACCGAAGAAGACCACCTAAATAAGATTTATTTATTAATTCTTTACTTAAGCTGAGACTGAATTAATGATTTATCTTGAACAACCATGTTTTTACTAAGGGCAAGAAATTAAAGGTTTAAATAATGGTTTCTACATAATGACACTTATTTGGCATGATAAAGTCTCATGTTTACACAGTCCATGCTTAGAGAAGAGGATTGTTAGCGTGCTTTTTAATTTTATAGATAAATATAACAGTCATACTAATCGTAGATCGATTGTAGCGAATACGGACTGATTGCATTCTTTTTGGGGCTAGGCAACTGCTTCTAGAGTTACTAGTCTGATTAATATAAGTTGTACCGCCCTCTTACAATAATATAATTAAAGGAATACATTATAAGGCTAGTGTTGGAATTCAACCCTCGAATTGTTTATCTTGAGTGAAACGAAAAACAATTATCTTTGTTTTATTTTATGTTTAGTAGTTTAATCAAACAAACCAATCAAACAACTTTTATAAATATAATTTAACTTGCTACTTTATAATTATTTAAAATATGACTTTGATCGCTGTGGTTCAATACCTTCTTTACCCAACTATACTATATACTACTCGCGTACTTGCGACTGAGAGGTTAAAACTAGATCATTTTAATTCCTTATTTTTAACACTATTATTTTCACACATCTGTAACCGATCAAGGAGTTCACTTCAATAGAATTCATCGAAGGGTTAAGCCACTAAGGAGTAAGCTTTGGTTTGAGACTCTGCTATGTACTGACCTTCTGAATCCTGTTAATTTGCAGGATATATCAAAGCTAGGTGTGTCTTGAGATGTAGAATTATATGTAAGTATGAATGTATTTTCCCTTTGTACTTGTTGAAGTTGCTAATCTTGCTAGTGAACCTTGTGAGTGAAAATGTAAATGAAAATGATCTTAGAAGTAGCTTTAGGCCCCTTTTCTTGTGTAATATGAAAAGTGATAGGATGAAACTTAAATGTCATGAGAATAATTTATTTTGATTTTGTTGCTCTAATTTAATGATAAGTATGCTCACTAAACCAAAAGTGACAAATAAAGTGAATAATTGAGAAATTCTTGCATGAAAAATTATGTGAGCATGTTTTGAGATTGAAATGGAAATTCATGATAAACCATTGAACATTTGGTCCATATGGAGACATAGTTGTCATTTGTGTAACACCATGTACATATATTGAATTGATGTTAGTTACATGCCTCATTCATAACATTTATGCGCATGGACCACTTGGATAGTCGTAACAACTGGCCATGTAGTGTTCTCGCTACCGGCAGATTAGTAATCTTGAAACAAAGAGTTCGCGGGGGACTACGGTCCGAGTATGGTGGCTCTTTTCTTTCGCGAGTTTCACACATATATATGACTCGTGGTTATAAAATATGGCAACATTCTGGATAGTCGCAATAACTGGCCAGACGGTGTTCTCGCTACCGGCGGACTAGTAATATGAAAACAAAGAGTTCATGGGAGAGCTACGGCTCAAACACGGTGGTGGTGACACTATATCCGGTTACACTTAGTAGTCAAGGTGGTTACATTATCATTGGCATTGACATGAGCATGACATGCATAATACGATAGTAAATTGGAAGCATTCACATGTTTTGAGAATCTCTAATGTATTTTCAAAGCATGCTTAAATGTGATCTTGTTGTCTCACTTGATATATTTTGATAATGGATAAAATTGAATTAGAATATGAATTAATTGTCATGCCTTGTTCTTTGATTCTAGTAGAGCGTTAAAAATGATTTTTTATCCTTATGTTTGTAAATAAATGTATCTCTATGTGAATATTAGAAGCTTGGTAGAGCATGGCCTAGGTGTGTAGGTCCACTTTGAGTTTGAGGTTGTGTGGAGGGATTGGTGTGATCCTAGTTGACCTTAAACACTTCAAGGCATCAGCCACATAGGCCTTTGGTATTGGGTGGTCTATATTATCGTGGAGTGGTCGACATATCACTCTAGTTGTTGTAGGACATTTGTTAGCTTAGAGGTCGAACCTAGTATAATTATTTAGCCTTTCTATCTCCGTGGGAATGTCACCATTTTTAACCCCATTCCTTCCCTCTTTATTCTCGGGGTCATTTCTTTGAGTAAACTATGTTTAAATATATGTATATAAATGTGGATGAATAATTTTAAATTCGCCTTATTTAAAACCAAAGCTTTTTCTAAAGATTCATAACCCACATTTTTGGGTTACAAAGAAAAAGTCTCGTTGTTGTTCACCCCCGAGCTCCGATGATCAATTTCTCATTCCGAAAGTTTTTCTAGTACTTTCAAAGCATGTGTGAATGTTCGGGATAGGAGGTGTCGTTGTTTGAAGACCTGAACAAAAACACAATTTTTTCAAGTTTTTGGGTGCCAAAAATCAGCACCTGTTGGGAGAGATGTCGCGCACTGCAAATTTTGTCTGTGCGCGATTTCACTGGTTTGCTCATAACTTTCGCTATAGGTGTCCGATTGAGACGTTCTTTATCTCGTTGGGAAACTGACATCTTGAACTTGAGTTTAGGCACTTCAATATCTCATTTTGGTTTAGTTTTGAGTGACTTAGGGTGTTTTGTTTAGGCTGGTCCATGTCGATCATTTAGTTCATTCAACATTTTTTTTCGTTTTTGCATCGTTGCTCCGAATTCAATTCTGATTGTTTTATTACCTACCGTAAGCCTAATTTGAGTATTTTGACCTGAAAATTACATTTTTTATCCTTGGGTGAATTTTGGTATCTTAATGATTCATTTTGATAATTCTTTTCACTTTCGTTTCGACCCGAAAGGTTTTTATTACTTCTTTTAAGTATAAAATGGTTCTTATACCCCGAGAATGAGATTAAAGAAGTGTTTTCCATAATGGGTATTCAAATATCCTTATATAGTCCTGTTAGTCTTCTTTAGTTGGTTAGTCAGTTGTAGAAGGATTAAGGTGGACTAGGGTGGAGACTTCGCATGAGTTTTTCATGTTGGTTTTAGGGGTAAACGATAGTGACTCTATGATTTCTAGTTATGTGCTAGGAGCACTTGGCCTAA
This sequence comes from Cornus suecica, assembly GCA_963922005.1. Classification (NCBI taxonomy): domain Eukaryota; kingdom Viridiplantae; phylum Streptophyta; class Magnoliopsida; order Cornales; family Cornaceae; genus Cornus; species Cornus suecica. The sequence continues at coordinate 50,112,867 of OY998240.1, read as the reverse complement.
GGTCAATATCTTTAAGTCATATTCCTAAAAAGATAAAGAACACCTCCATCCGACACCCGTAGCTCGAGATATAGACAAAATAGTGAGGCAGCGCCGAAACGGAACTATACTTGGACACCCTGGGAAAATCAGTCGACTGACATGGTCCATGAGTAGACTGATGGGGGCCATTAGTTGACTAACCAATACCCATCAGTCCACTGACCACAACAAAAATATTTTAGTTATTTGCTTGTCGATTGACGAAATTGCATCAATCGACTCCCGAACCCGAAAAATGCTCCAATTAGCGTAAAAATCACCGTAACAACTATCTATGCATGTATATAACCATAGTTAGGTCCATACTCCAAATTATTTTCATCAAACATAAATGTTTAAACCAAAAACCTTCCTATAAGGTTTATTAAAGTTATCCGTCTTACCCTCAGTCTTCGTTTTTGTACTACCAGTTTCTAAAAGTCAAAATCTTTATGAAAATGAGTTTAAAATCATGTTTAAAACAATATGATTAACCGGGGCTACGTGGGTGGGCAAAAACGAATTTTTCCATTTAAAATAAATGGGTTTGTTTGAAAACCTAGGAAAAATGCCGTTTTAGGCCAACTTCCTAATAACCACATTCAATGTAGAAATCAAGTCTATATAACACTAATAAAAGGATTCACAAATTATAATTCAAAGTGCCCTAAGGCGAAACATGCTATAGTTTGATCAAAATACATATTTGCACAATTTGGTACCAAAGTGCATCAAAAGAATATAATCCCTGCGCATAGTGCTCCAAGGGATGTACATCATGAAAGCTACTCGGCTAACACACTAGCCGAAAAAAGATAAACATCTACCATTTGTTTAAAAAGTTTTACAACAAGAGTAACATATTTATACACATGGATTATGCTACTACTCTACAAAATAGGTGTCCCGCCTTCTTATGCATAAAAGGGCGAAACCCACACCATATCTTTTAACGAAAGACTACGGACCTCCCGGAAAGGGATCACCACCTAAAGAATATATAAGTCGTGGGGTGAGCTAACTAGCCTAGTAGAGGAAGCGTATTCGCCTCAATCTCGGTAGTCTGACTGGTTCAACCTAACCATGGTTCATGCCACTAACCCTAGGCCGATCTCTTGTTCCACATGGCTCTCACGCCCATCCCGACCCCAATAAATAAGTTCCACAACATGTTCACAACATAATTATTCACAATTCTAGCATGTTTCAATCATCAAAACCACAATCACATATATATAGCAGTTAAGATGCAATGCGACGAACACACCCATGGTACACACACAACACACACCCTACTTTAAGGGTCAATGGGATCAATCTATAACCCTTCACTTTATTCTCATAAGGGAAGGTAGATTTATCGTACCGATTCTTCCCAAGTGCTTTTGACACTTCACAATTTTAACAAAGAAGACCGTCAACATGACGCGATCGTGACATAGGATTTGGAAAAGTCCTCCCCCTATAGTCTGCATTTCTCGGAGGATTAGTTTCGTAGGAGCAAGAAGCACCCCCTGGCCAGTTATTACGATGATCCAAACATAAGACAACTCCTACGTAGTTTACGCAAATTGTAGAAACCAATACCTATGTTTTGACACAATATGGTACACTCAAAATGCATCAAGGTTCATAATTCTAACCATATGCCATCATAATACATGCTTATTTCTTTATGCAATCTATTGGACTCAAATTATCACAATGCTTATATTTTCACATTTATAAGCAATAAATCACCACAACCATTTATATCACAAAATCATGCTTTCAAGGCCTAATTCATCAATTAAGTTGTCAATACTCAACTCGTATATATATATACGACATATATACACATAGACACACACACCCTCATACAAAGATGAGAATAATTTGTTTTCCCCTTACCTCAATTCCAAGCAAGCTTATTCTAGAATGCCCCAAAGAGGTCCAACTCAAGCTACCCCTCCAAAGGTTTAATAGATTAGCTCCCAACTATCAACACACCACATGAACAATAAGATTACTATGGTGTCACAACAAAACCGAAAAATCATCCTTGTGGCTCCAACCACAATAATCAAATCAAAACCTAATGATTACTAAATTAGGGTTTCATGAAAAAAATGAATTCAAGAGATAAAGTAACTATGAACCCACCTATATCTTATTCACAAGATGAAATCAAGAGCTACCATAATTGGAACTCACTTGGTAGTTGGAAGAAAAAATCAACCTTCCATAAACATGAATAAAAGGAAGAGTAAAATCAATACTAACATAAAGAACTCATGAACTTGAAAGCTAGGGTTCTTGTGAACAAAACCCTTGAGTGGAAGAGAAACTTATCAAAAATAGTTGAAGAACACCACCCTAAACCACACCAAGCGAGGATAGAATGAGAGAGCAAGAGATTGTGTTGAGAAGATGAAATGTCTTGCAAAATAGAGAAACACACAAGTGTAGATATTCTCCACTAACCCTTCTCAAATCCAAGGGTTGAGAATAAAACTAGGAAAATGAGTAAATGATCCAAGGGTGGAGAGGCAGTCTTGTCATTGAAAGACCAAGATTAATGCATTTGTGTATCATCCAAATAAGGCCCTATGATCCAAGGGTTGAGAACAAAGATGGGTGAAGAAGATCAAGTGCTAGAAATAAGACACCACTCCAAACGTTTAAAATAACCAATATTTTCCCAACTTAGGATTATTCACAAGAATGCCATCAAGACTCTTAAATACCCTTTTACCCCTTGTCATTATCTCTAATTACCAACATTCCACTCATGCCCTAACACTTAGCCAAAATCTCTACACTTTCCACTAAGTGCTAAAAATATGAAATTACTCATTTACCCCTCGGTCATTTCTTTGCCAAAATCGTTTTAAATAATTTTCATTATTCTCAAAATGAAAATACAACATGCAATTTAAATTTTTTTTATATCACATACTGTTGATCGAAGGTTTTTCACCATGGGTAATCATGACATTTTGATGATAACAAACCATTGAATGTGGTGAATTTAATGTCTACTTGAGTTGTGCTTAATAGATTGTTGATTCAGGAGAAACTCAAGAGAGCTAGTGCATCCATGAGAAGATCAAACAAAGGTGCTTAGAGCTCAAAAGACATTGAAGATAAGGATGGAGACATCAACTCAAAAGCTTAAAGAAATTGAAGATCAAAGAAATTTGTAAAGTAGGCTTGGGTGAGTGCTAGATTTAATGTAAATTTATTTTTGAAATAACTTACTTGAAAGCTCAACTCTTGACCTTATAAATTATAGGACCATGCATATCATTCATGAGTCTTTGATATAGTTGAGTTAGTTCAACCTTTCATAAGCTATGGAAGAACTCAACAAATAGGGTGTCCTAGAACCATAAAATCAATTCCTATCACTTGAAATGATTTCTAGATGCATGTTAAGGCTTTGTCAAATTTTGAGAATTTTATTTAAATTGAAAAATTATTTTATGATCTCAATATTGACTTTAGGAATGTCGAGGACCTTAATAAGTCTCTAAGAAATCCTAGTACTGTGTCTAAGTCATTTTGGAAAAATCCCAAAAGATTTCACAAAAAATCGTCATGTGGGTTAAATGTTTGAAATGAAGCGTCACATTAAAACGACCATATTGCTCTCCAATATGGGTCAAATGGAGTGATTAAAAAGCCTAAAATTAAGAGCTTAAATTCATATTTTCAAAAATCTAAAGAACACCTCCATCCGAGTTACGAAACTCCAATTATGACCAAAAGAGTGAACTGCGTCGAAACTGGTCTAAACAGCCCAGTCGACTGGCCTTAGAAGGCCAGTTGACTGGCTAAGTCAGTAGCCTAAAAATAAAGTTCGGAATGATTTTTTGGAGACCCATTCGACTGCCCCAAAGCACCTAATCGACTGCCTAATCATGGATTTGAATTCTAACGGCTAGTTTCAAATCCAAAGTTTTCCAAAACTTCCTAAAACACCCCCAAATGGCTATATTGTGTTCCTATGCTATATATATGCCATATATTAGCCAAAAATGGGTAAGAGAAGTGGGAGCGAAGAGTATGGATGAATATTTACCAATTTGGGCATAAATGGTTGAATTTTTTGTTGGATAGAAATCTCTTATATAGGAATCACCACATGAACATCATTTATATTTTCTCTTGTGATTAATTCTTCCACACATTGAGTTTGAGCTTTTCAATTGAGTTTTTCATCTATAACTCTAAGTATGTGAGGAAGTGAGCCTTGAATTTCTATATCTATCTATTGAGAGATATTGTTGTACCACTCAAATGTAAAATTCTTATTCTTTGTGAGTGAAAGTCCAAGAGGTTATCTTGACATAATTTTTGTTGGATAAAAATCTCTTATATAGGAATGGCTTGTTGAAGCTTTGTAAAGGTTTCTCTCAACCTTAAAAAGAGAGGATTTGGTTGGCTCTCCACCTGCAAGAGTGAGCAAGGTTGACTCTTCACCCGGAAGAAGGAGCATGTAAGGGTTTGCTATTCACCCGAAAGAATGAGGCATGTAAGGGTTTGCTTATCCCCGGAAAGAGAAGCACGATAGTGGAATCCTTGGGAGGTTTTCTTAAGGCATGGACATAGACCAAAGATTTGGTTGAACCATGTAAAAATCTCGGTGTCTATGGTGTGTATTTTTTTTAACGCTTATCTCTTTACTTTAAAAGAAATTGTCATTTTCAATTTTGAGCTTTATGTATCAATGCTATGAAATTGCTTGTGTTTGTGTACTAATGAAGAGGTTAGGAAAATGAATAGTTGAAGTGAATTAATAGAACTAATCTTTATCACAACATAGCATAAAATGCTTGGTTGAACCATATAAAATCTTGGTGTCTTGATTTACATTTTCTCTATCCCTTAATCTCTTTACCTTATAAGTAATTGTCATTTACAATCTTGAACTTCATATTGATGTCATGCTATGAAATTGCTTGTGTTTGGGTATTAATGAAGAGGTTAGGAAAATGTATAGTTGAAGGAAATTGAATTGTGATTTTGGTTAAATATGTTGTAGATTATAAATTATCTACTTCCTTATTTATCTATAATATAAGTGTATACCAAGTGATTGATAGAATTTATCTTCAACACACATTAACATAAAATTATTATATGCACCCCAAGTGTTTCACTAAATGCTTATTCAATATAAGTTTCTATTTGAGAGTTTATGTGTAAACTCAATGTTTGATCATTTTTCATAAACTCTACAAGACGTTCTTCATGGAAAATTTTATTTTTCATTATGTCTCTATAAATGAAGAAAGTGCTATTACATGTTTAATTGAATTGCATAATTGGGTGCATGGATTAATTCCCATTCTACTTGAATTGAACATGTATTTAATTGTGTAAATCACTATTGAATGATTACAAGTATGAAATGTGAATGTCACTTAAAGAGATTATCTAAATCACTTAAGTGTTTGACAAGAGCTTAATGAAGTGTAATTTTGATAAAATAAAGTCAAACAAAAAAAGTATCAAAGTTTGTCATTGACCCTATTTACCCCCCTCTAGGTGTCATATGTGGCCAACATATACAACATGTAAGGCATGCTAAACACATAAACACATTAAGCACATAATCACATAAGCACTTAATTGTATAAATAAAATTTTTAATTAACACATAAAAATACCGGACGTTACAACTTCCACACCTTAAGAGATTTCGTGCTCGAAATCAAGACGTACCTATAGTAGAAAACAAGTCCGGGTATTTTTCCTTAACTTCACACTCACACTCCAAAGTCGCCTCCTCGACTCTGCGATGGTGCCACAAGAACTTAACACATGAAATAGTTTTGCCCCAAAACTTGCTCTCGAGAATCCAAGATCCTCACAGGTCGCTCCTCATAGTACACGTCCTCGACAACCTCGAAATCAACACAACTCAATACGTGAGAAGGATCCGGGTCGTACTTGCAAAGTATAGAGATATGAAAAACATTATGAACCCTCGATAATTTCGGTGGCAATGCTAAATACTATGACACCTCACCGACACGGTCAAGAATATCGAAAGGTCCAATAAAACGTGGAGAAAGCATTCCACTCTTCCCGAATCACATCAAGACCTTCTGAGGTGAGACCTTTAGAAACACATGATCTCCGACCTTCAAGAACAAAGAATGCCTACGCCGATCCACATAGCTCCTCTATCGGCTTTATGCCATAACCAAATGCTGTCGAGCAATCCTAATCTTCTCAATTGCCTCATGATCCATATCGGGTCCCAAAAGCACAACATCACCAACCTCGGCCCAATAAGTCGGTGAACGACTTGGTGTACCGTACAATGCCTCAAAAGGTGCCATCTGAATACGGGACTGATAACTGTTGTTGGATGCGAATTCTGCCAAATGAAGATGATCATCCCAATTGCCTCTAAAATCAATAGCACAAACACGAAACATGTCTTCAAGAACCTAAATGGTATGCTCTGACTTACCGTCCATCTGAGGATGCAAAGTAGTACTAAACCGTAACTGCATATCCAAGACTTTGTGAAAAGCCTTCCAAAACCGTGATGTGAATCATGGATCTCAATCCGAAACAATAGTCACTGGAACCTCGTGAAGCCTGACAATCTCCTTCACATACAGCCTACTAAGAACCTCTACATTATCCGCCTCAAGGATAGGTAAAAAATGTGCAGTCTTCGTCAATCAATCAACGATCACCCACACTGCGTCCTTCTGATTCTTCATTTTCGGTAACCCTGTCACGAAGTCCATGCAAATATGCTCCCATTTCTACTCAGGAATCAGTAATGGATTCAACAACCCGGCAGGTCCTCGGTGCTCAACCTTAACCTACTGACAAGTAAGACAATGACTCACAAAATCTGACACAGATTTTTTCATTCCTTGCCACCAATAGTGAGGGCGAAGATTATGATACATCTTTATGCCACCTGGGTGAACAACAAGCCTAGAACTATGAAACTCTCACAAAACCTCCTCACGAAAAATCTGCGGTACATAGAGTAAACCCCTAAAATGATAACCTCCGTTAGAGTACAAAACCCAATCATCAATGACCTCGCTACTAGCGATACGAGTGCGAACCGTATCAATGCTATCATCTTGTCCCTGAGCCTTAATCACATGGCTCACAACTGAAGGTTGTGCCACCATGCTAAACAAATGCCCAACTCTGAGACATCCTCCATCATTCGCCACTCATAAATAAAGATGCTAGCTAAAGATGTCTGTGACTTGCGACTCAACGCATCCGCCACCACATTAGCCTTCCCGGGGTGATACTGGAGTGCAAAGTTATAGTCCTCCATGTACTCGACCCATCGACGCTGCCACAAATTCAAGTCCTGCTACGTAAAGATATACTACAAACTCTTATGATCGGAGAAAACCTCGAATCTTTCATCGTACAAGTAGTGTCGCCATCCCTTAAGTGCAAAAAGAACCGCTGCAAGTTCTAAGTCATGCGTAGGAGAATTCCGCTCGTGAGTCTTCAACTATCCAGATCCATAAGCCACAACTCTCTCGGACTGCATGAGTACACATCCTAGTCCCTCGTGAGAAGCATCACAATAGATCACATAGCCTACACCGTGCTTGGGAATAATCAACACCGGAGCCATAGTCAAGCGTGTCTTCAACTCAATGAATACATCTTCACTCTTGTCATCCCACACAAACTTGATACCCTTTCGCATGAGGCGAGTCATAGGAATCGCCAAATAAGAAAAGTCCTTCACAAATCGCCGATAGTAACCCGTTAAGCCAAGGAAACTACGGACCTCAAAAACATTAGTTGGCCGCTTCCAATTCATCACCGCCACAATTTTTGATGGATCAACTAAAATGTCACCTCCGTAAACAACATGACCCAAAAATCTAACTTCTTGAAGCCAAAACTCACATTTACTATACTTAGCATATAATTGGTGCTCTCTTAGTATTTGAAGAATAGTCTTAAGATAATCCTCGTGCTCACTTTCCGTAGTAGAGTACACTAGAATATCATCAATGAACCCTACTACAAATCTATCCAAGTACTCGTGGAAGATACGATTCATAAGCTCTATGAATGCCGCCCGTGCATTAGTCACACCAAAAGGCATCACCAGAAACTCGAAGTGCCTATACCGAGTCCAAAATGCGGTCTTCAGAATATCAATATCCCTAACCCATAACTGATGATAACCGGACCTCAAGTCAATCTTGGAGAAGAACTTAGATCCCTTGAGTTGATCGAACAAGTCATCAATCCGTGGCAATGGATATTTTTTCTTGATCGTCACCCGATTCAACCTATGGTAATCAATGCATAACAGTAGTGAACCATCATTTTTCTTAGCGAAAAGAACGGGAGCACCCCAATCGGAAACACTAAGCCGAATAAAACCCTTCGCCTTGAGATCGTCAATTTGCTTCTTTAATTCCTCTAACTCTGTCGGTGCTATTCGGTACGGTGCCATAGAGATAGCATCGGTACCCGGTATAAGATCAATAGCAAAGTCCACCTCATGAATTAGAGGTAAAGAAGTTAAGTCATCGGGAAAAACATCCCAATACTCGCCGATGACATAAGGTACCTTGATGTGACCACGAATCTCATCGTCCTATAATAGACTTACCAAAATAAAATTGGACACATCACGACCCCATATACAATAGGAAGAAGTAGAGGAGTCGTTGCGATCACCAAAGAAGTGGAAACGCTCGCCCTTAGGCGTGCACAAAGACACCCGACCTCTAAAACAGTCAATTTGTGCACGAAAGGTAGATAACCAATCCATGCCCAAGATGACGTCAAAGCTCGTCATGTCTAGGAGCATGAAGTCGAATCTTAACGATCATCCAGTAATCATAATCTCATATTTACAACACACTCTAGACAAATACACACTACCACCAACCGGAGTGTCCACCCACAAAGGTACCCCAAGATATGAAATAGGTATAGCTAAAGTAGATGCATAAGCAAAAGCAATAAAAGAATGTGAAACTCCAGAATCAATAAGAACATGAGCCCAACAACCGTATACAGGAAATTTACCTCTCACGATAGAAGGTCCTGTTTCACTGTTTGCTGTTGTGACTGTATAAGCACAGCCCTGAGGAAGTGGAAGCTGCTGAATAATCGATGTAGATGTCATAGCCTGAAAACCTTGAGCTACCGGCACTGACTGTTGCGGTGCTCTATATCCAGACTGGCCTGCTACCTATATAGCCCTAGACTGCTGCCCAGTCCCGCTCATAGGAGTGCCAATGCTCAACTGAGGATAATCCTTACGAAAATGACCCTATTGTCCGCACTAAAAGAAACCTCGATTGCGTGCTGAACTACTACTCCATGTCTGGCGACGAGACTAACAAAATGGCTTCGTATGCCTTGGCTACCCACACTGAAAGCACACCACATCTCGATGAGTAGAACCCGGAGATGCTCTAGAAGAAGGTGCAGATTGTCCCTGACGCTGCTGCTGTGGCTGCTGCTATGCAACCAAAGCTGAAGTGCCCTTAAACTGTCTCTTCTTGTTCCCAAAACCCGAAGAAGAAAAACCTCCAAAGCCCTTGTGCCTAGGCTCACGAGCTAATCGGCCCTCTCTTGCATCCTCCTCAGTAAACAATGCCTTTGTAACGGCCTCATAGTACGTCGACATAGTAAGCATAGAAAACATCAGCCCTTTACCTTACCATCCACCACCATCTCTGTTGCGAATCGAGACAAGCTAGTATACTAAAGCTTATATTCCCACATAGATAAATCACGCTGAACCAACTCATTGAATTGGTCCCTCATGCTTATCCTAGCAAGATGTGGAAAATACCGATCCAAGAAAAATATGCGAAAGTCCACCCATGTGATAGACCGAATGTCCCTCATGTTTATGACAGACTTCCACCAACCCTTAGCATCGCCCGTAAGTCAAAATGATGCAATCATAACCCGTACATCATCATCAAACCCATTGGTTATCTGCTCCAACCAATCATCGGCTACAAGTGGATCTGGACCACCCACCCAATCGTACGAAATCCTGGAGAGCCCTTTGAGCACGCGAACCCTTATCTTCAACATGCTGTCTCTGAGGAACCTGTGCCATAGCTGCCGCTAAAACACGTACAAACTGCTCACCATCCAAAAAAGATGTAGCCGATACACAGTCCCTAATATAAAAAAGTACTGGCACATTCTCATCCATAACCGGAGGTACTTGATTCGGAGCATCACCCTCTTTAATGACACACGGTCGACCTCTATGTGGCATCCTGCTCTCTACAATACAACAACCAAACATGTAAGGCAACAGTACAATCATAGTACGCCAAACAAAACAATAAATTCATGCCGATACACGTATAAGTCAACGATGTACAAGAGACGAAAACTAATACCTAAACATGTAACATAAAAGAAAACCTGAAGCATAAAGTAGTAACGACTGTCACCCATCGTCCCATAGATAAAGAACATGCTTTGATACCAATTTGTCATGCCCCAAATTTCCTAGGAATCCGAAACCCGAGCCTAAGAGCTAAGGGAGTGAATGCGGAAGTAAAAAGAAATGAGAACAAATGACCTACAGTCATCAAACACCCACTCAAGGTTAAAAACATCATTTCACGCCTAAAATATGTCGATAAGATCACTCGGGATCAAAATAGGAGCAAAACGAAACAAACGATACCTTAAATAAACAATTTAAGCACATGTGCCCATTCAAGAGTAAAATTGTCATCTCATGGGCTAAGCTAGAAATTTTAATCTATAAAGACAGGGTTTGGACCTAAAATAAATCATAGGAAAAAACAGAACCAAATTTGAAGATGCGAGGAGGAAACTACGACATTTTGAAAATCGGCCGTCGCGACGTGCGAAAGTTCAAAACATACCGTCACATTCAAACGACCATTACGCCCTAAAAACTGACTCGAATAAACTGACTCGAATAAACTGATTCAAAATCCTAAGGTCAATATATTTAAGTCATCTTTCTAAACAGATAAAGAACACCTCCATCCGACACCCGTAGCTCAATATATCAAAAAAATAATGAAGCAATGTCGAAACGGAACTAGACTGAGACACCTTGGGAAAATCAGTCGACTGACATGGACCATCAGTAGAATGATGGGGGCCATCAGTCCACTACTCAATACCCATTAGTCAACTAACCACAATAGAAATATTTTAGCTATTTGCCAGTCGACTAATGCAATTCCGTTAGTCGATTCCCGGACCCAAAAAATGTTCCAATTGACCCGAAAATCACCGTAACAACTACGTATGCATGCCTATGCATATATATACCCATATTTAGGTCCATACTCCAAATTATGTTCATCAAACATAAATGTTTAAACCAAAAACATTCCTATAAGGTTTATTAAATTTATCCGTCTTGCCCCCGGTCTTCTTTTTTGTACTACCAGTTTCTAAAAGTTAAAATCTTTATGAAAATGAGTTTAAAATCGTGTTTAAAACAAGATGATTTCCCGGGGCTACGGGGGTGGACGAAAATAGGTTTTTCCATTTAAAATAAAAGGGTTTATTTAAAAACCTAGGAAAAATTCCGTTTTCGGTCAACTTCCTAATAACCACATTCAATGTAGAAATCCACTATACAACACTAATAAAAGGATTCACAAATTGTCATTCAAAGTATCCTAAGGCGAAACATGCTATAGTTTGATCAAAATACATATTTGCACAATTCGGTACCGAAGTGCACCAAAAGAATATAATCCCCGCGCATAGCGCTCTAAGGGATGTACATCATGAAAGCTACTCGGCTAACACGCTAGCCGGCAAAAGATAAACATCTACCATTTGTTTACAAGTTTTAAAACAAGAGTAGCATGTTTATACACATGGATTACACTACTACTCTACAAAATAGGTACCCCGCCTTTTTATGCACAAAAGGGCGAAACCCATACCGTATCTTTTACCGAAAGACTACAGACCTCCCGAAAAGGGATCACCACCTCAATCTCGGTAGTCCGAATGGTTCAACCCAACCATGGTTCATGCCACTAACCCTAGGCCAGTCTCTTGTTCCACATGGCTTTCACGCCAATCCGGAAGCCCATCGAACCCAATAAATAAGTTCCCCAATATGCTCACAACATAATTATTCACAATTATTGCATGCTTCAGTCATCAAAACCACAATCACATATATATAGGTATTTAAGGTGCAATGCGGCCAACACACCCATGGTACGCACAAAACACACACCCTACTTTAAGAGTCAATGGGATCAATCTCTAACCCTTCATTTTATTCTCATAAGGGAAGGTAGATTTATCGTACCGATTCTTCCCAAGTGCTTTTTACACTTCACACTTTTAATAAGGAAGACCGTCAACATGACGCGGTCGTGACATAGGATTTGGATAAGTCCTCCCCCTATCCTCTGCATTTCTCGGAAGATTAGTTCCGTAGGAGCAAGAAGCACCCCCTAGCCAGTTGTTACGATGATCCAAACATAAGACAATGCCTACGTAGTTTACGCAAACCGTAGAAACCAATACACATGTTTTGACACTACATGGTACACTCAAAATGCATAAAGGTTCACAATCGCAACCATATGTCATCACAATACACATTTATTTCTTTATGCAGTATATTATACTCAAATTATCACAATGCTTATATTTTCACATTTATAAGCAATAAATTACCACAACCATTTATATCACAAAATCATGCTTTCAAGGCCTAATTCATCAATTAAGTTGTCAATACACAACTCGTATATATATACGGCATATATACACATAGACGCATACACCCTCGTACAATGATGAACACAATTCCTTTTCCCCCTACCTCAATTCCAAGCAAGCTTATTCTAGAATGCCCCAAAGAGGTCCAACTCAAGCTACCCCTCCAAAGGTTCAATAGATTAGCTCCCAACTATCAACACACCACATGAATAAAAATATTTAGTATGGTATCACAAGAATACAGAAAATCATCCTTGTGGTTTCAACCACAAAGTCAAATCAAACCCTAATGATTACTAAATTAGGGTTTCATGAACTGAATTTAGGAGATCAAGAAACAATGAACTACCCTATAGATTCTTCATAAGATGAAATCAAGAGCTGCCATAATTGGAAGTCACTTGGTAGTTGGAAGAAAAACTCAACCTTCCATAAACATGAATAAAAGGAAGAGTAAAATCAATACTAACACATAGAACTCATGAACTTGAAAGCTAGGATTATTGTGAACAAAACCCTATAGTGGAAGAGAATCTTACCCAAAATAGCTCAAGAACACCACCCTAAACCACACCAAGCAAGGATAGAATTAGAGAGCAAGAGATTGTGTTGAGAAGATGAAATGTCTTGCAAAGGAGAGAAACACACAGGTATAGAGATTCTCCAATCACCCTTCTCAAATCCAAGGATTGAGAATAAAGCTAGGAAAATGAGTAAATGATCCAAGGGTGGAGAGGAAGTCTTGCCAATGGAAGACCAAGATTAATGCATTAATGCATTTGTGTATCATTCAAACAAGGCCCTATTTTCCAAGGGTTGAGAACAAAGATGGGAGAAGAAGATCAAGGGCTAGAAATGAGTCACCACTCCAAAAGTGTAAAATGACGAATATTTTTCCAACTTAGGGTTATTCACAAAAGTGCCATCAAGACTCTTAAATACCCTTTTACTCCTTGTCATCCTCTCTAATTACCAAAATGCCACTCATGCCCTAACAGTTAGCCAAAATCTCTACACTCTCTACTAAGTGCTCAAAATATAAAATTACTCATTTACCCATCGATCATTTCTTTGCCGAAATCGTTTTTAATAATTTTTATTATTCTCAAAATGAAAATATGACATGGAACTTACAATTTTTTTATATCACATACAACATTTAAGACATGCTAAACACGTTAAGCACATAATCACATAAACACTTAATTGTATAAATAAATATTTTAATTAACACGTAAAAATACCGGACGTTATAATATTTAAGAGAATTTTATAGTTTCTATCTATTCAAAGTAATTTTTATTTTTCAGGAAATCGATGATGTATTGGAAATAAATATGAGCCTAGACATTCAAAATGATTGCGTTGAAATATAAAATGGACAAGGTTTTGAAGCAACATCAAATGAGTTTGAGGATATTCAAGCACCTATAACGGTTATGATTTTTAACTCAGATAAGGAAGCTTTTGATTTTTACAAGTGTTATGGTAGACGAGAGGGCTTCGGCATTATAAGAAAATATAGAAAGTTTGATGGAAATAAAAACTTAAAGTATGTGACGTTTTCATGTGCAAAATTTGGAAAGACAAGAGACACTGCAATTAATTCTATCCACCCAAAGTCATCTTCAAAAACTGATTGTAAGGCCAAAATCAAGATGAAAGTTGATAATGATTGTCGATACACTTTTGGTTTTATCAAACTTGACCATAATCATCCACTAAGACCGTCAAAATCACGATTTTTGAGATGTAACAAGAAATTAAGTCATCAGGCAAAAAGAAGACTTGAGTTGAATGATTAAGCTGACATTTCATTGAGTAAGATGTTTAATGCTTTTGTTGTCGAAGCTAGAGGTTGTGAGAATTTAAATTTTGGAGAAAAGGAATGTAGAAACTATATTGCAAAAGTAAGACTATTGAGGCTAGGGGTTGGAGATGCTGAATCAATTCATTAATATTTTGTTCGAATGCAAAACAAGAATTCATATTTTTTTACAAAATAGAATCTAATGATGATAATCGTATGAAGAGTATATTTTGGGTTGATACAAGATCAAGGATAGCATATGAGTCATTTAGAGACGTTGTCACATTTGACACTATATAACTGACAAATAAATATGACATGCCTTTTGCTCCTTTTTGTTGGAGTAAATCATTATAGACAATTGATGTTGTTTGGTTGTGGTTTGTTATCTATTGAGGATATGGAGACATATATATGACTATTTAAAGCATGGTTAGAATGTATGAGAAGGTGTCCACCAAATGCTATAATCACTGACGAATGTATGGCCATTCAAGGAGTAGTAAAAATAGGGTTTCCAAAAGCTCATCATCGACTTTGCTTGTGGCATATAATGAAAAGCATTCCTGCCAAGTTGAATGGATTCAGAGAATATAAAGAAATAAGTCATACACTGATGAGTATTGTATATGATTCCATGACCAATGCGGACTTTGAAAACATTTGGGTCACTATGATTGAAAATTACAACCTTCAAGATAATGAATGGTTAAATTCTTTGTATGTTGATCGATTTCGTTGGGTTCCAACCTTTGTGAAGGACATATTTTGGGAGGGAATGTCTACAACTCAACATAGTGAAAGCAAGATTTCTTTCTTTGATGGTATGTTAATTCAAAGACCACCTTGAAACAGTTTGTGGAGCAATATGATAATGCTTTAAGAAACAAAGTTGAGAAGGAAAATTTATTAACTTTTGTCTCTTTTAATACAAGCATTCCAATGATAACAAATTCTCGTATTGAAAAACAATTTCAAGAAGCTTACAGTATTGAAATATTCAAATTGTTTCAAGATGAGTTGCGGAAATTATGTTATTGTAATGTAAAGTTCATTGAAGTTGATGGGTCAATTGTAACTTTTCAACTACGTGAAATTGCCACAGTAGGAGATGGTCATTCTAGAAGGATGAACTTTTATGATGTTCTTTATAACAAAGTCGAATGTGAAGTGAAATGCATATGTCGTTTATTTGAATTTAAAGGAATTTTGTGTAGGCATACAATTGCTATTCTTGTTGATCAATTCGTGGAAGAGGTCCCATCACGGTATATTCTAGATCGATGGAAAAATAATATTAAGCGAAAATACATCCATGTAAGGAGCTCTTATGATGATCCGTCCACTAGTAAGCAAATTGAGTGGTATGACAGCGTGTACGAAAATTTTAAGAACCTAGTAGAAGTTGTAATGAAATCTACTGAAAAGTGTGACATGTTATCAGAAAGCTTGGATTTTGTAGATAACAAGTTTTGTTTAAGTCAGTTGGATTGTGAGGGTACCAAATTGTCTCGAGATCATTTTATGTCCTCACCACATGATGGTAATTTTCAAGAGATATCAGGGACCAACAAGAAGTTTTTAAGTCCAATAAAAGTGCAAAGTAAGGGGCGTCCACCTTCAAAAAGAAAAGAGTCCAATGTATATCAAAATAATAAAGAGACGCATAAGAAAGGTAATACATGTTGCTTTTTAATTAGTTAAATTATTAATTTTATTTTATTTATGTTTTAAATTTTGTTTGTCATTCTTGTCTTAGCAGGTCTTTCAAAAGGAAAAAGGTGATCATTTAAGAAAAAAAAAGGTGCATTTGTAATATAATTTTAACATGGCTAAAAGAAAATTTTATAAAATGCCTTACAAGAAATGTTGTATGCAGGCTTGTCATAGTGTTTCTAATGATGTAAAGGAAAGTGAAGTCTCAACAAATACACCTCTTTCAGCGAATGTGAACTTTCAACTTGGAACACAAGAAAATTGACGCCGGACAGAATAGAGATTATTCTGCAGGCTAGCGCAACGGGTAATTTGCAAGAAAGAAAAGGGAGAAATTATTCGACCCAAAATTCAAAGAACACTCTGAAATTTAATAAAATTCTTAATATTCAAAACTGATTTAAAACAACCCACAAGCCGGGTTTAAATAGCTGAAAATCAAGGATTTTACCAAAAATAGCAAAACCCTAAAAGTCTTACCAAAACGAAACAAGGAAAGAAATCAAAAGGTTACCAAAAATCTGGCCCAAATCGGGTTCAGAATCAATTCCTAATTGACAAATAGAAAATTACCATAAATAGTAAAAATTAACTAAAAATAGAGATTTGAAAAGGAAAACAGCAGATCACGATTTCCTGCCATCCTTGCGCTGATCCTCCTGCATCAGTCACCCCGGGTTGGAAAGAACTCGTCCTCGAGTTCACAGCAGCATCAGCAGAATCCGCAAAACAAGGACTCGGGTGTTTCACATTAAAGACATCAGATGTTTTCAAGTGACTAGGGAGACACAACCTGTATGCGTTGTCATTAATCTTCTGCAATATCTGACAGGGTCCAATCTTCTGCTCCTTAAGCTTATTATACTTGCCAATAGGGAAACGATCACGAGTTAATACAACCCAAACAAAATCACCAACATCAAAAAGTACCCGACGATGATGACTGTCCGCTCGAGTTTTGTACTTGGCATTGCTCTTGTGAATGGCTAGTTTCACTTGCTCATGGATGCCTCGAAGATGTTGACCATTAGACGACGGAGACATCGGCTGATTAAATGCAGAATGAGACATCATAGAGACTGACGAGGGGAAACCCTTCTTTCGGACAACGTCTTCAGAGACTACGTTCTCGCAACTGCCACTGTCAATAATCATCTTGCAGACTTTGTTGGCTATGGTGCAGGTTCTATGGAAAACATTGGTTCTCAACCAATCATCTTTGGAATCGCTTCTGGGAGTCAGGAGGCTCTTAGGAATGACCAGAGTTTCATGGCCGTCCCCATACAACACATCATCATCTCCTTCTGTGTCATACACTGGCTCTCCAACGAAAGTATCGGTTTTCAACCAATCATCTTCGGAATCAGAATCTTCCGAAAATATTGGCCATAACGGTGGATACGGATTTTCGAAGGTGGAATTGTCGTTATCAGAATCTTCCACATCATGATTACCGATTTCCTGCGCCGCCAGGCGCTGGGTTAACTCTGCCACTTGCCTCTGCAAATCCTCAATCATAACATCCTGAACGTTACGATCACGGTGCTGGACTTCCTCAATCGGAACCTGCCCACGACGACCACCACGACCACGACCACCAGCCATTGAAAACTGATGAAAATACCTCCAGGAAGATGCTGAGCTCTGATACCAATTGACGCCGGACATAATAGAGATTATTCTGTAGGCTAGCGCAACGGGTAATTTGCAAGAAAGAAAAGGGAGAAATTATTCGACCCAAAATTCAGAGAACACTCTGAAATTTAATAAAATTCTTAATATTCAAAACTGATTTAAAACAACCCACAAGCCGGGTTTAAATAGCTGAAAATCAAGGATTTTACCAAAAATAGCAAAACCCTAAAAGTCTTACCAAAACGAAACAAGGAAAGAAATCAAAAGATTACCAAAAATCTGGCCCAAATCGGGTTCAGAATCAATTCCTAATTGACAAATAGAAAATTACCATAAATAGTAAAAATTAACTAAAAATAGAGATTTGAAAAGGAAAACAGCAGATCACGATTTCCTGTCATCCTTGCGCTAATCCTCCTGCATCAAAAATCAAGTGGTAAATCATGTATATAAGTGTCTATTAATTAAAGTACTTCATCATTTGTTACCCCAAACAGTACAATGTCATGTGAATTTGTCTTTTCCTTGATAGTCAAATGCAACCAGTTGGAGGGATATTAATGGTGTTATTGGTGTGACTCAAAATATTTCATTTCAAAATTAGGTACTTTTAAAATATTTAAAATATTTTTTGTGACTATGTACTTTTTTTTAAAATTAATATTAAAAATTATTCTATAACAGGTACCCTTAGTTGAAGGCATGACAATGAAAAATCCGATTACAAATTTTAGCTTTGAGAATCTTTTGCAGCTTTTACTTTTATTACCTAATATATTCAAATGTTGGAATTTAATTAGAAAGATAACTTCTACTTCATATATTTGTTTACATTTTGAATGTACTTGTATAGCAATACATGCCTACTACCTCAATCAATGAAGTTGGAACTAGTATCACTAGAAGAGATGATTGTGAATAGTGAGAATTTATTATGTATGTTCTCCCTAATATATGTTTTACTTCAAATTTTTTTTGTCTTTTGTACTTGAGAATTCCTGTTCAGTTTGTGTTTTAGTGAAAATAATTGGTTACAGTTTGTTATATTATTTTTTTGTGTACAGATAACAAAAGTGATATCAGTTCGACAAAAGCTACTGATTGAAGATCACATTGGATAAGAGGAAGAGTTAGATATATGTTTAGTCATTTGAAATGAAAAAGTAGCTTCTATTAACATGAATCCTATTTTATAACAATGTTTTTTAGTTTATTTCAGACAAAGAAGTTTTTATTTGTTCGATAAGATGAGTCATGTAAGCTGCATTCTTATGAATGTAATGCTTGATTCTCAATTCATTTTTTTAAATCATGTACGAATTTGTAAAGTGAAAATCAAGTATCACTTGGTATGTTTTTTTTTTTTTTTTTTTTTTTTGTATTTTGCTTTGTATTTAGTTAAAATCTGGTAAATGGGCATTGTTTAATGTGAGTTTTGCCATTAATATTTGAAATCGTTTATAAAATATTTATATAAAAAAATGTGAATTTTTTTGGGACAAGGTTTTTGGGATAGATTCTTGATCTTTTATAATTTAGATTGATGCATAGATGAGAAAAAAAAAATTTAGGTCTCCCCCTGTAATTGAAATCTTTCTTTAATTTAGATTCAAATTGATATTTCAGTAGCCTTTGAAATGAATTAATTGGAATATACTAATTCGAGTAAATTTATTTCGACTAATTAGAGTGTCCTCACTATGAATACATCCTACATGAATTCATTATGAGATAACCAAGAGTAGTGTTGTTGGACTAGGACGAGAATAAATAGATGTTCCTATATATACAATCTACAAATTTATGTCTACAGCATTATAAATCACAGATTCAACTTGCATTAGAAGCCATTTAGCGAGGTGGTCGTCGGCCGCGGCGGGAGGTGGAGGACGAATCTCAAAGGTGAAAATGAAGAGAATTTGAAATTAAATTAAGAGAATAAATAATTATGCCACATGGATTGCCACCTCATCATTCAAGTTAAAATCATGAATATAATTTCATGAAGTATAACATTTTCCCATATATATATATACACATTTTCCACCTCATAACCTCTATGATCCAAGGGTTAGAAAATGAGTTAGGAAGGATGAGATTGTAGAGATTGATAAGGTAGTGACACATCATCCAATCTATTGAAGTCTTGTAAAATAAATCATGCCAAAAGACTTGACCAAATTGATGGAAGAGGGGTAGAGTTGACATTCCGCCTTTCCATTTTCACTAAGTTGCCCAACCCATTACAACTTAATTACTAACCTACCATGGTCTTATAGATGGTTTAGTAGGAGACACTTACAAAAATTTCTCTAGGAAACTCCACTATCACCAACTTCACTAGAATTTACAAGAATATCCTTAAGCTAAAAAATTCCAAAATCAATTTCTAAATTCTTTATTATGTATAAAAAATGACAAAAATTATCGGGATTGAAAACAGACACTTTTGAGACTTCCTTCCACCATACGCTTTTCCAAATGGGTCCTAGGTCTACATATAGTTCAAGTATTAAAATTCATGCAAAACGATTCCTAAAAAAATTTGAAATGAAAAAAATTAAATATCTAACACATATAGAAGCAATTTATATCACCTTGAGCATTTAATTTAATTAAAAAATAAAAATAAATAAATTCACAAAAGATTTACTTGAAAAATGAAAGAAACAAATACGGGATGTTACACTATATTAGGAGGAAAGTGGAGGAGAGAATATTTTTGGTATAGAGTAGTGGTGCAAATGCTGCTAAAACTCGATTCAGCTAGAAGAAGATAAATGAATGGAAGGAGAGGATCACCAGCGAAGGCAGACACAGGCGAATTGAATGCTGGAGTTGTCAAGATTCAAGGTGTGCTTCCACCCCTGTTAAGGAGGATGTGAAAGTGGTGCAAATGTTGAGGATGAGTGCTATGAAAGTGGCAGGCAAAGGCGCTTGAAAAACTGGGCTTGTCAAGATGGTGCTTCCACCCCTGTTGAGGAGGAGTCCTATGAAAGTGGTGCAAATGTTGCTACCACAAGAGGAGGTAGGCACAGGCGCTTGACCAGCTGGCAACCGGGCAAATGAGGATTTTTCTGACAATTGTATGCTGAATTTTGTATGTTTTGAAATTTTAGGGTTTTATATATTCTTTCTCTCATGCAATTACCTAATCCCTAAGGCTTGTATATGTTTGTGACAATATAAGTTGAAGATGGCTTTGGATGCAACGTTTCACATGTGTTTAATCCCTTTATTGAAAAACTCAAATGCCACAAACGGTGAAATATAAAGTAATCTATACATATATACAGGCATTACAACACACACAAGCAAGAAAAAATAATCTAATAGTTTTATGAAAATTAACTGATGACATGACGACACTCCATCTCTTGTTTCTTTCCAAAAATGAGATTTCTACGAAGAGAGGAAATCCAGATGGAGGAAGAAAGGGAGAGAGAGTGCTTGGAAACCCATAAGGAGAGAAAAGAAAGAAATTGGAAACCCAAATGATGAAAGAGAGAGAGAGAGATTTCTTAGCTTGTAGTTGTCTGATCTCTTTCTTGTAAGCATTTATTTTATTTCCCTTCTACATCACTAGGTTAAAGCCATAATGGAGTTTGAGAGCCTGAGAAATGAAAGTGGGAATCCTTCTAGGGTTTTCTCTATGGTGTGTTTGGACTGAGAAGTGAAACACTCAAGAAAGATAGGTGTTAGCGATTTGCATATTAATGAGCCTGAAAATTTGAATCAATACTAACAACACCAGGTTCTTCGACTCCTGGTGTATCAACTTCAAGATCGGTAAACCTTGGCGATGATGACCTTCCAGTAGATACTTAATATTTACATAACCCCGCCCCGCTAGACATAAAACAACGAAGAATAGTACAAAAAAATCCATCTCTTGCATCGTGAACCAAAAAGTACTTAAAGAAATGCAAGTTGTAGCAGAACATGGCCGCGTAATTATTGAATCTGGAGCCAAAGAACATCAGATGAAGTGATCTAAAAAAATTGGAGATACAATCGAATGAAATGATGGCTCAAATGGAGTTTGAATAGAAATAAATGATGGCTCAAATGAAGTTTCAATCGAAAGAAAGGATGACTCAAATCAAGATTCAATCAAAAGAAATGATGGCTCAATTAGAGTTTGAAAGATACATAATGCTTTAAGATCCATAGAAGGCTCCAACAAAAGCATCAAAAGTATGGATCATTGCATAACAGAATGTAATTGCGAAAAAATAACTTAAGAAACTAAGGGTAAATTACAGTTACACACCCTCGAGATATGATATATTACACCTGCAACCCCTGTTGTTTGGATAATTATAGGCTTTACAACTCGACCCCCTCAAATTTGTATGTTGTAATAAATATCCCCCTTAGTTGAACATTCGGCGTGGTCAAACTCAGTCAACACTTACATTATCAGGTTTTTAGAGGTGAAATATCTAGAATACCCTCAACTAAATGCAAAGAGATGAAAAATAGCCATGGGTGGATAAGTTGTTTCACCGCTCCGGCCACCTGAATTCAACGTTGATGAACTTGAGGGCGTAAAACTGTAATTATTCAAACGACAAAGGGCGTGAGTGTAATATATCATATCTTAAGGTGGTTAAAGTGTGGTCAAAGTGTAATTTATCGAAAAACGAATGATCTGTAATATTTTTATCTATCTAGCAAAAACATATGTATTCTATTTTAAATTTTACTACTTATGAGAAAAAATGTAATGTCTTTTTATTTTATTTGATATGTAATAAAATATATAAATTATTATTTAATTTTTTTAAAAAATTCATGTTTTAATTTTTTAATTAGTGAACTTTTTTTTTTTATAAAATTAATTAAAAATATGTTACATATCAATAAAATAAATATAGTTGGTGAGAATATAGCTATTAAGAATAAAATATAGTAGCCAATCTCGGCCGGTTTGTAACAGTTTTTCCTTCGGCCTTACCGATATTATTCGATAAATCGGTAGGTGTTGGTTCACACAATGGTATCGGCCGATATTGGCGGTACCGGCCGATACGGAGACCGTAACGGCAATTTTGGTGGTACGAAGGAAATCGGTATCAGCAGTGAGAAAGATTGAGCTTGAGCTTTGACACTTTTGGCTAAGGAATTTTCCAGTTGAAGCTATCTCCTTATTTTATTTTCACTGCCAACATTTGAAGTGATCTTCAAAAACTCTTTTCACTTTTACTTGTCCATGACCCGTCCTAGCAACCTTTTTTCTCTAGTTTAGATGTGTCTGCCTTGGCAACATCTTCCTTAGGCTTCAATTTATTTTGCTTTAGGTTTCTTTAAAAGGCCAATTTAGGGATATTTGGGGAAGAAGGTGAGTAAGGCAATGGGGCGAATACGAAACGGGTTCGCCTATATACATCTCGGCCATTTTTTTTTTAAAATACTATACCCTTGACGGGTTTGTCACGAGTCTCCAGTGACACTTCACTATACCCATGCCCGCCCTGCCGAAATAATACTTGATTGTAGGTGTTATCTTCATTATCAACATAATTATTTAGTGTACAAATGTTTTTTAAAAATAAGAAATCTCTAAATATACATACAAAAAAAAAAAACCTATGAACTTCTTTCAAATCACCCAACAATCAAATTCACTCTCTATTTATATATTTTTCTCTATATATATTCAGCATTCATTTTTCATTGGTTTGAGATTTCATACCCCATTGAAAAAGAATGAGTAATGATACTAATAAAGTATTTTATTTTTGTACATATATAAATAGAAAAAAATTAAAATTAATATAAACGGGGCGGGGAGGGTCTTAACTAGAACCTGTCCTTGCCCCATACCCCATGACGGGTTCAATTACTTTTACCAAACACGCCCCTACGAGAAAAAAAAACGTGCACCCAAGCCCTTAAATAAAGGGGTGGAATGTGGCGAAGCTCCGGCTTGGCGGTACAAATTCCAATCCCTAAAGGTGAGACACAGATGCGGTTTCTTTATTGGACAATTTTAGTTATTTATATATAGGGTTCTACAACCTAGAAAGTAAATACCATTTATATCCTCCCTTTTGTACTTGTGTAAGTGTGTTATTTATTTATTTTATTGTTTTTCAACAAATTGTTTTTTTCCTTTATGGATTTCATAAAATATTTTATGAATATATTTGTATCTAAATGTTCATGTTTTTGTTGCCAAAATAATATTCTTGTTTATTTTTTGTATTTCAAAAAACACTCTGATTTTTCTAGTTTGTTCAATAACAATTAAGGTTTAAATCAAAATATATTATGTCATGAGTTACATGTTATCTTTAAAAACAAAATTCTATTTCTTTTTGCAAGGAGTTACCAATTGTGTATACGTGTGTTGTGGCATTGACAATGGAGCTCCGAAGTCGATTTCAGAATTCATTTTGGTAGTGAATCTTGTACTTTTTTTTAATAATCTTGCATTAATTTTAAAAGTAAAATACATCTTTTATTAGTTTAATATTAGTTTATTTAATCTAATATTTCATATTATCCAAGAGTCTCATGAGAAATATAAGACTGAATCTTTTCATAACGAGAATACTGTAAAATTCATTAGGCCCTGTTTGGTAACGTTTGTTGAGTGTATATTTTGGGCGTTAAATAACCCATTGTTAGTCTTTTTATTCTACTATCTTGGTATTTTTAACCAAATTGAGTGTTTAAGCATGTTACAGGGGCTTTAACAAGAATATGAGTTAATTCCGATGATTTAGCAAGAATCCTGATTCAGGATGGTACTTAGTAGTATGGAATTACTCAATTTAGACCAATGTACAAGTCAGTTATGAGTAGAGCACAAGTCATCAAAGCACAAATTCACAAAACCCTAAACGATCAAATTCAGGGATTGCGGATCGATCGGCTATTCCTAGTAATTGATCGGTGGTGCCAACTTTTCCTTGAAAAATGTGCAAAATGAGCCTCCACTCCTTGTCTCCTCGTGCAAGAAAAGACAAAGCGCGATCTGGTTAATTCAGCTGATACTTGGTCCCCACACGAAGTCAACTTGGAGACTAAACAACTATATGCCATGATTACACCAACGTTTGTCTATAAATATGTGAAGTTACGTGAGTTGAAGATATCTTGGAATTCACAAATCAGAATTCTCTCTCTTGGACTGAATATTCTCTCAAGTCTTCTCTCTACAATTCAAGAACCCAATAATAGATTAAACTAATCATGGAGATGATTTCTAC
Source organism: Cornus suecica (assembly GCA_963922005.1). NCBI lineage: Eukaryota > Viridiplantae > Streptophyta > Magnoliopsida > Cornales > Cornaceae > Cornus > Cornus suecica. The sequence continues at coordinate 50,087,739 of OY998240.1, read as the reverse complement.
CTCAGTGATGCAGTATTCTCCTACCATGAGCGGCTAAATCGGTATCTAGGGTTTTTAACGAAACCCTAGCCGAGTAATGAAAAACTTTAATTATTTTAATTGCAAAGAGGGGAAGCTAAAGAACACTCATATGATGATTATGTAGTGAGAGAACGAATATAATTAATTAAACAAGATTCTTTATTGATTCCCTTCTTGTCTTAGATGGAATTAATAACTAATCTTAATCAAGCATGTTTTATAACTAGGAGCTTGAACTCTAAAGGTTTAATAATGGTTTATACATAATGGTTCTTCATGGGCATGATAAAGTCTAGAATTTACACAATGAATACTAAGATAAGATGACATAGACATGTTTTTAATTTATGTTAGTAGGAATAGTTTAGAATAGATGCATGCACTAATCATTCTTTAATGGAAGATGAGTTGTAGCGAATCGGTACGATTGCATCTTTTTGGGGATTAGACAACTATTTGTAGCATTACTAATCTTATTCACATGAGTTGGATCTCTCTCTTATAATTATATAATTAAAGGACTATAAACCCTTCACGACATAAAAGGGGAATGCCATAGGCTTGCTTTTGGAATAAAAAAATCTATGTACCCCTACCCTACCTCGACACACTCGCTACGCTCGAACGACTTTATTCAGAAGATTTGTTTTTTACTATAAATATGATAAATATGATTGGGTCCAAGAGTTGAAAATTTGACAATGAAATTATCGAGACGATCAATAAAAATAGCCTAGGGGGGGGGGTGAATAGGCTTTAAGTCGATTTTATGATCAATTAAAATTATCTAGTGGAAATTCAATTTTAATCAGTCACAAACCCTAATTCGCTAATCAGTTAAAATCAAGCAATCATGAATATAACTGCAGAAAATAAATCATGAGAAGATACAAAGATTTTTACGTGGAAAACCTTGGAAAAACCCAAAGTAAAAACCACGAATACGCACGGGTATTCGTATAGACTCTATGAAAACAGAACTTATAACCGCTGTAATTTGTTGTTCTTCACTCGACGTTTGAAAGTTTAGATCCACTCGCGCTCCACGAAGCTCTAGCTCCGGTCTCCGTACTCTGACGGCTCCGCTTCTCAACGGATCAAATAAGCATAAAGCCTTCTGCTCCGATCTCCACACTCAAACGGCTCCGTTTCTTAAATGGATTAAAGCAACTACTTTACAATTAGCAGTGTGTAGATTTTTCAGAATCTAGGTTATTCAATCATTCATAAGATCATCGATGTAGAAGCACAATTGAATAAACCCTAAACAAGATAGAACTAGAAGATATAGAATCACTCAATATTTTTCTCTCTCTATCTCTATCTCTGTAGATGAATATTAATCTGTAGAAAACTTATAGAGATCTCTCAAAGGCTCAAAAGCTGCCTCATATGTGTAGAAGACCTTGATATTTATAGACAATGTAGAAGATAAACCTTAATTTACCACTTTTTCGTAATTTCACCTCAAAGCAAGTAAAACCCTATATTCTTATGAATATAATATGTATGTCACGTATCCCAATGTGTAAAGTCGCAGCCACCTCAAAAAAAACAAATCGGGGTCAAATATGGAATTTCTCAACTGTGTAGAAGATCTATTAAACCTTCTCGACTCTTCAATTCACTCAACATGACAATTCAGCCAACATGGTTATTGTCTAGAACATGCCAAACACAAATAATACTAGAAATGTTATTTCAATCTCCCCCTTGGCGTTTCTGAGAGAAAATCATGTTTTAGAAAGCCTCACGAATAACAACATAATATCTACACCTATGAAAACACCCCAACAAACATAGACATAGAATATCAGATTACCCTCATGACGATTTTCCAATCCTATAATCACAACACTGAACATACCATAAAAAGTAATTGTGGAAAACATATATAATGATCATAAGAATAACATAACAACAATTCCAGCATAATGATCATATTGATAAACAAAAACACACACTCCTTCTCGCCCTTACTAAAAACATCTCCTCCTTATTAACTACATCTCCCCCATTTTGTCACTGAAATGACAAACAAAGATATATCAATCAAAACAAAGGGAAAATATAACATAGGAGATTCTAGAGAATCTAAGACTATCACTAAATACGTAGATAAAGTCCTTTATAAGATTATATCCAGATTCTCGAGTAACAAATATCTCTACAATGCATGACTCTAATACTAAATGCATGAATGCAGAATGTCATAAATAAAAATAAACCAAAAATGAAACAATTTCTTTTTGCATTTTGAAATATGTGAGCAAGGAAGTAGAGAAAACAAGCTAATCATTAATACATCATATTCTCATATCTATCTCAGCCATTATAAACACGGTAGTGAAGTAAATCAGCACACGTATCTTGTAGACTCAAGAATGCACAAGTCATGTTTTGGATATATATATATATCTATGAAAATTCTCATGTGCAAGCACTAAGGTAAGATGAAAACTATACACACTAATTTTGCTAATCTACTCACCAACCGTAATAATAATTCAGTCCAAAATCCAAACTAGAAGTCAAATAATTAACTTGGACCTTATTGTTTGATAAAAGAATACAACATTCTACTTTTTCTTTGACACATAGTTTATTCTTTTCAACTTTTTCACCTTATCCCTTTTTGCCTTTCCAAGCTCTGAACTTTCCAGCGAGGATTTGTAGTCCCTACCAACTAGGCCCGAGCTTCTTCCATGGAATTTAGGCTCATTAGTCTTCTCCCCTTTTTACACAAACACTCTACTACTTTGTGCTAGGAGGCCCGGTTACTCAAATTGAAGAACTATGTTTTGCATATCTATATTTTAACCATATCATCCTTTTCTCCGTTTTCAACATTATCACAATATTCATAAGGATGGAAAAGGTATTCGAAAGCATAAATCAATCTAGTTTTGCTCATGAACCTACATATCACTTCGGGTTAAATGAAAATAGACTAAAAGTTTCAGTAGGCATTACAATCATCTCCGAAGTAAAACAAACACCTAAGATTAAGATTTTTCAACATAAAATACTCATGCCAAGTGAATATTCAAAAATTCGTAGGTCAGGCTGATACCTCTACTTCCTATATGCATAATTAGACAAGTAAATACGAGAAGAAAGTAAAATATGACAAATTTTGTACTCTAGCCAAGCTCATAATTATTTTTTCATTTTATGTGTTTTTTTTATTATTAAAATACATGCATGAATAAATATAATACAGATGCATGATTATCTATCAATTCTAGGAAAATAATTCAATACTCCTAGAATGATAGATAAGAAGATATTTATTATAAAGAAAGCTAATATTACCTAGACGATCAATGAAATTAGCTTAGAGGGGGGTGTAAAGGCTTTTTTTCAATTTAATGATCAATTAAAATTATCTATCAGAAATTCAATTTTAATTATTCACAAAATCCTAAATTCTCAAATTAGATTAATCAAGCGATTATGAATATAAGTACAGAAAATAAATCATGAGAAGTCACATAGATTTTTAGGTGGAAAACCTTGGAAAGACTTCAAGTAAAAACTACGGATACACTTGGGTATCGATGCATTATGAATTAGAGAATTTGTACAAACTATATGAAAACATAACTTATAACCGCTGTAATTTGTTGTCTTCACTTGACGCCAGAAAGTCTAAATTCACTTGCTCTCCACGAAGCACTCGCTCTGATCTCCGTAATTTGATGGCTCCGCTTCTCAATGGATCAAATAACCATGAAGTCTCCTTCTCCGTTCTCCACAATCAGACGACTCCATTACTTAATGGATCAAAGCAACCACGTTGCACAAAGGAGGTGTGTTGATTTTTCCAGAATCTATATCATTCAATTGTGCATAATATCATCAATGTAAAAGCATAATAGAATCAATCCCAAAACAAGAGAGAACTAGAAGATATGAAATCATTTAATGATATTTCTCTCTCTTTATCTCTATGTCTGTAGATGAATATGAATCTATAGAAAAGTTTCAGAGATCTCTCAAACGTTCAAAGGCTGCCTCACATGTGTAGAAGACCTTGGTATTTATAGACATTGCAGAGGAGAAACCCTAGGTTTACCCTTTCTCATAATTTCACATCAAACTAAACAAAACCCTTTGATCTGGTCTTCAATATGTATATATCACGTATATAAATGTTCAGAGTCGCAAACACATAAAGAGAAATCAAATCATGGTCAAAATTGGTTTTCCACAATATGATTATGAAGCCTTAACTACACGAGGCGCTTAGGCCTAGGCTACGCACGGCACGTAGGCCTTCCTACGGATGCCGCCTAGGCCCAATTTGGTGGTCCATAGATGGTCCGTCAAAATAGCATTTTCTAGCCACTTTGAGCTACTGGGTCCATAGATGGTGCTTAGCATTTTTCATGAAAACCACTTTTCTTGGGAATAGTGTCGCTTGAAGCCCCTCGACTCCATTAGAATTTTTCTCGAACTTTCGGCTTCGGAAAATGTCATTTAAACCCTCCGGGAGGCACTTTTTTTTATCAATCTCGCTTCTTTTTTATTTCTCTTGTATTTTTCACTTCGTTAGGCTTGATTTGAATTTGACGAAGCATGTCAATGCCGATCAAACATTCCCTTCTCTTGTATTTTTCACTTCGTTAGGCTTGATTTGAATTTGACGAAGCATGTCAATGCCGATCAAACATTCCCGACTCCACAATTCACTCAACATGTTTATTGTCTAGAACATGCCAATCACAAATAATACAAAAAATATTCTTATACGTACTATAAATGCTCTTACAATTTTCCCCTTTGCATTTCTGAGACAAAACCATGTTTTACAAAGCCTCACGAATAACAACATAATATTTATACCTATGAACTCACACCAACAAATATAGACATAGAATATCAGATTGACCTCATGACGATCTTCCAATCCTGCAACCACAACACTAAACATACCATGAAAAACAAGTGTGGAAAACAGATATAATGATCATAAGAAAATTATAAAAACAATGCAAGCATAATGATCATCAACATATACAAAGTATAAACATACTCCTTTTCCCCTAAGAATTTACTCCCATTTACTAAAAACTTCTGCCTCTTAACCAAACAAGCAATCTCTCCCCCTTACTAAATACATCTCCCCCTTTTTGTCACTGAAATAACAAGCGAAGATATATCAATCAAAACATAGGGAAAAAAATAGCATATGAGACACTAGAGAATCTAAGACTAGACATTAAATATGAAGATAAAGTACTCTATAAGATTATATCCAGATTCTCGAGTAACAAAAATCTCTACAATGCATGACCCAAATACTAAATGCATGAATGCAAAATGTCATGAATAAGACAAAAATAAGACTAAATCTTTTTGTATTTTGAAATATGCGGGCAAGGCAGTAGAGACAACAAGCTAATCATTAACACATCATATTCTCAGATCTAACTCAAGAATGCACAAGTCAAGTTTTGCAAATATATATATATATAAATTCTCATATGCAAATACTAAGGTAAGATGAAAATAATACACACTAATTCTGATAATTTCCTCACCAACCATGATGATAACTCAGTCCAAAATCTAAACTAGAAGTAAAATCGTTAACTTGAATCTTATTGCTTAAAAATAATTTCAAATAATTTATTCTACCGCAACTTTTCACCTTATCCCTTTTTATCTTTCTAAGCTCCGAACTTTCCAGCGAGGATTTTTAGTCCCGACCAACTGTGCCCGAGCTTTTTCCTGAGAATTTATGCTTATTAGTCTTATCCCATTTTTACACGAACACTCAATGCTTACTGAGGCAAGAGGCCCGATTACTCAGATCGAAGAACTACTTTTTGTATTTTTATAATTTAAAAAAGTCATTCTTTCCTCCTTTAAACATTATCACAACATTCATAAGCATGCAAAAGGTATTTAAAAGCATAGATCAATCTAGCATAGCTCATGAACCTACATATCACTTCGGGTTAAATGAAAAAGATTAATAGTTTCAGCATGCATTACAATCATCTCCGAAGTAAAACAAGCAACAAAGATTAAAGTTTTTGCAACAGAAAATAATCAGGCCAAGTGAATATCTAATAATCTTAGATCAGGCTAATACTTCTACTTCCCATATGCATAATTAGATAAATAAATATGAGTAGAGTAAAATATGACAAATTTTATACTCTATCCAAGCTCATCATTCCAACTAAAATTTATTTTATGGTTTATATATATATATATATATATATATATATATATATAAATGTATGCAAAAATATAATACAAATGCATGATTATCTATCGATTCTAGGAAAATAATGCAATGTGCTCCTAGAATGATAGATAAGAAGATATATATTCTAAAGAAAGCATAGCAATAGATTTCCTAAGACTAACATGTTTTTAAAAATCTAATGGTTTTGTAAAGATATCTGTTAATTATGAATCTGTGGATATAAACTCTAGAGATACTGTACCATGTTCAACTAGATCTCGAATGAAATGATGTCGACTATCTATATATTTTATCCTAGACTGTTGAACAGAATTTTTAGAAATATTTATCGCACTCGTGTTATCACAAAACAAAGTCATCGTGCCTTGTGTAAAACTATAATCTTGCAACATCTGATGCATCCACAAAACCTAAGTACAACAACTACCAACTGCTATATACTCAACCTCAACAGTGGAAAAGGAAACACAAGTTTGCTTCTTGCTATGCCAAGCAACTAAGCAATTACCAATATAAAAATACCCTCCACTGGTACTTTTTCTATCATCAACATTGCCAGCCCAATCAACATTAGAAAAAGATGCTATTTCAGCATTAGTCCCTGATGGATACCATAATCCATAATTCACTATCCCTTTAACATACTTGATAATCTTTTTTACTACAGTAATATGACACTCCTTAGGACTTGTCTGGTAATGTGCACACAAACCAACACTAAAAGCAATGTCAGGTCGACAAGCAGTCAATTACAATAAACTCCCAACCATACTCCTATAAAGTGTAAGATCAACATGTTTGCCTATAGTACGTATGCTAACCTTGACACTTGTACTTATGGGAGTGCGATCATTCTTAGCCTTTTCCAAACAAAAATTCTTCACCAATTCCAAAGCAAACTGTCTAATTTGAAGCCCTAGAAATAAGTTCAATTTATCAATCATGGTCAACTCAAATTATTGTGTCATTTGATATCCAAAATAATGAGCAAACTGATCAAAAGTGGAACCAAACACAATATCATCAACATAGATTTGAGCAACAACTGTATCACTTTGAATTTTTTGAATAATAATGTTTTATCGGTAAACCTTTCATGCCAAACCCTAGGAGCTTGCTTCAGCCTATACAAAGCCTTTTTAAGCTTATACACATGACCAGGAAAATAAGGATCTTCAAATCCTTTTGGTTGTTCCACATACACCTCCTCATGAAGAATGCCATTCAAAAATGAACTCATTACATCCATCTGATACAACTTGAATCCAAGATGACATGGCATAGCAAATAAAATTCGAATAGATTCAAGCCTAACCATTAGAGTAAAAGTCTCATCAAAGTCTATACTTTCCAACTGAGTATAACCATAAGCAACAAACCTAGCCTTATTTCTAACAACTGTACCATTTTCATCCTTTTTATTCTTGAATATCCACTTGGTACCAATCATATTTATGTCTTTCGGTCTAGGCACAAGATACCACACATCATTCTTAACAAACTGCTAAAGTTCTTCTTGCATATCAATTATCCACTGACTATTTTAAAGAGCTTCTTTGACATTTTTAGGTTCCAAGGATGATGTATAACATGCATACGAGACCTCATTCCTTGTCTTTCTATGGGTCACCATCATCATGTCAATAGATCCTATGACATTATCCAAAGGATGGTACAATATTACCCTTACACATACTTGTTTAGAAGAAGTAGCCTGAACATCACAAGTTCGGTCATGCGATTCTATAGCACTAGAACTCTCATAAAAAACCAAATTGTCCTCTTTACCAATATCTGAAGAATCATTTCCTAACAAAAAGAACGGCTTACTATCTTTCTCCTCAACCGACGTTAGAGGCTCGTCAACACATGAGTCGTCAACCACTACATTGGTAGATTCCATCATCGTTTGAGTTATAAGATTAAAAACCCTATATTCTCGACTTATTAATGAAATCCTAGAAATATTCCTTCATCACTCTTAGACTCGAATTTCCCAATGGACTCACGATCTCTAAGAATATAACATTTTGCTCCAAAAACCTTGAAATATTTTACATTCGATTTCTTTCCATTCCACAGTTCATTTAAAGTGTAACATTAGCCATCTCTTGAAGAACTCTATTCTTTCTCTCAACCACTCCATTTTGTTGTGGAGTATGTGGTGCTGAAAATTCATGATTTATTCCTCTTTCATCATAAAAAGTATCAATCCTTGAATTTTCAAACTACTTTCCAAGATCATCCCTCACTCTAGTAATGGGATAATTCTTCTTAGTTTGAATTTTCAAACAAATTTTTAAAAAAGTTGCAGCAGCTTCAGATTTTTCACTCAAAAATCCAACACATGTAAATCTAGAGTAATCATCAACCATTAAAAAATACACTTCTTTCCCCCTTTGCCCATTGTCCGAGTGGGACCTATTAATTCAATATGCAACAACTCTAAAGGTCTGGAAGTATGAATGGTATTTATCTTCAGTGGTGACATCTACTTTGTTTACATTAGCTTAGGGACCCCTCCGACAATTTCACTCATAGTGATTTTCGTTAAATCTTGAAAAATTACATATCCCATTTACTGGTGCAAATTTCAACTTCATCAAGTTTAACTCTATTGCAAGATAATTCAGAATCAAGAATAATGCAATAGCAATTATCAGACGAATGCATACCTTCCATCACACAATTCACAGATGAATCAATGATTGAACACTTATCAGGTGAGAAATTGACATTATGATTGTTATCACATAATAAATTTGCTTTTAAACCCTCAACATACATCACATTTTCTATCTTAGGTAGACTAGAAACCATAATGATACTTTTTCCTAAAACTTTAGACTTCTCTCCATCAACAAAAGTGACTATCCCACCATGAGAGTCCTCGAGAAATCCAAACAATGACTTATCTCCAGTCATATGCCTCGAACATCCACTATTCAGGTACCAAGAGCTAGAATTACGTGCTTTAAGTGTAGTATGAACTGAAAAATAGTGTAGCTCATCTTTTTTGACCCATGCATTCTTCATCTTTTGAGCTCTACTTACCAATTTTGATAAATTCTTCACCTCCTCATTCAACACTATAATTTGATCTTGAACATCATCTCCCTGTCAAATTATTTGTTTCTTCATCGATTTCAAAGTCTTCCCTCTTAGCTTTGAACACCTCGGTCAAATGTACCCTTTGACACCACAGTGGTGACATATAGGAACAAAGCTATGAACTTCATCAGTTGACCTTTTAGAAAATCTAGAGGTAAAAACAGACTTTCTTTGAAGATCTACTCACACAAAAGATTTAGCATTAGAATTGAAATTTGAATTTCCTTGAGAAAAAGTAGATGCTACTTGGTAAGCTTTTACAAAGGTGGTTTTCGATACAACATTCGAATTATGTGATACTTCATCAAAACCCAGTCCCTTTGTATTTCCTGCAGATTTTCCCACACTCAATATATGATTAAGCTTAAGAGTTCCACTAGACCATTTATGAATGGTTGAGTTAGCATCCTTCAATTCCTTTTCTAAATTTCCAATCTTGATAGATTTCTCAACTAACTTCTTCTTGAGGTCATCTACTATCTTCACATCCTGACTTCATTCTTATTTAGACTTATTCAATTCCTCAAACAAATTAGCCTTTTGAGTCTGTAGGAGATTTAGAGTTTGAGAACTATTGGCTAATTCGTCTTTTAAAGAATTTAATTATTTGTCCATGCTAAGACTTTTAGTCAACATTTTCATGTGATTTTTGTGAAGTTGTGTGGTCTTATCAAGTAATTTGTCATCACAATCTTCATCGCTTTCAAAACTTTCCACTCTAGATATCGCCCAAGTTGTAGCAACTTCTCTAACCTCCTTGCTTTGTGCAACAAACATAGTTAAATTCTCAGAATCATCACCTACCTCTGAGTCTATCACATCACTAGCTGATCCATTATCAGATTCATCATCCCAAATGACAGGTAATCCTTTGGATTTTTTCAAAGTGTTTACACATTCAGCAGCCATATCCTTGACATTCAAAACATTGAGGTTTTTTCCTTTTAAAATCATACTTGTCTTTCCGAGTTTAAGTCTTATTTCTATTTCTACACTCACCAACCTTATCTCAAAATTTTTGTCCTTAGCCATTCTGTTTAACCTTAACAAATTTGTTCAACCTCTTAGAAAACATGACAAAATCAGTCAGACTCAACTCACTTTCTCCATCAAATTCAATACGATCCTCCCCAGTGGTTTTGAAAGCTATTCTTTTCTCTTTGGTGCCACTAGATTTTTTAGGGGGATTTTTGAACATCTCTATCTCATAAGATTTTAAGTTCCCTACCAACCCTTTAACCTTAATTTCTTAAATACTTATGACATATGATATGACAGTAACCTTAGATGGAAAACGTTAAAGTAGAAACCTAAGTATTTTCTGAACTATTGTTGTCTCAGGAATGGATTCACCTAGATTGTGACAACCTGTGACAATATCAGTTAGTCTACCCTCAAAGTCGGTGTAAACTTCAACCTCCTCCATCTTCAGCTGTTCAAATTGAATATTCAGAATTTGAAGTTTTGATTGTTTAACCTTTGTAATTCTTTCATGTGTTACTTGGAGAATATCCCATGTTTTTTTGGCAATCTCGTATGTGGTTATTCTCTTAAATTCAGTCATAGTCACAACATTTTATAACACATTCAATGACTTGGAGTTCTAATTAGCAATATTCATCTCAGCAACAATCCATTCACTCAATGATTTTGGTTTTGATTGATTAGGCATTGCATCCAAGACAGTAGGAGGTGAGTATCCTACCTCTACGGTAAACCAAGCTCTCTCATCTAGCGATTTAAAAAATGCTCTCATCCTCGCTTTGCAATACGTGTAATTTGAGCCATCAAACAAAGGGGACCTAGATACGGAACCTCCTTCACAAGGTATCTCCATCGTCTAAGTTTAGAATCTAACCCTAGGTCGTTAACCTAAATCTGCGCAACCACGCTCTGATACCAATTGCTATTACCAAGATGATCAATGAAAACAACCTAGAGGAGGGTGAATAGGTTTTTTGTCGATTTAATGATCAATTAAAATTATCTAGCGGAAATTCAATTTTAAATAGTCACAAAATCCTAAATTCTCAAATCAGATTAATCAAGTAGTTATGAATATAAGTGCAGAAAATAAATCATGAGAAGGCACAGAGATTTTTAAGTGGAAAAGGTTGGAAATACTCCGAGTAATAACCACGGATACGATCGGGTATCGATGCACTACGAATTAGAGAATTTGTACAAACTCTATGAAAATAGAACTTACAACCGCTGTAATTTGTTGTTCTTCACTCGACGTCTGAAAGTATAGATTCACTTGCGCTACACGAAGCTCTCGCTCGTATCTCCATACTCTAACGGCTCTACTTCTCCACGGATCAAATAACCACGAAGCTTCCTGCTCCGATCTCTATACTCAAACGGCTCCGCTACTCAATAGATCAAAGCAACCACGTTACACAAGGAGGTGTGTTGATTTTTCCAGAATCTAGGTCATTCAATTGTGTATAAGATCGTCTATGTAGAAGCACAATAGTATCAACCCCAAAACAAGAGAGAACTAGAAGATATGAAATCACTCAGTGATATAACTCTCTCTTTATCTCTATATCTATAGATGAATATGAATCTGTAGAAAACTTGTGGAGATCTCTCACAGGTTGCCTCACATGTGTAGAAGACCTTGATATTTATAGGCAATGTAGAGGACAAACCAGGTTTACCCTTTCTCGTAATTTCACATCAAACTAAGTAAAACCATTTTATCTGATCTTCAATGTGTATATATCACGTATATCAATGTTCAGAGTCACAGTCACATCAAGAGAAATCGAATCGGGGTGAAAATTAGATTTTCACAATATTATTACGAAGCCCTAACTACGCACGGCCCGTAGATGCCCTATGTGCGGAACGTAGGACTAGGCTATGTGTAGTGCATTGGCCCAATTTTTGTGGTCCATAGATGGTCCATCAAAATAGCATTTTCTAACCACTTTTAGTTACTAGGTTCGTATATGGTGCATATCATTTTTCATGGAAACCACTTTTCTTGGGAATAATGCCGTTTGAACCCCCTCGATTCCATTAGAATGTTTCTCAAAGTTTCGGCTTCGAAAAATGTAGTTAAAGCCCTCCGGGACGCACTTTTTACTCAATCTTGTTTCTTCTTTACTTCTCTTGTATTCTTCACATCTTTAGGCTTGATTTGAATTTGCTGAAGCTTTGAATGCCGATCAAACCTTTCAGACTCCACAATTCACTCAACATGGTTATTGTCTAGATCATTTCAATCACAAATAATAGTAAAAAATGTTCTTATACATACTATAAATGTTCTTACAAAAACATACCAATAGATTTCCTAAGATTAACATGCTTTTCAAAATCTAATGGTTTTGTAAAGATATATGCCAACTGAGAATCTGTTGATATAAACTCTAGAGAAACTATACAATCTTCAACAAGATCTCGAATGAAATGATGTCGAATATCTATATGGTTAGTCCTAGAGTGTTGAACAGGATTTTTAGAAATATTTATTGCACTCATGTTATCACAAAACACAGTAATCTTGCCTTGAGAAAAACCATAATTCAGCAACATCTGACACATCCACAAAACCTGAGTACAACAACTACCAACTGCTATATACTCAGTTTCAGTAGTGGAAAGAGAAACACAATTTTGTTCTTGCTATGCCAATCAACTAAGAAATTACCAAGATAAAAACACTATCCATTGGTACTTTTCCTATCATCAACATTACTAGCCCAATCAACATCATAAAAAGATGTGATTTCAGTGTTTGTACTTGATAGATACCATAATCCATAATTCATTATCCCTTTAACATACTTGATTATTCTTCTTACAACAACAATATGAGACTCTTATGGATTTTTCTGGTAACGTGCACACACACCAACACTAAAAGTTATGTCAGGTCGACAGGCAATCAAGTACAACAAACTCCCAATCATAGTCCTATAAAGTGTAGGATCAACATTTTTGCCTTTAGTATCTATGCTAAGCTTGACACTTGTACTCATAGGAGTTCGAACATCCTTAGCCTTTTCCAAACCAAACAAATTCCAAGGCATAACGAGTTTGAGAAATGAAAAACCCATCATTCAATTGTCTAATCTGAAGCCCAAGAAAGAAGTTCAATTCACCAATCATGATCATCTCAAATTCATGTGTTATTTGATCTCCAAAATAATGAGCAAGTCTATCAAAACTGGGACCAAACACAATATCATCCACATAGATTTGAGCAACTACTATATCACTCTCAATTTTCTGAATAAACAGTATTTTGTCAACTCCCCCTTGAGTAAAACCTGTTCTCAACAGATGGTCGGTCAATCTTTCATGTCAGGCCATAGGAGCTTGCTTTAGCCCTTACAGAGCCTTTATAAGCTTAAACACATGATCAAGACAATGAGGATCTTCAAATTCTTTTGGCTGCTCCACATACACCTCCTCATGAAGAATGTCATTAAAGAATGCACTATTTACATCCATATGATACAACTTGAATCCAAGATGACATGCAATGGCAAATAAAATCCGAATAGATTCAAGTCTAGCTACTGGAGTGAAAGTCTCATCAAAGTCTATACCTTTCACCTGAGTATAACCTTGAGCAACAAGCCTAGCCTTATTCCTAACAACGGTACCATTTTCATCCTTTTTATTCTCGAATATCCATTTGGTAACTATCACATTTATGTCCTTCGGTCTAGACACAAGATACCACACATCATTCTTAACAAACTACTGAAGTTATTCTTGTATAGCATTTATCCACTCACTATATTTAAGAGCTTCTTTGACATTTTTAGTCTCCAAGGAAGATGTATAACATGCATATGAGACCTCATTTCTAGCCTTTCTATGGATCACCATCATCTAATCAACATAACCTTTGACATTATCCAAAGAATGGTACAACTTTAACCTTTCAGATGGTTCTTTAGGAGGAGTAGCCTGAACATAACAATTTTGATCATGTAATTCTAAATAACTAGGATTATCATCATGAACCACGTTGTCCTCTTTACCAACATCTAAAAAATCATTTCCTAACAGAAAGAATGGCTCACCATCTTAATCCCCAAAAAAATTTGAAGGCTCATCAACACATGAATCATCAACCACTACATTGGCAGATTCCATCATCCTTTGAGTTCTAAGGTTAAAACCCTGTATGCCCTACTTGTCAATGAATACCCCAGAAATATTCCTTCATCACTCTTAGACTCGAATTTCCCAATGGACTCACGATCTCTAAGAATATAACATTTTGCTCAAAAAACCTTGAAATATTACACATTCGGTTTCTTTGTATTCCACAGTTCATAGGAAGTTTTTAATGTGTCAGGCCTAAGATAGACTATATTTATGGTGTAACACACCGTGGTCACCGCCTCAACCCAAAAATACCTAGGAGTTTTCTTACCATGCAGCATAACATTAGCCATCTCTTGAAGAACTCTATTCTTCCTCTCAATTACTCAATTTTGTTGTAGAGTATATGGTGTTGAAAATTCATGTTTTATTCCTCTTTCATCACAAAAAGTATCAATCCCTAAATTTTCGAACTCCTTTCCATGATCACTCCTCACTCTTGTAATGGGATAATTCTTCTTACTTTGAATTTTCCAACCATTTTTTTTAAAATTTTAAGCAGCTTCATATTTTTCACTCAGAAATCCAACCCATGTAAATCTAGAGTAATCATCTACCATCACGAAAGTATACTTCTTACCACCTTTGCTCACGGTCCTAGTGGGACCCATTAAGTCAGTATGGAACAACTCTTATGGTCTAGAAATATGAATGGTATTTATCTTCTTGTACTGACATCTAACTTGCTTACCCTTCTGACATGGTCGACACACAACCCCTTTTTCAAAATCAAGCTTAAGGACACCTCTAAGAATTTCACTTTTAGTGATTTTCGTTAAATCACGAAAACTAAAATAACCCATTTGCTGATGCCAAATCTCAACTTCATCAAGTTTAACTCTATTGCAGTATAAATTAGAATTAGGAACAATGAAATTGCAGTTATCAGACGAACGCATACCTTCCATCACAGAATTCCCAGAAGAGTTAATGATTGAACACTTATCATGAGAGAATTTGACATTATGACTATTATCGCATATCTGGCTTATACTCAACAAATTAGCTTTTAGCCCCTCAACATAAAACACATCTTAGTTTAGGTAGACCAGAAACCGCAATGGTACCTTTCCATGGAACTTTAGACTTCTCTTCATCACAAAAAGTTACTATCCCACCACGACACTCCTCGAGAAATCGAAATAATGACTTATCTCCAATCACATGCCTCGAACATCCACTATCCAGATACCAAGAGCTAGAATTACGTGCTCTAAGTGCAGTATGAACTACAAGACAGTGTAGCTCACCTTTTCTGACCTATGCCTTCTTCATCTTCGGAGATCTATTTGCCAATTTTGAAAATTTCTTCACCTCTTCAGTCAACATTTTAATCTGATCTTACACATAATCTCCTTGATGAGTTCTATGTTACTTCACTGATTTCAAACTTTTTCCTTTTAGCTTTGAGCACAAATGTCGAATGTGACCTCTTACTCCACAACGATGACATATAAGAACAAACCTTTCAACTTCATTAGTCAAACTCCTAGGATATCTAGAGGTAAAGGAAGGCTTGCTTCAAACAATTCTTCTAACATTGGATTGAACATTAGGATTCCAATTCGAATTTCCTTGAGAAGAACTAAATGCTACATGAGAAACTTTTACAAAGGTCGTTTTCGAAACAACGTTTGAATTATGTAATACTACATCAAAACCTAGTCCCTTAGTATTTCCTGCAGATTTTCCCATACTCAACATATGATTAAGCTTAAGAGTTCCAGTAGACCATTTATGAATAGTTGAGTTAGCATCCTTCAATTCCTTTTCCAAATTTCCAATCTTAGTAGTTTTATCAACTAACTCCTTCTTGAGACCATCTACTATATTTAAAGCCTGACTTCTTTCCTATTCAGAGTTATTCAATTCCTTAAACAATTTAACCTTTTGAGTCTGTAGGAGATTTAGAGTTTGAGAACTATTGGCTAATTTGTATTTAAAAAATGTATTTTTTGTCTATGCTAAGAATTTTAGTCAACAGTTTCATGTGATTTTTTTGAAGTTGTGTGGTCTTTTCAAGTAATTTGTCATAAGACTCTTGAAGCATGTCATCACAATCTTTATCACTTTCAGAACCTCCCTCTCCAAACATTTCCCAACTTGTTGCAACTTCTCTAACCTCCTTGTTTTGTGCAGCAAACACGGTGAAATTTCCAGAAAAATCACCTACCTTCGAGTTTGTCCCATCACTAACTGATCCATTATCAGATTCATCATCCCAACTAACAGCTAATCCTTTGGATTTTTTTAAAGTGTTTGCACACTCTGCAGCTATGTGACCATATCGTTGACATCCAAAACATTGAGTTTTTTTTTTTTTAAGATCAGACTTGTCTTTCCTAGTTTGAGTCTTATTTCAATTTCTAGACTCACCCAACTTATCTCCAAATTGTTTTCCTTGACCATTCTATTTAGCCTTAACAAATTTATTCAACCTCTTGTCAAACATGGCAATATCATTCAGACTTAACTCACTTTCTCCATCAGATTCAACAGGATCCTCCCTAGTGGTTTTGAAAGCTATGCTTTTCTCTTTGGTCCCACTAAACTTCGTAGGGGGGGATTTTTTAACATCTCCATCTCATAGGATTTCAAGTTCCCTGCCGATTCTTCAACCTTAATATCTTTAAGACTCATGACCTCTGAAATAATGGTAACCTTAGACCGAAAACGTTCAGGTAGTGACCTAAAAGTTTTATTCACTATGGTAGTCTCAGAAATAGGCTCACCTAGATTATGAAAACCTGTAACAATATTAGTTAATCTAGCCTGAAAATCAGCATAAACTTCATCTTCATCCATCTTAAGTTATTCAAATTGAGAATTTAACATTTGGAGTTTCGATTGTTTAACCTTTGAACTCCCTTCATGAGTTACTTGTAGAATATCCCAAGCTTCTTTGAAAATCTCGCATGTGGCAATTCTCTTAAACAAACTTGCACTCACAACATTATATAAAGCATTGAATGCTTTGGAATTCCAATTAGCACTGTTTGTCTCAGCAACAATCCACTCACTCGATGGTTTTGGTTTTGATTTATTAGTCGTTGCATCCAACACAGTAGGAGGTGAATATCCTACCACTACGGCCAGCCAAGCTCTCTCATCTATTAATTTAAAAAATGCTCTCATCCTCGTTTTCCAATACGTGTAATTTGAGCCATTAAACTAGAGGGACTTAGATACGAAACCTCCTTCATGAGGTATCTACATCTTTTAAGATCAGAATCTAACCCTAGGTTGTTAACCTAAAATGGGGAAACCGCTCTGATACCAATTGAAATTACCTAGACGATCAATGAAAATAACCTAGAGGGGGATGAATAGGATTTAAGTCGATTTTATGATAAATTAAAATTATCTAGCGGAAATTCAATTTTAATCAGTCATAAACCCTAATTCTCTAAGTAGTTTAAATCAAGCAATCTTGAATATAAGTGCAAAAGTTAAATCTTGAGAAGATAGAGAGATTTTTACTTAGAAAACCTTGGAAAAACCCCAAGTAAAAACAACGAATACACTTGGGTATTGATGCACTATGAATTAGAGAATTTGTAGAGACTCTATGAAAACAGAACTTCCAACTACTCTAATTTGTTGTTCTTCACTCGACGTCTAAAATTCTAGATTCACTTGTGCTCCACGAAGCTCTCGTTTTTATCTCCGTACTCTGACGGCTGCGTTTCTCAATGGATCAAATAACCATGAAGCCACTTGCTCCAATCTTCGCACTTAGACGACTCTGTTTCTGAAATGAATCAAAGCAACCATGTTGCAATTAGTAGTGTGTAGATTTTTCTGAATGTAGGTTCTTCAATCATGCATTAGATCATCGATGTAGAAGCATAATTGAATAAACCCTAAACAAAAGAGAACTAGAATATATAGAAACACTCAATGTTTTTCTCTCTTCATCTCTATCTCTGTAGAAGAATATGAATATGTACAAAACTTACAGAGATCTCACAAAGGCTCAAAGGCTACCTCATATGTGTAGAAGACCTTGGTATTTATAGACAATGTAGAAGAGAAACCCTAATCTTCCCCTTTTTAGTAATTTCACCTCAAACCAAGTAAAACCCTATATTTTGATGAATATAATATGTATGACATGTGTCCCAATGTGTAAAGTCACAACCACCTTAAACGAAAACAAATCGGGGCCAATTATGGAATTTCATAAATTCTTCATGCAGATTACCCTACATTTCAAGCGTAAGCATAAGGTTTACTAAGCCTCAAGCGTAGGCACATGTGTAATTATTTTGGCATGCATAGCAAATGAATTAAAATAGCACTTTCTAGTCACTTTTAGTTACTGGATGAGTAGGTCATGCGTAACATAACCCTCAAAACTAAATTTTCTCGGGACTAATGCCCTTTGAACCCCCTCGACTCTCTTATAATGATTCTTGAAGTTGCAACTTGAAAAAAATGACGTTTTAGTCATCCGGGAGGCACTTTTTACTCACTTGCTTCTTCTTCACTTCTTTTGTATTCTTCACTTCTTTAGACTTGATTTGAATTTGACGAAGCTTGACAATGCCTATTAAACCTTCCTGACTCTTGAATTCATTCAACATGACAATTCACTCAACATGGTTCTTTTCTAGAACATGCCAAACACAAATAATATTATAAATATTCTAACAAACAAAGACCGCGCGGTTAAAGCTTCAATTCAAGGAAGATTCATGCAGCTACGACATGGTCACAAACTACATTACTAAGAGCACAAGCCAATATATGACTAGGGATGTAGGGTGGGAGGTTTAGCTATGTGAATGCAGATATATTATTCTTCTTATAGGGGGGGCTGTCTCGCTTTTTCTTTCCACGGAAAGTGAATTCGATTCTATAGTCGTCTTCTCTATTCAATAAATGCGTACTATATTATGAATCTAGTGGTGGAGTTTGAAATATCCTAAAATTCTTTACCTTGAATTTAACACAACAAATATTTAATTCTTGTTTTGTTACTTTAAGTTTATTAGTTGATAGAAACAAACCAAATCAAACAATTTTTATAATATATGATAGGAGCTAAATATGGTACATTTTATGCCCCTAGTTATGCATTGGTAAGTCTACATACATCATTATCTTGGTGCTTTTATCCGGTTTGCGTGTTTTGAGATGTTTTAGGACCATGTTATGTAAAGTCAGTTAATTTCGGTAAAATAACTGAAATAATGACTCAAGATCATTCAAGAGCCAAAACTCAAGATAAATGACCCATAATATACCAAGAACAAGTTAAGGATGAAATACAAGTGAAGTGGAATGAAGCCAAGTAGAAAAACGAAGTAAAGAAGTTAAAACATGAAAAAAAAATAGGATAAAGAACTAACGAGTACTCGGTAGTGCCTACTTCGAGTACTCGGTAGGCCAAAATCCGCACCTTAGCATGGCTGATAGCGCAAAATGGTAGCATTCCACGCCATAGCCGCGCCATGGTGCGCCATCAATACTTTCACCAATTACTCGAAGATGTGGCCTTCGAGTACTTGAGATTGCAACTTTGTGAATCGAAGTCAAGTTTGAGTACTCAAACTCAGCTGACTTCAACTTATAAGATGGGACCCTCTTAGACCATACTTGACTTGCTATGCATTCTAGGTTATTTTAGGACATATTATTGACCATAATTGACCAGATTTGACATTCCTTTTCAAAGAATTCACGCATTGAAAGCCCTTACTTGATGGTGAAGCAATAAACTTACCAAATAAAGACTATAAAAGATAGGGGTATTATCAACATAAAGGAGGTTGTTCTTGGGTTTTCGTGGAGAATTCTTGAAGACCAATTCAATGTACAATTGGGCACCAACCGACATAAGAACCATCAACCATAGAAGGGGTGTCTATATCAATAATGCAGACAACCACGACCATGATCAGCTAAACCGGTATCTACCTATCCAAGTAATGTAGACCTTTTATTTATTTCAATTGTAAAAGGGGAAACTGAAGGAAACATATGTGATGATTGTGTAGATGAGTGAACTGCTTGATTCAATATAAGATTCTATATTTATTCTCTGTATTTTCTTAGCTTGAATGAATATGTAATCTTACTCAATCATGATTATTCAATATGGGCTAGAACTCGAATGATTAATTCATGATTTTCTACACAATGGGGGTCATTAACATGTAATCTAGATTTAGACAAGCCATGCTAAGGGGAGGTGAAATTGACATACTTTAGTTTATTTTATTGCACTGTAGGAGTAGTTTAGAATAATATAGATAACATACACAAGTCACGATCTTTCGAATATGGATTGTAGCAAAGTCAGATGAATTCTTCTTTTTTTTTGGATTATGGTTTGCCAGTGTTGCAACCTTATATCTAATTCACATATGATGGACCGCCCTTTACAGTTGAATCAATATAAGACTATATTATGTGGCTAGTGGTGGTGTTAAAAATACCCTAGAACTTATTTCTATTGTTCTTCTGAAAACCAAAACTCTATCTTTACTTTCTCTTATTTTATTTATCTCTCAAAGTAGTGATAGAAACAATCCAACAAAATACTACTTCATAATTTAGTTAGAATAATTATATACAGAGTTGTGATATATTTAGTCTCTATGGATACGATATCCCTATCATAAGCATATTTTACTACAATTTGGTACATGCACTTGCAATAGGTAAAACAAGGTCAATTTTAAAGACTTATTTTCAGTACTAATCTTAATCATTATTTAAGCCTAACCCTCAAACTGATCAAGTTTTTGGTGTCGTTGCCGAGGACTAAACGAATTTTCTATACTCTAGAATAGTTATTTTAGCTAAATTATTTATTTGCTTTATTTTTATTTTCTTCTTTTAAAAGACGAGATTGGGTGAATTTTAATAGGTACATTAAAATTAGCAAAAGGAGAACCAGAGGAGCAGTGACAATTAGTTTGATGGACCGTTTGTGGGTTTTTAATCGTATTTTTATTCTTTGCTTAAATCTCATCTTTAATTTTATTACCTAATTTCTCTTTATTTTATTTATGTTTTCTATTTTTAGTTTAGTTTAGTTTATTTTTATAAATTTTTTTATCATTGTATGAGTGGATTGCGTTCGGTATCTAAAGAACTTGCTCTTTTTTTATCCAGAAGTTGATAGAACTTATCGTAAAAACTTAAGGACTAATAAACAAGGGATTCTAAAAGATAATGTAGATTCTGATGATATGGGTGACCCTCAAGTACAATCACTAGTTGATTTAAAATACTATTACACACCATTTGATTTCAAATCTCCAGCGGACATTATAATACCAGGAGAAACAACATCTCATTATGAAATTAAAGCTAGTATTTTAATTATATTACCTAAATTCTATGGACATGAGCATGAAGATCATTATGATCATATTACTGAGTCTATGGAAATTAGTGCAACAACTATGAAGAATGGGATGACTACTAATGCCTTCCGTATGTGATTATTTATTTCCCTTTTCACTCAAAGAAAAAGCAAAACGATGGTATAACAGTTTAAACGAAGGAGTGAGGATTAACTGGGAGAATATTAAAAAAGAATTTCTATATAAATATTACCGAATGGGAAAAACACACAAAACACAGGCATCTATAATAAATTTTGCCAAACTTCCTTGTGACCAATTCCATGAGATTTGGGAACGTTATAAAGAGATCTTGGCTAAATGTCTCATCATAAATTCTCAAAGTATGATTTGGTGTGTAATTTCTATCATGGCTTAGGAGAAATACAACAACATTGTATAAATGCAACCGTTGGAGGAATGTTTACACTCGAACCAGTCGAAGACATATGGAAGATATTCGAAAGATTGAGTGAGAACTCACAATAGAACGTGTTGGAAGCTAAGGCTAGGTTGATTCTTACCAACCCTAGAAAAATGGAAACTGTTAATGAAATTGAAAGAATCGACGATGTTAGGGCACAAGTAGCTAAAGTAAGTCAAAAATTAGATAAATTTTTGAATCTTACTCAAAATACTCCTAGAGAAGTCAATAGGTGTCAAATATTAGACATTTTGACCCCTTAACTCAATATTCTTACATCATTTCAATCAGAGGCTTGGCTGGTTCATACATTGAGCTTTCTCACGTTCATATTCAGACTTGTTACTGGTGAAAGCCATATTCTGACATAGAGATCCGGAGAAGAAGACCATGGAGATCATTTTTACATCACCGATGTAGTCACCTTCCACCATGGCCAACTAACTCGGTATTTAGGATTTTTTAGCAAAACTCTAGCCCAACTAAGTAGTTCTTTCATTGTTTTCAATTATAACGAGGGTAAACTGTTGACCATACTATGATGATTATAGTAGTTAGGAGACCGTACTGATTTGTAATATAAAATTCGATGTTTATTCAAAATTCTTGTCTTAGATGGAATGAATGTATTATTTTACACAACTATGATTATTCACTATGGGCTGGAACTCAGATGCTTAGTTATGGTTTTCTACACAATGGTGGTAATGAAACTTAAAACCCTAGGTTGACACAGGTCATGCCTTGGCGATTTAATATAGACATGTTTTTAGTTTATTTTCATGAATTAGGAGTAGATTAGAGTAATATAATTGGCATGCACTAATTAGGTCAGTCATGTGATGAGTTATCGCAATCCGGTTGATGGTATTCCTTTTTGTGGTCGTATTTAGCTATTTGCGGTACGACCAGATACATAGTTATGGATCACCCTCTTACAGTTGATATAGTGAGGAACTATATTATACGGTTAGTGGTGGAGTGATGAAAACCGTAGTTTTCTCTCTCATCTAAATCACAACCAATTTACTTTGCTTTTTAGATAATTTTAGTTAAAATAGATAATTTGGTCTTTGACCACTTAAACAAATTATTTTCAGAAAATATAATTCAGTGTTTTTGAATTGCTAAAGTAAACAATCTTGGTCTCTGTGGGATCGATATCCCTTACTCAAGCCATTTCTATTTTACAATCGATACGTGCGCTTGCTTAGGGTAGAACCTAGCATCGTTAAGGTGTCATTTTTAACCACATATTTTTACACACCTGACGTCACATCAAGTTTTCAGCGCCGTTGCTGGGGACTGAGCATTGTTCAAATAGCTTTAGTAATTTATTTTCTTTGCATTATTTTAGTTGAAGCTAAAGTTAGATTTTTGTGTGATTGACAGAGACTCTGAAGAACATAGAAGGGAAAAGTGGAACTTCTAAAGTTGGGTCTGAAACTTTTGTGAGTTTTAGTGTTACCTTTATTTTTGCATTTAATTCTAGCATGATTTTCTGTTTATTTCACAAAATTTCAAAAAACAAAAAAAACAAAATAGTCGTTTGAGTAGCGTATGACCAATAGATCGACCCGTTCAAATTTTAGCACTGTGTTAGTCGAGTACGATCCTGAGATCGAAAAGACTCTCCATCGTTTACGTTGAGCTATTGAAGAGCGTCAGCGTCACTCAGAAGAAGAAGGGATGGGTGACCAAAGAGCCAACCTGCCAAGGGCACCAGAGACATCACTGAAAGGATATAACGCGCCCGATCCATATAACTCCTATGTTGATTTTCTGGAGGAAGAAGGAGCGAAGCACTTTGAGATCAAGACAAACGTAATTAATATGCTTCCAAAATTTTCAGGCCTTACAATAAAGACCCATACCAGCACATCAATGATTTCCTAGAGGTAGCCTTTATTGTTAGGTATGACAAACTATCCAAAAATGACATGCGAGTGAGATTATTCCCTTGGTCATTGAAAGAGAGAGCTAAAATACGGTAAATCAAATTAGCAAAATGAAATTAAAAATGGTTGCAAAGCCCTTAAGAAAGAATTCATTAAAAAAATTATCCTATAGGAAAGGCCTTAGAAGTACAAGATGCAATAAAAAGCTTTAGGCAGTTACCTGGTGAACATTTTCATGATGCTTGGGAGAGATATAATGAAATTTTATATAAGTGTCCCCACCATAGGTTTTATGAATAGGATATTGCTAAAAATTTCTACATGGGACTTGGAGAGGCGCATAAGACTTTGATAGATGTAGCAACACAGGGTCAGTTTATCTTCAAGCCAACTAAAGAACTTTTGGATATATTTGATAATATTAGTGAAAACACAATTCAATATCAATCTGAGTTATGGTCTAGAGGTGGGCAACATGATAGGAGATATGGGAAATCTTATGTTGTAGAGCATGATGATGTGAGAGATACCATGACATTGTTTGGAGAGAATTGAAAAGTTTATGCAGTGAAGTCATCCCCTCCGAGAGAGACGTTTGAAGTAGAAACTGAGTACTCTCAGATTGAGTGTCAGGAGATAATGGTTACTGATGCCAATGCATTGTGGAACTATTCCAATAATGCTCCTTTGACCAATTCATACACCTCCAATACCAAAAATTATCCACTCATTTCTTATAAATCCACAAATGTGGAGAATCCACCATAAACGTCCCAACTGGAACAATCATCCAATCAACAGCCAAGGTTCACAGACAAACAACAGTAGTATAACCCACAACCAAGGTTCACTAAGAGACAACAATCATACAACTAACATCCAAGGTTCCAACAGAGTCAACAATCATTCAACTCACAACCAACAATTATGGCTAGAAATTCTCAATCCAATTACCAACCAAGAACATCCAATAATTCCCAAGCTCTCCAATCATTAAATAATTCCCAAGCTCTTCAGTCATTCAGTAATTCCCAAGATCTTCAATCATTCAATAATAATCAGGCTATGTAATCATATAACTACCAAACCCAACCTTAAAGAAACCAAACTCCTTCACTCAGCTTCTAAACCAGTAGGTTAGAGCAGGTCTGTCACGCCCCTAATTTCCTAGGACTCCAAAACCCAAGCCTAAGAGCTAAGGGAGTGAATGCGGAAGAAATAAAAATGAAATAAAATCCATTTGAGTCATAAAATACCCGTACAAGGGAAAAATTGACTTAAAAAATCTCAAAGACGTCCAAACAGATCACACGGGATCGAAAAGGAGGTAAACCGAAACACTCGGTACCTTGAACGAATCATTCCAACCACCATGTTCACCCAAGGGTAAAATGGTCAAATCAGGGATAAAATAATAATTTCCAACTACAACTACAAAATTTGGACCTAACACTAGCAATACGAACAAACGAGACCTAATTTGAAGCCACGAGGAAGGAGATATGAATTTTCAAAAGTGGCGTCAGACAACACCGACCTAAAACTAAAGTTGAAGTACCCCTCTTTCACTAAAGGTAAAACAGTCATAAAAGGGTTAAACTGGTCATTTCAAACTTTATCTCGATAATTTGGACGTAGGACAACCCACAGAAACAAACGGGGGTCCATTCCGACGTGCGAGGAGGAAAATACGGATTTTCAAAAATCGGACGTCGGAAGTCGCTGCAGCAGGCGTGCACTTCAAATTTTGAAAATGCTGAATTTTTTCTAAGTATAGGAGAGTTAAACCACTGCCCAAATCTGCATTTTCTTTAAAGTTTGAATATGCAAAAACGCGAGATTTTGCGATATGGCTTTTTTTTTCGCGCCGTCTGTTCCGAAAAATCATAAATATTGGAAAAGTGAGTTTTTCCTTGGCGGAACCCAAAATAGTTTTCGAGACCTCGGGAAACGCGAAAAACATAAACTTAGTAAAAAAGATGATTTTTTTGTAAGTTTTCATAAAATCTTCCGTCTTGCCCCTGGTATCCGTTTTAACTACCGCCGGTTTCTAAAGTTTGAAATATCTAAGATAATGAATTTAATTAAATCCATTTCTAAAAACAAGGAAATTTTACCGGGGTTACGGGGGTAGGCGAAAACGGGTTTTTCCGTTCAAAACGAAGGGGTTTGCTTGAAAGCCTAGAAAAATGCCGTTTTCGGCCGTACACCTAATAACCACGTTCTATAATTATTATTCACATCACACTCAAGATAAAATAATTTATACATTTAATTATTACTTCGCACCAAGGAAAAATAGGACATAGTTTTCATAATACGAACTAGTCTTACATTTTCGGCACCGAAGTGCACCAAAATGATAAAATCCCCGCGCATAGCGCTCCAAGGGATATACATCGATAATGAAACCTCGGCTAACATGCTAGCCGGACAAAAATTAAGTTGTTTTATAAGTTGGTTTTACATGTGAAAAAGGAACATATTTATCGACCTAATGCCTAACAAAATAAAAGTGTGGTCCGCCTCCCATGCACAAAAGGGCGGACATACATCCACACGTCCACGGAGAGACTACAGAACCCTCCCAATGGGATCATCACCTGAAAAATATATAAGGCGTGGGGTGAGCTCACTAGCCCAGTAGAGGAAGCGGCATTGCTTCCATCTCGGTAGTCCGAGTGGTTCAACCCAACCAAGGTTCATGCCACTAACCCTAGGTCGGTCTCTTATTCCACATGACTCTCACACCAATCCGGAACCCCATCGAACCCA
Source organism: Cornus suecica (assembly GCA_963922005.1). Classification (NCBI taxonomy): domain Eukaryota; kingdom Viridiplantae; phylum Streptophyta; class Magnoliopsida; order Cornales; family Cornaceae; genus Cornus; species Cornus suecica. Next base: position 50,060,793 of record OY998240.1, on the reverse strand, counting down.
ACAAATAAGTTTCCCCAACATGCTCACAACATAATTTACCACAATTATTGCATGCTTCAACATCATTTACATAATCATACATATGGGATAGTTCAAGTGTAATATAACTCAACAAAACCCATAATATGCGCTTGCCCCAATTCAGGGTTAACGAATACGCACTCACTCATACTATGAGTAACGAGTACCGCACCGATTCTCCCCAAGTGATTTTGAAAGTTCTCACTAAAACAAGGAAGGCGGTCGCATGAGAGCCCCACTGGCAACTCCCATACTACGAAGATCCGAGAGTGGCGCATACCACCACGATGGGGCAGCAACCAACCCTATATCCCCAATAACCAGATTACTAGTCTGGAGGTGGGAGACACCTATACCTGGCCAGTTGTTGCGACGATTCGACACAAGACTACGTACATAGGTTTACACATCTTGCGTAACCCAACACCCACGTTTTGACACTAAATAGTGTAACCAAAATGCATAAAGGTATTCGATCTCAACCCTATGCCATCACAATGCATGCTTACAATTCATATTTATAAGCCATAAAACACAACATGCATATATATCACAATATCATGTTCTCAAAGTCCTAAATCATAGGCTAAGCTATCAAGACTAACTCGCATATATATATACGGCATATATACACATAGACGCACACACCCTCATACAAAGACAAAGATAAGTCGTTTTTCCCCTACCTCAATTCCAATCAAGCTAGCTCAAGAGTGTTCAAGTAGGCTATCAACTCAAACGTTCAAGGAAAGAGCTTCCAAGCTTACAATTACACCATTTAATGAATAAAAATTAATATGGTGTTTCTATAAACCAAAATTATTAAAGTGGCCTCAACCACAAAACAAAATCATCCCTAATAATAACAACTTAGGGTTTTAAGAAAAACACAATTCAAGAGAAGGAATTCTTGAACTTACCACAACTCTTCCACAATAGGATTCAAGAATCACAAGATGAGCTCCAAGCTTTTTATAATCGAAATAATTGGTGAAAAGGTTCAACTCATGTCCGTTAACATGATTCAAGAGAAAAAGGGAACCAATTATCAATAATTGAACACAAAGCTTCAAGGAAATTAATTCCAGGGTTTGAAATTGAAAACCCTAAAGAAGTGAAGAACAGTTACCAATTTTTTTATCAAAGGGAAGATAAAGCCATCCTCTACAACTCTTATGTTCAAAGGTTCTTCAAACTCCAACCCAATGATGATGTTCTTGAAGAAGAACCAAGCAAGGAAAAAAAAATGGACGTGAGAAGAAGAGAGGAAACGTATTGGATAAGAGAGTGCTTTGTGGTGAATGAGAGAAGTCTTACACTTTAGAAGACAATAATCAATACATAATGGTGTATATGTATAACCCTAAATGAGTGTTCTAATCCAAGGGTTCATAACAAAGATGGGGAAAAATGAAATGAATCCAAGGGCTAGAAATGAGTCTTGCCAAGTGGAACACTTATTACACAACTCACAAAACTCATTATTTTGCCAAACAAGGCCTTATCATCCAAGGGCTTAGAATAAAGATGGGAATTAACAAACCATCCAATGGTTGAGAAAAAGTCTTGTCAAGTGGAAGATCAAGAATAATGGATTATTCCATTTAAGTGCCAACCAAACAAGGCCTTATGATCCAAGGGTCTAAAACAAAGATGGGAGAATGAGATCAAGGGTTAGGAATGAGACAACACATGAAAAGTGGAAATGACCAAATTCTTCCAAAGTTGGGGTTAATTACAAGAGTTCCATCAAGACTCTTAATTACCCTTTTACCCCTTGTCATCCTCTCTAATTACCAAAATGCCACTCATGCCCTAATTCTTACCCAAAATCTCTACACTTTCCACTAAGTGCTCAAAATGTGAAATTACTCATTTACCCCTCGGTCATTTCTTTCCCGAAATCGTTTTCAATAATTTTCATTAATTTCAAAATGAAAATACAACATGCTACGTACAATTTTTATAACACGTAAAATATGTAAGGCATGCTAAAACACATAAACACATTAAGCACATAATCACATAAGCACTTAATTGTTTAAATAATTTTTTTAAATTAACACGTAAAAATACCGGACGTTACAAGGTCATACTGGACATTCATAACAAGCTAGACATTCATACCCAATCATTGGCACAACTACACATACAGATGGGCCAAATGGCTAATGAGAGGAATGTAAGATAACTAGGAAGATTTCCTAATCATCCTGTCGCTAATCTAAGGCCACAACAAACACTGGAGCTCAGATCATTTATCAATGAACCTAATGAAATGGTTCAAGCAATCACGACTCTCAAAAGTGGAAAGAAAGTGGAGAGTAGAGTTGAGGAGGAACATGAAGAGAGGTTGTAGAAAAGAAAGCAAGCTGAACGAGCATAGAGGAAGGAAGCTGAAGAAGAACAAATAAATGAGGATGAAATTGTCCAGAAAGATCAACCATCAGTGGAAGACAATGTCGATCAAACATTGCTTAAAAATACCGACAACGCAAGTTTCGACGAGGCAGAGCCATTTCCTCAGCTTCTTAGAGAGCTAGCCAAGTACATGAAGTTGAAAGAATCTGATATGTTGGAAACATTTCGAAAAATCAAGATTAATTTACCTCTTTTAGATGTAATTACCCAGATACCGCCTTACACTAAGTTTTTCAAGGATCTTTTTACCCAGAAGCAAAAGAGCAGAGCAAAGAATCCAACAAAAATACTCTTGACTGAGCAAGTGAGTCCATTACTTTTAAGAAAAACTCTACCTAAGAGAAAAGATCCCGGTGGTCCCACTATTCCATGTGTTAAAACTAACCATGAAATTGGTAGAGCTCTTCTTGATCTAGGTGCGAGTATTAACCTGCTTCCTTATCCAGTCTACCAACAGCTAGGGTTGGGTGAGTTCAGTCCCACTGAGGTCGTACTTCAATTTGTTGATCGATCAGTCAAGCAGGCAAGAAGAGTTCTTTAAGATGTCCTTGTTCAAGTGGGAAAGTTTTATTTTATGATTGATTTTGTAGTGATGGATACAGAACCTGCCCCAGAATCAAAGAAACACATTCCGGTGATATTAGGAAGACCATTCTTGGCCACGGCGAATACATGCATTAACTACAGAACCGGAGCCATGGATCTGACATTTGGAAATATGAAGGTTAGGATGAATGTGTTCGAAGAAAGCCACCATTTTCCTGAATCGGGGGAATGTTTCCAAATTAATGAGTGCGACGAACAAGATGATATCATAGCAGATTTTATTACTCAAATTCTGGAGAAGGATGAGCTAGAGTCATTTATGACTAGAGAATGGCCGGATAGGAAAGTGGCTGATAGGGAGTCACATTGGAAGTTGCAAAATGAAGAGCTTGATGAGATGGAGACTGCATTATATATTCAACCATGGTGGGAGTTGGTTGAACCACTTTTGATAGTTTCAAATACTCCACCAATTCCATTCTTAACTACTTCTCTTAACTTGGAACTCAAGGAACTGCCTGAAAAATTGAAATATGTTTTATTGGGACCTGATGAGACTCTTGAAATGATTATCTCTTTAAAACTGATAGAAAAATAAGAATCGAGTTTGTTTGTAGTCTAAAGTGAGAACAAAGAGGCAATAGGATGGAGTGTTGCTGACTTGAAAGGCATAGACCCCTCGATTTGCATACATTGCATACATCTAGAGGAGGATGCAAATCCATTGAGAGAAATGCAATGAAGACTGAATCCAAATATGAAAGAGGTGGTAATAAAAAAAGTAGTGAAATTGTTAGATGTGGGTATCATCTACCCCATTTCTAATAGCACATGGATAAGTCTAACTAAGGTGGTGCCGAAGAAGTCAGGCATCACAGTGGTGCCAAACTCAAAAGATGAGCTAATTTAACTGTACATGACCACAGGATGGCGTGTGTGTATTGACTACAGGAAGCTCAACCTGAACACCAGGAATGATCATTTCCCTTTGCCGTTCATTGATCAAATCCTGGAGAGGTTAGCCGGGCAGAGCTATTAGTGCTTTCTGGATGGATATTCCGACTACAACCAAGTGGCGATTGATCCTGTTGATCACGAAAAAACCACTTTTACTTGTCTGTATGACACTTTTTCATATAAACAGATGCCTTTCGGTTTATGTAATGCACCAGATACATTCCAAAGGTGTATGATGTCTATCTTCTCTGACATGGTAGATAAATTTCTTGAAGCGTTCATGGATGACTTCTCCATTTTTGGGGAAACCTTTGAAGACTATTTAAAACATCTAGAACTGGTGCTTAAGAGATGCAATGAGATGAATCTTGCAAGAATTCGACCAGGAAATCAAAGACGAGAAAGGTTCAAAAAATGTTGTTGTGGAACATTTATTGAGGATTATAGTCGATTCCACAAAATAAACTACTCCTTTTAAGGATTCATTCCCGGATGAACATTTGTTCAATGTGGCTGTTGTGGAACAAATACCGTGGTATGTTGACATTGTCAATTATAAAGCCACAGGTCGAATTCCAAAAGGATGGTCCAAGAATGAGAGGGATCGATTTTTCAGCTAAGTCAAATTCTATATCAGGGATAATCTGCGTCTATATAAGTATTGCTCTGATCAGATTATCAGAAAATATGACCCAGAGAGTGAAGTGCAAAGCATATTGACATTTTGTCACACGCTGGAATGTGGAGGGCATTTCGCAGCTCAGAAGACAACTCACAAGGTGTTGCAGAGTGGATTTTACTGGCCTTCCATATTCAAAGATGTTTTCAAGTATTGCAAAACATGACTGCGATGTCAAAAGTTGGGATCCATATCTCGACGAGACATGATTCCTCTAACCCCAATTCTGATTGTGAAATTATTTGATGTATACAGTATTGACTTCGTGGGACCATTTTCGAAAGCAGATAAGAAATAGTACATACTTGTGGGGGTTGATTATGTTACAAAATGGGTATAAGCTACCATTAGGTGGTGGAAGAGTTTGTGAAATCGAACATCTTCTCAAGATTTGGTATACCACGAGTGTTGATTGGTGATGGTGGAAGCCATTTTGACAACAAGTTTCTTCCTGCTTTATGTGAGAAATATGATGTCACTCATAGAATTGGTACGCCTTATCACCCCACAATCACAAGGGCAAGTACAGGTTTCAAACAAGGAGATCAAAAACATTTTGGAAAAGACTGTGCGTCCAGATTTGAAAGATTAGCCAAAAAGGGTGAATGATACACTGTGGGTCTATAGGACTGCATTTAAAACGCCAATTGGTATGACACTGTATAGACTGGTATATGGTAAAGCATGTCATCTCCCTATAGAGTTGGAACACTTAGCATACTAGGTTGTTCAAAGATTGAATTTCGATATAAAGAAAGTCGGTGCACAGAGGAAACTCCAACTTCAGGAGCTTGAGGAGTTGAGAAATTATGCATATGAAAACTCTCGGATTTATAAGGCTCAAACAAAAGTGTTTCATGATAAGTATATTAGAAAGAATGTTTTTGAGCTCGGCCAAAAGGTTTAGCTGTTTAATTCGAGACAGAAGTTATTTCCTAGTAATCTCTAATCGAGATGGGATGGGCCATCGAGCTCGATGATCCTGACACTCGAAATAAGTTTTTCGTCAATGGGCAAAGATTGAAGCACTACATAGAAGTTCAACCACCTGAGTGTGTGGTAGAAACGATTAATCTAACAGAACTACGACCCGAGCTGAATAAATTTGATCCAAAGTATTGAGAGGCAGCAACGTCGCACCAACGATGTTAAATATTGGTACTAGGTGATTGAGAGTAACTTTCCATCCTAGTTTGTACTTGTAAACGGTAATTCAGTCGTTTAAGATCGAGTTTATAAACTCGAGTTGCGAAACCATCGTCATCTGAGTAGGAAGGGTAAATTGATCCAATAGGATAGATAAGGGTGTGTAGGAAGCTTTGAGAGTGCTTAAGGTTTGAAGACGGCATTTGAAGACGAAGAATATGTTTTTTGGCCATGTGGACCTAAGCTTCAAGTGTAGTCCCAGCTACGCTTCAAGCATAACGACGAACCTGTTCTAAAACAGATCGTCAGGCCATTCCCCCCATTATTACAAGGTTTGATTCTACCATTTATTCATCCGATTCTTCCTTGTTTATCGATGGCGGATCGATAGATTTGTTGGTGAGTTGTCCGGATTCGTGTAAATAACTCGAAATGTCTCCGAACATCAAATTTGGGAAAATCATCGTTTCTCTTGATTTGGGGAGTTTTGTTCCATTAATTTTATTTCATATGATATATTTGACTATTCTAAACTAGTATTGATGAATGAATCCAATCAAAATCGTGTTTTGATTCGTTTTCCAAAAAGTTAAGTTTTTCGACTTAGAAAGCAGGTTGAATATCAAATTTTTGGGATGAAGACTTGTTTAATTGTCATATTGGATATATTTGGATATAGTTTGAGTTTGATTCAGTGTCTGGCACATTATCACTTACTTTTTAAAATTCCATATTATAGGCATTCCTAGAGTGAAGGGTGGAATGGGGCGAGTGGCCGAGGCGGCCAGACTAGTAGAGCGAGATATTTAGTAGTGGTCAGGATCATCATCTCCTGACTGAGCACCTATTCGTTTCCAGAGTACACGTGCCTCAAGAACATAATATGTCGACTTGGCATCATCATCTTTTGATGCCCAGATGCCCGAGTCCACCACACAGGGCTGTGATCTTCACCTGCCATATGGTAGGCTTACAGTTATCCCACGTTCACCATCGCCGCCACCTGTGCTTGAGCCGCATACTAAGAAGATAAATGAGGATACCGATAGTGATAGTGGTGCACAAGAGGATGATGTTGATCAAGGAGATGATGCTGGTCATCCGGATGAGAGGGTACTTGAGCCACTAGTTGAGGGTGACTCCGGTGTTCTAACTACTTTTCTACCAGTCCCCTGGACAAAGTCGGTTGAGGATTTGCTAGATCAAGCAATCCGGAAGAAGTATAAACAAGAGCGTACTTGTTTGGTGGCCGTGTTTGAGGAGCTATAGCCAGCACATACTTGGAGAATAGGCCGACTGAGGGCCCGCCACCCCGCATATTTATGAGGACATGATTTGGGAGTTTTCGCTACACATGCAGCATTACAGCAGGGACACGAGACTATAGACAATGGTTCAAGGTATTGAGTTTAAGATTACACCCCAGTCTATTGTTGCTGCATGGGGTATTCCTGACGGGTGTCCCCTTGAGTTAGCGGCCGAATTCTCACCTATGCTAGAAGCACTCCCTTCTATTGCTGACCTAGTTGTACTTCAGACTGCAGAGGAGTGGGCTGATGGACGGAGGAACTGCCCATAAAATTCAAACAATCACCCGAGGCTCTGGTTTTCGGACATGATAGTATGTTCATAGATTCTTCCGCATAGCCACGTGACTATGTGTTATGCGCCATTTCCAGCCCTCCACTATGCTTTTGACTTTAAGCGGTGGATTTCTATTCCACAGATTTTATGGAGAGGTTTGTATGCATATTTCATCCACCTGTGTAAGGAGTCCAAAGTTTGGAAATGTTTATTCAAGGTCTGATTCACGTGCTTAGTGATGAAGTTGATGTTTGATGCTAGGATCGAGATAGATGCGGGTAAGCCGAATCGATTCAGGAATGTCTCCGTATTCTAATGGGATGTGGATAGGTGTCTGAACTCGGTTACATAGGGATGATATTATGGCATAAAGACCGGGGTTGGGTCTATTACCAGGCTAGGATGAACAGGCCCAGGCACAAGCCGATGATGCCGGTCAGGCTGATGCAGGTATGGCTCAGGAGGCTCATGTCGTTCATGATGATGTTGCTATGCTACAGATGCCAGGAGTTGAGGAGGAGGTTATTATGCCACAGGTGCCTGCGGTTGGTACCGTCACCTTGTCTCAGGCTCAGTTTGTTGCTCTTATGGCACGGATACAGGGATTAGAGAAGAGGCCGGAGCAGAGATTTGATCAGGAGAGACAGACCTATCAGTGAGATTATAGGCAGTTGTGCCATAGGGTTGATGGTGTGAGGCAGCATTTGGGCGTACGTCTTCCACGTACACCACCGCCCTCGGATGATGAGACTTAGTTTACTCTTAGTTTATATTTTTCTTTTATTTTATTTTTTTTGTTTTATTTTTTATACATTAGAGATAAATCATGGAGCGGATAGACTTTGTGATAGGGTATTTCGTGTGACCGCTTTAACGATCGTTCTCTACATAATTTTGATAGTTTCTTATTTTATTGAATGACAGTTGTAATGACCAGTTGTATCACGTTTGTTGTGTCCCGCTTTATGCTTAGTTGTAATGACCAGTTTCTCATTTTATTTTGATAGGGTATTTCGTGTGACCGCTTTATGCTTATATTCAATATGCTGATGGTTTTAATTCTTTCAAGTTTTTAAACCCACCATGCGGACATTTGTGCGTTTAAGTTTGGGGGTGCATGTGTTTTATAAATATATGAATTGATCGGAAGGGGGCCATTTAAAATATATATATATATATTTTCAAGCCAAGCCTACGCTTGGAGCGTAGCTTACGCTGGAAGCGTAGGCTACTATGAGGATGATTTTGTAAAAGTAAAAATTTGACCCGTTTGTGGGGTGTTTTGGCTTGGTTTGTATATGTATGTGTATTAGGATTTGTTTAGGATTTTTTGTAGAATTTGTGTAGAGGTTTTAGAGGAATCCTAGTCTGACAAGAATGGGGAATGGAAATACAAGTTGGAGTTGGATCATGAGTTGTTTCCACTTTCCTAATCAATTAAGGCATCCATCTTTAAATACACCCATAAAGTAGACACAATTCACAATTCAAAACAATTGGGACATACAATTAGATTCTTTCATTCTATAATTTATTGTTCTTCTTTCTATCCAATGAGTGTGAGGATGGATGGTGATAATGATAATTATTCGGATCCGGAAGAGTTCAATAAGGAGGAAGAACCGTATGTAGAGGCCAAAGGTTCAAATAATGGAGCTACAAGCCAGAAGAGAAGAAGAACCACACCGACTTCATTTCTGAAGTGCAGACTGCAATTTGAAGAAGTGTTTTGTCCAGAGAGGATGAGCCGAATATTGACTGTACTCGGAAGGAGAATCCTTAGGGAACGAGGATTACGACGTTTAGGGCAACCGGTGGGAGAAAAGGTGTATTCGGGCTTGGTTCGACGATTCTATCGAAACATGACGATTACCGGACCACCAGGATTTGAGTTCATATTGGCTAAAATGACTCGGTGGAGTGCTCCGATAGTGATAGGAAAGAGAAGTATTGCCGATGCGTGGAATATACCGATTGGTAGTCTGAGGCACTTGGAAGGAAAACTAAAGGAGTGCCCTCTGGTATGGCCCTATCCGGATGAGGAGATGGTGAGAGAATTGTCTACGATGTCATATTCAGGAGATCAAACATGTGAAAATTTGTGATTTAAGTCGAATCTGCTTTATTTGGATTGTGTCATTACGGCTCAAATTCGACCAAATACTCGGACTAGTGTGAGGGAACACATGATGCTTAGAACATTATATGCCCTAACTCATGGGTATAGAGTGTGTATTCCGATGGTGATTATGGCCGAGATTTTTATTTCTCGAGTAATTATGAGTAGAGAATGGGCGAGGTGCTGATGAATTTGAACATTATCTTCCATACTTGTTTCTATTATCAAGGATCATTGCAGAACAATTGAGTGATAGGATAAAAGAGTTAGATGAGAGGCGATGGACAATTATGAAGATATATCCAGAGGATGACCTTGCCAAATTGAAAGAGACAGTGGACGTCCAGATATGGTTAAAGAGTGCCATGGCTAGTGATGAAGAAAATGAGGAGGATTGAAACTAAGTAGGGCTAGGTTTAGAATTAGGTTTTGATTTGTTTTATTATGTTTTGTTCTGTTTTGAATTTTTTTTTTTAGTGACGGTAGACCCTTAGGGTCACGTCTTTATCTTTATCTTTGATTTTATTTTTATTATTTTTATTTTTATAGGATTGTAGGCCCTTAAGGCCAAATCATTAAAAAAAAAAAAAAAAAAAAAAAATTATTTCCTTAAAAAATTTGTTTGAAATTTTGGATATTTTTGAAATTTTATTTTCCACAAGTTATCCAAATCATGTTTGGGGGAGGGGATTCATGTTTTGCTTTGGAATCCATAAGTGAACTTCAAGGGTAACTATATCACTTCCCATGTATTATTTTTAACGATGAGGACATGGTCTCATTTAGTTTGGGGGTTAGGGTATAGGATTACGAGGAAGGAAATTTTCGGAAAAATTTAAAACTTAAAAAATGTTTGGAGCAGTTCTTTGTTGTTATACATCATTGAGTTGCATTAGAATTTGATTAAGTTCATGTTTATGTTGTATGAGTAATATGTGATGTGATATTCCTATTCATGAGAGTGATGATTAAATCGAGTTAGTGAAGTGATGTGGTTTTACATGGGTGAGTGAATTAGTAAAATTGAAATAAAGAAGGACGACTTTGACCTATAAACACAAACACACATTCACTATGGGAAAAACAGTTAATCTTTAACTATGTAGTTGAAAAAAATAATTTTACCACTATAAAAGGGGAGAAGGGGAGATGTTATGGTTGAAATGGAGTAAAAGTTAAAAATTTATTTTGAAAAATAAAATGCGAAAAGTAGTTCCTCGATCTGACTAACCGGGCCATGGTATCACCAATATTATTCTTCGCGTTTAAAGGGGAGAAAACTAATGAGCATAAATTCCACGGAAGAAGCTCGGGCCCATTTGGTCAGGATTAAAAATCCTCGCTAGAAAGTCCGGAGCTTAGAAAGCTGAAAAGGGATGAAAAGTGGAATGATGGAAAGTTTTCTTTTTACGAAAAATGGCAAAATTTTGATCAATGAAGTAGGAGAAGAGAAATTGAAATATTATAGTCGAATGTTCACAAGATCACGGAAGGTTGTCTTGATTGAAAGTAGAAAGTGGTGAAATCAATCACTTTAGTGGGAAACAGTAATGACACGAAGCTCGATATAATTATTGTTCGGTAGTGAGTGGGAGTATTCGCATTCATGCTGTCTTTTCCATTATATCATGACTTAATTGAACTTATGTGTGCACAGACTCATGACTGCGTGATTATAGAGAATTGAGATGTTTTTAGGTACCATCACTGGAAACCTTCGGGACACTTCACTCGTTCACTAGGGGTAACCTAGGGGTTTAAAAGACTAGTTACACATGCTAAGTGTAATTGTTAACCCTCACGAAAGCAAGGGAGTAAGTTAGATTAGTTAGAGTAGAAAGACTAGAAATCATCACAAGAAATTTCCCTAAGTTTATTGCTAAGGGCCTAGCAATATGTAAGTTTGGGGGTGTGATATGTGTCAAATTTCCCTGAGTTTATTGCTAACTCAATATTGTTACGTCATTTCATTCCATTATTTAGTATTTTTATGTTGTTTGTGTGTTAAAGCATGTTTCATGAGCTTAACGAATAAATGGAGCTAACTTTGGTGAATTAACTGAAGTGCATGTTCTTTCTATTTAAAGAGGAAAGTCAAAATGGTAGATCGATACAAAAATGGCTCCCGGAGGAAAAAAATGGCATTTTCAGAAGCCGTCATCTTCAGCGAAAAGTATTATGGATACAAGGCAATAGTTTCGGTTCATTTACGAAGATAAGATGTTTTGAAAAAAACACATACGCTTGTGCCTAAGCTTTCAGTTTCAAAATATGGTTGGAAATCATATTTTTATGCTTAGACCTACAATTGGGATGTACGCTTGGACCTACGCTTGAAGCGTAGGACAGATACGCTTGAAGCGTATCTGCGACAAATTTTTATAAAGTTTTGATGGTTTTTCCAGTTCTACCCCCTTTCGATTCGAAGACATGCCTATGACTCCAGACTTCTGCATACATGTATATACATTTATATATATCATATTTTAGGGTTTGCATGAGGATGAGAGTGAAAAAAAACTATAAAGGATCTCCCTATACCATTGCATATATATACACGATCATATATCTGTGTCAGGGGTCGTCGGTTTTTGGTTCGTTCATTCAGAGGGTTAGCTGGTTCATAGATTTAGTTTTCTCACCTTCATATTCAGACTTGCTGCTGTTGAAAGCCACCTAGAGATCCGGAGTAGAAGACCATGGAGATCGTTTCTACATAACCAATGCAGTTACCTTCCACCATGGCCAACTAACTCGGTATCTAGGGTTTTCTAGCAAAACCCTAGCCAAGTAATGTAGTTCTTTTATTGTTTTCAAAATGTGATGATCGTAACAGTTAAGAGACCGTACTGATTTGCAATATAAAATTCTATGTTTATTCTAAATTCTTTTCTTAGATGGAATGAATGTATTATTTTACACAACTATGATTATTCACTATGGGTTGGAACTCGGATAATTAATTATGATTTTGTACATAATGGTGGTAATGACACTTGAAACCCTAGGTTGACATAGGCCATGCCTTGGCGATTTAATATAGACATGCTTTAGTTTATTTTCATGCATTATGAGTAGATTAGAGTAATATAATTGTCATGCACTAATTACATCAGTCATGAGATGGGTTGTCGCAATTCAGTTGATGATACTCCTTTTAGGGTCGTATTTAGCTATTTGCGGTACGACCTGATTCACAGTTATGGATCACCATCTTACAGCTGATACGGTGAGGAACTATATTATGCAGTCAGTGGTGGGGCGATTAAAACCCTAGTTTTCTCTATCATCTGAATCAGAACCAATTTACTTTACTTTTTAGATAATTTTAGTTAAAATAGATAATTTGGTCTCTGACCACTCAAACAAACCATTTTCAGAAAATATAATTTAGTGTTTTTGAATTGCTAAAGTGAAAAATCTTAGTCTTTGTGGAATCGATATCCCTTACTCAAGCCATTGTTATCTTAAAATCGATACGTACGCTTGCGTAGGGTAAAACCTAGCATTGTTAAGGTGTCATTTTTAACAACATATTTTTTCACACCTGACTTCATATCAAAAGTCTATTCAGTTTGTTCTGATCATTTCCACTTAGCTAGTGGATTTCCAATGATGTATCAAGAGGAGATAGTTCCACAAGATGTTAATGCAACCTTTACAAATCCAAATAGTAATCCTTTCAAATTCTTACAATCAAGGCTGGCGAAACCGTCCATATCTATCTTATCATTCTCAAAACGTAGAAAATCCAGTTTAACCTCAGAATTTCAATCAAAATCCAAGACCATTCAATAATACCAAAAATTTCCAAAATAATGGACAAGGATTTAAACCTTTTCAACCAAATCAACCTTAATTTAGAAATCAAAATCAAAATCCTAATCCTAATCCTAATCCTAATCCTAATCCACCACCTAGATCATTCGGTTTTAAAGATAAAGTTTTAGCAGCCCTCAGTAATTTAGAAGCTAATACCCAACTGCTCCATACACATTCATAAGTTATTTCAAAATTAAAAACACATTGGGGGCAAATAGCTCACAAGTTAAATAAAAGAGAAGAGGGTAGACTACCAAGTCAACTAGTGATGAATTCTAAGGAATAACATATGATAGAGTTAAGATCTTTGCAAGAACCTACGCATGAGACTGTTCAAGCAGTCACAACCTTAAGGAGTGGTAGAATAGTGGATAATTAAGTTGAGAAATTTTTTAAGGAAAGGATACCAAGACAAGAAGCTTTGGAAAACATCCACCAAGAGACATCAAATCTAGAGGATGAACCTATTAAGGAAACACCTCAAGAACCTCCGGAGAAAGAATATGAGCCGAAAGCATCATTCCCTCAACGTCTCCATGAATCAAACTATTATGGCAAGCGAGGAGATAAGACGAATGAAATCTTATAAATATTTAAACAAGTAAAGATCAACTTGCCGTTACTAGATGTCATAGCTCAAATCTCACCTTACGCTAAATTTTTAAAGGACTATGTATACAAAAGCGTATGAGTAGAACTAAGGTTCCTAAGAGGTTAATGTTAACTAAACAAGTGACTTCCTTACTATTGAGTGACACTCCGCCCGAATAAAAGAATGCAGGAGCGCCTATTCAGTTTATCACTAATTGGGATAATTAGTGATTAGGCGTTGGTGTTAATTTACTACCCTATTCAGTTTATCACTAATTGGGATTAGGAGAATTAAACCCTACGATGGTTGTGCTTTAATTGGAAGATAAATTAATTAAGAAATCAAGAGGAATAGTTGAGGATGTGATAGTTCAAGTGGACAAATTCTATTTTCATGTTGACTTCATAATCTTAGACATTGAACCTGTCCATTGTCTAAAGAAACACATACCTGTATTCTTAGGAAGACCATTCTTAGCTATAGCTAATGTTTCCATAAATTGCAGAACATGAATTATGGATATATCTATTGAAAATATGGAGTTAAGGTTGAATGTATTCAGTACTAATAACCAACTTCCAGAAACGAATGAATGTTTTAACATAGATGAGATAGATGAACTAGTGGAAGATATGGCGTAAAAGATATTATTAAAGGACGATTTGGAAGCAATAATGACTGGAGTGAAGGAAGACTTCACAAATACAAATGGGGATGAGCAAATACAATCTATCTTTGAGGACATAATGACTATAAAAGCTGTGCTATATGTTGAACCTTGGAAACAACCACCTGAGTCATTACCTATTATCTTAAGTACACCTCCAATTCTTTCACACCCTTAAAATCCTAAGACTCCCAAACCGTGACATCCAAAGACTCTGGGTGTGATCCATAAAATAAGCAACCAACTAAGGATATCAATAACCAGTAAAACGTATGGAATACTGATAAAATGGTATATTTCATACCCAAGTGAATGATGGAAATACAACAGCGAAATCCACCAAAAATCTGGCAAAGTTCCATCTGTAAATGGAATATCCTGAAAACACAACAAAAGATATAACCTGTCCATAACAAGTGCTATAATATCAATGGCTCACAACCCAACATTCGTCAATCCTACTAGGGCCGAGGTAGGGGAAAGAAAACACCGCTACCCCTACACAACCCTTTATAATCAGCAGAGCCATAAATGCTCGAATAAGAATACAGAAAGACACATGGCAGTGCTCAAGAAATACAATGATATTCTTAAATAATAAATACAGGAAAATAAGGATACACCAATAGGGATATGCAAATAGACTGACTCCTAAGAGAAATAGATAGCCGTCCCATATAACATGGGTAAAGAACTAAATGATAAAGAAGACAATAGATAACTAACGTCCCCAAATCAAGTTGCACTTCAAACGTAAATGCATCACAACTCTAAACCTTTAACGAGGAAAATAAAAGAAAGGTGTCGCTGCAGCGCATGTTCACCATAGCCGAAACATTTCCTGTAAACTAGCGTGGAATACCCGGGGTATGAAACACCTTGTGAGCAAAGAAGCTCAGTAGGAAAAATGAAATCCTAACTACCACATCCTCTAATTGTTTAGGTAATACTAATCCATGCAGCAAGACACGTACCACATAACTAATCCCGGCCCCAAATCACAAGGCACGCACTCATATACTACAATATGTAAGTATATAAGGGATATATATATATATATATATATATATATATATATATAAGTACACAATATGAGTCTCAGAAAGTACAACTATAACTCATACTCCAAGTACCAACTCTAGTAGTCTACACTAGTCTCACAAATATATGCCAAGTACACAATACCCCAGTCAGAACTGACTAATCACCAAGCATTCTCAACGCTAACCAAAAGATCTAAAAAAAGAGAATCAGAATCACCTCTAATATCCAAAGGAAACCAAATCGATAACCAATACCAAGGAAGGCTCATCACCCACTCCCCGAGAACACAAGAGAGAAAGCAGTCACGTCTTTGTGCACTAACACAATCGTCATCAATATATATATATGTATGTACTATATATATATATATAAAAAACATCATCCAATTTCTAGAGGAGATCTACCTCTCAATGACTGAATCACCTCAATCATATCACCATATGAATCTCTTAATTATATCTTTAATATGCTCAATGTCAAGGGTAAGAACAGTACAAGTGTTTAGGGAAAACAGTCGGACAAAGAAACCAAAAGAAAAGGAAAGGCAACACTACCTCTGTGCACTAAACAACAAGCCTCATAACCGAGACTTATAAATAATCGGAAGCAAAGGTGAAACAAGAAACCACCATTCAAAACACTATAGGTTGAGATCTTGAAAAAGAAGCTTCAGAATCTCAAAATTTGAGAAATGTTTAAAAATAGGTTTTCTTTTAAGAATCTACGCAACAAAAATGAGCATCTTGCCCCCGGTCTCCGTCAGTCGCCATGACCGACTTTTAGAAGTTTAAAATCTTTTTAAAGAAGATCCTAAGACCACTTTTTAAAATACTAAAACTTGTCCTAGCTACGGGGGAAGGCGAAAACGGGATTTTCATTTTTAAATACGAATGAGTTTGTTTTCAAAACTTGAAAACAACCATTTTTGAAAGACAACCCAATAAGAGTGACTACAACTCCAAGGATTCCTATAATGTCCAAGAGGACAATGAAGGAAAAATAATGTATTGGACTCACGGAGCAGAGCCATCCTTTTCCAACACCACAAAATCAAATGACAGCACGAGGAAGAAGTTCGGCACCACGCCGTTACCGACGGCTCAATGATTGACATATAAGAACACAATCACACAATAGTATACAAAGGATAGTAAAAGAATGCTTAGGAGAACGAACTAAGCACGAGAAACAAGGCTGCAAAACTAAAGTACCTCGAGTACTTAATAAAATTACTTAAACCTCTTAAGATCATAAAAAGCGAAAACTAGTGGTCGATAACACAAAACTAACTAGTTTCAATCAATATCTCTTCCATCTCATTCAAACCTCAAATTCATATTTGATACTAACTCTCTAGAATACTAACAGACTCGAGAGACCATTACCACACCACCAGATTGGTTCAATCATAACCCCATCTCGGTTTACGTAACTGTGAGATCCACAACTTAACATACTTAGTACTCATCAGTTCAGCTATTACAACATTAAAAAGATTATAGAACATATATACATACCTCAATAAGCAGATATCGTGCAATAATATGCCAATAAAATACAGGTTCTAGTCTACCTACACTCAACATGCCAACCCTCACTACAACTGCAGTGCCGAGTCATAACCAAGTGTAGCTCTATCTCTACTACCTTGCTGTCAACCAGTGCGGCATGTACACGCACGGTGACTCATTTTGGATGGCCCAACTCTGAAGTCCTAGGAATAGGCGAGATGGTCCAACCCAAAGTCTCCCTGTAGTACCGTGGGATGGTGCCACTATGAAGTACCAAACCAGCGGGGTGGCCCAAACCCGAAGCCCCTACAACAAGATAGTAATATTCTGACGTCCGGTGTTCAATGCTACGCATGCTCTCACAGTCACTACTAACTACATGCTCGTGAAATGACATATCATAATGACGTTATGCGATAGCTATCATCCTAGGCATATAGGCGTGAAATAATAATCAATTTAATTACACACATAACATGCTCTAATATAATCACATAGGAACGTAATACGTCATTCTATCATTAGTTTTCAATAATGCCAACTTATTATTTATTCACCTTTCAAATCATATAGTCAATTCCTCAAGTACGCAACATGCTTTAATAAATCATAAAAGCAATAATCTACAAATCATAAGGTGAACTAGAATAACGTCTAAGTTCACGTCCCTCACTGTCACATATCCCTTAACATGTTTTAAATTCCATAAACACAATCAAAAGGGGAAACTAATACCACATTTTAAGTTCAAACCAAAACTTTACAATTTTACTGACCCACTATAACACTCAAGTGCATACTAGACCACCTATTCTCATTCAGTTAAAATAGGTATTTATTTAGCAGGAAAAATACTCATTGAATTTCTCAAATTAACTTCTACATCCAGCTTCGCTCCTAACCCACCGATAGACATATTATATATTAACAAATAAATATATATAAATTTAAATAATAGCTCACACAACCAAACACCAACAAATAATACAGCAAGGAGATTATTTTTCCCACCTAAAATGCGCACGCCACGCATTAAACCATCACATCCGCAACCGAATCGAATACTCTGACTCGTCACCTAAGACACGTGCGCAATTCTGGCCCAAAACACTTCTTGCCCGAAATAGGACCACCGTGAACAGTGTCGGTGCCAGAATATGGGCCTGCCGGCCAAAGTTATCTGAATAAAAATTTCAAATATACTGAAATGTCTATCTCGATGATCTATACGATATAAATGAAACCCATTAATAATAGGTTAATAAATATGGGCAAATCTAAAATAACCCAATCAAAAATTAAAACCTATAAATACGATTTCCCAATAAACCCCTCAATGAATAAAATACGAATTTTTATGCAAGTCGTACCTAACATCGAATCGAAGATACTCTTCGAAAATCTTTGTCATCCGAGCTCGGGAAAGCAGCCAAGCAATTGGCCGAAGTTTCTGGCCATAACTCCCTTGTTTCTGCTACCCGCGACCCAGCAGCTCCTCACACATCGTCGATCGCCCGTAGATCTGGTGAAATCCGTCAATCCATCACCATCTTGGTCGCTTATCCCCGACGCCTCCAACCAGCCCGGCCCCTTCCTTAGTCGTGAATACACCAGCGGCTCTCTCTCTCTCGTCAGCCCCTCCCTTTCTTTCTCTCTCCCTCTCTATCTCTCGTGATGAGTTATTGTGGAGTAGAATAATCGTAGTCCTCGCAGTGAGGAGAAGGCTGAAATCGTGAGAGGAAGGAGGAAAAAGAAGCCTGGTCAACGTCTCTCTCTCTCCAATAGATATACACACGTATATACTTATATATACATATTTTTCAATATATATATATTTAAATAGAAAAAAATATATATATGCCAAATAAATACCCACACATATATATAATTTCAATTAATAATTTATATATGCACAATAAATCGCAAAAATATATTAGGAGCCTCCAAATAATATCCTGCGAACCCGTAAGTCCACGGGACACCAAATAGACAATATAAACTGATATACTTGGACCAGGGTATGAACCCAAACATCGAAACCCTTAAACACAAGCAACCAAAACGTATCGCCACCCAATCAAAGTACTAAACGCTAAACGTCAAAACAAAACCGCGTAGCCGATAATAAAAAAGTCCACGAAGTTGTCAAGGAGAAATAGTAAAGTCGTCAAGTCGACTTTAAACGTAAATGAAAAAACATTTACACGTGTCGTACTACCAAGAATAACCACGACGTCATGAATAAGTGACGCCACTACCGAAAATAAATCGGAAAGAATTTCAGAAAAAATAATAATAATAACACGGGCTGTTACAAATTCCCTCACTTACATCTCCACCCAAGCTAGAACTTAAGAAATTACCTAAACAAGTTAAGTACATTTTGTTAGGTCCAAAAAATACTCTTTCCGTGATTATTTCCTCTTATATTACCACAAAACAAAAAGAATAGCTAGTTCAAGTCTTATTTGACCATGAGGAAGCAATTGGATGGAGTGTGGCTAACTTGAAGGGAATTGACCCCTCAATTTGCATGCATCGTATACATTTAGAGGGGAATGCGAAACCATCTCGAGAGATACAACGCAGGTTGAACCCTAACATGAAGGAGGTTGTGAAAAATGAGGTAGTAAAATTACTTGATGCGGGTATTATATATTCCATATCCGATGGCTCATGAGTTAGTCCAACACAAGTGATACCAAAAAACTCCAGTATCACAGTCGTGTCAAACTCAAAAGGTGAGTTAATTCCATAATGCACCACCACAGGGTGGCGTGTGTGCGTTGATTATAGAAAATTAAACTCACATAGTAGAAAATATCATTTTCCATTACCATTCATAGATCAAATCCTATAACGGTTAGCCGAACAAAGTTATTATTGTTTTCTATATTGATATTCCGATTATAATCAAATGACAATAGATCTGGCGGATTAGGAAAAAACACTTTTACTTTTTCGTACGATACGTTTGCATATAAAAGAATGCCCTTTGGCTTATGCAATGCACCCGCAACATTTCAAAGATGTATGTTATCAATCTTTTTAGATATAGTAGAAAACTTCCTTGAAGTATTCATGGCTGATTTTTTGGTATTTGGAACTACTTTTAAGGATTGCTTAAAAAATCTTACATTTGTACTTTAAAGATGCAAAGAGACAAATCTTATATTAAGTTGGGGAAGGAGTCACTTCATGGTTCAAGAAGGTATAGTCCTAGGACATATCATTTCTATAAGAGGGATAGAAGTAGATAAAGCAAAACTAGAGATTATTTCTAACCTTCCTCCTCCTATATTTGTTAAACATATTTGGTCATTCTTAGGTCACGCTGGGTTCTACAGACGATTTATTAAATATTTTAGTAAAATATCTTGGCCATTATGCAATCTATTAGCTAAAGATGCAACTTTTGATTTTGACAAAGAATGCCTTGAAACATTTGAAAAATTACGTAATTTACTCTCAACAGCCCGAATAATGCAACTACCAGATTGGTCTCTATCATTTAAATTAATGTGTGATGCGTCCAACTATGCCATAGGAGCAGTCTTAGGATAAAGAAATGATAAATTACCACATATAGTTTACTATGCTAGTAAACCCTTGCCGATGCTCAAATTAATTATACCACTACTGAAAAAGAGTTTCTAGCAATAGTTTTTGCCTTGGATAAATATAGATCATACTTATTAGGAACCAAGGTTGTAGTATTCTCTAACCACGCAGCTTTAAAATATTTGTTGACAAAAACAGATTCCAAACCCAGATTGATTAGATGGATTCTTTTATTACAAGAATTTAATATTGAGATACTTGAGAAAAAGGGTTCAGAAAACATATTAGTTGATCATTTATCAAGAATAATTGTCGAATCTACAATAGCTAGTACACCTCTGATGGATTCATTCCCAGACGAGCAGTTATTCGGTGTTAATCTATTACAAATGGAGGATCCACAGAAAGGTACGCGATTCAAAATAAATGGTCAACGACTCATGTGATGCGTAATAGTTAATCCTGAGTTAGGATGTGTGGAATCTATCGATTTGATAGATCCCACTTATGATAAAGATTAATGAGAATACGAACATCGGGCCAACGACATTAAAAAGAGCCACTAAACAAGAGAGTTCATGTTCTCTTGAATGGGTATGTATTATGAGAATCTTCATTTTTATTTGTTTGTGTTCCTGTTTGTTTTAGTTAAAATAGGAATTAAAAATAGGATATGATGCATCTCTTGAATCACACGAAGAAACAGAGGAATTGCTTGAAAAACCACAGAGTTCTTGAACATACATGTTCGAGTACTCGAACTTCTGGGACTACTGAGTACTCAAAGTTTAGGGATCGTTAAAAGCAGGGGCAGAACTGATGTTTGTCATTTCCAGCCTTCTCTCATAATTCAAAAAACCGTTTTTGGTCCTTTCCAAATGGGGGATGACACATAAAATGGGTTTTGATCTTCACTTGACCACTCATAACCTTCTTGAATCCATTACACAATGAGCAATTCATGATTGTTCCATCATCAAAATTCTAGGAAAAAACTCATTTTTCATCTCCTCTTGACTTATTTGAATGTTATCTTCAAGAGTAGGAATTAGGTCTCCCAAATAGAAAATTTTCTTGCTCAATCTCTAAACCAAGGGTAAGAGGGTAGAAGTGGGGAAATTAAAACCATCCAAAGCTATTACACATGATTTCTTAGACTACCGCACAGTAGGTGTTCGATAAAACCCTTAAGAGAAGTGATGCCTCAAAAGAAGAAACCACACACTACCCCATCATCAAAAAGGCGACAACCTTCACCTACACCGTCGTCTTCCTCATTCGTCAATGATCCTAATGAGCTCTTAGATGAAGAAATAGTTGAAAAAACTATGGAAAAAGGGTTTAACATTAAACAAACTATTTTGATTTTGGACTTTGAGAATGATAAAGTAGTATCGTGGGGAACCATTGTTACTACCCGCTTCACTCTATATAATCAAGCCATTAATACATGAGTTTTGTTTCAATATGGAAAAAGTGGGAATAGGAATGGACATGGGGATCGAGACAAAGGTAAAAGGCAAAACTATTATCATCCCACCTCCATCCATTGGTAGAGCGTGGGGTATTCCGCATGAGTGCCCGACTCCGGCGTTACCAAGATCTTTCCCGAAAACCCATGTTGTTGCAACACAATTGACGAAGGAAAGGTTTGGTAACAAGTATCACACTCGAACCGCAAAGAAGCATAATATGCCAGAAATGTGGATGGTGGACACCTTTATCCGATATCAAGCACACTCGCAAGGCCATAACAACGAACATAGCGGAATATTTCAAAAAGCTTCATAAAGAATCATTGGATTTCTATTCCGGAGGTTATTTGGACAAATAACCATGGGGCATGGAATCATATGAGTGATATAGATAAGGTCAATGCTATATCATATAGGGTTCCCTTTCCAACATTGGCAATGAAGTTAATGCAAGATCATCATGTGCCTAAAGAAAGGTTAGGTAAAAATGAGTATAAACCAAAGTATTTTGATATTTCTAGTTGGAATGGAATGGTGTCGCGACTATGTCAAAAAGCTAAAAAGAAAGGTTGTAAACCAATGACTTTGACTAATGAGCAATATGTCACACTTGTCACAAATCAAGAGAAGATAATGGAGCGATTGGATGAATTAACAATCAAGATACAATCGTTAATGGAGAACAGATCTACTCCTACCACTCATCCACCACCACCATCATCTTCCTCTTAGGATCGAGATCATCCGATCATGAGCCAACATAGAGTTATGTTCTAGATATTGCCGTAGGTCAAGCAATGATCCCTATTTTGTATTCTTGCACTTTTTATTTTTTGATATTTTTATTTTTATTTTATGTTCTTTTGTAGTCCATTAACCCGAACTTCAAAAATTAATGAAATTGGATGATATTTTGGATTATTGTGCGATAATAAATTCATATTATTTATTTTAAATCATGCGAACATGATATGTTATATGTTTGGGAGGGGGGGGGGGGAGTTTTATTTAATTTTCAAACACTTTATTTTAGTTTTTTTTAAAACAATATATATATAATACTAGTAATAAAAAACATATATATGTATGTTTAGAAAATATATTTTAAGAGTTTTATTAAGATATTTTGAAGAAAATTATAAAAAAATAAATATAAATTTTTTAATATTTTTTTTAATATTTTATTTTATTTTATTTTCAAATTTTTATTTTCAAAATAGGACTTTGACTGTATTAAATTAGTAGTTTTACATATTTTAAGTAATTTTTAACTTAGAAAAAGAGAGTTCTAGAAAAGTTTCCATAAATACCTATTCCTTTTCAAAATTGGAAAAATATGCTTCTAAACTAGTTTATTTTCCTGCAAATTCCAAATTTACACTTTCTATTCTAGATTCTCCGCCATATTACATTCACTCCTCTCCTATAAAGGATTGGATCTTATGTTTATAATAATAGAGCCTTCTCTATTCATTCTTTCACAATTCATTTATCACCTTTTAGAGAAAGAAACTAATAGAAAGTCATTCTTCTTATCCAACCTTATGGCATATCAACATGAGGATCCATTGGAGAATCACAAAATTACATGTGAGCGTACATTCTTCATTGATGTTTACCCAGAACCGGTGATCACTCAAATGAAGGCCAAACTACAAGAGTGGATGTTGACACCATTATTAACTCTGGCCTCCAACATTGCTTTTCCCGACGTTGTTCACCATTTCTATCGTAACATGCGCTTTGAGGATTATGATCATTGGAAATTTTTCGACAACTTTAACTATGATGAAATGAGCCAGTGGTGGAATTTCCAACAATAGTTTCTTGAAGTGGAAAAGGAGGCACATGAAGAAAGGGGTGACAAGGAAGAGGAATGTGGCTAGAAGAGGAATAAAAGGAAACCGTAGGATATGGAATGGGATAGGAAGGAGGAATCAATTAGGAATTATCTATATTTTTCTCTACAATTTTATTTTCTTTTCTTTTCTTTTCACTAAATCAATTTAGGATTGGGTCTATCTCTGTCGTTTGCATTTAATTCCATTATTTTTCTGCAACTTTCGTTTATTTCTAGGATTATAGGCCCTTAAGGTCAAATCAAGTTTCTTTTATGAATAAAATTTTCATTCCCTTAAATTTCACTTTATATATGATATTTTGGATTATTAACGTTATCTCTCTACTTGATATAATCTTGGGTATGTATCCTCTTTATATCTTTTGAGTAGATCATGCAAAACAAGTTTGGGGGAGATACAAAGCACTACCAAGCAAACATCCGGAATTACGCTTAAAGGCGGTAACAATTTATTCTCTTATTTTTATTTTAGACCATGAAGACATGGTCTGTTTTAAGTTTGGGGAGGGGGGGAATAGTTATTATGTATAGCTTTCAAGGGAATGAGAAAAATTAAAAAAATGAAAAATTATTAAATTCTTCATTAGAAATATGTGATTGGGGTTGAGTACAAGTTAATTTATGTACATGTTATGACTAGTAGGGTAGTTTGTTATGCAATTTCCCCACTCATGAGTAAGTAATAGTTTGATTGAATTGTTTTAAAGATGTGGTCCACATGGGTGAATAAATGGGTGAAATTGAAATCAGGAAAGATAATATTGACCTATAAGCACTCGCACACATTCTCTATGGGAAAATTAATTGATCTTTGCGTATGTAGTTAAAAATATAGATTTATAACCATGAAAAGGGGAGAAGGGGAGTAGTACGGAGAAAATAAAATCTATATGATTTTTAAATGCTAAAGCTATTTCTTCGATCTGAGTAATCGGGCCTCTTACCAAAAATTAATGAGTGTTCGCGTAAAAAGGGGAGAAAACTAATGAGAATATCCAAGGAAGAAGCTCGGGCCTAGTTGGTCGGAACTAAAAATCCCCGCTAGAAAGTTCGAAGCTTAGAAAGGAAAAAAAAGGGATAAAGAAAAGTTTCATAAAGAATGTTTATCATGGCAAACTTTAATCAATAAAGTAGAAAAATAAAGATTGATCTACCATAGAGAAGGTTCACAAAAACACGGAAGACTAGGCTGTAGAAATTAGCAAGTTTATTTCACCACTATGGGACCACTCTTTAAATTTAGTTCAAGAAAATTATTATTTATGAGTGAGTGGGGATAACTTGTATGCATTCTATTCTTACAAAATTATAGCATTGTATGATTAATGAGTATGTTATTGCATTAACATACAAGAATGAAGAATGAAAGAATTTGTAGTTAGTATATTTAAGCCTCACGAGACTCCACTCGTCCACTAAGGAAACCTATGGGTTTAAAAGGCTTGTTACACTTGTTAAGATTATACACCTTTATGAAAGAAAAGGTTTAGTTAGTTTATTTAGTTTATTTAATTTATTAAGTTTAGTTAAGTTTTTAATTTTTCTTTGTTGTATGAAAAACACAATCATTACAAAATTTTTAATATTCTCCAATTGAATTGATTGGTAAGGGACTAGCAATATTGAAGTTTGGAGGCTTGATAGGAGCCAAATTTCGTTTATTTTATACCCCTAATTATGCATTTCTAAGTCTACATACATCATTATCTTGGTACTTTTATCCAGTTTGCGTGTTTCGAGACGTTTCAGGACCATATTATCTAAAGTGAGTTAATTTCGGTGAAATAACTGAAATAATGACTCAAGATCATTCAAGAACCAAAATTGAGGTTAAATGACCCATAATAGACCAATCAAATGTTAAGGATGCAATACAAGTGAAGTGGAATGAAGTCGAGCGGAAAAATGAAACAAAGAAGTCAAAACATGAAAAAAACAGGATGAAGAACTACCGAGTACTCGGTAGTGCCTACTTCGAGTACTTGGTAGGACAAAATATATGCCTTAGCGCGGATGATAGCATAACATATTATTGATCATAATTGACCAGATTTGACATTCCTCTTCGTAAGAACATTTATATTATTATTTATGTTTGACATGTTATTGACAATAACCGTGTTGAGTGAATTGTCATGTTGAGAGCTTTGTATATTTGAAATTGAGTTGTTAGTATGTTCGTTTCTATCTCGAGAAAGAAGTCAAGGAGTGTGTCAAAGCAAAGAAAGCTACTGGAGGGCAAAAGCATCATTTCCAGACATTGTCACTTCACCGGACGATAAAAATGTCATTTCCAAACATCATGACTTCAACCAAAAGCATCGGGACTTTGGGATGACAAGTCTAGTTCAAATATGAAAAAACTGAAAAAGATACAACATACCTACGTTGTTAAAGGCAAAAAGAGGCAGAATGACTCTAACCTACACTTTGGTTTTTGGAGCAAGGAATGGACCCTATGCCCTAGACTTACGCCCAAGCGTAGGACCCCATGCTTTTTCATGTGATTACTTGTTACGCAGGATTTGTTTCGGGGAGCTTTCGGATTTTTCCAATCTGGTCCCTACGTCGAGTTTTTAAGTGATCGACGACTTCAGACCTCTATGTATTGACGTATACACATATTTACATCATATTTTAGAGGATTTATCAAGGTATTGTAAAATTACATAAGAGGGCAAGGTTAGGGTTTTCTATGACTTGGCCTATAAATACCAAGGTTTATAAGAGAAGAGGCTATAACTTTTTACGACAATTTTTCAAGAGGGTTTTTGTTGAGAGCTCTGTAATATTCTATTGTTCTTATTCTTCTAGAGAGTGATACACACAGAGAGGTGATTATGGAGTGATCATACATATTGGTGTTCTCTCTTGTGTTGAGGTTCTCCAATCGTGCTTCTACACCGAAGTGATTAGAAGCACGATGGGATGAGTGATTACTGAAAAATCATCAAACCGCCCATTGCAAAGAAGTTGTTTTGATCCGTTCGACTACATAGCGATTCGAGGATTTCAAACCGCGAGTAGAGAAAGGCAAATCAGGCATGATTTGTGAGTCTCTCAAAGTGTATGGTGGAACAAGCATGCTTCGTGAAGTACAAGTCATTCAAGGGTTTCGAACTGCGAGTAGAGAAAGACATATCAGGAATGATTGTAAGTCTAAAACTCTCATAGAGTCTGTAATTGTTGATTCATAGTGCATCGGTACCTGAGTGTACCCGTGGTTTTTTCCTTGTAATGTTTCCTTTGTTTTTCCATGTGTAATTCTCTGTGTCGCCTCTTGCCTTATTTTCTACACTATATTAATGTTTGCTTGATATTGCTCGATAGATCTTTTTTTTGAATTAAATTGAAAATTAGGGTTTGTGACTTATTTAAATTGAATTTCTACTAAATAATTTTAATTGATCATAAAATTGACAAAAAGCCTGTTCAACCCCCCTCTGGTCTGTTTTTACTATCATCTAGGTAAATTCAATTGGTATCAGAGCGTGGTTACCCCTTCTTAGGTTAATTACCTAGGGTTAGATTTTGTACTTAGATGATGGAGATGCCTCGTAAAGGAGGATCCATATCTAGGTCCCCTTTATTTGATGGCTCAAATTGTACATATTGGAAAGCGAGAATGACAGTGTTTTTAAAATCTTTAGATAAGAGAGCGTGGAATGCTGTTGAAGTAGGATATTCACCTCCTACTGTAAAAGACAACGCTACCAATGAATCAACACCAAAACCATTGAGCGAGTGGACTGCTACCGAGATGAATAGTGCAAATTGGAACTCAAAGGCGTTGAATGCATTATACAATGCTATAGCTCTGAGTGGTTCAAGAGGATTTCTATGTGTGTAATTGCCAAGGAAGATTAGGACATTCTCTAAGTCATTCATGAAGGAATGTCGAAGGTAAAACAATCAAAGCTTCAAATTTTGAATTCTCAATTTGAACAGCTGAATATGGAGGAGGATGAGGTATTCGCAGACTTTGAGGTTAGTGTTGACCCAAGGTTTTCCACCATGGGTAAACATGACATTTTGATGATAACAAACCATTGAATGTGGTGAATTTAATGTCTACTTGAGTTATGCTTAATAGGTTATTGATTCAAGATAAACTCAAGAGAGCTAGTGGATCCATGAGAAGATCAAGCAAGGTGCTTAGAGCTCAAAAGACATTGGAGACAAGGATGGAGACATCAACCTAAAGCTTAAAGGAATTGAAGATCAAAGAAATGGGTAAAATAGTCTTGGGTGAGTGCTAGATTAAATGTAAAGTTATTTTTGAAATAACTTATTTGAAAGCTCAACTCTTGATCATATAGCATATAGGATCATGTATATCATTCATAAGTCCTTTCATCATTGGCATTAGACTATGAACATCATTTAGTCTTTGCTAAAGTTGAGTTAGTTCAAGCTTTCATAAGCTATGGAATAACTCAACAAAGATGTCGTCCTAGAACCATTAACTTAACTCATATCACTTGAAATGGATTCTAGATGCATGTTAAAGCTTTGAATAAAATTGTTAAAACATGAAAAACTTTTGTCTAATATTGAGAATTTGTTTAAATTGGAAAAACATTTTATGATCTCAATATTGACTTTAGGCATTTAAAGGACCTTAATAAGTTTCTAAGACATCCTAGGAGTGTGTCTAAGTCATTTCGTAAAAATCCCAAAAGATTTCACGAAAAACCATCAAGTGGGTTAAAAGTTCGAAATGAAGTGTCACATTCAAACGACCATATCGCACTCAAATATGGGACAAATAGAGTGATTCAAAAGCCTAAAATCAATAGCTTGAAGTATTCTTTCCAAAAAGCTAAAGAAAGCCTTTATCCGAGTTACGGAACTCTAGTTATGACCAAAAGAGTGAACTGTGTCGAAACTGGGCTGAACAGCCCAGTCGACTGGGTTACCACCCAGTCGACTGCCTGTTGACCCAGTCGACTGGGCCAAGAAGGCCAGTCGACTGGCTGAACCAGAGAGTTACAAATAAATTTCGGAATGAATTTTTGAAGACCCATCCGACTGCCCCAAAACCCCCAGTCGACTGCCTCATCCGGAATTTGAATTCTAACGGCTAGTTTCGGATCCAAAGTGTTCCAAAACTTCCCCAAACACCCCCAAACGGCTATATTGTGTTCCTACACTATATATATTCCTTATATGAGCCAAAAATGGTAGAGAGAAAGAGAGAGATAGGAGTATGAAAGATCTATCATTTGTGCTTCAATATTGAAATTATTTTTGGGTAGAAAACTCCTACATGAATCACCACATGAGCATCATTCATATTTTCTTCTTGTGATTCATTCTTCATACTTGAGTTGAGCTTTTCAATTGAGTATTTCATTTATGACTCTAAGTATGTGAGGAAGTGAGCTTTGAATTTCTATATCCATCTATTGAGAGATATGTTGTATACACTCAAATTCAATTCATATTCTTTGTGAGTGAAAGACCAAGAAGTTGTCTTGGCATGGGTTGGGCTTGTTGAAGCTATGTAAAGGTTTTTCTCTACCTTGAAAAGAGAGGATTAGGTTGGCTCTCCACCCGCAAGAGTGAGCAAAGGTCGGCTCTTCACCCGGAAGCAAGAGTGTTCGAAGGTTGGCTCTCGACCCGCAAGAGTGAGCAAGGTTGGCTCTTTACCCGAAAGAAGGAGCGTGTAAGGGTTTTCTATTCACCCGGAAGAATGAGGCATGTAAGGGTTTGCTTATCCCCGAAAAGAGAAGGACGATAGTGGAATCCTTGAGAGGTTATCTCAAGGCATGGAGTAGACCAAGATTTGGTTGAACCATGTAAAAATCTCGGTGTCTATGGTGTGCATTTTCTCTAACCCTTATCTCTTTACTTTAAAAGCAATTGTCATTTTCAATCTTGAGCTTTATATATCAATGCTATGAAATTGCTTGTGTTTATGTATAAATGAAGAGGTTAGGAAAATGAATAAGTTTAAGTGAATTGATAGAACTTATCTTCATCACACCATAACATAGAATGCTTGGTTGAACCATATAAAATCTTGGTGTCTTGACTTGCATTTTCTCTATCCCTTAATCTCTCTACCTTATAAGCAATTGTCATTTACAATCTTGAACTTCATATTGATGTCATGCTATGAAATTGCTTGTGTTTGTGTATTAGTGAAGAGGTTAGGAAAATGCATAGTTGAAGGAAATTGAATTGTGTTTTTGGATAAATATGTTGTAGATTATAAATTATCCATTTCCTTATTTATCTATAATCTAAATGCATACCAAGTGTTTGCTAGAATTTATCTTCAACACACCTTAGAATAAAATGATTATATGCACCCCAAGTGTTTCACTATATGCTTATTCAATATAAGTTTATATTTGAGAGTTTATGTGTCAACTCATTGTTTGATCATTTTTCATAAACTCTACAAAACGTTCTTCATGGTAAATTGTATTTTGTATTATGTCTCTAAATGAGAAAAGTGCAATTACATGTTTAATTAAATTGCATACTTGGGTGCACGAATTATTTCCCATCATACTTGAATCGAACATGTATTTAATTGTGTAAATTACTATTGAATGATTACAAGTATGAAATGTGAATGTCACTCAAAGAGATTATCTAAATCACTAGGTGTTTGACAATAGCTTAATGAAGTGTAATTTGATAAAATAAAGTCAAACCGAAAAAGTATTAAAGTTTGTCATTGACCATATTCACCCCCCTCTAGGTGTCAATACGTGGCCAACAATTGGTATCAGAGCCTCGGCTCTATTTTTGCCTTAACCGGCTTAGAGTTGATCCATGACAAACTTTGAATGTTTTTCCCTTACGTAAGGTTATTTGACCTTTTTATTCTCCAATGATGTTTACAAGTTAGTTATATGCATTTAAAGGCTAAAGGAGAATGTTCTTATAAGGGGAAGTGTTTTTAGATGATCTATAGTGCCCAATGACCATTGAATATACACATGTCATAAAAAGAGTATTTTGATGATGATATGCAATGATTGAGTCATCTATGTGCAATTGGAAAATTTATACATTGTATTGACTTGATACTTGTATTCATTTATTCATTAATATATAAATGTGTTTTATAAGTGTATTCATTGATTGATGAATACTCGTTGTTCATGCATTACATTATTTTGATTATCTTATATTGCATGAGAAGGGTGACACATTGATTTAGAGAGAAATTATTTCAAAAGGGTGACTCTTATGAAAATTTATTTTCATTGTGCTTTCAAATGTTCAAAGAATTTTGAAATGAAAAAGAAATGAATCTTCCTATGTGCTAAAGCTTTACAAATCTTGAAAAGGGGCATATAATTTATTTTTGCTAATCAAGGGAAGTTACATTGATTTTCTTGTCAATTTTTGAAAATTGAACATGAATGATGCATATGGTTATTTACTATGATCCATATATGAAATAGAGTTTCATTCATATTATTAATTTCATATTGGTTCATTTTTTTTTTGTGAAATAACTATGAGCATATCTTACTATTTGAATTGACAAATGCACTTCATGATAATGTTCTTGATTGATAAATTCAATTGAAGCATAGTGGTTGTAGAAGATCATTCATTTTGTGCTAATGAGCTTATAATGAATTATGCCCATAATTGTGCTAACACAAATGGACCCAATAGCAAATGGGTACCAAAGAAACTATTTGAGTGTATTGTAGGTTTGGATTGATTCCTTACTCAAGAACTATTGGTTCCTCAATAGTAATGTGTTAACTCAAAAGGGAAGATGAAATCAAGGTCTCTCACAAGATGAGTGGAGAATATAAATCATCCACAAGCAACTCCAAGTAAAAATGTGTAGAGCTAGCACCGTGGTACATACTTTCTAATCTCAATTACTAATGTGCTTTCTTGGATGAAATCAAGCATGACATACATATGTTCATTAAAGTATGTTGAACCTTTATTGATATATCATGGAACAAATTTGATGATTGGTAATGAGAGTAATTGGCTAGTTGGTACATGAAATTGAATATTTTTTTTGATGATCTCTTGATAGTAGCTTGCTTTGAAATGAGATTTGGATATATGATGTCATAATATTAGTCTTTTGTCCTTTCAAGTACATTTGATACAATATTTTTCAAAGACTAGTTTTATGATTGAAAGTCTTGATCATGCATGAAATTTAAAGAATATAGTCATGACCACCTCTAGACCATCAAAGCTATTTTACTTGAATTTGATTGATATCTTGAGTAGTTATTTCTTGATATTTGTCTATGTGCTTCCATGAGTTTTGTGCTTTATCTAAATCTTCTTGATATCATATATTGCACATTGAATTGAGGTGTTTGAACTTGAAGTGAAATGAAGATGGGCTTGAAATAAATGAGTAATCAAATAAGTCCACACTAGTAAACCTCAAGATAGATTAATTCTTTTTCGAAAATCCAATTCATGAAAATGAAAATAAGAATTACCTATTAGGCTCCTAAGACTTGTAGAATATTGCACCACCATTATTTTGGAAATTTATTTTGGTGAACATTCTAAAGATGTTTGTATGTGATCCTCTTGATGTCTTATCAATATAATGTTTAGCATTTGTGTTTCGAATTGAAATATTTATTGATGCTAAATTTGTCATGCTTGGATCACTATGATGCAAAAGGGACCAAGAGTCTGTCATTGAAGGAAGCATGTTGATAAGAGGAAATATTGTGCTTATATGTGGATATCTTGAATGTGTATTGATAAGCATGAATCATGAGTCTTATGTGCATATATCATGAAAGACATACATTTTTATTGTGTTTGTATCTTATATAATTATTATCTTTATATAAGTTTTTCAATGATATATATATATAATGTTTTTAATCTCCGATATTTTATATTTTTATATATTTATCGTACATGCATATTCGTGTATATTCTATAATGCATTATTTCTTGTTATCAATGACTAAGTGTGATGACCTAAGGTTTTGACCATTATTATTCCAAGATCTTAACCAAGAAGGATATAGATTATTCTTTGCACATGTGAATGGAATTAAATTTCTAAGAATGCCACATGCCTCTTTGCATGAAATGTTTTTATCTAATGCATTCTCATATGATTTTAAAATGAAAAATTTTCATGTAGAGAATCACAATGCTTTGAAATGTATAAGTTTTAGACAATGGGTTTTAAAACTATCATAAGCCGTTCTTAACTTGAAATATGCTCCAAGAGGATGTTTTGAATGGCTTTAAGTGATTTTCTTATGGATGAAGGTTATTTTAGAACCTATATTGATAAACATTCTTTTTGTTGTGTATCATTTATAACTTATCAAATTTGGTTATAAGATTCACATTGGAGTATTATGTTTACCAATATTTGATGTGTTGTGCAAATAAGTTTATCACCAATATGCAAACTATTTCAAAATGAGCATGATAGATGAACTTATTTCTTTTTTGGGTAAAATCCATTTAAGTGTCATGAACATAATTTCAAATACTTTTTGACACTTTGGTTTTGGGACTCTATGGTTTCCTTGGTTGACTACCCTTGGACTTAGATGATTATTTTAACATAAATAAAAGTATATATTATGTGTTATTTATTTATATATATATATACATTCATTATCTTGTTCATCTCTTATTATTTTAGATAAGTACTTTTACCAAATATATAAGAGATATCTTTTGTGTTAATTATCTTCTAGCACTTGAGAAGAATGCATACATTGCCATTACATTACATTACAAAGACATGTATTTATGAGAAATATTGAGCTCACTTTCATGATTATAAAATTCTTCATCAATATTCTCACCATTTTTCTCCAAAAGAACTTATTTTGTAAAATTCATAGAGAAATGAAAATGTCTTTGAATATTAATGTGTTAGCATATGTCTCGTGTATCTTTCACTTGCTTATTTTAGGATACTCATCTCTTAGTCATCATTATGATTTTTAATTTATTCACATTACATTCTATGATTAGATATTGCATATGTGTTTATTGAATTTCAAATGGTAAAGATGGAGGTGGTGTTGACTCATTTCTTAAATACTCACATGTGATGTTAAGTGAATCCTCATACATGACTATGTGATTTTAAATAATCTAGTGATTGAGTGTTCCTTGTTTGCATATAGTATGTTGAATACTTATGATTTGAGCTTTCATTCAAACACACACACTTGAACATTAAGTCACTCTCCGTTTGAGTCATTCACTTGGTACATGTGTTTCATGTATGAAAATATATTTTGATCATGTATCCTATTTGTCTATGAAAAGCAAGCAAATGATTTAGTCATCATTGATTACACGTGCTAGCATGTCCTTGTTGCCATCATGAATGCAAAACTATGTTTGTAATTTGGTATCATCTTAAGCATATTCATGAAATGTATGGACAATATGAGATTGTGTTACTTCAAATGATATATTCTATGATCACAATTCATATATGCAACTTGATATGATGATCCTCTCCTTGTACTTTATTGTATCTATTCTTTTTGATGATGTCAAAGGGGGAGAAAGATTAGTTGATGTGTATATGTTGTATGCACATTATTAGAATGAGTTTTGCTCTTTTAAATGATCACATGCTACATGTTTAGGTGATAACATCATTTAGAACATGGTGATAAGGGAATAAATCCCAAAGTTTATGCATATGTGCTATTGTTATATTCATTGATTGCATATTGATAGAGGGAGCATTTATAAAATGCCCTCAATTGTTTATTGGCACACATCAATGTTTGTCAACATCAAAAAGGGGGAGATTGTTGACCCAAGGTTTTCCACCATGGGTAAACATGACATTTTAATGATAACAAACCATTGAATGTGGTGAATTTAATGTCTACTTGAGTTATGCTTAATAGGTTATTGATTCAAGATAAACTCAAGAGAGCTAGTGGATCTATGAGAAGATCAAGCAAGGTGCTTAGAGCTCAAAAGACATTGGAGACAAGGATGGAGACATCAACCCAAAGCTTAAAGGAATTGAGATCAAAGAAATGGGTAAAATAGTCTTGGGTGAGTGCTAGATTAAATGTAAAGTTATTTTTGAAATAACTTATTTGAAAGCTCAACTCTTGATCATATAGCATATAGGATCATGTATATCATTCATAAGTCCTTTCATCATTAGCATTAGACTATGAACATCATTTAGTCTTTGCTAAAGTTGAGTTAGTTCAAGCTTTCATAAGCTATGGAAGAACTCAACAAAGATGTCATCCTAGAACCATTAACTTAACTCATATCACTTGAAATGGATTCTAGATGCATGTTAAAGCTTTGAATAAAATTGTTAAAACATGAAAAGCTTTTGTCTAATATTGAGAATTTGTTTAAATTGGAAAAACATTTTATGATCTCAATATTGACTTTAGGCATTTAAAGGACCTTAATAAGTTTCTAAGACACCCTAGGAGTGTATCTAAGTCATTTCGGAAAAATCCCAAAAGATTTCACGAAAAACCATCAAGTGGGTTAAAAGTTCGAAATGAAGTGTCACATTCAAACGACCATATCGCACTCAAATATGGGACAAATAGAGTGATTCAAAAGCCTAAAATCAATATCTTGAAGTATTCTTTCCAAAAAGCTAAAGAAAGCCTTTATCCGAGTTACGGAACTCTAGTTATGACCAAAAGAGTGAACTGTGTCGAAACTGGGCTGAACAGCCATGTCGACTGGGTAACCACCCAGTCGACTGCCTGTTGACCCAGTCGACTGGGCCAAGAAGGCCAGTCGAGTGGCTGAACCAGAGAGTTACAAATAAATTTCGGAATGAATTTTTGAAGACCCATCCGACTGCCCCAAAACCCCCAGTCGACTGCCTCATCCGGAATTTGAATTCTAACGGCTAGTTTCGGATCCAAAGTGTTCCAAAACTTCCCCAAACACCCCCAAACGGCTATATTGTGTTCCTACACTATATATATTCCTTATATGAGCCAAAAATGGTAGAGAGAAAGAGAGAGATAGGAGTATGAAAGATCTATCATTTGTGCTTCAATATTGAAATTATTTTTGGGTAGAAAACTCCTACATGAATCACCACATGAGCATCATTCATATTTTCTTCTTGTGATTCATTCTTCATACTTGAGTTGAGCTTTTCAATTGAGTATTTCATTTATGACTCTAAGTATGTGAGGAAGTGAGCTTTGAATTTCTATATCCATCTATTGAGAGATATGTTGTATACACTCAAATTCAATTCATATTCTTTGTGAGTGAAAGACCAAGAAGTTGTCTTGGCATGGGTTGGGCTTGTTGAAGCTATGTAAAGGTTTTTCTCTACCTTGAAAAGAGAGGATTAGGTTGGCTCTCCACCCGCAAGAGTGAGCAAAGGTCGGCTCTTCACCCGGAAGCAAGAGTGTTCGAAGGTTGGCTCTCCACCCGCAAGAGTGAGCAAGGTTGGCTCTTTACCCGAAAGAAGGAGCGTGTAAGGGTTTGTTATTCACCCGGAAGAATGAGGCATGTAAGGGTTTTCTTATCCCCGGAAAGAGAAGCACGATAGTGGAATCCTTGAGAGGTTATCTCAAGGCATGGAGTAGACCAAGATTTGGTTGAACCATGTAAAAATCTCGGTGCCTATGGTATGCATTTTCTCTAACCCTTATCTCTTTACTTTAAAAGCAATTGTCATTTTCAATCTTGAGCTTTATATATCAATGCTATGAAATTGCTTGTGTTTATGTATAAATGAATAGGTTAGGAAAATGAATAAGTTTAAGTGAATTGATAGAACTTATCTTCATCACACCATAACATAGAATGCTTGGTTGAACCATATAAAATCTTGGTGTCTTGACTTGCATTTTCTCTATCCCTTAATCTCTCTACCTTATAAGCAATTTTCATTTACAATCTTGAACTTCATATTGATGTCATGCTATGAAATTGCTTGTGTTTGTGTATTAGTGAAGAGGTTAGGAAAATGCATAGTTGAAGGAAATTGAATTGTGTTTTTGGATAAATATGTTGTAGATTATAAATTATCCATTTCCTTATTTATCTATAATCTAAATGCATACCAAGTGTTTGCTAGAATTTATCTTCAACACACCTTAGAATAAAATGATTATATGCACCCCAAGTGTTTCACTATATGCTTATTCAATATAAGTTTATATTTGAGAGTTTATGTGTCAACTCATTGTTTGATCATTTTTTCATAAACTCTACAAAACGTTCTTCATGGTAAATTGTATTTTGTATTATGTCTCTAAATGAGAAAAGTGCAATTACATGTTTAATTAAATTGCATACTTGGGTGCACGAATTATTTCCCATCATACTTGAATCGAACATGTATTTAATTGTGTAAATTACTATTGAATGATTACAAGTATGAAATGTGAATGTCACTCAAAGAGATTACCTAAATCACTAGGTGTTTGACAATAACATAATGAAGTGTAATTTGATAAAATAAATTCAAACCGAAAAAGTATTAAAGTTTGTCATTGACCCTATTCACCCCCCCTCTAGGTGTCAATACGTGGCCAACAGTTAGGTTAACTGATATTGTAACAGGTTGTCATAACCTAGGTGAGCCAATTCATGAGACTACCATAGTAAAGAAAATCCTTAAAGCTCTTCCTGAACATTTTCGATCTAAGGTCACTATCATCTCTGAGGTCATAAGTCTTAAGAAAATTAAGGTTGAAGAAATGGCTAGAAATTTAAAATCTTATGAGATGGAGATGTTCAAAAATCCTCTTAAAAAGGCGAGTGGCACAAAAGAGAAGAGCATAGCTTTGAAAACCACTAGGGAGGATCAAGTTGAACTTGATGAAGAAAGTGAGTTGAGTGTTGTTTTGCTAAGAGGCTGAACAAATTTGTTAAGGCTAAATAGAATGGCCAAGGACAAAAATTTGGGGATAAGTTGGGTGAGTCTAGAAGTAGAAATATAACTCAAATTAGGAAGGACAAGTCTGATCCTAAAACGAAGAAACCCAAATGTTTTGAATGTCAAGGATATGGTCATATAGCTATAGAATGTGTGAACACTCTGAAGAAATCTAAAGGATTAGCTGTCAGTTGGGATGATGACTCTGACAATGGATCAGCTAGTGATGCAACAAAATCAGAAGTAAGTGATGATTCTGAGAATTTCACTGTGTTTGCTGTATAGAGGAAGGAGGTTAACGAAGTTGATTCAAGTTTGGCGATGTCTGAAGAGGAAGGTTCTGAGAGTGATGAAGATTGTGATGAAACGCTTCAAGAGACTTGTAATAACTTACTTGATAAGACCACACAACTTCATTAGAATCACATGAAACTGTTGACTAAAAGTCTTAACATGGACAAAGAATTGCATACTTTAAAAGATGAATTAGCCAATAGTTCTGAAACTGTAAATCTTCTGCAGACCCAAAAGGCTAATTTGATTGAGGACTTGAATAAGTCTGAACTTAAAAAAACTAAGGCTTTCAAGTTAGTAGATGGTCTTAATAAGGAATTAGTTGAGAAATATACTAAGATTGAAAATTTTGAAAAAGAGCTGAAAGATGCTAACTCAACTGTTCAGAAGTGGTCTAGTGGAACTCTTAAGCTTAATCATATGTTGAGTGTAGGAAAGTCCGTAGGAAATAAAAAGGGACTACGTTTTGTTGGAGTATTGCAAAATTCGAATGTTGCTGAAAAAACCACATTTCTAAAAGTCTCTCAAGTAGAATCGAGTTCTTCAAAAGGAAATTCAAATTGGAATCGAAGGGTTCAATCATATGTCAAAAGACCTATTGAAAACAAGCATTTACTTACCCCTAGATATCCTAGGAAGTCAACTGATGGAGTCCAGAGGTTTGTTCCTATTTGTCATCACTGTGGCGTCAGTGGTCACATTCGACCAAGGTGTTCGAAATTGAGATGGAAGACTCAGCAATCTGTGAAGGAACAAAGAGTTCAACATGGAGATCGTGTTTGAGATCAAATTCGTATGTCGAATGAAGAAATGAAGAGTTTGTCAAGATTGGCAAAAGGTGCTTCGAATATGAAGAAGCCTTGGGTGAGAAAAAGTGAGCTACACTGTCTTGTAGTTCATACTGCACTTAGAGCATGCAAGTTTATATCTTGGTATTTTGATAGTGGATGTTCGAGGCATATGACTAGAGATAAGTCATTGTTTGAATTTCTCGAGGAATGTCATGGTGGGATAGTCACTTTTAGTGATGGAGAGAAGTTGAAGGTTCTAGGAAAATGTACTATTGTGGTTTATGGTCTACCTAAACTAGAAGATGTGTTTTACTATAGAGGGTCTTAAAGAAACTTTGATGAGCATAAGTCATATATGTGATAACAATCATAATGTCACTTTTTCTCATGATAAATGTTCGATCATTGACTCTTCTGGGAATTGCGTAATGGAAGGTATGCGTTCAACTGATAATTACTATTACATTGTTCCTAATTCTGAATTATTATGCAATAGAGTTAAACTTGATGAAGTTGAAATCTGGCATCAGCGGATGAGACATGTTAATTTTCATGAATTAACAAAAATTACAAAGAGTGAAATTGTTAAGGAAGTCCCTAAGCTTGGTTATGCAAAAGGAGTTGTGTGTGGATCATGTCAGAAGGGCAAACAAGTCAGATGTCAGCACAAAAAGACAAATGTCATTAGTACTTCTAGACCATTAGAGTTATTGCATATTGATTTAATGGGTCCCACTAGGACCATGAGCAAAGGAGGAAAGAAGTATATTTTTTTCATGGTGGATGATTATTCAAGATTTGCATGGGTTGGATTTCTAAGTGAAAAGCCTGAAACTCCTGAAAGTTTTAAGAGAATTTGTTTAAAAATTCAGACTGAGAAGAACTGTTCCATTTCTAGAGTAAGGAGTGATCATGGAAGGGAGTTTGAAAATTTAGAAATTGAAGGGTTTTGTGAAGAGAGAAGAATAAAACATAAATTTGATACACCTAAAACTCCTCAACAAAATAGAGTACTTGAGAGGAAGAATAGGGTTATTCAGGAAATGGCCAATGTTATGCTATAGGGTAGGAATGTTCATATGTATTTTTGGGCCGAGGCAATGAACACAGCGTGTTACACCTCAAACAGAGTTTATCTTAGGCCTATTACCTTAAAAATTCCTCATGAATTATGGAATGGCAAGAAACCCAATGTAAAGTATTTCAACGTATTTGGAGCAAAATGTTATATTCTTAGATATCGTGAATCTATTGGAAAGTTCAAGTCTAAGAGTGATGAAGGAATATTTTTGGATTATTCCTTGACTAGTCGAGCATATAAGATTTTTAACCTTAGAACTCAAACGATGATGGAATCTGCTAATGTAATGGTTGATGACTCATGTATTGATGAGTTCCCAACGTCTGCTCAGGAGGAAGATGGTGAGCGATTCTTTATATTGGATAATGATTCTTCAGAGTTTGAAAAAAAGGACAATGTGGTTAGTGATGATACTTTAAGTCCTGTAAAATCACATGATTCAATTGGTGATGTTCATCCTACACAGTCTAAGGAATCATCTGTAATGGTAAAGTTGCACCATCCTTTGGATAATGTTATAGGATATGTTGATCAGATGATTGTGACATGGATAAAGGCTAGGAATGAGGTTTCGTATGCATGTTATACATCTTCTTTGGAACCTAAAAGTGTCAAAGAAGCTCTTCAAGATAGTGAGTGGATAAATGTTATGCAAGAAGAACTTCAGCAGTTTGTTAAGAATGATATATGGTATCTTGTGCTTAGACCGAAGGAGATAAATGTGATTGGTACCAAGTGGATATTCAAGAATAAAAAGGATGAACATGGTACAGTAGTTAGGAATAAGGCTAGACTTGTTGCTCAATGTTATACTCAGTTGGAGGGTATAGACTTTGATGAGACCTTTGCTCCAGTAGCGAGACTTCAATCTATTTGAATTTTGTTTGTTATTGCGTGTCATCGTGGATTCAAGTTGTATCAAATGGATGTGAAGAGTATATTTTTGAATGGTGTTCTTCATGAGGAAGTATATGTGGAGCAGCCAAAAGGATTCGAAGATCCTTATTGTTCGGGTCATATTTATAGACTGGAAAAGGCGTTTTATGGGCTAAAGAAAGCTCCTAGAGCTTGGCATGAAAGGTTGACTGATTACCTGTTGGGAACAGGTTTTACTGGAGGGGGAGTGGATAAAACACTATTTATTTAGAAAATTGAGAGTAATACAGTTGTTGCTCAAATCTATGTTGATGATATTGTGTTTGGATCCACTTCTGATAAGTTTGCTCATTATTTTGGAGATTAAATGAAACACGAATTTGAGATGAGCATGATTGGTGAATTGAACTTCTTTCTAAGGCTTTAAGTTAGGTAATTAAATGATGGGATTTTTGTTTCTCAAACTCGTTATGCCTTGGAATTGGTGAAGAAGTTTGGTTTGTAAAAGGCTAAGGATGCTCGCACTCCTATGAATACAAGTTTTAATCTTAGCTTGGATACAAAAGGCTAGGAGTATGATTGGGATTTTGTTGTACTTGACTGCTAGTCGACTTGACATAGCGTTTAGTGTTGGTTTGTGTGCATGTTACCAGGTAACTCCTAAGGAGTCTCATATTACTGTTGTTAAAAGGATTATCAAGTATGTTAAAGGGACAATGAATTACAGATTGTGGTATCCATCGAGTACTAATACTGATATTGCATCATTTTCTGATGTTGATTGGGCCGGTAATGTTGATGATAGAAAAAGTACCAGTGGATAGTGTTTTTATGTTCGGAATTGCTTAGTTGATTGGCATAGCAAGAAGCAAAATTGTGTTTCTCTTTCCACTACTGAGGCTGAGTATATAGCAGTTGGTAGTTGTGGTACTCAGGTTTTATGGATGCGTCAGATGTTGCAGGATTTTGGTTTTTCTTAAGGTACAATGACTATGTTCTGTGATAACACGAGTGTA
This sequence comes from Cornus suecica, assembly GCA_963922005.1. Taxonomy (NCBI): domain Eukaryota; kingdom Viridiplantae; phylum Streptophyta; class Magnoliopsida; order Cornales; family Cornaceae; genus Cornus; species Cornus suecica. The sequence continues at coordinate 50,018,871 of OY998240.1, read as the reverse complement.
ATAAATATTTCTAAAAATCCTATTTAACACTCTAGGACAAAACATATAGATATTCGACCTCATTTCATTCATGATCTTGTTGAAGATGGTATACTGTCTCTAAAGTTTATATCCACAAATTCTTAGTTGGTAGATATATTTACAAAACCATTAAATTTTTAAAAGCATGTTAGTCTTAGGAAATCTATTGGTATGCATTCTTTAGAATAGATATCTTCTTATTTATCATTGCAGGAACACACTGCATTATTTTCCTAGAATTGATAGGTAATCATGCATTTATATTATATTTGTTCATACATGCATTTTATTTTCGAAAGTAATAAAATAAAATTTTTGAAACTGCTGAGCTTAGCCAAAGTACAAAAGTGGTCATATGTTACTATATTTTCACATTTTCTTGTCTCATTATGCATATGTGTAGTAAATGTATCAGATTGACCTATGATTTTTGGATGATCACTTACCATGGTTATTTTATGTTACAAAACAATAATCTTAGGTGTTACTTGCTTCAGTGATGATTATAATGTCTGCTGAATTTGTTAATTTTTTTTATTTAACCTCAAGTGGTATGAAGGTTCATGAGCTATGCTAGATTGGTCTATGCATGAAATATTTTTTTTGCACGTGTATGAATATTGTGGTGATGTTGAAAAAAATGAGATGTTTAAAATATTAAAAATGCAAAACGTAGTTCTTCAATCTGAGTAACCGGGCCTCTTGCCTAAGTAAGTATTGAGTGTTCGCATATAAAGGGGAGAAGACTACTGAGCATAAATCCCATGGAAGAAGCTCAGGCCCAGTTGGTCGGGACTAAAAACCCTCGCTGGAAAGTCCAGAGCTTAGAAAGACAAAAAGGGATATGGTGAAAAAGTTAAAAAAGATGTGAAGGAGGAAATTGTGAGACAACGATAAAGTATCTTTTATTTTTTCCTTCTAGTTTGGATCTTGGATTGAATTATCATCACGGTTGGTGGGGAGATTATCAATTTTAGTATGTATTGTTTTCATCTTACCTTAGTGCTTGCACATGAGAATTTTCATAAATATATATTTGTAAAACTTGACTTGTGCATTCTTGAGCTTACAAGGTATGTGTGCTGATTTTCTTCTATAACATGTGTATAATGGTCGAGTTAAATCTGAGACTATGATGTGTTAATGATTGACTTTGTGTCTATACTGCCTTGCTCACAGATTTATGAAAACAAAAATATTTTGTTTTTATTCATGACATTTTGCATTCATGCATTAGTAGTAGGGTCATACATAATAGAGATTTATATTACCCTGAGAATTTGAATATGATCTGATAAGAGTTCTATATCTTGGTGTTTTTCATTGAATACTTCCTTGCATCTCTCTACATTATTGTTATGGCATATACTCTCTTTGCTTAACATTTCAGTGACAAAAAAGGGGAGAAGATTCAGTGAGGGGGAGAGATTGTTTGGTTAAGATTGTTTGATTGATTTAGAGGGACAAATATTTAGTAAGGGAGAGTTTATTCTTAGGGGGAGAATGATGATCATTATAAGTCCATTGTTGTTATGATTTTCTAATGATCATTATATTGATTTATATTTTTTTTCTACACATGCGTTTAATGGTTTGTTCAGTGTTGTGGTTACAGGATTGGTCGTCATAAGAGAAAGGTGACAGTTTATATCTATGTTTATCGGTGTGTGTTCATAGGTGTAGATGTTATGTTGTTATTTGTGAGGCTATATTGTAAAAACATGGTTTTGTCTCAGAATTGCCAATGGGGATATTGTAATAACATTCATAGTATTATTTATGTTTGGCATGTTCTAGACAACAACCATGTTTTGTGAATTGTCATGTTGAGAGCTTTGTATATTTGAAATCGAGTTGTTAATATGTTTGTTTCTCTCTCGAGAAAGAAGTCAAGGAGTGTGTCAAAGCAAAGAAAGCTACCAGAGGGCAAAATTGTCATTTCCAAACATTGTCACTTCACCAGAGGGCAAAAATGTCATTTCCAGACATCATGACTTCAACCAAAAGCATCGGGAGTTTGGGATGACTAGTCTAGTTCAAATATGAAAAAACTGCAAAAAATGCAACATACTTACGTTGTCAGAGGCAAAAAGAGGCAGAATGGCTCTAGCCTACGCTTCGGTTATTGGATCTAGGAATGGACCCTATGCCCAAGCGTAGGTCCCAAGCATAGGCCTACGCCCTAGACCTACGCCCAAGCATAGGTCCCAATGCTTTGTCACGTGATTACTTGTTATTCATGATTTGTTTCGGGGAGCTTTCCCATTTTTCCAGTTTTATCCCTTCTTCGAGTTTTTAAGTGATCGACGACTTCAGACCTCTATGTATTGACATATACACATATTTACATCTGATATTAGAGGATTTATCAATGATTGTGAAATTACCTAAGAGGGCAAGGTTAGGGTTTTTTATAACTTGGCCTATAAATACCAAGGTTCTACAAGAGAAGAGGCTACAGTTTTTTACGGTGATTTTTCAAGAGGATTTTTGGTGAGAGCTCTGCTATATTTTATTGTTCTTATTCTTCTATAGATTGATACACACAGAGAGGTGATTATGGAGTGATCATACATATTGTTGTTCTCTCTTCTGTTGAGGTTCTTCAATCGTGCTTCTACAATAAAGTTCTTTATGAACAATTGGATGAGTGATTGCTGAAAAATCATCACACCATCCATTGCAAAGAGGTTGTTTTGATCCATCCGACTACGGAGCAATTCGAGAATTTCAGACCACGAGTAGAGAAAGGCATATCATATGTGATTTGTGAGTCTCTCATACTGTGTGGCGGAGCAAGCGTGCTTCGTGAAATACGAGTGATTCAAGGGTTTCAAACCGCGAGTAGAGGAAGGCATATCAAGAGTGATTGTAAGTCTAAAACTCTCATAGAATCTGTAATTGTTGATTCATAGTACATTGGTACCTAAGTGTACCCATGGTTTTTTTCTTGGAACGTTTCCTTGGTTTTTCCATATATAATTATCTGTGTCGCCTCTTGCCTTATTTTATGCACTATATTGATGTTTGCTTGATATTGCTAGATAGATCTGTTTTTGGAATTTCATTGAAAATTAGGGTTTGTGACTAATTAAAATTGAATTTCCGCTAAAGAATTTTAATTGATCATAAAATCGACAGCCCCCCCCCCCCCCCCCCCCCCCCCAATGATGTTTTCACTATGGTCTAGGTAATTTCACTCTTCAAAGAATACACGCATTAAAAGCCCTTACTTGATGGTGAAGCAATCAACTTACCAAATGAAGACTATAAAATATAGGGATCTCCTCTACAGAAAGGAGGTTGTTTTCTGGTTTTTCTTGGAGAATTCTTGAAGACCAATTCAGTACAGAATTATGCATTAACCGAGATAAGAACCATCAACCATAGAAGGGGTGTCTACCGTAGTGAAGAAATGTATACATTTTATTTATTTCAATTGTAAAAGAGGAAACTAAAGGACACATATGTGATGATTGTGTAAATGAGTGAACATGTTTGATTCAATATAAGATTCTATATTTATTCTATATCTTGTCTTAGCTTGAATGAATATTTAATCTTACTCAATCATGATTATTCAATATGAGCTAGAACTCGGATGTTTAATTCATGATTTTCTACACAATTATGATTATTAATATGCAATCTAGATTTAGACAAGTCATGCTAAGGGGAGGTGAAATTGATATGCTTTAGTTTATTTTATCGCACTGTAGGAGTAGTCTAGAATAATATAGATAACATGCACAAGTCACGATCTTCCGAATATGGGTTGTAGCCAACTCGGATGAATTCTTCCTTTTTTGGGATTAGGGTTTGCCAATGTTGCAACCCTATATCTTAATCACATATGATGGACCGTCCTTTACAGTTAAATGAATATAAGACTATATTATGCGGCTAGTGGTAATGTTAGAAATACCCTAAAACTTATCTCTATTGTTCTTCTTAAAACCAACATTCTATCTTTACTTTCTGTTATTTTATTTATCTATCAAAGTAGTTAAAGAAACAATCTAACAAAATACTGTTTCATAATTTAATTAGAATAATTATATACAGAGTTGTGATATATTTAGTCTTTGTGGATACGATATCCCTATCATAAGCATACTTTACTACAGTTCGATACATGCACTTGCGATAGGTAAAACTAGGTCAATTTTAAGGGTTTATTTTCACTATTATTTTTAATCATTATTTAAGTCTGGCCCTAGAACCGATCAATATAATTCAATTTGCTAAATTGTGAGAATTTGGAATACGACTTTGATGTATCTGGTTCGATAACTCTCTCAACCCAACTATACTATATACTACTCGCGTACTTGCGATTGAGAGGTAAAACTAGGCTTTGTTTTAAGTAAATTTTAGAAAATTAAAAATTAATTGCCAAAATTTGCAATTTTGTGAACAATTTTGGAAGCTTCATTTGAAGCTTCCGTTTTGAGTATTCTTCCCAAAACCCCAAAACACGACTACAGTTAGATAATAAATATAAATAATAACTAATAAAGAAATAAAAATAATAAATAAATAAATAAAATGAATAAATAAAACAATTAGTAATAAATAATTAAAGATAATAAATAAAATAAAATAAATGAATAAATAAATATGAAATATTAATAAATTTTGAATAAAAAGTCATAAATAAATAAATAAAATAAAATGAAAAAATAATTATTAATAAATAAATAAAAATAATGAAATAAATATTAAAAATAATAAATAAACAAAACAAAATAAATAATAACCAAAAATAAAATAAATAAATAAGTACTAGTAATTAGAATAAATGAATAAAAATAATTAAATAAATATTTAAATGTAGAATAAATTTGATTAAAAATGAATAAATAAATATTTAAATTTGTTCAATTTATATTTATTACTGATTAGTTCATGATTTATTAATTTTTAACTTTTTCCATTACCAAACACATTGTCAATTTTCTACTTTCAAATTTTTCACAACAAATGAATTTTAGCAAACAAGTTTTACTCTCTTTTAAAATGACAGCAAAGCAATGCATAGCTTTCAATTTCGTAAAATATAAAATCACACCAAAAAATATAAACCACTACGTTACCAAATAGGGCCTTAGTCATTTTTTATACCTGGTAATTTTTAAAAACTAAATAAAAGTTACCAAAAACTACTAATTTTTTTCCCGAAAAATATGATTCGGTTACACTTTGGTCACTATGTGCATGTTTTTAAATATGTAACGACTGCGATAACCGAGTATGTTATATAATCCCGAAATTGACCTAATTTCGTTACACCGATACTGCTACTGTGAACCTTGCCTGCTCTATTATTGGTAGAGGCCTCAAATCAAGCATCAAAAGTAGAGTTCATGTTGGTCCCATCCCTTCGTCAATACTGGACTATAATGAAGGTTTTGCATATATGAGATAGTACGCGTTTAACCATTACAAACCACTCAAGTTTGGATCATCTGCCACGAAACGAAAAAGGCGACAAAGACTTCCGAACAACCAAAGGAATCATTAACCGCATATGAAACACAAATCCTTGGAAGATAATATATAAAAACATTACAAGCAATTAATTTCTTAGTATTAAAATTCACCTTTTTCCGGAATGAAGATACCATTGAGTGGGAACATTGTCTTGGATTACTAGAAAAGTGTACCTAGCTCCAACTTAGTTAATTTGTTTGTCCTCATCAGTGTCAAGTGTGAACTAGTGATCAAAGTGTGTGGTCAATAAGCGATACATTTGATTTATATTGTGGCGACTTTCTTGACACTTTCATGAGTACAAGTATTCTCAAAAGTAGTTTTCATTGTGATGTAACCATTGATAGAGTAAAAATGCCTCTCTTTGGATATCCAAGGACTCAACTAAAAAAGTCTTTGCCTACTACTACATATTATTTCATATGGTCGTAAATATACATATAATAAAGCTTCATTTATTTATTATTAATGCTAAATTGATTATAATAAAACCCTTGTATGTTATATTAATTATAATGATATCTCAGAATAAAAGTTGAAATCCAATTCCATTATTGGTCCACTGTTTGTAATGTGTATATATGTACATATTGGAGTATTGATTCCTATTTTCTTGCAATATTGTTGCATGTCGGTTTTATCATTTGTAATGCAAGTTGTAGCCCAATTTCATGGGCAATGCTTTACATCTTCAAAATTCAAAATAATTTAAAGATTATATTACGAATCAAGAAAATAATAAGTTTTTTTTTAGTTAGTTTTCAATTTAATCCTTGAATTTCAGTTTTAATATCACTTCAATATTTACTTGAAAAATAATAAATTTCATGATGTTTAGCATTGCTCTTTGACCTACATATCTAAGGATTCCAGGCCTATAACTAATTTTCCACCAAGTTTATGATGTTGAAACTTATTCTAAGGGTGTTAAAAGAAATTTTTAATACAATTATATTTAACAACTTTTTTTTTAAAGGATAATACTTAGGTCCTCCCCGGAAAGGATGAAGTTCGTCTTTCCCCTTGATGTCGTCTTATAGCATTTGAACACGAGACTAAAAGATTTCAAAAAAAGGAATTGAGATCAATTCCACGTTTTATGAATTTTATATACAATTTTCATTTTTTTAAGTTTTTTAGTCATGTGTCTAAATGCTATTGAACCTCATCGGCAGGAATGACGGACTTCATCATCTCCGGAAAGGACCCAAGTATTGTCCTTTTCTTCATATAGTCAAAACCCGTATGAACAATCGTCTAAGGCTCATATTGAATCAACATGTAAGGTTCAAAACAAGTCTAATTTGATACGTACAATAATTCTTATATGTTACATCTAACGAAAATAAATTTTTTGAGATCCAATTTGATAATCATTTAGGCTTAAACATATTCAGAATTTATTTTATTTATAATAAGTATATATATTTTTTAAATAACAATGTATTTAAAGCATGATTTTATTAATAACAAAACGATGTTTATCATTATTTTATGTAAAATAGTATAGCTCTATTCTCTATCCACCACATTTTTCAACTGTAATCACTAACCATCAACAACTACCAACAACAACCACCGACCACCACCACTGGTCGCCATCCCCAAGGCCCACAATCTCCATCGACCATCGCTACAAGCAATCTCCTCCATTGGCCATCGACAACTACAAATTGGTGTCGCTCAAAAATTCGGGGGTGGAATGTTGGCGTGTCAGATTCTTAGAAGAATCAAAAATGGTAAAAGGACAATGAGTACTGTTTTTGGAATATGGTCAGGCGATTGTGTAGGGGAACGATACCAAACTCCTAGCAGGGTTCTTTATGCCTTAAACCTAAGGACTTAAGTGTGAAGGGTTGTAAAAAGTAAAGGAATTAAAAAATGGGCTAGCCAAAAGGAAAGTGCGGTGGAAATGTAAACGACCAAAAGTAAAGTGCATGAAAGTAAAGGTATTGAAAGGACAAGACTTGTATTGTGTGACTAAATTGAAAATACAACGAAATGTAAAGTGCAAGATAAATAAATGACAATAAAGGCAATGTAATGATAAGGAAATTTGTGTTGTGCCGGGGGGGGGGTTCAAACCCTAAGTGTCCTAATTATAGCCTAAGTGTGCATGTGTGAGTGGTCTTGAACCTTGCTTCAAATGGTGCCAAGTGTCCTTACAACCACCCACTTTCTTGTTAAATTGCTTCAGCTTTTGCCACATTTCCAGGAATTACTTTTACCATGTAACCGTAGCAGCTGCAATTGTCATGATCTTGCTTCTACCAGGTGTTTCTTTCTCAGATTGCCACGTGTCCTAGCAGTAACAACTGCCAGAGATCACACTCTTTATAACCTCTTTGATTATAGCAACTGTCATGTATTGGCATTTCCTTCTTCCAACTGACTTCTTCTACCATGTGGCCTTGTGAAAACGGGTCTTATGTCATATGTTGCCAAGTAGTGGTAGATGTGTTTCCTCTAGTTGTGTCACATAACTATCAATGGTAGGATGCCACATGGCCGTAATTTTTGGTGTCAACAATGACCCCTAAATTTTAGAGGCTTTATAGGTTAGTAGATAAAAAGCCTCTAAAATTTTGTGTAGAAGAATGGTTATATGGCCAAACATTCAGATGATTGGTCATCTGCTGCCACCCATGTGCCACTTGTTGCGCCTTCATGGGAAGAAGCAACAAATTTTGTCAATGATGTTGGTTGCCACCCGGGTTTGAAAAATATTTTCTAGTTAGTTTCGGAGGAAATGCCTGATACTGTGGTGGTGGCAGATATGGCTTCAGCCATTACTGGAAGGATAGGTTTTCAACTTGCGGCTGTTTCGGCGCCAACGGAGAAAGTCATCTAGCAGAACAATAGATGGATTTTTCATTTGTTTCCCCTCGAGTACTGCTGGTTGCGGTACCACGGGAAGAAGTGGTGGTTTCTACCACACACGTTGCTAGTTGCCCCTCAAGTATGGAAGATCTTTTCCTGGCAAATTCATTAGAGGTACCCATGGTTGTAGTGGTGGTAGAAATTATTGTGCTCGTTGTTGAACTAGCTAAAGATGCGCTAGCGACAGTTGAAATAGTGGTGGAGTTGATTGTGGTTGAACCTCAGGTCTGGGCATTAGTATAGTCACTGAAAGACTCCCAAAAGGGATGATAGATGATAGATAAACAGTGGTGGAAGGTTTCGAATCAGCTGGGTAGTCACTGGTGGAAGAACCACGAGTGGATTCACTGCCGAAACTTGAACTATTACTTGAGGAATCGGGTGGGATGTCGATTTTACAATGTTGACAAGTGACGTATTTTGAGAATAATACCTCTCAAGTGCGTCCAACCTTCGAATTCATCATTTCGCTGAATCTTCCAAGTTCATTAAACAATGAGGATAATTGGGCTTGGAACATTGAGTGAGATATCATGATGGCACCTTGACATGGTTCCACCGGGCATGCCAATAATGTTGTCGCTTAAAAATTCGAGATGGAATGCGGGCGTACCAGATTCTTGAAAGAATCAAATATGGTAAAATGAGAACGAGTATTCTTTTAGAATATAGTCAGGTGATAGGAGCTAAATGTTACACATTCTAGGCCCATAACTCGGTATTGTTAAGTCTTATCATCATATTTCTTTGTATTTTTATCTGGTTTATGTGTTTAAGTGTGTTTCTAGAGCTTAACGAGGAAAACGAGCTAATTTTGGTGAATTAACCGAAGTTGTCTTTGTGACCTATTGAAAAAAAAAAAAACGAAGAAAATGAGAGTTTTGAACCAAAAGATGTTTTTCAAAAGGCAAAATGGTCATTAACACATGTCTTATATATTGATATATCTATGCCATAGGAACTAAAGGCACTCTAAAATACGAAGAATTGCAAAAAGTCAAATTTAAGTATTTCGGATCGAAGTTGGGAGCATACAGCAAGCAAAAAGTGCATTTTGGCGCAAAGCATGGCACATATGCTCACCCATGTGCGCCCGAGGAAAAAATAATTCAGCAAAATTCAAATGGCCATAACTCAGTAAAAACACCTCCAAATTGATTGATTATTATGCCTAAACTCAAGCTCTTGAAATCAGTTTTCCAACGAGTAAAAGAAATCCTCAATCGGAATTACGTAGCAAACGTTATGACCAAAAGAGTGATACGTGTCTTGCAGAAAACTGCAGTGCGCAAAGGGGTACGCATATGCACCCCCATGTGCGCCAACTACAGATCAGAATCCCAATTTAACCCGAATTGATCCGTTTTGACCCGGGTTGAGTTTATGTGCACTCAAAGACATCCTAGAACGTGTATAAGATATGTTTACATCAGATTTGGATGGCTTTACTCATATTTGGAGAATAACACATAGAATAGGATTCCTAGTTGAAGCGGGACATTTTCAACACCAGTGAGACTCTTCTCAACTTTTCCTATAAATACCAGGGCCTGGACCATAAATAAAGGGGACTCCCAATATATAATTTTCAGAGCTCTTATAGCATAAATTGCAGGAGATTTTTCATCATCCAAATAAGGGAGTCATTCAAAACCTAGAGATTCAAAGAAGAAGACCATGAAGAGCAATTTTACATCAACGGTGTAGAGCTCTTTCACCGTGAGCAACTAAATCGGTATATAGGATTTTCTAACAAAAATTCTAACCAATTAACATAGATTTATTTATTTATTTTAATTGTAAAAGAGAGAAAACTGAAGAACGCACATGTGACGATTGTGTAGATGAGATACTATAGTTATTTAATATAAGAGATTCTATATTTATTCTACTTTTGTCGTAAAACGAATAAATCTTTTATCTCAGTTGAAAAAAAGGGTTTTAGAGTAATAAATTATTTTATCATTCACATTTTGTACAAGTAGATATATATAGGAGATTACAAGGAGGGATTCTACAATCAATATAATGCCTACAATCACTCATATTACTGATTATATGCAATTAATCGTATCCCTAATTCTATAATATACCATTCATGTAATAGGAAAGAATCTTAGATGACAATAATATTATGACTTTCTCAACACTCCCCCTCAAGTTGGTGCATGGATGTCATACATGCCCAACTTGTCAACAAACTTTGAAAACACCTGATTTGATACGGCTTTGGTGAGAATATCCGCCAACTGATCTTTTTACCGAATTTTGGGCAATTCTCTAATCATCGCTCCCAATTTCTCATTGATAAAAATCTGTCAACCTCCACGTGTTTTGTTCGATCATGTTGTACAAGAGTATGGGCAATATCACACGCAGCTTTATTGTCACAATATAAATGAATTGGTTATTTAAGTGGCTAACCTAAATCCCTTAAAATATCTCTTAGCCACAATACTTTACAAACCTCATTTGCCATACCTCTATATCCAGCCTCTCCACTTGATCATGAAACAACATTTTGTTTCATACTCCTCCATGTAACAAGATTACCACCTACAAAGGGTAAAGTAACCTGAAGTAGATCGTCTGTCATCTACTACTCCAGCCCAATCAGCATCAGCATATGCATCCACGCTCCGATGATCTTCATTTTTAGTGAATAAAATTCCCTTCCCAATAGCAGACTTCAAATACTTCAAAATATGCATCACTGCATCCATATGTTGCCTTCCAGGATTATACATAAAATGGCTAACAATACTCGAAGCATATGTTAGGTCTAGTCTTATGTGTGCTAGGTACATCAATCTTTTAACCAGTCTATGATATCTTCCTTTATCAACTAGTATCTGATCAAACTCAATACACAACTTCAATCCTTCTTCTACTACTGTATTAGCTAGTTGGCATGCTGACATACAAGTTTCTTACAACAAATCAAGATACTTCAATTCCAAGAAAATATTTCAATGGACCAAGATCCTTCATTTCAAATTCCTTGGACAAATAATTTTGTAGCGCCATCTTTTTTTCAGGATCATTCCCTGTAACCGCCATATCATCCACATACACAATGAGTGAAATGATCTTACACCATTTATCATCCACATACATAATGAGTGAAGTGATCTTACCCCATTTATCATCCACATACATAATGAGTGAAGTGATATGTAGTGGTGGGTGCGTGACTGCGAGGAAAGGCTATGCAAGGATACTCACCAGAACATGGCATTGCCAATGGTTTGGTAATGTAAATTTCCTTATGTATAGTGTTGTGATAAGTTGCTAATGGCAGAAACAGAGTCCATGGTATTTGTATAATTGTCTTGACAAGGGTTGATGCGAAGGTTAGGACTCTTGACAAGATGTGAATGTGTTGGTGCCTTGGTCAGAATTGATGCGGATGATAGGATTCTAGACTAGGCATGTGTTGTTTTATGTTAGCCAGAATGGATGTGGAGGATGGGTTTGTGGCTAAGGAATGTGATACACTTGGTCAAAAATTGATGCGGAGTTCGAATTTGTGATCAAGGCAGAGGTTTTGATTTAATATTGATTTTCAGAAATTAGGTTAAGTTTCGAGCAACACTTGTTGTTAAGTGTTGGGGTTGTTGACACAGAGCTTAATCACATGATGGGTTGGCTTCAACGAGGAGATTGGACTTCTTCAAGTTGGGGAGGTTTGTTACCCAATGAAGTCTCGGAGTGTGTTGTGTAAGTGCCAGTGTGACATGGGAGGATGGCTAAGTGGCATAAGTCCAACTTTGAAAGTGGGACTTAGGAGTGTTGGAAAATTGCAATAATTTAATTATAACATCCTTGTGACCTAATAAGATGATCTACCAAAGGATTTTGGATTTGGAAGTCAAAAATAATAAATATGGCCATTATGACTCATCGAGCAGGGCTGAGATTTATTCTGGTCACAGCTGTAATAGTGTTTTCTGTATATATAGGGAGGGGAGTGTTCCTGACCAAGGATGGGATTCAACCACTTAGCAAGGCATGGGCAAGCCTTGGCTAAGACAAGTGTGGGGAAGCTTGTTGGCTTGTAAAGATATGATTCGGTGGCGCAGTTGACAACGATGGCTAAATTAGACATTGTGGCCTGTGCTGGAGCATACATGGATTGGAAAGCCATGTGTGCATGCCACGAGTGTGCCAACTTGCCTTTGGCAAGGTGATGTCTTAGCTTGGCATGCATTGGTGTGCATGCAATGCACTTGGCTTGGTAAGCCATGTGCACACCAAGCTTTGGCTAAGCCAACTTGCCCTGGGATTAAGGTTGTGACACAAAGATAAGCAATGGTTGATGTTGATTCAAGACATAAGCATGGCACAATATAACCTATGTGCCAAGGCATTGACAGACAAATATATAGCATGGCGTGGAGCATGCTAGCTGGTGAAGGCACTTGAGTCAAGCTTGGAAAAGATGTGTTCTAATGTGCACGAATGCAAAGGAAGGTTGAGGCATTGGTGTGGCTCAATAAATACAAATATTATGCAGTATGGCATATACTTGACATAAAGGCGGCTTGTGATGGTGCATGATAAGGCTGGTTAATTCAAAGTGGTGACTCAGACAGGTAGTTTGGGGGCACATAGCTGAATTGAACCACCAAGTGTTAATGTGGCATTGTTGGAGAATGCCACAACAGCCTGACAATTTAGAGTGTAACTGTATTGTTAGTGTTGTCAGCCTCTAAATGGTGTCAACACTTAGCCTAGGTGGATGAGGCTATCATCCACACAAATAGGTCGTTTTATATTGTGCCTATATAGGTTGTTGTAAATGTTGTAGTGTGGCCTGAATGAGAAATAATCCTTGTACTATTTATGTTTAATAGTAAAGGTTGGGAAACCAATGATTGTGGTTGCCTGTAAATTTGTGGGTGTTTGTTTATATTGCATTCATATATATATATATACAGTGTGTGTGTGTGTGTGTGTGTATTGTGCAAGACTTGGTGTATTTAAAAGACATCAAGTGTGTTGTTGGTTGAACCAGGTTGGAACAAAGTGTGTTTTTGTCTGATTTGGTGACATCATAGCCCAAAGGTTTGGTGTTGAAAAATGACCCCTGTGATAATAACCATGTTGAGTGACTTCTAAGGTCGGGTAGGCTTAGAAAAATTAAAGTGGTCGAACAAAGATATGGACAAGCTTCATCAAATTCAATTTAAGCTTAAAGAAAGTGGAAAATACAAGAGAAATGAAGAAAGAGCAAGTTTGAGCGAAAAATGCATTTCGGAGGACATAAATGACATTTTTCAAAGCTGAAACTTAAAGAATCATTTTAATGGAATCGAGGGGATTCAAACAACACTATTCCCAATAAAAGTGGTTTTCATGAAATTTGTTACGCCCAACCTATGCACCTAGTAGCTAAAAGTGGCTAGAAAGTGTTATTTCTACGCTCCATCTACGCCCAGTAAAATATAGCCTACATGCCACCTACAGATCGTGTATAGCTTATGCCTACGCGCCATGTGTACCTTCCCTACGTGCCACGAGTAGGTACGACTGCGAAGTTATGTTGTGAAATTTTGATTTTGACCCCGAATTAATTTATCTTGATGCGGCTGCGACTCTAACACCTTGATACACGTGATATATACATATTGGAGTCCAGATCAAAGGGTTATGCTCAGTTCGATGTGAAATTACAAAAAACGGGTAAACTTAGGGTTTCTCTCAGTCTTGTCTATAAATACCAAGGCTTGCTACAGAATTGGTGGGGCTTTGGAGATATCTTTATAATTCTTCTACAATTCATATTCTTCTCTAAAGTTAGAGATAGAGAGAGAAAATCATTGAGTGATTCTATATCTTGTAGTTCTTTCTTGTTTAGGGTTTGTTCAATTATGTTTCTACATCGATGATCTTATGCATAATTGAATGACCTAGATTCTGAAAAATCTACACACCACCTTGTGCAATGTGGTTGCTTAGATCCATTTGAGAAACTGAGTCATCTGAGTGCAGAGATCGGAGCAGGAGGCTTTGTGGTTCATTAATCCATTAAGAAATGGAGCCATCAAAGTACGGAGCAAAGTGAGAGCTTTGTGGAGAGCGAGTGATTCGAGGTTGTCAGACGTCGAGTTTAGAAAGGAAAATTGGAAGGGATTTGTAGGTCTAAAACTTCATAGAGTCTGTATGTCTCTTGATTCATAGTGAATCGATACCCGAGTGTTTCCATAATTTTTACTTGGAGTCTTTCCAAGGTTTATCATGTAAAAATATCGTGTGTCTCTTGTTTTATATTCTGCACTTAGATTAATCTTTGCATTATTTATCTTGTTTGAATTTTGGATTAATATTGATTTTTCCGCAATTATTTTTATTCTGTTAATAAATCAATAAAAATCCTATTCACCCCCCTTAGGCTATTTTGCTTAGTCGCCTAGGTAATTTCAATTAGTATCAGAGCGTGATTGTCCCATTTTAGGTTAACTACATAGGGTTAGATTCCGAACTTAGGTGATGGATTTACCTTTTGAAGGTGGGTCTGTATCTAGGCCCCCTTTGTTTAATGGCTCGAACTACACCTATTAGAAAGCGAGGATGAGAGCGTTTTTGAAATCTCTAGATGAGAGAGCTTGGCTTGTTGTAGAGGTAGGATACTCTCCTCCCACTATGAAAGATGCTACTACTAATGAATCTAGAGTAAAACCGTCAAATGAGTGGACTACTACTAAGTCAAACAATGCTAGTTGGAATTCCAAAGCTTTAAATGTTTTATACAATGCTATGACTGCGAGTGAGTTTAACAGAATTGCCACATGTGAAATTTCCAAAGAAGCTTCGAACATTCTCCAAATAAATCATGAAGGGACTTTAAAAGTTAAACAGTCGAAACTCTAAATTCTAAATTCACAATTTGAACAGCTTAGGATGGAAGAGGATGATGGTGACTTTGTGGCTAAATTAACTAACATAGTAACTAGTTGTCACAATCTAGGAGAGCCCATTCCTGAGACTACCATAGTGAAGAAAATTCTTAGGTCTCTACCTGAACGTTTTCAGTCTAAGGTTACTGTCATATCTGAAATCATGAGTTTCAAATAGATTAAACTTGAAGAATTGGCATGGAATCTCAAATCTTATGAGATAGAGATGTGTGCTCAAACCTCTAAAAAGTCTAGTGGCATAAAAGATAAAACAATAGCTTTTAAAACCACTAAGGAGGATCCTAGTGAGTCTGATGAGGAGTGTGAGAGTACACAAAAATAGATTGATATGATTATGAAGCAGTTTCATAAGTTTTTAAAATCTTCTTATGGTCAAGAATTGATTAAAAGAAAAAAAATTGGAGATAAATCATATGATTCTAAAACTAGAAAAGTCCAAAATCGGAATGAGAAGGTTGACCCTAAAAAGAAGAAACCTCAATGTTTTGAATGTTAAGGGTTTGGTCACATAGCTGCTGAGTGCACTAATAAGTCGAAAATGACAAAAGGTCTAGCTGTCACTTAGGATGATGGACCAGATGATGGAACAATTAGTGACTATGATGAGTTTGATGTGGCTGATGGGTATAAGGATTTTACTGCATTGGCAGCACAAAGCAAGGAGATTGAAGAAGTTGTTACGAGATGGATAATGTCTAGGGATGAAGATTCTGAGGATAATAAAGATCGTGGGGACTCGTATGAAGATGCATACGACAAACTTTGTGAAAAGTCCACACATCTTAGCAAAGTCTTTTCAAAATATGTAGTTCAATTTAATAGTGTTGACAATGAGAGACAATCCCTAAGAGATGAGTTAACCAATAGTCCTCAGACCTTAAATCTCGTGCAGACCCAAAAAGCTCAATTGTCTGAGAAATTGGTTGAGTCTAAACAAGAAAGGAATCAAGCTTTGAAGAGTGTAGATGATCTTAATAAGGAATTAAGCACTCTAAGATTGGAATTGAGTGAGAAATCTACAAGGATTGAGGGTTTGGAAAAGGAATTGAAAGATGCTAACTTAACTTTCCATAAATGGTATAGTGGAACTCTTAAGCTTAATAATATGTTGAGATGGGAAAATATGTAGGAAATAAAAAGGGGATGGGATTCAAAGGAACATTGAGTGATTCTAACATTGTTTCCAAAACAACCTTTGTTAGGGCTTCCCAAGTAGCATCTAGTTCTTCTCAATGTAAGTTTGATAGGAATCTTAATGCTCAATCTTATGTTAGAAAACCAGTTAAGAGTAAGCCTTCATTTACCTCTAAATTTCTTAAGGTTTCAAACAATGGTTTTCAAAAGTTTATTCCAGTATGTCATCATTGTGGAGTGAAATGTCACATTCAACCCTTGTGTTCAAAGTTAAGAGGAAAAACTTTTAAATCTGAGAAGAATTAGAGAACTCGAAAAGAACCCAATGTTGAAGATCAAATTCGGGTGTTGAGTGAAGATGTAAAGAGTTTGTCTAGGCTAGCAAATAGGACTCCAAAAATTAGACAAACATAGGTTAGGAAAGGTGAGCTACATTGTTTGGTTGCTCATATTAAATGTAGAGTACTTGACTCTAATTTTGAGAAATGTCTTGAGTATATATCCACAGATTCTGAATCGACAGACATCTCTACAAAACCATTAGATTTTCAAAAGCATGTGCATCTTAGGAAATCTAGTGGCATGTTATCATTAGGATAGATGGCTTCATATGTATCACTTTAGGAATATCTTGCATTATGTTTTATCCTAGAATTGATACATTCTCATGAATTTTTATTATTATTTATTTTATTATTATTATGCATGCATCATATTTTCCTACTAGTAGTATTATTCATGCGTGCATTCTTATGACAAAAATGATAAAAATTAAAATTTGAAAATTCTTAGCATGTTGAGATTGGCTTAAGGGTACAAATGGTTATCATATTTTACTCTATTCTCATATTTACTGTTCTGATTATGCATATGGGGAGTAGAGATGTTAGCCTGGCCTGAAGATATGAGTTATTCACTTGACATATAGGTTCATGAGCTAAGCTAGATTGATCGATGATATCGAATACCTATTGCATGCTCATGAATATTGGTGTAACGTTGAAAGAAGAAAGATAATGAAATAATGAAATATATGAATTTCTATTTAAAAATCCTTAGAGCAATGGTTCGTCTGCTGAGAAACCGGGTTTCAGTACCTCAGCAAGCATTATGTATTCATGTAAAAAGGTGGACATGATTATCTCAAATTTCTCAATCCGAGTAATCGGGCCTCTTACCTCAGTAAGCATTGAATGTTCGTGTAAAAAGGGGAGAAAAATTAAAAACTAACTATGAAGGGGTATAAAAGAAATAAAATTTGTGAGGCAAAGAGAAAATAAATTGTGTTTCCCTTAAGTAGCAATCAAGTCCAAGCTAAAGATTTGACTTCTAACTTAGGTTTTGGACTAATGTATCATCATGGTTAGTGAGGATATTATTAGAATTAATACGTATTGCTTTCATCTTAGTTGTTTGCTTGCACCTTAATATTTTTCATACATGCAAATGCTATGTAAAACTTGTCTTTTGACTACTTATGACTATAAGGTACATGTGCAGATTTACTTCACTATCATGTGTATAATAGCTAAGTCAAATAAGTGAATATGATGTCTTAATGATTAGATCATTATCTCTACTGCCCTGCTCACATGTTTCTAAGAACAAAAAAACATTTAGTTGAGCATTTTGCATTCATGCATTAGTATTAAGTTCATGCATTGTAGAGATTTTTGTTACTCGAGAATCTGGATATAATCTTATAGAATACTTTATCTTAGTATTTAGTGCTTGACTTAGATTCTCTAGAGTCTCCTCTATGATCTTTTCCTATGTTTTCATTTTGAGGTTGTTCTTTTATATCTCTCATATACTTTGATTGTTATATCTTTGTTTGTCATTTCAGTGACAAAAAGGGAAAGAAATATTAAGTAAGGGGGAGAGATTGTTTGATTAAGAGGGAGATATATTTAGTAAGGGGGAGTATATTCTCATGGGGGGGGGGGGGGGGGGGGGGGGGGGGATTAGTAGTTTTATCCATGATGATCATTATGCTTGCATTATTGTTATATTATTCTTATGATCATTATATTTATTTTCCACACTTGTTATTCATGGTATGTTCAATGTTGTGGTTGCAGGATTGGTAGATCTTCATGAGAGGAAACTGATATTCTATGTTTATGTTTGTGGGTGGGTGTTCATAGGTACAGATATTATGTTGTTCTTCGTGAGGATATATTTATAAAACATGGTTTTGTCTTAGATATGTCAAGGGGGAGATTGTAAGAACATTTGTTAGTATTGTTTATTATTGGCATGTTCAAGACAATAACCATGTTGAGTGAGTTCTAAGGTCGGGTGGGCTTAGGAAAATTAAAGTGGTTGAATAAAGACATGGACAAGCTTCATCAAATTCAAATTAAGATTAAAGAAAGTGGAAAATATAAGAGAAATGAAGAAGGAGCAAGTTTGAGCGAAAAATACATTCCAGAGGACATAAATAATATTTTTCGGAGCCGAAACTTCAAGGATCATTCTAATGGAGTCGAGGGGGTTTAAACGGCACTATTCCCAAGAAAAGTGGTTTCCATGAAATTTGTTATGCCCAGCCTACACGCCAAGTAGCTAAAAGTGGCTAGAAAGTGCTATTTTTATGCTCCATCTACGCCAAGTGAAATATAGCCTACGCGCCACGCATAGCTTAGCCTACGCGCTGCACGTAGCTTATGCCTACGCGCCAGGCGTAGCTTCCCTACACATCACGTGTAGGTAGGGCTGCGAAGTTATGTTGTGAAATTTATATTTTGTCCCTGACTTAAGCTCTCTTGATGCGGCTACGACTCTAACACCTTGATACATTTGACATATACATATTGGAGTCCAAATCAAAGAGTTATGCTCAGTTCAATGGGAAATTACAAAAAAGGGTAAACTTAGGGTTTCTCTCAGTCTTGTCTATAAATACCAAGGCTTGCTACAGAATTGGTGGGGCTTTGGAGAGATCTCTGCAATTCTCCAACAGTTCATATTCTTTTGCAGAGATAGAGATAAAGAGAGAAAATCATTAAGTAATTCTATATCTTCTTCTTCTCTATTGTTTAGGGTTTGTTCAATTGTGTTTCTACATCGATGATCTTATGCACAATTAAATCACCTAGATTCTAAAAATTCTACACACCACCTTGTGCAATGTAGTTTCTTAGATCCGTTTGAAAAACGGAGTCATCTGAGTTCGGAGATCGGAGCATGAGAGCTTCGTGGATCACATGTGATTCAAGGTTGTCAGACGTCGAGTCGAGAAAGGCAGATATGGAGGGATTTGTAAGTCTAAAACCTCATAGTGTTTGTATATCTCTTGATTCATAGTGCATCGATACCCAAACGTATCCATGGTTTTTACTTGAAGTCTTTCCAAAGTTTTCCACTTAAAAATATTGTGTGTCTCTTACTTTATATTATGCACTTAGATTAATATTTACATCATTTATCTTGTTTGAGTTTTGGATTAAAATTGACTTTTCCGTAATTATTTTTAATTTTTTAATAAATTCATAAAAAGCCTATTCAACCCCCCTAGGCTATTTTGCTTAGTCACCTAGGTAATTCACCAAGCTCTCTGAGATTGCTATATAATGATTTTTTAACCTGCACACCTTACTTCGATATTCTCCTGGTATTGGAATTGCAGGTGGAAGATCCATATATACTTCTTCTGTCAAGTCTCTATACAGGAAAGCATTTTTCACATCGAATTGTTACAATGGTCAATCCAGATTTGTTGCTAGAGACAACAAAACTCGAACAGTATTAATTTTTGATAGAGGAGCAAACGTCTCCAAATAATCAATCCCATATGTCTAAGTATGTCCCTTCACTACCAATCTTGCTTTAAATTGTTCAATGGTTCCATCAACTTTATACTTCACCGTATAAACCCATCTACACCCAACTAATTTCATTCCTGCTGGTAAATCCACCACTTCCCAGTTGGCATTCCTTTTCAATGATTTCATCTCTTCATGCATAGTTGTTTTCCACCTTGGATTAGCTAAGGCTTCCTGTACACTGTTAGGAATAGATACAGTAGATAATTGATTCGCAAATGGCTTATTTGATTCTGACAACCTATTAGTAGAAACATAATGACTCGTGGGGTATTTCACCTTACTAGAGGGATCTGGCTCATACATAGGTTGAGGGATGCCTCTTTTAACACGGTTAGGAAGTTGTTTTCTTGGAAATTCCTAGTGTACCTGAGATATTATTTCAAAAGCATCCTGAGCCGATGATTAGTTAGGTATATTAGGTAATTGTATGGGGACCTCGAAAACTGTAGTAGGAGACCATGGCAACAACTGCATGGAGTTCTCGGAATCAGGTGTGAGAGACCGTGGATATAATAGTAGGTTGTCATGGGAAGAATGATCAGTGGTTTCATTGGCGTCATTTACTGGTGAAACATCATCACTGGGTTCGATCATGGTTTCATTCATTGGTAAATAACTACCATTAGGTTCGTGCACCACTGGTGAATAATTATTTTGTCCACTTCTAGTGTTGTTTTCCGAGTTGGAGGATGATAACATATGTACCCTTTTTTATTCGAGGGATAGCATAGAAAAACACGTCGTAAGGCATATGGAGCAAGCTTACTTCGATGATGCTTATGTAAGTGAACAAACACAACACAACCGAAGACACAAGCTGGTAAATTGGGTATGGTGGGAGAGACAACTACTTCAATTAAAGCTTGAAATGGTGTTTAAAATTGGATAGTACTAAAGGGAACCCGATTGATCAAATAAGCAGCAGAAGAAAGAGTTTCCCCCCAATAAGATAGTGGCATTTGTGCGTTAATTAATGAAGCACAAACCACTTCCAATAAGTATCGATTCTTCCTTTCGGTGACGCCATTCTGTTGGGAGGTATATGAGCAAGTTGTTTGGTGAACCATGTCATACAATTTCAGATATTGTTGTAATCCAGTACGCATATACTCTTTCCCATTATCACTATGGAAAACTTGAATCTGCGATTTAAATTGGGTGTTAATCTATTTATGAAATTGTTGAAATAAAGAACTTACTTCACTTTTAGATTTCATGAGGCATACCCATGTCATTCAGGTACAATCATCGATAAAAGTAAAAAACCATCGGAAGCCACTTAAAGTAGCAATTCTAGACGGACCCCAAACATCTGAATGAATAATCATGAAAGGAACTGGACTTTTATTCAATGTCAGTGAAAAAGAAACATGATGGCTTTTAGCAAGTTCACAAACATCACAACATAAAATTATAAACATCAAATTTCGAAAATAACTGAGGAAATAATTTCTTTAAATAACCAAAAGATGCATGACCCATATGTCTATGCCATAACCAAATCTTAGATTTCTTCTTATCCCTCTCAACACTATTAGCCTTTAGTGCATGAGTTATTTGAGTTGAACATTCGGACACCAAGCCTAGGTAATACAACTTCCCTTGCCTAATACCATAACCAATCCTATGCCTTGTTTGGATGTCCTTAAAGACACAAAATTAAGGCCAAATTAACACAACACAATGTAAGGCAACAGTTATTTGAGTAATCGAAAAAAGGTTATAATTTAATGATGGAACAACTAAAACAGAATCTAGATGCAAGGAATCAGTGAAAGACAATGATCCCTCTCCAATAACTGGAGTTGGGGTACCATTGGCAATGGAAATAATTTTTTATGGGGATCGTTCCAAGGATGAGGCATGTCTAGAATCATAAATCATATGGTCGGTAGCACCAGAATCAATTATCTATATTCTATTAGAAATAGGTGCAGAAACTTTTAAAACCTTACAACCATTATATGTAGCTGCAATTGATGTTGAGGCCTTGTTAGCAACATCTTCACCTTCATTCGGCTTCATCTCACAAATAACTGTTGAGGTCTTTCTACCTTGGTTCTTCTTCCTTGGATCACGTGTATGATCCCACCATTCAGGATATCCCACAAGTTCATAGCAATCACAACTTTGAGGAGTGGAAGGGGAGTGGAGAACAGGGTTGAGGGGCAACATGAAGAAAGGGTGAGTAAGCGAAAGGCGGCTAAGAAAGTTATGACTGACCAACCTCGAGTGGAATAAGACATTAATCAGGCATTACCAGAAGAGCCAGAAAGGGCGAGATACGAGGAAGTTGTGTCATTTCCTCAACATCTTTGAGAGTCAGCAAAATATGATAAGCAGAAAGTATCTGACATGTCGGAAACATTCTGACAAGATAAGATTAATTTGTCTCTCTTAGATATCATCTCCCGAATTCCACCCTATGCCAAATTTTTAAAGGACCTTTGTACTCAAAAGCGAAAAGTAGAGCTAAGGTCCCAAAGAAAATCTTACTAACTGAGCAAGTAAGTTCATTGCTTTTAAGGAACACACCGCTGAAGAGAAAATATCCCGGTGCTCCCACTATTCCTTACGTCATTGGTGATCATAAAATTGGTAGAGCTCTTCTTGATCTAGGTACGAGTGTTAACTTGCTTCCTTATTCAGTTTATCAACAACTAGGGTTGGGTGACTCAATCCCACCTCGATAGTGCTCCAACTTACTGATCGATCAATCAAGCAAGCGAGAGGGATTCTGGAGGACGTCATTGTTCAAGTGGACAAGTTCTACTTTTCGGTGGACTTTATAATTCTCGATACAGAACCTGTCCACGACTCCAAAAAGAACATCCTTGTGATTTTAGGACGACCATTCTTGGCTACGACCAATGCATGTATTAACTGCAGAACAGGGGTTATGGAGCAATCCTTTGGAAATATGAAGGTGCGGATGAATGTTTTTTACGCTAATCATCAACTTCCTGAGTCAGTTGACTATCTTTGAATTGATGAGGTTGATGGGATTGAAGAAATTACAGAAGAATTTGCACATAGAATCTTGGAAAAAGATGAGATAGAGACTCTTCTCACTAGAGTGAGATTAGAGGAGGAACCTAAGGATTGGAATGAACAGGTGAGTGAGAACTACGCAGGCATTGCTGCATTGGATACTGCATAATATGGGCAGCTATGGACAGCGCTGATGGAGCCGCTTCCCATGATCTCGAATACACCACCAATTCCGTCTTTGATAACTCCTCCTACTGTGGAGCAAATGAATTGCCTGAGAAGATTAAATATGTCTTTGTAAGACCAGATAAGACTTTTCCTATAATCATATCATCAAAGCTGATAGAAAAACAAGAATCGAGCTTGGTTAAGGTCTTGAGTGACTATAAAGAGGCGATAAGATGGAGCGTTGCTGATTTGAAAGGAATAGACCCTTCAATTTCTATGCATCGCATACACTTAGAGGAGGATATAAAACCATCAAGGGAAATACAATGGAGATTGAATCTAAATATGAAGGAGGTGGTGATCAAAGAAGTGGTTAAGTTACTAGATGTGGGTATTATCTACCCCATCTCTGACAGCACATGGGTGAGTCCTACTCAGGTGGTGCCAAAGAAATCAAGCATCACAATTGTACCTAACTCGAAAGGAGAGTTGATTCCATAGTACACGACCACTGGGTGGCGTGTGTGTATTGATTATAGAAAGCTCAATTCTCATACCAGGAAGGATCATTTTCCCTTGCCATTTATTGATCAAATCCTAAAAAGGTTTGCTAGACAGAGTTATTACTACTTTTTGGATGGATATCCCGGCTATAACCAAGTGGTGATTGATCCTATTGATCAAGAGAAAATAACTTTTACTTTCCCATATGGTACATTCGCATATAGACAGATGCCTTTTGGTTTGTGTAATACGCCAGCTACATTCCAGAGGTGTATGATGTCGATTTTTTCTGATATGGTGGAGAAATTCCTAGAGGTGTTCATGGATGCTTTTTTAGTTTTTGGGGCAACCTTTGAAGACTGTTTGAGACATCTAACACTTGTGCTTCGGAGATGCAATGAGACAAATTTAATTCTGAGTTGGGAAAAGAGCTATTTCATGGTTCAAGAAGGGATAGTACTTGGTCATATTATATCGAAAAGAGGGATTGAGGTTGATAAGGAAAAATTCGAATTAATTTCGAAGTTGCCTCCTCCCACGTATGTTAAGCATATACGATATTTTATGGGTCATGCCGGGTTTTACTGGCAGTTGCTGGCAGAGAATGAGTTGTTGGCAGTTGTGTTCGCCTTAGATAAATTTTGATCATACTTATTGGCTACAAATGCAGTAGTTTATTCAGATCATACGGCGTTAAGGAATTTGCTAACAAAGAAGGACTCTAAACCCACACTTATTCGGTGGATTCTTTTGTTACAAGAATTTCATTTAGAGATTAAAGATAAGAAGGTTCAGAGAATGTAGTAGCTGACCCTTTATCTAGGATCATTTTCGAGTCTATAAAGGAAACTACTCCTCTTAAGGATTCATTCCCGGATGAACATCTATTCAGTACGACTGTCGTGGAGCAGATATCGTGGAATGCTGATATTGTCAATTATAAAGTCACAGATCGAGTTCGAAACGGTTGGTCTAAGAATGAAAAAGATCGATTCTTCAGCCAAGTCAAATATTATATCTGGGATGATCCGTGATTATACAAGTATTGCCCTGATCATATTATCAGAAAATGTGTCCCTGAAAATGAGGTACAGAGTATTTTGAAGTTTTGCAACATTCTAGAATATGGAGGGCATTTTGGAGCTCAAAACACAGGCCACAAGGTGTTGCAAAGTGGGTTCTATTGGCCAACCATATTCAAAGATGCATTTGAATACTGTAAAACGTGTTTACGATGTCAGAAGTTGGGATCCATATCTCAACGAGATATGATGCCTCTAACTCCAGTTCTAATTATTGAATTATTTGATGTATGGGCATAGATTTCATGGGACTATTCCCAAAAGCGGGTAAGAAGGAGTATATACTTGTGGGGGTTAACTATGTGTCAAAATGGGTAGAGGCTTTAGCCACCAAACATGCAGATCATGAGATAGTGGTGGAGTTTGTGCAGTCCAATATCTTTGTAAGATTTGGTATACCGCATGTGATAATCAGTGACAGTGGAAAACACTTTGATAAACGTTTTCTCGGTGGTCTGTGTCTGAAGCACGGCGTTAATCATAGGATTGGTACACCTTATCACCCCCAGTAATAAGGACAAGTGGAAGTTTCTAAAAGGGAAGTAAAGAATATTCTGGAGAAGACAATGCGAGTTGATTTACAAGATTGGCCTTAAAGGTTAAATGATGCACTGTGGATGTATAGGACTACATATAAAAATTTGATAGGTATGACATCGTATTGTATTGTTTATAGTAAGGCATGTCATCTCCCTATTGAGCTAGAGCATCGAGCGTATTGGGCAGTTCGAAGGTTGAACTTTGATTTAAAGAAATCCGGTGCTTAGCGGAAACTCCAACTCACAGAGCTTGAGGAGTTGAGAAATAATGTTTATGAGAATTCTCGGATTTACAAAGCTCGGATGAAAGCTTTTCATGACAATCATATTCGAAAGAAAGGCTAGAAGGTGTGGCTATTTAATTTGAGATTAAAGTTGTTTCCTGGTAAGCTTCAATCTAAATGGGATGGACCGTATGAGATTATGAAGGTTTTCCCCCATGGAGCAGTGGAGCTTGATGATCCAGAGACAGGAAATAAGTTCGTGGTGAATGGTCAGAGGCTTAAGCACTATATTGATGTTCAACCAGTTGAGTGTGTTATGGAGACGATTGAGTTATCTGATCCAATACACAAGCATGATCCCGATTACTGAAAGATGGCGACGTTGCACCAATAATGTTAAACATTGGTACTATGGGATAGAAAATTAGTTTTTAAACCTAGGTTGGAAATTAGAGTTTTTGATAAGTAGTTCGTAGGTTTAGATTGGGTCGTAAGATCGAGTCGTAATGTCGTTCTCGTCCATATCAGTACGGTAAATCATTCATTGGGGTATATGGAGAATAAATAGGGCAATTGCATTGAGTAAAGCGCGTAAAATAAAGGAGTGTCGATGTAGCGTCCAGTATTTTTAAGTGCTAATTTAAAATTTTATTAACACTTAAGTGGTTATATGATTATGTGCTTAATGTGTTTATTTGCTTAGCATGACTTACATGTTTTATGTGATATTAAAAATTGTAAGTTGCATGTTGGATTTTCACTTTGAGAATAATTAAAATTATTGAAAATAATTTCGGGAAAGAAATGATCGAAGGGTAAATGAGTAATTTCATATTATGAGCACTTAGTGAAAAGTGTAAACATTTGGCTAAGTGTTAGGGCATGATGGGCATCTTAGTAATTAGAGAGGATGACAATGGGTGAAAGGGTAATTAAGAGGCATGATGGCACTCTTGTAATTAACCCTAAGTTGGGAAAAAAGTTGTCATTTTACACTTTTAAGTGGTGTCTAAATTCTAGCCATTGATTTTCTTCTCCCATCTTTGTTCTGATCCCTTAGATCATAGGTCCTTATTTGATTGACACTTATATGTTTATGAATTCTTGAGTTGGTATTGATTTTGCCCTCATTTATTTCATGTTTATGGAAGTTTGATTTGGATTTCATCTACCAAGTGAGTTCCATTAGTAGTAGCTCTTGATTTGCACCTTGTGAAGAGCTAATGGTGAGTTTCCTTTCTTGTACTCTTAAGAGTTCATTTCTCCATAAAACCCTAAAATAGAAATCATTAGGGTTTGAATTGATTATTGTGGTTGGAGCAACTTTTAAGTAAATTTCTGTTATTGTTGACACCATAGTAATCTTGTGATTCATGAATGGTGTATTACTAGTTGGAACCTATTTTATTGAACAGTTGGAGTGATAGCTTGATTTGGACCTCTTTTTGGCATTCTTGAATAGGCTTGCTTCGAATTGAGGTAGGAAAAAAATGAATTGTTTCCGGCTTTATACGAGGGTGTGTGCATCTGTGTATATATGTCGTATATATATATGTGTGAGTTGTGTCTTTACCACTTAGACGATGAATTAGACCCTTTAAAGCATGATTTTGTGATATAAATGCTTGTGGTGTTTTCTTGCTTATTGATGTGGGATTGTAAGCATTTTAATAAATTGAGCACAATAAATTCCATAAGGAAATGAGCATTTATTGTGATGAAGTATGTTGAGAACTATGGCTTATAAATGTAAAATTATAAGCATTGTGATAAGTGGGATACAATATATAATGCAAATTGAAATAAGCATGTATTGTGATGGCATATGGTTGCGAGTGAAAACCTTGATGCATTTTGGGTACCATGCAGTGTCAAAGACATGGTTGTTGGTTTATACAGGTTGCGTAAACTACGTGTGAGTTGTCTTATGTTTGGATCGTCGTAACAACTGGTCAGTGGGTGCTTCTCACTCCTACAGAACTAGTCATCTGACAAATTGAAACAGTGGGGGGGAGGACTTGATCCAAATCCTATGTCACGACCACGTCTTGTTGATGGTCTTCCTTGTTAAAAGTGTGAAGTGTCCAAAATCACTTGGGAAGAATCGATACGATAAATCTATCTTCCCTTATGAGCATAAAGTGAAGGGTTAGTGAATGATCCCGTTGACCTTTCGAGTAGGGTGTGTGTATGTGTGCCTACCATGGGTGTGTTGGTTGTATTGCATCTAAACTGCTATATATATGTGATAGTCGTTTTGATGATTGAAACATGCTATAATTGTAAAGAATTATGATGTGAGCATGTTGGGCGAATTATTTGTTGGGTTCGATGGGGTTCCGGATTGGCGTGAGAGCCATGTGGAACAAGAGACCGACCTAGGATTAATGGCATGAACCTTGGTTGGGTTAAACCACTCGGACTACCAGGATTGTGGCGATGATGCTTCCTCTACTGGGCTAGTGAGCTCACCCCACGACTTATATATTTTTCAGTTCATGATTCCATTGGGAGAGTTTCGTAATCTCTCCATGGATGTGTGGCACTTTGTCCGCCCTTTTGTGCATGGGTGGCGGATCATACTTATTTTTTGTTGGGCATTAAATTGACAAACATTTATCTATATGTTTCTTTTGTCCATGTAAATTAAATGTGTTAAACTACTTTCTTTTAACACGAATAGCATGTTAGCCAAAGAGTTATTATCGATACACATCCCTTGGAGCACTATGTGCGGGGATTAGGTTCTTGTGGTGCACTTCGGTGCCGGAAATGTAAAGACTATTTCGTGTTATGAAAATTATGTCATATTTTGCCTTGGTGAGTTTTAACTATTAAATGTATGAACTTTTTCATCTTGAGTTGTGAAGTGAATGGTGGTTTTTAAATGTGGCTATTAGGTGTCTAGTCGAAAATGGCATTTTTCTAGGTTTTCAAAAAAAACATTTTGCTTTGAATTGAAAAGCCCATTTTAATCTATCCTCGTAACCCCGACAAACTATATTGTTTTAGGAATTGATTTCAATACACTCATTTTCTTAGAGATTCCGACTTTTAGAAATTGGCGATACTTAAAACGGAGACCGGGGGCAAGACAGAAGATTTTATGAAACTTACAAAAATCATTTTTATACTAAGTTTATGTTTTACACGTTTCCCGAGGTCTCGGTGACTATGTTTGGGTCCCGCCAATGAAAAACACATTTTTAAAATATTTATGATTTTTCGGGACCGACGGTGCGAAAAAGGAAACCATCGTAAAAGCTCATGTTTTTGCATTTTGAAACTTACAATTCGCTAAAAATTATAGAATGTTTGCACTGTAACAACTCGGTGGGGGTTCACCAAGTGCTTGGTGATCGAGTATTTGAGGTACAACTCGGTGGATCATGATTTATGTACACTTTTTTATTTTGTTTCCGATCTCTCCCCTATGCTTCACCACTTTTCCTACAATGCGTGTGGAATTGATTAGTGGTCTAGGGGAATTATATTGGTTAGGTTGAAGGATTGGTTTAGATCTCCATTTCATTTCCCGTATTTATCATTCGGGTTTAGAGTACGGTTTACGTCACCCTTGGATTTCTTAGGCTCCGTTTAGGAGTAAGGAAATTTAAGGCGTGACAATTTAGTATCAGAGTGTGTTATTTCTTTATGGGATGATAGGCAAGGGTCGTTATCAGTTTTTGCTTATTGCATTTTCCTACTTGTTATTGGCTAATGAGTTAGTTCTCATCTCTTGCACGTCGTTGACTTATGCGTGTGTCGGCATGGCTTTGTGGTTTTGTTTGGCGTACTATGACTATATTGTTGCCTTACATGTTTGGTTGTTGTAATGTAGAGAGCATGCCACCACATAGAGGTTAACTGCATCTTGTTAGAAGGGAATTGGAATTACCTCAAGAGGGTGATGCTCTGGGTTAAGTACCTCCGGTTATAGACAAGAATATGCTTGAACCTCTCAATGTTTGGGAACGTGTATCGGCTGCACCTTTTATGAGTGGTGACCTTTGTGCGTTCTTTAGCGACAGGTATGGCATAGGTTCCTCAGAGGCAGAATGTTGAGGATGAGGGCTCGTGTGCTCAAAAAGATCTCCGAGATTTCTAAAGGTTGGATATACCTACCTTTGTGGGTGGTCCAGATTCGTTAGTGGCCAATGATTGGTTGGAGCAGATCACCAATGGCTTTAACATATTGAAAGTGGTTGAGGATGATGTACGGTTCACGATTGCATCATTTCGACTTACGCGTGATGTAAATGATTGGTGGAAGTCTATCATCAACACGAGAGACATTCGGACTATCACATGGTTGGACTTTCGCACGTCTTTCTTGGATAGGTACATTCCACCACTTGCTAGGATGAGCATGAAGGACTGGTTCAATGAGTTGGTTCAGGGTGATTTATCAGTGACCGAGTATGAACTTCTGTACACTAGCTTGTCTCGATTCGCACCAGAGATGGTGGTGGATGATGAGGTAAAAGGTCGACGATTTGTAAGGGGCTTGAGGGGCAATCTCAAGTTGAAGATTTCTGTCCTTACCATGTCGACGTATTGCAAGGCTGTTACAAGGCATCACTTGCTGAGGAGGATGCAATAGAGGGTTGAATAGCTCGTGAGGCTACAGATAAAAGCTTCAGAGGTTCTTCTTCTTCGGGTTTTGGGAACAAGAAGAGGCAGCGTGAGGGCACTTCAGCTCTGGTTGCTCAGCAGCATCCACAGCAGTAACATCAAGGATAGTCTACGCTTTTATCTAGAGCATCTTCGGGTTCTACTCGTCGAGATGTGGTGTTCTTTCAGTGTGGTCAGCCAGGACATACGAAGCCATTTTGTCAGTCTTGTTGTCAGACATGGAGTAGTAGTTCAACGTGCAATTGAGGTTGTTTTTAGTGCGGACAACAAGTTCATTTTTGTAAGGATTGTACTCAGTTGAGCAGTGGCACTCCTATGAGCGGGATTGGGCTGCAATCTAGAGCTACACAACCAGTAGGTTAGTTTAGGTATAGAGCACCGCAACAGCCAGTACCAGCAGTTCTGGGTTCTCAGGCCATGACTTTGACATCTACTATCCAGCAAGCACCACGTTATCAGGGTCGTGCTTATGCAGTCACATTAGCAGGCAGTTTCCTTTTGGCGAGTTTATTGTCCAACGATGAGGTTCATGGTCATGTCGACGTACCTTATGTAGTGGGTGAGTATTAGGATGTTTTTCCAGATGACTTAACTTCTTTGCTTCTGATTCGTGAAGTAGAGTTTGCTATTCATCTTGTACCCGGTACAGATACTATTTTTTTCGCACCGTATCGCATGGCACTGGTAGAATTAAAGCAATTAAAGAAGCAAATCGATGATCTCAAGGCAAAGGGTTTTATTCGGCCTAGTGGTTCAGATTGCGGTGCTTTAGTTCTTTTCGCTAAGAGAAAGGATGGTTCACTACGGTTATGCATTGATTATCGTAGGTTGAATCGGGTGACAATCAAAAACAAATATCCATTGCCACGGATTGATGACTTGTTCGATCAACTCAAGGGATCTAACTTCTTCTCCAATATTGACTTGAGGTCCAGTTATCATCAATTATGGGTCAGGGATATTGATATTCCGAAGACCGCGTTTCGCACTCTTTATGGGCACTTTGAGTTTCTTGTGATGCCTTTAGGTGTGACTAATGCACCGATGGCATTCATGGGGCTTATGAATCGTATCTTCCATGAATTCTTGGATAGATTTGTAGTTGTGTTCATTGATGACATTTTAGTTTACACTACTACAGAAATTTTTGGGGCATGTTGTTTCTAGAGTTAGCATTTCAGTTGATCCTTCGAAAATAGATGTGGTGATGAGTTAGAAGTGGCCGACTAATGTTTTTAAGATTCGTAGTTTCCTTGGCCTAGCAAGTTACTATCGGTGATTTGTCAAGGATTTTTCTCGTTTAGCGGTTCCTATGACTCGCCTCACGCAAAAGGGTATCAAGTTTGTGTAGGATGAAAAGTATGGAGAGGCATTCATTACGTTGAAGACATGTTTGACTATGGATCCGGTGTTGATTATTCCTGAGCACGATATCGGTTACGTGATCTATTGTGATACTTCTCGCGAGGGACTAGGATATGTACTTATGCAGTGCGAGAGAGTTATGGCTTATGGGTCTCGACAGTTGAAGACTCTCGAGCAGAATTATCCTACACATGACTTAGAGCTTTCAGCGGTTCGTTTTGCACTTAAAGAATGGTGACACTACTTGTATGGTGAGAGATTTGAGGTTTTCTTCGATCACAAGAGTTTACAGTATATCTTTACACAGTAGGACATGAATTTGCGACAACGTCGATGGGTCGAGTACATGGAGGACTACGACTTTGCACTACAATATCACCCCCAGGAAAGCTAATGTAGTGGCGGATGCATTGAGTCGCAAGTCCCAGGCATCATTATTTAGCCTTTTTATTCGTGAGTGGCGGATGATGGAAGACATCGCATAGTTGGGTCTTCATTTCTTTGATAGTGGGGAGTCACTAGTGACCTTGTTTAGTATAGTGCCACAGCCTTCACTAATGAGTCGTGTGATAGAGGCTCAGGGACAAGATGATAGCATTGCTTCAGTTCGCACTCGCATTGATAGTGGTGAGGTCGTTGATGATTGGGTTTTGCATTCCGACAGAGGTTATCATTTTAGGGGTTTACTTTATGTACCACAGACTTGTCGTAAGGAGGTTTTCAATACTTTTACAGTTCCAGGTTTGTTGTTCACTCGGGTGGCACGAAGATGTATCATAACCTTCAGCGTCATTATTGGTGGCAAGGGATAAAGAAATCAGTTGTGGATTTTGTGACTCATTATCTTACTTGCCAACAGGTTAAGATTGAGCACCGAGGGCCTGCCAGTTTGTTAAATCTGTTACCTATTCCTGAGTGGAAATCAGAGTATATTTTCATGGACTTTATAACGGGGTAACCAAAAACAATGAATTAGAAGGATGCAGTATGGGTGATCGTTGATCGATTCATGAAGACTGAACTTTTTCTACCTATCCATGAGACGGATAATATAGAGGTTCTTAGTAGGCTGTACGTGAAGGAGATTATCAAACTTCACGGGGTTCTGGTGACTATTGTTTCTGATCGAGATCTGCGATTCACGTCACGAGTTTGGGAGGCTGTTCAGAAATTCTTGGATATACAGTTACAATTTAGTATTGCTTTCCATCCTCAAATGGACGATCAGTTAGAGCGTACCATTCAAATTCTCGAGGACATGCTTTGTACTTATGCTATTTATTTCAGAGGTAGTTGGGAGGATCATATTCATTTTGCGGAATTCATGTACAACAACAGTTATCAATCCAGTATTCAGATGACACCTTTTGAGGCATTGTATAGTAGACCATGTCATTCACCGACTAGTTGGGCCGAGGTTGGTGATGTTGTACTTTTGGAACACAATATGGTTCATGAGACAACCGAGAAGATTAGGATTACACGACAATATTTGGTTACAGCACAAAGTCGACAGAAGAGCTATGCGGATCGGCGTAGGTGTCCTTTCTTCTTTGAGGTCAATGATCATGTGTTTCTAAAGGTCTCACCTCGAAAGGGCTTGATGTGATTCGGGAAGAGTGGCAAACTTTCCCCACGATTTATTAGACCTTTTGAGATTCTTGACCATGTCGGCGATGTAGCATATCGTGTAGCTTTGCCACCGGAATTATAAAGGGTTCATAATGTTTTTCATGTCTCTATGATTCACAAGTATG
This sequence comes from Cornus suecica, assembly GCA_963922005.1. NCBI lineage: Eukaryota > Viridiplantae > Streptophyta > Magnoliopsida > Cornales > Cornaceae > Cornus > Cornus suecica. Next base: position 49,985,328 of record OY998240.1, on the reverse strand, counting down.
AGCCGGGTCCATCTCATGTCTTGAGTTGGGTGGATGTCGATGTTGTTGAGGATATGTCCTACGAGGAACGACTTGTGAGGATCTTGGATGCTCGAGAGCATTTTTTGCGAGGCGAAACCATTCTGCTAGTTAAGGTCTTATGGCACCATCGTAGATTCGAAGAGGCGACTTGGGAGCGTGAGCGTTAAGTTTGGACAAAATATCCGGACTTGTTTTCGACTGTAGGTACGTCTTGATTTCGAGGACGAAATCTCGTAAGGTATGGAGGTTGTAGCGTCCGGTAATTTTATGTGCTAATTTAAAATTTTATTAACACTTAAGTGCTTATGTGATAATGTGTTTATTTTCTTATAATGAATTACATGTTTTATGTTATATTAAAAATTATAAGTTGCATGTTGTATTTTCATTTTGAGAATAATGAAAATTATTAAAAATGATTTCGGGAAAGAAATGACCGAAGGATAAATGAGTAATTTCATATTATGAGAAAATAGTGGAAAGTGTAGAGATTTGGCTAAGTGTTGGGGCATGAGTAACATGTTAGTAATTAGAGAGGATGACAAGGGGTGAAAGGGTAATTAAGAGGCATGATGACACTCTTGTAATTAATCCTAAGTTAGGAAGAAAGTTATCATTTTACACTTTTAATTGGTGTCTAAATTCTAGCCATTGATCTTCTTCTCTCATCTTTGTTCCCAACCCTTGGATCATAGAGCCTTATTTGGTTAGCACTTAAATGCAATAATGCATTATTCTTGGTTTTTTTTACTTCGTAAGACTTCTTGTCAACCCTTGGATCATCTATTCATTTTTCTTCCATTATTCTCCACCCTTGGATGGTGAGAATGGTGAGTGGATAATCTCTACAACCCTTAAGGTTAGCTCGCTTTGCAAGACTACAATCCTCTCACAAACGTTTGCTCTATCTTCCTCTTCTTGCTTGTTGGGGATAGTTCTTGGTGCTGTTCTTGAACCACTTTGGTAAGTCTTCTAATTCACTCTAGGGTTTTATTGAAAGAACCCTAGTTTTCATGTTTATGAAATCTTAAGTTGGTATTGATTTTGCCCTCATTTTATTCTTGTTTATGGATTGTTGATTTAGCTTTCATCTACCAAGTGAGTTCCATTGGTAGTAGTTCTTGATTTACATCTTGTGAAGAGCTAGTGGTGAGTTTCCTATCGTGTACTCTTAAAAGTTCATTTCTCTATGAAACCCTAAAATAGAAATCATTAGGGTTTGAATTGATTCTTGTGGTTAGAGTCACTTTTAAGTAAATTTTGGTTATTATTGACACCATAGTAATCTTGTAATTCATGAATGGTGTATCGCTAGTTGGAAGCTATTCTATTGAACACTTGCAGTGGTAGCTGGAGTTGGACCTCTTTTGGACGTTCTTGAATAGGCTTGCTTGGAATTGAGGTAGGGGAAAAATGAATTTTTTTCATCTTTGTACGAGGGTGTGTGCGTCTATGTGTATATATGTCGTATATATATATATATATATATATATATATATATGAGTTGTGTCTTGACAACTTAGACGATGAATTAGGCCCTTGACGTGTCTAGAAATGTGTTCCATGCTACAATACCCAAGTATAGGTAGTCAAGTTATAATATAGTCCTGGTGAGTCCAAGTGTCGAACCTCAGGGTGAGTCGGAAAGATGTATGAAAAATGAATTTTATTTTTATCCTTGAATTGATTTGATGTATTGATTTTGGTTGTGTTCTTGAATTAAATTAAATACTAAGGCATTGGGAATTCCTTTACAATGTCGAAACCAAGTGTACCACATATCCAAATAAGTAATAAAAGTTAACTAATACAATCATCATATGTTAATTATATGTGCATGGCAAGAAAAGGGTCGCTTGGTAGGATAATCCATACTAACAACGCAACTCTCCAAATCATGTCTATAAGCAATAAATAATTGACATACTAAATGAATTATATAAGTTAACTAATAGAAACATTATATGTTCATTGTAAATGTTATGACAAGAAAGTGGTCGCTAATGAAGCAACTCTCCGAATCATGCCTATATTAGCAATAATAATAAACATACTAATGATCTAGTAAATCCCATTAAATATGTAGTATTATTAATTACATATGAATCATAAGAATTGTGAACTATAATGATATAATTACATTCAAAGTATTCATTATACCTATGTAAGATCATAAGAAATCTAGAACACCACATAAAGTGGGTTGAGCATTACTTATACCATTGTATGGCATAATGAATCTTAGATGTAATTACATAAGTGTATTCATTGATTCAAAGAACTCAATATATATGGCATAAAGAGGCAAAGAATAATTGAATAAAATTATTAGATTCATATATTATCAATAATACTAACCTTGAAGCATTAAATACTTGGATATGCAAACACTTGGTTCTTCATTTTAAATTCATTCCCTAGCCTTAGCTAGAGAATTACTCTTCCATTACAAATGTATAAATCACTAAGTTTCTCTTCACTTCTTTCCTTGGTGTTTTACAAATGAAAGACTACCTCTATTTATAGGGAAAATATGGAATCAAATGACAACTAGAAAAGAGAAATTAGATTTCTTTTTGTTTGAATATTCATTACTTTCCACCCCATTGTCTTCTTTTCTCATGTGCCTTTGTTTCTTCCATGTGTCTTTGTTTCTTGACATGGATCAGATTTTCTCTTGTAAAATCATAATCCAATGAATGTGGTAAATCTTCAAGAAGATGTAAAATTCACATCACCCATTGGTAAACCCGAACCCGCATTGATTTCTGCACAATTCTGCAGTTTTGAAGCCGACTTGCAACTGCCATAACGCCTTCATTTCAAATTGAAATAATGTCATTCTTGTGCTCAAATTGAAGGTCTCTAAATCAACTTTCCAATGCTACCAATGCCATTTACAGAATCAAAACACAAAATTATTTACAGGCATTTAAGTAAAGGGTGGTCAAGATATATATATTTCATGCATAGTTGATAACCCAATTTGCATGGAATTGATTGAATTCTTCATGAAGATCTAGAAAATAAGATAAACACAAAAATATCATAAAACTTGAATAAAATATATCACTATAGAACTAAAAGACGTAAATTAAGGGGTTTAAATATATAATATTTGGCACTTATCAGCCCTAGAAAGCATAATTTTGTGATATAAATGCTTGTGGTGTTTTCTTGTTTATTGATGTCGAATTGTAAGCATTTTAATAAATTGAGCACAATATATTGCATAATGAAATAAGCATTTATTGTGATGAAGCATGTTGAGAACTATGGCTTATAAATGTGAAATTATAAGCATTGTGATAAGTGGAATACAATATAATACAAATTAAGATAAGCATGTATTGTGATAGCATATGGTTGCGAGTGAAAACCTTGATGCATTTTGGGTACCATGTTGTGTCAAAGACATGGTTGTTGGTTTATACGGGTTGCGTAAACTATGTGTGAGTTGTCTTGTGCTTGGATCTTTCTAACAACTGGCTAGGGTGTGCTTCTCGCTCCTACGGAACTAATCCTCTGAGAAACTAAGATGGTAGGTGGAGGACTTGTTCCAAATCCTATGTCACGACCGTATCGTGTTGACTGTCTTCCTTGTTAAAAGTGTGAAGTGTCAAAAGCACTTGGGAAGAATTGGTACAATAAATCTACCTTCCCTTATGACCATAAATTGAAGGGTTAGAGAATGATCCCGTTGACCCTTAGAGTAGGGAGTGTGTTCGTGTGCGTACCATAGGTATGTTGGAAGAATTATAATGTGAACATGTTGGAGGAATTATTTGTTTGGTTCGATGGGGTTCTGGATTGGTATGAGAGCCATGTGGAAGAAGAGACGACCTAGGGTTAGTGGCATGAACCTTGGTTGGCTTGAACCACACAGACTACTGAGATTGAGGTGATACCGCTTCCTCTACTAGGATAGTGAGCTCACCCCATGACTTATAAATTTTTCAGGTGACGATTTCGTTGGGAGAGTTTCGTAGTCTCTCTGTGGATGTGTGGCACTTTGTCCGCCCATTTGTGCATGGGTGGCGAATCATACTTAATTTTGTTGGGCATTAAGTTGACAAACATGTATCCATATGTTTATTTTGTCCATGTAAATCAAATGTGTTAAACTTATTTCTTTTGACCCGGCTAGCATGTTAGCCGAGGAGTTATTATCGATGTACATCTCTTGGAGCACTATGCGCGGGGATTAGGTTCTTTTGGTGCACTTCGGTGCTAAAAATGTAAAGACTATTTCATGTTATGAAAACTATGTCCTATTTTGCCTTGGTGAGTTTTAACTATTAAATGTATCAAATTTTTCATCTTAAGTTGTGAGGTGAATGATTCTTATTAAATATGGTTATTAGGTGTCCGGCCGAAAATGGAATTTTTCTAGGTTTTCAAACAAACTCTTTTGTAATAAATAGAAAAACCCGTTTTCACCTACCCTCGTAACCCCGACAAACTTTATTGTTTTAGAAATTGATTTAAATAAACTCATTTTCTTAGAGATTCCGACTTTTAGAAACCGGCAGTAGTTAAACGGAGACCGGGGGCAAGACGGAAGATTTTATGAAACTTACGAATATCACTTTTATACTAAGTTTATGTTTTACACGTTTCTCGAGGTGTCATTGACTATTTTTGGGTTTCGCCAATGAAAAACTCACTTTTACAATATTTATGATTTTTCGGGATCAACGGTGCGAAAAACAGAGCCATCACAAAATCTCATGTTTTTGCAATTGAAACTTATAATTTGCTGAAAATTCCAGAATGTTTGCACTGTAACAAATCGATCGGGGTTCACCGAGTACTCGGTGATCGAGTAATTTAGGTACAACTCGGTGGATCCTAATTTATGTACACATTTTTATTTTGTTTCCGATCTCTCCCATATGCTTCACCACTTCTCCTACAATGTTTGTGGCATTGATTAGGGGTCTAGGGAAATGATTGGTTTGGATCTTCATTTTGTTTTCCGCATTTATGTTTCAGGTTTAGAGTACGGTTTACGTCATCCTTGGATTTCTTAGGCTCCGTTTAGGACTAAGGAAATTTGGGGCATGATAGTCGAGGTTGGAACAAAATTGCACACGTGGGTACTACGCGTCATGCATAGTTATAGCTATGCGCCGCGCGTAGCTGCGTAGACAGCCTTCACGGCTATTTGTTTGCAACAAAGCTTCATTTGTTTCTTACTTTTTCATTTCTCCACCAACAGCTTCCAAATCACCCCTATACATTCCTCATTCAATTTCGATCTAGTCCTTACAAATCTTGCGACAGATCTGTGTGTAGATTGTCCGAATTCTCGTGAAGAACTCAAAGAGTCTCGAAAACCTGTTTTTGGAGAAATCAGCAGACTTTCAATTCAGTGAGTTTTTCTTCGATCTTTGTGTTTCTAATTGTTTTTCTAATCATTCTAAACTGATATCGATGAACAAATCCAATCAAAAACATGTTTTGATCCGTTTACCATAAGTTGTGATTATCGACTTAAAAAATGGGTTGAAATTAAAAAACAAATGCATGTTTTTTATTAGAGGGTTTGTTTAAACATTGTATTGGGTTAATTTAGCGATGATTTTGAGTTTGATTCGGTGTCCGACACAATCCACTTATTATTTGTGAAAATTTTAACTATATGAATGAAGATTAAACTTTGTAGAGGAGGTGTGGGTCCTTCATGGACTAGACAGAGGACCCCCGACCCAGAGCGAGTAAAGAGGTCCGCGATTAGGACTCGCAGGCATTTCATACCGCCGGGTGAGTCACCACCATCATCCGAGGCACTCGTAGTGACTGAGGAGTTTCACCGGTGGCTTCGCCACTTGTTTCACTACCTGCATCGCCACCAATAGCACCACCCGAGCCACAGGCTGATGAGCCAGGGGAGTTGGCTTCTTATTTGTCGGTGCCACCCATGGCAGATGTGGGTGAATTACTGAAGAAGGCGCTAAAGAATGGAGTTCAGCAAGAGTAGATTTACTAGATGATGGCTTTAGGGAGGATCGAGGTAGTGCCAGCTTGGAGTATCCGATGTCTTCGGGAGAGACGATTACTATCGATCCTCACCCATCTATCCACATTTTATATAAGAACATGATAGAGGAGTTCTGGCTACACATGCAGCATTACAGCAGGGGGATGCGATTAGAGATCGAGGTCACAGAAGTCTGATTATCATCCCAAGCTGTGGATTCTGGACACAATCTTCAAGTCCCAAGTTCATCCTTAGGGACACAAGACTCAGAGATGGCAGTTGTTTCTAGTTCTACATTATGCTTTTGAGTTTCGCAGATGGGTATCAATTCCTTATATTTTATGGCAGGGCCTGTACCAGCATTACCAGGATCTACGGACTGCACGCAGTGTTGCGGGATGTACATTTCGTATCCGATTCCCGACACTGGCTATGTGACTCATGACAGAGGCTGGGGTTGAGCTAGATGAGGCGGTGGACCGGAACAAGTATGAGAAGGGTACGTATATTACGAGCATATGGAGCAAGACTTGAAAGAGATTGGCCAGTGATGCGGTTTTGCGGAGGAAGCCGATGGTACCTGCTCCGGATGTCCCTCCATTTGAGCTTGTTGACCCCGAGATTGTCCATGATGATGTTATGCCACCTTAGGATGAGGGGGTACATGTTGACATGCCTCGGGTGCCTGTTGATGCCCCAGTCAAGATGACTAGGGCACAGTTTGATGCGATGATAGCAGGACATACGACACTGATGGCCAAGGTACGGCAGGGTAGAGAGGAGTCCTGATAGCTGAGAAAGGAGGTCCAGTTTTCGCTCAAGGAGTTGTAGGTCAATCGAAAGATTAACAGATATGCAGTTGTGCAATAGGGAGGCGACACATTTTTGACGTGTTCTGAGACGGGTCCGATCCATAGTTGAGGATCAGATGTTTCATGTGGGACTACCGATATCACGGATACCACCAACTACAGATTATGAGGAGGATGAGTAGTTTAGGGTAGTTTTATAGATTTTATAGATTTTTTATTTTTGTTATCACTAGAGTGGAATTGTCGGGCGATATATTATGTTATAGTATTTTCATGGTCATCGCTTGAACTATCGACCTCTAAGTGTACTTGTGTTTTCAGTGATAAAATTGATGTTTCTCGTATCTATTTGTTCATATTGTTTTAATTTTTCATTCCTGAAATGATATTGCATGTGCGAGTGTGATGTGAGTTTGAGAGTTCGATTGGTTAAATTTTGAGGTCACGTGATGAGGACATGTGTGCATTTAAATTGGGGGTGGGTGTATTCATTTTGAATGAAGATAGAGCATGGATATGAGAGAGAAAGGGGGGGAACCAAACCAAGCTATGCGCCACACGTAGGGGCCATACATAGGGTTAATCTGAAAATTTTAAATTTGGCCCATTTGACGGGGTTTTCGACTTGTTTTGTATTTGTACTATATAAATATTTTAATTAGGGTATTTTAGGAATATTTAGGGTTTAATTAGAAATTATAGAAACAATCCTAGTCCAAGTAGGATGTGGAATTCAAAGACAAGTTAAATATGGATTTTAAGTGTTTCCACTGTCCAACTCAAACAAGGATTCCAAATCCTTTTCCTCCATAAATCTGATACATTCATCTATTAATACATCCATTGAGATACACAATTCACAATTCACACAAGATCTTGTGCAAGATGGCTAGTTTCTCTTACTCTATTCCTTATTCTCTTTATTCTTATAATCCCGAGGGTGAGCGTGTAGAGAGTGACTATGGGATCGAGTTAGAACCTGATGAGTTTATTGATGAAGATGTCTTATCAAAGGACGGAGATATGGGAGGAGAGAATTTGAATATTGGAGAGGTGAGTACAAATAGAGGAGCTACAAGTAGAAAGAGGAAGAGACCCACCCCTACTATGTTTGCAAAGTGCAGAATGCAATCTGAGTTAAAGTTTCATTTGAAAAGAATGGACGAACTATTGACTGCACCCGGGAAGGAAATCCTAAGTCAACTGGGATTAAAGAGATTAGAGCGCTCGACTGGACGAAAGGTGTATCCAAGGCTGGTTCAGAAGTTTTATTAAAAAATGTTGATTGAGGGACCACCAGGATTTGAGGTAGTGAAAGCTGAAGTGACTAAAAGGGGTGATCCCATAATGGTAAGCAGGAGATTGATTGCAAAAGCATGGAAGATATCTAACAAGTGTCCGACTCATTTGAAGGGTAAATTTAAAGAAATCCCGACATAATGGCCATATACCGATGAGACGATGATCAAGGAGATATGTCTTATGCAGGTTCCGAAAGCAAGAGAGATGAGTTGTGAGAATTTTTGGTTAAAGAAGGAACTGCTATATTTAGATTATGTGTTTGCTACTCAAGTACGTCAGAATCATAGGACAAGTTGGAGAGGATATTCGTACATCAAGTTGTTATATGCCATTACTAAAGGTTATTGGGTGTCGATTCCGACAATGATATTAGTTAATATTCTAATGGTTCAAAGGATTGTGCGTAAAAAATTGTCAGGTGGGCATTTGATGGAGTACTATCTCCCATGCCCATTCTTGATATCGAAAATCATTGAGCAGCAAGTGGTGAGAGATTGGAGGAGATGAATAAGGTGCGTTGGACATTTACAAAGCAATACTCGGAGGAGGATTTTGTTCGATTGGAGAAGACATCCAATCTCCGTATGGTTTTAGGAAAGATTCCGCATGCTGAGAGAGATGAGAAGGAGGACTTGAGCAAGGACTAGGATGTAGGAGTAGGATTTTATTTTGTTTTAGTAGATAGGCTACAATTTCAATTCATAGAGACGGTAGACCCTTAAGGCCACGTCTTTGTAGGACTGTAGGCTCTTAAGGCTAAATAATTGTTTTTATATATACATTTTTTTCATTCCTTGTGTGTTATATTGATGATTTATGGATATTTATGATGAAATTTATTTTCCCTTGCTATGATATTGGGTATGTGTATTTTGTTAAGTATATCTACAAGTGATCCAAATCAAGTTTGGGGGAAGAGATCAAGCACTTTATTGTAGAATTCCAGAATTATGCTTCAATGGTAACTGTATTCGTTCTCTTGTATGGTGAACCATGAGGACATGGTTTATTTCAAGTTTGGGGGAGAGGGTATAGTTTAGGAATGATAATTTTGGAAAAAATTGAAAAAGTTGAAAAACTTTTGAAAGAAATTCTTTGTTTTCACGCATGAATGTTTTGCATTGCAAGTTGATGCATGAGTAGTATGTGATGTAATATTATCATTCATGAGAGTAATGATTAGATTAAGCTAAGTGAAGTGATGTGGTTTACATGGGTGAATAGATTAGTAAAATTGAAACCGAAAAGGACAACTCTGACCTATAAGTACAAACACACATCTTTGACTATGTAGTTGAGAAATTAATTTTGCCACAATAAAAGGGGAGATGGGGAGTTGATTGAGTGGAATGGAGAAAAAAGTTGAAATTTTATTTTGGAAAATAAAATGCAAAAAGTAGTTCTTCGATCTGAGTAACCGGGCCTCCTACCACAAAGTAGCAGAGTGTTCGCTTAAAAAGGGGAGAAAAATAATGAGCATAAATCCCAATAAAGAAGCTCGGGCCCAGTTGGTTGGGACTAAAAATCCTTGCTGGAAAGTCCGGAGCTTAGAAAGACAAAAAGGGATAAAAGTGGAATGATGGAAAGAATAAGTTTTTAAAGAAAAATGACAAAGTTTGATCAATGAAGTAGAAAAAGAGAGATTGACATACCATAGGAGAATGTTCACAAAACATGGAGGGTTGTCTGGATTGGAAGTAGAGAGTAACGAAGTCTTTTAATTTAGTGGGAACTATTCATGACACAAAGCTCAAGATAATTATTGTTCGGTAGTGAGTGGGAGTATTTGCATCCTTATTATCTTATACATTGTATCATGATTTGATTGATGAGTATGTGAATGCATGAATGCGTGATTACAAAGAATGGAGATATTATGGGTAGTATAGATAACCCTCATGAGACTTCACTCATCCACTCGGTATTGCTGAGGGATTTAAAAGGCTTGTTACACGTGCTAAGTGTAATCGTCGGCCCTCACAAAAGCAAGAGAGTAGTATAGGTTAGTGTACATTAGTATAAGTTAGTTAGAAAAAAAACATCATCATAGTATAGAAAGTTTTCCTAAGTTCATTGCTAAGGGACTAGCAATATGTAAGTTTGTGAGTGGGATAGGTGTCAAATATTAACCATTTTAGGCCCCTATCTTACTATTGTTACGTCTATACATTGCATTATTTGGTATTTTTATATTATTTGTATGTTTAAGCGTGTTTCAGGAGCTTAACGAAGAAAAATAGCTAACTTTTGTGAATTAACTAGAGAAGTGCTCATATCTATTCAAGAGGAGAGCTAAAGAAGTGTTTTCAAGAGAAAAGTGGCTCCCAGAGGGCGAAAACATCATTTTTTCGGAGCCACAACTTGAAGAATCATGCTAAAGGAGTCGAGGGGGTTCAAACGGCACTATTCCCAAGAAAAGTGATTTCCATGAAAAATGCTACGATCCATCTACGGACTCAGTAACTAAAAGTGTCTAGAAAGTGTCATTTATACGATCCATCTATGCCCATCAGAAAAGGCCCACACGCCACGCGTTGGAAGGACTATGCGTCATGCGTAGCCCCTGCGTACGCACCACGCGTAGGGCCTCTACGGGCCGCGCGTAGTTAACTTATGTTGTGGAGCTGTGAAATCCCAAAATTTACCCCGACTTGTATACCTTTGTGGCGGCTGCGACTTTTACACCTCTAAACATGTGATATATATATATATTATACACCATAGTATAGGGTTTTGATCAGTTTGGCGTGAAATAAAGAAAAAGGGCAACCTTAGGGTTTCCCTCAGCTTTTCTCTATAAATATATAGAGGTCTGCTACAGATTTTAGGGGGCTGGATTCATACGTATAATTTTCAGAACCTCTAGAGATTTATTCGAAGAGAATCCATACAAGATATAAAGTGCCAAAAAAGACAACCATGGTGGCCGATTCTCTATCAATGATGCAGTCTCCTTCAACCATGAGCATCTAAACCGGTATCTAGGATTTTCTAGCAAAACCCTAGCCAAGTAATATAGATTTTATATTTATTTCAATTGTAACGAGGGGAAGCTGTGACTAGACTATAATGATTGTAGTAGATGTGTGAACGTTTTTATTCTTGATACAAGATTTTAAATTTATTCTTGATTCTTGTATTAGATTGAATAAATATACTTTCTTATACAATCATTCTATTCTAAACATGGTTTGATTTTCTACTCAATGGTGGTTAAACACTTAAAATCCTAAGTTTACACAGGTCATGCCTCGGTGAGGTATCATAGACATGTTCTAGTTTAAATTCATATTTTAGGAGTAGATTAAAGTAAAGTAAATAACATGCATTAGTTACACTCTGTCCGGAGATGGGTTGTAGCGAACCCAGTTGATGGTATCATTTTTGGGGATGTATTCGACTATTTGCGGTACATCCTGATTCACATTCCTAAATCGCCCTCTTGCAAATTGAATGAATTGGAAACTATATTACATAGTTAGTGATGGAGTTATGAAAACCCTAGTTTTCTCTGTCTCTTGATCACAATCATCATTTAATTTCCGTTTTAGTTAATTTTAGTTATAATTCTAAAAATCAAATCCAAAATACTTTTTCAAAACATAATTCAATATCTTTGAACTGCTAAACTGAATAACCAAGTTTCTGTGGATTTTACATTGCCTATCACAAGCCATTTTTATACTACAATTGACTTGTGTACTTGCGAATAGGTAAAACCTAGGTCATCTTAAGGGTGTGTTTTTAACATATATTTTTAGCCACCCCGACGGGACATCAATGACAATAAAGGAAATGTAATGATAAAGAAATTTGTGTTGTGTTGAGGGAGGTGTTTCAAATGTTGCCCTAAGTGTTTTATTTATAGCCTATCTGTGCATGTGTGTGGTCTTCAGCCTTGTTTCAAATGGTGTCAAGTGTCCTTATAACCACCCACTTTCTTGTTAAATTACTTCTGCTTCTGTCACGTCTTCAGCAGTTACTTCTGCCATGTAACCGTAGCAGTTACAATTGCCATGTTCTTGCATCTACCAACTGCTCATCTTAGGTTGTCACATGTCCTAGTAGTTACAACTGCCAGAAATCACTTTCTTTATAACCTCCTTGATTATAGCAACTACCATGTATTGGTAGTTTATTCTTCCAACTAATTTCTTCCGCCATGTGGCCTTGTGAAAACAGGTCTTCTGCCATATGTTGTCAAGTAGTGGCAGATACATTTTTTCCATTTATGCCACATGTTGCATGATAATTCATCTCTGCATTAATCAAAGGTAGGATACCACGTGATCGGAATATTTGGGTGTCAACACCAACCACCACCACCCAATACTACTGCCCACCACCATTGGTAATTGCCTCCACCCCCATCGTTTCTGTCCATCTCCTCCACCAGACATCGCTTCCACGTCCACCACTATTGACCATCTTTTACATCACCGTAAGTCATCGCCTCCATAACCCACATCTTCCGACTAACAAAAATTTAAATATTTTTAAAATGACACTATAATTACGGCGAGGGTTTTTTAACCCCAAAACGATATTGTTTATCATTGTAAATCTATTTTCTATCCATTACATTCGTCCACCATAGCTGCTAACCATCTCCACCACCCACTACTATTGGCCACAGACAACAAAGGCCACGAACTCCATCGCCCATCACTACCGGGCATCTCCTCCACTGGTTGGCACTATAAGCAATTGCTTACCACCATCACCCACTACTAATAGCCACCACCAGCGGCTAGGGGTGCACAAAAAAACTATGGAACCATAGAACCGGTCCAAACCGAACTGATCCGGTGTTTTGGTTCCGATTTTGAATTGGTTTTGTTTGGTTCCGATTCTCAAAAAACAGAACCGTTCTACTTTGTTTGGTTCCAGTTTCAGACTGTCTTAAACTAAACCGAACCGATATGAATTAGATATACATTTATGTATAACTCACTTGTAAAATTACATTATATTTAACAAAATTATATATTCATATGAATTTATAACACTAAATAAATACAAATTAGTGTATTAAATAAAATTTTAAGTTTATCCTAGTAGTTTTTTACCATCCAAACAAATATTACATACATATAGATTAAAATTCTATAATTTATAGCCCCTCTCATCTCTCACATCCATTCTCACCGCCGGCCACCATAACTCCTCCGTTCATTACCACCGACTTCTTAGCTTTCTATAAAAGTTTTTTACCATCCAAACAAATATTACATACATATAGATTCTCTTTCTCATCCTCTTAGTGCGTATGTGTGAGATTTTTGGAGATGCGTGTTGAGGTGGGGGTGCGTGTGTGTGTGTGTGTGTAATTTTTTATTTAAGAGTCTTGTTTTTAGTTTTGAAATTGGCGAGATTGTTTTTCATAATTTATGTTAATGTATGTTATATATAATTTGAAAGAAAATACTTACGGAACCGTGGTTCGAAACTGAACCGAACCGTTATTTTATTGTTTGGTTTTGTTTGGTTCCTTAACTAATGGTTCCGATTCTGATTCATGTTTTCAAGGAACCGTTGATAATGGTTTGGTTCCCAATTTTTCAAGGACCGTACCAAACTGAACCGTGTGCAGCCCTACAAGCGGTACAACTACCTCCAACAGTCCTGACATGCGCCCCCCAGAGTTCCCGATCATCTCTTCAATCAACATCAGTCATCATCTCAACAACCCACTTCTTCCGGTTCCGGTTGTCTCCCCCAGAGGCCAGCACCATCAACATAAACATAAACCGTTGTCAAACATTATTTTTTGTTTATTAGTTATAAAAATATCTAACACCTCAACGATTATAAAATGATAGCAATATCTTTTTTTACCCATAAATAAAAAGAACGTACCCTAATTATGTTTTTCATCATAAATAATAAACAACAAATATGGAACTTGTACTCAATTTAATTACTTGTTTGGGAAATTAAAGTAATCTACCATAATAATTTAGGCCTTGTTTGATAACGATGTGGTTTTTCATTTTTGATGTGATTTTATTTTTTATAAAATTGAAAGTTGTGATTTGCTTTGTTGTCATTTTGATAGAAAGTAAAGCCTGTTTGGTAAAGTTTATTTGTTGTCGAATTTTTGAAAGCAGAAAAATAAAAATGTGTTTGGTAGCGAAAAACATTAAAAATAAATATATTATAAACTAATTACTAATAAAAATAAATATAAATATAAATATTTATTTATTTATTTTTATTCGAATTTATTTAGTATTTAAATATTTTTATTTATTTATTATTAATTATTAGTTATTTATTCATTTTTTTCTTTATTAATTTATTTTGTTTTATTTTATTTATTATTTTAATTATTTGTTTCTAATTTTTTATTTATTTAATTTATTTATTTATTATTTTTATTTCTTTATTAGTTATTATTTATATTTATTATGTCCATATTTATCATCATAACAATAATATAACATATTTTATAAAGACAAAACGATAATTAGCAAACAATAATATAATATTTAGTCTGCACACAAAGATAAGATTATTTTGAAATAGTTTTATTTTTTATTTTTTATTTTTTATTTCTGTTTTAAAAACATGGTAATAAAATCTAATTTATTTTTGAAATATAAAATAATTTATTTAAAGCTTCCAAAGTGGCTTCAAGAAATAGTAGCTTCAAGAAATCTCAAAGTGGAAACTTTATTTCAAGCTTCCAAAACTATAAAGGAAATCGCAAATTTTGGCAACTAGATTTTTGAGTTTTCAAAAATTTACGAAAAATCAAAAAGAGTTATCAAACACATTTTAAATTTTAATTTAATTTTTTTGAAAACCAATACATAAATCACAAAACAAAAGTGTTACCAGATTGTGCCTTAATATTTCGAGCCGGCATAGCATGTACGTACCATTACTTCATTAGCCCTAGTAGAGAAAGTATATTATAATTTAAAAGTGTATTTTCAATCAGTCTTGACCAATTGTTAACCGTGATAGTGGGATTTATTCATAGAATGATTTAACGATCGAAAATACATACATATGAAGTATTTGTAATTTCTCGATGAGATACTAAACATGGCAGAAGTATCATAGTGATGTCTTTTCTTCTCTGTAAATGGCAGCTCAGATTGCTAAATAGGTGTTTTTGTTTACTTAAAGAAATAAAATTATATTTTTTTTGTTTTTTTTTATAGAAGTTTGTATGAAATACCGACCAAGTGCTTAAGAATATCCATCAAATTATAATTGTACAACACTGAACATGATGTATAATTTCGTAGACGTGTTCATCATTTCATACTTGTTAGTAAAATATCATACTAAATGGGATATCTAAGGTCTTCTTTGGTAGGTGGTTATGGTTCCAACTGGTCTGGTCTGGTATTGGTTTTCAGGGACCAAACCATATTTATTTGAACTGGTCTCAAAATTTGGAACCAGACCAAATTGAACCAAAGGTGGTGCTTTTGGAATCAATTTTTTTGGTAGTTCCACAAAGTCTGGTCTGGTCTTGATAACCAAAATAAGATTTTTGAGACCAACGATTAAGACCACAAAAAACCAAAATTGAATAAAAATAATAATAATATACAAAATAAATTATATAATACATAAAAATAATGATAAATTAATTAAATAATATATATTAATAAATTAATTAATAAAGTATATTTATAAATAATTAATAATAAATTTAAAAAAAATTTAAAAATAATAAACAATAAACAAAATGAATTAAATACTACATAATAATAATAAATGAATATACTAATAAATAAATGAATAAATAAATAATAAATTAATAAAATATATTTCAAAATAATTAAAAATTAATAATATAAATAATAAATTAAATAAAACATATTTAAAAATAAAATAAAAATAATGAATAATCAACAAAATGAATTAAATAATACATAATAATAATAATGAATATAATAATAATAAATAATTAATAAAGTAATAATATAAATAAGAAATTAAATAAAACATATTTAAAAATAATGAATACTAAACAAAATGAATTAAATAATAATAATAATAATAATAATAATAATAATAATAATGAATAAATAATAAATTAATAAATTATATTTCTAAATAATTTAAAATGAATAAATAATAATAATAAATTAATAATATAATAATATAAATAAATAATTAAATAATAATAAATGAAATGAACTTGATAATGAAATAATAGTAAATAAAATGAATTAAATAATAATAAATAATAAATAAATTAATACATAATAAATGAATAGAATATATTTATAAATTAATATATAAATGAATAAATAATAATATAAATAATAAAATATATTTATAAATGAAAATAAAATAAAGTAAATAATACTTAAAAATAATAAATGAATATTATAATAAATAATAAATAATTTTATTTTTTTAAAGTGAAAAGATCATACCAGATTGTTTTACCAAATATGGTCCGGTTCAATATTTGTGAGACCATGAGCATCAGACAATACCGCTTACCAAACAGACTTTTAAGTTCATGATTTAAACAAGTCAGACCAAACCAGATCGGAACAGACCACATCATACCAGACAAGACCGCCTACCAAACATGGCCTAAGTCCTCTAACACACGGTAAGTGAGCAGGGCCGCCCTTGGGCATAGGCGACCTAGGTTGTTTCCTAGGGCCTCTGGCCAAAGGGGCCAAATATTTTAAGCCCCATTTATTTTATTTTAAAAAAAAAGATAGTATTACTATAGGCCTAAAAAATAAAATTTATTTCCTAACCCAATTCAAATTAAAGCCTAATTCAATTCCAGAATTTGACGCCCCAAAATTTTATATTTTACTAAGTACTACTAAAGACAAAAAAACAATTTTAATTTTTATACCCAATAAAACTAAAGTTTAATACAATACAACAATTTATTCTGATTAGGGATATAATTCATCAATTTATTCTAATTAGGCTAGAAGATTGTTGTCGATGTGTCGCACTAGACACAACATTTTGAGACTACGCTAGTGCTCTTACCGACTATAGCACTCACACAATGACAACAATTTTTGGTGACAATACCAAGATGTAATTTTTTTAATGTATCTTTTCTAATGAAATTTTTTCGCACTTAAAGTTTTTGAGCACGTGAAATTTTATATCCCCTCAATCCCAAATTATAAGTCCCTTTTGGGGAATCCAACTTTTATTGTTGTGATATTGAATGAAAAGTCAAACATTGGTCCCACCAAGTGATGTGATGGTTTGTAATTTAGATATTCTCTAACTTGAATGCTTGAAGGTTAAATTGGTAAATTGGTTTTATAAAGTGCATTGACTTTTCAATTGAAACACTTATTTTGGGATGGATATAATAGGAAATGTTGACATTTAAATTGGGACTGAGGGAGTATACAAAGGGCCTCACCTTTGAACTAGGATTGCACACCTAACCGGAAAACCCGAAAAACCAAATCGGACCGAACCGAAACCGGCGGTTCGGTTACAGTTTTCAAAATTAAAAAATTGATTTTTTCGGTTCGGTTACGATTTTGGTTTGGTCAAAAATCGAACCGAACCGGTTTTAAATATATTATAATATTTCATATTATATATGTATTAATAATATAGTATTATCTTAAGTGTATTATCTTATCTTAGATAACTAGTGTGGGATGTAAGTTTGAACGAAATACTTCCATTCCAATAATTATGGATTTGATTTTGTGTTTGTAATAGTTGAAACATGAATTATTCTATGTAATTTAGTTTATGTTTTTAGTTATACTAGCAAAGTGTACGTGCGATGCACGTGATAAAAATCTATGATATAATTTCTATTGGTATTCTTAAATAAAAATAAATAATAATTTGTAGCTTGATAAAAAATTATTATTTTTAATGCTAAATAAGGGATTAAATTAATAAAGAGAGATACTAATAGAATTATACAATATAAAAGTAACTAATTTTATGAAATTAAAATGATAAAATAACTAAACGACTAAATAGATGAACTATATATTTGTATAGAAAACATTATATAATAAAAATTAATATAAATGAATTACTAATAGATATATGTGTCCGTGTTTAATGCAAATTTAGCAAGAGAAATAATTCATCAATACTAAGTACGAATATTAATTCTATTGTGAATTTATTCTCCCAAATTCAACACTACAGCAAAAAAGGAAATTTAATATATCGTAAACATAATGAATATTATAAAAAAGAGTAAAGAATAAAAATATGTTGTTAATACATAAAATTCAAATTAATATACTAAAGAAGTACATATAGATATAGATATAGATATGAAACTACTAAAGAAGTACATATAGATATGAAACAAGAATTTAATACATAAAATTCAAATTAATATATAAAAAAGTAAAAATAAAAGTTAAGAAACTACTCAAACTAAAACTAACACAGTTTTAAAAGGAATAAAATAAATAATTAAAAATATAAGTATACCACATAAAAAATCTAAAATTCATATTAATATTGAAAAAACTAAAATAAATAAATAAATTCTCAAACTCAAACTAATTTAGTTAAAATAAATAATAAAAACAAATAATAAAGCATCAAATATATGGGGAAAAAATAATACATTCATATAGGAGAAGGAGTAGATTCAAATAAGAAAGAGAAACTCAACATCAAAATATAACCAAATAATATTGAAATTAAATTATTAAAAAATTTATTTTTTAATATTGAATTAAAGTATTAAAAAAATTTAAAAATAAAAAAGTCATCAATTACTCTAAAATAAATTTAAAAAAAAGTGTATTTAATATAATTTTGTTCAGACTAACCTTGATTCAAAATCCAGTTATATAAGAAAAGAACTTACATGGAAGGATAGTAGCTTGCTTTGAAATGAGACTTGGATATATGATGTCATAATATTAGTCTTTTGTCCTTTCAAGTAAATTTGAGACAATATTTTTCAAAAACTAGTTTTATGAATGAAAGTCTTGATCATGCATGAAATTTAAATAATATAGTCATGACCACCTCTAGACTCACAAGGCTACTTCACTTGATTTTAGTTGATTTTCTGAGTAGATATGTGTCCATGTGATTCTATGATTTTTGTGTTTTATCTAAAAAGCTTCTTGGTATCACATATTGCATATTATTTTGAGGTATTTGAACTTGAAGAGAAATTAGTATGGACTTGAGATGAATGACTAATTAAATAAGTCCACAACTAGTAAACCTCAAGAGAGAAAATTTTCTTTGAATGATCCATCTAACGCAAATGAGGATAAGGAATATGTGATGAACTTCAATGCGGTTAAATGATTCGCCTTCCTCTATTATATAACTTCTTGGTGATCATTCTAGAGGTATTTCCACAAAACATTTCCATAAAAATGATATTCATGACGCTTAGCCTTTGTTGTTTCAAATTGAAACTTTGGTTGAAGCTATTTAATATATGCTTGGATCTTTATTATGAAAAGGAACTATAAGTTCTTCTTTGAAGGAAGCATGTTGAAAAGATGGAGATATTGTGCTCAAATGTGATTATTTTGAATGTGTATTGATAAGCATGAATCATTAGTTTTATGTGCATATATTATGAAAGACATACATTTTTTATTTTTGTATCTTATATTTTTATATATAAGTTTCTCAATGATATATAAAAATTTTAATCTCCTATATTTTATGCTTTATTTTATTACCATATATGCATACTCTTGTATATTCTATAATGCATAATAATGTTGCAATCAAAGTCCAATAGTGATGACCCAAGGTTTTGACCATTATTATTCCAAGATCTTACCAAGAAGGATATAGCTAATTCTTTGCACATGTGAATGTAATTAAAGTTCTAAGAATGCCACATGCCTCTTTGCATGAAATGTTTTTATCTAATGCATTCTTATATGATTTTACAATGAAAAGTTTCCATGTAGAGAATCACAATGTTTTGAAATGTATAAGTTTTAGACAATGGGTTTTTAAAACTATCATAAACCATGTTTAACTTGAAATATGCTCCAAGATGGTGTTTTGAATGGCTTTAAGTGATTTTATTATGGATGGAGGTTATTTTAGAACCTATATTGATAAACATTCTTTTTGTTGTTTATCATTTATAACTTATCAAATTTGGTTATCACATTTACATTGGAGTATTATGTTTACCAATATTTGATATGTTGTGCAAAGAATTTTATCACAAACATGCAAACTATTTCAAAATGAGCATGATAGATGAACTATTTTCTTCTTGGGTAAAATCCATTTAAGTGACATGAATATAATTTCAAATACTTTTTGACACTTTGGTTTTGAGATTATATGGTTTCCTTGGTTGACTACTCTTGGACTTAGATGATTATAGTAACATAAATAAAATTATACATTATGTGTTATTTTTGTATATATATATATATATATATATATATACATTCATTATCTTGTTCATCTCTTATTATTTTAGATAAGTATTTTTACCATATATATAAGAGATATATTTTGTGTTAATTATCTTCTAGCACTTGAGAAGAATGCATACATTGTCATTACATTACATTACAAAGACATGCATTTATGAGAAATATTGAGCTCACTTTCATGATTATAAAATTCTTCGTCAATATTTTCACCAATTTTCTCCAAGAGAACTTATTTTGTAAAATTCATAGAGAAATGGAAATGTCTTTGAATATTAATGTGTTAGCATATGTCTTGTGTATCTTTCACTTAATTATTTTAGGATACTCATCTCTTAGTCATCATTATGATTTTTAATTTATTCACATTACATTCTATGATTATATATTGCATATGTGTTTATTGAATTTCAAATGGTTGAGATGAAGGTGGTGTTGACTCGTTCTTAAATGCTCATATGTGATGTTAAGTGAATCTTCATACATGACTATGTGATTTTAAATGATCTAGTGATTGAGTGTTCCTTGTTTGCATATAGTATGTTGGATACTTATGATTTGAGCTTTCATTCAAACACACACACTTGAACATTAAGTCACTCTCCGTTTGAGTCATTCACTTGATACATATACTTTATATATGAAAATCTATTTTGATCATGTATCCTATTTGTCTATGAAAAGCAAGCAAATGATTTAGTCATCATGATTACACGTGTTAGCATGTCATTGTTGTCGTCATGAATGCAAAGCTATGTTTACAATTTGGTATCATCTTAAGCATATTCATGAAATGTATGAATAATATGAGATTGTGTTACTTCAAATGATATATTCTATGATCACAATTCATATATGCAACTTGATGTGATGATCCTCTCCTTGTACTTTATTGTATCTATTCTTTTTTATGATGTCAAAGGGGCAGAAAGATTAGTTGGTGTGTATATGTTCTATGCACATTCTTAGGGGGAACTTTGCTCCTAGAAATGATCACATGCTACATGTTTAGGTGGTAACATCATTTAGAGCATGGTGATAGGGGAAGAAATCCCAAAGTTTATGTATATGCATTATTGTTATATTCATTGATTGCATATTGATAGGGGGGAGCATTTATAAAATGTCTCAATTGTTTATTGGCACACGTCAATGTTTGTCATCATAAAAAAGGGGGAGATTGTTGACCCAAGGTTTTTCACTATGGGTAAACATAACATTTTGATGATAACAAATCATTGAATGTTGTGAATTTAATGTCTACTTGAGTTGTGCTTAATAGGTTGTTGATTCAATATAAACTCAAGAGAGCTAGTGAATCCATGAGAAGATCAAACAAATGTGCTTAGAGCTCCAAATACATTGAAGACATCATCCCAAAGCTTAAAAAAATTGAAGATCAAATAAATGGGTAAAATAGTCTTGGCTGAGTGCTAGATTAAATGTAAAATTATTTTTGAAATAACTTATTTGAAATCTCAACTCTTGACCATATAGCATATAGGACCATGCATATCGTTAATGAGTCCTTGCATCATTAGCATTAGACTATGGATATCATTTAGTCTTTACTAAAGTTGAGTTAGTTCAAACTTTCATAAGCTATGGAAGAACTCAACAAATGTGTTGTCCTAGAACCATTAACTTAACTCATGTTAAATCATGAAAAACTTTTGTCTAATATTGAGAATTTGTCTATTGGAAAATTATTTTTATGATTTAAATATTTACTTTAGGCATGTCAAGGACCTTAATAAGTCTCTAAGACATCCTAGGAGTGTGTCTAACTCATTTCGGAAAAATCCCAAAAGATTTCACAAAAAATCGTCAAGTGGGTTAGAAGTTCGAAATGAAGCATCACATTCAAATGAGCATATTGGACTCAACCATGGGTTAAATGTAGATAAATACTACAATCAAGAGCTTGAAGTCCTCTTTCCAAAAAGCTAAAGAATGCCTCCATCCAAGTTACGAAACTCTAGTTATGACCAAAAACATAAACTGCGTTGAAACTGGGTCAAAGCTGAAAATATTAAGCTGAAAATTATTTTCTCTCCGGAAGTCGACTCTTGGTGTTTGGGATGTCGACTCTTGATTTTTGGAAAGTCGACTCTTGGTGTTTGGGAAACCAACTTCTTTAGGATGAAAGAAACCAAGTTAAGTCCTTCTTTGGGAAGTCGACTCTTGGTGTTTGGGAAGTGAACTTCTTTAGGACGAAAGAGACCAAGTTTGAGTCTTTCTTTGAGAAGTCGACTCTTGGTGTTTGGGAAGCCGACTTCCGGCTTCAGATCTTGAACTCTAACGGCTTCAGATCTTGAACTCTAACTTCCAAAAATTACCTAAACATCCCCCACAACTCTCAAATGGCTATATTGACTCCTACACTATATATTTGACATATATGAGCAAAAAAAAAAAGTAGAGAAGAGGGAGATATGAGTATGAAATATATCTACCTTTTGTGCATCATTTTTTCATGTTTTGGGTAGAAACTCTCCTATAGGAATCACACCAATTGTGCATCATTCACATCATTTTCTTGTGATTCATTCTTCCACACATTGAGTTTGAGCTTTTCAATGGGGTATTTCATTTATGACTCTAAGTATGTGAGAAAGTGAGCTTTGAATTTCTATATCCATCTATTGAGAGATATGTTGTATACACTCAAAATTCAATTCCTATTCTTTGTGAGTGAAAGACCAAGAAGTTGTCTTGGCTTGGGAAGGGCTTGTTGAAGCTTTGTAGAGGTTTCTCTCAACCTTAAAAAGAGAGGATTCGGTTGGCTCTCCACCCGCAAGAGTGAGCAAAGGTCGGCTCTTCACCCAGAAGCAAGAGTGATGGAAGGTTGGCTCTCCACCCGCAAGAGTGAGCAAGGTTGACTCTTCACCCGCAAGAAGGAGCATGCAAGGGTTTGTTTTTCACCCGCAAGAAAAACACTATAGTGGAATCCTTGAGAGGTTTTCTCAAGGCATGGACGTAGACCAAAGCTTTGGTTGAACCATGTAAAATCTCGGTGTATTGGTTTACATTTTCTCTATCCCTTAACTCCTTACTTTACAAGAAATTTCATTTCAATCTTGAGCTTTATTTATCAATGCTTGGAAATTGTGTGTGCAAAAATATTCATGAGGAGATTGGAAAAATGTTTGGTTGAAGTAAATTGCAATGTGAACTTGATTATAGCTTAGATTATAAATTCTCTACTTGGTCATTAGTTTGCTATAATCTAGTTGCACACCAAGTGTTTGATAGAATTTATCTTCAACACACCATAACATAAAATGTTCACATGCACCCCAAGTGTTTGACACAATGCAAATTCAACATAACATTCTATTTGAGAATTTATGCTTATACTCAATGTTTGATTAATTTTCATAAACTCTACAAGATATTTATCATGACAAGTAACACTTTCTGTTATGTCTATATGTATGAGAAAAGTGCTTATACAATGTTAGTTGAAATTCTTACTTGGATGCTTAAACTATTTCTCATTCTACTTGAATTAATGGTGCATAAATCACTAGGTCATGATTCAAATTATGAAATGGTATGGTCACTTACGAAATCATCTAAATGACTAAGTGTTTGATTAGAGTCATATGATGCCTATCTTTATCAAAACAATATCAAACCGAAAAAGTATCAAAGTTTGACATTGACTCTATTCACCCCCCCTCTAGGTGTCTATATGTGGGCAACACACTTAATCATTAATAAAAGTTTTAATTAGGACATAAAAATACCGAACATTATAACCTCCACACCTTAGGAGATTTAGTTCTCGAAATCACGACGTACCTAAAGTAGGAAACAAGTTTGGGACGTTTTCCCGAACTTCAGGCTCACGCTCCCAAGTCGTTTCTTTGACGCCGTGATGGCGCTATAAAACCTCAGCTAACGGGATGGTCTTGCCTTGCAAAACCCATCCAAGGCCCTCATAGTTAGCTCCTCGTGGACACGTCCTCGGTAACCCTAACATCCACCCAACTCAAGATGTGAGATGGATCCGGCCTATGCATGCGAAAGATGGACACATGGGATAAGCACTACGAACCCTGGTGAGCTCATATGATAACACACTCGGTAAGGCACTACACCAGAACAACCTAAAAGCACAAAAGGACTAATCCAAAGTCCAAAACTCAAGGTAAGGCTAAAAGTCTAAATAATCACTACCAATACTCCTATGACTATAATGATAATGCCTCACGTCTGTATGCCACATTAATTTCAATATAGAAGATCAAATCTTCAACCTTGCGAGCACTAGAAGGATCCATTGCCTAGCAAACCATATGACAATGCCATAAATCAAAGACACAAAATCCTCGAATATTAATGGTTATCCTTGGCCCTATAATCATACCATTTAGTTCACAATTGCAACCACTAAAGTAATAGATCCATAATCACGATCACAGTCTATAATACGTATATAATGACCTCGAACAATTTCTTTACAATCCAATTATATAATCACTATATCATTATTTTCCTAAATCAATCATTTTGAACCCCAAATTCTCAATTGGTTCAGTTAATACTCACTATATCATAATCCTAAGGGTTCACTTTGAATCTCTAAAGTCTAATAATAATTAAACTTTGATTCTGACCCACAGTTTTATGGATAAGATAAGATCAAACCTTGATTACTCAAGTCGCCAATCTATAAAATATAATAGTCTCCCAATAAGGCATCTTAATCTAATCATTTAATTAACAGTTTGATAACAATTGTACCTTAACACAATTCACTAATTCATATGTTGCATACCCTTCTTCTAAGGTTCTAAATCACTTAGATGCTACCACAGACCATAGCACATCATATCCTACAACTCACTCTCTAATGTCAATAAACTTCATTGCTCAGCGAAACCTGATTGTTTCAAAGTCAAGTCCCCAACTCTAAAATTGAATGGTACAACTAATCCTACCATAAACCACACCTCAAATGGAACATAACTCGTACGTCACTAAAGATTCTCTATTATAGCCAAGATAGCTAAAACGTACATCGACGAAGTCCTATGCCTCAATGAAAATAACATCAACTTTCCTCATTCCATAAGCACAATTAAATAAAATAATCAAACACTAAGTACATATCAACCTCCACTTACGTAACGAGGTACACCAACAAAAACCCGTAAAAGCAAACCAACTACACACCCATGAAGTGAGAACAACCGTATTCTAATTATGTGACAAAGGGAAAAGAAGAAACACGATAGTCCAATACTCACGTAAAGACACAGACACGGTCAACAACGTGGAAGAGTAAGGCAAACCACCATAGTAACTCGGTATTGCCCATGCCCACACTATCACTCAACACCCGACGCATCAAGGGTTGACAGAAGTTCTCACTCTTAATCCGACTCCAGGGACTTTAGTGATCAATTACTAATAAATCTCAGTGTCATAACTCATATCCCTTTGAATAAGGTCACGGTCGTGCACTAATTTCTATTCATTGCACTATAATCACATTACATTGAACCTCAATCAACGACAATAAAAACATCTCAATTTTCATACTTCTTAGGTCAACGAATGCCTAAAATCATGTTATCACCGTAACATAAATCATACAACACCAAGAATTATTTATCAGCTTCTCAATATCACGTTTTGATAAATAACACATTCATTCTCTGGTTAACAATCATGACTTAAATGAATCACCTACTTTATCTCTGAAATCAAAAGCTTACATGACAATGATTAGCTACAACACTACAAAAATCAACATCAAAATTATCACTAATAAAAGGGTTTAAGCGTACATTAATTCCCAAAATTCAACCATCATCAAATGAATAACAATCGTTTCCTAGAACGCCACTAGTACTTCCAATAACTAATTTGAGATTTGTCCTCAAGCTCACTTCCTACATGCTAGTGAATACTCCAAGCTCACAATTCACATCTCCTAGTGTGATTCAAACTGACAATCCACAATCAATGAATCACTACTCTTATACCTCAAGTACATCGATAACAATGGAAGGACACGCATACATCGTACCCCAAGTAAAACAACCTCGAACTACAAGAAAAGATACTCGGGTAACGCACATTGAATACCATAAGAGAAAACACCTATTAACAATGGCTCTAAGAAGGCAAGTCAACCTCACAATGCCTACACAAGAACACCTAATTACAAAACTCCTTAATGGTTCAAGCAAAGGGGAAACAAAAGGTTAGGGGATACACCACTAAATCACTAATGAAATATTATCATAGCATAGGAGACCTACTATGACACAAGAGAAAAAGTAACTCTTCCCTAAACATAAAATGATACAGAAATGGCTCATGCCCGGATAACAAGACTGCTCATCCATCCTAGGCATACACTCTCACATGAAGCATCACAATAATAACTTAATCAACGCTTCGCTAGGGTTAGGTTAAAACTAAAGATGTAATCAATCATATCATTCAACCAGAGGATAGCCCTTCACACTTACCATCCCACATGAACCTAATGCTCTACCGCGTAAGTCAAAACATTAGAGTCATAAGACACAAAAGGTCCCTAACAAATTGTCTGTAGCTACCCGTTCACTCGAGAAGCTATGAACCTCTAGACATTAGTCGATCGGTTCCAACTCAACACTGCTTTAAACTTTAAAAGGTCAAACGAGACACTACATTCTGAAACAACACACTCCCAAATCATATCAAACACATGGTTAAAAGATTCATGAATGATGTCGGTGCCATCCGGTACGATGCCACAGAAATAGGCATGGTACACTGCCTAAACCCAATAAAAAACTTTACATCATGATGCGGATGCAACAAAAATTTAAATCGTCAAGAAGGACATCCCAACACTCGTACACAACATTCGGTATGTTGAAAAAACCACCTACTTCTTCGTCGACCATAAAAATTACCAACGAGAAACTAGGTAGGTCACGATTTCATAAATCATAAAAGTAACACTAGCGTCGCTCCAAACGCCAACGAATGAAACACTCACTCTCTAGCATATACACGGTTATACAATCCCTATCATAATAGGAAGCAAAAGAAGAGTCGTTGCGATCATCAAATAAATGGAAGTGTTCGCCCGTAGGCTCGCCTATAGACACACAACCCCGAAAGCAATTAATTCACACACGGAAGGTTGATAACCAATCCATGCCCAAAATGACGTTGAATCTCGTCATGCCAAAGGGAGTGAAGTAGAATGTTAACGACCGTCAAGCAATCGCGACTTTACAATCATGACGCACTCAAGTCAAGTACACACTACATCCCACTAGCGCGTAGATAAACCATGCATCATTAAGAGAAGAAATAGTTAGTCCCAAAGATGAAGCAAGGGAGAAGCAAAGGCGAAAGCAATAAAAGGGAAGAAGAGATCCCAAACCACAAGTAAGATAATCCAACTTCCAAAATAAGAAGGAAAGTCTTAGATCATGACTAACCAAAGGTACGTCAAATGAAATAATAGCATCATTCCGATATACGTATAAGTCAAGAAGATAAAAAATATATATATAAACGACCACTAGTAAGTGACAAGTCATAAATGAAAGACCACAAAGAAAAAAGTGATATACGCCCTTTCCCATCATCCCATAGAGAAAGAACACACCCTAATACTAATTTGTCATGCCCCGAATTTCCTAGGACTCCGAAACACGAGCCTAAGAGATAAGGGAGTGATGCGGAAGTGAAAAGATACAAAAAAGAACATTTAATTGCCAAACACATGTACAAGATTAAATTAGTCATTAAACATCTAAAATATGTCAACAAGATGACTTGGGATCAAAATGGAAGTGAAACGAATAAATCGGTGCCTTAAACGAATCATTTAAACACCACATGTTTACCCAAGGGTAAAACAGTCATTTCAGGGGTAAAATGGTAATTTCAAAATACAACTACTTAGTTTGAACATAGGACAAGTCGTAGGAACAAATGGCACCCAATTCGGAGCAATAAGGCAAAAAATATGAAAGATGGAAAACGGTGTCGGACAATGACGACCAAACAAAAAGTTGAAGTGCCCCACTTTCATGAAGGGTAAAATAGTCATTTCAAGGGCAATGATGTGATTTCAAATTTTATCTTAAGTATTTGGACATAAGGAAAACCATAGAAATAAACGGTATCAAATTCAAAGCAACGAGACAAGAGTTACAAATTTTTGAAAATTGAATGTCGTTAAAGAAAAATCCAACCAAAGCTGAGGTTGGCCAGATGTCGCCCCACCAGCTTCGAATTTCAATAGTAAAACCATTAAAAATGTATTTTTGCAACAAACCTTCGTTATTGACACCACCGGTCCCGAAAATACACAAATATTATAAAAGTAAGTTCTCCATTCGAGGATTCCAAAAATAGTCACCGAGACTTCAGGAAATGCAAAAAAAAACGTAAATATTGAATAAATGTGTTTCTTTAAAATTTTGTAAAGTTATCTGTCTTGCCTCCGGTCTCTGTTTTAACTACCGCCGGCTTCAAAATTTTAAAATCTTTATAAAAGGAGTTTAAAAATCATTTCTAAAACAAGAAAATTTGTCGGGGATACACGGGTGAACGAAATTTGCTTTTTCTTTGAAAACGAAAAGGGTTTGTTTGAAAACCTAGAAAAATTCCGTTTTCGGCCAAACTCCTAATAACCACATTTACATCGAAATCCACTTCACAATACTAAATGAAAGGACTCGTAGAATAACATTCAAAGCGTCCGAAGGCGAAACATGTCCTAGTTTGATTAAAATAAGTAGTTTAACATTGTCGACACCGAAGTGCACCAAAAGAAAAGAATCCCCGTATATAACAGTCCGAGGGACGTACATCAAGAAAAACTACCCGACTAACATGCTAGCCGGAAAAAAAATAAGTCTAAATCATTGATTTACATTACCAAAAGAGACATAGGTACACACATACACATACATGAAGTAATCCGCCTCCACAAGCGCAAATAGGGCGGAAACAACACCATAACATCCCCAAAAGACTACGGCCTCCCGTAGTGGGACCATCACCTGAAAAATATATAACGTTGTGGGGTGAGCTCACTAACACAGTAGAGGAAGCATCATCACCTCAATCTCAGTAGTATGAATGGTACAACCCACCCAAGATACATACTACTAATCCTAGTTCGGTTTCTTGTCCCACATGGTTCTCACGCCAATTCGGGACCCCATCGAACCCAACAAACAATTTCCCCAACATTCTCACATTGTAGCCATCCATGAATATAGCATGCACCAACATAAATATCACAATTACATATATGGAAATTTAAATCCAATATGACTTAACACACCTCATGGTACACACCATGTCCACTAAGATCCACGGATACATACTCTAACCATTCACTTTTGAGGATACCGGCTCATGAAGGAAGGTAAAGTACTGCACCGATTACTCCCTTAAGAGGATATACACACTCAAGAAGGAAGACTGGGTGCATGAGATAAGCCGCGACTACAGATCCGAAGATCGAATGAACGAGCCCCG
Organism: Cornus suecica; assembly: GCA_963922005.1. Lineage (NCBI taxonomy): Eukaryota > Viridiplantae > Streptophyta > Magnoliopsida > Cornales > Cornaceae > Cornus > Cornus suecica. Next base: position 49,955,311 of record OY998240.1, on the reverse strand, counting down.
CTTGCGGCTTCCTAGGCGGCGCACTCCACCTAATAGCGCAACCAACCCTATACCACTGTTCTCGGACATACTAGTTTTCGTAGGTCGTGGAAATACCCCCTGTCCAGTTGTTGCGATGATCCGACACAAGTCTAGTCACACATGGTTACAGGACCAAGCATAAAACCGACACTAATCGAATTACAATATAAAAGGTGTGTTCAATATGCAATCATGTTTCATCATAATACATGTTTTACATCATTTTGCAATATATTATGTTTGAAATGTTAACATGCTCATAATCATACACATATAAGCAACTTATCACAAGAAACATTATTATCACACAATCATGATTTTCAAGGGCCTAGTTTCTCATATACGTTGTCAAGACTCAACAACCATATATACATCGCATATATATACATAGATGCACACACCCTCGTACAAAAATTAAAATAACTCATTTTCCCCTACCTCAATCCAAGCAAGCCAATTCAAAAGAGCAAAAAGAGGTCCGAGCTACCACAAGTTCAAGAGTTCAAAAGGGAGCTTGCAAGATATACAATGGTTGATTCACAATTCCTCCAAAACTACCAATACACCATTCAATGGAAACAAGATTACAATGGTGCTAAAAACAAATTTAATTATCAAAAGTGGTTCCAACCACATGAATTAAACTAAATCCTAATGATAGCTAAACTAGGGTTTCATGGAAAAGGAATTCAATTGAATATGAATTTTGTGAACTTACCAATGGTTTCTTCACAAGATGGCCTAAGAATTACCACAAGTGAAACCCACTTGATGGTTGGAATTAATGCTTAACCTTCCACCAAAAATGAAAAAATGGAGAGCAAAAATCAATACTAGCATATGAAACTTTAGAATTTGGAAGTTAGGGTTCTTGCAAACAAAACCCTTGAAGGAAAGGGAAAACTTACCACAAATGAGTTCAAGAACACCACACCAAGAGACCACCACAAATGTTCACCACCCATCAAGCATGAAGAGTAGGAGAGAGCAAAACTTGAAGCCAAAATTCAAGGAAAAACAAGGTGGCCAAAATTTGTGTGTAGAGAATTGTGTGTGTGAATGTGTGTGTGTTCTTGGCGAGATGAGTGAAGAAGATGATGAAGTGGTATGCAAATGAGAGATAGGGTTTGTGTGTAGAGAAATCCCATCCAAGGGCTAGGAAAGAAGATGATATGAGAGAGTTGATCCAAGGGCCATAATTGAGACAACACATGAGTGTACCAACAAAAACCACTCACTTTCCAATTATTCCCTTAGGGTTAACCCTTATTTACAAGAGTGTCATTATCTCTCTTGATGTACTATCAGGGGTGCTAAAAATAATTATTAAAAATAGCCTCTTATGACAGCATTAGATTTTATCCTACGCAAGCGTATGTATCAATTGTAGAAAAGTAAAGCTTGAGTAAGGGATATCGATCCCACAGAGACTAATATTGTTCACTTCAATAGTCCAAAAATAATGAATTGTTTTCCTGCCAAGTTGTCTGGTTTTGAGTGGTCGAAGACCAAATTATCTAAATTAACTAAATTATTCTAGAAAGTAGAGTAAATTGGTTTGTGATGCAAGAGAGAGATAAAACTAGGCTTTTCATCGCTTCATCACTAATTGCATAATATAGTTCTATCAATGTAACAATTGCAAAAGGGTGATCCGTAAACTGTAAATCAGGTCGTACCGCAAATAGCTAAATACGACCCTAAAAAGAATTACCATCAACCGAATCGCGACAACCCATCTCTTGACTAAATTGATTAGTACATGCCAATTAAATTACTCTAATCTACTCCTAATGCATGAAAATAAACTAAAGCATGTCTATTCCAATTCGCCAAGGCATTGCATGTGTCAACCTAGGGTTTCAATTTTTCTTACCAACATTGTGTAAAAAGTTATAGATTAAGCACCCGAGTTCCAGCCCATAGTGAATAATTGTGATTGTGTAAGATAAACATATTTATTAAGTCTAAGACAAGAATCAGAATAAATATGTAAACTTGTTTCAAGAATAAAACGATCTATTATCTACTATAATCATCACAGTACGGTCACAGTTTCCCCTCGTTACAATTGAAAACAAGATAAAATCTACATTACTTAGCTAAGGTTTTGCTAGAAAATCCTAGATATCGAGTTAGTTGGTCATGGAAGATGAAGACCGCATCTTTGGTGTAGAATCGATATCCATGTCTTTCTTCTCCGGATTTCTAGGTCTGAATATGGCTCTCTTTCACAATAACAGCAATTTTGAATATCAACGTGAGAGAACTCAATGCACCAACCCCCTCCTCTGATATGAAGCTCTGTATTTATAAACAACTGAGGGAAACCCTAATGGTCGCCCTTTTTGGTAATTTCACACTAAACCTAATAAAAAACCTAAGTTCTGAAATATATGAGTGTATATACATGTATATAGAGGTCTGGAGTCGCAACCACAAACAAGGGTAACACAGGCAAAAACCACAAAAACTACAAAATTCTACCGTCTCTACACTTCAAGTGTAACCCAGCTAAAGCGTAGGGACAAGCATAACTTGGAGCGTAGCTTCAAGCGTATAAATGTGTTTTTTGGGCACTTTTTGATTTTGAAAGCGTAGGCTTAAGCGTAGGGATTTTCATGAAAATCACTTTTCTCTGTAAATGCACCAAAATGACCGCCTTGACCCACTATACTTTTTGCTTAAAGTGATGGCTTCGAGAAATGTTGTTTTTGCCCTCTGGAAGCCATTTTTGTCTTTGAAATACCCCTTTGACTCTCCTCTTGAATAGAAACAAACATGAACTTGGTTAATTCATCGAAGTTAGCTCTGTTTCTTCATTAAGCTCCTGAAACATTCTTAAACACACAAACGACATAAAAATACCAAATAATGAAATGGAAATACATAACAAATGCAATATATGGGCTTCAAATGGACAATATTTAGCACCTATCACACCCCCAAACTTACATATTGCTAGTCCCTTAATAATGAACTCATGAAAACTTCCTTGTGATGATTTTTATTCTAACTACTCTAACATAATCCCTTGCTTTCGTGAGGGTCGACAATTACACTTAGCAAGTGTAACAAGCTTTTTAAACCCCTTGGCCAAACCGAGTGGACGAGTGAAGTCTCGTAAGGGTTAGCTATATTACCCACAACTTCTCCATTCTTCATAGTCACGCAATCATAATTTCACACACGCATCAACTAAGTCATAATATAATGCATAAAATAATATAGATGAAAATATTCCCACTCACTATCGAACAACAACTATCTCGAGCTTTGTGTCATGAATGGTTCCCACTTAAGTGAATGATTTCGTTACTCTCTACTCTCAATCTAAACAACCCTCCCGTGTTTATGTGAACATTCTACCATAGTACTTCAAATCCTCTTCTCCTACTTTATTGATCAAATTTTGCCATTTTCATAAAAAATCATCTTTCTATCTTTCCACTTACCATCCCTTTTTGTCTGTCTAAACTCCGGACTTTCCAGCGAGGATTTTTAATCCCGACCAACTGGGCCTGAGTTTCTTTATGGGATTTATGATCATTAGTATTTTCTCCTTTTTCCACGAACAATGATATTGATGATACCAAGGCCCGGTTACTCAGATAGAAGAACTATTTTTTTCATTTTTATTTTTCACAATATATTTTCAACTTACTCCATTTCAACCATAACATATCCCCTTCTCCCCTTTTATTGTGAAAACATTATTATTTCAACTACATAGTTAAAGATTAATTGTTTTTCCCATAATGATTGTGTGTTTGTATTTTTAGGTCAAGGTCGTCCTTCTCAGTTTCAATTTTACTAATTTACTCACCCATGTAAAACCACATCACTTTCACTCAGCTCGATCTAATCATCATTCTCATGAACGAAAATATCACAACATATACTACTCATGCATCATAAATACAAACTCAGTTAACTTGTAATGCAAAGAAATCATGCGTCAAAATAAAGAATTTCATTCCAAATTTTTTTAATTTTTTAATTTTTTTTCAAACTTTTCATTCCTAAACTATACCCTTACCCCTAAACTTAAAATAAACCATGTCCCCATGGTTCATCATATAAAGGAGAGAATACAGTTACCCTTGAAGCATGATTCTGAACTTTCACAATAAAGCACTAAAGCCTTTCCTCCAAACTTGATTTGGATCACCTGTAGATATGCTCAACAAAATACACATACCTAATATCATAGCAAGGGAAAATAAATTGTATAAAAAATATCCGGAAATCATCAACATATTGCTCAAGGAATGAAAAAAAAACAAAGATTTGGCCTTAAGGGCTTACAATCTCTACAAATTGAAATTGCAAAGACATGGCCTTAAGGGACTACCGTCTCTAAGAATTTAAAATATAAAGACGTAGCCCTAAGGGGTCTACCATCTCTAAAAACAAAAGAAAAGCCTAACCCTAAACCCTAGTCCTACTCTAAATCCATTTTCTAATCTCATCATTCTTCATCTCTTTTCAAATATATCCGGAGATCTGCAGATTTTTTCAACTTAACAAAGTTTTCCTCCGGATATTGCTTCTGGAATGTCCAACATACCGCATCCATCTTGTCTAGCCTATCACCCAATTGTTGTGCAATGATATTTTATATCAGAAACGGGTATGGAAGATAATACTCAAAAGCATTTCCACCCGAAATCCCTCTACACACAATTGCTCGGACAATTGACATCTCCACCATTATCACTGTTGGGATACACAACCAATACCCATGAGTCAGGGCATATAACATTTTGAGAATCGTGTGTTCCCTTTCACTGGTCCTATTATTTTGTTGAATTTGAGCTGCAAGAACATAATCCAAGTATAACAGATCCGATTTCAACCACCAATTTTCGCAACTCCTATCTCCCGAATTTGACATGGCACACACTCTCTAACCATCTGTTCATCCGCATGTGGCCATACAGTAGGGTACTCCTTCAATTTACCCTTCAACTATGCCGGACAACTAATTAGTATAATCCATACATCGACAATATTTTTTCGATCAATCACTATAGGAGCACTCCACTTACTCACTTGAGCCTTCATAACCTCAAACCCCGGTGGTCCTATAATCTTTATTTTTGCATAGAATTTTTAAACCAAACCTGGATACACCTTTCCTCCTATCGGGCGCTTTAAATTTAGCAATCCTCGTTGCTTAAGGATTCTCCTCCCAGGTGTAATCGATATACAGTTCAGTTTTTCTGGACAAAACTCCACTTCAAATTGCAGTCTGCACATCATAAAGGAGGTCGGTGCGGTTCCCTTTCTCTTCCAGCTCGTAGCTCTTTTATTCGTACTCTCCTCCTCAATCTCTTCTTGGACGTGGAGTGTGAGTGAATCTAGACTTTCAGACGTTGAGTGAAGAACAACATATTACATCTGTTGTAAGTACTATTTTCATAGAGTCTGTACAAATTCTTTGATTCATAGTGTATCGATACCTGAGTATATCCGTGGTTTTAACTTGGAGTCTATCCAAGGTTTTTCATGTAAAAATATCATGTCTCTATTTCTTTATATTATGCACTTAGATTAATCTTTGTATGATTTATCTTGATAGAGAATTGGATTAAAATTGAATTTTCTGCAATTATTATTAATTTGTCAATAAATCCACAAAAAGTCTATTCACCCCCCCCCCCCCCCTCTAGGATATTTTCATTGATCATATAGGTAATTTCAATTGGTATCAGAGTGTGGCTACCCCATTTTAGGTTAACTACCTAGGGTTAGATCTTGAACTTAGAGAATGGACGTACCTCGTTAAGGAGGTTCCATATCTAGGTCCCCGTTGTTTGATGGCTCTAATTACACGTATTGAAAAGCGAGAATGAGAATATTTTTTAAATCGCTAGATGAGAGAGTTTAGCTTAACATTGAGGCAGGATACTCACCACCCGCTATGAAAGATGTTGTTACTAATGAATCTAGGGTAAAACCGTCAAGTGAGTGGACCACTGCTGAAAGAAATAGTGCTAGTTGAAATTCAAAAGCTTTAAATGCATTGTATAATGTTGTGACTGCGAGTAAGTTCAAGACAATTGCCACATGTTAAATTGTCAAAGAAGCTTGGGATATTCTCCAAGTAACTCATGGAGGAACTTCAAAAGTTAAGCAATCAAAACTCCAAATTCTAAATTCACAATTTGAACAACTTAGAATGAAGGAGGATGGATTTTTTAGTCACTTTGAGGCTAGGTTGACTGAGGTAGTCACAATCTAGGAGAGCCCATTCCAGAGACTACCATAGTGAAAAAAATTCTTAGGTCTCTACCGAAACTTTTTCAGTCTAAGGTTACTATTATATCTGAGATCTTGAGTTTCAAAGAAATTAAACTTAAAGAGTTGGCAAGGAATCTAAAATATTATGAGATGAAAATGTGTGTTCAATCTTCTAAGAAGTCAAGTGGTACAAAAGAGAAGAGCATAGATTTTAGAACCATTAAGGAGGATCCCAGTGAGTCGGATGAGGAGGGTGATAGTAGACCTAATTAGTTTGATATGATAATAAAGCAGTTTCATAAATTTATAAAATATTCTTGTGGTTAGTAATTGATTAAAGGACAAAAATTTGGAGATAAATCTCATGATTCTAAAAATAGAAAAGTCCAAAATCGGAATGACAAGATTGACCCTAAAAAGAAGAAACCTCAATGTTTTGAGTGTCATAGGTTTGATCACAGAACTGCTGAGTGTGCCAATAATAAGAAGAAGATAAAAGGTCTAGTTGTTACTTGGAGTGATGGATCAAATGAGGATGGTGACTCTACTAAGTCTGATATGGCTGATGAGTCTGAGAATTTCACTGTGTTTACTGCACAAAGTAAGGAGGTCAGTGAAATTGCTGCAAGTTGGGCAATGTCTGAGGTTGATGATTTTGAGGATAATGAATATCGTGGGGACTCGTATGAAGACGCATACAATAAACTGTATGAAAAGTACGTACAAGTTAGCAAAGTGTACTAGAAATTTATGGTTTAATTTAAAAATATTGATAAGGAGAGTCAGTCCTTAAGGAAAAAGTTGACCAAGTATGAACAAGAAAGGACTTAGGCTTTGAAGAAGGTAGATGGTCTCAATGAGGAATTAGAAACTCTAAGACTGGAATTGAGTGAGAAATCTATAAGGATTGAGGGTTTAGAAAAAGAATGGAAGGATGCTAACTCAACTATCCATAAATGGTCTAGTGGAACACTTAAGCTGAATCATATGTTGAGTGTGGGAAAAACTACACGAAATATAAAAGGGTTGGGATTCAAAAGAACATTGAGTGATTCAAACATAGTTTCCAAAACAACCTTTGTAAGGGGTTCCCAAGAAGCATCTAGTTCTTCTCAAGATAAGTCTGATAGGAATCTGAATGTTCAATCTTATGTCGAAAAACCTATTGAGAGTAAGACTCTCTTTACCTCTAAAGTCAATAAGGGTTCGAATCATGGTTATCAAAGGTTTATCCCAATTTGTCATCATTGTGGGGTGAAAGGTCACATTCGACCCGTATATTCAAAGTTAAGAGAATAAACATTGAAATTGGAGTGGAAGCATAAAACTCAAACAAGACCAAATGTTGAAAACCAAATTCAGGTGTTGAGTGAAGAGGTGAAGAGGTTGTTTAGGCTAGCAAATAGAGCACCGAAAATTAAACAAGTGGTTTAGAAAAGATTAATTATATTATTTGGTTGCTCATACTGCATGTCTAGCACGTGACTCCAATTTTAAGAAAGGTCTTGAGTATATATCTAGAGAGTCTCAGTCAACAGACATCTCTATAAAATCATTAGATTTTCAAAAGCATGTGTATCTTAGAAAATCTAGTGACATGTTATCATTAGGATAGATGTCTTCATATGTATCATTCTAGAAATATCTTGCATTATCTTTTATCATATAATTGATACATTATCATGCATTTTTATTTATTATTTGCATGTTTATTTTTTTATTATGCATGCATCATGTTTTACTACATTAGGATTATACATGCATGCATCATTATGACAAAAATTGCGATAAAAATTTTATATATAAAAAAAAATTCTTAGTATGTTGATCTTGACTAAGGGTACAAATGGTTGTCATATTTCACTCGATTTTCATATTTACTTTTCTTATTATGCTTATGGGAATTGAAGTTGTTAGTCTGACCTGAGGTTTTGAGTTATTCACTTGACATGTTTTAAGTATTATTTTTGGAACTCATCAACTTTGGGTGCTTGTTTTACTTCGGAGATGACTGTATACTTGTTGAAAATTTTAATATTTTCATCTAATCTGAAGTGATATATAGTTTCATGAGCTATGCTAGATTGATCTACACTTTTTAATACCTTTTGCATGCTTATGAATGTTGTGGTGATTTTGAAAAGAGGAAAGAATGAGATGTTTAAAATATAGAAGTGCAAAAAGTAATTTTTTGATCTGAGTAACCGGGCCTCTTGCCTCAGTAAGCATTGAGTGTTCGCGTAAAAAAAGGAGAAGACTAATGAGCATAAATCCCATGGAAGAAGCTCGGGCCCAGATGATTGGGACTAAAAATCTCCGCTGGAAACTCCGGAGCTTAAAAAGATAAAAAGGGATATGGTGAAAAAGTTGAAAAGGTTAAAAGAATAAATTGTTTGACAATAAGTTTTTTTTTGCAATAAGGTCCAAGTTAACGATTTGATTTCTAGCTTAGGTTTTGAACTGAAGTATCATCATGATTAGTGAGAAGATTATTAGAATTAGCACGTATTGCTTTCATCTTAGTTGTTTTCTTACACCTGAATATTTTTCATATATGTAATTACTATGTAAAGCTTGTCTTGTGACTGCTTATGACTATAAGGTACATGTGTTAATTTTCTTTACTATCATGTGTATAATAGCTAAGTCAATTGTGCGAATATGATGTGTTAATGATTAGTTCATTATCTCTACTGTCCTGCTCACATGTTTCTAAGAACAAAAATATTATTTTTATTTTGCATTTTGCATTCATGCATTAGTATTAAGTTCATGCATTGTAGAGATTTTTGTTACTCGAGAACCTGGATAAAATCTTATAGAGTACTTTATCTTAGTATTTAGTGCTTGACTTAGATTCTCTAGAGTCTCCTCTATGATCTTTTCCCATGTGTCATCTTGAGGTTTTCCCTTGTTTCTCTCATGTGTTTTGATTGTTTTTATTATTCCTTGTCATTTCAGTGACAAAAAATGGGAGAAATATTGAGTAAGGGGGAGTAATGGTTTTAGGGGGAGAAGTATTGAGTAAGGGGGAGAAGGAGTGTGTGTTTTATGATCATTATGCTTACTTGGATAATGTGATTTTCTTATGATCATTTTATACATGTTTTCCACACTTGCAGTTAATGGTTTGTTCAATGTTGTGGTTACAAGATTGGTAGACCGTCGTCATGAAAGCAAGGTGACAGTTTATATCTATGTTTGTCGATGTGTCTTCATAGGTATAGATGTTATGTTTTTATTTGTGAGGTTATATTGTAAAACATAGTTTTGTCTCAGAAATGCCAAGGGGGAGATTGTAAGAACACTTTTGAGTATTGTTTATTTATGGCATGTTTTAGACAATAACCATGTTGAGTGTTAGATAGGTCGTTTTGGTTTCAACGACATCTACAAGTTTCGACAAAGGCAAAATCATGTAGTGAAGAATACAAGTGAAGCGCAAAAGTGAGCGTATTGAGGAAAAATGTCTCCCGGAGGGCGAAAACGATATTTTCCAAAGCCGTCACTTCAAGGAAAAAGTATCACGGATTTAAGACGGTTATTTTGGCGCAGTTGCTGAAAAAAGTGGTTTTAACAAAAATACTTATGCCTAAGCCTACGCTTACAAAAGTAAAAAGTGGCCAGGAAGTGAAAAGCTACGCTTGACCCTATGCTTGGCCTTATGCTTGGACATACGCTTAAAGTGTAGGGGGGCTACGCTTAAAGCGTAACGATGGCTAAAATTCTGTTGATTTCTTCTGTGATGTCCGTTTTGTCCCTGTTTTGATTCTATGATGCGTCTACGACTTTTACACTTTGGTATACGTGCAATACACATAATATACATCAAATATTAGGGTTTTGCTGAGTTAGATGTGCAATTACGAGAAAGGGAAAACTTAGGGTTTCCCTCAAGTAAGGTCTATAAATACCAAGGTCTTCTACACATGAAAGGCAGCATTTGAGTCATTGAGAGATCTCTGCAAGTTTTCTATAGATTCATATTCATGTACAAAGATAGATATAGAAGAGAAAATATAATTGAGTGATTTTATATCTTCTACTTCTCCCTTGTGTTAGGGTTTATTCAATTGTGTTTCTACATCAACGATCTTATGCATAATTGAATGACCTAGATTCAGAAAAATCCACACACCGGTGATTGCAATGTGGTTGCTTAGATTTGTTTAAGAAATAGAGTCGTTTGAGTGCGAAAATCGGAGTAGGAAGTTTCGTGGTTATTTGATCTGTTGAGAAACAGAGCCATCAGAGTATGGAGCGGAGCGAGAGTTTCGTGGAGCGCGAGTGAATCTAGACTTTCAGACGTCGAGTGAAAAATAACATATTACATCAGTTGTAAGTACTGTTTTCATAGAGTCTGTACAAATTCTTTGATTCATAGTGAATCGATACCCGAACGTATCCATGATTTTTACTTGGAGTCTTTCCAAGGTTTCCCGCGTAAAAATATCGTGTCTCTATTGCTTTATATTCTGCACTTAGATTAATCTTTGCATGATTTATCTTGATAGATAATTGGATTAAAATTGACTTTTCCGCAATTATTATTAATTTGTCAATAAATCCACAAAAAACCTATTCCCCCCCCCCCCCCCCCCGGCTATTTTCATTGATCGTCTAGGTAATTTCATTATCTATTGTTATCATGGAACATGTAAAACTTCCAAGTTATTTTATAACCTAAATGAATTTGTTACTTACACTGTTTAGCACTAATATTTACAATTTAGTATTCTTAAAGTAATTTCATGTTTGAGTCCGCAAATCTAATCAGAACAAATCCAGGTCATCGCGGTTTGGGTTGGATTGAATTTGTTGGACAAACGGACTGAATTGATTCCAAATATTGATAATCCGGTATTAGTAGAATCGTCCTAAAATATATTCAATCCAATCCATGAACACCCCCTAGTACGTATATATATATATATATATATATATATATATAGTTAAACATTATTCACACACCCTACCTTCACCGAGTCTTGAATCCTGAATCTCTCATTTGAGAATTAAGGTCGAGTACCGCTTGATCATTAGGCCTTTGATGTGTATATTTATATATATCCAAAGGAACCATGCATGGTTTTTTTGCCTAAAACTGACTACTATTTAATACATCTCAATTATGCAAATCGACTCTAAAACCTACAAAAGGTGGCATATAATTATGCACAGCTGGTTGGTTCATAAAACCCTGTAGCCACCATGTTAGAATAAAAGTACTTCAACTCCAACGACGACTGAAAACCATGTAAAACGTTTAATGCATTCAGATCTGACTATTGCTAATTCTTTCAAAAAATAAAACCACTACAATTCTTTTATCACTGAAATTATAATATTGTAAAGTTACTCTATCTGACTCAGTTGAAGTTGACAAACACCATTGACCTGTCTGAGTCGGTGGGCTCGAGTCCATGGTTCATATTGCTTTCCGGGCTGATTCACCGGCCTTCACTCGGATGGTCCACATCGACTAGTCATATCAATATATATATATGGGTTAATAGCAAAACCCCCCCTGAACTATACCCTCTCTCTTGCTAAACCCCCTGAACTATTTTTTGTGCTGAAAACCCCCCCAAACTATAATTTTTCCTGCACAGTTATAACACCGTTAAGTAAAATTGCACTGGGATATCCTGAAGTTCCTGTTAATTTCGCTCGCGCCCTGAAATTTTATTTTCCTTGCAATGACACCCCCTTGAAGAGTTGAAATGACCAGAATGCCCTTGTTTTGTCTCCCCTATTTCATGAGATAAATATCTAGGTGGTGAAATTACCTCCATGCCCCAAGATTAGAACCCTATAATATTTGGGGATATTTCCAAATATTTTTTTCAAAATAAAAGTTAAAGAAAAGAGGTTGGAAATATTTCAAAACTTTTAAATAATAATAATAACTAATTAATATGGATTACTTGAAATGTAACTCTAATGAATATTTCAAAAGATATAGAGTAAGGGGTTATAAATATTTTCATATTTTTTAAAAATAAATAATTAATTAATATATATTAATTAAAATGTAACTCTAATGGATATTTCATAAAATATGGAGTAAAAATATAAGACAAATATATTTCGGCAAACAACAAGTGTTAATCGTTAAGAACAAATTTTGTGACTTCCTATTCCAAATCTTCAACCTAATAATTACTCATTTTCTAATAACTAATTTTTTACGACCGCATATATACATTGAAACTTTAAGGTAACAATTTTGCCACTCATTTGAATTTCTATGTCACACACTGCTTCTAGTAAGGCTCCAACTTCATTTAAGAAAAATATTTTGAACAAAATTTGGCCATATGAGATTCTCTGTAATGATTGTGGCTTGTTGTTTGATGAAAGACAACTATGTAACTAATAATAAAAATACTTACAAGAAAAAAACCCATTCAAAAATAAAAATTTGAATGAAAACTAAGAAATAAATTATCAACCTGCAATTTCCATCTTGATAAATATTCGAAAAACTAGACCATTCAATTTTAAATGAATCCAGGGGTTACAAGTTCTTGACAATCTTATTTTAAAGGGTTCACTTGTTGTTTGCCGAAATATATTTGTCTCATATCATTACTCCATATTTTATGAAATATCTATTAGAGTTACATTTAATTAATATATATTAATTAATTATTTTTTTTAAAAAAATATGAAAATATTTATAACTACTTATTCTATATCTTTTGAAATATTCATTAGAGTTACACTTCAAGTAATGCATATTAATTAGTTATTATTATTATTTAAAAGTTTTGAAATATTTCCAACCTCTTTTCTTTAACTTTTATTTTGAAAAAAATATTTAGAAATATCCCCAAATATTATAAAGTTCTAATCTTGGGGCATGGAGGTAATTTCACCACCTAGATATTTATTCCATGAAATAGGGGAGACAAAACAAGGGCATTCCGGTCATTTCACCCTTCAAGGGGGTGTCATTGCAAGAAAAATAAAATCTCAGGAGGCGAGCGAAATTAATAAGAACTTCAGGGGATCCCAGTGCAATTTCACTTAACGGTGTTATAACTGTGCAGGAAAAATTATAGTTTGGGGTGGTTTTTAGCACGAAAAGCATAGTTCAGGGGGGCTTAGTGCACACCAGGGGGTTTAGTTAGAGAGAGGGTATAGTTGATGGGGGTTTTTTGCTATTAACCCTATATATATTTATATGGATAAAGTGCATTAAACCCCCCTGAACTATGTTTTAGATTCTAAATCCCCCAAACTATTACAACATTTACAATTCACTCTCTTCCGTCATAATCCCGTTAGTTAAAATTAGGATAATTTGCACTCAAATTCCCTGAAGATTCGATCAATTGCACTCGCCTCCTGAGATTTTATTTTCCTTGCACTGACACCCCCTGAAGGAGAGAAATGACCGGAATGCCCTTACGTTGTCTCCCTTATTTCATGAGACAAATATCTAGGTGGTGAAATTACCTCCATGCCCCAGATGAAAACCCTATAATATATATCTATAACAACCATTCTAAACTGTGGGGTTAGGAATATTTCCAAACATTTTCTTCTAAATAAAAATTAATAAATTAATATGTATTTGTTGAAATGCAACTTTAAGGAGTATGTTAAAACGATATAAAGTAAAAGAAAAGGGGTTGAAAATATTTCAATACTTTTAAAAATTAATAATAATTAATTAATATGCATTATTTGAAGTGTAACTCTAATGAATATTTCAAAAGATATAGAGTAAAGATACAAGACAAGGGGTTATAAATATTTTCATATTTTTTTTAAGAAAAATTAATTAATTAATATATATTAATTGAAATGTAACTCTAATAGATATTTCATAAGATATAGAGTAAAGATATAAGACAAATATATTTCGCCAAGAAAAATAATACAACTTAAAATATTGAAATCTATATATATTTATCTATATATCTATATACTACTAAAAAAACACAAGGATTGTCTAATATTTCGATTTATTATCACCTTTTAAAATATAAAAAATTATAATAAGTAAAGTTTATCATTATTTAAAGTGTAAGGACTTAAATTAAATTTACAAAAAAATAAATAAATAATAAACCATTTGTCATATTTTTATAAAAATATAAAACATTACAATAAGTAAAGTTTGTCATTCTTTTACAGTGTAAGGGCTTAAATTAATTTTACACAAAGAATAATAAATTATAAACCATTTGTAATATTTTTATACATTTTGTTGGCTTTAAAATTTTATTTCAAAAAATAAATCTTATTTTGATATTAACAAAACATTCAAAACCGTGTTTGGTACTAATATGGCTTTGAGCTAAGTGTTTCAGCAAGTACAGGTAAATGATTCGGGAAGATCGCTAAAGCAACAAGCGATAAGGAAACTCAAGCGCAAACTCGAAGAAGAACAAAAAGATCAAAGAAAGAACAAAAGTTGGACTCAAGACCTGGGGTAGATAGGTCGGGGTGAGAATATTGTAACAAGGTATCTTATGTGTTGATTGGTCTTATAAGCTCAAGTAATAAATCAAACGAACTCAAACAGATCAAAAACGAACCTTGAAAACAATTATTGGAGTCACCCAGTCGACTGCCCATGAAATGGCAGCCGACTGACTGTGACCCAGTCGACTGGCCGTTAAGGACCCAGCCGACTGGATGAACTAGTAAGCTATAAAACATTTTGAGTGCATGAGGCAGTCGACTGACTGTGCCCAGTCGACTGGCAGTTAAGGACCCAGCCGACTGACTGAACCAGAGAGTTTCGAACATTTTTGATTGCCTGAGGCAGTCAACTGGCCTATCCAAGGCAGTCGAATGACTCATGAGGCAGTCGACTGACCCTAGCCGTTGGGAAGAATATTTTAAATCTAAGCATGGAGGCAGTCGACTGGGTGTCGGTAGGCAGTCGACTGGGTGCTTCAGGATTTTAAGGAAAAGTATTTCTAAACAATATTTTTGCCCAAAAAGAAATAATTTTGCTTGCAGATTTTCAGGTCCTACTCTCCATATTGTCTAGGGTGAGATACACTCTCCAAACCCTAGTGTTACACTATATAAAGAAAGAGATATGGATTAAAAATGCCAAGGTTCTTATGTGAGAAATGTTTCTGAAAATTCATTCATCTACTATTTTCTCTCAAGCACTTTCTGGAAAATTTTTGATAGCAAGAAAGATCAAAATCTCGTTTTTCATTCCCATCATTTTAAAGATTTAAACTCAAGCTTTGTGCTTATTCTCTTATTGAAAATATATTGTGAGAATATATATATCTTGAGTTCTTGAAATATCACCTAAAAACACTTGAGCTTATATTGATCTATCTTCCATAAAAAACCTTAGGGTTTTGAGTGTTTTTGTTTCTTGAGTGATATATTGATTACATACACAAATTTGTGATCTTGGGTGAGTGAAGCCCATTGTATCAAGGGAGGATTGTTTTCTTGATTGTGTGAAGAGCTAGTTAGCTCTTTTGTAAAGGTTTTATTATTCCACCTATTGAAGGAAGAGCCATAGTGTGAGGATCGGGAAAGTCTCAAGGAAGGGGATTCTTTGAGCCGAGGAGTAGGAGTTACCGAACCTCGTAAAAATCACGGTGTTAATTTCTCTATCTCTATCTCCTTACTTTATGTTCATGCATGATTAATTTATAGTGTGGTAAAGAGCTTGTTGAAATTAAGTAAAATTACTCATTACATATTTACCTTGTAAATTATTATTAAACCTTGTTGCATGTTCTAGTAAGAATTAAAAAGAGTTAGAAATTATTTTTAAAACCCTATTCACCCCCCCCCCCCCCCTCTAGGGTATTTTAGTGACTTACAATTGGTATCAGAGCCTAATCTCTACTTGTTTTAGACTTAACCGTCTTAGAGAACGATCATGGCCTCAAACATAGTCACTCATGTAGAAGGATAATCAAACAATAGGCCCCCATGGTTTGATGGTTCAAACTATAGTTATTGGAAGACTAGAATGATAGACTTTCTTCAAGCTATTGATTATCAAATTTGGCTAGTTGTTGTTGATGGACCTTTTACTATTACCAAAGTAGTTGATGGAAAAACTATTCCCAAATTGCCCAAGGAATGGGATAATGATGAGCGTAGACTTATGTCATTTAATGCCAAAGCTAAGGTTAATCTAAATTGTGCCTTAAGTCCAAATGAATTTAATCGAGTCTCTACTTTCTCCACGACCAAAGAAATGTGGGATAAACTTGAAGTTACTTATGAAAGAACTACTCAAGTTAGAGAATCTAAAATTGATATACTTATACATGAATATGAATTATTTGCCATGAAGGAAGATAAAAATATCAATTCTATGATGTCTCGTTTTACTAATATTTTGAATGGACTAAAGCATCTTGGTAGAATTGTTCCTAGATCCGATGCGGCACGCAAAGTCCTTAGAAGCCTTCCGGTCAAATGGGATGCGAAGGTGACTGCTATTAAAGAAGCACATGATCTTAGCACTATGAGTCTTGATGAGATTTTCGGGTCACTCCTTACATGGGAAATTACCTTAAAATCTCGTGAAGAAGACGTCAAGCCTAGAAAAGGTATAGCCTTGCAAGCTTCAACCAAAAGTGAAGCAAATGAGAGAATCGAAGAAGAGGTTGATGAAGACATTGCCCTGATCACTCAACAATTCAAGATATTTCTTCAGCGAAAGAAGGCTAAAGGTCGGAGGTTCTTAAAGAGCAATGAACCAAGAGGAGAGACAAGCAAGAAGGATTCTATTACTTGTTTCAATTGTGGTAAACCGGGGCACTATAGAAATGAGTGTTTCAAGCCCAAAAAGGAGAACGAGAAAAGGCCAAACAAAATGGCCATGAATGCAATATGGGATGATTATGACTCTTGTGATTCGGATGAGGAAGAGAATGGTGAGGAAATTGCAAATCTTTGCCTCATGGCAAATGAAGATGAGGTACATTTAAATTTACATGCATTAAATAATTCCATTTTGTCATATGATGAGCTTTTATTTTCTCATAATGAATTACAAGATGCATTTGAAAATTTGTATGATGAGTTTGAAAAACTAGCTAAAAAACATAGTTTGCTCAAGAAATCTAAATCTTCATGTAATTCCACTTGCCACACCATAGTTGATGTAAATGCAACTAATGACAAAAGTATGAAGATAGAAGAGGAAAATATTTTGTTGAAAAAGACCATTGATGATCAAATAAACATCTTTGCAAAATTCACAAAAGGAAAAGAAAACTTGAGCATCATGCTAGGAAGACAAAGAAACTCTTTTGACAAATGCGGCTTAGGATATGATGCATTCAACAAAGATGCACTTTTATTGAAGAAAAGAAAATCATTGAAGCATACTTTTTCAAAACAATCTTCATTCTCAACTTCTATTGATCACAATCATGTTTCATGCTACTATTGCAAGAAAAGAGGTCACAAAGCAAATGCATGTTTTCTAAGAAAGAAGAAGAAAATTGTCTCAAAAATGTTTTGGGTTCCAAAAGGAACCATTGAATCTCTTCGTGCAAAAGAAAATTTGGTAACAAAATCATTTTGGGTTCCTAAAGGAACTATTGCATTTCTATCTAACCATAATGGACCCAAAATAGATTGGGTACCAATAAAAGTCACGTAACATTGTGTTGTAGGTATGCTTGAAGTCCGCCTCAAAAGAAAGATGGTTCCTTTATAGCGGATGTTCAAGGCACATGACGGGAGACAAATCAAAATTCATGTCCCTAAAATCTTATGAAGGAGGAAGTGTTACTTTTGGAGATAACTCACAAGGCAAAATTGTTGGAATCGGATCTATTGGTATATCTCCTTCTCTTGCTATAGATAACGTACTTTTAGTTGATGATTTAAAGCATAACTTGTTTAGTATTAGCCAACTTTGTGACAAAGGTTATGATGTTATCTTTAGGTCAAATGCATGCATAGTTGAGAAAGATGGAAAACAATTGTTCAATGCAAAGAGAAACGGAAATTTATATACTATGTTGCTATGTGAATTAAATGAACAAGATGTTAAGTGCTTTGTCACATCGAGTGAAAATATTTGGTTATGGCATAGACGCTTAGGACATGCTAGTATGGACATCATTCAACGTTTGTCTAAAAATGAATTAGTCAAAGGCCTCCCGAAGACTAATTTTTCAAAAGATAAAATATGTAGTGCATGTCAAATAGGTAAGCAAGTGAAATCTTCTTTCAAGAGAAAGAAAGATATCACCACTTCTCGACCCTTAGAGTTACTTCATATGGACCTCTTTGGTCCGGAAAGAACGGCTAGCTTAGCCGGGAAACTCTATGTACTTGTTATAGTAGATGACTACTCTAGATTTACTTGGGTTTACTTTCTTGCTCAATAAAATGAAACTCACTCCATTCTCGATAAATTTTATAGAGTCATTCAAAATGAAAAAGATTTGAAAATCAAGAAAATTAGAAGTGATAGGGGTAGAGAATTTGACAATCAAGATCTAGAGAAATTATGTGATGAATTTGGTGTATCTCATGATCTCTTGCTCCAAGATCTCCTCAACAAAATGGGGTAGTTGAAAGGAAAAATAGATCTTTACAAGAAATGGCTAGAACTATGTTAAATGAACATAACCTTCCCCGAAGTCTTTGGGCGGAAGCGGTAAATACCGCTTGTCATGTCATGAATAGAGTTATCATTCGAATGAAATTGGGTAAAACTCCGTATGAGTTGTGGAATGGTCGGAAACCCAATATTGGGTATTTCAAGGTGTTCGGTTGTAAATGTTTTGTTTTAAATGATAAAGATAACTTGGGAAAATTTGACTCCAAATCGGATGAAGCAATTTTTTTAGGTTATTCCTCAACAAGTAGAGCCTTTAAAGGCTTTAACAAAAGGACTTTAACCATGGTAGAGTCTATCCATGTTGTTTTTGATGAATCACCACCTCTACCCTCACCTAAAGTTGACCTAGATGATGATGAAGTTGTAGGGATTGAGGATAGTTTCAATAATCTCAATATCTCCAACTCGTCAAGTAGGCAAATGGATAAGAGTAAAGTTGGAAATCAATCAAATGATGACTTGACTTGCTCAATTCCTAAATCTTGGAGGATTGTGCACAACCATCCTCTTGACCAAGTCATAGGAAACCCTTCACAAGGTGTTAGCACAAGATCTCAACTTAGAGACTTATGCAACCACATGGCTTTTGTGTCCAATATTGAACCCAAGAACTTCCACGAAGCTCAATGTGATGATTCTTGGATTATGGCTATGCAAGAGGAACTAAATCAATTTGAACGCAATCAAGTTTGGCATTTAGTCCCTCAACCCACACATCAAACTATAATAGGGACTAAATGGGTTTTTCGAAATAAAAAGGATGAAATGGAATGATTATTCGAAATAAAACAAGATTGGTAGCTCAAGGTTAAAATCAAGAGGAAGGCATTGACTATGATGAAACCCTTGCACCCGTAGCTAGATTAGAAACAATTAGAATGCTTTTTGCATTTGCATCATCTAGAAATTTCATTCTCTATCAAATGGATGTCAAAAGTGCTTTTCTAAATGGAACTATATATGAAGAAGTGTATGTGAAGCAACCACCCGGCTTTGAAAATGAACATTTTCCAAATCATGTTTACAAATTATCTAAAGCCTTGTACGGGTTAAAGCAAGCTCCTAGAGCTTGGTATGAACGGCTTAGTGATTTTCTACTTCAAAAAGGTTTTTCTAAAGGCAAAGTTGACACCACTCTATTTACAAAAACTATCAAGAATGATTTGTCGATTATCCAAATATATGTTGACGACATTATATTCGGATCAACAAATACTTCCCTTTGCAAGGATTTCGCATCTAACATGCAAAACGAATTTGAAATGAGTATGATGGGTGAGTTGAACTTCTTCTTAGGGTTGCAAATCAAGCAAAGCTTGGATGGCTTATTTGTTAGCCAATCTAAGTATACTAAAGATTTGCTAAAGCGATTTGGTATGGAGGAAGCCAAACATGCCATTACTCCTATGAGTACCTCTATTAAACTCGATAAAGATGAAAATGGAAAATGTGATAATATTACTAAATATAGAGGCATGATAGGAAATTTACTTTATTTAACTGCTAGTAGACCGGATATTATGTTTAATGTATGCTTATGTGCTCGCTTTTAATCTTGTCCTAAAGAATCTCACTTGCTAGCCGTAAAACGTATTTTTCGCTATCTTAATGGGACGATTAACTTAGGGCTTTGGTATCCAAGTAGTACTTCACTTGATCTCACGAGTTATTCGGATGCCGATTTTGCGGGTTGTAAAGTAGATAGGAAAAACACAAGTGGTACATGTCATTTTCTAGGTCACTCATTAGTTTCATGGTCAAGTAAAAAGCAAAATTTTGTTGCCTTGTCTATGACTGAAGCTGAATACGTTGCGGCCGGTAGTAGTTGTGCTCAAACTCTTTACATTAAGCAACAATTACTTGATTTTGGACTTGTTTTCAATCGTGTACCTATTAAATGTGATAACACTAGTGTTATTTGTATCTCAAAGAATCCTATTCAACACTCTCGCATAAAGCACATAGAGATTATGCATCATTTTTTACGGGATCACGTAGCTAAAGGCGACGTTGAATTGGTTTTTATTGACACTGAGAATCAATTGGCAGATATTTTTACTAAACCTCTCTCGGACGAACCATTTTCAAAAATTCGTAGGGAATTAGGAATGGCCATGGATTTTGAAGTCATCAGTTAATTTTCACAAATTCTCATCCACGTTCTCGGCTTTCAAAATTTAAATTTTTTTCAAATTTAAAATTTTGAACAAAATTTGTTTTGAGGGCCAGTCGACTGCTTCCATTGGCCAGTCGACTGGGTCATGAGCCAGTCGACTGTCTCCATATGGCCAGTCGACTGCCTCTGCGCGAACCTCGTTTTTATTTCTTCTTTCTCTTCGTCTTCTCTCCACTCTCTCCACGATCTCTCCCATTTCTTCTCTCCTTCACGCCATTTACTCATCTTTAAACCACTTTTCCACTTCACCACGATCCTCTCCTCCATCATCACCACTCCCCTCTTCTTTTTAAGCTATCTATCTCCATATATATATCCATATATATTTTTTTCGGTTTCACTTCTCACTCTCTGATTTCATCATTTCTCTTCGTTTCTCTTCTCAAAATGCTTTCCATCATCTTGGTTCGCATCTCTCTCATGGCTCCTAATGTCGTGCGCCTCAAGAAACGCGCCTGTAGGGGTGGAAGCTCTTCGGCTGCACCTCCTCCACCTCCGTCTCCTGTTCATGAGGACCCTGATTCCGAATCTGAATCTGGTCCGATGTCTCTGACTGTTCTTCTCGGTGATGAAGACAGTGTTCGTCACTTCGAAACTCAATTCATTCATCAAAAGATTGCTCGGAGTCGCATTGTGACTCAACCCTTGTGCGAAGAGATTGGCGCTAATACGCTCAATCTTTTTCACAATATGGGTTGGGATTTCTTTGTTTCCCTTGATGTTCTACATTATCCTCGCGCCGTCAAATCATTTTATACAAATCTGCTCAATCCTTCACAACCGAGTCCTCCCACCTGCGCACTTTACTCCGATGTTGGAGGCATCTCTGTTGAGTTCACCGAAGCAGTAATCAATACTGTTTTTCGGCTACCTCCTGGCGGTATCACCTATTACTGCCTATCTATTTGGTACTCTTCGAGTGATTTTGATCCTCTCGAAGCAGTTCGGGCCATTTAAGTGAATAAAACCACCACTGCCATTGCTGAGTTTCCCTCTTCTTCGCTTACTCCAGAGGCTAGACTTGTGCACAATATTATCACGTATTCCATTTTGCCCAAGTCCGGAAGCCGGAAGCTTTCCTTGTCTACTGTGTCATGACCGGTCGGAAGGTCAATCTTGCCTTCCTCTTCATTTCGGTAATCCTTGAGTGCCACAAGAAGAAAGACGCACTTATTTTTCCTACCCATTTATCCTATCTTCTCAGTCGGAACGGTGTGCCACTTGCTGACGAGCCTACGGAGCACAATCCAATTTTTCTGGATCGCACTCATCTCAAGTAGATGCATATCGGTAAGAATGCGGATGGAGTGTTTGTCTCACATAGGGATGCCCCTCCTGTGGACCAGGCTGGTCCATCTGTTCCTCGTCATGATGTTCTGCGTCCCGAGGCACCTCGTCCGGATGCTCCGACTTCTTCTTTTCCGTCTCTTGGTAGCGATTTCGATATTCCAGATTTTGGGTTCGGGGGAAATCCCGAAACTCTTACCCAAATCTTGGAAATCGTAAAGCGCGATGAAGAGGCCCAAAAGCGCAATGAGGAGGTCCAGAAGAAGACGGCCGAGGATATGAAGCGTCTTGAGGACAAGATTGACCGCATTACCACTGCCATGGATGCCTTTCGTCGTGACCCTCCGCCTTTTTGATGTTGTCAAAGAGGGAGAATGTATTAGGGTGTTTGTGTTGTCCATAGGTCTATTTTGTGTAATAGGACGTTACATATGTTTTATGTTTGTTGTTCATGCTTCGTTTCATTTCTATGCTTTATCATTTTGCAATGTGTAGTAGTAAAACAACATGTACCGAACTCGCAAATTATGAATTGAAATATGTTGTTTCTATTAACTCTCCATGCATTACGTAAATGAATATCAAATTGCAAAATTTATTTCCTAAGGGGGAGCATGCAAATAAAAATGAATGATGCACACATTGAGGGGGAGTATCACTTGATATTTCACCATTTATGCGCAAACACGAAATGTTTTGTCAACATCAAAAAGGGCGAGATTGTTGGCTTTGAAATTTTATTTCAAGCAATAAATCTTATTTTGATATTAACAAAACATTCAAAACCGTGTTTGGTACTAATATGGCTTTGAGCTAAGTGTTTCAGCAAGTACAGGTAAATGATTCGGGAAGATCGCTAAAGCAACAAACGATAAGGAAACTCAAGCGCAAACTCGAAGAAGGACAAAAAGATCAAAGAAAGAACAAAAGTTGGACTCAAGACCTGGGGTAGATAGGTCGGGGTGAGAATATTGTAACAAGGTATCTTATGTGTTGCTTGGTCTTATAAGCTCAAGTAATAAATCAAACGAACTCAAACAGATCAAAAACGGACCTTGAAAACAATTATTGGAGTCACCCAGTCGACTGGCCATGAAATGGCAGCCGACTGACTGTGACCCAGTCGACTGGTCGTTAAGGACCCAGCCGACTGGATGAACCAGTGAGCTATAAAACATTTTGACTGCATGAGGCAGTCGACTGACTGTGCCCAGTCGACTGGCAGTTAAGGACCCAGCCGACTGACTGAACCAGAGAGTTTCGAACATATTTGATTGCCTGAGGCAGTCACTGGCCTATCCAAGGCAGTCGACTGACTCATGAGGCAGTCGACTGGCCTTCTTGAGGCAGTCGACTAACCCTAGCCGTTGGGAAGAATATTTTAAATCTAAGCATGGAGGCAGTCGAGTGGGTGCCGGTAGGCAGTCGACTGGGTGCTTCAGGATTTTAAGGAAAAGTATTTCTAAACAATATTTTTGCCCAAAAAGAAATGATTTTGCTTGCAGATTTTCAGGTCCTACTCTCCATATTGTCTAGGGTGAGATACACTCTCCAAACCCTAGTGTTACACTATATAAAGAAAGAGATATGGATTAAAAACGCCAAGGTTCTTGTGTGAGAAATGTTTCTGAAAATTCATTCATCTACTATTTTCTCTCAAGCACTTTCTGGAAAATTTTTGATAGCAAGAAAGATCAAAATATCGTTTTTCATTCCCATCATTTTGAAGATTTAAACTCAAGTTTTGTGCTTATTCTCTTATTGAAAATATATTGTGAGAATATATATATCTTGAGTTCTTGAAATATCACCTAAAAACACTTGAGCTTATATTGATCTTTCTTCCATAAAAAAACCTTAGGGTGCGTTTGGAAACTAGTGTTTTCGTTTTCGTTTTTTATCTCTTGAGAATAAAAAAATTTCTTGTTCTTATCCTAAGAGTAATCCGGAAACAAAAACATGTTTGGTTGGAAATTTTATCTAAAAACTTTTCGGGAACAAAAAAATAAAATAAAATTTTGGAGGTTAGGGTTTGAAGGTTGAATATGAAAGTTAGGGTTTGGAGGTTGAAGATGGTGATTAGGGAATCTACAACAATTAATTTTTTTTTTGACTGAGAACAAACAGTGCCGAAAACAAAAAAACATCATTTTGGTGTTCTCAAATTTTGAACTAAGGGTGAGAAAACGTTTTTTTACTGTTCACGAAAACAAAAACCATCAAAGGCTCCCAAACGCGTTTCTGTTCCCGTGAACAGTGGAAAAAACAAAAAAAAAAACGGAAACACCCTTATCCAAACGCACCCTTAGGGTTTTGAGTGTTTTTGTTTCTTGAGTGATATATTGATTACATACACAAATTTGTGATATTGGGTGAGTGAAGCCCATTGTATCAAGGGAGGATTGTTCTCTTGATTGTGTGAAGAGCTAGTTAGCTCTTTTGTAAAGGTTTTGCTATTCCACCTATTGAAGGAAGAGCCATAGTGTGAGGATCGAGAATTTCTCAAGGAAGGTGATTCTTTGAGTCGAGGAGTAGGAGTTACCGAACCTCGTAAAAATCACAGTGTCAATTTCTCTATCTCTATCTCCTTACTTTATGTTCATGCATGCTTAATTTATAGTGTGGTAAATAGCTTGTTGAAATTAAGTAAAATTACTCATTACATATTCACCTTGTAAATTATTATTGAACCTTGTTGCATGTTCTAGTAAGAATTAAAAAGAGTTAGAAATTATTTTTAAAACCCTATTCACCCCCCCCCCCCCCTAGGGTATTTTAGTGACTTACACATTTATCACCTCTTATAATATAACAAAAACTATAATTAAAATGTATACTACTTGTTTAAATTCTAGGAGTTGTATGTTATTTATTTACAAAATCAATTAAATTATATGAGCTCATAAGTATTTTATACATGTATCACCTTTTAAAATACAAAAATAATAATAATAATCATAAATAAAGTATATTATTATTATTTAATGTAAAATGTCACAGTATTAGTTTTAGGAAAAAAATTAAAAAATGATAACTTTTGGGGCCTATATTACAAAATGAAATTTTTTTAAAAAATAATTTAAAGAAAGGTGATAATATTTCAAATATCAATGTATCCAAAGTGCTTGGATTTTTTTACAAATTGAGCTTAAGACACAAGGGTTGTTTGGTCCATTAATTTAGCCAACATGTCTTTTACACTAAAGCAATGACACAAGAGTCATTTCATGGGGTCTTCACCCTTTCAAGGGGTGTTATTACAAGGAAAATGAAATCTCAGGGGATGAGTAAAATTGACCGAAATCTCAAGGGATGAGTAAAATTGACCGAAATCTCAAGGAATCTGTTTAACTTCTATTCCATGAACTTTATAATCCAACATATAATAATAAATAACGAAATTGTATAAATAGCACATTGAATCATTCCCATTCATGTTAGATAATGTTAGAAAAAATACAGGAAATGTTGTTAAGAGGTGTGACCATGACATCATTATTCATAATTTCCTAGATATTTACATTTTCTATTTTTAAGAGTTATCAAAAAGGTTTCACCATGAAATCATTATTCATAAAGTACTATATACCACAAAATATTGACAATGTAGAACCTTTCACCAAATAAAATAATAAAAATAAAAAATCTTGTTTTGTTAACAAATTAAATATTGAGTATGTTTATCAACACAGACACTCCCAAATCCCTGTGTATCTACTAATTTCTTCATATAAAAATCCACAAATTAATATACTGTTAAAGATTTTTCCAGGAATTCCACTATCCTATTCCAATAGATATTGTTATAATGCCACACTATACTCTTCATGAACACAGTACTAAATAGGAAGGGTAAATTACACTGATTTTTTTGAGAGATTTGGACAAATTTAACACATGGATGGTTTTCGATTTATTACAATTACCTTCCTTAATATTTGACCCGTAAACTCAACAATCTTGACCTAATAAAAAATTAAAGGGTAAATTACATTTTCATCCCCTATTGTTAATGTAAATTACACCTTCACCTCCTCTTATTTCGCTAATTACACTTTCACCCTTTATGTGTTTCACTTTCACCCCCTCAGTTCAACCTCCGGCGAGGTCAAATCTAGTCAATCCAATTTCCTCAAATCATCATTTCGCTTGCAAATTTTGTTTTTCTCGATAATTTTGGAGGTGTATTCTAAGAGATTTCTCTTGGCAACACTATCGCAATGAATAAACTCTGCTGAACAAAACACCTATTTTCAGATTGATATTAATTGCATATATATATATATATATATATATATATTCAGATTGATATGAATTGCATATATATTACAATATATATGTATATGATTTTCATATTGATATGAATTGCATATATATATATACAGTATATATGTATAGGTATTTATATATGATTTTCATTATTTTCATATTGTTATGTGTTTCTTTCTCTCACTAATCCAATTAAACCCAACACCATGCTCAACCTACTTCCATTCCTAACACTCCTAATAAACATGTGAATTCATCTTCTTAACACTACTTCCATTAAACCCATATTCAGAAAAATTCAATTCGCTAAAAAAAAAACCTTATTTTTGGGTTTATTGAATTGCAATAGGGTTTTCAACCCAATTCGGCTACTCCGTTCGCCAGTGGTATACACACCCGTTCTCCGACTACTTTGTTCCTCGTCAATGGCGTTGTACATGGCCACCAAAAGGAGGTGGCGGCAAAATTGGTTTAGATTTGTAGAGAGAGAAATTAGGGTTTGTTTTTAGGTTAAAGGGCACATAAGTAATAACATAAAACATATATTTTTTAATTAAAATAAAAAAATGACTAAGATATATATAAATATTGAGGTTAGAGTGGACTTTTCATATTAAATTTTAATATTTCACTTATTAGGGGAGGTTACTGTAATAAACCTCAAACGCTCCACCTATATGAAATTTGTTCAAACATCAGAGAAGGTCAGTGTAATTTATCTAAATAGTAAGCCGGTCAATGATTTTTATTTATTTTTTAATCTACTTTGGTTACTTTAGAAGAAAAAAGTCCTCTATTATCTTACTCCCTTTGTACTGAAATAAGTGTCCACTTTTGTTCTTTTAGTTGTCCTAAAATAAGTGTCCACTATGAAAAGTCAAAGCACTTTATTTGATTAATTTAGCAATTTAACCTTCAAGTATTAAAGTTGTAAAGCATATGCACTATAAACCATTATATCATTATAGTGAGATCATAAATAAAATTGGTATTTCATTCACTTACACTACAATCAGGGGCGGAATCAGGATTTGAATGTAGGGGGCCGAACCAGTGATGATTATTTAAGTAGTACAATTATTTTTGATTGTCAAAAATATTTAATTATTAGTTAACTCTAAAAAAAATGTGACTAATTAAACTTTGTCGAATTTGTGTAAAAAAAAAAGAGGGTAATTTGCAGTGACACCCCCTAAGGTTTAGGTCAATTTCACCTAGTCTCCCGTCAACACATAAGTTTACAATGACACCCCCTGAGCTTTAAAAAGTCTTGCAGTGACACCCTTTTGAGCCGTGAAAAGTCAGATTTGCCCTAATTATAAATATGGTTAATTTTAATAAACCTCCCTCTACTATTGAATTTAATCAACTAACCCCTCTACTATTGAATTTCAATCACATTGCCCCCCACCCTCAAATTATAAATTTCAAAAAATATATATATAATTAGAAAAATATATATCAAATACGAAACAAATATATAAATTTCAAAAACAAAATATAAATTTGAAAACAATATATTAAATTTAAAAATATATATAAAATTCAAAAACAAAAATTTTAATTTCCAAAAAAATATATAAATTTATAAAAACGTCATATAAACTTCGAAATATATATATAATTCAAAAAAATAAATATATTTTGGAAATATATATAAAAAAGACCACTAATTATTGTTGGATATATTTTTTTGAATTTATATATTTTTCCGCATTATATATATATATTTTTCCGCATTATATATATATTTTTTAAATTATATATATTCAAAATTTATATATTTTTTGAATTTTATATATTTGTTTGGAATTGACCTAAACCTCAGGGGTGTCACTGCAATCTTTTATAAAATTCAAAATTATCATATAACTTTCGAAAACATCATATAAATTTCGAAAACAACATATAAATTTCGAAATATATATATAATTGGAAAACTATATATATTTTGGAAATATATATATAAAAAAAGACCACTAATTGTTGTTGGTGGTAAGTAGTTTGATTCACTTCATTAGAAAATATATGATATTTTACCAATATATATATTTGTTTCTAAATTTATTTATTTATTCACATTTTGGTTTTTGAAATATATATATATATATATTCGAAATTTATATTATTTTTCAAATTTTATATTATTTTTTGAATGTTATATATTTGTTTTGAATTTTATATATATTTTTTGAAATTTATATTTTTGTTTTTGAATTTTATATATTTTAAAAAAATTAATATATTGTTTTCGAATTTATATATTATTTTGAATATATTATTTTTTAAAATTTTATATAGAATGTTGCGCTAATGGACCAAAAGCCTATAGGAAAAATTGTTTATAATCCAATGAATAGCAATGAGAAATGATCTTTTTGTTTTGTGCAAATATTGTATCTACAGGGGGGTGTTATTGTAAACTTGTGCGTTGACCGGAGGCTAGGTGGAATTGATCTAAACCTCAGGAGGTGTCACTGCAAATTACCCAAAAAAAATGATTTACTTATCTAAATATTACAAAAAAAGAGTAGACCAAAACTCAAAATGTATTACAAAAATTTATTTCGACAACTTTTTAGGGAATACAAATTATTTATTATTAAATCTAATTTCAAAGTTGCAATTTTTATTAATACTCAAGTAATTATAAGAAATTCGTTCAGCATATTATTATTGTTTTTACCAATTTATATTCTCGTAAATGGGTTTTTTTCATGGATGCGATATTTTATTTACCTAAAAGAATAGATCATGCATTTTTGGAATGTATAAAAGCCAAATTTAATCACATTAGCAGAATTGACATTATTTACTTTTCTATTTTTTTATATTTGGTAAGTTGTTTTGACCACATAATTTGTTAATTTTTATAAAATTATGTTATTTTAGGTTACATAGTTACTTAACAAATAAGTTAGGAGGGGCAAATTATATATATAATTTACATTATTTTAAAATATATGTATAGTAAGTAAATAAAATTAAAAATCTGGGGGAGGCCATGGCCACTTGCCCCTTTCCCTCTTCTCCTGATTACAATAAAAGTTATTATCTTAAAAAATAAAAATTTTTGAAATTTTTTTATAATTTAGGAAGGAGGGAATATTATTTACGTAATAAGAACGAGAAACTTAATTATCTATATAGTATGGAAATAAAATACTTTCAAGTTTCAATACATCATTCCAATAATCAACTGTTCGCGGAGACACCTCATTGGAGTTTGTAACCCACCGAGTCCACCCAGCAACTACCGACTCATTTCGTTTCTGCCCCTTTTCTGCTTTGTCTGACTCATTGACACGAACTACAAGCTATTTAGCTTACTACAATTATTTAACACCGCGTATTCACAAATTTACAAGTATGCCCCACGAATCTTTTTAAACCCTCACGCGCTTTAAACAATTGTAATCACGCGCCATACAAAAGTGAAAAAACACTTAAAAACCCCTATAATGTGTGCTTTACACGTACGAAGAATGCGCGTGATTTCCACTCACACTTAGCTCAGCAATATGAAAATTTGAAAATTCAAAGGCACACAAATTGACTTTGATATTGTCACTCACTAACTTTGATAATCTCACATTTCTTAATAACGTCCACTTCACTTACTAACTTTGATAATCTCACATTTCTTAATAACGTCCACTTCACTCACAAACACAAGTCACAAAACACAAACATTTCATGTGCCTATATATATGCTCAACTCTATCACACACAAGCTCACACAAAGTGCATTATAATTCATTCATTCATTGCAACACCTTCCCAAAACATGGACTCCTTCTACGTCTCTCTCCTTTGCTTCTTTGTCCTCCTTGTCTCACTCACCCTCCACTTCCTCTTCTACAAGTCCAAAGCCACCAACCTCCCTCCGGGGAAGACCGGCTGGCCGTTCATCGGAGAGAGCCTCGAGTTCCTCTCCTCCGGCTGGAAAGGCCACCCGGAGAAGTTCATCTTCGACCGGATGGCCAAATACTCCTCTCAAATATTCAAAACCTCCCTTCTAGGCGAGCCTGCTGCAGTCTTCTGCGGCGCTGCCTCTAACAAGTTCTTGTTTTCGAACGAAAACAAGCTTGTCCAAGCGTGGTGGCCCGACTCCGTCAACAAAGTGTTCCCTTCCTCCACACAAACCTCCTCGAAAGAAGAGGCCATCAAGATGAGAAAGATGCTCCCAAACTTTCTCAAACCCGAGGCGCTGCAGCGCTACATCGGTATCATGGATACCATAGCGCAGCGCCACTTCGCCTCGGGTTGGGAGAACAAGGACCAAGTCGTTGTTTTTCCTCTCGCAAAGAACTACACGTTCTGGCTCGCTTGCAGGTTGTTCGTGAGCGTTGAGGACCCCAACCACGTAGCGAGGTTTTCCGAGCCCTTCAACCTTTTGGCCTCGGGGCTCATTTCTATACCGATAGATTTTCCTGGGACTCCTTTTCGTAAGGCTATTAACGCGTCAAATTTTATTCGGAAGGAGCTGGTGGCCATAATTAAGCAAAGGAAGGTAGACTTGGCCGAGGGGAAGGCGTCTGCAACGCAGGACATATTGTCACACATGATGCTGACGAGTGATGAAAACGGGAAGTTCATGCATGAGTTGGATATAGCTGATAAGATATTGGGGTTGTTGATAGGTGGACATGACACAGCTAGCTCAGCTTGCACTTTTGTTGTCAAGTATCTTGCTGAACTCCCTGAGATTTACGAGGGAGTCTATAAAGGTATATCTATCTGTTTTAAACATATAAATATATATATATTAAAAAAATATCTGAAATGGTTACGTAGCTTCAATTTTCAAGCCATATTGTATATAAAAAAACAACTCCCACTTGTGTTATCTCATTAAAATTTTAAATTGTACTACTCTGTATGGAGTACTATCATTATTTATTTATTTATTTGTACTATATGGTATAATACCTATATTGTAATAACTTATATTTTAATTAATTTTTTTTTTTTTTTTAATATTAAGAAACTCATACACCCATATTCACATGAATCCTATAAGACTCGAACCCCAAACCTAGTTCAATTTAGAGATAAATGAAAATACCTTAGACAAGAAAATCGGGCATAAATAAATTAAGTGGAGGACAAAAATAAACGTGAGATGTTTTTCATATTCAAAGGGTAGAATATGAATATAACTTCATTTAACATTCATAATTAATGTTTGAAACCAAGAAATAATTGAGTTGGCCTTTAGTCAGACGTGGTTTGCTGAATCAAATAGGGATGCAACTCGGAAACAAATCCCAGATTTTGAAGTAGTATTCAATTTCCTATCTTTGCATATAAGCAGCACTTCTTTTTCGCATGTTTTTTTAAAGTGAAGATGACTCATGAAGTTGACCCACATGATTACAATTTTAATATATATATATATATATATATATATATACCTACAAGCCGCTATATATGCATATATACGGTGTAATGGACTCGATTAACAATAATTTTAAAAGTAATCATAGCATGAGTATCAGTGTTGCATAATAGTATTATAACCTTCCAAAAATATTATAAATCAAGATTTAGAATCATGATATATAGATATGATATACTCCCTCCGTCCCAAAATAAGTATTCACTTTTAAAAATTCAAATTATTTTATTTAGTCAATTTACCAATTCAACCATCAATCATTAAAGTTATAAAACATATACACTATAAACCATCACATCACTATGGTGGGATCATGGGTAAAGTTGATATTTCATTCACTAACACTACAATAAAAGTCATCATCTTATAAAATTAGATTTCTCAAAAGGGATCTATAATTTGGGACGAAGGGAGTATTTTTATTTTTTATTTTTCTGCCCACTTAAAATAATTGTTATTAATACATTATATCTATTAATCTGAAACAGAACAAATGGAGATTGCAAAATCAAAAAGTCCAGGTGAATTGTTGAACTGGGAAGATGTTCAGAAAATGAAGTATTCGTGGAACGTAGCATGTGAAGTTCTCAGACTTGCACCTCCCCTCCAAGGAGCCTTCAGAGAGGTCCTCACTGATTTTATGTACAATGGATTCTCCATTCCAAAGGGCTGGAAGGTAATTAACCAAAACTTGCTCTAATAATTTTCTAATCATATACTTCACAATGTATACGTACAATGAAAAAAAAAATGTAATTTATTTCAATTTAAAACAAAATGTGTCTTGAACATATCCTAAATTATTATTATTATGTTTTGTGACAGATTTATTGGAGCGTGAACTCAACACATAAAAGTGCAGAATTCTTCCCGGAGCCGGAAAAGTTTGATCCATCGAGATTCGAGGGAAGCGGACCAGCTCCATACACATTCGTACCTTTCGGAGGAGGGCCTAGGATGTGCCCGGGGAAAGAGTATGCCCGATTGGAGATATTAGTGTTCATGCACCATCTCGTTAAAAGATTCCGGTGTGAGAAAATTCTTCCGGACGAGAAAATAGTCGTCGACCCCATGCCCATCCCGGCCAAGGGCCTTCCAGTTCGCCTCTATCCTCACAAGGATTAAATTTGGGTACATCATCCATATATATATATATATATATATAAAAGCATAACAACTAATGCTTGTTCATGTACTCCCTGTTACAATTATCATTTTCATAAGTACAGATATGGATATATGTATTATATTTTCCTTTTTTTTCTTTTCTTTTCTTTTAGTTTCATTTGTTCCCGATCTGTCCTAGTTATGAGACGATCAAGTCTGTTGATGTTTAAAGTGATGGAAGTGTAAAATAATTTCATAAAGATTTAAGACATTATGTCTGTTTGGACCAGTTGCATGTAATGTATGCGCACACACACATGACACAGACATATCGTGCTAACAGTTCATAAAGATTGGTTTAATAATGTGCATGTACAACATTGGTCTTCATTTCACTGTCGGCTTCAGCACACGTGAATAATTCGCTTATATGTGGCTGGTATTAAAACCTAATAAGGGCTAAGGATTCAATCAATCACTATATTAAAGTAAGATACTATCTTATATCTCTATTTGATACAGAGGGGATTTGCCTCTTTCATTGCAGTGGACCATTGGGACTTGTACATGTTTAGCACAATTAGATATTCATTTATGTATATATGTAAATTAGAATTTATTTTTTTTTGTCTGTGCGCGCGTGTGTTTACATTTGTACAATAAATTATACTTTCATTCCTTGTTTAGATAAATTATAGTATTCCTTGTTGATTGGATAATTACAATTTAACCTCCTCAAAGTCATCAGTTTTAAATTTGATCACCGAGAAAGAAAAATTACGCAAGTACCCATGATATATTATTCATTTTTAATTCTAAAAAAAGTTATAATGTGTTTTACTAAATTGCCCTTCCTAAAACTATCTCTAAAATGCAAGTGTCTCTCATTTAAAAACCCAAAATCTTACCCACTCTGCCAGCAACACCACCACCACCATCTCCCCCTCTGTAAATCTCTCTCTCTATATATTGATATTCCTCCCTCTCCCTCGGTAAATCTATATATATATATACATATATATATATACATATATATATATATATATATTCTCTAGCTATTTCCCTTTGTAAATATATTATATATACATGTAGATCTATATATATATTCTCTAGCTATTTCCCATTGTAAATATATTATATATATATATATATATATATATATATATATGTAGATCTATATATATACATATACATATATATATATCCTCTCTCTCTGTGTAAATTTAGATTTTAGAGAGAGAGAGAATATCTACATATATGTAAATGTATATATTGGGATTGAATAAGAGTAGAATTTAGGATTTGGGGATTGAGATTTGAAATTACTTAGACGATCAATGAAAATAGCCTAGGGGGGGGGGGGGGGTGAATAGGTTTTTTGTGGATTTATTGACAAATTAAAATTAATTATGGAAAAGTCAATTTTAATTCAATTTTCTATCACGATAAAAACATGCAAATATTAATCAAGTGTAGAAAATAAAGCAATAGAGAGACACGATATTTTTACGTGGAAAACCTTGGAAAAACTCCAAGTAAAAATCACAGATATGCTCGGGTATCGATGCACTATGAATCAAGAGATATACAGACTCTATGAAGCTTTAGACTTACAAATCCCTTCAGATCTGCCTTTCTCCACTCGACGTCTGACAACTTTGAATCACTCGCGCTCCACTAAGATCTCGTTCCGCTCCGTACTCCGACAGCTCCGTTTCTCAATAAATCAATGAACCACGAAGCCTCTTGCTCCAATCTCCGCACTCAGACGACTCTGTTTCTCAAACGGATCTAAGCAACCACGTTGCACAAGGTGTGTTGATTTTTCAGCAACTAGGTCATTCAATTGTGTATAGAGAACACCGATGTAGAAACACAATTAAACAAATCCAAGATTAAGAGATAAATAGAAGATATAGAATCACTCAATGATTTTCTCTCTCTATCTCTATCTCTGTAGAAGAATATAAATCTATAGAAAAATTGCAGAGATCTCTCAAAGGTTCACCCAAAATCTGTAGAGACTCCTCATATTTATAGAGAGGACTGAGGGAAATCCTAGGTTTACCCTTTCTCATAATTTCACATCAAACTGAGCAACATCCTTTGATTTGGTTTTCAATATGTATATATCACGTATATCAATGTTTAGAGTCGCAGCCGTATCAAGAGAAATAAAATCGGGGTTAAAATTGAGATTTCACAACTTAGTTCACAACCCTAACTACGCGTGGCCCGTAGAGGAACTACATGCGATGAGTAGACACAGGCTACGCGCAACGCGTATGCCTTCCTACGGGTGGCGTGTAGGCCTCTTTTGGTGGTCCGTAGATAGTGCGTAGAAATAACACTTTCTAGCCACTTTTAGTTACTGGATCCGTAGATGGTGCGTAGCATTTTTCAAGGAAACCATTTTTCTAGACAATAGTGTCGTTTGAACCCCCTCGACTTCGTTGGAATGTTTCTCAAAGTTTTGGCTTCGAAAAATATCGTTTATGCCCTCTGGAATGCATTTTTCGCTCAAACTTGTTCCTTCTTCATTTCTTTCGTATTTTTCACATCCTTTAAGCTTGATTTGATTTTGACGAAGCTTGTTGATGCCTTTCCATGGCCACTTCAATTTTCCTAAACCTACCCGACTTCATAATTCACTCAACATGGTTATTGTCTAGAATATGCCATTAATAACCAATACTAAAAAATGTTCTTACAATCTCCCCTTTTGCATTTCTGAGACAAAATCATGTTTTACAAAGATATCCTCACAAATAACAACATAACATCTATACATATGAACACTCTCTCCCCCACAAACATAGATATAAACTGTCACATTGCTTTCATGATGACATATCAATCCTGCTAAACATACCATGAAAAACAAGTGTGAAAAATATATATAAACCAACATAATGATCATAAGAAAATCATAGCAACAAAAACATAATGATTATCATAAACACTCTCTCCCCCTCAATTAAAAACTCTCTCCCTTCTAACCAAACAACCCGATAGGTGCTCAATATCGTCCGTTTTAAGTACATATCTTGTTGTAGTTACGTCATTTCATTCCATTATTTGATATTTTTATGTCGTTTGTGTGTTCAAGCATGTTTCAGGAGCTTAATGAAGAATAAAGCTAACTTTGGTGAATTAACTAAAGATGTGTTTGTTTCTATCCAAGAGGAGAGTCAAAGAAGTGTTTCCAAGACAAAAATGGCTCCCAGAGGGCAAAACGGTATTTCCTGAAGCTATCACTTCAAGCAAAAAGTCTAGTGGAATCAAGACGCTCATTTTGGCGCAATTGCGGAGAAAATTGGTTTTCATGAAAAGCTTACGCCTACAGAAGCAAAAAGTGGCTAGAAAGTAAAGTTCTACGCTTGACTTACCCCTAATGCGTAAGTGCGATAGAAAATTATGTGATTTTGGCTATAATGTCCGATTTGTCCCCGTTTTGATTCTATGATGTGTCGACGACTCCTATACCTCAAAGTGTGTGCAAAACACATAATATACATCAGAGAGTAGGCTTTGGGGTGGATTGATTGTGAAATTACCAAAAGGGAAAACTTAGGGTTTGCCTCCACCTTTGTCTATAAATGCAAGGCTTTACATCAGAATTAGGGGTGGGTGCTTAGAGCTTCTTTACACATTCAATTTCAGAGCAGCCTCTGAAGTTATATATCTTTGAAAAAGAGAAGCCATATTCTGACCTAGAGATCTGGAGAAGAATGACATGGAGAACGATTTTACACTAAAGATGCAGTCTTCATCTTCCATGGTCAACTAAATCAATATCTAGGGTTTTCTAGCAAAACCCTAGCCAAGTAATGTAAATTTTATCTTGTTTTCAATTGTAACGAGGTGAAACTGTGACTGTACTGTGATGATTGTAATAGATAAGAGACCGTTTTTATTCTTGATACAAAATTCTATATTTGTTCTAAATTCTTGTCTTAGATGGAATGAATATATTATTTTACACAATTATGATTATTCACTATGATTGTTTAATTCATAGTTTTCTACACAATGGTTGTAATAAAACTTGAAACCCTAGGTTGACACAGGTCATGCCTTGGCGAGTTGATATAGACATGCTTTAGTTTATTTTCATGCATTAGGAGTAGATTATAGTAATTTAATTGGCATGCACTAATCAGTTCAGTCATGAGATGGGTTGTCGCAATATGGTTGATGGTAATCCTTTTTGGGGTCGTATTTAGCTATTTGTGGTGCGACCTGATTCACAGTTTATGGATTGCCCTATTGCAATTGTTACATTGATAGAACTATGTTATGCGATTAGTGGTGAAGTGATGGAAACCCTAGTTTTCTCTCTCTCTTGAATCACAAACCAATTTAATTTGTTTTTTAGAATAATTTAGTTAATTTAGATAATTTGGTCTTCGATCACCAAAACTAACAACTTTTAAGAAAATTTAACTCATTGTTCTTGAACTGTTAAAGTGAACAATCTTAGTCTTTGTGGGATCAATATCCCTTACTCAAGCCGTTGCTATTCTATAATTGATATGTGTACTTGCGTAGGGTAAAACCTAGAGCGTCCTTAAGGTGTTATTTTTAACTACATATTTTGTACACACCCTAATGCACATCAAGTTTTTGGCTCCATTGTCGGGGACTAAACATTGTTCATCAGCATAGGATGCGTATGATTCATATGCTGATTTTCCAGAAAAAGTAGGTGCGAAGCACTTTGAAATCTAGACAAGCGTTATTAATATGCTTCCGAAATTTTATGGACTTAGAATTGAGGACCCACACCAACACATAAATGATTTCTTAGAGGTAGCCTCTATTGTTAGGTATGATAATGTATCCAAGAATGACCTGCGAGTTCGATTATTTCCATGGTCGCTGAGGGAAAGAGCCAAAAGATGGTATATCAAATTGGCTAAAACAACTAAAATTGGTTGGGAAGCCCTTAAAAATGAATTCATAGAGAAACATTATCCCATAGGAAAAACCTCAGAAGTATAAGATGCGATCAAAATTTTTAGCGAATTGTCTGGTGAGCAGTTTCATGACGCTTGGGAGAGATATAATGAAATCTTGTATAAGTGTCCCAACCATAGGTTCTTTGAACAAGATATAGCTAAGAATTTTTACATGGGACTTGGAGATGCACATAAGACTTTGATAGATGTGTCAACACAAGGTCAATTTACCTTGAAGCCGGTTAAATAACTCTTAGATTTGTTTGACAATATTAGTGAGAATATGATTCAATATGAATCTGAGTTGAGGGCTAGAGGTGGACAGGATAGAAGATTGGAGAAAGCTTATGTCGTGAATCATGATAAGGATGTTCGAAAGTCAGTAACGTTGATAGGAGAGAGATTATAAAAAATTGACAAGTTTTTTCAGCGAAGTCATTCCCCTACGAGAGAAATGTTAGAAGTAAAAGCTAAGTATTCTCGAAATGAGTGTCAGGACATAATGGTTGCCGATGCCAATGCATCATGGAACTATTTAAATAATGCTCCTTTCACTAGTTCATATACCTCAAATACCATAAATCACCCACTTTTGTCTTATAAATCTACAAATGTGGGAATCCACAACCAAGGTTCCAACAAGGACAATCATCCAATCCACAACCAAGGTTCACTGAGAGACAACAGTCATATAATCCACAGCCAAGGTTCCAACAGAGTCAACAATCATTCGACTCCCAACCAACAATCATGGTTCAAAATCCTTAGTCAAATTACTAACCCAGACAATCATCCAATAATTCTCAAGCTCTCTAGTCATTCAATAATAATCAAGCTCTCCAACCATTTAATAATAATCAGGTTGTCCAACCGTATAACTACCAAACTTAACCTCAAGGAAGCTAAACCCAAGGATTCAATCCAATCAATCTTACCCTCTATATCCTCAAAACCATCTCCAACATCAAAACTCAACTCAAAATCCACCACCAAGATCACCTAGCTTTGAAGAAGAGGTGATGAGTGCCCTGAGGGAGTTTAAAAATCAATCTAATAATTCTCAGGTGACTATCCAAGCACTGAACTCTCATTCCTAATTCATTTCTCAAATGGGAGCCCAAATAGTACAACTAACGAATGCTATAGATAGGATAGAGAGAATATTGCCTAGTTAGCTGGTGGCTAACCCAGAGCCACAACAAGCACTAGAGATTGGATCCTTTGTTGAGACTCATCATGAGACAGTCTAAGCAGTCACAATTTTGAGAAGTGGATAGTAAGGCTGAGGAGCAGCATGAGGAGAGGTTGAAAAAGCAAAAGGCCAAAGAAGTTTAAAGGAATGCAGAAGAAGAAGCTAAGAAGAAAGCGACTGACGATGTTCAAAGAGATCATCCCCAATAGGAGGAAGAACTGGATAGGGTGAGCTATGAGGAGGCAACACCGTACCCTCAACGTCTTCGAGATTCGACGTCATATGGCATGGATAAGGAGAATGATATGTTGGATACATTTCGATAGATCAAGATCAATATACCTTTCTTAGACATTATCAACCAAATTCCACCCTATGCTAAATTTCTGAAGGACCTCTGTACGTAGAAAATGAAAAGTAGAACTAGAGTCCCGAAGAAGATTTTGTTGACTGAGCAAGTGAGTTTGATCTTATTGAGTGATATTCCACCTAAGAGGAAAGATCACGGTGCTCCCATTATTTCTTGTGTTAGTCACTAATTAACACTAGGGGGGGGGGGGGGGGGTGAATAGGGTTATGAAAAATTCTTAATCACTTTTTATATTTAATTTGATTTATACTATGCAAGTTAACAATGTGCATACACTAAACACTTAAACAATTGAATGAGAATAGATTATCTATCTATGGAAACAATAATCAAGCAACAATATAAATGTTTAAAGTAAATAAAGCATGAAAGAAATCAAATTGAAAGAGTGAGAGAGAGAGAGAGCGAGAGAGAAAGATGACACCGTGATTTTTATGAGGTTCGGTAACTTCTACTCCTCGGCTTAAAGATCCCCCCTTAAGACTTTTCCAATCTCACACTATGACTTTTCCTTACAGGTGGAATAACAAACCTTTACACACGAGCTAACGAGCTCGTCGTACAAACAAGAGGACAAAACCCCTCTTGAAGATCAATGAGCTTCACTCACTCAAAGATCACAATCTTTTTATAAAGAAAGGAAATACTCAAAAACCCCTAGGGTTTATGAAAGATACACAAAGTATATGCTCAAGTGTTTTAAGTGATGTGTTTTTTTCTCTCAAGTTCTTGGAATCTTTTGACAATAAATGAGAGTTGTACTCAAGAGAATGAACTAAAGATATTTTCTATCTAGCTTCTCACAATGATTAGAATTATATGAGAGGAGACTAGCTTTCAATACTCAAGCTTTTTCTTACACAAGATGAAGGATGATTAAAAGTTAAAAGCTTTGAATGCAAGAGTAATGGAGGTTGTTTACTTCTCAAACTCTAAGACATCATATATATAGCTAGGTCAAAATAAGAGAGAGTGAGGCTGACTTTAGGAGAGTGAACTGAAAGTGGTGGTAGCTGGGTGGTAGTTGAAGCCATTAAATGCTTTATACTAGCCGTTTTTGGCTCTGTCGGTCAACTGAAATGTTTCAAACAATCTCTTTTTCTCTTTCTCTACAGTTGGATCTAATCTATGAAGTATTGCAGAGATCTCACAAAAGCCACCCTAAAATTCTGTAGAGACTCCTCTTATTTATAGAGAGGAGAATCCTATTTTGAGTAAACTTGTATCCTTTTTGGACTAGAATTCCTCCCTTATTTAATCCTTTTATCATTTGGAGTGAATCTGACCAATATTGGTGTATATATGCTTTATACACGTGCTAGGGTATATTGGAGTGTAACCCAAGTTGATAAAAGTTTAAAGGAATCAGTGTTTGAGTTTACCAAAACTACGCAGTGATAGATGCCAAATGTTACACATTTTAGGCCTTTAACTTGCTATTGTTATGTCCTTATATTCCTTTATTTGGTATTTTTATGCCGTTTGTGTATTTAAGCGTGTTTCAGGAGCTTAATGAAGAAAAAGAGTTAACTTTGGTGAATTAACTAAGGACATGTTCATTTATATTCAAGAGGAGAGCAAAAGAGGTGTTTCCAAGAGAAAAGTGTCTCCCGGATGGCAGAAATATCATTTTTTTGAGCCGCAAATTCAAGATTCATAACAAGGGAGTCGAGGGGGTTCAAATGACACTATTCCCAAGAAATGTTGTTTCCAAGGGGCTTGACCTACGCTTCCAGTAGCTAAAAGTGGCCAGAAAGTGCTATTTTGACATTTAACCTACGCTTCATGTTTTTTGCCCTATGCTTAACATACGCTTTGAGCGTAGGGGGTTCTGCGTGGTTAAGTACTGAAAGGCCAAATTTAACCTCGACTTGAATTCCTTTGATGTGGCTTCGACTCCAACACCTCGATACACGTGATATATACATATTATATACCAAATTATAGGGTTTTACTCAATTGGGTGTGAAATTACGAAAAATGGTAACCTTAGGGTTTCCCTCAGCTATTGTCTATAAAAACCGAGGTCTACTACATATTTTGGAGAGCTTCTATGCACGTATAATTTTCAGAGCAGCCTTTAGAGATTCATATCTTTCGAAGGTGAGAAGCCATACAAGACCTAGAAATCTGACGAATAAGAGAATGGAGAGAGTTTCTACATCATCGATGCAGTCTCTATCAGCCATGATCAACTACCTCAGTATCTAGGGTTTTCTAGCAAAATCCTAGCCAAGTAATGTAGTTCTTAATTTGTTTTCAATTTTAATGAGGGGAAGATGTGACCATACTGTGATGATTTTTGTAGATGAGTGACCGTTTTTATTCTTGAAACAAGATCTTATATTTGTTCTAAATTCTTGTCTTAGCTTGAATGGATATATAATCTTACTCAATCAAGATTATTCACTATGGGCTAGAACTCGGATGCTTAATTCATGATTTTCTACACAATGGTGTTTAATACTTAAAACCCTAGCTTTACACAAGCTATGCCTCGGCGAAGTGATATAGACATGCTTTAATTTAATTTCATGTTGTAAGAGTAGATTAGAGTAAACTAATTTGTATGTACTAGTCACACTCTGTCCGGAGATAGGTTGTAGCGGATCCGGTTGACGGTATCCTTTTTGGGGTCATATTTGACTATTTGCGGTACGTCCTGATTTACAATAATGGATCGCCGTCTTGCAATTGAGCAAAGAGAGAACTATGTTATGAGGTTAGTGGTGGAGCGATGAAAACCCTACTTTTCTCTCTCTTGATCAAACTCTCAATTTAAATTATGTTTTTAGTTAATTTAGTTATATATCACAAAACAATTCAAAACTCTTTATCAAACGTAATTTAATATTTCCAAATTGCTAAAGTGAATAAACCAAGTCTTTGTCGGTTCGACATTCCCTTTGTCAAGCCAATTCTATACTATAAATTGACTCGTGCGTTTGCGATATGTAAAACCCAAGTCGTCATAAGGGGTAATTCTTAAGCATTATTTTTAACTCT
The DNA here is from genome assembly GCA_963922005.1 of Cornus suecica. NCBI lineage: Eukaryota > Viridiplantae > Streptophyta > Magnoliopsida > Cornales > Cornaceae > Cornus > Cornus suecica. Next base: position 49,912,683 of record OY998240.1, on the reverse strand, counting down.
CCTGGGCGGACATCATGTAGTAACCTACGCTTGGAGCGTAGGGAAGCTACGCTTGAAGCGTAGGTCAAATTTCACCAAGCGTAGTTTTAACACTTTTTAGCCACTTTTAACTACTGTAAGCGTAGGTCAAGCGTAACAAAATAATTGGAAATCACTTTTTCTAATTATTGTTTAGTTAGAACCCCCTCGAATCTGTTGGTATGTTTCCCGAAGTTTCGGCTCTGAAAAATGTCATTTATGCCCTCCGGAATGCATTTTTCGCTCAAACTTGCTTCCTCTTTACTATAAGCTTGATTTGAATTTGACGAACTTGTCCATGCCTTTGCTTGACCACTTTAATTTTCCTAAACCTACTCGACCTTACAAGTCACTCAATATGGTTATTGTCAAAAACATGCCAATAATGAACAATCCTACAAATGTTCTTACAATCTCTCATTTTGAATTTCTGATACAAAACCATGTTTTACAAAGATATCCTCACGAACAACAACATAATATCTATACCTATGAAAATACACCCACAAACATAAACATAGAATACCAGTTTGCCCTCATGACGATCTTCCAATCCTGCTACCACAACACTGAACAATTCCATGAAAAACAAGTGTGGAAAACAGATATAAACCAATATAATGATCATAAGAATAACATATCAACAATGCAAGCATAATGATCATCATAGATAAAAATACTCCTTCCCCCCGAGAATATACTCCCCCTCAAGTAAAAACTCTCCTCCTTAACAAAAAAATCTCTCCCCTTTACTTAATATTTCTCCCCATTTTTGTTACTGAAATGTCAAGTAAAGATATAACAATCAAAACATATGAGAGATATAAAGTGAAAGTCTCAAAATGTAAACATAGGAAAAAGATAACAGAGGAGACTCTAGAGAATCTAAGCCAAACACTAAATACTAAGATAAAGTACTCTATATATCTAGATTCTCAAGTAACAAAAATTTCTACAATGCATGAATTTAATACTAATGCATGAATGCAAAATGCTTACCTAAAAAAACATTTTTTTCTTAGAAACATGAGTAGAGCAGTACAGACAATGAGTTAATCATTAACACATCATATTCACATATTTGACTTAGCTATTATACACACGATAGTGAAGAAAATCAGCACACGTTCCTTATAGTCATAGGCAGTCAAAAGACAAGTTTTACATAACATTTGCATATATGAAAAATATTCAGGTGCAAACAAACAACTAAGATGAAAGCAATACGTACTAAATCGAATAATCTTCTCACTAACTGTGATGATACTTCAATCCAAAACCTAAGCTAAAAGTTAAATATTTAATTCGGACCTGATTGCTAATTAAGGGAAACACAATTTATTTTCTTTTTGCCTCGAATTTTTCCTTTTGCACCCCTTCAGATATTATTTTTATTTATTTTTGGTTAAAAATATAAAATAATCACGTCCGTCTTTTTACGCGAATACTTAATGCTCACTGAGGTACTGAGACTCGGTTACTCAGCAGACGGATCATTGCTCTAAGGGGTTTTAAATATACATTCATATACTTCATTATTTCATTCTCTTTCTTCTTTAAACATTACCCCAATATTCATGAGCATGAAATAAGTATTCAAAAGCATCGATCAATCTAGCCTAGTTCATGAACCTACATATCACTTCGGATCAGATGAGAAAGATTAACAGTTTCAGTAAGCATTACAATCATCTCCAAAATAAAACAAGTACTGAAAGTTAATGAATTTTAAAAATAGTATTTAAATATGTCAAGTGAACAACTCATATCCTCAGGTCAGACTAACACCTCCAATTCTCATAATCATAATAAGATAAGTAAATATGAGAATAAATTAAAATATGACAACCTTTTATACCCTTAGCGAAGCTCAACATGCTAAGAATTTTATTTTTTATATTTTTTTTTTATCATTTTTGTCATAATGATGTATGCATGTATAATCCTAATAGTAGCAAAACATGATGCATGCATAAAAAAATGTATGTAATGTATCAATTTTAGGATAAAAGATAATGCAAGATATTCCTATGATGATACATACAAAGCCATCTATTCTAATGAGAACATATCACTATATTTTCTAAGATGCACATGCTTTTGAAATCTAATGGTTTTGTAGAGATGTCTATCGACTGAGAATATGCGGATATATACTCAAGACCTTTCTCAGAACTCGAGTCATGCGCTTTACATGCAGTATGAACAACCAAACAATGTAGTTCATTTTTCCTAACCCACACTTGTTTAGTTTTCGGTGCTCTATTTGCCAGTCAAGACAACCTTTTTACCTTTTCACTCAACACTCGAATTTGATTTTCAACATTAGGTCCTTTTTGAGTTCTATGCTTCCACACTGATTTCAATGTTTCTCCTCTTAACTTTGAACACAAGGGTCGGATGTGACCTTTCACTCCACAGTGATGACATACTGGGATAAAACTTTGAAAACCATTGTTTGAACCCTTATGGAATCTAGAGGTAACGGGAGTACTCTCAACAGGTTTTCCGACATAAGATTGAGCATTAAAATTCCAATCAGACTTACCTTGAGAATAACTAGATGATACTTGGAAAACCCTAACAAAGGTCGTTTTGGAAACGATGATTGAATTACTTGTTGTTCCTTTGAACCCCAATCCTTTTGTATTTCTTGCAGATTTTCCCATACTCAATATATGATCAAGCTTAAAAGTTCCACTAGACCATTTATGTATAGTTGAAGTAGCATCCTTCAATTCCTTTTCCAAACCCCCAATTCTTGTAGATTTCTCACTCAATTCCAATTTTAGAGTGTTTAACTCCTTATTGAGATCATCTACACTCTTCAAAGCTTGATTCCTTTCTTTTTCAGACTTAATCAATTCTTTAGACCATTGGGCTTTTTGGGTCTGCATGAGATTTATGGTCTGAGAACTATTGGTTAATTCATCTCTTAGGGATTGTCTCTCTTTGTCAACACTTTTAAATTGAATTATATATTTTGAAAAGACTTTGCTAAGATGTGTGGACTTTTCATAAAGTTTGTTATATGCATCTTCATACGAGTCCCCACGATCTTCATTATCCTCAGAATCTTCATCCCCAGACATTGTCCATCTTGTAGCAACTTCTTCAATCTCTATGCTTTGTGCTACCAATGCAGTAAAATCCTTATACCCATTAGCCCCATCAAACTCAACAGAGTCACTAGCTGTTCCATCATCTGATTAATCTTCCCTAGTGACAACTAGACCTTTTTTCCTTTTCACCTTATTAGCGCACTCCGTAGCTATATGACCAAACCTTTGACACTTAAAAAATTGAGGTTTCTTCTTTTTAGGGTCAACCTTGTCATTCCAATTTTAGACTTTTTTATTTTTAAAATCATATGATTTATCTCAAAAATTTTGTTCTTTAATCAATTCTTAACCATAAGATGATTTTAAAAACTTATAAAACTGTTTCATGATCACATCAACTTGTCTTGGTCTAATATCATCATCCTCATCAGACTCACTCTGATCATCCTTAGTGGTTTTAAAAGTTATGATTTTCTATTTTGCACACCAGACTTCTTAGAGGATTGAACACACATCTCCATCTCATATGATTTTAGATTCCCTACCAATTCTTCAAGTTTAATCTCTTTAAAACTCATGATTTCAGATATGACAGTAACCTTAGACCAAAAACGTTCAGGTAGAGACCTAAGAATTTTCTTCACTATGGTAGTCTCGGGAATAAGTTCTCCTAGATTGTAACAACTAGTTATTACGTCAGTTAATCTAGCCTCAAAGTCACCAAAAATTTCATCCTCCTCCATCCTAAGTTGTTTAAATTGTGAATTTATAATTTGGAGTTTTGACTGTTTAACTTTTGAAGTCCCTTCATGAGTTATTTGGTGAATATCCCAAGCTTCTTTAATAATTTCACATGTGACAATTCTCTTAAACTCACTCGCGGTCACATCGTTGTATAAAGCATTTAAAGCTTTGGAATTCTAACTAGCACTATTTGTCTCAGCAGGAGTTCAATCACTTGGCGGTTTCACTTTAGGTTCATTAGTAGTATCGTCTTTCACAGTGGGAGGTGAGTATCCTACTTCTATGGCAAACCAAACTCTCTCATCTAAATATTTCAAAAATGCCCTCATCATCGCTTTCCAATAAGTGTAATTTAAGCCATCAAACAAAGGTGACCTAGATACGGACCCTCATTCACGAGGTAAATTCATCGCCTAAATTAGAATCTAACCCTAGGTAGTTAACCTAAAACGAGGCAACCACGCTCTGATACCAATTAAAATTATCTAGATGACTAAGGAAAATAGCCTAGAAGGGGGTGAATAGGATTTTTATGGATTTATTGACAAATTAAAAATAATTGTAGAAAAGTCAATTTTAATCCAATTCACTAACAAGATAAATCATGCAAAGATTAATTTAAGAGCAGAAAATAAAGCGATAAAGACACGATATTTTTACGTGGAAAACCTTGGAAACGTTCCAAGTAAAAACCACGGATACACTCGGGTATCGATACACTATGAATTAAGAAGTACACAGACTCTATGAAGTTTTAGACTTACAAATCACTCCTGATATGCCTTTCTCCACTCGACGCCTGACAATCTTGAATCACTCGCGCTCCACGAATCTCTCGCTCCGCTCCGTACTCTGACAGCTCCACTTCTTAATTGATCAAATAACCACGAAACCTCCTGGTCCGATCTCCGCACTCAGACGACTCCGTTTCTCAACGAATCGATGCAATCACGTTGTAATTGGTGGTGTGATGATTTTTCAGTGACGAATCATTCAATTGTGCATAAAGATCTTCGGTATAGAAACATAATGGAATAAACCTCTCAAACTAGAGAAAAACTTGATATCGGATGATCAAACAATCTCTTTTTTTTTTCTCTCTGCAGTTGGATCTGATTTATGAAGTATTGTAGAGATCTCACAAAATCCACTCCAAAATTCTGTAGAGACTCCTCTTATTGATAGAGAGGAGAATCCTATTTTGAGTAAACTTGTATGATTTTTAGACTAGAATTCCTCCCTTATTTAATCATCTTGTAATTTAGAGTGAATCTGACCAATATTGGTGTATATATCCTTTATACACGTGCTAGGATATATTGGAGTGTAACCCAAGTTGATAGAAGTTGAAACGAATCAGTGTTTGAGTTTACCAAAAGTACGCAACAACCTATGCTTGGAGTGTAGGGAGGCTACGCTTGAAGCGTAGGGAAGTTACGCTTGAAGCGTATGTCAAATTTCACCAAGTGTAGTTTTAGCATTTTCTAGCCACTTTTAGCTACTGTAAGCGTATGTAGGTCAAACGTAACAAAATCATTGGAAACCACGTTTTCTAATTATTGCTCCGTTAGAACCCCCTCGACTCCATTCGTATGTTTTCCGAAGTTTCGGCTTTGAAAAATATCGTTTATGTCCTCCGGAATGCATTTTTCGTTCAAACTTCCTTCGTCTTTACTACTTTAATCTTGATTTGAATTTGACGAAACTTGTTCATGCCTTTGCTCGATTACTTTAATTTTCCTGAACCTACCCGATCTTACAAGTCACTCAATATGGTTATTGTCGAGAAAATGCCAATAATAAATAATCCTACCAATGTTCTTACACGTACTATTAAAGAAAGAGTTGGATGGTATCGTTCCATGCATATAAGGTTTGAATTACAGAAGAAGTCAGAGTAATAAATGTTGAACAGTATATCAGTGTGTCATTTGTCTATATTCACAAGAGATGAGAATAATTTAAGGCTATTTTTTAATTTTTTTTCTTTTTTCTTTTTTATTTGTTTGTGTTTGTGTATGTTGAGACTTTATAAAGTACTCATAGTTCCTTTTATTTCGCGAGAACTCACAAAAGAATTCAAACCCTAGAGCTTTACTGTAATTTTTTTTCCCAATCAGACCTTTGTGTTGATTTTGAGATGTTATACAAAACTCTACCAGAATACGTTTTACTGGTAATTAGTGTGGGACTTTTTAAACTACTCATAATTCCTTTTATTTCATGTGCAACATATTTTCGTATATATATATATATATAGCCAAAAGATTTCAAACTCACCTTTATGGTATTCTTCTTTCTAATAAGATGTTCATTTTGTTAATTTTGAGATGTTCTACGAACTCTACTGAAGGACGTTTTATTTTAAATTAGTTAGTAGCTAAAAAATTTTGAAATAATTTACAAAATTTTATGGATTCAATAAATTTTGTTGTCCAACAACTTACCAAATAAAAATAAAGTAAAAAAGAAAATTAAAATTAATTTTTATTATTGTGGTTGAATGTGAAATGAGCTACCGATTACAATCAATTGGTTTTTATACATTATATAAGATTTTTCCTTGAAATACATGAATTATGGACACTTACGAAAACGATCCATTCAACAATGACACTTGACAAAATACATCTGCGTTAACGTGGTAGTAAACGAATTTCTTATAAATTACTTAAATATTAATTTTGAAAGAATTCTGACATTAAAATTAAATAGATTCAAGAATAAATGAATTTTTTTCCTCTAAAAAATGGTCCATCTCACTTTTATAGTAGATTTTGATTTTGAATTTATTTATTTAATTGATTATTATTATTATTATTATTATTTGTAATTATAAGTAGATATAGACAAACCTTTTAGTTGTATAGACATAGGTTAGAGTTTAGATACGTATATTTTTATGAATCTAGTTAATAGTTAAATATTTTTAATATATAATTGTACTACATTAGAGAATAATTAGTTGTTGTAACCACTATCTTTAAATTCTGGTTCACCCTAGCCCTGCGAGAGTGATGGGAATTATGACCAAACCTCAATCAAGCTAGAACTAGGACACAATATAAAAAGCTATCATCAATCAATCTTATTTATTTATTTTTATATATATATATATTATTAAATGTAAGTATATATGCATGCATCTGGTTAGTGAAGTTATAAGAGACGCGACCAGTTTAATTTGTTATTGTCATAGTGGTCATGTGATGCTAAAAGCTTTGAAGTCTATATCATACCCCAACCATGTGATCCGTGGGCACATCATTATATCAACATATCGAACAAATAAATTATGTGACAGGGACTTCTCGGCCTTTCACAAGGAAACTAATTATTTTGGAATTCTTTGTGATGTAGATTTTTTTTTTTTTGGTTACATTTTGTGATCTAGATTTTCGTTATTCATAATACTTGGATAGTGAAAATTGTCCTTCCCGTTGTTGCAGCAATTCCATACAAATCATATATTGGGGTTTTCACACCCTCTGTTCGAAGCTGTGTATATTTGGAAATTAGAAATCACACACAAACACACACCAAACAATCGACATAAAAATATATACGTGGTTTAGCCAAATCAACCTACGTCTACGGAGAGCACCGTTTCACTATCGATCAATAAGAGAATTACAAAACTCACACAGTATTTTACTAACACGTGTATCGCTCACCCTCATCAGTGTTTAACTCACACTAAGAAGAATACTCATTTGTATTTCTCCCTATTCTCTCTCTCTCTATTTGTGCACGCAATACAATAGGTTGGACCATGTACTTATATGAGAGGTTAATTGGTCAACAAGATAATTGGTTTTCCAAACTAATTAGAATCAGGAGTCTTCAAGTCAATCTCCTTCTCAAATAAGAATTATTTGGTGGCTAAGTTTAACCTTCCCTGCAAGGAAAATAGTCACACTCCAACAATCTCCCATTTGATGACTTTTCCTTGAACAATCAACTCTATCAAAGATCAGTGCATTACGGTGCCCTCATTTCTGTCTTTAAGCTTGAAGACCCACTGAAGTTGTGCTCAACTTCAGATTTTCTGTTGTCACCACTTTGGTCAACATGTTGGTTGGATTCTTGCTGCTTTGGATCTTCTCAAGCACCAACACCTCATCATCTAATAGAGATCTGATGAAGTGATAACGAAGTCCTATATGTTTGATCCTTGAATGAAATACTGAATTCTTTGTCAGATGTATCGCACTCTGACTATCACTGTTCAAAACATTCTTCTCTTGCTCGAATCCCAATTCTGCCAACAAACCCTGTAACCAAATAAACTATTTACTAGCCTCTATCACAACAACATACTCAGCATTTGTAGTAGGTAACACTAAAATCCTTTGTATTTGCGAAACCCAACTGACTGTTGTAGTACCAACTGTAAAGATGTAGTCAGTAATATTTCTTTTGCAGTCTATCTTGCCAGCAAAATCTGAATCTACATAGCCATATAAATTCATTTTTCCTTTTCCAAAACAAAGCTATTTGTCTGTAGTACCTCGTAGATATCGCAATATCCATTTCACTGCTTTCCAGTGAGTCTTACCTGGATTGGACATGAACTTGCTGACTGTTCCCACTGCATATGCAATATCTGGTCTCGTATAAACCATTATGTAAGAACATTTGTTATTATTGTTGAGTATTAACATTTTCTAAACAAATAACCATGTTGAGTGATTTATGATGTCGGGTAGGTTTAGGAAAATTGAAGGGGTCTTGTAACGGCATCAACAAGGTTTGTCAAATTTAAATCAAGTTTAAAGAAAATGGAAAATACAAGAGAAATGAAGAAGGAGCAAGTTTGAGCGAAAAATACATTCCGGAGGGCATAAACGATATTTTTCGGAGCCAAAACTTCAAGAATCATTCTAATGGAGTCGAGGGGGTTCAAACGACACTATTCCCCCAAAAGTGGTTTCCATGACTTTTGCTATGCCCAGCCTACGCGCCCAATAGCTAAAAGTGGCTAGAAAGTGCTAAAACTACGCTCCATGTATGCTCGGTGGAAATTGGCCTACGCGCCGCGCGTAGCATCCCTACGCACCACACATAGGTGGTCTGCGTATTTATGTTGTGAAATCTCACTTTTGTCCCTAACTTAAGATTTTTTGATGCGGCTATGACTTTCACACTTTGATATATATGATATATTCATATTGAAGACCAAATCAAATGGTTTTGCTCAGTTTGATATGAAATTACAAAAAATGGTAAACTTAAGGTTTCCCTTAGCTTTCTCTATAAATAGGACAATTCTCTACAGATTTTTGAAGGCTTTTGGTGAGAAGATCTCTACAATTATTCTTCTACAGTTCATATACTTCTGCAGAGAGATAGAGAAAAAAAATCATTGAGTGATCATATATCTTCTAGTTCTCTCTTTGAGTTTATTCAATTGTGCTTCTACACCAACGATCTTTATGCATAATTGAATGAACTAGTTGCTGAAAAATCAACACACCACAGATTGCAATGTGGTTGCTTTGATCCGTTGAGATGTGGAGCCGTCAGAGTACGGAGAGCGGAGCAAGAGCTTTGTGGAGCACGAGTGAATCTAGACTTTCATATGTCGAGTGGAGAAAGGCATATCAGGAGTGATTGTAAGTCTAAAGCTTCATAGAGTCTATATATCTCTTGATTCATAGTGCATCGAAACTCGAGCGTATCCGTGGTTTTACTTGGAGTCTTTTTAAGGTTTTTGACGTAAAAATCTCTGTATTTTCTCTATCATTTTATTTTCTTAATTTATATTTATGATTGCTTGATTATTCTGATTAGAGAATTAGGGTTTTGTGATTAATTAAAATTGAATTTTTGCTAGTTAATTTTAATTGATCTTAAAATTGACAAAAAGCCAATTCACCCCCTATGGGCTAATTTCATTAATCGTCTAGGTAATTTCAATTGGTATCAGAGCGTGGTTGCCCCGTTTTAAGTTAACTACCTAGGGTTAGATTCTGAACTTAGACGATGGATTTACCTCTTAAAGGATGGTTCGTATCTAGGTCCCCGTTGTTTGATGGCTCTAATTACACCTATTGGAAAGCGAGAATGATAGCGTTTTTGAAATCTCTAGATGAGAGAGTTTGGCTTGCCGTAAAGGTAGGAAATTTCCCTCCCATTGTGAAAGACGTTACTATTAATGAATCAAGAGTAAAACCGTCAAACGAGTGGACTGCTGCTGAGACAAATAGTTGATGGAGGCGTCAGGTGTACAAAAATATGTGGTTAAAAACAACTCTTTAACGACTCTAGGTTTTACCCTACGCAAGCGCACGATTCAATTGTAGAATAGCAAAGTGGCTTGAGTAAGGGATATCGATCCCACAGAGACTGAGATTGTTTACTTTAATAATTTAAAAACACTGAATTATATTTCTGAAAATTATTTATTTTGGGTGGTCAAAGACCTAATTATCTATTTTAACTAAATTACTAAAAAAACAAAACAAAGTAAATTGGTTGTGATTCAGATGAAAGAGAAAACTAGGGTTTTCATCACTCCACCACTAACCGCATAATATAGTTCATCAATGTATTAATTATAAGTGGGCGATCCATAACTGTGAATCAGGTCGTACCGCAAATAGCTAAATATGACCCCAAAAAGGAGTACCATCAACCGGATCGCGACAACCTGTCTCATGACTGACCTAACTAGTACATGCCAATTATGTTACTCTAATTTACTACTAATGTATGAAAATAAACTAAAGCGTGTCTATATTAAATCGCTAAGGCACGACCTATGTCAACCTAGGGTTTCAAGTTTCATTACTACCATTGTGTAGAAAACCATGATTAAGCATCCAAGTTCCAGCCCATAGTGAATAATCATAATTGTGCAAAACTATATATTCATTCCATCTATGACAAGAATTTAGAATAAACATATACTTTTATATTGCAAATTAGTACGGTCTCTTAACTACTATAACCATCACAATATGGATAACAATTTCCCCTATTTACAATTAAAAACAATGAAAGACCTACATTACTTGGCTAGGGTTTCACTAGAAAACCATAGATACCGAGTTAGTTGGCCATGGAAAATAGTGATTGCATCGTTGATGTAGAAACGTTGTCCATACTCTTCTTTTTCGGATCTCTAGGTTCGAATATGACTCTCAACAACATCAAATTTGAATGAATGAATAGCCTCCAAAAACTCACGTCTAAACTCTCCAACTCAACAAACCTAACTTTGATGTATGGTCTTGTATATATATGCAATACCATAGAGAGACCCTTTTCATTCTTTTCACACTCAAACTCATGTAAACCCTAACTTCTCATATATATAAGTGTATATACATGTATACAGAGGTCTGGAGTCGCAGGAACGTCTTCTAATTAAGCCGGGGGTAAAACAGGAAAAATCCACGAAAAATCACCAAAACGTTGCCGCGCCTACGCTTCAAGCGTAGGTCCCAAGTGTACCTCCAAGTGTAGGTCAAAGCGTAGAAATGTGATTTCCAACCACATTTTGAAACTAGAAGCGTAGACAAAAGCGTAGGTATTTTTTGGAAAATCACTTTTCTTCGTAAATGCACTAAAACGTCCGTCTCGAACCCACGATACTTTTTGCTGAAGATGATGGCTTTTATAAATGCCGTTTTTTTCCTCCGGGAGCCATTTTTGTCTCGGACTGCCTCTTTGACTCTCCTCTTGGATAGAAAGAACATACTCTTCAGTTAATTCACTGAAGTTAGCTCCATTTCTTCATTAAGCTCCTGTAACATATCTTAACATACAAACGCAATAAAAGTACCAAATAATGGAATGAAAGAACGTAACAATTGTGAGTTAAGGGGTCAAAATGACTAATATTTTACACCTATCACACCCCCAAACTTACATATTGTTAGTCCTTTAGCAATAAACTCAGATAATTTTTCTTGTGTTGATCTTTTTAACCTACTACTTTAACTATTCTAACTAATCTAACCTAATCCCTTGCTTTCGTGAGGGTTAACGATTACACTTAACACGGGTAATAAGCCTTTTAAACCCCTAGTGGACGAGTGAAGTCTCGTGAAGGTTTCCAGTGATGGTACCTACAAACATCTCAGTTCTTTATAATCACGCAGTCATGAGTTCACACACAAATTAAATTAAGTCATGATATAATGAAAAAGAGAGCATGGATACAAATACTCCCACTTACTACCGAACAACAATTATGTCAAGCTTCGTGTCATGAATGATTCCCACTAAAGTGAATGATTTCGCTACTTTCTACTTAAAATCAAGACAACCTTCCGTGATTTTGTGAACACTCAACTATGGTATTTCAATTTCTCTTCTCCTACTTCATTGATCAAACTTTGCCATTTTTAATAAAAACATATCCTTCCATCTTTCCACTTTTCATCCCTTTTTGTCTTTTTAAGTCTCCGGACTTTCCAGCGGGAATTTTTAGCCCCGACCAACTGGGCCCGAGCTTCTTCCATGGGATTTATGCTCATCAGTATTCTCTCCTTTAAGTGCGAACAGTGATATTGGTGATACCAAGGCCCGGTTACTCAGATCGAAGAACTGTTTTTTGCATTTTTTTCTAAAATATTTTCAATTTCTCCATTTCAACCATAATAACTCCCCATCTCTCCTTTTATTGTGGCAAAATTATTTTTCAACTATATAATAAAAAATCAACCAATTTTTTATAGTGAATGTGTGCTTGTGCTTATAGGTCAAACTCGTCTTTCTTAATTTCAATTTCACTTATTCACTCATCCATGTAAAACCACATCACTTCACTAACTCAATCTAATCATTTCTCTCATAAATGGGAATATCACATTACATACTACTCATGCATCATATACAAAAACTCAATCGAATTATAATGCAAAACATTCATGCGTGAAAATAAAGAACTACTCCAAAAATTTTAAAATTTCAATTTTTATTTCAAAAATTTCCACTCCTTGTAATTTTATACCCTCACCCCCAAACTTAAATCAGACCATGTCCTTATGGTAAAAAATAATATAGGAGAACATATACAGTTATCCTTGAAGCTCAATTTTGGATTCCAAAGCAAAGCATGAATTCCCTCCCCCAAACTTGATTTGGATCACCTGTAGATATCATCAACAAAGCATAAGTACCCAATCATAGCAAGGGAAAATGAAATTTGAAATTTCCAAGGAATCAAAGATTCCAAGATTTTTTTTTTCCAATTAAAAAAAAAACGGATTTGGCCTTAAGGGCCTACAATCCTAAAATAGAATAAAATAAAAAAAGACATGGCCTTAAGGGTCTACCGTCCCTAAAAACAAAATAAAACATATCCGGCAGTCTGCAGTTTTTTCAACTTTTCCAAATCTTCCTCCGAATATATCTTCATAATTGTCCACCACTTCTCATCCAACTCTTTTATCCTAGCACCTAACTGCTCAACGGTGATCTTTGATAATAAAAACGGGTATGGAAGATAATGTTCAAATTTATCGATACCTGCCCATTCTCTACTCATAATTGCTCGGGCAATAGACATCTCAGCCATAATCAATGATGTAACACACACTTTATACCCATGAGTTAGGGCATACAAAGTTCTAAGCATAGTGTGATCTCTTGTACTAGTCCGATTATTGGGTCGAAGTTGAGCCAAAACGGCACAATCTAAATAAAGCAGATCCGACTTCAACCACCAATTATCACACATCATATCTTTCAGATCTGATACTACACAGAATTCACAAACCATCTCCTCATCCGTATGTGGCCATACTTGAGGATGTTCCTTCAATATTGTTTGTAAGTTTGCCGGAGTACCGATTGGTATATTCCATGCATCGACAATACTTCTTCTTCCAATCACAATAGGAGTACTCCACTGAGTCACTTTGGCCTTCATAACCTCAAATCATGGCTGTCCCAAAATTGTCATATTTTCATAGAATTTTCGGACTAAGCCCAGATACACCTTTTCACCCGCCGGTTTTTCTAAAATTTTCAATCCTCATTCTCTAAGAATTTTCCTTTCGGGCGTAACTAATACTCGATTCATCCTCCCTGGAAAAAATATCTCTTCAAATTGCAACATACACTGCAAAAACGTTTTCGGTGTAGTTTGACTTCCATTCCGACTCGTAGCTTCTTCATTCGTGCTCTTCATATCCACATATGGTTCCGTACCTTCTATGAATTCCTCCAGGTCAGAATAATATTTATTAGCATTATCCATACCAACCCTCATTGAGATAGACAGAATAGAAGAACAACAGAAGAAGAATATCTAATATAATGCTCACTCCTTGAGAATTGTGAATTTTGTCTACTCTGTGGATGTATTTATAGATGGATGTAGTAGAATCAGAAGAGAAAAATGATTTAAAACCCTTAGCTGACTAGGAAAGGGGAAAAAATGACTAATCCAACTCCAACTTGTATTTGCATTTGGTCTCCTTGTCAGATTAGGATTACTCTAAAAAGTCTACAAAAATTTACAAAAGAATCCTAAAAATAACTTTAAAAAATCCTAATACAAGTACAAGTACAAATCAAGCCAAAACACCCCGCAAATGGGTTAAATTTGCAAAATTTCAAAACTCACCTCGCTGTACCCTACGCTTCAAGCATAGGTTGGCCTGAAAGATTTTTTTTAAAATACACTCACCAATCCAACACATATACACCCCCAAACTTAAATGCACAAATGTCCACATAGTGCATTTTAAATTATTGAAAGAATTCAAACTATTAGCACATGTAAAATACGCGTAAAGATCCTGGGATATATCCAACAATATGATTGATCAGCAAAACTTCAATTTTTTATACTTTGAAAATCTAAAAAATATTTAGAAGATAATCGTTCAAGCAGTCACATCAAGCCCTATACGAAACTATCCGCTCAACAATTTATCTCTAATGTATAAAAATAAATAAATAAAAATAAAAATAAAACAAAAACAAAAACCTAACTAAAACTAAACTAAGACTCATCATCAGAGGGCGATGGTGTAGGTGGAATCTGCACACTCATATGCTGAATCATACAGGTAATCCTATGAAATAATTGTCTCTGATCTCTCTGTCGGGCCTGTCTCTCCTCTACCAAAGTTCGCTTTATCCCCTCCATCCGTGCAATCAAAGCATCAAACTGCGCCTGAGATAGAGTAGCAGTACCACCCGTAGGTACCTCTGGCAACACAACCTCTTCCTCAGCAGCCGGTATCTGTGGCATCTCCACATTAGTAGCAGCCTCAGCCTCTTGTGCCACACCTGCACCATCAACCTGCTCCTGGGCCTGTGCACCTGGTAATATGCCAAACACTGGCCGGCATTGCTTAATATCATCTGCATGCAACTGGGTCCAGACACCAGTCCATATCCCTCTAGCATACAGAGTACCCTCTTTATATCTGTTTCGCTCACCCGCATCCATCTCGGTCCCGACATCCATCATAAGCTTCATTACCAAGCACGGGAATCGACTCTGAAATAGACGTTGACCAACCTTGGTCTCCTTGCGTAGATGAATATAATGTGTATATAGGCCTTCCCACAAAATACGTGGGATATAAATCCATCGACTGAACTCAAATGTGTAGTGAAGGGCCAGAAATGGCGCACATCACATGGTCACGTGGTTGTACAGAAGAATCTGAGATCGAACTATCACATCCTAGAACCATATTATTGGATGATAGTTCGCTTTTTTCATGCAGTTCCGATGATCATCGGCCCACTGCCCAGCAGTCTGAATTGTAACCAATTCAAAAATGGATGGGAGTATCTCGGGCATAGGTGGGAACATAGTAGCTAGCTCGGGTGGACACTCGTCAGGAATACCCCACGCCTCAGTAATAGTTTGGGGAGTAATCTCGATCTCTGTACCTCGGACCACTATCCGTAGTCTCAACCCCTTACTGAAATGACATATATGCAGCTAGAACTCCAGGATCATATCCTCACAAATGTGCAGGGTAACTGGGGCAAGAATAGGCAGTAGTTGTCGAGCCCTCAATCGGCCAATCGCTCAGGCAGGAACTGGCTATAAATCCTCGAATACCTGCAATAAATATGTCCCCTCCTACTGATAGCCCTTCCAGGTTGCCCGATCTAGTAAATCCTCTACCGATGTTGTCAGGGGCACAAGTAAATATGTAGTTAAAACTTTAAGGTCACCCTCCACAGGTGGCTTCGGTACCCTCTCATCTACTCGATCATCGCTCTGCGCGACATGCTCCTCCTGCTCAACGACATCACCCTCTCTATCCTCCTCTATCTCCTCAGCCTGCTGCTCTGACATAAGTGGCAATGATGGTGCCCATGGAGCAACTGGCTCAACTACTAAGCGACCATGTGGTAATAAGATGTCGAGCCCCTGTGTAGAGCTATCTGACACCTCTGCCTCAACAGGCGAGGAAGATGAGGAAAACAAGTCGACATACTGTGGCCTCCAGGCGTGTGTACTCTGACAGCGAATAGGTGACATTGCTGGTGATGATGATCTCGACCTCTGTCGTACCGGTGGATCAGCCGCAACTGCAGCCTAAGCCACCCATCTCGCTGACACTTTGGTCCGTGCCATGCCTATAATAGGGAATTTTTGAAAAATATGTGATAATGAAATGGACACCGAATCAAATTCAAAATATATCTAAATATATCTAATATGATGATTAAACAAGTCGTCGTCCCAAAAATTCGATATTTAATCCGCTTGCGAAGTCGAAAACTCAACTTTTTTGTAAAATTGATCAAAACATGATTTTGATCGGACTCGTTCATCAATACTAGTTTAGAATAGTTAAATAAGTCATATGAAATCAAAATAATGGAACAAAACTCACCGAATCAAAAGAAATGATGATTTTCCAAAAATTGAATTTCGGAGACTTTTCGAGTTCTTCACGTGAATCCGAACAAATCACCAACTAATTCGACGATCCGCTGGCTAAGAATGATGAGGAATTGGATGGGTAAATGGTAGAATCAAACCTCTCAAATAATGGTGGATAATTGAGAGAGAGTGAAGAGTTTGAATGGAGAATAGGGGGGAAAATGACGACGGCTTGCTTATAACAGGCCCGCAGCTACGCTTCAAGCGTAGGTCCTTGGCCCCAAAAACAAATTGTTCTCTTTTGTCATCATCTCATCCCGTCTTTAACTCCACACTTCTTAAATGCTTCCTAGGCTTCATTGACACTCCATACTTAAATGATGATGGCCTAGCGACTCGATTTTACGGACTCAATCTTAAATGCCAAAATAACTAAATTACCATATACAAATACAAACTAGGCTTTAAAGCTAATCTTCTTTACCTAGTACTAATGTTTAACGTTGTTCGTATGACATTGCCACTCCTTAATACTCCAGATCAATCTCATCCAGCTCGGGTGGTGGTTCAGTTAGATTAATCGTTTCCACCACACACTTAACTGGTCGAACCTCTATATAATGCTTCAATCTCTGTCCATTCACTAAAAACTTCTTTCCAATGTTAGGATCATCAAGCTCCACTGTTCCATGGGGGAAAACCTTCATAATCTTGTATGACCCATCCCATCTTGATTGGAGCTTGCCAAGAAACAGCTTGAGTCTCAAATTAAACAGCCAGACTTTTTGGCCAGGCTTAATAACTTTCTTTCTAATATGTTTATCATTAAACGCTTTTGTTTGAGCCTTGTAAATCCGAGAATTTTCATACGCATTATTTCTCAACTCCTCAAACTCTTGAAGTTGGAGTTTCCGCTGCTTACCGACTTTCTTTATATCAAAATTTAATCTTCAAACAACCCAATATGCTCGATGTTCTAGCTCTATAAGGAGATGACACACTTTACCATACACAAGATGAGATATGGATCAAAGCTTTTGACACCGTAGACACGCTTCACAAAATTCGACTACATCCTTGAAAAAGGATGGCCAGTAAAATCCACTTTGCAGCACCTTATGGGCTGTCTTTTAAGCTCCGAAATTCCCTCCACATTCCAGCGTGTGACAAAAGGTAAGTATGCTTTGCACCACACTTTCGGGGACAGATTTCCTGATAACCTGATCAGAGCAATACTTGTATAAACGCGGATTATCTCAGATATAAAATTTGACTTGGCTGAAGAATCGGTCTTTCTCATTCTTAGACCATCCTTTTGGGATTCAGCCTATGGCTTTATAATTTACAATATCAGCATACCACGGTATTTGTTCCACCATAGCTACACTAAACAGATGTTCATTCGGGAAAGAATCCTTAAGAGGAGTAATTTCCTTTGTGGACTCGACAATAATCCTTGACAAATTATTCGCAACAACATTTTCTGAACCCTTTTTATCTTTGATTTCCAGGTCGAATTCTTACAACAACAGAATCCATCGAATCAGTCGGGGCTTAGAGTCTTTCTTTGTCAGCAAATGCCTCAAAGCCGCATGATCTGAGTAAATGACAACCTTGGTGCCTAATAAATATGATCAGAATTTATCCAAGACGAAGACAACTGCCAACAACTCCTTCTCGGTAGTTTTGTAGTTCATCTGAGCTTCATTTAGAGTCCTACTGGCATAATAAATAACATACGACAATTTATCTTTCTCTGCACCAACACAACTCCTATGGCATGGTCAGAAACATCGCACATGAGCTCAAATGGTAGAGATCAGTCTGGCGGATGAATAATCGGGGCTGATGATAGTTGAGCACGCAACTCCTCAAAGGCTTGAAGGCACTCTTTGTCAAAGACGAATGTCACATCCTTAGACAATAAGTTGCATAGCGGCCAAACGATTTTGCTGAAATATTTGATAAACCTTCGGTAAAACCCGGCATGGCCCAGAAAAAAGTGTATCTGCTTAACAAATGTTGGAGGATGCAGTTTTGAAATTAATTCAACTTTTGATTTATTGACCTCTATCCCCCACTTTGATACAATATGGCCCAGGACTATCCCCTCTTGAACTATGAAATGAATCTTTTCCCAACTTAGGATCAGATTCGTCTCTATACATCTTTTAAGTACCAGTTCTAAATGTTTCAAACAGTCTTCAAAGGTTTCCCCAAAAATTGAAAAATCATCCAAAAATACCTCAAGAAATTTCTCTACCATATCAGAGAAGATAGACATCATACACCGTTGGAATGTTGCTGACGCATTACATAACCCAAACGGAATCTGTCTATAAGCAAACGTGTCATACAGACAAGTAAATATGGGGTTCTCCTAGTCAATAGGGTCAATTGCCACCTGATTATAGCCGGAATACCTATCCAGACAGCAGTAATAGCTTTGTTCGGCTAACCTTTCCAGGACTTGATCAATAAATGGTAATGGAAAATGATCCTTCCTGGTGTTTAGATTAAGCTTTCTGTAATCAATACACACACGCCACCTAGTGGTCGTGCGCTGTGGAATTAGCTCACCTTTTAAGTTTGGCACCACTGTGATGCCCGACTTCTTCGGCACCACCTGAGTTGGACTTACCCATGTACTATCAGAAATGGGGTAAATAATACCCGCATCCAGCAATTTCATTATTTTTTTCATCACCACCTCTTTCATATTTGGATTCAGCCTTCTTTGCATTTCCCTTTATTGCTTTGCATCCTCCTCAAGATGTATGTGATGCATGCAAATTGAGGGGTCTATGCCTTTCAAATCAACAACACTCCACCCTATTGCCTCTTTGTTCTCACTTAGAACTTTGACTAGACTCAATTCCTATTTTTCTATCAATTTTGAAGATATAATCATAGAAAGAGTCTCATCGGGTCCTAAGAAAACATATTTAAGCTTTTTAAGCAATTCCTTGAGTTCCAAGGTAGGAGTAGTAGTTAGAGATGGAATTGGTGAAATATTTGAGACTATCGGGAGTGGTTCAACCGGCTCCCGCCAGGGTTAAGTGTATAATGCAGTCTCCATTGCATTCAACTCTTCGTTTTGCAACTTCCAATATATCTCCCAATCACAAACTTCTTCATTCAGCCATTCTCTAGTCATAAAAGACTCCAACTCGTCCTCCTCCAAGATTTGAGTTGTAAAATCTGCTATGATATCATCCAGCTCATAACACTCATTAATCTGAAAACATTTCCCAGATTCAGGCAATTGGTGGCTTCCTTCGAACACATTCATCCTGACCTTTATATTTCCAAATGTCAGATCCATGGCTCCGATTCTGCAATTGATGTATGCATTTGCCATAACTAAGAATGGTCTCCCAAGTATTACCATAATATGCTTCCTCGAGTCAGGGATAGGTTCTGTATCCAAGACTACAAAGTCAACTGGAAAATAAAACTTGCCCACTTGAACAATGACATCTTCAAGGACTCCTCTTGCTTGCTTGATTGATTGATTGGCAAATTGAAGTACAACCTCAGTGGGGTTGAGTTCACCTAACCCTAGTTATTAGTAGACTGAATAAGGAAGCAAGTAAATACTCACACTTAGATCAAGAAGAGCTCTACCAATTTCCTGGTCACTGATGACACATGGAATACTAGGAGCACCGGGATCTTTCCTTCTAGGTGGAGTATCACTTAAAAGCAATGAACTCACTTGCTCAGTCAAGAGTAATTTCATTGGATTCTTTCCTCTGCTTTTCCTCTTCTGAGTGCAAAGATCCTTGAAAAACTTTACATAATGCGGTATTTGGGCGATTATAGCTAAGAGAGGTAAATTGACCTTGATTTTTTGAAATGTATCCAAGATATCAGATTCTTTCATCTTTTCGTACTTGGCCGGCTCTTTAAGATGTTGAGGAAATGGCGGCGCCTCCTCATAACTTGCCCTGTCTGGCTCCTCATGTAGTGTCTGATCGACATCGTCTCATACTCATGGTTGATCTTTTTGCACTCTTTCAGCCTCTTTTCTTTCAACTTCTTTCCTTTTCTCTTCTTCCGCTTCCTTCCTTTATTCTTGTTCTGCCTCCCTTCTTCTTTGCAACATTTCCTCATGCTATGCCTCAACTCGACTCTCCACTTCCTTCCCACTTCTCAAAGTCGTGATGGCTTGAACCGACTCATGAGGATTATTAGCAAAAGATCTAAGATCCAATGCTTATTGTGGCTTAGGGTTGACTATTGGCTGACTTGGCAATTTTCTTGGCTCTCTCACATTCCTCTCATTAGCTATTTGGCCAACCTGCATGTGCAGTTGTGCTAAAGATTGAGTATGAATACCTAGCTAGTTATGAATGTCCATTATGACCTGTTCTAGCCGATTAGTCTGAAAACCGGGTGGAGGAGTTTGGCTTCTTGGTGGCTGGGCTTGGTAGTTATAGGGTTGCACAACTTGATTATTACTGAATGACTGAAACTATTGGGAATTATTGAATGGTTGGAGGGCTTGGGAATTATTAGAACGCTGTAAAAGTTGGTTGTTATTGAATGGCTGGAGGGATTGGGAATTATTAGATGTTCTTGGTTGGTAGTTGGACTGAGAATTTATGGCAATGATTATTGGTTGGGAGTTAAATGATTGTTAACTTTGTTGAAACCTCGGCTATTGGCTGTATGATTGTTGCCTTTCTCTAATTCTTGGTTGTTGGTTGTATGACTGCTATCTTTCTGTGAACCTTGGCTGTTGATTGTATTATTGCCCTTTTTGGAATTTTGGTGGTGGATTCTCTACATTGGTAGATTTTTAAGACACGAGTGGGTGATTTCTGGCATTGGAGATGTATGAATTGGTGAAAGGAGCATTATTGGAATAGTTCCACGATACGTTGGCATCAACGACAATTATGTCCTGACACTCATGTAGGGAATACTCAACTTTAACTTCAAACATCTCTCTAGGAGGGGAATGACTTCACTGCATAAAATTTTCAATTATTTCTAATTTCTCTCCAAACAATGCCATGGTATCCCTCACATCATTATGCTCTACAACATACGATTTCTTAGATCTCCTATCCTGTTGTCCACCTCTAGACCGCAACTCAGATTGATATTGAATTGTGTTTTCACTGATATTATCAAATATCTCCAAAAGTTCTTTAGCTAGCTTTAAGATAAACTGACCTTGTGTGGCCGTATCTATCAAAGTCTTATGAGTCTCACCAAGTCCCATGTAGAAGTTTTTAGCAATATCTTGGTCGGAAAACCTATGATGGGGACATTTATACAAAATTTCATTATATCTTTCCCATGCATCATGAAAATGCTCACCAGGTAATTGCCTAAAGCTTTTGATTGCATCTTGTGCTTCTGAGGTCTTTCCTATTGGATAATGCATTTTAATGAAATCTTTCTTAAGGGCTTCCCAATCAATTTTAATTTCTTTTGTTAATTTGATGTACCATCTTTTAGCTCTCTCTTTTAATGATCAAGGGAATAATCTCACTCGCAAGTCATTTTTGAGTAAATTGTCAAACCTAACAGTAGAGGCTACCTCTAGGAAATCATTTATGTGCTGGTATCGGTCCTCTATCCTAAG
Source organism: Cornus suecica (assembly GCA_963922005.1). Classification (NCBI taxonomy): domain Eukaryota; kingdom Viridiplantae; phylum Streptophyta; class Magnoliopsida; order Cornales; family Cornaceae; genus Cornus; species Cornus suecica. The sequence continues at coordinate 49,890,443 of OY998240.1, read as the reverse complement.
GCCTGAAAATTTTGGAAGCATATTGATCATGCTTGTCTTGATCTCAAAGTGCTTCACTCATTCCTCTTCTGGAAAATCAGCATAGGAATCGTACGCATCGGGCGCGTAATATCTTTTCAATCATGTCTCTAGTGCCCTTTGTTGGTAGGCTCTTTGGTCAGCCATTGCTTCTTCTTGTTGATGATGACACTCTTCAATAGATCGACGTAAACGATGAAAAGTCTTTTTGATCTTAAGATCTTACTCAACTAACGCAGTGCTTAAATTAGAACGGGTTGGTCTATCGGTCATACGCTACTCAAACAACTATTTGTTTTTCAAAATTTATTTATTTATTTGAAATTTTCTGAAATAAAATCTAATCTAAATTAACTACTTCTAAATTACAGAAAATAAAACAAGAATTAATATGCAAAAATCTAAGTAACTAAAACTCACAAAAGTTCCAGATGCAACTTCAGGAGTTCCGCTTTTCCCTTTTACACTTTTCAGAGTACCTCTCAATCACACAAAAATCTCACTTCAGCTACAATAAGGCAATGCAAATAAATTACTAAAGCTATTGAACAATGCTTAGTCCTTGGCAACGGCGCCAAAAACTTGATGGGGCCGTCAGGTGTATACAAATATGTGGTTAAAAACAACACCTTAACGACTCTAAGTTTTACCCTACGCAAGCGCACGTATCAATTGTAGAATAGCAAAGTGGCTTGAGTAAGGGATATTGATCCCATAAATACTGAGATTGTTTACTTTAATAATTTAAAAACACTAAATTATATTTCTGAAAATTATTTGTTTTGGGTGGTCAAAGACCTAATTATCTATTTTAACTAAATTACAAAAAAAAAAAAACAAAGTAAATTGGTTGTGATTCAGATGAGAGAGAAAACTAGGTTTTTCATCACTCCACCACTAACCGCATAATATAGTTCATCAATGTATTAATTGTAAGAGGGCAATCCATAACTGTGAATTAGGTCGTATCGCAAATAGCTAAGTACGACCCCAAAAAGGAGTACCATCAACCGGATCGCGACAACCCGTCTCATGACTGACCTAACTAGTACATACCGATTATGTTACTCTAATCTACTCTTAATGCATGAAAATAAACTAAATCATGTCTATATTAAATCATTAAGGCATGGCATGTGTCAACCTAGGGTTTCAAGTTTCATTACCACCATTGTGTAGAAAACCATGATTAAGCATCCGAGTTCCAGTCCATAGTGAATAATAATAATTGTGCAAAACTATATATTCATTCCATCTAAGACAAGAATTTAGAATAAACATATACTTTTATATTGCAAATTAGTACAGTCTCTTAACTACTATAATCATCATAGTATGGTCAATAGTTTGCCTTCTTTACAATTAAAAACAATGAAAGAACTATATTACTTTGCTAGGATTTTGCTAGAAAATTATAGATACCGAGTTAGTTGGCCATGGAAAATAGTGACTGCATCGTTGATGTAGAAACGTTGTCCATAGTCTTCTTTTTCGGATCTCTAGGTTTGAATATGGCTCTCAACAACATTAAATCTGAATGAATGAACAGCTTCCAAAAACTCACATTTGAACTCTCCAACTCAACAAACCTAACTTTGATGTATGGTCTTGTATATATAGGCAATACCATAGAGAGGCCCTTTTTAGTCTTTTCACACTCAAACTCATACAAACCCTAACTTCTCATATATTTAAGCGTATATACATGTATACAGAGGTCTGGAGTCGCAGACACGTCTTCTAATTAAGTCGGGGGTCAAACAAGAAAAATCCACAAAAAATCACCAAAATGTTGCCACACCTACACTTCAAGCGTAGGTCCTAAGCGTACCTGCAAGCGTAGGTCCAAGTATAGAAATGTGATTTCCAGCCACTTTTTGAAACTGGAAGCGTATGTATTTTGTGAAAAAACATTTTTCTCCGTAAATGCACCAAAATGTTCGTCTCAAACCCATGATACTTTTTCTTGAAGATGATGGCTTCGAAAAATGCCGTTTTTGCCCTCAGGGAGCAATTTTTGTCTCAGACTGCCTCTTTGACTCTCCTCTTGGATAGAAACAATATACTCTTCAGTTAATTCACCAAAGTTAGCTCCATTTATTCATTAAGCTCCTGAAACATGTCTTAATATACAAACGCAATAAAAATACCGAATAATGGAATGAAAGAATGTAACAATAGTAAGTTAAGGGGTCAAAATGACTAATATTTGACACCTATAAATAGTGATAGTTGGAATTCTAAATCTTTAAATGCATTGTACAATGTTGTGACCCCAAGTGAGTTAAAGAGAATTGTCACTTGCGAAATTGCCAAAGAAGCTTGGGATATTATTCAAGTAACTCATGAAGGGATTTCAAAAGTTAAGCAATCGAAACTCTAAATTCTAAATTCAAAATTTGAACAGCTTAAGATGGAAGATGATGAAGTTTATGCTGACTTTGATGCTAGACTAATTGATATTGTCACAGGTTGTCACAATCTAGGTGAGTCCATTATTGAGACAACCGTACTGAAAAAAATTCTTAGGTCTTTACCTGAACGTTTTTGGTCTAAGGTTATTGTTATATCAGAGCTTATAAGTCTTAAATAAATTAAGGTTGAAGAATTGGCAGGGAACTTAAAATCCTATGAGATGGAGATGTTGAAAAATCCCCCTAAGAAGTCGAGTGGCACTAAAGAGAATAACATATCTTTAAAAACCACTAGGGATGATCCTATTGAGTCAGATGGAGAAAGTGATTTGAATATGAATGATATTGTCATGTTTGCTAAAAGGATAAACAAATTTGTGAAGCCTAGAAGGAATGACAAAGGAAAAAAAATTAGAGATAAGCTAGGTGAGTCTAGAAATAGGAATAAGCTCTGATATGAGCCAAATAGCATACATTAAGGCTCCTAATTATACATTTTTATGTCTATGAATATCATTATATTGGTACTTTTATACAGTTTTTATGTATTAAGATATTTTAGGCCATGTCATGTAAAACGAGTTTAATTCGGTGAATTAATTGGATTTGTAACTCAAGATTGTACGAGAGCTAAAGTCATGGATAAAAGACCTATAAAGGACTAAAAACAAGTTAAGGATACAGAAGGAATGAAGATGAAAGAAGCCAAGAAGAGAAGCAGAGCAAAAGAAGATGAAATGTAGAATTCAAGGTGAAGAACTATCGAGTACTTGGTAGACCCTTCACCGAGTACTCGGTAAGACCAAAATCGGCCAGCCAAGTCAGCAAATTGTATATACACATGTGGGACCTATTTCGACCAGAATCAGTAAGGAATTATCTCTAAGCTATTTTGGAGGCGATATTGACTATATTTGATCAGATTATATACCATTCTTCATGATATATCACGATACACATTCCTGACTTAACGATGAAGTAATTAGATTACCAACACAAAGATGCCTCTTTTTCTATAAAAGAGAGGGGTCTCCCTTGCAGTGAAGAGTATTTGGTTAAGAGATAGTTTTGATATTGTAGAGGAAGAGATCTATAGAAGAACAACCAAGGAGGGCGCGTCTACATCAACGATACAGACAGTCATTACCATGAACAACTAAACTAGTATCTAGGGTTTTGTTAAAAATCCTAGCCAAGTAATGTAGACTTTTTATTATTTTTAATTGTATAAAGGGAAACTGAAGGACACGTATGTGATGATTGTGTATATGCGTCATTACGTTTGATTTTATATAAGATTCTATGTTTATTCTATGTCTTGTGTTAGCTTGAATGAATGTTTTATCTTACACAATCATGGTTATTCAATATGGGCTAGAACTCGGATGCTTAACTCATGATTTTCTACATAATAATGGTTATTAACATGTAATCTTGATTTAGACAGACTGTGCTTGAAAGGGATAACTAGTGATGTACTTTTAATTTATGTCAGTAGGAGTAGTTTAGAGTAGATGCATGTACTGGTTATGCTTGATTAGAGATGACTTGTGCCAATGATGGATGGATTATTCCTTTTTTGGAAGTAGGGTTTTGTCAATGTTTACGACCCTATATCTGATTCACATATGATGGACCTCCCTTTACAATTGAATGAATTGGAGAATATGTTATATGGTTAGTGGTGGAGTTAGAAATACCCTAGATATTTATCTCTATTGTTCAAAACCAAAACCAAAACCAATTATTTATCATATTTATTTTATGTTTATTAGTGATAAAAAAACCAAACAAACAAATTATCCTTAATAATTTACTTAGAGTAATTATAAAAAATATGAAGAATAATTAGTCTCTGTGGATTCGATATACCCTATCTCATTGGTATTATACTATAAATTGATTCGTGCATTTGCGATAGGTAAAATTAGGTCAACTTTAAGGGCTTATTTGCACACACTATCATCATTATCATTATTGTTATTACCTAAGCCTAGTAGTACGGGTTGAACCTAACAACATCTGGCCTGACAGATCAAGCTCCGACCTCGGAATGATAAGTCTGAACCTAGAAAGAAGAAACCTCCATATTTTGAATGTTAATGATATAGTCATATTGTTGCAGAGTGTGCAAATACGTTGAAAAAGTCTAAAGGTTTAGCTATCACTTGGGATGATGAATCTGATGGAGAGTTAGTGAGTGATGAGACAAATTCAGAGGAAGGAAATGGGTCTAGAAACTTCAATGTGTTTGCATCACATATCAAGAAGGGTGAAAGGGTTGTAACATTGAATGCAACATCAGAGGATGAGGGTTCTGAGAGTGATGAAGATTGTGATGAATCGCTTCAAGTGGAATATGATAAATTACTTGATAAGACCACACAACTTCACAAAAATCACACTAAACTATTGACTGAAAGTCTTAGCATGGATAAAACATTACATTCTTTAAAAGACGAATTAGCCAATAGTTCTCAAACCCTAAATCTCCTACAGACCCAAAAGGCTAAACTGTCTGAAGAGTTGGCTAAGTCTAAACAATAAAGGACTCAGGCTTTGAAGAGTGTGGATGATCTCAATAAGGAAGTAATCATTCTAAAATCTGAGTTAGCTGAAAAATCTAACAAGATTGGGAATTTGGAAAATGAATTGAAAGATGCTAAATTAACTCTCTATAAATGGTCTAGTGGAACTCTTAAACTTGATAATATATTAAGTATGGGAAAATTTGTAGGAAATACAAAAGATCTAGGTTTTGATTGAGTAATACATAATTCAAATGTTGTTTCAAAAACTACCTTTGTAAAAGTTTCCCATGTACCATCTAGTTCTTCTTAAGGAAATTCAAATTAAACTCCTAATGATCAATCCTATGTAAGAAGAACTGTTCAAAGCAAAACTTTTTTTACCTCTAGATATTCTAAGAGGTCGATTGTTGAAGTTCAAAGGTTTGTTCCTATATGTCACTATTGTGGTGTCAGAGGTCACATTCGACCGTGGTGTTTGAAGCTAAGAGGAAAGACTTTGAGGTCAGTGAAGGAATAAAGAACTCAACAGGGAGATTGTGTTCAAGATCAAATTAGAGTGTTGAGTGAAGAGATGATGAATTTGGCAAATTTGGCAAATAAAACTCCGAAGCTGAAAAAGGCATGGGTTAGAAAAGGTGAGCTACACTGTTTTATAGTTCATACTGCACTTAGAGCATGTGATTCTAGTTCCTGGTATCTGGATAGTGGATGTTTAAGGCATATGACTGGATATAAGTCATTGTTTGGATTTCTCGAGGAGTGTCATGGTGGGATAGTCACTTTTGGTAATGGAGAGAAGTCCAAAGTTCTAGAAAAATGTACCATTGTGATTTCTAGTTTACCTAAACTAGAAGATGTGCTTTATGTTGAAGGTCTAAACGAAAATTTGTTAAGTATAAGCTAGATATGTGACAATAACCACAATGTCAATTTTTCTCCTGATAAGTGTTCGATCATTGATTCTTCTGGAAATTGCATGATGGAAGGTATGCGTTCGTCTGATAACTGTTATTGCATTTTCCTAATTCTGAATTATCTTGCAATAAAGTTAAACTTGATGAAGTTGAAATTTGACATCATTGAATGAGACATATTAATTTTCGTGATTTGACGAAAATCTCTAAGAGCGAAATTGTTAGAGGTGTGCCTAAGCTTGGTTTTGGAAAATGGAGTGTGGACCATGTCATAAGGGTAAACAAGTTAGATGTCAGCACAAGAAGACAAATGCCATTGGTACTTTTAGATCTTTAGAGCTGTTGCATATTGATTTAATGGGTACCACTATGACCATGAGCAAAGGAGGAAAGAAGTATATGATTGTCATGGTGGATGATTACTCTAGATTTACATGGGTTGGATTTATGATAGAAAAGTCTGAAGCTCCTGAAAGTTTTAAGAGCATTTGTAGAAGAATTCAGACTGAGAAAAATTATCCCATCACTAGAGTGAGGAGTGATCATGGGAAGGAGTTTGAAAATTCAGGGATTAATACTTTTTGTGGTTAAAAATGACACCTTAATGACACTTTAGGTTTTACCCTTCTACAAGCGCACAGATCAATTGTAGATAGTTTTGCTTGAGTACGGGAATATCAATGCCACAGAGACGAGGATTGTTCACTTCAATAGTCTAAAAACACTGAATTATATTTTTCCAAAAAGAGTTTGGTTTTATGAATTTTCTAATATTAATGAAAATAAAATAGGAAAGAATAATGAATAATGGTTGTGATTCAGAGAGATAGAACACTAGGGTTTCCTCACTCCACCAATAATCGCATAATATAGTCCAAATTCTATTTCAATTGCATGAGGGAGATCCATTGACTATGAATCAGGTCGCACCACGCCAGCAATTTGACCCCAATAAGGATTACTCTCAACCACATCGCAATAACCCATCTCAAGACTAAACAAATTAGTGCATGCCAACTACTAACAGAAAGTAAATGCAGAAAAGTAAATTAAAGCATGAAAATAAACTAAATCATGTCTATATTAGTTTGTTAGGGCATGGCCTATGTCAACCTAGGGTTTCGAGTTTTATGACCACCATTGAGTAGAAAATCACAAATTAAACATCCGAGTTCCAGCCCATAGTGAATAATTGTGATTGTGTAAGATAAATACATTCGAAAAGTCTTAGACAAGAATCAATTCAAATATATAAACTTGTATCACGAATAAAAACGGTCTCTCATCTAACACAATCATCACAGTATAATCACAGTTTCCCCTCTCTACAATTGAATATAAAATTAGAACTACATTACTTGGCTAGGGTTTTGCGAGAAAACCCTAGATACCGAGTTAGTTGATCATGGCGGAGAGAGTCTACATTGTCGGTGTAGAAACGCTCTCTATGGCCTTCTTCTCCGGATCTCTAGGTCTTCAATGGTGGTTCTCTTGAATGGAAGCAAGCCTGAACTTTGAACGTGAGAACTCTATGAATGAACGTGCGTGAAAATCAGAACCAGAACTCCAACTCTAAACCTAACCCTCTCATATTTATAGACAAGTGAGGAAAACCCTAATGGTTGCCCTTTTCTGTAATTTCATAATACAGGAATAATGTCTATAGAATCTTATGTAAATATGTGTATAAGCCTACATGTAGAGAGGTCTGAAATCACCGATCACTTAAAATATCGAAGTAAGGTCAAAACTGGAAAATTCCGAAACAACTTCTGCACGTAAATGGATCACGTGGCCATAAGGTGGGACCTATGCTCCTGAACTACGCTTGGGCGTAGGGTCCCCCTTTGGCTCACAAGCTAAAGCATAGCTCAGGTCCAGTTTGCCTCTTTTTTCCTCTGACAACGTATGGTATTATGTATTTTTTGCTGTAAAAACTCATTTTTTCATATTTGAGCTAGATTGGTCGCGTTTGACTCCCGATGCTTTTGGGTGAAATAATAATGTTTGAAAATGACATTTTTGCTCTTCGGTGAGATAATGATGTCGGGAAATGACCATTTTGCCTTCTGGTAGCTCTTCTTTTCTCTAGCACACCTCTTGATTCCTTTCTTGAGATAGAAATGAACACGAACTCAGTTAATTCACCGAGATTAGCTCTATTTCTTCATTAAGCTCTTGAAACATGCTTACAGACATAAACGGGATAAAAATACCAAGTAACAGAATGTAAAGACATAACAAACATAAGATAGGGGCGAAAATATTGAGCACCTATCACAAGGCACGACCTGTGTCAACCTAGGCTTTCAAGTTTCATTACCACCATTCTGTAGAAAATCATGATTAAGCATCCGAGTTCTAGCCCATATTGAATAATCATAATTGTGCAGAATAATATATTTATTCCATCTAAGACAAGAATTTAGAACAAACATAGAATTTTATATTGCAAATTAGTACGGTCTCTTAAATACTACGATCATCATAATATGGTCACAGTTTTCCCTCGTTGACAGTTAAAAACAATAAAAGAACTACATTACTTGGTTAGGGTTTTGCTAGAAAATCCTAGATACCGAATTAGTTGCTCATGGTTGAAGGACACTGCATTGTTGATGTAGAATCGCCCTCCATAGTCTTCTTCTTCAGATCTCTAGGTTTGAATATGGCTCTCAACAATAGTAAGTCTGAATGATTGAACCTCTTGTATGAACGTCTCATAGAACCAACCAACCTCTATCTATCAGAACCTCCAGAATATATTATGTATCTCCTCTTCCGACGTCTGATATATGGTCTTGTATATATATGCAATGGCATAGAGAGGCCCTTTTTAGTCTTTTCACTCTCAAAACACATCAAAACCCTAAAGATAAGTGTATATACATGTATACGTAGGTCTGGTGTTGTGGGCACGTCTTCCAATTAAGCCCGGAGTGATATAGGAAAAATCACGCAGAAATCCTCAAAGTTGTCGTACTTACACTTGGAGGCTACACTTCAAGCATACCTGGCCTACGCTTCAAGCGTAGGGCTAAGCGTAAGTCCAAACGTAGGGCCCAAGCATAGGTCCAAGCGTAGATTTTGCAATTCTAGCCACTTTTTGGTACTGGAAGCGTAGTCACAAGCGTTGGATTTTTATGAAAAATTAATTTTCTCCATGAATGCGCCAAAACGTCCGTCTCGAACCCACAATAGTTTTTGCTGAAGATGACAGCTTCTGAAAATGCTACTTTTGCCCTCCGGGAGCCATTTTTGTCTCGGACTGCCTCTTTGACTCTCCTCTTGGATAGAAAGAACACACTCTTCAGTTAATTCACTGAAGTTAGCTCAATTTATTCATTAAGCTCCTGAAACATGCTTTAACATGCATACAACATAAAAATACCAAATAATGAAATGAAAGAACGTAACAATAGTGAGTTAAGGGGTCAAAATGACTAATATTTGACACCTATCACCTTCTCAAATAAGAATTGCTTGGTGGCTAAATTTAACTTTCCTTGCAAGAAAAGGAGTCACACTCCAACATCATATAGGTATTTTAATTTTTGAAAGATTAGAAACATGAACATTAAATTTATATATGAAAAAATAAATGGCTCATTTCCTTTTTCAAAAGAATTCAACCACATATGAATTTTATAATTGGATCACATCAATAAAGAGGTATGGTACTACTCTACTCTAATAATTTCTATAGACGGTAACTGATAAGACCAGAATAGTTGGTATTCTAGGCATTAATATACCTCTTGTTAGCCTCTTTATTCTATTAATTTGGTATTTTTATGCAAGTTGCGTGTTAAATGTGTTTTCAGGGCCTTAATGCAAAAGTGTGTTAATTTGGGATTCTTAACAAGTATGCGGAATTCGGAGCAACACGTAGAAGATATTTGCACTAAAAAATCAGCAAAGTACAAGTCAGTGAAGCAACGTACAAGTGGCAGACGCATAAAATTCGCGGATTAAATAAATATTAAAATTCAGGAGCCACCAATTGATCGGTGAGGCTTTTCGATCGTTAGGAATGCGCCGTCTCAAAATTTATGCGAACATATTTGCAGAATTCTGACATTGTGTACAAGTATATAGCGGGGCATAATCGTCCATTCAATGCCATTTCTTAGCCCTTAAGTTCTCTTGGAGTGCAAGCAAGGAACATACCATATCTGCAACAACTTTGTCTATAAATACGGGTAGAAGTCATAAAGAAAGGATATCTCTAATATCTTGAAAATATCTTTATATTCTCTCAAGAACGTATCATTTTTCATAAATAAACCTCTCTTTGAAAAAGGTTCCCTTCCTCAAGAATTCAATAACCAACCATCCAATCATGAAGACGGTGGCTTCATCAACAATGGAGTCTCCCATTTCCATGAGCGGCTAGTCGGTATCTAGGATTTCCAACAAAACCTTAGCCGAATAATGTAGTATTTTATTTATTTTTATTGCAAATAGAGGAATCTGTTGAAGGGCAATCATATGATGATTATGTAGTGAGAGAACGAACAAGACCACCTAAATAAGATTTATTTATTAATGTTTTACTTAAGTTGAGACTGAATTAATTATTTATCTTGAACAACTGTGTTTTATCAACGGGGCAAGAATTTTCGTGATTTAATAACGGTTTCTACATAATGGTACTTGTTTGGCATTATAAAGTCTTAGGTTTACACAGTTCGTGCCTAGAGAAGATGATTGTTAGCGTGCTTTTTAATTTCATATTTTAGGAGTAGTTGTAGTATAGAGGCATACAACAGTTATACTAATCGAAGATGGATTGTAGCGGACCAATTACATCTTTTTTGGTACTAGGAAACTACTTGTAGCGTTACTAGTCTGATTCATATGAGTCGTACCGCCCTCTTGCAATAATATAAATAAAGGACTATGTTATAAGGCTAGTGGTGGAGTTGGAATTCAACCCTAGACTTGTTTATCTTGAGTAAAACAAAAAATATTTATTTTTATGTTTAGTAGTTTAATACAACAAACCAATCAAACAACTTTTATAAATATAATTCAATTTGTTACTTTATAAATATTTGACATATGACTTTGATCTCTATGGTTCGATACCCTCTCTACCCAACTATACTATTTACTACTCGCGTACTTGCAACTAAGAAGTTAAAACTAGATCGTGTTAATTCCTTATTTTTAACACTATTATTTTCACACGTCTGAAACCGATCACAAGTTTTTGGCACCATTTTTGGGGATCAAACGGATAATTCAGATTGTTATATTGCAGTTCTTTGAATTGTTGTATCAATTTTTAATTTTTTGCATTTTATTTTGCAGATACAGCTTTTGCCGAAACTGCAAATTTTTTAAAAAATTCACGGACTCCAGTCTCTGATCGATCGACTCCTTCAGCGATCGTTTGGTAAGTACTAACGATCGATCGAATAACTCTTCAATCGTTCGGTATTATCTCTGATCAATCGATTGTCCTTTTGTTCGTTCGAAATACTGTTGTTCGTACAAAAAATTAAAAACAGGACAAATACATTGAACCATATCTCAACAGTATCAGAAAGAAATATAAATATAAATATTTTCTATATTTGCAAATTTACGTACCTAATCATCTTATTTTCATAAAAAGAAAAAAAAACAGAATAAAATCTTTTCCAAAAATAAAATATATATTTCGATTTTGATTAGATTTACTTACCTTTATATTCTATTAACATAAATATATATATATATAATTTTATTATACATATTATATATACATACATATATATTGATATATAAAATAAATAATTAATAAAAAAATAAAATTTATTTAAATAGATAAAAATAAATAATAAATAATAATATTTTTCATTTTAGTTCCTTATTCAATTATTGCAATTCAGTACTTATTATTCGATATTATTATTGATTGTTTATGCTTGGACGTTGTTCAATTAATATTCCCCTTGTGACATTTGATCCTGAAATTTACCGAACGTACTAAAAAAATAAAAGAAATAATTTAATAAATGATATAAATAATTTAAAGATTTCTATACACCTCAGGACTATACATTACTTTTAGAAATCTCCTTACCAGATGGAGCGGAAAACTTCGAAATAAGACCAACAATAATTAATATGTTATCTAAATTTCATGGGAATTCTCATGAAGACCCATATCAACATATAGATAAATCTTTAGAGGTCTGTTCTACAATACGTATGAGAGGACAAACTGAAGATGAATTTAAAACTCGATTATTCTCTCATTCTCTAAAAGATAAAGCTAAAGTATGGTACAGAACTATACCAACCGATACTAAAACTGATTGGAAGAAACTTCAAAAATAATTTTTTCATAAATTCTTCCTTGTAGGAAAAACTCATGAAACTAGACGAATGATTCTAATGTTTACACAATTACCTGGTGAGCAATTCTATGAAACTTGGGAACGATTTAACAAAATATTACAAAAATGCCCTCACCATGGATTCCCAACACATGAGTTAGTCCGTAGTTTCTATATAGGACTAGGAGAGGGACATAAAAATATAGTTAAAGCAGCTTGTAGAGGTACCTTTACACAGAAACCTGTAAACTTTCTATGGAATCTTTTCAAGAATCTCAGTGAAGATTCTCGTCAAAATATGTCGGACATTAGAGCACCATGAACTATCCAGTCTAATCCTAAAAGAACAGATATTACATTTGAAATCAGTCAAATAAACGAAGTAACCTCAAAAGTAGATGAGTTAAATAAAAAGTTTGATCTATTAATGAGAAATACTCAATCTAATAATATCCAAGAAGTCTGCTCAGTATGCGCCCATCCTTCGCACTTTGCTAATACTTGTCCTTATACACAACAAGAGTCAGAGTTTATCACTGAGGATGTTAATGGTACTTTCACCAACCCGAATAACAACCCATTTTCAAATACCTATAATCCCGGTTGGTGAAACCATCCTAACTTCTCATACAAGACTCAAAATAATACCTTTAACCAAAGTCGTAATCAACCAACTAACCAATTCCGACCATTTAACCAAAACCCTACACAACAACCAAATCAATTCTGACCATTTAATCAAAATCCTAACCAACAACTTTTTAGAAATCCAAATAATACCCAACCTATGAGGTCACCTAGTTTCGAACAAGAAATCAGGAGTGTCGTAAACGAATTCAAAAAAGCTACCCAACTCCTATATACACATTCCCAATTTATTTCTAAACTAGAGACCCAAATTGGATAATTAGCTAATTCTATGAATAAAAGGGATGAAGGAAAACTGTCAAGTCAGTCGTTAATAAACCCTAAAGGGCAACATATGATAGAGCATGTCATTCCTGTAGGAGAACCAGCCATTGAAATTATTCAAGTAATAACCACTCTTAGAAGTGAAAAGGTCATAGACAATAAGGCTGAAGAGCAATTTGAGGAACGAGCAAAGAAACAAAATATTAATGAAGAAACAAATAAAGAAAAAGAAAAAGAACCTGTGTTTGAGGAATTAATCTCTAAAGGAAAAGAGCCTATTAAAGAAACACAGAACAATTCCACACCACTTAAAGAAACAGGAGAACCAAGTTATGAACCAAAAGCACATTTTCCACAACACTTAAAAGATCATGTTCAGTATGGTAAACAAGAAGAAAAGATTCAAGAAATGTTCAAAACTTTCCAACAAGTGAAAATAAATATTTTTCTTCTTGATGTTATTAAGTAAGTTCCTGGTTATGCTAAATTCCTAAAAGATCTATGTACACACAAAAAAAAAAAGAATCGAACTCACAATACTAAGAAAATAGTATTAACCAGTCATGTGAGCTCAATAATATCAAACATCACTCCCCCAAAATATAAAGACCCTGGAGCCCCAACTATTTCCTGTGTAATTGGAGATCAAGAAATTGGGAAAACTCTTCTTGATTTAAGAGCTAGTATTAATCTACTACCATATTCTGTTTATCAGCAACTAGGCTTAGGAGAATTAACTCCCACACCTGTCATTCTACAACTTGTTGATAGATCAACAAAAAGCACCTAGAGGAATTGTAGAGGATGTTATTATTCAAATTGATAAATTCTACTTTCTTGTGGATTTGGTTGTTCTAGACACCAAACCGGTGTACGACCCTACTAAGAAAATACTCGTAATCCTAGGAAGACCTTTCTTAGCAACTGTTAATGCATCTATTGAGTGTAGAACTGGGGTTATGGATTTATCCTTGGAAAATATGAAAATGAGGATGAATGTTTTTGAAACCGGTTATCAGTTCAATAGTAGTGGGGAATGTTTCGTGATCAACAGCTTTGCTAAACCATTACCAAAGCTAATACCTCAACCAGTAGATAAACCGCCTGAAAAATGCTTAGCATATTCACTAGACACGCCGGAGGACAGACAACTGCCAAAAAATGGCAAGACAACAAATACTCCGAGATTTGACTCTTTAAACGTCCTAGATGTCTATTTTGAAGTGATTCGAATCAACACATAGTTGAGTTAGAAGAAACGAATAGAAATGATGCGATGCAACCCAAACCTACTTTACCAAAATTGCATCCGCAACTTACAAGAGACAATTATTTTACAAATCATCCCTTAAAATATGAATGTGCTTTCTATGAGGATGAATATTCCGAATTAGCAATCGAGAAAGTTATAGCAGAGCTTAAGAAACGAAGATTAGAAAATATTTTACATCCTACTTCATTTGTGGCTTATCCCAATTTAGTTCGAGAGTTTTATCAAAATATATACTTAAAAGATCTTGAGATGAATAAAATATTACATACTGATCGGAGCCAAATATCATATATTTAAGGGTCTAAATTATACATTGTTATGTCCATGATTATCATTATATTGGTGCTTTTATACGATTTTTTTGTTTTAAGATATTCCAGGCAATGTTATGTAAAATAAGTTTAATCCGGTGAATTAACTGGATCTGTGACTCAAGATTGCTCGAGAGCCGAAATCATGAATGAAAGACTTATAAAAGACCGAAACAAGTCAAGGATACAGAAGGATTAAAGAATAATGAAGCTGAGAAGAGAAACGGAGCAAAGAAGATGAATTGCAAACATTCAAGGTGAAGAACTACTGAGTACTCGGTAGAACCTTCACCGAGTACTCAATATAGTGCGAAAGTCCGCGCACTTGTGTGGAGGATAAAAAAATTTCCCGAGAGGTTTTACACACTCGCGCAGGTTTTCGCGAGACTTGAAGTCTACCGAGTACTCGGTAGAGGCTTCACCGAGTACTCGGTAAACCCTGATGCGGCCAATAACTGCAGCCATCTGTATACAAATCTGTGGGACCTGTTTTGACCCAACTCAACATGGAATGATCTCTAGGCTATTTTTAATACAATATTGACCATATATGAAGAGATTATATATCATTCTTCAATACATATCACAAGATACATTCATGACTTGACCGTGAAGCAATCAGGTTACCAAATAAATACGCCTTTTTTCTATAAAAGATAGGGGTCTCCCCTACAGTAGAGGAGGATTAATTGGAGTTTTATTTGGTGTTATATTGGAGTTTGGAGCAGAATATCAACCATGGAGGGTTCGTCTACATCAACAATGAAGACAACCACTACCATGAACAACTAAACCGGTATCTAGGGTTTTGTTAAAAACCCTAGCCAAGTAATGTAAACTCTTTCTTATTTTTATTGTATAAGGGGAAACTGAAGGACACGTATGTAATGATTGTGTATATGAGTGATTACGTTTGATTTTATATAAGATTCTACATGTATTTTATGTCTTATCTTGAATGAATGTTTTATCTTGCACAATCATGGTTATTCAATATGGGCCAGAACTCAGATGCTTAACTCATGATTTTCTATACAATAGTGGTTATTAACATGTAATCTTGATTTAGACAGACCATGCTTGAAAAGGATAATTAGTGACGTGCTTTTAATTTATGTTAGTAGGAGTAGTTTAGAATAGATGCACGTACTCATTATGCTTGATTAGAGATGGCCTGTGACAATAATGGATGAATTATTCCTTTTTTTCGGGATTAGGGTTTGCCAATGTTTGCTACCCTATATCTGATTCACATATGATGGACCACCCTTTATAATTAAATTATTTAGAAAATATATTATATGGTTAGTGGTAGAGTTAGAAATATCCTAGATCTTTATCCCCATTGTTCACAATCCAAACTAATTATTTCTCATATTTATTTTATTTTATGTTTATTAGTTATAGAAAACAAAATAAACAAACTATCTTTAATAATTTAGTTAGAAGTAATTATAAAGAGTTGAAGAATCATTAGTCTCTGTGAATTCGATATACCCTATCTCATTGGTACTATACTATAATTGATTCGTGCACTTGCGATAGAGAAAACTAGGTCAACTTTAAGGGTTTATCTGCACACACTATTATTGTCATTATTATTTATCATCTCTTCGTAGTAGGTCAAACTAATCAAGGTCTGACCGTCCGATCACATACTACAGTGCAGGGGAACGAGATAGAAATATCCCATAGCACTATCGCAAGAGCATGGTGAATTCCCAATAAAATACCCTTGGATTTAGAAAATGTTTTCCGAAAAATAATCACTCCCAGTCCTACAACTCTTAATATGACTAGAAGAATATGTGGAGATGATAATATTAAATTAAGCATGAGAGGTATTACAAAAGCTAGAATTAAACCTGAACTATGGTTCTTAGATATGATTATTTCAAGACAAGTTGGTCTAAAATTTGGTAATATACGAGGGCAATCACTTATCAAGATGCTTTATTATTTCGACAGGGGATATTGGATTTCAATTCCTGAGAAAATTTACGATCCTATGGAAACATTTTGTGAAGCCATAATAGATTGTGAAATTCCTTTCAATAAGAAATGAAAATTTCATTTTCCTTTCTTAGTTCAAGCTATGATAAGAGATCAGTTATAACGCAACATCGAAATTCCATCAGAAACTGGCATTTTTGTTAGTAAAGACTATGACCATTGGAAAATTTTCAATACCCTAAGTTACGAAGAAATGGGTCGGTGGTGGGAATTTCAATTAAAACTGATTAAACAAAATAAGAATCATATTAAGGAAAACAAATTAAAAGTTCGGGGTACTAGCACATCTATCAATATGATAGATATCATGGATGAGCCTGGTTAGCCACACTAAAGTTGTCGTGTCATCGACATTAAACAATGGTCTCAGTTTAAAAGTTACCTAAGATTTTAACCGAGTGTATTAATTAGGATTTTAAGTATGCTTTATTTTATTTATTTAACTTAAAATTTTGAAAAATTATAAAATTTTATTTCACCAATCTATCGAAGATGTTCTCGATCGATCGAGGTAGGTAGGTAGTGATAATTAAATGTTCATATTTATTAGGTTATTATAGAAATTCAATTTATATAGAATAATCACCTCATTCAAAGAAAAAGATAAATAAAAAATGACTAACCAATCGATCGAGTATCATAGCGATCGATCGGTATGCTGCGATTTTGCTGACTTTCATATTTTTGGAAAAATATTGATTTTTGCCTTTTAGGGACCAATCTGATCCAAATCCTGGTACAAAATTATGAAAATTATACAATAATTGGTTTGGGAGGGATTGATATTTTACTATCTAACTTTACATCTTATTATAAATTTAACCTATAATATATATTGTCTTGATATCTAAGTTATATACTTCCCTTTTTAAGCATTTCCTACTATTAGCAGAACTTGATTTTTCTTATAAATAGTACCCTAAGGGTTACTAATTTTTCATCCCTTACACCAATCCTCTAGTAGCCATGGTTGTCAATTCTTTGTCTTCTACTTCTACCTCCACCATCATAAAGTATAAATGCGCTTTCTTCCTGGATGAGCATAGTGAGTCCACCATAGAGAGAACTAAGAACATATTCAAAGAGAGGGGTCTTGCTCCACTTTTTGTCCTTGTTTCAAATTCCACAAACCCTTCACTAGTCTATGCTTTTTATCGTCACCTGGATCAGATTGATCGACGTATCTATAGTGAATTACAAACAAGGGTTCATAATCATATCATCCAAGTATCAGTTACGTTAATTGTTAGGGCGTGTGTTGATTCAAGGATTTTCACCATGGGTAAACATGACATTTTGATGATAACAAACCATTGAATGTGGTGAATTTAATGTCTACTTGAGTTATACTTAATAGGTTGTTGATTCAAGATAAACTCAAGAGAGCTAGTGAATCCATGAGAAGATCAAGCAAAGGTGTTTAGAGCTCAAAATACATTGGAGACAAGGATGGAGACATCAACCCAAAGCTTAAAGAAATTGAAGATCAAAGAATTGGGTAAAATAGTCTTGAGTGAGTGCAAGATTAAATGTAAAGTTATTTTTTAAATAACTTATTTGAAATATCAACTCTTGACAAATTAGAATATAGGACCATGCATATCATTTACATCATTCATGAGTCCTTGAACCATTAGTATTAAACTATGAACATCATTGATGATAAATTCATATATATAGTCTTTACTAGAGTTGAGTTAGTTCAAGCTTTTATAAGCTATCAAAGAACTCAACAAAGAGGTTGTTCTAGAACCTAAACTAATTTCATATAACTTGAAATGGATTCTAGACATGTATTAAAGCTTTGAACAAAATTGGTTCAATCATGAAAAGCTTTTGACAAATATTGAGAATTTATTTAAATGAAAATATTATTTTATAATCTCAATATTGTTTTCAAGAATTTCAAGGACCTTAATAAGTCTCTAATACATCCTAGGAATGTCTCTAAGTCATTTCGGAAATATCCCAAAAGATTTCCCGAAAAACCGTTATGTGGTTTAAGAGATTGAAATGCACCGTCATATTCAAACGACTATAAATCAACTAAAACTGGGTTAAATGGAGCGATTCAAAGCCTAAAATCAATCTCTTGAAGTCATCTTTCTAAAAAGCTAAATAACTCCTCAATCCGACTTACGGAAGTCGAGTTATGACCAAAAGAGTGGAACTAGACGCAACAGATCCGAATCAGTCGACCGACACTAAATGGTCAGTTGACCGAACCCACTAGAGGCGTTTGGGCAATTTTTTTGACATTTGTCAGTCGACTAACGAAGCAGGTCAGTTGACCGACTCAGCCTAGAACGACTTCCAACGGCTATTTTTGATTCAAACTTCTTCTAAACTACCCAAAATATCCTCAAACGGCTAGAATTGTTTCCTACTCTATATATATGCCATATATGATCCAAAAGAGGATTAAAGAAGAGAGGGATAAGAGTTGTATTGAAATCTACCATTTGTGCTTCATTTTTTAATTCATATTTGGGTAGAAAACTCTCCTATATGAATCACACCATTGTGCATCACTCGTATCATCTTCTTGTGATTCATTCTTCCACATATTGAGTTGAGCTTTTCATTTGATTATTTCATTTATGACTCTAAGTATGTGAGGAAGTGAGCTTTTAATTTCCATATCTATCTATTGAGAGAAAATGTTGTACACTCAAATTCCATTCTTATTCTTTGTGAGTGAAAGACCAAGAAGTTGTCTTGGCATGGGATTGGCTTTTTGAAACTTTGTAAAGGTTTTTCTCTACCTTAAAAAGAGATGATTAGGTTGGCTTTCCACCCGCAAGTGTGAGCAAAGGTCGGCTCTTCACCCAGAAGCAAGAGTGTTAGAAGGTTGACTCTCCACCCGCAAGAGTAAGCAAGGTTGGCTCTTCACCCGGAAGAAGGAGCATGTAAGGGTTTGTTTTTCATCCGCAAGAAAAACACGATAGTGGAATCCTTGAGAGGTTTTCTCAAGGCATGGATGTAGACCGAAGCTTTGGTTGAACCATGTAAAAACTTGGTGTCTTGGTTTGTATTTTCTCTATCCCTTAACTCCTTACTTTACAAGCAATTTCATTTCAATCTTGAGCTTTATTTATCAATGCTTGGAAATTGTGTGTGCTTAAATATTCATGAGGTGATTGGGAAAATGTTTGGTTATAGTAAATTGCAATGTGAACTTTATTATAGCCTAGATTATAAATTCTCTACTTGCTCATTAGTTTGCCATAATCTAGTTGCACACCATGTGTTTGATATAATGTATCTTCACCACACCATAACATAAAATCAATTGTCCTTTATAATCTTGAGCCTTATATATATAAATGCTATGAAATTGCTTGTGTTTATGTATTAACGAAGTGGTTAGAAAATGCATAGTTGAAGTGAATTAAATTGTGAACTTGATTAGATAAGGTGTAGATTATAACTTATCTACTCTCTTATTTAACTATAATATAAGTGTTCACCAAGTGTTTGATAAAATGCATCTTCCACAAACAATAGCATTGAAATTCCATATGTACACCAAGTGTTTGACAAAATGCATATTCAACACAACCTTCTCTTTAAGGGTTTATGTGTGCTCTTAATATTTAATCACTTTGTAAAAACTTTACAAATATATTTTTCATGACAAATAGCACTTTATTCATTAAGTCTATATATGATGAAAGTGTTTTACATGTTTAGTTGAATAACATATTCACTTGGTGCTTGAATTGTTTCATATGCTACTTGAATCCATAATGCATGTATTATCATTATGAGATAAGTGTTTTAATATGTTTGGTCGAATTGTTTACTTGGTTAATAAAATAATTCAAATTTACTTGAATCAATGATGCATGTATTCAATTGTATAAATTACTAATGCATGATTACAAGTATGAAATGTGAAAGTCACTTAAGAGATTATATGAACCACTAAGTGTTTGACTAGAGTCTTGTGATGCTTATCTTTCTCTAAATAAAGTCAAATCGAAAAAGTCTCAAAGTTTGTCATTGACCCTATTCACCCCCCCTCTAAGTGTCAATATGTGGCCAACAGCGTGGAATCTTCCTAATGAGCCAATGGGTGGTGAAAGGTATCTTCCTCAACCATATCCTTATTTTTAAACCATGGTTCAAGATATTTGTGACGGTTTCATGGCAGGGCCACAAATGTTTACAATTCCTAGTGCTAAAGTTGACCCTTGTTTTTGGGTAACTTTGAATTTATTAGGGCGATAAGTTTGTCCGACTGTGCCAAAGGATGTCTGTGATTATACATTGGTGAAATCGGTCTACTGCCTGAAGAATGGGTATTGGATTTCCCTATCATAAATTATTTTCGACAATTTTTGGGCAACGTGGAATATAATTAAGAATGAAGGGGACAATCCTAACACTATTAAGCTGATTTATCCATTCTTGATTTCTGCATTGGTTAAGGACCAATTGGGGGAAGAAGGGTCTCACATCATACCTAGTTGGAAGTGTCCAAAAGACTATGATGAGTTCAAAATTTTAAAGGTAATTGAGGCCAATGATCCTTTTGGACATAAAATAGGAAGGTGGATGAAATACATAATCTCTCTGTATGGGAACAAGAATGGTTTGGAGTGAAAGCTTGGAAGAATTTTACTGCTAGGGATGGAATTAGTTTATTTTATTTTTGCATTATTTCAAGTTCTAGGATTAGGTTTTTTTATTTTCATCCAATTTTAATTTCTTGTAGGCCTTTGGCTGAGCTACCTTTATAGTCTTTGTCTAAATGCAATACATATACTATAATCTTGTTTTAGTCTTAATTAGAATGCAGATTATGGTACACACCAAGTTTGGGGAGACTTCGTCACCATTTGGAAATCTTGCTCAAATTAGTGGTAATATTGTTCTATCCCTATGTTTCTATGATTATTATAACCATGAGGACATGGTTCAATTCAAGTTTGGGGGGTGGAATAATATAGACATGGATATAGAGGAATGATAATTTAAAAAATTAAAAACAAATAATGAAAAACTGCAGTAGGCTACTGGAGGCCACTGTTGAAAACATAAAAAACATGTCTCGATCAATCGAATAGTGTTGCGATCGTTCAGAAAAAATATATATATAATAATAAAACAATTATATTTTTTTTATTTACATAATTATATATTAATCTATGTAAAATATATATTTATTATAGTCTAAAAACTAAATTAAGTTATATTTACTTTGATTTTAACATATTCTTGATTAAATTTGTGAATTTATTAGGACATGAGACTAATTTAGAAAATAGATGTCTGTGATTTATTTTTTGTTTTTCTGAATAATAATTAAATTAGAGAAGTGGAAAGATGTGGTTCTCCATAGGTGAATAAATTTAGTGAAATTGAAAATAGAAAAGACAATCTTGACCTATAAACATATGTACATGATCTCTATAGTTTCATTTATGAGCATATAAGGTATTATCTTAAATATATATATATATATATATATTGAAAAAAATATATATTGAAGTGCATAAACATTCTCCTCAATCCGCAAATCAAATATGAAAATGTGGATAATGGTGTACTAAAAAGAAAAGATAGAGTGGAAAAAGCAAATAGGAGAAGAAAGCCTTCTCCAAGAAAAGAAAGAAAAAAAATATATATATATATATATGTGTGTGTGTGTGAGGTAAAAGCAAAAGGAAAGATGAAAGCCCTCTTCAAAATAGAAAAAAATATATAGAGAAATACTATAAATGGGAGTAAATGTGCTATAGAGAAAGTTCACAAAACACGGAAGACTGTTGGCTCTAGAAATAAAGATTAACTAAGTTTAGTCACTAGTGGAGACCATTCTTGACTCTAATCTAAGATAATTATTGTTTTGTAACAGTAGAATTTATTTGCTTACATTTATTCTATAGATTATATCATCTCCTAGTCAATAAACCATTTTATTCATGAATATGTACTAATTAAATATTATAAAGAAGTTTTGGGTAGTCTATTTAACCCTCACGAGACGTCACTCGTCCACTAGAAATTTTCCTATGGGTTTAAAAGGTTTGTTACACGTGCTAAGTGTAATCGTCTTCCCCCATGAAAAAAAGGGTTAATTTTTATTTTTTTTATTATTCTTCATGATTTCTTTGATTCTTTATTGCTAAAGGACTAGCAATGTTTAAGTTTGGGGGCTTGATGAGACCAGAATAATTGGTATTCTGGGAGTTAATATAACTCTTGTTAGTCTCTTTATTCTATTAATTTGGTATTTTTATGCAAGTTGCGTGTCAAGTGTGTTTTCAGGGCCTTAATGCAAAAGTGTGTTAATTCGGGGTTCTTAGCAAGTATGCGTAATTCGGAGTAACACTTAAAAGATACTTACACTCGAAAATCAGCAAAGTACAAGTGAGTGAAGTAACGTACAAGTGGCGGAAGCATAAAATTCATGGATTAAATAAATATTAAAATTCAAGAGTCACCGATCGATCGGTGAGGCTTTTCGATCGTTCAGAATGCGCCGTCTTGGAATATGTGCGAACATATACTGCAGAATTCTGAATTTGTGTACAAGTGTATAGCGGGGCAAAATCGTCCATTCAACGCCATTTCTTAGCACTTAAGTTCTCTTGCAGTGCAAGTAGAGCTGGCAATTCGTGTCAACAGGTCGACCCACGTGTCAACAGGACAATCTGAAACTAGTCGACACGAAAATCAAACATTCTAAATATGACACAATCCAACACGAAAAATAAAAAATAAAATTTGAATTTGAATTTGACAGGATTCAGTAATAGTTTATTAATATATTTCAATCAATGATCAATTAGAGAACATAAAAAATCAGCAAATAAATATAACAATAAATATTATCGTGTAAAACGTGTCAAATCGTGTCAGAAATTGCCAGCTCTAAGTGCAAGCAAGGAACATATCATATATGCACCAACTTTTGTTTATAAATACGGGTAGAAGTCATGAAGAAAAGATATTTCTGATATCTTGAAAGTATCTTTGTATTATCTCGAGAACGTATCATTTTTCATAAAACAAAACCTCTCTTTAAAAGAAGTTCCCTTCCTCAAGAACTTAAGAACCAACCATCCAATCATGAAGACGGTGGCTTCATCAACAATGGAGTCTCCCATTTCCATGAGCGGCTAGTCGGTATCTAGGGTTTCCAACGAAACCCTAGCCGAGTAATGTAGTCTTTTATTTATTTTTATTGCAAAGAGGGGAATCTGTTGAAGGGCACTCATATGATGATTATGTAATGAGAGAACGAACAAGATCACCTAAATAAGATTTATTTATTAATTATTTACTTAAGCTGAGACTGAATTAATGATTTATATTAAACAACTGTGTTTTATCAATGTGGCAAGAAATTCCGTGATTTAATAACGGTTTCTACATAATGGTACTTATTTGGCATGATAAAGTCTTAGGTTTACACAGTCCATGCCTAGAAAAGATGATTGTTAGCGTGTTTTTTAATGTCATGTTTTAGGAGTAGTTGTAGTATAGATACATACAACAGTCATACTAATCGAAGATGAATTATAGTGAATACGGACCGATTGCATCCTTTTTGGGGCTAGGCAACTACTTGTAGCGTTACTAGTCTAATTCACATGAATTGTACCGCCCTCTTGCAATAATATAAATAAAGGACTATGTTATAAGGCTAGTGGTGGAGTTGGAATTCAACCCTATACTTGTTTATCTCAAGTAAAACCAAAAATATTTATCTTTATTTTATTTTATGTTTAGTAGTTTAATACAACAAACCAATCAAACAACTTTTATAAATATAATTCAATTTGCTACTTTATAATTATTTGAAATACGACTTTGATCTCTGTGGTTCAATACCTTTTCTACCCAACTATGCTATATACAACTCGCGTACTTGGGACTGAGAGGTTAAAACTAGATCGTGTTAATTCCTTATTTTTAACATTATTATTTTCACACGTCTGGAACCAATCAGTAACAATGATGCTCCTTGGATGAAAAAATGGTTAGCTTTGTCAAATATATGGCAACATGCTGAAAATGGTGAGATTTGCTCTAGTTTAGGAGCTTTCATTTGTTGGCATTTGTGGAAATCCAGAAATGAAAAAAGTTTTCAACGGTAAACAGTTGGATCCTCCTTTCATACTCAATAGAGCGCTTGCCAACTTCTATAAATTTTAAGAGCTTGATAAGGACATGTTTAGAGTTTCTATAGAGCAATCTGAAACATTTATCCAAGCCGAGAGATGGGTGCCCCCTTCTTCTAGATTTCTCATGTTAAATATTGATTTTGCATTCTCTATTTCTTCTGGTTACACTGGATGAGAGTTTGTTCTTCAAGATTGTCAAGGAAGACCAATTATAATCGCAACTTGTTTTCTGGAAAATGTTTCCTTAGCTTTCATGGCTGAAATTCTCATTTTTAGAGAGGGTTTCAAGCTGCTTTCCTCTTGGGGTTACTCCGATGTGAAAATTGAAGGAGATTGTCAAGGAGTTATGGCTCTTTCACCAGCTTATAATCTCTCCTTACCAGTGATTGAAGACATTCAGTTTATGTTTCTTAACTCTAGTAATTCTTTCTCTCTGAAGTGGACTCCTAGTCTTTGTAATCAAGTGACTCACTCTTTAGGAAAATGAGCGTTGAATTGCAAAAGATGGATAAGGAGTGGGATATATGGCCCGAGTGGCTCTTTAACCCTCTCTCTGCGGAAATGTCTTCGAGTGTTTAGTGCTTTAGTTTTTTCCTTTGTAGCTTGTGAAAAAAAAACAAGAAGCCAAAAACAAAGAGATGAACTTTATACCCAAAAATAAAATAGACAAAATATATCCCTAATTAAATGAATAATCCTTTCATACCCACACACAGATAGACGTGTAATCAAGATGAAATTAAACATGATTGAAATACTTTAACTAAATTGTTATGAAAACCGTCATACTCCTACTTTTTATGGGAACTCATAATTAATTCAAATCTACTAAAGCTTGAAATTATTAGGCTATTATTGAAGTAGTAGCCTTGATAGTTTAACGTCAATTGAACAACTCAATTGAGGGTGATTACTCAATTGAACAACCTACTAGCTAGTGAATCATAACTGCAAGTAAACGATATTGTCTATTTATTATATATATATTTGGAAAGGTAAGCCAAACTAGTACATTAGTTAGTTTCCATGGGAACCCAAACCCACAAACTTACATTTGGATGGAACTTTTGAGATATTACCAACTAAGTTCTTCCTTCTTGCTGGTCATAAATATTGACCCCATAGTCTCATGCTTTATCAAGAAAAAGTTATTATAAAACTCTAATTTAAGTGTGTTACAAATATCGAGATAACTTGATTGTGGAGTGCATAACCAGCATGGAAAAGTTTGTGCATATAGAATTGAATCTTACTAAAAAAATTTTTAAAGTGGTACAAGCTGGGGCGGAGCCAGAAAACTTGTTTAGGGGTGGACAATGCAAATTTTATAAATTTATTAGTAAAAATTATATTTTTTAGGTTACTAGAAGAATTTTTTTTTTTTTAAATTAGGGGTGGAAATGCATTCTTTTATAAATTTATTGATAAAATTTAACCTTTTAGGCTACCAAAGAATTATTTTTTAAAATTGGTAGGGGCCATGTGTAATTTTTATATACATATTTGTAATATATATAATTTTTAAGCTAAAAAAAAAATTTACAAAAAATTGGGCAAGGGCCATGCCCCCCTAGGTAAACCGTGGCTCCGCCTCTGGGTACGAGCATAGTTGGTCATGCCATCTGGGACGATACATATAATGATTTAGAAATGTGTCAATATTGATATGTAACACTCATATACTTATGATACTCCATCGTTTTTAAAAATGATTTCGTTTCGAATTTGTTACACTATTATTACTGCAATAGTGATTCCAAGTGACGTCTACGAACCATATTTATTTTCAGTAAGTTGAGCAAGAACAGAGCTCGGCTTTTGGTATAGGGGGCAGTTGCCCCTTATAAGATTTTTTCTTTTAAATAAAATTCTATTATTTTCATTAAAAAAACAATAATATATAAGTAAAATATTAACATTGTCCCCTATGAAATTATTAAAAAATCTTCGTATTACCCCCACATATTACTGATTTCCCCTCTTTATATAATTTTCTGGCTCTGTCCCTGAAGTCCAGCTTGTTAACTTTTAATTTTTTTCTTTTCTTTATTCCTTTATGTTTTCTTAATATTATGTTATATAACTTTGTGCAACTTGAAAGCAGAAGTAGCTTGTTTATCATTTATTTAATTAACATCCACATACAACCAGGGACGGATCTACATTCAACCTAGTGGGGGCGGATGGTATTTTTTTCCCTTGTAATATATGCCTATAAAATTGTAAAATTACAGAAAAGTCCCCTAAAATTACAAAATAATCCCACTGAAATAAAAATAAAAAATAAAAACCTTATGTAATTATGGCCCACTCATATAATTTTCGTTGTACGTCACTGCATACAGCAAATGAGCATTAATGCTGGATAATCGGAGTTCACCAACGGACAGATTTACACCCTCTATCCCAAAAAGATAAAAATAAATAAAAGTGAAATATATTAAATTAACTGTATCGGCCATGGGAAAGAAGCCGCATGTCCCAATTTGAAGTGTGTGTGTGTGATGTCACTGATGTGCTGGTATATAGATGCATGTAGTTGTTGATATTGGTCTCTGGCTCTTTACATTAAGAGGCAGGTGTAACCAACAATGGCAGCATATCTCCAAGCAACTGGACGCCCATTAATTAACTCACAATAACTGAGTATGCACCCAATGATCCAAACTGTCTAGCTTGTAATGAGTATATATTAATTACTACTACTGTTTTCTTCTATCTTTATCAAACATCTTTTGTTTGAGTTTGTTTAACTTACTATTAGTGTAAGAATAGGAGAGTTTAGGTAGAATTGTTTTGGAATCGTAGAATCGGGAGTCTAAGTAGAATCGTAAGTAAAATCATAAAATTTTACCTAAAACTATTAATTTTTTTACAAAAATATTTAATTTAAAAGTCAAAATCATATTAGAATTTTTAAAAATTTATAATACATTGCACATTTAAATGTTGTTCATAAAATTAGACCATATATTGGGATATTAGACCAAATCATTAAGCTTTCGGGCATTTCATATGGAAGGCTTAACCGTCCAACCATTATTTTAACATAGTAGAATCGTAATAAAATCGTAAAATTGTCCAGAATCGTATAGAATCGTAACAGAATCATAAAATCGTTAGAATCAGGATTCTCACAAGTATAAATTATACACGAATAGTTTTCATATAGAGATTCAAATCCCAAACACTTGTGAACTTCTTGTTTAAACTGTCTTGGCCTAGTACTTTTTATCAACAAATTATCCCAAATTAATCAATAAAATAAAATAAGCAAAAAGTATTTCATAATAACTCTCGAATGATATAAATACTAAACCTACACTTTTTCTATCAAAAACTTTTAAAGTTGACGATGATGGTTAACATGATCAGGGATGGATGCAGTATTGTCAGGCACGGATCTAATGAAGAACCAGTTGCCCCCATTGAAATTTTCTGTAATTGCATTTTTATCATAATTGTTAATCAGTAAACTTTTCAAAAACACTCATGAATAAGGATCCGGATACTCTCCTTAGCTTTCTCTCTCCGGACAACTATCAACCTAAATCTAATGGCTACAACTAAAGTCATGTGGCCTCCACCAATACTCAATTTTTTGTACTAATTTACTATGCAATTCGGTGGTCCCTCCAAGTAAAGATGTTCAGGAACCGAACCGGAACCGGTGGTTCAGTTCGGTTCCCTAGGGGTTCGTTCCAGTTCCGGTTCCGGTTCTTGATTTTCAAGAACCGAAAAATTTCGGTTCGGTTCTGGTTTTTAACTTTCGGAACCGAACCTGAACCGGAACCGGTTTTGTTTTTTATTTTATTTTTCTATAATAAATTTGAATTGGGTCTGAAGGTGATTTTTAGCTAACTTAGCTTGATCCATCTTTCAGTTGGCCCTAACTATTAGCAAGTATATATATTAATATCATATATTCATATTTTAATTTGTATACATCATATAAGAAATATGTATATTATGAATAGATTCCTAATCTCCAAGGAATGCAATGAATTCATAATGCATATTCCCTCATGTGCGCATATCCAATAAATCACCATTATAAGTAATACTTATAGACAGAAACATGTGCATTGCCTTCCACATGGGCATGCTCAAAGACTATACTCCTATACCAAACTACGTATCAAACCACAATCTTCAAATGAATAAGTCACCAAATATCACCACTGAATAATATAAAATGAAATAGAGCCACCCAATCATTGTTTCTCACGCATGGAGACATCAACCATAAGATTAAGAAACATCAACTAAATTGGATATGCGCATAGGAGGGATAAAAGATTACATAATCTTTTAATATTTTGTGTTTTTATTTTTAGAAAAAAGGGATAAAAGGAACCAGAACCGAACCGGTTTTTTGGTTTGGTTCCGGTTCCAATTTTTCAGGAACCGAAAAAACCGGTTCGGTTCCAATTTCGGTCGGAACCGGAACTGGAACCGATTTTGAATAGCCTTACCTCCAAGTGGTGTATTAATAATATAATAAAATATTATAAATTCAAAACATTAACTAATAACTATCTTATTTAATTCGTTTAAAACCTACTTTAATTACTTTGACGGCACTTTAAGTTATGTAAAACACACTCTCACCCCCTTTTATTTTCATTCAAAAAAATATATTTCTTAACAAGTTAAATAAGAAATATTTTACTACTCAATAAATTATCAATCTAATGGTAGAAACCTTTTCACACACACACACACATATATATATATATATAGTTTTGAGCCACCTATTAGGGACTTTTGTGATATATATGGATGAGTAAATTATAAAATTTAATATATATTATTGTTGGTGAATAATTGAATTGCATTATTTATCCGAAATAAATGAATAAGAAATAATAGACTTATGAATCATAAATTAGGAAAATTGTCACAAGAATACATATAACAAGCAAATTTTGAGAAATAAAAATAGTAAATTAAATTAAACAGTCACATATTATATGTATTGTTGTTAATTTAATTTTTATTACTAAACAGTTACATATCTTGTCTGTCAAGTCACCAACATAATAAAAAAGTGTTTATACGTAACGATATATATGTGAAAAAGTTTCTACCATTGGATTGATAATTTATTGAGAAGTAAAATATTTCTTATGCTTATTTAACTTGTTAAGAATTATATTTTTTTCGAATGAAAATAAATGGGGAGATGACAATATGTTTTACATAACTTAAAGTGTCGTAAATAATTAAAGTAAGTTTTAAACCACTTTAATGAGATAGTTATTAGTTAAATATTTTGAATTTATAATATTTTATTATATTATTAATCACCGCTCGAGAGGGGACCACCGAATTGCATAATAAATTGGTATGAAAATTTGAGTATTAGTGGAGGCTACGTGGCTTTAGTTGTAACCATTAGATTTTGGTTGATAGATGTTTGGAGGGAGAAAGCTAAGGAGAGGATCCGTGTCCCATGAAATATTAGGATTGCCCCCACTGAATTTTTTTGTAACTAGATTTTTTATTGCAGTTGTTAGTAAAGTTTTCAAAAACACCCCAAATAATTATGAATGTCCCCACTGATATTTTTTTAATTACATTTACCATAATTATATTAAAATTTTACAATTGCTTTAAAATAATTATGAAAATATGTTCTAATTTTTCGCCTTCTTTAATCTTCTTAATAAAAAGAATAAACATCATTATTTTTGTTGGCCTTAAGATTTTAATCTAAGGGTAATTCTGTAATTTTGATGATAACAAATAATTAATGATGTATTTGTACTAATGACTACAATGAGTATTTGTCCAAGCTTATAGAAACAGGAAAATCATATCATGGATCATGTAGACAAAAAGATCATGGCGTTACCATTTAAAGCGAACAAACAAATGCGAAAAGATTGAAGTTCAAAGATGATCAAGAGCAAAGAGGTTGAAGCTTAAAGATTATCAATTCAAAGAGGATCAATCACTACTTGAAGATTGGGTAGATAGGTTGGTGAGTGTTTAGATTTTAACTGTCAAAGTAATTATTTAAATTATTTTGAAAGCTCTAGAAATCTAAAATCATTATACATAAAACTATTTTTTGAAAACAAATAAATACCAAATTAATGAATTTGAATTTGAGAATTAGCATTCAAAGTTTTGCAAATTAAATACAAAATATTTGGAGACTCAGCTCACCCCATTTGCAAACTCAGCTCACCTTATTCTCAATATTTTCAAATGCATAACTCAGCTCACCCCATTCAGGAACTCAGCTCACCCCATTCAGGAACTCAGCTCACCCCAATCCCTGAATTGCTTTTCAACGGCTCTATTGTCTTTTCAAACGGCTCTATATGACTTTTTGTCATATTTTATGCCAAAAATGATGAAAATGTTTGCTATAAAAGGACTTAAAACTCTCTTTACAACCCATCTCTTGCAATCTCAATCATACACTTTCATATACTCTTTTGTATCATCATTCACATATTTTTCAAGTCTAGAGCTTCAATTTTTTATTCAAATTCTTACTCTAGTCTTGTGAGCAAGAGAACTACAATTGTACAAATCAATCTTTGAGAGATATTCTATTGTACAAGATCATTGTATTCAAAGGGTTGGTGTGACCCAATTTTAGGCTAAGAGAGGGTGTTCTCTTAGCAAGGAGAAGTGGTGTGCTTCTTGTGAAGGTTTTGCTCTCCACCCGTAAGGAGAAGCCATAGTGGATTTGAGAAGTCTCAAGAAGAACCTTGAGCCGAGAACGTAGGAATCAAGGGTATTCTGAACCTCGCTAAAATCGCTTGTCCAAGTATTTATAATTCTCTCTCTACTTTATTTTAATTTATATTGCTTTGTGTTTTTATATTAAATCATCTAGCATTGCAATTAAATTTATCAATTAGAAAATCGAATTAAATTCCATTGTTTAAGCTAAGACTCTATTCACCCCCCCCCCCCCCCCCCCTCTAGAGTCATTTATCGGGCAACAATTGGTATCAGAGCAAGGCTTAATCACCTTAGAGAAAAGATCATGGCAAACAATGGTGTTACACACATAGAGGGTCAATCTAACAATAGACCTCCTTGGTTTGATGGTTCAAACTATAGTTATTGGAAAACTAGAATGATTGATTTTCTTCAAGCTATAGATTACCA
The DNA here is from genome assembly GCA_963922005.1 of Cornus suecica. Taxonomy (NCBI): domain Eukaryota; kingdom Viridiplantae; phylum Streptophyta; class Magnoliopsida; order Cornales; family Cornaceae; genus Cornus; species Cornus suecica. The sequence goes on along the minus strand of OY998240.1, from coordinate 49,858,456 downwards.
AATATGGCAAGTTATAGAAAATGGACCATTTATTCCTATGAAAGAAATCGATGACAAAAAGGTGCCTAAGGAGGCAAAAGAGTGGGATGCGGATGACCGTAAACTTATCTCAATAAATGCTAAGGCCAAAGTGAATTTAAATTGTGCAATTAGTCCAAATGAATTTAATAGGGTATCAACTTGCACAACCGCCAAAGAAATTTGGGATAAATTAGAAATAACATATGAAGGAACCTCACAAGTTCGTGAGTCAAAAATTGATTTACTTATGCATGAATATGAACTATTTCGCATGAAAGAAAATGAAAGCATTAATGATATGTTTTCTCGATTCACAAATATTTTGAATGGTTTGAAACATCTTGGTAGACCTATGGCTAACTCGGATATTGCAAGAAAAGTTCTTAGAAGTCTTCCGGCCAAATGGGATGCCAAAACTACCGCCATCAAGGAATCTCATGACCTTACTAAACTCAACATTGATGAGCTACATGGTTCACTTCTCACATGGGAGATGACTCTCAAATCTCGTGAAGAAGAATCAAAACCAAGGAAAGGATTAGCTCTTCAAGCCGCCTTCAAAGAAGCGTTGATGGAGACCGATGATCTCGAAAATGATGATGAAGAAATAGCTCTCATCACCCAAAATTTTAAGAAATATCTTCAAAGAAAAAGTTTTCAAAGAAGGAATCCTATGAGGAAGGGAGAACCATCCAATGAGGCTAGCAAAAGAGATACACCCAAGTGTTTTCATTGTGGAAAAGTGGGTCACTTCAAAGCCTATTGTCTCAAGCTCCAAAGCGAAAAGGAAAAGAAGAAAAATAAAAAGGCTATGCAAGCTACATGGGAGGATGATGAATCCGACGTCTCAAATAGCGACAATGAAGTGGAAGAAATGGCAAATCTTTGTCTCATGGCTTTCGATGACGAGGTATGTAATGATTCTCTTAATGACACTTTACCTTCTTATGATGATGTTGTAGACTCATATAATGAATTACAAGAAGCATTTAAAGAAATTCATGATGAATTGAGAAAAATGATTTTGAAATGTAATTCTCTCAAGAGAGAAAACAAATCTTTATCACTTGAGCTTTCTAAATCTAAAGAAGAAGTTATTTCTTTAAAAGAACAAAAAGAAAACACTACTCCTTCAAATGATCTTATTAGTGAAAATGTTTTACTCAAAAACACCATTGATGATCAAACAAATATATTAGCCAAATTTACAAAAGGAAAGGAAAACTTGGCTATTATGCTTGGAAGCCAAAGAAGTTCATTCTTTAAAGAAGGATTAGGTTATGATCCTTATCAAAAGGATGCTTGTTTATTAAAGAAAAGAAATCCCTTACATGAAACTTTCATTAAAAATTCTTTGACTCATTTAAGATGTAATTATTGTAAGAGGAGTGGACATAGAATATTTGAATGTATCAAAAGAAAGAAAAATAACATTAAGACAATTTGGGTTATCAAAGGCACTTATGTTAAAATTTCTAACCATAAAGGACCCAAGGATATATGGGTACCAAAATTAGTTACCTAATTATTTTTGTAGGTATGCTTGAAGTCCTCCTCTTCCAAGGACAAATGGTTTCTTGATAGTGGGTGTTCAAGACACATGACGGGAGATAAATCAAAATTTCTTTCTCTCAAGCCTTATGATGGAGGAAATGTGACATTTGGGGATAACTCTAAAGGAAAAGTAATTGGCATTGGAGCAATTGGTATTTCTTCATCTCTATCTATTGATAATGTGCTTCTTGTTGATGGATTAAAACATAACTTGTTTAGTATTAGTCAACTTTGTGATAAAGGTTTTAATGTTATCTTTAAATCTAACCAATGCATTGTTGAACATGATAACAAACAAGTATTTGTTGCTAATAGAAATGGAAATTTATATACATTGCTTTTATGTGAATTGCATGACCAAGATGTAAAATGTTTTGTTTCTTCACATGAAAATAGTTGGTTATGGCATAGAAGACTTGGACATGCTAGTATGGATTTATTGTCTAAATTGTCTAGAAAAGACTTAGTCAAAGGCCTCCCAAAGACTAAGTATATTAAGGACAAAATTTGTAGCTCTTGTCAATTAGGGAAACAAGTTAAGACATCATTTAAAAGCAAAAAGAGCATTACTACCACAAGACCACTTGAATTAATTCATATGGACTTGTTTGGACCGGAAAGGGTTGTTAGTATAGGTGGTAAACTTTATGCATTTGTTATTGTTGATGATTTCTCTAGATTCACTTAGGTTTTTTTTCTTACACATAAAAATGAGGTTCACTCTATCTTTTCTAAATTTTGTAGAAAAGTTCAAAATGAAAAAGAATATAAGATTAAAACCATTAGAAGTGATAGAGGAAGGGAATTTGAAAATCAAGACGTAGAGAGATTTTGTGATGACAATGGTTATGATCATAATCTCTCGGCCCCTAGAACTCCTCAACAAAATGGAGTTGTTGAAAGAAAGAATAGATCTCTCCAAGAAATGGCTAGAACTATGCTAAATGAGCATAGCTTGCCTACATATTTTTGGGCCGAAGCCGTCAACACCGCATGCTATGTTATTAATAGGGTAATTATTAGAAAGACCATTGACAAAACTCCATATGAACTTTGGTATGAAAGAAAACCCAACATTGGGTATTTCAAGGTTTTTGGTTGTAAATGTTTTGTCCTAAATGATAAGGACAATCTTGGTAAATTTGATGCTAAATCCGATGAAGGGATTCTCCTTGGTTATTCATCTAGGAGTAAAGCATATAGAGTGTACAATAGAAAAACTCAAGCGGTAGTTGAATCTATCCATGTAACATTTGATGAATCACCACTACCTTTACCTAGATCAAACCAAAGTGATGATGAGTTTAACGATATTGAACAAGGTGTCAATAAACTAAATGTGAATGAAAATTCAAATGAACCTTCACCAAACTCATCCCAAGATGATAAGTCTTCCAATGAACCCCCTCTTAAAGAGTCACGTGATACTCTTCCCAAGAGTTGGAAATATGTAAGAAATCATCCTATTGACCAAATTATTGGAGACTCTTCCAAGGAAGTTAGCACACGTTCTCAAGTTAATAATGTGTGCAATTACTTGGCATTTGTATCTCAATTTGAACCTAAAAACATACAAGAAGCTGAAAATGATGAATCATGGTTTCTTGCTATGCAAGAAGAATTGAATCAATTTGAAAGAAATCAAGTGTGGGAATTAGTTCCAAGACCGAATGATAAAACCATTATAGGAACTAAATGGGTATTTCGGAAAAAAAAAGATGAATCGGGAATCATTGTTAGAAACAAGGCAAGACTTGTTGCCAAGGGATATAATCAAGAAGAGGGAATTGATTATGAGGAAACCTTTGCCCCCGTTACAAGGTTAGAAGCGATTAGAATGTTACTTGCATTTGCATCTCACATGAATTTTAAATTATTTCAAATGGATGTTAAAAGTGCATTTTTAAATGGTTTCATTGAAGAGGAAGTCTATGTAGAACAACCCCCGGGATTTGAAAATTTCACTTTTCCCAATCATGTCTTTAAGCTATCAAAAGCCTTATATGGCTTAAAACAAGCTCCAAGAGCTTGGTATGAAAGACTTAGTGGTTTTCTACTTAAAAATGGATTCAAATGTGGTAAAATAGATAATACTCTCTTTACTAAATCCATTAATAGTGAATTGTTAATTGTTCAAATATACGTAGATGATATTATATTTGGATCAACTAATGATACACTATGTGACGATTTTGCTTATATCATGCAAAACGAGTTTGAAATGAGCATGATGGGAGAACTCAACCTCTTTTTAGGGTTGCAAATCAAACAAACACTTGCTGGCATTTTCATTTGTCAATCCAAGTATATCAAAGATTTGCTAAAGAAATTTGGTTTGGAGGGAGCCAAACATGCCAAAACTCCTATGAGTTCTTCCTTGAAACTTGATAAGGATGAAAATGGCATTGATTTTGATGTTAAGAAATATAGAGGACTAATTGGTAGTATTTTGTATTTAACGGCTAGTAGGCCGGACATTCTGTTTAGTGTTTGTTTATGTGCTCGTTTTCAATCATGCCCTAAAGAATCTCATTTTATTGCGGTTAAAAGAATCTTTAAATATTTGAGTGGCACAATTGATCTTGGCTTATGGTATTCACGTCACACATCATTTGAATTAACTAGCTATTCGGATGCCGATTTTGCCGGATGCAAGGTTGATAGGAAAAGTACTAGCGGCACTTGTCATTTCTTAGGACACTCCCTTGTATCGTGGTCATGTAAGAAACAAAATTCCGTGGCTTTATCAACGGCGGAGGCCGAATATGTAGCCGCCGGTAATAGTTGTGCTCAAACGCTATATATTAAGCAACAACTTGAGGATTTTGGGCTTACCTATGATCATATTCCGATTAAGTGTGACAATACGAGTGCAATTTATATATCAAAGAACCCTATACAACACTCTCGAACCAAACACATCAAAATTCGGTACCATTTTCTTCGAGATCATGTTTCTAAAGGTGACATCGAACTTGTTTTTGTCAAAACGGAAGATCAACTTGCGGATATTTTTACAAAACCCCTTCAAGAGGATCAATTTTGTTCAATCCGAAGAGAACTCGGCATGACACGTGAATTTGAGGTAATCTAAATTATTATTTAAAAATCTATATATAGTTATATATATATATTTGTGTCTTTTTACATATCTTCATTTATAATTATATTTGTTTCCTATACATATGTAAGTATATATTTAGTTTATTTAAAAAAAAAAAAATTAGTTAACCGGTTTCCACTCAACTAAGCTAAGTTTTTATGTGCAAAACTTGTCCAAAGCTACTGACTTTTCCTTCTTAGCCGAGTCTTATCTCGGTTTCATCCGAATGTTTTGGGGAGTTTTCAATTAAAACAATTGTTGGGACATATTTTAGGGCTTCTTCATTTCGTCTCTGTGTCCCTCATCTCTCTCACACAGACCTTCATACCCAAATCGCCTCCTCTGCTCCACCGCGAGACCAGCCTCCGCCGTAACCCATCACCCACAGCGCCGCTCCATCTCGACCACCATAGTCGCACCACTGTGTAATCCCCAGCGCGCCGCCCGACCACCAGCTCCAACCTACTACCGCTGCTGTGTCTCTGCAACCCCATCTGCGCACCACCATCAACTTCATTCTCCGTCTCCACTCCACCACCATGAACCGCCATCCCCTGCCCTTCACCCTTCTTCATGGTATGACCTCTTTTATCCAATATTTGCTTCAATTTTCATTTCTCAGTTTGGAATTTATCAGTTTGGGTTTTCAATTTCTGAAATTGTTTAAAACTTTGGGAGCAAAAATCTGAACCTTACCACCAGCTGTTCGTTTTCTCCCTACAAAATTGGTTTCTGTTTGGAATTTAAATTTAGTGATTTAATTTCGTTTTGAAAAACAAATTTTTGGCATTATCATTGAAAATATGAAAATCATTTGCTGTAAGTTATATACATATATATTGTGATGTTTTGGTATATATGCACTTGAGTTTTGACCCTGTTCCAATTTACCAGTGATTGGAAATATTTGTCCTTGTCTGAGATTATTTTAGAAATTGAAGACCTTTGCATTGTGAATTTTGGACATTTCAAAAATTGGTGTTGGCAGTGTAAAGTTTGGTTTTTAGATTTCAAAATTGGGATTCTAGCAATTCTAAGTTTGGAGTTTGGAATTCATAAATTGGAAAATTTTGAAGTAATGCATGCCACTTCCGAAATTTTTTGGCCAAACTAAACAAAATTTGAGATTTTAGTGTCGATTTTCACTGCTTTCACTAAAACTTGTTGGGGTTTTGAATGTGTCACTGGAATTTTTTTCTGAAATTCGAATCACTAAAATTTCATTAGACTTTTGTTCTCATTAAAATCACTGTGATTTATATACATATATATTGTGATTTCTTGGTATATCTATGCACTTGAGTTTTGGCCTTGATTTGAGCATTTCATGTTGAATGTGCTGATTGAGAAATTCAATTTACAACTGTTAAATTTAAATAATCATTTAGACATTTTTGAAATAATGTTACCTATTTTCAAATTGAAAATTTTATTTAGCGTGGATTTTTGTAAAATTGAGGTCCCTATGAAAATGTTTTGGGCAAACTCTTGGAATTCTCATCTGAATTGGAATACTGCCAAATGAAAATGGAGTTGGAATTGCAAAATGAGAATTTTACAGTGTGATTAAAAATTCAGAGAAAGGATTTTTTCAAGAAAATCTGGCTTTTCGGACTTGGTGTCTAGTGCCTCTCCGCCCCTTTTGCGATGACAAAGGGGGAGAAGAAATGTGTCTATCTTGCTTATACTTTGTGAAGTCTGCGTTGATTTGAGCTTTTAAAGGTTTCATAAATGTTGGGATTTCTTTGGCTTTTTGGATTATTGAAGTATCCGAATTGCAGATTTTAAAGTTTTCTTTAAATGCTCAGCGACTTCAAACCCTGCATTTCCGAAAGTTCGGATTTTTATTCTTCGAAATATTTGAACCATCACTGGAACCTCTGTGTTTTCAAAAACTGAGATAAATTGTGGCTTTTTCGGGATATATAGAGGCTACTGGCTCTCTACCCTTTTTGAGATGACAAAGGGAGAGAAAAAATGTGTGTTGTTTATGTGTGTTGTTTACTGTTTATCGTGCTTATTCATACTTATTGGTATATCTGTGTGGTATGAGTCCTTTGATCAATATCATGTTATGATATTGTGGACATATGTCAATGCCCTGTTTTAATTTTAAAGCTTGTATCAAACTTATGCATATTGACAGGGGGAGATAATGATATTAATTCATATTGATAGGGGGAGAATTTTTGTCTAAAATTCAAACCTACTTACATTAATATACATTATCTATATGCACACATTAATATTTTTTCATCATCAAAAAGGGGGAGATTGTTGGCCTTAAGATTTTAATCTAAGGGTAATTCCGTAATTTTGATGATAACAAATAATTAATGATGTATTTCTACTAATGACTACAATGAGTATTTGTCCAAGCTTATAGAAACAGGAAAATCATATCATGGATCACGTGGACAAAAAAATCATGGCGTTACCATTTAAAGCAAACAAACAAATGCGAAAAGATTGAAGTTCAAAGATGATCAAGAGCAAAGAGGTTGAAGCTTAAAGATTATCAATTCAAAGAGGATCAACCACTACTTGAAGATTGGGTAGATAGGTTGGTGAGTGTTTAGATTTTAACTGTCAAAGTAACTATTTGAATTATTTTGAAAGCTCTAGAAATCTAAAATCATTATACATAAAACTATTTTTTGAAAACAAATAAATACCAAATTAATGAATTTGAATTTGAGAATTAGCATTCAAAGTTTTGCAAATTAAATACAAAATATTTGGAGACTCAGCTCACCCCATTTGCAAACTCAGCTCACCCTATTCTCAATATTTTCAAATGCATAACTCAGCTCACCCCATTCAGGAACTCAGCTTACCCCAATCCCTGAATTGCTTTTCAACGGCTCTATTGCCTTTTCAAACGGCTCTATATGACTTTTTGTCATATTTTATGCCAAAAATGATGAAAATGTTTGCTATAAAAGGACTTAAAACTCTCTTTACAACCCATCTCTTGCAATCTCAATCATACACTTTCATATACTCTTTTGTATCATCATTCACATATTTTTCAAGTCTAGAGCTTCAATTTTTTATTCAAATTCTTACTCTAGTCTTGTGAGCAAGAGAACTACAATTGTACAAATCAATCTTTGAGTGATATTCTATTGTACAAGATCATTGTATTCAAAGGTTTGGTGTGACCCAATTTTAGGCTAAGAGAGGGTGTTCTCTTAGCAAGGAGAAGTGGTGTGCTTCTTGTGAAGGTTTTGCTCTCCACCCGTAAGGAGAATCCATAGTGGATTTGAGAAGTCTCAAGAAGAACCTTGAGCCGAGGATGTAGGAATCAAGGGTATTCTGAACCTCGCTAAAATCGCTTGTCCAAGTATTTATAATTCTCTCTCTACTTTATTTTGATTTATATTGCTTTGTGTTTTTATATTAAATCCCCCCCCCCCCCCCCCCTCTAGAGTCATTTATCGGGCAACAATTTTTTAATTTATTCAACTTTCACATTCATTGTATTCATTTCTTTCATACACTATATTTTTATTTAATCTACGTAATACTATTATATATTATCAGGGGTCAAAACTAAAAAAATAGTAATAAATTATCTTATTTTTTCAGTATTTATAGTGTAAATTTTCTATGTGGTTTTTTCAATCCAATTTTTACTTGAATTATGGCCAGAAAATTTAATTAAATTTAGTAACTCCAATTTATTTTCTACTTGAATTATAATTACAAAACTTAATTGATTTTTATAAATTCAAGTGGAATCATATTTGAAAGCACCAACACTTATTTGTGTAAGAATTATTTAATTAACTTTTATCACTAAAATATAATTATATTTTAATTATAGTAACTAATATTGAATATATAAATTAAAAATCTTATTGAGATAGAATATTAAACTTTTAAATTATTTTTAAAACTTTATTTAATTCTCTTACTATATATAATTTAATTCGAATTAATAATTCTAATCTTAATAGGATTAAAAATAAAATAATGAATCCCATCTACAATTCTATTTAACAATCCTATGCCTAAATGGACTATAATTAATACTGAATTTTAGCTTAATTAATAATCATAATCGATCTTAATTGTATAGAGGAATAACTTTGGACAGGTAAACCTAATTGTAATGTGATTAAAAGTCATTAGATTAAGAGCCAATATATATTAGTCTAGATTGAAATCAAGCCTCAAATCTTCAACTTCAACCCAAATTCACCATGTTCGGCACTTCATCTCTCTCTTCTTCAATTTTTTTTTTTTTATTTATTGCAATCGAGTTTTACAATGTTTTATATGGAATTTCGTCAATCTTCAATTGTTCTTTTTTATTCTTTAATTGTTCTTTTTGGTTCGTGTTTATATATTTATGATTTTATATGTTAACGTGGGATATTCTTTCCGACTCCATTAACGTGGATGGTTAAATTTAATTTCTAAGTTAGTTTGATTTTTACATTAAAAATTATTTCTATAGTTCATAAATTTATTGTAAATTAAAATTTACATACATGCAAGGTACGTTCTCTTTAGCTAGTATATATATATATATATATATATATTCTATGTCTATAAAATTTTTAAAATTACAAAAGATCCACACTAATATTGATAAAATGCTCCCACTGAAATTATATATAAAAAATAAAATTAAAAACGCTATCAAATAACTTATCCCATAATTTTTTGCATCCATCACTAAACATGAGACTAAATTCTTCACGAGTGAGGCGCTGTGACTATATGATGGGGTCCACCCATAAAATGTGCACCAATAGGCACATGGACTTATCTCTACACAAAACAATGGAGATATGAAAAATGTGGGTTTTGACTCAAAACACACAAAAAATACAAAGTGAGCCTGCGCAAGCCAAGTGCAGATAAAGATCCTGGAAAAAATTAATTGCAAAGTGAGAAATATACAATTTGTGAGAGAGTGAGTTTTTCATTCAAAGTTACAAATTGAAGGCTTGTTGTAATCCCATTATTTACATAGTGGAAGTTTTACTTGAATACGGTCCCGTGATTTTTCCCTTTACCCAAAGAATTTTCGACGTAAAAATATTTGGCGTTACTTTTGTGTGGTGTTTATTATTTTTTACCTTCATATTATTATCTCATTTTTATCTCACGGTCTTGATGAGGAAAAATTACACAAGTGATTTTTTAACAATTTACTATTTTCCTCAATACTATAGATACGTCAAGTAGAGTATAAAGAAAGGGAAATATTTCCCTTAGGCCAGTTATGCAGGACTTCCTGCTTACCATACACCTGGCCCAATGGAAACACGACACTTGTAACATCTCTCTCTTAAAATAACACCCCTATCTATTATACTTTATTTTTTTCCCTTAAGCACGTGCGCCCCAAGTCTTTGTCTATTCCACCTCTCACTTTCCTTGCACCACACGCGCCCCTCTTTATTAAATCAAACCTAGATTCTTCATCCCTTCTTCCAATCGTTCATCATTGACAGCTAGAAAAATAAAGCGGCGGTGGGTGGAGACAACAATCTTACCTCGATGATGGATGAAGACGACGGTGTATACAGAGCGACGGCGACACCAACAGAGATTGGTGAAGATGGGGGTTTAGAGGATGTCGGCATGAGGTATGTATTCTATTTCAATTTACCCATTTGAATTTTTTTCCTTTCAAAAACAATTACTGGTGAATGTTTGAGATCTGTGTTTGATAAAATTTATTGAATCATATAGTCTTGAAGGCTAGTTTTAAATATATATATATATATATATATATATATCAACACATAATTACCATTTACAGAAGAACAAAAGTTATGAAAGATTTGGTTTCTTAACCTATTTTTGAATGTTAAAGGCTTAGTTTGGTTTCTTTTCAATTAGTGAAGTCTAGGTTTTTTAGCAGCAGCTTTCAGATTCATCATACGCAACAATATCAATTTTGTATTAGCTTTCTAATCTTACAGTTAATCAGTAATGTTCATATGCATTTGTGTCAATTTGATTCTTATATATTATCATTGAGAGTCTCAGTAACAGTTAGTTATTGCATTAGCTTCGTGCTGCAATCATGGGCATATTGTTTAATTTTTATCGATTGTTTGATTGTGAAATTTTAATACTTTAGAACCAATCCTAACTACCTAATTAATATGCAGACTAATGGATGAGGTAGATTATATAAACATGAGTAGTAAACAACCGGATATTTGTGAAGTTGATATGCAAGATGATGGCCGTGATAAGTCTGGTACTAATACATCTCCATCAAAAATAGAAATACAAGAAGAAAAAGATGTTCCAAAACTTCGAATGAAATTTAGTTCCAGTGATGAAGCATATAAGTTTTACATCAACTATGCGGGTAAACTTGGTTTCAACGTAAGAAGAAATAATCAAAGAAAAAATAAAAAAAGGTGTTATCACCAGGATTAGTTTCTGTTGTTTAAAACAAGGTGAAAGATAAGAGGACAAAAGGGTCAAAAATCCTTCGTACTGCCAACCTGTTACAAGAGTTGGTTGTTTAGATCATATGATATGTCTTCTGAAAAATAATAATAAAATTTAAGGTTTCATCATTGGAAAATTTTCATAACCATGAGTTAGTAAGAACTCCCATGAAACATATGTTAAAAGTCAATCGAAGAATTTCTAAGGCTCAAAAAGCACATGCCTAAGATGCAGACAAGTCGGGATTGCCAATAAAAGCAACCATGAATTTAATGAGCAGAGAAATTGGGGGTAGAGATCATCTTGGTTTCATTGAATTGGATTATCGAAATTATATACATAGAAAACGGAATATGGCAATGGAAAAAGGAGATGCTGGGGCCATATTGCAATACTTTCATAACATGCAAATGAAAGATTCATCATATTTTTGTTCAATACAAGTTGATGAGGATGATTTGATCACTAATATATTTTTGGGCCGATGCACGCTCAGTTAATGACTATGGTTTATTTGGGGATGTTGTGTGTTTTGACACTACTTATCGAACAAATGAATATGGTCGACCTTTTGCACCATTTATTGGGGTGAATCATCATAAACAAACAGTTGTATTTGGTGCGGCTTTACTTTATGATGAAACCACTGAATCGTTCAACTGGTTGTTTAAGACTTTTCTTGATGCAATGTCTGGAAAACAACCTAAGACAATCCTCACAAATCAATCTCCTGCAATGGCAAAAGCAATATCAAATACTTTTTCTGAATCTCAGCATCGACTATGTGTTTGGCATATTTATCAAAATGCCGCGAAGAACTTGAGTCATATATATCATGGAAATAAACAATTTGCTTTCGATCTTGGCAAGTGCGTGTATGATTACGAAGATGAAGAGGAATGGCTTTTTGCATGGAATGATATGTTAACTAAATATTGCCCTAATGAGAATCAATGGTTGAAAGATTTATTTGAAGTTAGAGAAAAGTGGGCAATGGTTTATGGGCGACACACTTTCACTGCAGACATGAAAAGTACACAACGTAGTAAAAGCATGAACAGTTTATTGAAAAAATACTTGAAGCCGAAACATGATCTATTGCGTTTCTTTGAGCATTATGAGAGGGTTTTGGATGATCGTCGGTATGAAGAATTACTTGCAGATTTCAAGATGTTGCAAACCATGTCTGCTTTGTTAACTAATGTGGAGACATTACGTCATTGTGCAAAAACTTATACTCCGGAAGTATTTGAATTGTTTCAAAAAGAGTACATGAGGTTAGGAGATTACAATGTCTACAAAGTGGTTCGGAAAGGGGAAGATGTTGAATATAAAGTATGTTGTGCTGGAAAATCTCAATGGCATGTGGTTAAATTTGATGCCTCCACAGATACGATAGTTTGTAGTTATATGAAGTTTACTTTTCTTGGAATTTTATGTGTCCATGCATTAAAAGTGTTGGATAAGAAGAACATAAAAATGATTCCATCACAATATATCATGAAACGATGGACAAGAGATGCAAAAGCAACAACTATTACCAACTATCATGGAATTAAACCCGATGATAGTGCTAAGGTTTTTGTGGGGAAGCGTTATAGTAACATGTGTCATAATTTTCGTGAGATTTCATCTTTAGCATCGGAGTATGAAATGTTATATGCACATGCCAATGAACGTGCTCTTGAGTTGCTTAAGGAGTTGGAGGAAATGAAGAAAAAATTCTTCTTGAATAACTCAAATGATGGCAAAGGTTTAGTAGATGATGAGAAAGTTGAACCGATAGCTTCACTTGACAATTTTGTGATGATAAGAGCTTGTGGGGTGAAAAAAAAAGCCACAGTTGGACGACCACGTGGTCGATTGAAAGGCGCACTTGAAATGCGAAGAAAAGTCTCAAATAGCAAAGTTAGAAAAAATTCGACAAGACAACAAAATGCCGCGAAGGTATAAGTTCAAAGTTTAATAAATTGATTAAAAGGTAACTATTGTTGTACTTATTATCATTTTTTGCTTAAAATATTATAGGATCCTATTTCCAGTGATAACTTACCAAAGCATCAAGCTGAATATGAAACTGAAGTATTTGATATTTTGATTCAGGTAATACATTCTTATTAATAATATAATTTTAATTTTGCTTACTATAATTTTCATTTCTCATTGTTATAATTTTTAATTTTTGCAGGAGTCATTAACAAATTGTAGCTATCTCCAACAAAGCATGGAAGAAGGCTAGAAAAAACCACCTTCTAGTTAGTACGAGTACTAGTCAAATGTGTGTCGTGCAAATGTGTTTTTGTAAAATTCATGGAGATCATATTCCCATTTCATTTGTTTCAAACTCCTTTAACTTTATCATATCATATTTTGTGTTTTTGTACAATTCAATGAATGTGATGTGATGTGTGCTGAGATTTGTGAGTGTGTATTTTATCATACCAGATTTGTGAGTGTGTATTTTATCATACCAGATTTATGAGTGTGTGTTGAAGTGATAATGAGAATAATATTCCAGAGAGGCAGAGGAGGAGATGCTCTGTTTCATGCCTTAATGAAATTTTTAGTCTGTATATTGTGAGTGTGTGTTAAAATAATAATGAGAATAATATTCCAGAGAGGCAGGGGAGGAGATGCTCTGTTTCATGCCTTAATGAAATTTTTTGTTTGTATAATGGTTCTGACATATTAGGCATACAACACATAAAACAAACAATAAGCCAAAACAAAAATAAATAAATAAAAATTGTAACCACTAGTCAAATTTGCTTTATTTTTTTACTTTTTTAAAAAGTCAAATTTGTATAATATTTTAATATTTGATAGGGATAGGCACGTGTGGTGCAAGGAAAGTGAGAGGTGAAAAAGACAAAGACTTGGGGCGCATGTGCTTAAGGAAAAAAAATGAAATAGAATAAAGAGGGGTGTTATTTTAAGAGAGAGATGTTACAAGTGTCGTATTTCTATTGGATCAGATGTATGGTAAGCAGAAAGTCCTGCATGACTGGCCTAATAGAAAATTTTCCCATAAAGAAAATAGTAATTAGTATTGCCATAATTATCATATTCCTTGCAAAAGCACCTTTTTTATTTTTTGAGTTGAGTATATATAAATGTCGTACAGCCCACAAAGTTGGTGAAGTTGGACTTTGATGGAATACAAAACAGCCCTAGAATGATCTAATAAATTTTATGGAGTTTTATTTATTGTGGAGAGTAGTGAAGTGGCTTGCATTAGATCTTTGGTCCACCTTAAGCTTCCCTGTAGATGACTCCCAAATTAAATGCATTGTCACAACCTCATTGAAAGTAGGCTGCATTTAGCAGTTGGACCCTTAATGCACCTCCATTCTTGATATAGACTGTACCAACTTAAATTGATGATGTAGTTTAATGTCCACATCATATCAAATTTTGTATAATATCTAGTGTTACCATGTCACACAAACATCAGATCACATCTAGTGTTACCTTGTCACATTGAGATCAAATTTACCAATTGGGGAAGAATCTTCTTCAATTTTATTTTATTTTTTTAATGAAATTGTGTAAAATCAAAAATAGTGGGTGATCATGCTCACTCATTCTCAAAATTTGGAGATATTTAAGACATTATGCTTTGTAACTTTGAAAACAATTTTCTCAAACTCAGGAAAAAGACTACTGTTCTCAGATAACTAAAAAATACAAATTCTCTGAAAAATGGATCATTTTATAATTGGGTTTTCAAAAAATAATTTTACGAAAATTGAACCAAATAGTTTTTTATTTATTTTAAGTTATCTGAAAATAAAAAAACATTCGGAGGTTATTTTTTGTTTGTCCAAATTCCTAGTTTAATGTCCACATTACATGAAAATGTGGTATATAAGTTTGTAATGTAACAAAACCATCGCTATCTTTGATACATAGACAAGAAACCACTTGGAGGTTATTTTTGGTTTGTGAGGGATGAGATTCCATTTGGGGATGTAACCTGAGTTCAAAAATGAGAACAATACTTTTCTTTACATGTAACCTCTCGTGAATAGGCAACAAGTTCTAATGAACCAACCAACCAACCAACCACCAAATTAACACTAACTACTCGAAAAAGTTGATAATTTATTATGGCAATGGTATGAGGAAATAGTTTCCGTGAGGCCCTTTAAGAAGTAGATAGCTTTCATTGACCACATCACTTGCTCAGACAAGACTTGATAAAATACCTGGAGAACTAATTCTGGTCCAATTAGCTGCATTAAAACCAAATCTCCGCTTAATGAAGTTTTAATCAGACCAATATATTGTTTTTCAAACTGATTCTATTTTTGTCTTAAGGTTTGTCACAGGAACTAAAATTATATATCTCAGCATATATATATATATATATACATATATATTTTTTGAAAGATAAAAAACTCACACAAACTGTATCTACTGAAACCTGAACCCTTGACCTCTTATTTGGGAGAAAGGGCAAGTACCGCCTGATCATTAGGCATTTGGTTATATATTTTAGTATAGCTAAGCAAAGTTTTGTATAAATTTTAGAGTTGAAATCATGCTATGTAATATTTACCCCATCGGATGAAATTCTAATGTTGGTATTTATTTTAGTTTTGGTTAGTTCATTTCTAAGGATTTTATATTGAACAATACTTGAGTCCTTCACCGAGATGAAGTTTTTCCTTCCCGATGATATGGTCCAATGCGATTTAGACACGTGGTTAAAAAATGGTTAATTTCATAAAACCCCCATATACTATCCAATTTAATGAACTAACTCCTACTGTGTTCACTTTGCCCCCTATACTATTCAATTTCATCATTATGCCCCCTCCCCTCACATTTTGAGTCAAAATACTTAAATTACCCTCAATATTATAGGGAGGTTTAGTGAAATCAACCCCTTAAAAAAATTATTTTTTGAAAATCAATTATATTTTTCGTAAAAACTATAAATTTCAAAGAGATATATATATATTTGGGAAAATATATATATTTTGGGAAATATATATATTGGAAAATAATATATATATATCGGAATATATATAATTCGTCAAAAAATATATATTTTCCAAATTATTTTCAAAAAATATGATTTTTTTCCGAAAAATAACTTTTTTGCAAAAAATATATATTATTTTCCAAAATATGATTTTTTGCAAAAAATAATTTTTTTTCAAAATATATATATTATTTTCCAAAATATTAAAAATATATATTTCAGAAAAAAATTATATTATTTTCGGAAAAACTAATATATATTTTTCGTAAAAAAAATGTTTTTCGCAAAAAATTCATATTTTGGAAAATAATATATATTTTTCGCAAAAAAAATATTTTTTCGGGAAAAAAATCATATTTTTTAAAAACAATTCGGAAAATATATATTATTGACTAATTATATATATATATATATATTCCGAAATATATATCATTTTCCAATAATATATATTCTGAAATATATATATATTTCTCGAAATATATATATATATTTTATATTTTGAAAAAGGATATATATTTTCTTAGCAAAAAAAATTATTTTTCCGAAAAAAATCTTATTTTGGAAAATAATATATATTTTTCACAAAAAAAAGTATTTTGTCATAAAAAAATTCATATTTTGGAACATAATATATATATTTCGCAAAAAAATTATTTTTCGGAAAATATATATTTTTGACGGATTATATATATATTCCGAAATATATATTGTTTTCGAAAAATACTTTTTTTCCGGAATATATAGATAAATTTTTGAAATTTATAGTTTTTACGAAAAATATAATTGATTTTCGAAAAATAATTTTTTTAAAGGGTTGATTTCACTAAACTCCCCTATACTATTGAGGGTAGTTTAGGTATTTTAACTCAAAATGTGAGGGGAGAGGACATAGTAATGAAATTGATTTGTATATGGGCCAAAGTGAACACAGAGTTAATCTAATTTAATAGTATAGGGAGATTTTGTGAAATTAACCCTTTTAAAAAAAAATTAAAAATAATAGTTAAACACGTTATCTATATATTATTTTTTTAATTTTTTTTGACATGACAAATTACCCTGGCAATACAGTGAAACGTGGGGTCGCTAACCAAGTGGGCCATTGAGCACATGCATATATTGTTCTTTTATATGTTTGAAAATCTTCCATTAAGAATACTTGCTGTCTTTCCATCCAAACTTTCAAATTACTCAATTTAGCAGTTCCGGTCGTCTTCTTTTTCCTCGAAAGAAAATGAAGGTATCAAAGCTCCAACTCCGTGAGTTGAGTTGCTTTGATTTCAAATGCTTTAACACCACTCGGAAAAAATTAAACTTCATCTTATGTGATCATCTTCTATATAACTTTTTTTAATTGCAACCCAATTTTTCCCAGCCTTGTAAATTTTTCTCTTCTTCAAACTCACAGTTTTTGAGAACCTATGGTAAAATGAGCTATGCACTTTCTAAACCCCAATTTGGAGATTTTATTGCGGAGAAATGAAATTTGAAGAGTTTTCCCGATTACTGGCCACATATTGTAAAATAGTTTTCGTAAGGTCACTGCTCAGCTCTGTCAACAAACTTGTTCTTTCCTGTACGGTGAGTAGAATTTGGAGAGAAATTTTAGGACTTAATTTGTAAAATGGGTTTCCGTTCATTGGACAAAAAAGTGATTGCTCGACTCTGTAAAAAAATCAGATGAGAATTGTGTTCTAATTTGGAAAGCAAATACCTCCGAAAACTGCCAATTACGAAATGATACCACAACTACTGGACATAGGCCAATAACTGGACATGAGAAGGATAATAAAAATTTTAAAGGCCCTAAACAGATTAAAAAGGGAAAACAACCGAGCATACCCCAAGCACAAGGAAAAACATATATATATATATATATATATATATATCATTATAAAGACTGTTTGTAAACGAAATAAATGAACATCTAGAATTACACACAACATATACCGGGAGTATTTGTGAAAACTGAACACGGCAAAACTATGCTACAAACAAGATCATGAATGTATGATGCACGCCCTGGCAAATTCTCCTAATCAACTCGCTCATCAGCCAAAAATGAAAGAATGTCAAGACGCCTGGTTAAGAGGTGGGAAAGCAAGTCTCAATAATTACAGGTCGAGTCAATCAGCCAAAAAAGGACCTCTTGTCACTTGTATTTTCTATAACCGAACAAAGTGTAAGCCTAGTCATATCCCAAAATGGTGGTTGGAACACTTGACCAGAGTCGATTTGATTTGATCGAAAAACAATGAATGATAGTAGGACCTCGTATTAGTTTATCGATCATTTCAAGATTGACTGACATAGAGCACAGGGACCAGCCCAGCCATTTTCCCATCCCTTCCTGGGCGTTTTTTCTTCACCTGCAACCACAGTGAAAATTGCCACAACATTAGTCCACTGGACAGCAGAAATGACCTCATAAAGTACCATGTTCAACCACCGGTGAACAACTTGTAGAATGACTGCCTCACACACAGGCTAACCTAGTAGCTACACGACACTCAGACTTAAGCTTGGTGCACCACCCACCTCATTCTTGCAATGTAAATGATGCATGGCATGTGAGTGTGTGCACGTGCAAACAGACATTTGACTTACCACATGCAAAGCTAGCCATTATTCTGACAATTTTAGGTTTCAGTATTAACGATTAAAAAAATGTGATAATTGGTTTGTAATCAAGTTTACCCAAATCTTCCCCCACGACCTCTAGAAGAAGAACAAGTAAATAAATAAATGTCGTCAACTTACATAAAACCAGCCATCCACTTCATCTTCAATTTCAACCTCCTCGCCTGCTGTCAGGTTTAGCTGTAATGAAGGAAAACCAAAATTAATCATCTACATCTCCACCAAACCAAGCAAAACCCCAAACTGAACAGAAAAGAATGGTTTTCCAAAAGACTGCAATGCCGACTCATTAGATGGCCCTACCAACTCTATATAAATTCCATTTACTTTCTTTGCAGAAATAACATGTTCAATCACGATAAACCTCGGATTACCACTTTCTACTCGGACTCGAAGTGACCAAAAGGGAAAGCATACTGAGAGATAGTTAAACCAATTGCTCATATTTTAGAAAACCAGTAACATCATTCCAAAAGGCCAATCATAGTCACTGAACAGTTGAGTTACCTCATCATCACCACCAGCAGTGAAATCATAAAGTGCCGTTCCAAATCGTGGATTCCCTGAAGAAGCTTGTTCCTTAGCATGGGAACCAAAATTGTTTGTACCATTCCCAGCCAGGGGGTTCTCAAATGACTCAAATCTTTGCATAGCAGGTGATGTGTACGGTGGAGGCTCTTCTCTAATCTGAACATGATCGAGGAATTAGCAAGCATGGGGTGACATCACAGCAAACCAAGTAAAATGACAGGTTTTAAAGTTCTAACCGGAGAGCCAAGACCGTCGTACATTGAGGTACCACCAGTGGAAGGATTGCTAAATCTGCTAGCAGACCTTTCCTGTTTCAGGCAATCAAACTGTATCAGGAGATCACTTTCGAAAACTAGTGTAATATTCCTGCTAT
This sequence comes from Cornus suecica, assembly GCA_963922005.1. Classification (NCBI taxonomy): domain Eukaryota; kingdom Viridiplantae; phylum Streptophyta; class Magnoliopsida; order Cornales; family Cornaceae; genus Cornus; species Cornus suecica. Next base: position 49,838,815 of record OY998240.1, on the reverse strand, counting down.
AACAAGCAAAATTCACCAATTACACAGCGCTGGTATTGTATGGCCAGTACTAAGAATTGATCTCCTTTTGGTTTCCTTTCATTATCATGGACTTACACCTAGATGTCAAACAATCACAATAAACCACAATCCAAAGTCAAGCTATACACTGTTCGCACTTCAATTTGTATTATTTTATTACATTTAATGACAAACATTTCATGTTGCATTTTCTTTCCGTCTTTTTATTTTTAAGGTAAATTTCACTTCTAATTCTTATTCCATCCCAAGAAAAAAAAAGAGAACATGAATAGAAACAAAATACAGGAAGTTCATATTTTGTTTCTTCATATTAGAAAAGGCCTATCTTTCTTTTCTTACCATTTTTTCCCATCCTTCTGTTATGCATCTTCTTCACACTACTTGACTGTTGAGCAACTTCTACAACTTAATTTTGATTCATATAAGCAATATTTATAGACTCATAGTCAATCATTTTTTAACAACTAATATGTTAATATATGAAAACTTATATTTTCAGTAGCATCAAAATCCGAACCAGACATCTAAAAGTAACACTGACGCAAAAATATAAAATTAAATAACAAATGAGCAACAGCATAACTCCCACTGCTGTCCAGATTTTCATGCAGGAAATAAAAGGGGCTTGGCTTAGTGGAGCTTTGGGTTTTCCTTAGGGGCTTGGCTTGCAGGAAATAAAAGGGGCTTGGCTTAGTGGAGCTTTGGGTTTTCCTTAGGGTTGCTTTGACTATGAGAAGCAACAAAAGTATGTATATCTCCACTTCAACTTTGGCAGGCAACATATTAAGATTGCTACAAACAGTCAAACATGTATAAACCTGTTATCAGATTATATGGAAAACATTTTCCCTCTAGCTCACCAGAAAGGGGGTTAACCATACTAAGTAGACCAAGATGATTAGTGTTCCACTAGTCCAAAAACAGCCTCAAGAACAAATTGTTTAGGAGGAAGAAAAAGAAGGGGAAAAATATGTTTTGCCACAGAAAATATAGCAATAATGACAAGCAGGATGTCATTTAGCGAAGATGAATTAAAGCTGAATAGGCGAAGGCAGGAAGAAGCTCTGAACAGGAAGTGAGATCTCCAAAATATAAGAGATAATTCAAGCTAGTGTTCAGTGAAGGAAACTACTATAATATGTCTCAGTAAGTTTACTGATGCCATCATCGAATAACATTTTTATGACTGAAACGACAAGATCAGGCTCATTGTAATAGTTACCTACCGAAGGTTGTGAAGTCCCATAGCTAGACGGCTTTGAACTGAACAATGATGGGTAATTCATTCCGCCAAAGTGGGATGATATGGATGTCTCAACAGAACCTGCTGACTCTGGGGAAGAAGACCCTGATGACCTGACATCGTCTTCCTACATTACAAAGGAACACAATAGACCAATAGATTAGTCTTTTCAAAACTTTCTGGGGATGAATGCACGAATAATGAAGGGTATTCAGATTCATACATCTGCTTCTGTCGTCTCTAAAAGCGTCTTCGCCCACATATCATCATAACTAACTGAAGGTCTAGAAATAACATTTTCATCCTCAACGTCAGGAGCATCGGTACCAGCACCAGCAAGAAACTCGTTAACCTGATATCAAGATGAAATAACATTATACTTTGTTCAAAGGTGAATAAAATGACTAATCGTGAAAGCCCTGCATACCCAAAGTAGATACATACGTTTAGCACCAGAAGTCAATGCAAGATAGATATAAGATTCAATGTCTATTAGCATCCAACAAAAATGATAACTTCCTTTCAAATAAAAAATAATAATAATAAAAAATGATAACTTCAAATTCAGAACAGATACAACAGGGTAAGAGAACCTTAAAAAAGAAAGAATGGTCTGCTACCAGCAAGAAGCAAGCATAATTATTTTTGAGACAAAAATTAATTGTATTTTGATCCCTGTCCAGTTCGAAGGCAACTGCATTGTTCAGAGTTTTATATTGAATAAGTAAAATATCTTACCCTATTAAATGCAGGAGCATTTTTTCCCCACAACCCATCATCACCGAGATTGGTTGCCCAAGCATTTACTAGGTCATCATCCAGTGAATCGGGCTCAGCAGGAGTTTCTTTAGTTTCATATATAAGATCTGAAATCCCTGTAGCAACAGCTGGATCACTGAGGCCAGTCGATGCACTTATATTATGCCGAGTGCGATAGATGTCAATTAGTTTGACACTGTTGTAATATTTGAGAACAGAAAGGAGTCAGTGTATATATATGAAGAAAGAATGAGCACACCATGATCATAAAAAATTGATACCATAACAATATCAAAGCGTATAAAGCATTTACTAGGTCATATATATGGTTTGACCGACAAATACTGCGTTTATTTCCATCCTTTTTATAGCAGCACAAGAAACACCTAAAAGTAGACGGAACAGCAGTTACTGCCCCACATCTTTGTAAGCAAGTAGTAAAAAGCAGTAGAAGAAACTCCTAAAAGTAGATGGAACAGCGATAACTGCCCATCTTCCTAAGTAAAGAATAAAAAGGCATTATGCCTGTGAGTTTCAAGCTCAGAACTAAAAAACTCCCAAATATCTAATCAGAAGGCAACAACAAAAACTGTTAACATATAGACCCATATTTATGCTTTTTTAAGATAAATATAATACTAAAAATATAAAAGTACATTGATAACTATAATCAAGCATAAAAAGTTTCTCTGGAAATAAGTACATATACCTGTAAACAAAAAAATGACACTGCCTGCTTCCTTCAAATCGTGTAAATTTAACTCATTTTTCTTGTAATTTCACCCCTTTTAATAACAAGAAGGAACTCCTCCGTTTCTTTCATTTAACCTTATTTATAACAACAATATTATTAGACAACCATCACTATTCTGATTTTGACTGTCCCTGGCAAAAATCAATTATGACTTTTCAAGTCAAAGTAAAGACAGTTTTATTCTCCGTTGGACCCAAAGCCAGAGCTGTAAGATAAAATATATATATCTATATAACAAAGAAAAGAAATTCACCTTGTTGGCCCTAGGGGTAGGTACTTCACCCTTGGAACATAACAAAATAGTGAAACAAGATCTAGAAGCCTCTCATGGGTTTCATATAGTTTCTTAAGTTCTTCATCTGTCCATTCCTTTTTCGTGTTATCATGATTGCGCATGTCCCTGAATTTCCAAATAGAGGGACTTTCATCAGGGACCAAAGGTGAAAGTTCATGCTCCTCTTTTCCTACCTTGATAACGGATTTATTTTTATAAAAAGTATAAAGTACAGAAAATAAAAATCAGAGCTCTTACTTGATCAGTTCATCTTGTGCACAATACATTTCATCCAGAACCTCTAACATTGGACTAATTAATGAGCCAAGCCCAGTGCCACTGGCCCCTTGATCTTCCCCATTACTAATATGTGTATCTGAGAATTGAGACTGCACCCCACCTTGTGCCAAAGCATGTAAAAATTCATAGATCTGCAACCTATAAGGCTCACCAGATCGAATTGCCATTGTTGTAAGAGCTTGAGCTGCAATAATTCGAACCTAAGAAAACCATGTAAACAGAAGAACCAAAACATGAAGTCAAAACTACATTGCGATAATAATTATACTAAGAGGCGCATTGACAGGAAAAACAACATACAAGCACACTAACAGACCAATGACCCCATGAATTAACAATCCACTTGAACCAAAAAGAGATAGCAAAAATCAGAATTGAAACGAAGTTCATATACATCAACATGCTTTAGTGGCTAACAGTTATCATCTTGAAACTGGTCTGCTTGTCTGGGATGTGAAGTTAATGAGATCTATGCAGGATTGGGAGCTTGATGAGGTTTCAGAATTTCTCAAGCTTCTTTACGGCCAGCAGCTGACAGGCGATGGACCGAATTATACTTTCAGGTTGCTCTCTCCTCATGGGAGATTTGAGGTTTTGTCATGGTTTCATCATCTTTCTGGCTGGCGCGGATCTCTATTCCCGTGGAAGGCTGTTTCGCATACCAGGGCTTCTCCTAAGGTGGCTTTTCTTTGCCTGGTCAGCAGTGTGGAGTCGGATCCTTACCCTTGACAGTTTCCGAAGGAGGGATCTCACTGTTGTCAATCAGTGCTTCCTTTGCCAAGGGAACAACGGATCAGTGGATCATATTCTCTTACATTGCCCATTTGCCGCTGATTGTTGATCTTTACCTGGGTCTTTTTGGTGTCCTTTAGGTCATGCCTTCTTCAGTTAAGGATACATGGAGGTGTAGAGGAGCTGCCACGTTGGGGGCCAGGCTTGAGCTTTTTGGAGGGCCTTGCCCCTGTGTCTTTGGTGGTACCTTTAATTGGAACACAATCGTCGTTGTTTTGACTGAGTTGAGTCCCCATTTGCACCATCAAGGACACCTTTATTTCTCTTTAATTTTACTTGGTTAGGGCTATATTTTGTACATTCATAGAGAAGAAGTTGGATTTTGTGGATTCTCTAAGGCCGTAGGGCTTTTTATTTGTCCTTGTATATGGGATGCGCTCCCAGTATGAGCGCCTTTTTATATATTATCTTATTTATTAAAAAAAAAAGGATAGCTGGTTTTGCCCTATTTCGTATTCTAAGGGGGATATGCTATGCTATGTCATTCTAGACCCGTTTACTATCTTTCTCCTCTTTCAAAGGAATTCATCATGTGAATGAAATGTCAATTGTACCCCTATTTTTCTTATGATTAAAAAACAGAAAAGATATTCTAAGCCAAAGTCATACTACCCTTCTAATTTCACTCTCTACGTGACAATAGCGCATCCTACCACCTAACCACCCCACAGATACGCTATGTCATTCTAGACCCGTTTACTACCTTCCTCCGCTTTCAAAGGAATTCATCTCCATTTTACTGAATTTGGAATGTTCACCACGAAAAAAGAACTCTAAAATAATTAAAACAGAACTGAATTCTTCTTTTTTCTTTTTTTTTTTTTAAAAAAATTATATATATGTAGCAATTTAAAACCTACTTCAACAACTCTGGCCAAGGAAATAAAAAACAACACCACTGGCCAAACTCCCTGTTCATCAAGGTCCATTCCAATCACAAAATCCAATCCAATCCTTCCAAATAAATGGGCTTGAAACTCTCCAACCTCTCTAAACATAGTTACTTTGTTCCTCAAGCAAACATCGAACCAAGCTAGCTCTACAAATATTCATATCCTCTCTGTTAAGGAAATGGCAACTATCAGTTCGGTCAGCAGACACTAATCTTAACTCAAAAAATCCAATCCAATCCAATCCTTGGGTTTTGAAACTCTCCAACCTCTCTAAAAGTAGCTACTTTGTTCCTAAAGCAAACATCGTACCAAGCTCTCTCTACAAATATTCATATCCTCTCTGTTAAGGAAATGGCAACAATAAGTTAGGTCGGCAAACACTAATCTTATCTCCTTTCAACCCTAACACTTACATGATGTGTCATCTCCGGCTAATGCAAAGCCTGTTGGGTTTGAAGATCTGACATACTTCTATGTAGTTCCGGGACCATTAGTCCCGGCCAATTACAATGCAACGTGCAAGCAATTGTGTCAGCTTTATGTAAAGATCAATCAGCATTTTGCTTGCATTGGAATTGGCCGGACTATTGGTCCCGGGAAACCTAATAATTTCTCAGATCTGCGGCACAAATCTCCTTTAGATTCAGAATGGATTTAGTTTAGGGTTCCCCACCACTCAATTCGTTGTCAAGGACCAGCAATCAGTGCAAGATTTGAGGATTCCACTTCAACACTTCCAAAACACGATTTAATTAGGTCAAACATTTCCTGTTGTTTGGGGAAATTTACAAACAGGGTTCATTCTAATAGTAACTATATTTATAAATGACACGTGCTCATAAATATATACATATATATATATGGACATATTGCATATACACTATATGAGCGAGAACGGGCTATATGACACTGCAAAATAAACTTCTGGGGATAGAACAACAACAAAAAACAGAGAGAAATAATAAATGACAATAAGAGTATGTTACACCCCTGTTGCCACGGGAAGGCAATGGCAAATCCATGAAGTATATTTTGTAAACATTGTAATTTTAATATTTCCAGAGGTTACTTAAGTCTTTACAGCAAGGGACAATCCGTTGTAGCATCAATGTCTCTGATTCTAGTGGCTGGTTAATGGAAGGGGGTCATTCAACACAGGCCCCTAACCTGAGGGGTACACAGTGATATCAGGCCCTATGACAACCATCCTGTGTATAGGGCTCAGCTGCGGGGGCAATAGGGTAGTTTAATCTTCAAATATTTTGCAAATTGAAGGTGATATATCAATATAAGATATGATATACCCTTGTGAAAGCCACCCAAACCCCCCTCCTGGAAGTGTATGGAGGAGGAGGAGATAGAGAGTCTTCAAGTGCTTTATTCTTCCACCAAAGAATTTTGGGACTGCCAGGTAGTGCAATCAAATATCTTGCACGTAGAAGGAATTATATAAGTACTAGTGATGATAAGCCATTGTGAGAGCCACCCAAACAACCCTTTGCAAATGTGTGGAGGAGGAGCAATAGAGTGTTTAGGTGCTTTGTTCTCACTTTTAAGAATTGTGAAACTGTCAGGTACATGGTGCGATATACCTCCAGTTCTTCCTTCCCTTTATTCTGGTTAAATTTCTAAAAGAGCGATTCTAAAAGAAAGTATAGGAAGTATAGTAAAAAAATAATTGCATGGGCAACTAGTTCTCAGGGGAATGCCAAGGTGAGAGCTTATACCTCCCAGCTACCACTGAAAGCACACCTTTGGAGTCGAGTCAATGCACCAGCCAGAGTAGGATTACGAGAACTGGCAGCAGCCACCATTTTATCAGCATCTAACATCATTAATGCAGTTCCAGGAGGGGTAGCAGATTCCCAAGCATATTCAGAAGCAGCATAATTCGCATTTTCTCCGAGAAACCATACCTGCAAGTGAATTATTTCATAGACTGACAAAAGAAGAAAGAACCTACTCCACACCGTTTTAGGGGTAATCAACTATCCTCATCGAAGATTCTATTGACAATATAAAATGCTTACAGCTGCCTGGACTAATCTCTGTAATGCCAGAGCCGACTTCGGATCGGAGGCAGCCACCCTATCTATTGATGTGAGCCCCGACATTGACCCAGGCTGTGGAGGTGGTAGATCAAGAACTATTGTGACTGATTCTAGAGCTGTGTGTTTTCCATCAGGACCTGCTCCAACAAGACATGTCTGCAATTTCAACAATCATTACATAGAAAATTAGTTCGTTTTAATCATTAACAAATCATGTGCGTGACATCGTTACTCTACATTTTCAAAATTACTCCACTATAGGCCACTTCCTTTTTCATTTTTTTTTATAAGTAAAAGTATAAAAAGCACCCAAACGGGGGGAGTGTCCCAAATACAAAACGACCCTAAGGGCGAAGAGAACCCAAAAACTCTTGACTTTTCATCTATCGATTTACAATTACGACCCTCCACCCAACAAAATAAATTAGAGACAAACAAATCCTTGATCGCTCCCGAAGAAGATTTCACACCCTTCAAAACACCGCCTATTGCGTTCCAACCAAATACTCCACCAAAGGCAAAGCGGAGCCACCCTCCAAAACGGACACGCATGAGCACCGACCTGCGCACCTCTCCAAGAGAGCAACACATCACGGACCAAACCCGGGATCACCCACGGAATACCAAAAGGACAATAGAGAAAGCACCAACAATCATAGGTCACTGTGCAATGCAGAAGGAGGTGATATACGGATTCCCCATCCTTCACACACAAGAAGCACCGATTGACCACAACTATGCCCCGGTGTCTCAAATTATCCAAGGTGAGGATGCGACTCCACGCAGCCGATCACGTAAAAAAGCTACCTTAAGCGGGGCCTTTGATCGCCAAACCGCCTTCCACTGGAAAACCTCTTCCACCCTAGGCAAAAGAGAACCAAAAAAAGAAGAAACCGAAAAAATCTGAGAAGAGGTAGGCAACCAAATCAACGAATCAGCCCCAGACCCCACCATCTGAGAATACAACAGCTCCAGCAACCCAGAAACCTCCTCCAGCTCTCAATCCCAAAAAGGAAGCACAAAACTGACATTCCACACTATCCTCCCATTATCAAGATGATAATGGTCGGCAATCGAGGCATGACGATCCCAAGCGATCCTAACCAGCTGAGGGAAAACATAAGCGAGAGAACCCTCACCGCACCACCAGTCCGTCCAAAAGCAGATATTACTAGGGATGGTCGTGGGGTGGTTTGGGGCAGTTTTCTCAAAATCTATAACCAAAACCGTGAAATTTCTCATTCCCCATAACCGCCTCATAACTGTTTAAAACTTTCACCCTTACCCCCATAACCACTCCACACCGTCATCCATGTCCCCCATAACCGCCCCATTAAATTGTGTATTTTTTTCCCCTAAAAACAAGTAAATAATTAATAATTTAACATAACAATATGATCTATATACGAAACAAGCAACTATCCTATTAATTTAATTGCAATAATTTCTAACACAGATAAATTTAATAGTTTAAACTAACAAATAATTCAAATCTAGATCAACAAACTTTGATAAAAATTTACGAATCTAATAACATATAAAATACTAGTCAACATATAACAAACCACATATATCTATCTAATTTATGTAATTTTGATATAAAAAATTATATAATTATTATACGGTTTGGGGCAAGGCAGTTCCCCAATGGGAGAACCACTAAAACCGTCCCCCGCCCCATAGCAGTCGATTTTTTTTCCAACTCCCATAACCACCCCATTTTTAAATGGTGCGGTTAAAAACCGTCAAAAATTGGGGGATTCCCCGGCGGGGCGGGGTTTTTGCCCAACCCTAGAGATTACGGCCATCACCCACCTTGAATCTGAATAGAGGGAGCAAAAGAATCTCAGCCCTACATGATGTCCTTCCACACCCCACACCTCTACGACCCCGGACCTCAGCCGAGCACCAACCAAAGCTAACCTCCCCATATCGACAATCGATCACTCTCTTCCACATGTGTCTCCTCTCCGCCACAAAGCGCCATAACCACCTGCCTAAAAGAGCCTTGTTGAAAGGAACTAACCGACGAATGCCCAGGCCCCCATCCAAAAATGGACGACAAACCACCTCCCATCGAAAGAGACTGGCTCCCCCCCCCCCCTAAGCGTCTCTTCTCTACCCCGAAGCGCCACAACCACCTGCCTAAAAGAGCCTTGTTGAAAGGAACTAACCGACGAATGCCCAGCCCCCATCCAAAAAAGGGTGACAAACCACCTCCCATCGAACCAAAGAAAATAAACATAGGGGACTGGAAAGAAAAGAGTAAAACGAGAGCATAAAGAGTGATTCATAAAGGTTAAAAGATCTAGGTTCTTCTCTACTTCATGGTCGCAAAGGTCTCCCATTGACCTCCACAAATATGCAAACACGAAGTAAGTACAAACACTAAGTAGGAAGGATAAGGATCGCTAAGTAGGAAAAGAATAAACTAAAAAGAGAAGAAGAGATGTAGAGATGAGAGATGAATATAAACACACAAACTTTTATTTCGTTCCTCTCTGTCTAAAACAAGCAGAGGAGGTCTCCTTTAATAGATGAAGGAGAGCTCTGGAAATGACACAAAACACCCTAACATATTAATATATTACATACATATGTCGTCAGCCATGACATCAGCTCAGCTGCCGACACTCCTTTAGAGGGAAAGACACAACTACCCCTAAGGATACACACAAATACAATAAAACCTTACTACATCACTCATAAAAATAATACAATGATGACATAAGACTTATTGAAAGTACATTACAATCCTTGTGCTTGCTGACTGAGTCAATCTGAGTTTTCATCTGTAGAATATCCTGTGTGAAAATGGTTCAGAACTCTGTAGGTAGGATGATCGGGATAGTTCGGATACTGAAAATATTCTTCATGGAATTCTGTAAGCAAATACCGAATGTGCCGACGCCAGTCTTCTGGAAAGACTTCAGAATAATGCCAATTTGAAGTTTCTTTGTACCGAAGATCACTGGGAATGGTAGCGAACTCTATGTGGTTAGCATGACAGAGTTGATTGCGGATGAGTTCATAAAAAGTGGGAAGTTCATACATTATGGTATTCTCATGACCAGTGAAAAATGAAGTATGGTAGGTTTTCTGAATGTGAATACCATCATCCTAAGTGGGCTAAAACTGTTGCCGAGTCCAGAAAATAAACATAGGGGACTGGAAAGGGGTATTTCGAAACTTGTTCTGCCAAAAAGAGATGTCCCCAAAAAGAGTGACCCATGAACACAACTTATATTTTGAGACAGGGAGGTTATTGAGAAGACATTGAGCAAGGTACTGAAGCATCCAAGATTTATCAAAAACAATACCAATAGTATAGAGATCAACCAAATACCAAAGCAAGAGATAGGCTTCTTTAGGAAAGTAAAAATAAAAATTGGGGTGAATTTCAAACTGGGAGAGGAAGGGATAGACTGGGTGAAAAGGCAAATTCCTTATAGGACCGGCATCTAAACCGTAACGGTAGACATAAAGGAACTAAAAGGAGTTAACCATGTGAATACTGCGAGCAATTAGGGTTTTTTCTAGCAGGAGAGTTTCAAGGTGAAAAAGAAGGTTAAAAGGCTCAAAACAAGAAATCATGGGGAAACACAGGAAAGGATTAGGAGCAACAAGAGTGATTTCTTTTTTCAGGCAAGACAAGAAATCTGGAAGGATATTGGTTTTTCCTTTAATGTGCACTGCATCAAAAGACCATTGAGAAAACCAATTTGCCTAGCGAAGGAGTTGAGCTTTAGGAAGATGTTTTTGTTTAAACTGAAGCATTTTTGGAAAACTCATTAAATCAGTTTCAATTAAAAAGTGATGACCGATTAAATGAAATTCAAACTTCTCAATGCTTCGTTTAATGGCGAGAATCTCGATGTAGGTCGAGTGGTAATGGAGTTCAGCCGGAGAGAAAACACCACTTTTATACCCATAAATTTTCCTTGGATTATTAGGAAGTTCTTCAAGAAGAACAACTCCCCAATAATAATAAGAAACATCTGTTTAGAGAATTCTTTTATCGGCAGAGGGGATATGCAAAGGAGGAAGGGTTTTAGAAAAGGCTTTGAGGTATTTAATTGCATCAGCACACTGGGTAGACCATGGTAAGGAATCTTTCTTAAGAAGGGTTGAGAGAGGTTTTCTATATTGGGCAAGATTGGGGATAAACTCTGACATATAGTAAGGAATTGTTGAACTTGCTTGGAAGAGAGGTTGGTGTCTGGGAATTGATCAAGTTGGACGGCAATATGAGGTTGGAGAGCATATTGTCCTTTGGAAATCTTCATTCCTAAGAAATCGATTTCAGGTTGACCCAAAATCATCTTCTTTTCAGAAAGCATAATCCCAAATTTTTGGACAATTTGGAGAAAGGTTTGGAGAAGACTGGAATGGGTTGCAAGGTCAGGGGAGAAAAGCAGGATATGATCAATGTAAATCAGAGCAGAAGATAGTATAGGAGCAAAGATCTTGACCATGGCATGCTGAAACAAAGAAGGAGTTGTCTTTAAACCAAAAGGCATCACAATCCACTGGAAATGATTGTCAGGAATGTAGAACCCAGTTTTATGGCGATCTTCAGGGTGAATTCCAAGTTACCAGAATACTGCTTTAAGGTCAAACTTGGAAAAAATATGGGCTTTGGGAAGGTTAGAGAAGAGAACAGTTCTTCGGGGAAGGGGAAATTTGTTGTCCTGAAGAAAATTATTGAGAGGTTGGTAATTGATGACAAGCCTTAATTTTCCACGAACTTGTTCTGATCTTTTATTCACATAGAAGGCTTCACTAGCCCACTGGGAAGTAGTGGGTTCAACAAGCCCTTCATCTTGGAGCTGTTGGAGTTCTTTGAGAGCCAGTTTGTAATACCCCGTATTTAATGGATATTTATTTCCTTAATGGATATTTATTTTCCTTAATTATTTTGGATGGCATAATGGGTGTTTAAATTATTGAATGAGGCTATCTTAGTCTTTTTAAGTCTAGTAGGTTATAATGAAATTTTGTGATCTGAAGGGGGGCAAGGTTGTCATTAGTGTTTGGGCAGTTTGGTGATTTATGCATAATACAAGGATAGTTTGGACATTTCCCTAACCCTAACATCTTATATATAAGCATCCTTAACTTCAGATCTAGCCCCCATCTCATTTCTTATACTACTTCTTCTTCTTCATCAATTATACCCGAAATTGTGAGGGTTGAGAGGTTGAGAGCTTAGAATTGGTTTGGATCTGTACTTGTGGTGGATTCAGCTCTACATTACAGGCAAGACATATGTTCTACTCTTCCTCTTTGTATTAAAATTTCGTAGCCTTTACTTTGTGCATCTATAATCTGCTAGATAGTATTTTTCATATATGTATATGTATGTGTAAATCATGTTCATATATGACTTTTATATATTCTGTTTATACATATATGTATAGATCCGTAGGTATATATATAGATCTTGTATATAGGCATATATGTATAGATCTGTTAGAGTATATTCATATTCATGTTTATTTATGTGACTTATATATTCTATTTATACATATATGTATAGATCCGTAAGTATATATATAGATCTTGTATACATGTAGAGATTCGTGGATCTATATAGGCATATATGTATAGATCTGTTAGAGTATGTTCATATTCATGTTTATTTATGTGATGATATATATTCTGTTTATATGTATATGTATAGATCCATGATCATATGTACAGATCTTGTATATAGGTAGAGATTAGTAGTCTTATATAGACATATATGTACAAATTTGTTAGAGTATATTTATATTCATATATATATATGATGATTTATATTCTGGTTATACATATATGTACAGATCTATGATTATATGTATAGATCTTGTATATATATAGAGATTTGTGGTGATATATTGATATATGCATGAGACTATGTTTATATCTAGCTATACGTACAAATCTGTTTTTACCATGTGTAGCTATACATGTATGGATTCGTGGTTATGTGTCTTGTTGGTATGATTCTGATGATGTGTATATGGTTGGAACCTAGTATAAATATCTGAGTACATAAATATTTTAGGTTTCAATGTTGACAAAGATTTCAAAACTGTTATTAGAAAAATATTGCATATTTATGTAATTGTTTTTCTCTATTTTCTTTGTTATCAGACTCTGGACATTGATTTATATTGTTATTATGTGTATCACGAATTATACTGGATTACGTATTTTCGACCGTATAAATGAATAGTTTCGACCGTATAAAATACCGTATACCTTGGCGCTGGGGCGCTGCCCCAGACCCCGCCAGGGGGGCGCTCAGGTAATGGTCGCGCCGCCCCCCCTGGACCCCCCAGACTCGACCTTATAAATTGTTATACGTTCCCGAATAAATATTACAAGCGAATTATTAAATTCGTAAAATCCTAAGATTTAAATTAAATGACTATGTTTTGGAAATTTATAAGAAACCACAAGGAGGCTGACTATTACTGCAGTCTAACTAGTACCACGAGACATGGGTGAGTTGTCACGGCATGGGTGAGTTGTCGGGTACGTGGTTATGGTACAGCATGGATTGGATGTTGTATGGAAAAATCATATTAATGTAAGAAATTTATAAACATAATTATATTAAATGGTGGTATATTAGTGACTATAGTTATAGTTAAATATATTATTTTTTTTAATATAATTTTGGGATTAGGTGTCACTAGGAAAGGGGATGGATTTTGGTACTCTGCTTGGGATCATGTAGAGTTGTTCTTGCTCGTGGGTTTAACCCACATTTTTGTTGTTTCAGGTCCTCGGCAGTTTCACCAGCAGGGTTGAGGATTTCATATCTATCTGTCCGGTTCTATCATAGTTTCCTTCCACTCCAGGGTAGGATCCGATAAATGTCATATGTTGTATTTCTTATAAGTGTGTTTCTAGGGGTCCATGTTTATGGGATTTCCAAATTGTACTGTGTGGGACTTATTTTATTTAAGGATGTATTGGGAGTGGTCTTCTTCATGTATAAGTTGTATCCTTATTTTGTTATTGTTGGTATTATTATATTTCTATTTTATGTCTTCTCTTCTGTGTTTATGTTATCAATTACTAACGCTTCTAGTTTTCTATGTATGGGTCTGGCCAACCTATGCATGAAAATTTGGGGGTGTCACACAGTTGGTAATGATCAGGGTTCATTCCATGATGGGTGGCTTTAGTAGGGTTAAGATCTTCATTCTTCTTGAAAGGAAGGGAAATGAAGAACTCTGGGTTCTTCCAAAGAAAGTGGTCACATTTGGTAAGAAATTGGGTATGAGACTCAGCACAGGAGGACTGAACAATGGCTTGTCTAATGGTGGTTAAACTTTCAACAAAGAACAGGTTTGGTTGGGTCGTCCATGGTAAAAAGTAGTTTTTAAACTTTAAGCATTTGGTCATCCAGGAAACCTTGTGAAGAGTTTGCAAAATATCAAACCCCAGAAGTAAATCTTTTCTAGGGAGCTCTGAACCATAAACTTGGTGTTTGATGGTATAGCCAGGAAAGATCTGTAGAGTGATGGGTTTACTCTTGAGGGTTATGATAAACATTTCACCATTGGTTGCAGTGAAAGGAGAGAAACATGACTGCCAATACGAGCGAGGAATAATAGAAAGATTCATGATCAAGGACGTTGCTCCAGTATCAAAAAAGGCAATCACAGGAATAGGTTTGGCATATTTGTCAAGAATAATTTGAACTTTAGCAAGAGGCTGGACAAGAAATAAAGGGTAAGTGGTTTGTTCAAAAGAGAAAATGTCCAAGGGGAAATCATTTGAGGATTCAGAGGATGAGTCAAGATTTTGTTCTTTTAAAGAGAAGGCTAGAATAGTGTCTGGAGTGGCGTCTTCATCTATAGAAAATAGAGATTCAATATCAGCATCTTCAAACTCATCAATATGGGCAGAAATAGCAGAAAGGGAGTTGACCATTTTGTCTCTGGTGGATTTTTGAGGGCATTGCTTTGTATAATGGCCTGGTTTTCTGCAGATATAACATCGATCTGATTTTCTCTGTCCACAGAATGGTTTCTTTCTGAAAAACCGCCATTTCTTCTTTTTGGAGAACTTCGGATATTTGGAAGAGGGGAATTTTCGAGACTTCCATTTTTGGAAGTGCTTAAACTTCTGAGGAGATGATCCACAGGTACATGCTTTGTCTTTGCATTTGATGAGAAGATCAGGTTGCTCACAAGCTTTTCCAAGAAGCTTACCTTGCTCATGAAGCTTTTTAAGGAATTTCTAATGGTTATAGAGTTTCTCTAAAGCCTATAATGCATGCTGGTAGATAGCACCGAGCGAAGTGTTATTCAAAGTCATGTTCTTTGTTTGTAACAGTCGAAAAGTCTCATTTCCGAGAGGCTCAGGAAGTGAATTCAGGAAGGACTGCTTTAAGTTGACATGACCAATACCCCCGAGGATATAAAATCTTTGGGACATCCTGAGGTAATGACGTTCCAAGTCTTTTCTCTTAAAAGAACAACATCTCATGCTAAGGTATTCTTCACGAACAGAACTGAGGTGAGCATCAGTGCATCCGAGAAATTCGTTGTGAAGGACATCAATGAATGTTGAGATGGTTGGGGCTTGGAGCAGTTGGAGATTTTGGTACTCTCAAAGAGAAAGATGCCACTGTCGTAGACGACCAAGGAATTTGGCAACGCACTTGGTCAAAATTGTTCTTAGATCAACATTAGGGAGTACCATTTCAGTCGTACACCAGGCATGAATCTCATAGAATTTGTGAATCCATTTGGAATGCGGGATGTCATCGATAGAAAATCCTTGGCTAAATGGAGTAGAGGAAAAATTTGTTTGAGGAAAAGGTGGAGGAGGACTGTCTGAAGGCTCTTTGACCATAGCTTCGGGACCAGGGGGATTTGGTTGAACCATATGGATGAATGGAACAAGATCTTGATTTCCAGAATCAACAGAAGACTCTGAATCGGATTCAGGGCTAATCTGGAGAATGTTTCTTAAGTCAAGAAGATTTGCAATAGTCATCAGAAGTTCAGTAATGGGATTTTTTGGTTTAGACACCTCTGGATCTAACATGAATTGTTTAGGGGCTTTGGATTTAGGATCTGGTGATGGTGGAGGTGGAGGCCTAGTCGGAAAGACTGGTTTTTGTGTTGAGGTAGAAGCAGTATATGACGGGGTTTTCTTTGGTGGAAGAATTGGAAAGCTAGGCATTTCAGGGGAAGCAAAAAGGCTTGTTTTTCCGAGACCTAGAGGAGAGAAGTTCAAGAATTGGGACATAGACAAAGAGTGATATGTGCTGGTAGGGAACAGATTGGACTGGTAAGATCCAAACAAATCAGGAGGGTTCATTTGTTGTTGATATTGTTGTGCTTGCAGAGACTGGAGCTGGAATTTCAAATGTTTCATTTTAGCATCCTTGTTGTAGAAAGCTGAGGTGAATGTTTGGTTGGAGTATGCCAGTTGAAGTAATTCACCATGAAGAGTTTGCATCTTCTGCTGGAGATCATGGATAAGGAGTTCTAAAGAAGTTAGCTTACGTTGCATAATGTCTTCAAGAGACTTCTGAGATTGGGAGATCCTTTGGAGAATTTTATTCTGAGTTAAGGAATTAGCAGACTACCAATTTATGGTGGCTTCAACAGCAGAAATGGACTTGGTAGATCCATCGGGATGAACAACATTAGGATTTGGGATTTTGTGTTGATGGGTAGTCTTTTCTTGCTGATCATGAAAATTGAGGGGAGGAAAGTCTTCTTCATTCCAAGAGGAATCCCCTTGGAATAAAGGGGAAAACATGTAACGGGGGATTGGTTGAGAAGGAGAGTCCAATGGTTTATGATATGAAGGCTCATCTGGAGGTTTGCAAGAAGAAGGTGATGGCTTTGGTTAAGGCTTTTTTGAAGTTCCATACTGAACATAGTAATCAAACTTGCTAGATAGTTCTCCAAATAAATCAACAGTGGGATCACCGGCTTCATATCTTTCTCTGAGAGCTTGCTGGGAGGATTTCCTTTTGTTCTTTCGTTTAGGCTTATCATCCTCGTCATTTTCATAGAGGCAATCATCACAATCACAAATATCAAAGAACTTATGACCAGTGACTTGATCTTGAAAGTAGTACACAGGAACACCATATGCTTGGAAGGATTTGATGGGTATTTGAGACTGGAAGTTGAAAGGACAAATCATGTTGATTTCAGGGAATCCTGAGGAAAAGATGGGAAGGACAGTGGAAGCGGTTGTAGTACTTTGGTCCTTGGGGAGTGATATTTGAACCGTTCCATCAGGTGGGTGACAAAGGTAGGATTGGTGGACTGTATGGGTTTGGGTTGCCGGTGACTTTTCTCATAAGTTGTTACCCAAGAATCGGGGAGTAGCTTGAGAAGTTCAGGTCGAGAAAGCTGTTTAGGGATATGGGAACAAGTGGCTTGGTGAGTAGTATTGACAGTGATGAGAAGAGCTTCATCTGAGGAAGAAGGAAGGAACATATCCATGGCATGGTTCTAGAGCTTATACGCCATCTGGATCTGGACCTTAAGAGGACTAAGCAGATGTGGATCGGCTAAGGGCATGTTAAAATTCGGGAAGAAAGTGAACACAACAGTTCCTGCGTTCAAGGTGGTCTGAAAAGTTGCAATACACGCATATCGGTAGTGATGAAACCTGGTATCAACCAGGGCAATCCTAGAGGTCACTGGGAGACCTTTGCGACCATGAAAAGACACAGAGAGTCTGATGGCCCCAAAGTGAAGGTGGGTAAAACCTTGTTGTTGCCATTGACTAGGTAGTTCTGGGGGTAACTCCAAGGGAAAGAGTTGTTCTTGTTCCGTGGCAGGAACAAAGCAATGATCAAAGTGAGAAGCCTGGTTGTACTCCTTAACAGAAGAAGGACGAGGGGTATGAAACAACTTGGTAATAGTTTTCTTGACAGTGCTAGTAGGTTTGGTAAAAGTTGTATAAGGGTTGACCAGAGGTAAATCTGTGACAGGAACTTTACCATCTTCAACAAGGTATTCAAATTCATAAAGGTATTCTACTTTGGAAGGAGAAGAAGGGGAAAGAGTAGAATGAGAGCTTAAAGAGCGATTCATAGAGATTAAAAGATCTGGGTTCTTCTCTACTTCATACATGCAAGATTAATTTCCCATAACATGAAAATCATACAAGAAGTGGTCTAGGCAGAGCGGGATCTTTGGATCCGTCATACACCGTAATTCTCTTCAGGTTTGATTAGTTGTAAGACAGATGTATTTGTTTTGGGATCAAGGAAGGTAAACCGAGACAAACAGCCATACGCATAGGCCAACCATGTTCAAGGTACTATTATCCTTCAATCCCAGAAGAAACAACAAATCTTATTGAACAACTAGCCAAGGTTTCACAAAGAAAGGGATCTTCACAAAGCAGAGAAAAGAGAAGATTACGGTGATAGTTTGTAGGTACTCAGTAGTCATAAGACTTACACATAGTACTTCACAGGGACCAATCACTATAACCATTCAAGTTTTGAAAAGATTTGGGAGAACTAAAATTGCAGTATTCAGTAAAGAAGTTCGTGTGTTTATATTAATCTCTCATCACATGTGCCATTAATAGATGGTTAGATTGTTCTCAATTGTGACATAAGAGGTTGATCCTTAACTAGATGGGCTTTCTCTAGTCTTTTTAGAATATCTAGGCTTCAACTTCAAGGGGGCCCCTTTTTGTGGTTCATAGTCATCTGACCAATTATGGGACATTCCCTTCGTCCAAAAATTGAATGGTCAGGAAACCATTGAGCTTTATTCTCTTTGCTCCTTCCTAAGGAGGCACATATTTCATGTTATAGGCTAGGTGAGACATGCTAGAGAACACAGCTCAGTGACTTCTAATTCAAGATCTTACTTTTGGCACGTTTCAAAATCTAAACACCATTCCTTCTTTCCAGAAAAGTCTTTTTGTAAGGCCTACGTTGTTCCTAAAGGCTTTTATTTAGCATATGGCGAATAATAAAATGAATACCATTAAAATGCTCTGTGCTAGAACACATGGTAACCTAGGCGCTAGTAACATTAGTAATCCCTAGTTTGTACGTAAAGGGTAACCTTGGGGATGCAGTGGGATACCATTTCATGCTCTCTAATACTTCTTACTTCTCCGGGGAGGGAAAAACAAATAAAAAATTTCATGTTCTCTACACTGTTGAACATCTACAAAGAGAATGCCTAAACTTGCATTATTGTTAATTGATGGTGATCTCCACATGGTGACAGCATGAATTAGATTGGGACCTTTTTGGGCCTTGGCACAATAACCCTATTCTGAGAGATTCTGGATCTGTGTAAATTGTTGGAAATCAGATGGATTCCTACATCAAGAAAGAAAAGCAGTATCTTCTGCTAAAGAAGGAGATTATTCATTAACTTCTATGAGGGGGGCAGTTTTCTCTGAATGAAGATTGATTTGTTATCCTCTGAAGGATAGCTCATCTTCCTTATTCCTTATCCCTTATCACCATAATACAATCATTCAGTTTGCATAGGTTTTGTACATCGGATTCATTTCACCTATTTATGTGAACCGAAAAATGAAAAAAACACTGTTTTATACAAGCCATTCACATTGTTCCACTTTTCTACCATCAAACTACATAGGAATAATGGGAGTTGTATAATTCAACTGAGAGAATCAGTAGATAAAAATACATAAAAGAACAAAAAAAAGAGAGATCGATCTTAAATCAGTGAGAAAAATTTAGCAGAGACACTGGTTCATTTTGTAGCCTGTTGGTTTACTTATTGGACTCTAAAACCCACATGTTAAGGTTCAAGACTCGGTATAGAAGAATAATACAATTGAATAAGTAAATAACAGCAGACACGGGATGAGCGTGAACCTACTTTCCACAGTAATTGAAGCACATCAGCATCAATCTTCCCAGGCACTTTAGTTGCAAATACTCTTGCAATTTCCAGCAGAGTGACAGCCATATCTGGAGTAGCCTAATAAGTCAACAATGAAACGGAAAAGAAAAATATATTACGCCATTAGCATGTGTCAAACAAGAACACAGACATTCATGTGACAGCCATATCTGGAGTAGCCTAATAAGTCAACAATGAAATGGAAAAGAAAAATACATTACCATTAGCATGTGTCAAACAAGAACACAGAAATTCATGTGAGGCAGATAAAACTACAATTTTAGTGACAAAGTAAGCCTAAGAAAACATATAAAGCCATAGATTATACTACAAAGGATATTTTGTTCCAAGTTGTGATAAAATTTAAAGAATTGTTGAATAAGCTGTTAATAAGACAAGGTACTCTAAAATGCATTTCATAGTTATCCCACAGATATATATTATCAGCACGTTTTCGCCACTAATAAATCTTATTTCAATGAATAAAAGGTCTATTGAAGGACTGAATACTCTGTTATATTCCACAGGAATTTAGTACCATTAGACGATAATGATCATTATCACATAATACTTATTTATCCAAATAGACTTGACAAGGGGGAGATAAACAGGGCCACGACAGGGAGTAACAAAAACTCCCAAAAAGTTCGGATAGGATTAGATGACTGGACAGATCTTCAAACAACTATGAAATAAACCCACAAAAAATAAAATAAATAAGAGGAAATAAAAAAAGGAAGAAACTAATCTCCTTAGCTTTTTTTTTTTTTTTTGATACGTAAGTAATTTATAAAAAAAGAAACGCATTCAAAAGGGGAATGCATCTCATATACAACAACCCCTATGGGCCAAGAGAACCCATAAACTCAATTTTCTCGTCTATAGAACTACAATTGCGCCCTTCCACCCAACTAAACAAACAGAAAATAAAAACATGTTTTAACACCCTCGCAGGGGACTCAACACCCTCAAAGCAACACCTATTGCGTTACATCCATATAATCCACCGAAGGCAAAGAGGAGTCACCCTCCAAAAAGGACGTGCATGCAAGTCAATCGACACGCTCCTCCAAGAAAGCAAAACCTTCCGAACCGAGGCAGGCATCATTGGGTATAGGCAAACGGATAATGCAAAAGGAGATGATCTATGGATTCCCCATCCTATTTGCACAAAAAACACCGATTGACCAAAAACATGTCCCGCCATCGCAACCTATCCAGAGTGAGAATCCGACCCCACGCCGCCAACCATGTGAAGAAAGCAACCTTAGGAGGGGCCTTCGAACGCCAAACCGCCTTCCAAGGAAAAGGGTCATCGTTCGTCCTCGGTAAGAGACAATGAAAAAAGGAAAAGACTAAAAAAAGTCGTGACGTAGTCGTCTTCCAAATCAATGACTATAGTCAGTGAGAATAAAAGCTCTAGAAACGCAGAGACCTCCTCCAACTCCCAGTCCTGAAGGTGCCGCACAAAACTGACATCCCACACTAATGTCCCGGTATCAAGATGATAACAGTCAGCTACTGAAGCATGACGGTCCCAAGCGATCCTATAGAGTTGAGGGAACGAATACAATGACCATCCCCAACTCTAACGCTGGTACAAGAAACAAAAGAGTCCCATCCCTGTCGGATATCCTTCCACACCCCCACACCGCGCCGACCCCTAACCTCCTCTGAACACCAACCACCCCTAGTCTCACCATGACGACAAGCAATCTCCCTCCACAAACGGTCATTTTCCGTCCCGAAACGCCACAACCACTTTCCCAACAGAGCCTTGTTGAAAGACAACACACGACGGATACCCAAACCTCCGTCCTAAAAGGACCGACAAACTGCTTCCCACCGAACCAAAGGAATAGAGTAACCCTCCCTACAACCACCCCATAAAAACTGTCGTTGAATCCTCTCAATCCGCTGATCCACATCGCTGGGAATCTGATAAAGTGACAATGCATACGTAGGTAGATTGGATAGCGTGCTCTTCACCAAAGTCTCCCCCCCTTAGAAAGATACTGCCGTTTCCAACCTGCAAGACGCCTTTCCACCCGGTCCACCACCGAGCCCCAACATGCATATCGCTGCCCTGAGGATCCCAATGGCAAACCCAAAATACACCGTAGGAAGCTAATCCGCTCTGCACCCCAACGCTGCAGCCAAAGCTGACACATTGTCCACCTCACCCACCGGGAACAAAGAACATTTGCAAGTATTAATCTTCAGACCAGAGACCGCCTGAAAACATATCAATATACATCGGAGATACCGCAACTGCATCACATCCGCATCACAACATACTAAAGCATCATCGGCAAATAATAAGTGTGAGACATCCTCAACCTGAGGTGCGATATCACCCACCCTGAATCCGCGTAATAGTCCCAATCCAGTGGCTCTAGTCATCATCCGGCTAAAAGCCTCCATCACTAGAAGAAAAAGGAGTGGAGATAAAGGATCACCTGCCTCAAACCACGAGAACTCCCAAAAAAACCGGATGGTGACCCATTCACAATCACAGAAAAGCGAACCGAAGAGATACAGAAACGAATCCATCTACGCCATCTCACCCTAAAACCCAATCTCTCCAACATATACAAAAAAAAAACCCAATGCACATGGTCATACGCCTTTTCCACATCCAGCTTCACCAAAAACTCCGGGATACCACTCTGCAACCTAGCATCCACCATCTCACTAGCAATAATGGTAGAATCCAGAATCTGGCAACCCCCAATAAAAGCATTCTGAGAATCAGATATGACACCATCTAGAACACCGCGCATCCTAGATGCAAGAACTTTCGCAATCAACTTGTACACACACTCAACAAGGCTAATCGGTCGGAAATCCTTAGCTTTTTAATATAAAAAATTAACCCTTCTAAGAACATACAATGTTTCCTCCCAAATCTTCCCATGTACTCTACATAATTTCAAACGAAAAGACGCTAATGAAATTGACCATAAAAGATGAATGTGACGCAAAAAGTAGATGAATGTGTAAATAATTGATTCCTTCAAAACCAGAAAAGAATAATATAACAAATGTAAATACGAAAAGGAAACAAATATTAGTAAGGCGCAAAATATGTTATGTGACTGCCAATGCCACTTGAGGATACCAGCATCAACAATTACAATTCAGGCTTATTAAATATGTTCAAATATGCATAAATTAACAATATGAAGAATAAATCATTGTAATATTTACCAAGTGAACATGATTTGAGAACACTGCATACCTAATCACATCTATACTTCATCAGGAAAGAAGATGAAAATGAATGAAGACTGAAAAGCAAAATCCATTCATGCCTCAAAATAAACGAAAATATTCTTTGATGCCAGTCAAGTACCTTAAAACGAGCATGCAAAGTTAGTAATATATCATTCAATAGCGTTGCTGGCCAAGCTGGGTCAGAGAGTTCTGAAGCAATAATGGATTCTAGTTCGTCAAATGTTTCATGTGGACTTTGCATCCAGATCAATGCTTTGATTACCATTGCTCGAACATAAACACATTCACATGCTACAGTTGTTCGCACTACTTCCATTAATGAAGCCAATAGACCTGTAATTGTGTCCTTGCCGCCAACTCCATTAGATACAGAAGAAACCTTGCGGTTACCTATAGGAAGAGGAGGAGGATAAAGAACAGGAAGAAAAGAGAGGGGAGGTGGGGTAGGGGGCAAAACATGTAATGCAGTCAGATGGTACCAACCAAATAGATAAATCGACAACTCCAAAGATTAGTCCAATAATTGGGGTACTATATATTTGATATCATGGAACAAAACCCCCATCAGTTAATATAAAACCAATCATCAAACAGTGCTCAATCGCATGAAAAACGTTTAAATTAAAAATAGAAGAAGCAATATAGTTCTTGCTGATAAAGTAGCAGAGAAACTATGTAGGACCTCAATAATTTAGTATAGTAGAAATAAAACCTTATACTACAAATCTATCTGGTTCCTACTTTTAAGGACCAAAATAACCCCCAAATAAGCAATTTAAACTGCTCCTATCCATCTTTTGGAGAATTGCTGGTACCAAATCTCTGGTAACAAATAAAGAAATAATAGGCGGCTTGACCCATCTGGCCCCTTAAATAAAGAAAGAAATAAGTAGGCGTATTTGGTTCTCCCCCTGGGTGACTTGGTTTTCCTCTTCTTAAATATATTAATAACAATAATATAAAAAAATGATTAATGGAGAGGAAAACCCATTTGACCTTTGTCAGCTTGAACATTTAAAATTTAAATATAAAAACCCACGCAAGGGGAGCATTGCCTCAGCACGAACTTTAGAATACACTATTGAAAAGATGACCCTCAGAATAATGTATCATGAAATAACAATATAATATTTGTCTTTATCTTTTCATCCCTTTTCCTAATCTTGGAATTCTAAAATTAAACTGCGCTATTTCAGATATTTTTAGTTATTTACTTCAGATACCAATTGGCAGAATATCTCTTCTCACCCAACATCTGTCACTTATCAAAAATGAAAAAATAAATCATATAAACGCAAAATGTACATGCTAATTTACATAAAATGTGCACAAAACTAAGGGTGGGGTACCTTTATGCAACTATAATTACTTCTAGCATTAACAAGCTCTTCATGGTTAACGTGCAGAAACAAAGATAGAAATTGGTTAGGATCTATTTACATCAAGACTTGTACCCCCAACGACTTCATGTGGAATACATCTTTTACCAATCCGACAGTAGTGTTATATGGCTTTATTCTGTTCACTATGCATGTCAAACATCACATCAATCAGATACTAGTGACTCATCCAAGAACACAGTTGCATCTTAAATCAATCAGATATAAACAGTGTTACAACAAACGCAGCAAACCAACAACAAATCAAGAAACGCGACAATTTCCAACCACTATTCACAAGGTTGACGAGAAGAGGTGCTCCAGCTACTATATTCTAAATCAAATAGATATGTAACCCCAATAGATCGAGTTAGACACCAAATATCTATAAAAGAAGGGAATAACCCAGTGATGATCCCACCTCCACTTCTAAGTTCTGAGAAGGGAAGATTTAAGGCAAACATATTTTAGGTACTATTTTTGCACAATGTGGCTGCTCCCAGACTGTAAATGCATCGTCATGCTAGACAGACTCCAATAAAGTTGCGAAAAAACACATCATCCTAAGGAAGTCGCCGGTGTTAGCAGTAGTACAATTAACACCATTTTGAAGTATGGTAGACTGATAAAACTGTCATTGACAATATTAATCTATCATTGATAATCATGTTATGACACCATGTTAACCGAAAACATCCGATCTTGATGATCATGGATTCTGTTGATTTTCCACAAATGTTAAGCCCAAGCAAAGGTATGTCATGCAACGGGTAAATAATATACAAAAAACTACCTTCAGCAAGTGGGTTCTCAAATTCTGCATCAACTGAATCACTATTTTCAGCATATGCATTGATATGAGCTCCTTCATCAACATCCTGTAAACCTAAGGAAAAAGCAGCAGCCCGACTTTTTCCCATCTCTTGCACAACTCTTGCTGCTGCATGAAGAACAGGCCTAGAGAAACTACGGAAAGAACTTTCCAACCTGAAGGAAAATCATTAAGTTAAAAGCTCCGCAACCTCACCACCAAAATAAATAGAAACCAAGCAATTAATTTTCTAGCGGAAGAAAGTACAACAAAATAAAAGCAGCATGAACCTTCTCATTACAAGTTTTATAAGGGGTTGCGGACGTCTTGTTTTTTGAGCTTTATCTTTGGCCTTTGGTGGAGCAGAATCTTTTGATTCAGCATTAGCTTCTATTGATGATACAGATGGTGCTTCTGGAACTTTAAGAATTTCTCTGGTAAGACGATACCACCCAGCAGCTCGTTCCTCCGTCCTACAGTGAATTAAGAAAACAATGGCCATTGACTACGATTTTTAATTAAGTAAAAAGAAATGTAGGGAGCGTGGGAGAGAAGACAAACAATTTCAGTATGGCATGCAATTTTTCATTTTGAGACAGATAATAGCAAAAATAAAATAAATAGAAGAAAAAGATGTTCGAAATCAAAGAAAAATACCTCTCAGCATTGTCGAATTTTCCTAGCACACAGAGGATAGCCTCAAAACATACTCTTTCACTGGGATCCAGGAGGAGTTGATAGAGTACGGAATTGAACTGAGACTTAATGTCAGGCCTTTCTGAATAACAAACCTATTAGACTATACCCACTATTCCATACATCCAAATACATACATGTTGCTTCAAGATTGATATACCTACCATCAAGTGACCGAGCTCTTGATATTGTATGGCACAAACGGGCCAGTGCAACTCTAGCAAGAACATCATGCAAATGGAGAACATCCTGCAAAGCTCCTGAACATATAAATCTAAGCAACTTTTTAAGGGTGACCAAGAATCAAGCTAACTTGGTATCATTGAAACTGCAAAGATATAGATAATTTACACTCTTGAATATTTTTTATTTTTAGATGTCCATCTAGGAGCTTCAATGGCGTTGCATATTTTCGTACATTTTTGTAAAGTACTAATCTTGTATAGAGGGGGGCAAGTTGGAAGGTCCTGCATATGTTGTGCATACACAGGTTGCAACCCTTTGATGTATTTGTTTATGGTCCATAACTATTAAGGGGGTTAATGAAAAGAATCACACCTTTACGACTGAACTATACCAGCTACAATCCGACGACTGTATGCAAATAAACTTTCTGTTATGGATTCTTACTTCCCTAAATAAACAATCTGCCCAGTAAATGTAAGAAAAACAAAACTGGGGGATATGAGCAAGCAAGATTTGAGTTAAGTGATATGCATTTTCTTTCTAGTTTTGCAAATAATTTTTTTTTTTCTGAAAGTATACTCACACACACGAGAGGGTGGTTGTTATTAAGAGGAATACAGTTGTTGAGAGTTATGGAGGTAGGTGGGGGGTCGAGCCACGTGGAGCGACGTCGTCCATTCCCTTTGAGGTGAGAAGGGGGTTTTCAAACTTGTATGGGGCCACTGATGCTTCCAGAAGGGGGACATGTGGAAGGGGACCATTTGCTGGGGGCTGGAAGAGGGCTCCACCTTGAACACGCGCCCTCTCTTTCCCCCCCTTGGGCTAGGCCGAAGTCCATTATGAGGCATTTTGTTGGGCCCAAACCCTTGTTAGGCCCTGTTCAGCGTGTTTTGGTTAGGCCCAACAATCGACAATGGGTCTGCTGTTAGGAGTTGTGCATCCTTTGATGCTACGGCTGAGGGGTTGTTGATGGTTGAGGAGATCTTGGGGGATGTCAGGGGTGCTGCCATGGGTGTGTCTGAGGATCTGTTGGTACGCAAGGGAGGATTCTGAAGTTCAGAATTATTTCTTGGAATGTCCGGGGTCTCAATTAGGGCTGCAAATGAACCGAGCCGAGCCGAGCTTTGGAATGTTCAAGTTCGGTTCATTTACTAAACGAGCCTAGAAAATGTGTTCAAGCTCGGCTCATTTGCTTAACGAACGAGCCCGAGCCGAACGCCAGATTTAACTAGTCAAGCCCGAGCTTGCTCACGAACGAATCGTTTCAGTTCAACATATATTACTATTGTCAATAGATGTCTGGATTTAGTTTTTGCATGTCTGTTTTTAAATTTTTCCGCTAGTATAATTTTTTATGAATGATTTTTATGTTATGGACGCATAATTTCTATAATCTTTTCACAACAATCTTCATAAATTGTTCAATTTGATCACTTTCTTTTGTCAAATATGAGATAATTTTATTATTTAACTTATACGAGCCTGTTCATGAGCTTGGCGAGCCGAGCTTAGTAATGTTCAAGACCGGCTCGTTTACTAAATGAGCCTAAAAATTATGCTCAAGCTCGGTTCATTTACTAAACGAACGAACACGAGCCGAGCTCTTAACGAGCCAAGCCCGAGCCTGCTCACGAACGGCTCAGTTCATTTGCAGCCCTAGTCTCAATAACCCGGATAAGAGGAAGGTCATTAGGATGGCTATTGAAAGATGGAATGCACATGTGATTTGTTTACAAGAAACTAAAATGGAGGCTTTTTCAGATAAGGTGGCTAGGAGTCTTTGGAGTAACCGGTTCATGGATTGGCGTGCTTTGGACTCCATCGGGACTGCCAAAGGGGTTATTGTGATGTGGGATAGGCTGGACGGTCTTCATTTCGACTCTATTTCCGAGGGGCAGTGTGTTGGTTTGGAGATTACGTTTTCGGAAGAGGAAGTGTTGCGGGTGTTGAAGTCTTGTAATGGGGATAGAGCTCCAGGGCCGAATGGTTTTACTATAAGGTTCCTTCTCGAGTGTTGGCTCGTGGTACAGGAGGAGGTGATGGGTACTTTTCGGAATTTTCACAGTGAGGGTTGCTTTGTGAGGTCTCTTGATGCTTCTTTCATCTCCCTTATCCCAAAAAAGGGGGAGTCGAAGGACATTAGGGACTTCAAACCCATTAGTCTGATTGGGTGCATCTATAAGCTAATTGTTAAGGTGTTGGCTTCTCGTTTGAGTGGGGTTCTTGATGGTGTTATCTCGGCTTCTCAAAATGCTTTTGTGGGTGGGCGTCAAATCCTCGACTCAACTCTAGTTGCGAGTGAGGTTGTTGATGCTAGATTGCAGAGCGGAATCCCGGGGGTCTTGGTGAAAAGCTTTATGTGGAGAAAGCCTATGACCACGTCAGTTTGGGCTTCTTGATTTATATGTTGGAGCACTTAGGCTTTGGTGAGAAATGGCGGAGGTGGATTGAGTTTTGCATCTCTTCGACCAATTTCTTGGTTTTGGTGAACGACTCTCCGTTAGGATTTTTTGGGAGTTCGCGTGGTCTGAGACAGGGGAATCCTCTTTCTCCGTTCCTTTTCTTGGTAGTGATGGAGGCTTTTAGTCGAATGATGTCTCGGGCTTCGGATATTGCTCTCATTCGTGGCTTCAGAGTGGGGGACGAGGCATCTCAGTTTGTGGATGTTTCTCATTTGTTGTTCGCTGATGATGCTCTTGTGTTTTGTGATGCGGAGGAGGACCAGTTGAGATATCTCAGGTGCATTTTGATATGTTTTGAGGCCGTTTCGGGATTGAAGGTGAACATTGGGAAGAGTTCTTTGATTCCGGTCAGGGAGGTTGGGAATATTTCTGCTTTGGCGGATGTGTTCGATTATGGGGTCAGTCATCTCCCTTCTATTTATCTGGGGATGCCTTTGGGCTCGGCGGTGCAGCGCCAGCCTTACTGGGATTTGATGGTCGAGCATGTGGCGAGGCGGTTGGCTGGATGGAAGCGTCAGTATCTTTCCAAGGGAGGGAGGCTTACCTTGGTGAAGAGCACACTGTCCAATTTTCCTACTTACCTTCTTTCCCTATTTCAGATTCCTTGTAGTGTTGCTCACAAGATTAAGAGGCTACATATGCAATTTTTGTGGGGTGGGGATTGTGAGTGTTCATCTCTTCATCTTGTTAGGTGGGATTCGGTTTGCCGCCCCTCGGAAGAAGGGGGGTTGGGTATTCAAAGATTGGTGCCTTTCAATAAAGCTCTGCTAGGG
Source organism: Cornus suecica (assembly GCA_963922005.1). NCBI lineage: Eukaryota > Viridiplantae > Streptophyta > Magnoliopsida > Cornales > Cornaceae > Cornus > Cornus suecica. The sequence continues at coordinate 49,809,300 of OY998240.1, read as the reverse complement.
AAGTGGCTTTAGCGTTTTGGGATTGAGAAGGACTGACTTTGGAGACGGGTGATCTTATGTTGGTATGGGGAGGAGTTGAGAGGTTGGTGCTCGCGCTCCATTCATATCGATAGCGGCATGGGGGTGTGGAAAGACATTCGCCGTGGATGGGATACTTTCGCCACCCATACTCATTTTACCATTGGTTCAGGTGGTTCTGTCTGTTTTTTTGTCCAATTGGTGGTGTGGTGACGCTGCTTTGGCTTCCTCTTTTCCCATGCTTTCTCTCATTGCTCGCAATCGTCATGCCTGCGTTGTTAACTTTTATCGCCTTGATAGCGGTAGGATCGTCTGGGATGTCCAGTTTGTGAGACACTTTCAGGATTGGGAGCTTGAGGAGGTTTCTGGGTTTCTGGCGGGTCGGATAGGTTGGTGTGGGGTCCTTCCTCCCACAGGTGCTTCACGATCTCTTCATTGTTCAGAGATTCAACTCCCCGACCCTGTATGGTTTTCCCCTGGAAGGCGGTGTGGCGCTCTGCTCCCCCCCCCCCCCCCCCCCCCCCCAGCTGTTTTTTTACCTAATCGGCTGCCTAAGGCAAGATCCTCACTCTAGATAACCAACAGGTCGCAACTTTGTTGTGGTCAATCGATGTTTTATATGTAAAAATGATGTTAAGTCGATCGATCACCTCCTCATCCATTGTCCGGTGACACATGATTGTTGGTGTTTAGTGCTCAGCTTGTTTAGTTTATCTTGGGTGATGCCGGCGTCGGTATGAGAGGTTCTTGACGGTTGGTGGGAGTGTTGGGCTTCAAACAAGATCTCTTCGGAGGATGGTTCCGCTTTTCCTTTGGTGGGCCATTTGGCTCGAATGTAACAAGAGATGTTTTGAGGGGGTGGAGACCCCGATTGGTTTTTTTAAAGATTATCTCTTTGTTATTTTACTGAGTGGATGGTAGATTTTGTACATCTATAGAGGAAAAGATAACTTTTTTGGATATGCTTGGTTCGTAGGGCATCCTTCTTGTACTTCGGGATGTACTCCCCTTTTGAGTGCCTTTTATATTACTTTTACTTACCTATAAAAAAAAAATTCTTTCAGGCCCAAGAAGGTCTTCCTTTCCATGGAAGGTTGTTTAGCACTCTAGGGCTCGCCCCAAAGAGCTTTTTTCATCTGGTCCGCTGTATGGAGACGGATCATTACTCTTGACAACCTTCGAAGGAGGGCTTTCATGTAGTAAACTGTTGTTTTCTAGGTAAAGGAAAGGGTGAATCCTTTTATCATCTTCTCCTTCACGGTACCTTTTTCAGTGAACGGTGGGCCTTGCTGCTTGGCTTGTTTGGTATGCAGTGGGTGATGCCCTCTTCTTTCAAAGGTGTTTTGGAGGTCTAGAGAAGTTGCTTTGTGAGTGCTCAGGCCTCAAGATTTTTTTTACTTACCTATAAAAAAAAAATCTTTCAGGCCAAGAAGGTCTTCTTTCCATGAAAGGTTGTTTAGAGCTCTAGGGCTCCCCCCAAAGAGCTTTTTTCGTCTAGTCCGCTGTATGGAGACGGATCATTACTCTTGACAACCTTCGGAGGAGGGCTTTCATGTAGTAAACTGTTGTTTTCTAGGTAAAGGAAAGGGTGAATCCTTTGATCATCTTCTCCTTCACAGTACCTTTTTCAGTGAACGGTGGGCCTTGCTGCTTGGGTTGTTTGGTATGCAGTGGGTGATGCCCTCTTCCATCAAAGGTGTTTTGGAGGTCTAGAGAAGTTGCTTTGTGGGTGCTCAGGCCTCAAGTTTTTGGAGGACTGCCCCCCTTCGTTTCTGATGGTGCCTTTGGTTGGAACGCAATCATCGTTGTTTTGACGAAATTGAGTTCCCCATTTGCACAACAATTAAGAACAATATTATTTCTTTCTTATTATAATGGATGGTGGGTAAATTTTGTACATCAATAGAGGAAATTTTGGATTTTTTTGGCTCTTTAGGCCCGTAGGGCTTTCTCTTTTCTATTGTACACGGGGTGACCTCCCTTATTAAGCAACTTTATATATATATATATATATATTTCTTGCTTATCAAAAAAAAAAAGTACATGGTGGTCTGTTAACGACTTTACTGTTAGGAATATTTGTATGAATTTTCATAAATTAACTTTCTAGAAGAAAATGAGAATAGAAGCATGAGATATGCCATGTGCTATCTCTTACTGAAATGAACCTATTGTTCTTATTTAAGCATCCTTTTCCTTTTTTAATCTTATGGATAATAAATAAGGTATAAGAAGAATTCCTTTTTATCTTTAGAACCAAGTGCTCAGGGTTTTATTTACCCATTCAGGGAGAAAACAATAAGAAAGAGAGAAAGTGAATCCTGTTTCATAACCCATGTTCCAAATTGCTACTGTTTAGGTTGCTGTTCCTGTACTAACTGCAGGAAGTGTGATGGTGACAGGTGATTTCGCATTAGAAATCAGTTATCAATGTCATTCAATCCAAGCCAATATTTTTAAAGTATGTATAGATGCATTAATTTCCAAATCCGCTATGCTAATTTAGTGTATCTGCTCATGTGCATAAGAAAAGGAAAAATAAATGCAAGATTAATATGGCTGCAGCATGGAAATGCCAATGGACAAAAACAATAAATAACACATAAACAAAATAAAAGCAAATGCATAAAATCAGATCCCCAACTGCAAGTTGACACATTAAAAGGACAAATTTTAAAAATGACAACTTAACAGGAACTAGAAGTATGAAGAGTACCTCCAGGTTGAGCAAGCTTTCCTGCATAAAGAAAACATAACAAAAACCAAGATAGGATTTATTAGAAAAATCCAATTAACCCATCATGGCAGGAAATATGAAAATGAAGGCATACAAGAAGTCACCATTATAATTTTCTCATCACTAAGCTGTAACCAGGCTACAATTTATATACTAAAGCTTACTAGCAAAATTGACCGAATGTTGTCTTGCAACCACTGATACAGATTGTGATTACATATTTGGGAGCAATATGCCTCGCTTGAGCCTCAAACAGAAAGAGGTGGAATATCATAAAGTTCTCCTTAAAAGACTCTTTTCACATATCAAAAGATACAATTCAGGCGACAATATGAAAGCAACCTTATTGTTAAGGGTCAAAACCATAAATTAATATGAATATCACCCGTATTTGTAAGCATGTGCGCATTTGGGTCTGATATTATAGGAGTTTCCAAGCTTCATTATGTTCCATGTGTTGAATTCTTGTCTTTATTTGATAAATAAGATGTAAATAAAAGGCGCTCAAAAGGAGAGTGTGTCCCGAGATACAAGAACCAATGCCAAGGGGCCAAGGGAACCCTGTTGACATGTTGTCTTGAGTGTCGTCCGCCACTTCTAAGGAATCCTAGCTTAGGCTTTTTATTCATGTTCTGCATTCATAAGTATTTTCTTCTAAAAAATATATGTGAATATTAAACACTCGTGTTTGAATATTTACTATATACAAGCAGACCATATGTTTGTCTGTTATCCATTGTGCCAAAGACAGCAAATAAGAGTGAAGGTGAAAGAGCTCAAAATGTGTCATTAGTCAAGTCAGTTTTGGAACAGCTAAAACGACACAAACCAAAGTACAGTACAATAAATTTATCAAATTACCTAATGCCATTGCAACTGCATAAGGATCTTTGGTTGCTAACTCAGATATAATCTCCAAAGCATGCCTCACTGCAACTGGATCAGCAAATGAAACCCTGACGAAAGGTAAATGAGCTTATAAGCAAGAAACGGTGTCTGTATGTGTATGCATGTGTGTGTGTGTGTGTGTGTGTGTGTGAGAGAGAGAGAGAGAGAGAGCAAATGAGGATTTAAAGCATCTAGAGATACCACGACAAAGCAATAACTTACAAAAATCAAAGCAATGGAAGCTGCTGCGGAACAAAATGATTAATGCAGTACTAATTACAAAAATGACAAACTACACCTTCATCCACCTGACATCGGGTAAGGTTCAACTTTTACCCCTAAACTTCGAAACGCATCAAAACCTCCCCCATTATTATCAACGAAGCATCTTGTCTACTTATAGCTATTATCTTACCATATCGTTTTCATCATCAATAAGAAAAGAATAAGTTCTCAGATAATTATTAATGTCCTTTGACAGCTTTAGTGGTTTAAGATATGAGCAACTAGGCCAAAGGCAAAAGTAGGTGACAATCTAAAATTTCAGAAGAGGGGTAGTATAGCATCTTGATTGAAGATTATTTGTTGACAACTAAGTGACCACGAGCAAGAATCTGGATTAGTGAACAGTAAACAGCAAGGGAAAGCAGTAAAGGGGTGTGGGTTAAAGCTTTGTGTTGGGGGGCTTCCGAGATACTTTTCATAGAACACCAAGAAAATGGGAAGTCTGGATGGATACGGACCCAAATTGACAAAGGAAAACTTAGTGTTCTATGTGAGTAGAGAGAAGATGACAGAGAAACATGACAGAAATAGATGCCTTTTTATTTTTGATAAGTCATGACGGAAATAGATGCCTCTTTTGGCCCTTAGCTCTTATGGAGGAGATGAGGCTCCTAAATCATCTATTTCTTCTCATCGACAGAACTTAAATCTTTTCAAAGAGTTTTAAATTAAAGTGACATCATGTTCAAATAATCTAGTCAGTGTAGTTCAAATATTATGACTGCGCAAATCTAGATGCCAAAACTGGGGTAGGGAAAACAGAGGGAGAGATGTTCATAAATAATTAAATCAGACAAAGACCCTATGATCACGTTGTAGACTAGAAGCACATGGAATAACAGTATGTTAACAACAACAATCATAACCTACATTCATAACATTAAGATATTTATTAAAACTTTCTTAATCTAATGTGTTTTAGATCATGAAACTGAAGATCTGTTCAGCTATAAATCAATTACGGATCAAGAATAATGTTTCAGTGCCCTAATTCTGATCAATTAAAACACAAAAAACCAGAAGGCAGAAATACTAACCCCTGTACAGCACGATGGAGAAATACCGGATTTCCTGGATCCAGAGGAAGTCTTCTCAGAGCACTTAGAGCAGCATATTGCAAATTACTCCGGATTATGGACTGGTGTTTTAATTTAAACAAGAAAAAACAAAAAACAAAAAATTAAATAAGTTGCACAAGGTAAAATTAATGATATATAAGGAAACAATAAAAGCAATTCAACAAAAGAGCTCCTCATCCAGAAAACATGCCATCAATAATGCAGCTTGCTATAGTTAAGAGAAATAAATGAAAAACGTGTATGAATGTGATGCAATACAAAAATAAACTCAAAACCCCTCTTGGGGTAGTGAGATTTTCTATTCATTTAATAGAGATGTCTTGAATTCTGTTCATCTCTGGGGTAGAGCCTGATTGGATTTTAGCATCAGGCAGAGAGAGAGAGAGAAATTCTTGGCTAAGCAACTGTTGTGGCAGGCTATCGTTCTCTTTACCAAGGCTCTGTGGCAAATATGCATGATGGCTCCTTAGTTAGGTTTCTGTTATGACAAATTCTTTGTTAGTGATTTCTCTCTCTTTCACAAATTTATTCTCTTTTGCATTTAAATTAGGGGTCTTTGTCATAAACCTCCTCAGTAAACTACACACAACCACAATATCGGACATTTATCCTTTTTTTAAGTATAAAAATGAGCTGGCAGCCTGCCACACAGAACGAATATACTTAAAAAATTATACAAAAAATAATAAATAATAAATAAAAATATTGTAACTAAACGAAGAGTGTATGGATTTAAATTAGTTGATTCAAAGTAAGTGATCCTTTCAGGGAAAAGCAATGACTTGCCACGCAGGGGGATTCCAACATGTTACCCTCTTTTGTAATAACAATTAGGATTACAGAAAAGCACCATGACCATATGCTAAGACATCTCTGCAAAGCAACAGGAGTTGATGTATAGCCATTTTTCATTAGTAAGGTCACTGAAGCGAGTATTCTCCTCTTGTGATGTTTCTGGTCCGAATTCCAAGTATGAGGCTCGTTAAGGGCACATCAAAGAGTACAAGAACTTCGATGGTTTGTGTATCAGCCCCCCCCCCCCCCCCCCCCCCCCCCCCCCCCCCACACACCCACACCTTTTTTTCTCTCTTTAAGTTCTTCAGACAACTAGGGACAAGATATAGAATAACTAGTTAATGTCATTACTACCCAGTGATACTCTAGAGCTGTTCTTCTGATTCCTTCTACCCAACCTCTACAGCCCAGGGTCCTTTTGGATAATTAATATCCTTATATCCGTATTCTTTCTTGTTTCCAATATGACCCTTGTCTGATCTTCCCTTTTAACTGATTCTGGTTGTATGTCTCATTCGAGTTATAAAGGACTTTTTAATTTGAGCTCTCAAAGTGTTCTTTTTTTTATTTCTTATTTTGTATCTTTTATTTCTTTCCGCAACTTTTTTCTTCAAGTGGAATAGTATGCAGTTCGGCTAACAGTGGAAAGAAGAAACAATATGCAGTTCGGCTAACAGTATGCAATTCGGTGTGGTGCGGGTTCTTTGGAGTCCTTGTTTCCTCAGCTTTATAGGATCGCTCGGGATCGTCATGCTTCAGTAGCCGACTGTTATCATCTTGATACCGGGACGTTAGTGTGGGATGTCAGTTTTGTGCGGCACTTTCAGGACTGGGAGTTGGAGGAGGTTTCTGTGTTCTTGGAATTATTATACTCACTGACTATATGCGGTGGACCGGATGCATTGGTTTGGAAGGTGACTACTTCACGACTCTTTACAGTCTCTTCCTTTTTCCATTGTCTTTTGCCGAGGACGAACGACCCTTTTCCTTGGAAGGCGGTCTGGCGTTCGAAGGCCCCTCTCAAGGTCGCTTTCTTCACATGGTCGGCGGCGTGGGGTCGGATCCTAACTTTGGATAGGTTGCGACGGCGTGGCATGTTTTTAGTCAATCGGTGTTTTTTGTGCAAACAGGACGGGGAATCCATTGATCATCTTCTTTTGCATTGTCCTTTTGTCTATGACTGCTGGTGTTTTCTGTTATGCTTGTTTGGTGTTCATTGGGTGATGCCTGCCTCGGTTCGGGATGTTTTGCTTTCTTGGAGGAGCGTGTCGATTGGCTCGCATGTACGTCTTTTCTGGAGGGTGGCTCCTCTTTGCCTTTGGTGGACGATATGGATGGAACGCAATAGGCGTTGCTTTGAGAGTATTGAGTCCCCTGTGAGGGTTTTAAAAGATGTTTTTATTTTCTGTCTTTTTAGTTGGGTGGAAGGGCGCAATTGTAGCTCTTTAGATGAGAAAATTGAGTTTATGGGTTCTCTTGGCCCGTAAGGGTCGTTGTATATGGGATGCATTCCCCTTTTGAATGCGTTTTTTATAAATTACTTACTTATCAAAAAAAAAAACACCATTACACTTCAAAACCTTATAGTAAATTAAGGAGTATACAGTGTTTTCTACAGCTGCTACTAGTAGAATTCCACGAGATAGAATTACTAACAATATAATACCAAGAGCGGCATTGACAGCTAGTTAAACCCAGAGGGATGTTATATGTGGGAGTGAAATTCTCAAAAGCTTTAAACCATGAGCCAAAATATGGCCCTCCAAGGAAATTGTAATCCAGATAGTTCATAAATCACAGGATCTTTAAGGACCACTGACAAAGAGACGTCTACAATTCTTGAGACCAGCTTGTATGAGTGACTCAAAATTGACTAAGGCATATGCTTTTGAGTAGGTAATAAATATCAGAAACTTTTCCATTTGTGTGATCCTCGGAGGCAGTGATCCAGGAAGATAATTTTCACGAATGTCCAAATGCCCAGTAGAATTTAAAACTTAAGCAGTAATAGCAACATATATTTAGAGGATCCTCAAATGTAGTTATGATGAACTAATGGATCACTAAATAAGGTAACAGTAAAAGAAATTTTCTCTACAAATATCAGAAAAAATATATATGAAAAACTGAAGAAAATCAATTAGAGAACATTTTGGACTAAAAATTTATACTAGAAGAACAATGGAAGGAAAGAATAATGGCATGCCACAAAGTTGGATACATGGCTGACCCTAGCAATGTATATATAAAACACAAATGTTTGATAGTAAAGACGAATAGTATAAACACAAAATGCCTCCCACTTGTAATAGGATAAGATTACCTCCTTATCACCACCTTTGGCACCAAATATACCTTTTTTACGTTTCTGAGGTTCACCAACCTGAGAAAGAAAATACAGACATTAGCTACAACATCAGCGATCGCTTTCATCATGCAAAAAAGCCAGCGCTACTGATGAACATTTAGAGTTATAAGATCCAATATACTAGGGCTACTCCTAAGATAGGCTAATTGTTCTTGGATACAAAAAATCTTGCATAAATAAATCTTCTAAGCTTAATTACTGGAGCTTTTCCACACAAAAAGCCTGAGCCGATGTTATTGTTGTTAAACAATAAATTTCAACTAGTTTTGATCCCAAGCTTTCAAATGCAATAATAGCACAAAATATTGCGAGAGATGCTGATGCAGGACGCTACAAAAGTGCTAAACTTCAATGAATACTAGTGGTTAGGGTTCAACAGAACATATTAAGAATCATTAGGAAAGGAGAAATGTGAATTTGGAAAGAAACCAAAGTTAATACGGGCTGTTTTGATTGATTAGGATTTTGTCTTGATGTATGACATAAGTTTGTTAGGTGATGCTAACACCCACCCCACTTATATCCATTCGCCTCCCATCCAGAACAAATGTGGGACACTTCTAACATCCCCCCCCCCCCCCCCCCCAAAAAAAAAAAAAAAAACCAGGAACTAGCAATGCCCTCGTTTGTGGTTGGGCCACCCTGCCTAACCGGCTTCTGGGTCGGGCGTTTGGCATGACATCGAATCAAGGAATGGGTCCGATTCTAATACCAACTATACAGGACGGGTGCTTCGAGATTCAACCCAAAACCTTTTTTTTTTTAGTTGATGATTAAGTCCGACCTATTTATACCATTCCACCTCCCATCTCGATCTGATGTGGGACAAGCCTCAAACAGTAAGTCACTTTGTACTAGTGCCTCAGGGGGGAGGGGAGACAATTATCAACTAAAGGGGGAAAAAGAAAATAGAGAAGAAGAACAGGTAAAAGAGAAATGAAGAACGAAAAGAATTTATCACAATCTCCCAAAATTCATCAAGCTGTAATTCTCAATTCATTCCACCATCTTCAAATAGATTATTACAAGGTTTAGAGTCTTAATCAGCCTATTATTTATCTCTGGCTAAACAATATATATGACATCAGTTATCCATTCTGGCTATACTTAACAAATTAAAAGTGAAAAGGCTCCCACCATACTTTCCTAATTAATTATTAGGCCAAGGTTCCCATAAAAAAGTCACTATGAGGAACTCTCCATCCTTTGTTCTCTTTAAACCAAAAAGAATAAAGACAATCTTAACAATCACTGTATTGTTATCTTGCATCCAAGTATATTCTCTTGATCCAAATTCACTATCCACCCTTAGAAGTGGCTACAAGCAGCTATGCCGCTTTCATTATCAAACTACTTATGGAAGATGCAAAAAAGTTATGATGCTTAAAAGACATGAAACTGGAGCTAGACAAACCTTCTCAAGAATGCCAAACACAATTTCGTACAATTTGGACAAGATTTCAGAGTTGCTTGAGGGAGCATAAGTAAGAGCTTTCAATGCTTGCAGTCTCCGTGCATGAACTTCAAAATGAGAAAAAGAAGAGATTAGTGCCCAAAAAAAAAAAAATTACTCCCAACCCACACGCGAAAAACAGTGTGATAATAATAATTGTAAGGTAGTTAAATTCATTGGCATTGAATGAGAGAAGTTAATTAAGAGCTCTGGTTCCATGAATTTTTCATTCCAATAATGATGAGTCATATTACCAATGGCCTTGTGGTCTAATGGTATTTCCATTCCTCCCCAAAATTGGGAGAGGCCTGGGGTTCGAGCCCTATAGGGCTCATGTGTTGGTGTGTGTGTGAGTTCCTTAACATTCAAAAAAAAAAAATTGATGAGTCATATTTTCTTCCTGGGAATAAGGTCCTCTTTAAGTAAAAAAAGTATTAAAAAAGTTGTTCCTCCACAGTTGTAGTTTTTTCTTCTTCTATAGAAGCCTGTGCACAGTTAATAATTCTTTTCTACTAGAATGGGTTTCGTTCTTTTACATTTAGGGAAATATTGTCCAACTTAGTAGACCACAATCCTGTACTTTAATGTTCTCCTTTTGCATCTTCAGTAAAGAAAGGGGGTTTCACAGAGCACCAATAATCATATGAATTGTATCAATTTGATGAAGTTACGCAATTAGCATACTGGTTCCAGAACAAAACTGATGTCATGACATATCCTCTCCAAAGCGAACTAAGAATGGTTATAAATATTGCCCAGCTAACTAAAGTATTCATAAAATTATCTAAAAGGTCATTACCAGATATAATTCCAGTCAATGCATGGTGATAAGGACGGGTTGGATACTGAACTAACCTTTGACACAAAGTAACAAAAATGAAAACTATGAATACACTTAAATTCAAACTAGTATTTTCAATCATCACCGTCCAAGCTTTTAGAGCCTGTACAAAATCCTTACGTTGAGATGGTTGTCTGAGAAGACAGGAAATTATATATATATGAATTAATTGGTGAGAAAGTGGAAGCCACCAATTGAAGATTGAAGATAAATTAAAATAAAAGGATTCTGAAAGATGAATTGGATTTGAACAGTTCCAATAAAATTTCATTCTTGGACAAAAATCCTGTTTTGGTTTTCTTCATCTATTACATGACTGGAACATGCTGAATACACGTTCCACCAAATTTTTAATCAGCTGAGATATTGAAGATCCAAGACAAATTGAAATAAAACTACTTGGTGTTGGTAAGCGTACCATACGGACAAGGAAATATACCATTATCACATGGAGAGGGATGTATGAGGAAAGCAGAGACCAAAATTGCTACGAGTTGAGATAATAAAAAGATATGTGGCACCATGAAATTCAGAATTATAACCCTAAGCAGTAAAAAAGTAAACAGGATTCATGTAGGCAATGGCAAATCAATGGGGCAAGGATTTATTGAGTTGGCTTAGTTGAATTCCAGAACTATTAACTTATATGACAAGAAAATGTATATGCCATTTTAGAAGGCAATATTTTAGCAATCAATATAATACAATAAAGCATGATCTCAAAATCATGCTGCAAAACTGCATCCTAAAATATCTATTTAAAACATGAAAATAAACTATGCAGAATTCCTTGTTTCATAAAGAACAGATAGCAACCCATGTATAATTTTAAAACCACTTTCACCCCTATTTTAAAAAGGGCGCTAAAAACACACCTATACTTTTAAAATTGGACAAAAAGACCACCAAAATAATTTTTTGCAGTATTCAAATGCTTTAATGTCTCTGTTGCCCTCTTAGTCTTCCAAAAATGCTCCAGGGAGTGTAGAATGAACAAAAATAATAGTATATGGATGCTATGTGCAAGTCTACATTACTTCTCCCAGTTTTACATCTTTTTTTTTTCGTTCCTTTTTTCAACACTAAGAATACCTGAGAAAATAAAATCAGTATGCAGTTTGGGCATCTTCGACATTTTACAAAATAATTTTTTCCAGAAATATATATACAATGCATAAATAAGGAAAATTTGAGCATATCAAGCTTTTTGGGACTTATTCGCCACAAATCAATAGTTGATGGGTATTTTGTGCATGTGAGGGGTGTGATATGCCCTATATAAGTGATAACCTGATAGTATGCTACTGTTAGGTACATAGACAAAGAAAAAGTGATTATATTGTCCAAAACGAGGCAGATCACAGCAGTGAAGTAGTGGCATGTAAAGAAAAACTTGCATAAGAGATGAAACTAAATCGATCATTTACATTCAACATCAGCATTTGAGGCCTCTGAACTTAGCCGATCTACTATCCGAGGTACGACATCAGCTCGAGTCACACCTCCAACAGCATCAATGTCAGCTAAAGCATCCCAGTTTGGTGTAGGGATCCCACCACCAGGACTTAAACCTTGTGAACCAGTATCTGATAAAATTCTAGCCAAGTAATAATAGACATAACGCAAAACAGTCCTATCCTCACATTGCTGACCGAGCTGCACAACAGAAAAAGGAACATCAACTAACATCGCTTCTAATTACAGATCAGTAATCTTTCTTATGCATAATGTAATCCAATGTCATATTACCTCGCCACGTACAAACAAAATACAGAGCAAAAATTTGTATCAAGAAAATAAACAGAATATAACTTCTGTCAACATACAGTGCTGGTGAGCTGAATTTAAAACTACACGACTCCAAAGGTTGTAATTATTGCTTTAGCCATTTTAAAGAACTTAATAAAACTATAAAATATACTGTAGACTCCATATTGAACGATCTGTCTTTCTAACCAGAGAGAGTAAAATTTGGAGGCTGGGGCATCATCTCAAACAGCTTTGGTATAAGCTGTAAACTTACTTTTGTAAGCATACAGTGCTGATGAGCTGTTTAGTACTTTGCTTGAGAATTTTAGAGAGCTTAATTATCAAAACTACTATAGACTCCATATTGAACCATGAACTTTTGGAGGCTGGGGCATCATCATAAACAGCTTTAGTAGAAGCTATGAAGTAAAGTTTGCCTATATTCCATGTCACCCACTTTTGCAAGAAATCCTTTCCCTGGTAGTTTCAGTTTCACATAAAATTATGGAACAATACAACAGTAACTAGTACATAACTCTTCTCTTCGATGGAAAATATTTTTCCCACAATGTATCCTAACTTTTTCCCTAGTTCTTCCTCTGATGATCGATTCTACCTCTGCTGAAAAAGATATACCTTGGTTATATTTCATCTCTTCAAAAGTTTAGTAATTAAGCTTAACGTCTTATTGTTCAGATGAAGAGAAGAATCTATGATAAGCTTTTCGGGAAATAGGAGCTGTGTGATGCCAAGCATGTAAACATGGAAAAGAAAACTAAAAAATTTCGCTCAAGCCCACCTGGGACCCTGTGTAATTAAGTCTTACTTTGAGTTGATTCTCCATTTATAAGTATTTTAGACCAGCTTACAGAGAGAGAATTCCATGCTTTATGTGTTAAATTATATTGGGAATATCAGATATTATGGGCCTGGCTGTAAAATGGCTTGTGCGATTTCTTGTGTCATCACTTGATGTACTCAGACCTGTGTGTGTGGATTAAAGGAAGTTCAGATAGGTTTTAGCAACCAAAATATGGATTTATGCATGCGCATATATATTCTTCCCAGTTCACGAGAGACAATTTTGAAAAATTATAATCACCTACTAGGATCTTGAAGAGAAGTTTCATGCACCCCACTCATCCGGATATTCCCTGGAAAGCTTTGCATAGATTGTGGTATGGGGGCCAATTTTGCTATGGTCAACGTTGCTGCATGTGCAAAAGGGACACAATGTCTATAGATGGTCTACTTCTTCACTGTCCTTTTGCTTATGGCTGTTAGTGCCTTTTGCTAGGATTATATGGGATTTAGTGGGTTTTGACTCCTTCGGCTAAGGGGTATTGGTGATGTGGAGAAGGTGCTTTGTTGGGGCCCAAGCCCGTATTTTTTGCTGCGCCTCTTTGCTATTTTGTGGTGCATTTGGAAGTAACGCAATTGTAGAAGAGTGTCAAGTTTTCCATGGCCATGTTAAAGACTGTTGTTATCTTCTCTTTTTGCTTGGGGTTTGGGGTGGTTTTGTCTATAGATGAGAAATTTGCTTTTTTGGGATCTAAGATCTTAGGACTCTTGGCCTTCTTAAAGTTATCAAAAAATAAAAATAAATAAGGGCATGCCTGAGGATTGAAAAATTGAAATGCGATTGAAATGTGAGATTCGCCTTCCCCTCCCTTTCTCTTATTCCAAAAGCCTCCCCGTATAATTGTAGCCACATCCCAGCATTACAAGCAGTTCCCTGACATCTAGAACCCAAGGCATCAAAATTCCAGCAACTTGTCGCCTCCAAAATATTTTTTAATTATCACAAAGCATTCCCTTTCCCTCACTATCTTTCTCTATATTTACCTCTGGGCCAACTTTTTCAACATTAAATTCTTTGATGGCACCATCTTAGTTGGAGATTGGCTCTGATACCCTCTGTTAGAACCTGCCTCACCCTGTGCAAATATTATCTGTTTTGTGCACCCTCCTGATGCTCACCATTTTAAATGGGCATACACGGGTAAGAGGCATCTCCCTTACGCGTACGGCAACTCCTCCCCTTGGGCAAAGTGGGGCGTCAGTGCGTCACAGAGCTCTTCCATTTTATAGTTTTTACAAAAACCTTTTAGGCCGCATTTTTTCAGTTTTGAACCAAAGATGAGAAATAAGTTGGAAAACCAAAAAAAAAAACGAAAGTAGAAAAAAATCTTCTCCTTGTTTTAGGTGAAATAGTACTATAAAAAAAATTGCATGGTTATAATTTATTACATAAGGATGTGTTTGGACTCTATAAAAAGGATTGGCTGTTAATATGCATGGATTTGACGTTGGTAAGTTGATGAAATCTTAGAAAAATAGGTAGTTGGAATTTAGAAATTCTTGAAAGAAATAAATTATACATCTGCTGAAAAGCACCAAAAGGAATTTAGGAAGAGGTTTAGGGTTAATAAAATCACAAACAGATAAAGGAAGAATAAGTCGTGATCAAACTTTAAAAAAAAAAAATTATTCAATGAAATATGTTAGAAAATCTTGTGCTTGCAATAATTATTTCCACTTGTATTGGTATTTTGGTCTTATTGGAGTACATTATTGTTAGTGGAGGCGTGTGGCCTCTTAGGCCACATGTGTGTAGTAAGTCCAATAGGGTCTCTTCTCTTGTGTAACCTAATTAATCATTATAAATTAAGAGTCTCTCTATCTTGAGTGACTACGGCTTATTCTAAATAACATGGTACCAAAGCCAGATATCAAAATTTGAGAAACTCTCTCCTCACAAAACCCTAACCCTAATCACCATCCTTCATCCCTAACCTTTTTTTTTTTTTGATAAGTACGTAATTTATTAAAACACGCATTCAAAAGGGGAATGCATCCCAAATACAACGACCCCTATGGGCCAAGAGAACCCATAAACTCAATTTTCTCGTCTATAGAACTACAATTACGCCCTTCCACCCAACTAAACAGAGAGAAAATAAAACTATCTTTTACAGCCCTCGTAGGGGACTCAACCCCCTCAAAGCAACGCCTATTGCGTTCCATCCATATGGTCCACCAAAGGCAAAGAGGAGCCACCCTCCAGAAGAGACGTAAATGCAAGCCAATCGACACACTCCTCCAAGAAAGCAAAACATCCCGAACCGAGGCAGGCATCACCCAATGAACACCAAACAAACATAACAGAAAACTCCAGCAATCATAGACAAACGGACAATGTAATAGGAGATGATCAATGGATTCCCCATCCTGTTTGCACAAAAAACACCGATTGACAACAATCATGCCATGTCGTCGCAACCTATCCAAAGTGAGAATCCGACCCCACGTCACCGACCATGTGAAGAAAGCAACCTTGGGAGGGGCCTTCGACCGCCAAACCGCCTTCCAGGGAAAAGGGTCATACGTCCTCGGCAAGAGACAGTGAAAATAGGAAGATACCGAAAAGAGTCGTGAAGTAGTCGCCTTCCAAGTCAATGAGTCCGGTCCACCGCTCATAGTCAGAGAGTATAATAGCTCCAAAAAACCCGAAGCCTCCTCCAACTCCCAGTCCTGAAAGTGCTGCACAAAACTGACATCCCACACTAACGTCCCGATATCAAGATGATAACAGTCGGCTACTGAAGCATGACGGTCCCGAGCGATCCTATAAAGCTGAGGAAACGAGGACTCCAAAGAACCTGCACCACACCACCAATCCGACCAAAAACTACTACAACGGCCATCCCCAACTCTAATGCTGGTGAATGAAACAAAAGAGTCCCATCCCTCTCTGATATCCTTCCACACCCCCACACCTCGCCGACCCCTAACCTCCTCAGAACACCAACCGCCTCTAATCTCGCCATGACGACAAGCAATCACCCTCCTCCACAAACGGTCCCTTTCCGTCCCGAAGCGCCACAACCATTTTCCCAACAGAGCCTTGTTAAACGGCAACACACGACGAAAACCCAAACCACCGTCCTGAAAAGGCCGGCAAACTGCATCCCACCGAACTAAAGGGATAGAGTGACCCTCCCTACAACCACCCCACAAAAACTGTCGCTGAATCCTCTCAATCCGCTGGGCCACACCGGTAGGAATCCGATAAAGAGACAATGCATACGTGGGAAGGTTGGATAGCGTGCTCTTCACCAAAGTAAGTCTCCCACCCTTAGAAAGATACTGCCGTTTCCAACCTGCAAGGCGCCTTTCCACCCGATCCACTACCGAGCCCCAATATGCATGACGATACCCTGAGGATCCCAATGGCAAACCCAAATACACCGTAGGAAGCTGATCCACTCTACACCCCAACGCTGAAGCCAAAGCTGACACATTGTCCACCTCACCCACCGGGTACAAAGAACATTTGCAAGTATTAATCTTCAGCCCAGAAACCGCCTGAAAACATATCAAAACACATCGGAGATACCGCATCTGCATCACATCCGCATCACAAAATACTAAAGCATCATCAGCAAATAACAAGTGTGAGACATCCTCAACCTGGGAAGCGACATCACCCACCCTGAATCAGCATAAAAGTCCCAATCCGGTGGCTCTAGTCATCATCTGGCTAAAGGCCTCCATAACTATAAGGAAAAGGAGTGGCGATAGAGGATCACCTTGTCTCAAACCACAAGAACTCCCAAAAAAACCAGAAGGTGACCCATTCACCATAACAGAAAAGCGAACCGAAGATATACAAAAACGGATCCATCTACGCCATCTCACACCAAAACCCAATCTCTCTATCATATACATGAGAAAACCCCAATGCACGTGGTCATACGCCTTTTCCACATCCAGTTTCACCAAAACCCCCGGAATACCACTCTGTAACCTAGCGTCCACCATCTCGCTAGCAATAATGGTAGAATCCAAAATCTGGCAACCCCCAATAAAAGCATTTTGAGAATCGGATATGACACCATCCAGAACACCGCGCATCCTATATGCAAGAACTTTCACAATCAACTTGTACACACACCCAACAAGGCTAATCGGTCTGAAATCCTTAATGTCCTTCATCTCCCCTTTTTTTGGGAGAAGAGAGATAAAAGTGGCATTAAGCGATTTCACAAAACAACCCTCCTCATGGGTCATTGATTGAAACGTTATCTTCATATATATATATAGGGGTGTGTAGCCTTTAAAGTTTGCTTTCTGACTTTGTTGTGATAAATGTGCAGGAGAAGGGAATACAGAATCAATACTAGAAACACTCCTCACATATTCGGTGGGTAAAGTCTGCCTCACCGGCTTTGTTCCTTTCTTTCGAAATCTTTTCTTTAGTGAATACAGGATCATGTTGTTGTTAAATGGTGAATTGCATTACAGTATTGAGTCAATTATTTATAAAAATCGATCTGGACATCGTAGCATCACGACTCCCTCACAATTTCTTTATGTTCTTATACTATTTTAAACGATGTTTGACACCCTTAGTCAATTTTTGAAAAACGGTTGGCATTTTTGTCATTTTGAACTATTTGTTGTGATTCTTGGGGAAGTTGTCTTTCCCTCTTTGTTATTGTTTTGTCGGATACTTCCTGCCCTTGTTGATTGTGATTATGGGTGACTCTTCGATATCGAGTGGGCTTGTTGAGCCCAAACCTACGGTCTCAGAGATTTTTTCATCGAGTTTCAAACTTACTGAGCGTAGTTTGGACGGTATAAATTTTCAGAGTTGGCGTAAGCTGGTTTTATTCGCTATTCGGGGTATGGGTAAAGAGGAACATCTTAGCGATGATTCCTCTAATCCTCAAAGTGATCCTACATGTGCCAAGGTCTTGTTACATGATGATGCCCGTCTATTTAATCAATTGATAAACTCTATGGAGTCTCGGGTGGCTGATTTGGTGACCCATTGTGATACGGTCAAAGAGCTATGGGAGTATCTCAATGTCTTATACTCGGGCAAGGATAATATAAATCGTATTTATGAGATATCTCAGTCATTCTTTCGTCCGGAGCAGCAGACAACTCATATCAGTGATTATTTCGCCTCCTTCAAGAAGATCTATGAAGAATTCAATGTCTTGATACCCCTTACTACAGATATTCATGAAATGTGTCGGCAGCGGGAGCAATTAGTTATATTAGCATTTCTCAGTGGCCTCCGACCGGAATATGAGTCTGCTCATTCTCAGATCTTAGTTAGTCGGGAGACTTCTCTCACGGAGGCATATTCTCGAGCACTTTGTTCTATTCGTTTGACTTCTGGATCATGTGATATTGGTGAGAGTACTGCTTTGGCGAGCAATACACAAATTGGAGGTTGTGGTGGAAGCCGTGGTAGAGGTCATGGTGGTCGCAGTTCTGACAGCAAGTTTACCTGCTTTCATTGTGGTGTGGTTGGCCATACCCGTGATAGGTGCTGGAAGCTACATGGGAAACCGCGGTCTACCAATGTCTCTTCTAGTGAAGAATCAACAATGCAAAATCCTGGATCTGCTCTATCAGATGATACGACTGTTCACCTTTATGCTGTATAATATTCTCGCCTACTAGCAAATCAGCCCCTGCATCTACCACTCTAGTTCAGTCAGACCCTTCTACAGCATATGTTTCGGCCTCTTCTCGGACATGGATTGTTGATTTTGGTGCTACTAACCATATGACTGGAACAACAGGTATTTTGCGGGATTATTCTGCCACATCCTCTCGTCCAGATATGCGTGTCGCTAATGGATCTTATATACCAGTTCAGGGGATTGGGATGGCATCACCCACCTCCGATATCACTTTATCATTTGTGTTACATTTACTTGCACTTTCATTCAATATACTATTTGTTAGTGCCCTTACTAAACAACTGAATTGTCGTGTTGTTTTCTCTAGTGCTTCTTGTGAATTTCAGGATCTGTTGACGAACAAGACTATTGGTAGGGGTCATCGCACTTTAAGAGGGCTCTACGTGCTGGATGAAGAACCAACTTCCATGGCCTGTTCCAGTCTCTCCTCTACACCTCTTGATCTTCACTATCAGCTTGGTCATCATACTCTCTCAAGCCTGAAGCGTTTATGTCCTGGAGTTCAGTCTTTGTCTGAATTATTTTGCGAGTCTTGTTAGTTTGCTAAACACAACAGGGTTTCGTATGTGTCTAGGGTTAATAAACGAGCATGTGCTCCTTTCAAGTTAGTCCATTCTGATGTCCGGGGACCTTGTCCGATCCAGTCTAAGTCTGGTTTTTGGTATTTTGTTACCTTTGTGGATGATTTTTCACGAATGACATGGTTATATTTAATAAAATCTCGTACCGAAATATTTTCTATCTTTTGGGCTTTCTATGCTGAAATCAAGAATCAATTTTCTATTTTTATTCGTGCCCTACGTAGTGATAATGTTCGTGAGTACTTTTATTCTCCCCTTGTGTCATTTATGACTCAGCATGGTATTATTCACCAATCCTCATATCCGGATACCCCCCCACAGAATGGTGTTGCTAAACGAAAGAATAGATATTTGATGGAAGTTGCTCGAGCTCTTATATTGCATATGCAGGTTCCAAAGATGTTTTGGGGGTGAGGCGGTATTGACAGCTACATATCTAATTAACCGGATGCCATTATCGGTTCTTCAGGGGGAGATTCTTCACCGGGTCTTATTCCCTAAATACCTTCTTCACCCTCTCCCTCTGCGTATATTTGGCTGCACCTGTTATGTTCATGATATCAGGCCTCATGTTACCAAACTGGATCTGAAATCTTTACGGTGCATCTTTCTTGGTTATTCTCTTACACACAAAGGGTATCGGTGCTTTTTACCAAAGTTGGGGCGGTTTCTTGTGTCTGCTGATGTAGTTTTCCACGAGTCCTCTCCCTTCTCCTCCTATGTGTAGTCCGTTGACCCACCTTTGTCTCCATCTCTTGATTACTTTATGGTGTATGACTTGATTCGGGTCACTTCTGTCCCGTCCGCTCCTCCCGTCTAGACATATGTTCATGGACCGCGTCGGGTGTTTGGTTCTTCTCCCGTAGATGCTCCTAAATCGACTCTTACTACATCTGGTCTCCCGTCTTCAGATCCTCCCACACTTGCTTCAGATTCAGACTTGGATGTTCCTATTGCTCTCCAAAAGGGTAAACATAGTTGTGTCAATTATCCTATTTCTGCTACTGTTTCTTATGCAGGTGTCTCACAGTCATTGCAGGCTTTTATCTCTGCCCTGGATTCTATATTTGTTCCTCGGAGTCTCTCAGAGGCCATTTCCTCTCCAGCCTGGTTGACTGCTATGAAAGAGGAGATGTCTGCTCTTGAGTCTAATTAGACATGGGATTTAGTTCCTTTGCCTTTTGGCAAGAAACATATTGGGTGCAAATGGGTCTATGCCATTAAGATGAATCCAGATGGGACTGTTGTTGTCCCAAGACTCGTTTAGTTGCCAAAGGTTATGCTCAGACTTATGGTGTTGATTAACACCGATACGTTCTCGCCTGTTGCTAAATTGGCTTCTGTTCGTCTTCTTATTTCTCTTGTTGCTACCTTTGATTGGCCATTACATCAGCTAGATGTCAAAAATGCCTTCCTCCATGGTGATCTTCAGGAGGAAGTCTATTTGGAGCAACCCCCCGGGTTTGTTGCTCAGGGGGAGTCTGGGCTTGTTTGTCGTTTGAAAAAATCTCTTTATGGCCCGAAACAGTCTCCACAGGCTTGGTTTAGGCGCTTTAGTGAAGTTGTATTTGAATTTGATCTTCAGAGAACGGGCAAAGATCATTCAGTCTTTTATCGCTATTCCGCTGCAGGTAACATATTTTTGGTTATCTATGTGGATGATATTGTCATTACAGGGAGCAATGATACAGGTATTTCTTTGCTGAAAATATTTCTCCAGAGTCGGTTCCAAACTAAAGATCTAGGCCATCTGCGTTATTTCTTGGGTATTGAGGTAGCTAGCTGCAAACATGGGATATATCTTTGAAAACGAAAATATGCTCTGGATCTTCTACGGGATACAGGAATGATAAATGTTAAACCAAGCGATACTCCAATGACTCCAGGGGTCAAGTTATCTATGGAGGATGGTGATAAGTTCCCTGAACCAAATCGGTATCGGCGTCTAGTAGGGAAACTCAATTATCTTGCAGTGACTCGTCCAGATATTGCTTTCTCTGTGAGTGTGATGAGTCAATTCATATCTAATCATCGGACTTCACATTGGGATGTTGTGACACATATTTTGAGATATATTATACTGTATTTGCAGGTGGTAATCTGATGTCATGGAAAAGTACGAAACAAAATGTAGTGGCCCGTTCAAGTGCTGAATCAGAGTATCGAGCACTGGCGCATGTGACTAGTGATGTGACTTATTTGCGTCAACTATTACACGAACTTGGTTATCCTTCTTCAGAGCCTTCTCAGTTGTGGTGATCATCAAGCAGCAATACATATTGCGACCAATCCCGTATTTCATGAGCGCACTAAACATATTGAGGTGGATTGCCACTTTATCAGAGAAAAGTTACAGCATGGAGATATCTTATTGAAGCATGTGAAAACTAGGGATCAGCTTGCTGATGTATTTACTAAATCTTTTCCGGGAACTAGAGTTGAAAATATTTGTAACAAGTCGGGCATGATTAATATTTATACTCCAGCTTGAGGGAGAGTGTTAGTGGAGACGTGTTGCCTCTTGGGGGCCACGTGTGTAATAAGCCCAATAGAGTATCTTCTCTTGTGTAACCTAATTTATCATTATAAATTAAGAGTCTCTCTACCTTGAGAAACTACAACTTATTCTTAACAACAGTTATTTTCTCCATATTGCTCTTGAATGCTTAGGATTTCCATGCCAAGCGTCTTATTGCTACATGATCACTCAAGCTTATCAACAAATGTTCAGTTTTTAGGCTACAACCTACAGGGTAAGAATTCTATGTACTAAAATCAATCTTACCAGTATATATATTAACATACATAGTGATTCTTTAGTACTTCTACTACGAACAACATTCCAAATCTACAAAGCTTCGCAATCTTCAAAGTAAGCCATGTACTACAGGGCCAAGGCCACAATATCATCCTACCACTATAAGTCATATTAAAAGAGCTAAAATAATGGAACTGGCCTAGTAGTTCAAACGATCTACTAAGGTTACCAATGGCCTTGCGAGTTCACCAACCAGTATCAATTAAACGTTAGGTGCAAAGTGTGAAACCTGATGATGTAATCCACTTTCAATGAAAAGCAATGCACCTATCACAAACAGATATTAAACAGCAAAAGACGATGACAACCAGGCTCGAAAGGATACCAAATGAGAAACTACTTTGACACCACATATTGACCCTACAGCGATAGAACAGAGACCATTGAAATCCATAGATATATAGTTATATAAGAATTTTAAAGATGCAATAAATATGCATGTGTGGGAATGGACTAGTACATCAATACATTAACATGCATCAGGCTATGTAGGATCTTTTATGGACTCCTCTTATGTGCATAGGCTTAAAGACAATATATCGTGCCAACTGCAAATAAGATTGCAAAAAGATAGCAGGAACAAACATTTGAGAGGAGAAATAATAAAGAGTACATTCATACCATGAGAAGAGAAGGTGCCAGTGAAGGATCCACCGAATTGTAGACGGCGAGTTTTGGGAACACGTTGTTAACTAATTGCTTCTGGGAACTTTTCTACACAACATTACCCAGAAAGAAAGAAAAAACAAGAACCAAACAAAAACAAAAATAAACAAACAGAACAATAACAAAAAAAATGTTTCAATCCAAAGTTAGGTAAGTAATAAAAGGTAGAAGAATGTGTACTTGATCACTTGTAGCCGCTAGTTCATGTATACTCCTCGCAAGCTGTGCATAAGACACTGGCTGCAAAAGAATGATTCCAGTTACCATAAACTCTATATAATTTGAGCTTAACATCCAATTATATCAAAACTATTTATATTTGCATTAGAAAACTAAAACAAAGTCAGAAAAATATTTTGGTAAAAAATGATTCATAATCCATAACTCAAGATTTTTGCAAGTACCTAGATGCTCAATTCGGACAAGTGAAAAACGAAGTATAATGTCATCTATAATCAGATATATTGTTCTGATCTGGTTTCGAGAGAGAAAGAACCAAATACAATTAAGCAAACACAATTTTACATTCAAAGAATTTCAGATTATTTCCTCATTCCTGAATACTCCCAATAACAAAATGTATCCATTTCTGATAGAAATTTTTAACTTAGCTCTATGGGAAGTACAGAGTAAAGCACACGGATATAAACAACTACAAAAATTCAACTTATTTCCTTATACAGCAACAAAATGCATCAAACCCAATAGACATTTGATTGCTAATACGTCTCTTAAAGCTCAATAAACTACAATAATAGAGCTAAATCATATATATCACTGGAAACACAAAGTAAAAGATTCTACTTGTCTCTACAGAGTTATATATATATATGTATAGAGAGAGAGAGAGAGATGAAGTAAAATAGGTACCTTTTTCTTGTGTTTCTGGGGCATGATGTTGGTTCTGACTGGATTCAAAGCAGCTTTAGCAGCGGAGATGGTATCATTCTGGATCTGCATCAGAGTCGCCTTCTTCGACTTCCGATCCGACTGCCCCGACTTGCCCGAGGACGGCACAGGAGGCGGCAGTGCGGTGGAAGACGCCGCCGACGATGACGGAGGAGGAGCAGTCGCCGACGCCGGCGACGGATCAGAAGTTATCAGATCCATCAGCGTCGTCCCTGACGAATCCTGTAAAATACAATAGAGTAGCAATCAGAAGAAGATACGGAAACCTTGAGTGTCACTTTCCCGAGAAAATGTTGGAAAACTGGGGGTGAGAAAGAAAAAAAGAAAGAGAAGATCGATCTGTGAGAATTGGGATGTGGGACAAGTGGGGGAATTACCGCCATGGATGAGATGGGGTCGACGGTGCGGTGTTGATGACGGCGATTGATTCGGTGACGCCGCAGCGACCAAACTGGAGTTTATTGCGGGTGCGGGATTCTCTACTCTGTTATCGTTCACAGACTAGTAGTGTCTCTGATTTCGTTTTTTGCAATCGCAAGTCATGTCCAAATTCTAATACAGTGTGTCAACATGATATTTTTTTCGGCTTTTGTTTTGGTGGGTTTGGAAAGTTTGTTTTTTGTATTTATTTTCTGTCTTCAAATATAAAAACTGTTTTTGTATTTGTCTTTATTTTTTTTAGCAAAAAACTAACTGTTTTTGTATTTGTCTTTATTTTTTTAGCAAAAAACTAAAAACAAAAAAGTGTTTGGATGAAAATTTGTATTGAAAAATAAAATGGTATTGGTGGGCGGTGGTGGTGGTCAGCGGTGACCGGCGGCGGGGATGGTGGTGGTGGGTGACTGCGGCGGGCGGCGGCGGTGGGGCCCGAAGGTGGTGGGAGGTGGTGGTGGTTGGTGGCAGCGGTGACAAAGGTGGTACCCTAAACAGTGAAAAAACTCAAAAAACAACTAAAAGTTGTATTTGGTGTTTTCACCACTTTTACACACTATTCACATAAAACAATTTTTTTGGAAAAAAAAAAGTGAACAATAAACGCATTTGCCAAACGTGTTTTTTTTTTTTAACTGGGTGAACAGTAAAAAAACAAAAACTATTTTCTCGTATCCAAACGGACCATTTCTCTTCTTTTCTTTTTCACACTTTTAAAAGACACGTTTCCGAATTGAACTGAAACGTTTGGAAACCCTTTGAGTTGGTTTGGAAATCAATGTTTTCATTTTTGTTTTTGTCTTTTTGAAAACAAAAAACATTCTTGTTCTTATCATAATGGTAACCTGAAAACAAAAACATGTTTGGTTAAAAATCTTATCTCAAAAATTTTCAAGAATAAAAAATAAAAAAACACGCAAACCTTATTTTTTCAAAAAGTTTGAAAATAGAAACAGAAAAACATGTTTGGCAGCGTCTGTGTTTCCTGAATTTCTGATAAAAGAAACAAAAAACATCTTGAATTGTTTTTTAAAAGATTTTACTGAAAATTAATATGAAAATATACATAAGAACTAACAAAGAACTGAGACAGATACAACCACCATATATCTCCAGATTTTGTTAATTAATTTAAGCTGTAACGATGATGCACAAGTTCCTTCTGAAAACATGAAAGAAACCAAAATCATTTCAGCAGTCTATGATAGATATGCAATTCAATGAAACAAGCATATGAACTAAACACAAATCTCTTGGAATGGAACAACTATTATAACTCGAAAAAGTTTTATGGGGAATCCAACATTTGAATTTCTCGATAGATAAACCCTAGGTTAATAAAATGTTACAATAAGATTCTTTCATTGAAAAAACGAAAAAGAAAATTACATCAAGTTAGCATAAATTATCTAATTGCATTATGCACAATAGTTTCAATACATAAACAGGTCGTCATGAAAATATAAATGGCATCATACTCTCAGCTGGCTACAAGACCGATAGATGTTACACGGAATTTGTAGGGATCAAAACTTCAGAGATATCGAAACAAATTCATTTCTTTCATGTCCCATCCTTTGGTTGTGCGACAATGACAAAAATTCAATCACTTTGTAGGCAATAAAGTTGTCGAATATTTCCTGAAGCTGTCAAGCCATTCAAAAAAGGAGTCAGTCATCGTCTATTATCTAACTCTTCAGACAAACTAGATTACAAATATAATAGTAAAATGATTAATAAGACATTTACAATGGAAGGTTTATTGTAATTCCTTTCTTTCCCTCTTTTGGGTGTAAAAGGATGGAAGTTTAAATCAAACAATGTGAAGGACAACTGTCAATTCTTAAACAGCTTCACCAAAAGAGAGTAAATGTTAATGTGCCTGAATGAAAGCTACAAACCAATGAGTCACTCATGATGGGAACTCAAAAAGGTTGTAATAAACACCTAAATACCCAACCTGACCTTAAATGGATGCAGTCAATTTTATTTATTTATTTTTTAGTTTATAATTTTTTTACAAACTAAATTGAAATGAATCCAAATAGGTGATTGAGCACGCCATTAGTGTGAGTTTAGGTAGCTCTGGTCAGGTCAGTTATAGGTTGACTGCCTACAAACTCAAGTGAATGACCGGACCGACAAACATTTAGTAACATGTTGAACTTGATTCTAACAAAATCTAGAACACTAGCTCGGGAACTCAACTAGAAAAATGTAAATAAATCACAACAATAATTGTAAACTAACAAGAAATGTGCTACAAACCAAAAAATTGTAAACTGATCAGGGTCCAAGCGTGTAGCAAACTCGATTTGAACATTAGAAACACCTGCAAGATAAGAAATCAAGAGATGACTTGAATGTGAATGATTTAAATGTAAGAGGCCTACAAATTCATGGTGTGGAATGTACTTATGCATCTAAGGCCTCCATGGAGTGATAACCAAGAAACTAACTTTATTTCTTTTGCACATTGACAGAAGATAGTCCAATCAATGAATAAAACAAATAGAAAATAGAGGAAAAAGAGGTTCTCAATTAATATTTAATATTTGTCCAAAATATTTTTTTTAAAGAACATTCTTGGCTTTTCTTTATGTACTAGTTTTAAAAATTAATGACTAGTCTTATCCTAAATGGATCCCATTAGTTGCTTCATTTTAGAACTTTAGAGCAAAAGTACTCTGTTAACTAGAGATAAGCTTGATACCTTGGGATAGAGCTTAGAGACAGAAGATCTATATGATACATACATATATATAAATATATATTATTGTCTTTAATTTGTTATACAACGAGAAATGAGACGAAAACATTGACCGCAATCAACAGAGTTACAGAAAATTAATTGCAATGTTGTTAACTGCAGAAGGCCTATTGTAATTTTGTTGATAAAGGGTGTGTTTGGAAAGCCTATTTTTTGTATTTGTTTTATGTCTTCAAATAGAAAAATTGTTTTTGTATTTGTCTTTGTTTTTTTTCAGCAAAAAACTAAAAACAAAAAAGCGTTTGGATAAAAATTTGTATTGAAAAATAAAATGGTATTGGTGGGCGGCGGTGGTGGCCGGCGGTGACCGACGGCGGCGGGGGGCGGTGGTGGTGGGTGACTGGCGACGGGCGGAGGCGGCGACAGTGGGGCCCGGCGGTGACCGGAGGTGGTGGGGGCCGGCGGCGGCGATCGGTGGCGGGGGGTGGTGGCGGCGACGGTGGCGGCAGTAGCGGAAGTGGTACCCTAAACAGTGAAAAAACTCAAAAAACAACTAAAAGTTGTATTTGGTGTTTTCACCACTTTTACACACTATTCACAGAAAACAGTTTTCTTGGGGAAAAAAAAGTGAACAGTAAACGCGTTTGTCAAATGTGTTTTTTTTTTTAACTGGGTGAACAGTAAAAAAACAAAAACTGTTTTCTCGTATCCAAACGGACCCAAAGTATTCCACACTTTTAACTTAGTGTTGTATATCATCATTATCATGTGATCAATATTATAAGAGCATTGGGGTAATTTGCAAAGTGAATTTATTAGAAAGTTACAAACTCGATATGAAAATTATAGTTAAACAAATTTGCAGATCAAATCATTCAAAAAATAATTAATTGAAAACAAAAACAAAGATAAAAGAAATTGAAAGGAGAGAGATGTTCTACATGTATTTGATGAAAAAAACACCAAATACCCAATCACTTTTCAATCACTGATTTTGAGCTTTACCTACTAAATTAATGGCGAATATGAACCAATATTGAGAGAAATCTATAGTGGGAAGGTCTACCTTTGTTCTAAATTTTAGTAATTTCATCCTCCAATCAAACCCTAAGGACACCATGAAAGTATTGAAAGGGGTTTCAACACCATAGACCAAATCACACACACACAACCAGTTTTGAAACCTTAGAAGAAAATTTGAAAGGGGTTTCGAAACCCAAACCCCAAATCACATACAAAGTCTAAACAGATCTGAAGAAAGAATGAAAGATTTACATAATATTATTTCAAAACCTTATAGATGAAATCAAATACACACAAACAGAATCGCCATGTTGCACACATATACACACACAAACGACATCAAGGGCTTGAAACTGAAACAGATCTGACTAATTTCGAAACAAAAATGAAGAAAGAGAGACAAGGCAAAACCTGTGTGTGACTCAAAATCGTTCGATTCAGTTCTTCTGGAAAAGGTGAGACGATTGTTGATGTGTGTAGGTGAGTCGTTGTCTTGTTCAAAGCGCGATTTCAAGATCGGTCGAAGAGAATCGCCATGGTCATGATTGCTCTCGCCTCCACAAGAACCCTAGAGAGAATGTTTTCATAAGTAGAAGAGGAGAGTTTTTTTTTTTGAGTCACCAAATGGGCGAGAACGAACAAACAGTAAAAAAACATAAAAAAACACCCAAAATGTGTTCTTGAAATCGGCCCAAAATTCAACTTTGTTTTTAAACTGTTCAAGAAAACATTTTGGGCTTAAAGTTGACCCAAACACGTTTTTGTCCCCAGCTTGAGTCCAAAAATCAAAAACAAGAACAAAAATGACATTTCCAAACGGGCCCTTTGTTTTTTGGATGAAAGAATAAAAATTATTTTTGTATTTGTCTTTGTATTTTTTCCCAAAAAAACAAAAACAAAAATGTGTTTAGGGCAAAAATTGTATTTGGTTCTTTCACACACACACAATCTCTCTCCATCTGCTCAAACATTCCGATTCTGAGACAGGTATCAAATGCTTTTCGAATATTTACCTTTTTCTCTCTAATTTCCTTCAAATTTTCTGTTGTGATTGTTGTCAAGGACTGTCATTACTTCGATTTTTGTAGTTTCGAATCCAATTTAGGGTTGATTATGAATTGAGCCCAATTTAATATGTGGTTTTTGGCAGCTGATTTATGAGAATCTACGGTTTATCCATGGGAAAGGGGATGAAGATCGGTGGATTCAAGTCTGCTTCGCACCAACAATTCAAGGATAGGGCAAAAAACCACATCGATGATTTTCAAGGCATGTTCTCGGATCTGCAATCGGCGAGGAAGGAGAGCCGTAACATCGATATACATACAGTGGCGGCGGCGGCGGCGATGTGTATGTATATGTACATGTGTGTGTGTGTGTGGGGGGGGGGGGGGGGGGGGTATGTGTGGAGAGGGAAGAACAAACAATGGAAAAACACCAAAAAATACAAAATTGGTGTTCTCTGATTTTGGCCCAAATTTGTTTTTGTTCTTAGCACTGTTCATAAAAACATTTTGCCTAAAATTGCACCCAAACAAGGATTTGTTCCATGAACAGTAGCAAAAAACAAGAACAAAAACAAAAATACCCATTTCCAAACGGGGCCTTAAGGGACAACATTGTTGATGCTAATTCTATTTAACTTTTTAAATGATATTTTGTATATGTTAAAATTGTAATGGTTGGAGAATTGGAAATGATGAAAAACCAAGGTTGTTCGTCGGTGTCTGTAGAATTGGATCTTAAGGCAATGTTTGGATTGACTTTTCAAATTATGCTTTTGGTTTCCTAGAATTTTTTATTTTATTTTTAACGGTGTTTGACAAAGTTTTTATAAGAACTTATGGGCTTGGAAGAGCGTTTTAATGAACTCAGGGGTGTACCAGCTTCTCAAAACAGTTTATGTTTCTCTTATTCTTCAGTAAAAAGCCAGAAGCAGAAGGTATGCCAAACAAGGTCTTAATTGTAAGATTTTATTTATTTATTAATAAATATTTCTAATTAATTTTTTTTTTTAAAATAATGCATTTATAATACAACAAAAATATAATCAAAACATGAAATATGAACAAACACATTACTTTAAACAATTATTAAAATGATAGGGCCATTCAAAGCTCCTGGACCTGATAGGTTTACTCCTTTGTTCTTTCAGTCCAACTGGGAGATTCTCAAAGATGATCTTGTTGTTGGTTTCAATCATTTTATTCATTATGGCTTTATGATTGATAGCTTAAATCACACTAATATCTCTCTTATTCCTAAAGTAAAGCATCCTACCACTATTGCTCAATACATACCAATTTCTCTTTGTAATGTTTTGTACAAGTTGTTTTCAAAAGTGTTAGCTAACATGCTTAAACCTTTCATGGACTCCATCATTAGCCCTAACAAAGTGCATTTGTTCCGGGAAGGCTTATTCATGATAGTATTATTCTTGCTCATGAACTTAACCATACATTGAAATCGAAAAAATATGGCCGTAAAGGTTTTCTTGCCTTAAAATTAGATATGTAAAAAGCTTATGATATGGTAAAATGGATTTTTTCGGAAATTATAATGTGGAGGTTGGGTTTTTCGGAATGGTGGGTTAAGTTAGTGATGAGTTGTGTGACTTCGGTTTCTTACTCTATTCTGATTAATGGTGAGACAGACAATCTTGTTAAGCCCTCAAGAGGTCTTAGACAAAAAGATCCCTTGTCGCCTTATTTATTTTTATTTTGTACTGAAGGGCTCTCACTTCTTCTTAACTAAGCCACTAACTAAACACTAATTAGCAGTCTTAAATTGGGCAGATATGATCATCCTATCAACCATCTTCTCTTTGTTGATAATGCTATCATTTTTTACAGGGCCGATGCCGATGAAGCTGTTAACTTAAATCATGTTTTCAAGTCCTATGAAGCTTTGTCAGGTCAAGCTATCAATTTGGATAAGTCAAGCATTTTGTTCAACCCAAATGTGAGAGACATCGACAAAGATCAGCTTAAAGTTATTCTGGGTATTAGAAATGCGGAGTGGATTAATAACTATTTGGGTATTCTATCAATTCTCAACAGATCAAAGATTTCCTCTTTCAAATAAGTTGTGGATAGAGTTGAAAATAAAGTAAAGCTCATTAAAGGTGATTTCTATCCAAAACAGGAAGAGAAACTCTTATCAAATCAGTTTTGAGTTCTACTCCGAATTATTCTATGACTTGCTTTAAACTTCCTCTGAATATTTGTAAGCAATTAAGGAGTAAACTCTTGAATTTTTGGTGGAGTGACAAAGATTCGAGCTCTTATTTTAAATAGATCAGTTGGGATAACATTTGTGATATTAAATGGGCAGGTGGTTTAGGTGTTAAAGATTTAGAAGATTTCAATCTTGCTCTTTTGTCAAAGATGGCTTGGAGATTAGAAGTTGAAGATGGATCCTTACTTTTTCTTTCTTTAAAGAGCAAATATTTTTTGTCTTCTTCTTTTTTGAATGAGGAGTGTCATGACAATGCCTCTTGAATTTGGAAAAGCTTGATTGCCACAAAGCCTACTATTAGAAGAGGAAAAAGATGGAGAATTGATGACGGTTTTAAGGTTGACTGCTGGAAAGAAGATTGGTTGTTGGGAAAGGTATGTTCCTCCGTCTCTTCTCACCCTCCTACTAACTCATCAGTGAAATGGATTGGCGATCTTATTGACCAAACTTCTAGATCTTATAAAATTAATTTGGTGAAATCTCACTTCAATCTTAAAGACTGCAAGAGAATTATGAAAATTCCCATTCATCAATTTGGAGGTGAAGATAAAATTGTTTGGGGTTTAAACCCAAATGTTACGTTCTCTATAAAGTCAGCTTATAGTATTGCTCTTCAACTGTCAAAAGTGGATTCTTCCTCCATTCCATATCAAGAGAATAGTTGTAACCAAGAGTTCAAGACAGAATGGAAAGGCCTTTAGAATGTTAAAACCAAAAGAAATATTTCTTTCTTCCTTTGGCAGTGTGGTCATGAAAAACTTTCAGTGCTATGTCAGAGCTTGTTTCTAACAATTCTAAGAGCGTGGTTTTTCTTACTGGGGTTAAGGACCAAGTTATTGCTTCTAATTTTGCTTTGTTTCAATTTCAAGTTGGTTATTTGCCTGTGAAATATTTGGGTGTTCCTTTGATCACTTCTAGTTTGAGGAGGCAAACTTGTGTTGTGTTGGTTGATAAGATCACTGCTAGAGTTCAAAGTTGGTCTGCTTATTAAATCAGTGTTGTTTGCTAATCAGGTGTATTGGGCTTCTCTTTTTATTTTGTCTCAAATTGTGGTTCATGACATTACTAGTATTTTGAGGAAGTTTTATGTGGACAGGGTTTAAGCTTGGTAAGGGATGGACTAAAGTTTCTTGACATGATGTTTGTTTTCAATTAAGGGAATGAGGGTTGGGGATTAAGGACATTGCTGTTTGGAATGAAGCTGCTATGGTAAAACAATTGTGGAAGGTGTGTAATTGGAGAGTTAGTTCTATATGGGCTGATTGGATTAGATGTTATGAGGTTAAGTAAGACAGTGTATGGGAGGTGAAGATGCCAGGTGATTGTTCTTGGACTTAAGGAAGGTGCTTCAACTTAGGGACATGTTTAGAGGATATATTAAAACTATCATTGGTAATGGTCAGTCTACTTTGATGTGGTATGACTACTGGTTGCCTGAGGGTCCTTTGGCTACTACAGTTTTGGATGGTGTTATGGTTAATTCTAGGGTGAATAGATTGTCAATAGTTGGAGATTTTATTTAGAGGAATAGTTGGTGATTTCTTTCTCATTTGAACTAGTTGCAAGCTAAAATCCCTATTGATTTTCCCCCTAACTGCACTGATGATAGGTTGACATGGGTGCCAACTAATGGTAGATTTTCTATTAAATCTACTTGGGATGTTATAAGGGCTAGGAAAGGGTGTGTTCCTTGGTTTGATGTTGTATGGTTCATGCATTTCTTCTATGGTTGGTTTGTTTGGATATGATCAGAACTAAACATTTCTTGCGTTCTATTGGGTTGATTAATGATGCCTCTTGCAGCTTCTGTCATATTAAGGCGGAGGATAGGGATCATATGTTTTTTTATTGTAGTTAGACTAAAATAGTTTGGAGGTCTTTACACAACAAGGGGTTAGTGGCTTGGCATTCAGGAAATTGGGATATTGTCTTTCAATTGATGATATCATCTCTCAAAGGTAAGTCTTCATCTTCTGTGCTGAATAAGGTCATTTTTTATGATACTGTGTATATGTTTTGGTTGGAAAGGAATAATAGGGTTTTTCAAGGTATATTTTTATTTGAGGAAAAGTTGCATTTATAGGTAGTGTAGGTGGTGAGGTGTGTTTTGTTTGCTCTCGCTGGTTTTAGGGATACTCAGTTTCACAGGGATCTGCTGTAAGAATGGAATTTACCTCCATCTATTCTGGTTTGATGTTGCTGCTGGTGTGAGGAGTTTCAGCCTGGCCTTGAGGTGTTCTGAGTTGCTTCTGGTGCTGGTTTATGGTGGCTTTGTTTACTCTATGTGGCAACAGTGTTCTAAGGTTTGGCATGCAAGTTTCTTTCTTTACCTTGATGCAGAGCTTTGGCTTGAGAAATATGTAAGAGGGAAGGATTTCAAATTGGGATTGTGGGATGTATGTGATGAGGATGCAGTTTGTTGGGGACTGTTTTCACATCATGCAATGCAGATGGAATTCTAGCCATGGTGGTTGCTATATAAGTTTTGTAATGTGTGTAGTTAAGGTGTTATTTTTCTTCATTTGGTGGTTATTTGGTTACCACATTTGTTGTTGTAATAACTAGGTTTTACCTAGTTCAATTGTAAAGCCTATGTGCCTATTCTTTTACTATTAATATTAAAGTTGATATTTCTTTTTAAAAATGATGAATTTTGTTGATGATGCTACATGTAAATCTTGTGGGTTGAAAGAAGAATCTATTCTCCATCTATTTTGCTTTTGTCCAGTTGCAATCACAGTCTGGAAACAAAGTGTCCTTTGACTTGACGTGAGTTCTTTTAACTAGACTTCTTGGAAGAGTTTTTAGGTTTGGATTGTTGCTTCTTTCTCAGATTCAGATGATGTCGACAAAAAAAATCAGTCTTTGTTATTTTATTATGTGGAAAATTTGGAAATCTAGGAATGATTGGCAGTCAATGCACGCAAGTGGGATATTCATCAAATTCTTGAAAGTGCAATGGACAACTTCCATGAGTTTTGGGAAATTTATTTTCGTGATCGTCCCATCTATTGTTTTTCAATTGATCCATCATTCCCAAAGTCGTGGTTCCCTCCGCTTGAAGGATGCTTCTTGGCTTTTTAAACCCTAAGAGTTTGACTATGGTGTTGGCCCTTTGGGCTCTTGAGTCTTGTTTTTTTTTGTTTTTTTTTGCAGTTGGGTTAAAAAAAATTATCTTCTTTTAAAATAATATAAATTAACTTACTAAAATTAATGAAACTACTCTAATACTTGTATATGTTGTTTATATACCTAGTGATTAAAAATATTGTTTTACTTATTTGTAAAAAGAGATATTGATTGGAAGAAGCCAATACAAAAAATAAAAAATTAAAATTAAGTTTAAGGTTTAAGAAAATAAATGGAAACACACTACATGAAATATTATTTTTTAAGATGTGTTGAAACCGTTGTAAATACCTTTTTTACAACGCTCAATGGGTTGTTCTCTAATCAACTGTTATAAATACCCCCTACTTTTTTAGAGCGAGCAATGAGTTTTAAAGACGTATTATTTTTGTTATTAATAATAGAAAATCATTTTTGAAAGTCCGTTTTTAAGACGGTAAATATAAGCCAAAGTTTGAGGTAATGGAAGGGAATGGTAAATTTTGTTTGGCATGAACCAAATGAAACATTTGGAAGCAAATTAGGTCATAAAGGTAAACCCTAATTGCCCAAAATCATGCACTGGTAACAAATTCAGAATTCAACTTGAGTTTTTATTGGTCTGTTTAGGGGAGCTTTTCAGAGCCTCCAAACGAGTTTCCAAGCCCAAAAAGCCCATTATTAATTTTTTGAGGTGTTTAGTGAAACAATTAAGAAGGAATTTTACTAAGCGTAAAAGTTATAAAAAAATCCGTTTCAAAGAAGCTTCATATAGTTGTTTTTCAAAATTACGTTTCAAGATTCTAAAATACAATTTTATGTAAAATTTTAAATGGACATATTTATCCTCACTTATTTCACGATCGGGGAAGAGTGTTTCCAAAAATCCTTCATATTCCAACTGGTAAAAGAAATCATGTTGAACTATAGAAATCTTCTCATTCTATACTCCAAAATTTCTTCTCACTTATTGACATCTATAATGTTAGGGTTTTTAAAAATAATTCAATATATATTAATTTGTGAAATCAGGGGAAAATACACAAAGAATACTGTGCATTATCCTCCAATTCCATATATTAATATGTGTTTGGAGTTCTAACCGATGATGAAATCAAAGGTGGATACACCCGTATTAATGAAATGATTTTTATTAAAGAGTTTGGATCATTAATGTCTTATCTGTATTGCTCATGAAATATTTATTTATGGCTATGTTCATGTATATATATATATGCGTACATGTATAAGTGGTATATAGTAGTTTGTGATTTATTGGAGTGTCTGATGTATGTTGTTGAGTGTTTAATAATATGATTTCTATTTACCAAAATATTATAGTAATTATAATTTTGTAAGTAGTCTAATTCTCTCACCAAAATATCTATAATAGTAATAATGCTATTGTATTTTTTCTATCAAAATAACAACAGGTAAGAATGGCTCACCCATATTGTTCATATGATAGAAGGTTGATTGTTGAATTAGTTTACAAGTAATAATGGAACTTAATTGAATTTAGATTTCTATTAATTATTGGAAGTTGAATATATTTTTCTATTGATGCTAGCAAATTAGCTATTGTACAATATTTATTTCACTGATCAATTTATATTGAGATGTACACCACCTGTTTGATAGAAATCTCAAACACAATATCTTCCTTTGGAATGCTTTTGATTAATAGGTATGCATGGAGTAAGCCATATGAGGTTGCAATCTCGATTTACTATTAGATGTTTGATTATGGTATTGTTCCCGATAATTTTACATTCCCATTTGTCCCCAAGGCGTGCTCAACACTCACTACAATTGAAGTGCGACCTGAGATAATATTTTTTTTTTCCAAAATGACTAGCTGATACCATATTATTTGGTTAATATTATAGTGCTTGTGTAAGAACCTGAATTTATTATTTAGTACTTAGTTAGCTAGTATAAATTTATTGATGCCGATTTGAACTTAATTTCAATTTTTTAGTAGGTAGAAGATAAACATTTCATTGATAAATAAATTATATATATAAATACATAGAAAGGAAGTGATGTGCTAACAATTCTCTTGTAATGTTTGCAAGTATTCGTACATGTATGGACTATAAACTAAGGAAATTAGGATATGGCACGTGTATGTACTGGGTTATAGCATATCAATTTAATGTGATTAACTAGATTTTCTTTGATTATTGGTTTATTTGAGAATTTTTGAATAATATTATATTAATGTATGGAAAATCATTTAAAGCCTTTGTTTTTACATACCAAGACACAATGACATAGAAAACCTTAATTGTCACATTTCCTCTCCGTCCCACTTGAGTCACTTGACCATGATGTGGACATGTTGCATATGTATATTGTTTACACTTGTATGTAGAAGTTGATACATATTATATATATATATATATTCAGTTTGGGTGACTCATTACTAATAGATGACTCATGGGCTGTTATGTATCACAAATAAAATTCCTTTAAGCTGAGACTTCCTTTAGAAGTTGGGTAACCACCTCACATAAAAAAAATTTCCTTTAAGCTACTGATTTGGAGGAGAGAAAAACGTGAGTTTTGTTTGGGAATTTTAGAGGGATGACTAGGAGAGAAGAAAGACGAAACGAAAAGCTAGACAAAAGGTTGAAGCCGTGTACCGGTGTCTACAAGAGGTTGGGGGTTTACCCTTTCAAAATTATACATATATAAATATTTTGTAAAACTGGGGAAATAGGTAAAATTTTAAATTATATAAATTTCATGGTTTTTAAGCATATATTCCATTTTGGTTAATCTTATGGAATTTTTAGTGTAATTATTTTTCCTATGTGCAATTGAATGCCTACATGGGTTATGTGATGGTTCATTCACAGATATGTTGTAGGATTTGATTTATATATTATATGGCATTTTGTACATGCTATAGTTTTATATGTTAATATTACTGGATATGAATTGGAATGCAATTATGAGTTGGTTTAACAGTACATGTGTTGAGCTTATGGAAACTTATATATTAATGCTACTGGATGTGAATTGAAATGAAATTAGTTGGACTAACAATACAAGTGCGGGGAAATTTGGATAGTACATTGAAGGGTACTGTCCTCGGGATTACGACATCCTTAGGGGCACTGTCCTAGGGTTAAAAGGTCCCTAAAAGGAAATTATAACTTACGCCGAAGGGCACAGTCCTGGGGTTCAAAGGTCCCCGGAAAGAAACCATAACTTACATGTGGGGGCATGGTACCAGGGTTAAAGGGTCCCTAAAAGGGTTCAAGATAGGATTTTGGGGCGTGGGGAAATTTATCGAACCTTATGGGTTCGAACATGTTTGATTTTATTGTTGATATTGTTCTATTGGTGTTTTAAGGTGTTATATAATTGGGTTATGTGGTATTTGTTATCTGTTGGATTTATTATATAGTATAACTCTCTACTAGGCTTTAGAGCTCACTCCTATTTGTTTCCCCTTCCCCAGATGAAGGTCCCAGTGGACGCTAGCTTTAGCCGTGTAGCCATGACTTGATGTTCTTCTAATTACTTGCTAGTTGGTGTAGATGTGTAGAAGTAGAAGATTTTGTTGTATATTTTGTATATATTTTCTTTTTGGCAAGTAAACACTTGACACTTGTAAAATACCATCGTTGGTAAACTTTTTACGTAATTGGTGGGTGTCAGGTGTGTGCAAAATATGTGGTAAAAATTATACCTTAACGACATTTTAGGTTTTACCCTTCTGCAAGCACGCAGATCAATTGTATATAGTTTTGCTTGAGTAGGGGAATATCGATCCCACAGAGACGAGGATTGTTCAGTTTAATAGTATAAAAACACTGAATTATAGTCTTCCGAAAAGAGTTTGATTTTGTGAATTATCTAATAATAAGGAAAATAAAACAGAAAACAATGATAAATAATGGTTATGATTCAGAGAAAGAGAAAACTAGGGTTTCCTCACTCTACCACTAATCGCATAATATAGTCCAAATTCTATTTCAATTGCATGAGGGTGATCCATTGACCTTGAATCAGGTTGCACCGCACCAACAATTTGACCCCAAAAAAGATTACTCTCAACTGGATCACGACAACCCATCTCAAGACTAAATTGATTAGTGCATGCCAACTACTAACAAAAAGTAAATGCAGGAAAGTAAATTAAAGTAGTAAACTAAAGCAGTAAATTAAACTAAAACATGTCAATTTCAGTTTGTCAGGGTATGGCCTGTGTCAATTTCAGTTTGTCAGGGCATGACCTATGTTAACATAGGGTTTCAAGTTTTATGACCACAATTGTGTAGAAAATCACAGATTAAGCATCCGAGTTCCAGCCCATAGTGAATAATTGTGATTGTGTAAGATAAATATATTCAAAAAGTCTAAGAGAAGAATCAATTCAAATATATAAACTTATATCACGAATAAAAACGGTCTCTCATTTAACACAATCATCATAGTATAGTCACGGTTTTCCCTCTCTACAATTGAATATAAAAGCAGAACTATATTACTTGGCTAGGGATTTGTGAGAAAACCGTAGATACTGAGTTAGTTGATCATGGCTGAGAGAATCTGCATTGTCGGTGTAGAAACGATCTCCATGACCTTCTTCTCTGGATCTCTGGGTCTTTAATGGTGGTTCTCTTCAATGGAAGAACTCTATGAATGAACGTGTATGAACCAGCCTCCCAAAAACAATACCAAACTTAGCACCTCAACCCTAAACCTAACTCTCTCATATTTATAGACAAATGAGGGAAACCCGAATGGTTGCCCTTTTCTGTAATTTTATAATATATAAATAATCTCATAAAATCAGATGTAAATATGTGTATAAGCCTGTATGTAGAGGTCTGGAATCACCGATCACTTGAAATATCAAAGTAGGGACAAATTTGGAAAATTCCGAACCAACTCTGAAACAGCTTCAGCACGTAAAGGGGTCACGTGGCCACAAGGTGGGACCTACGCTCCTGACCTATGCTTGGGCGTAGGTCTAGGGCGTTGGCTACACTCCTGACCTACGCTTGGGCATAGGTCTAGGGCATAGGGTCCAAACCAAAACGTAGCTCAAGAGCGTAGCTCAGGTCCAATCTGCCTCTTTTTCTCTCTAACGACGTAGGGTATTATGCATCTTTTGTTGTAAAAACGTATTTTTCATATTTGAGCTAGACTGGTCGTCTTTGACTCCCGATGCTTTTGGTTGAAGTAATAATGTCTGAAACTGACATTTTTGCCCTTAGGTGAGATAATGATATCGGGAAATGACCATTTTGCCCTCTGGTAGCTCTTCTTTGCTCTAACACACCTCTTGATTCCTTTCTCGAGATATAAACGAACATGAACTCAGTTAATTCACCGAGATTAGCTCAGTTTATTTATTAAGCTCCTGAAACATGCTTACACACACAAACGGGATAAAAAATACCAAGTAACGGAATGTAAAGACATAACAAACGCAAGATAGGGGCGAAAAATGACCAATTTTAAGCACATATCACACCCCTAAACTTACATATTGCTAGTCCCTTAGCAATAAACTCAGAGAAAACTATCTGTGATGATTCTTATTCTATCTAATCTATCTACTCTAACCTAATCTTTTGTTTTCGTGAAGGTCAATGATTACACTTAGCACGTGTAACAATCCTTTTAAACCCTTAGGTTACCCCTAGTGGACGAGTGAAGTCTCATGAAGGTTTCCAATGATGGTACCTACAAACATCTCAATTCTTTTGTAATTACACATTCATGAGTTCACAGACACAAATCAAATAAGCTATGATACAACACATAAGATAATACGAATGCAAATATTCCCACTCACTACCAAACAATAACTATCTCGAGTTTCGTGTCATGAATGGTCCCCACTTAAGTGAATGATTTTACTACTTTCTTCTTAAACTCCAGATTCAACTTCAATATTTTAGTTTCTTTTATTCAACTTCATTGTTCAAACTTTGCCATTTTTGTGAACATTCAACTTCAATATTTTAGTTTCTTTTATTCTACTTCATTGTTCAAACTTTGCCATTTTTTTTGTAAAAACGTACTCTTTCCATCTTTCCATTTTTCATCCCTTTTTGTCTTTCTAAGTCTCCGGACATTTCAGTGAGGATTTTTAGTCCCGACCAACTGGGCCCAAGCTTCTTCCATGGGATTTATGCTCATCAGTCTTCTCCCCTTTAAACGCGAACAGTGATATTGGTGATACCAAAGCCCGGTTACTCAGATCAAAGAACTGTTTTTTGCATTATATTTTCTCAAAAACATTTTTTTAATTTTCTCCATTTCAACCATAACAACTCCCCTTCTCCCCTTTTATTGCGGCAAAATTATTTTTCAACTACAAAGTGAAAAATCAACATATTTCTCATAATGAATGTATGCTTGTGTTTATAGGTCAAAGTCGTCCTTCTTAATTTCAATTTCATTAATCACTCACCCATGTAAATCACATCACTTCACTAACTCGATCTAATCAATACTCTCATGAGCGGGAACATCACATCACATACTACTTATACATTATGAACATAAACTCAATAAACTCATAATACGAAACACTCATGTATGAAAACAAAGAACTCCTCAAAACTTTCAATTTTTTTCAAAATTTTCAAAAATTTTCCTTTCTTGTAACTATATACCCTCACCCCTAAACTTAAATGTGACCATGTCCTCATGGTCAAAAATAAAGAATGAGAACAGATACAGGTACCCTTAAAGCGCAGTCCTGAATTCTTCGAAATGCTCAAGCTCCTCTCCCAAACTTGATTCGGATCACCTATAAATATACAACAAACACATACCCAAATATTATATCAAGGGAAATGAAATTGTAAAAATTACCGGAAATTGACACACAATTTTTCAAGGAATTTTTGAAAATTGTCTTTTTGGACTTTATTAAAAAAAAATTTAAATGAAATAAAAAAATGATTTGGCCTTAAGGGCCCACAATCTCTAAGAATTGAAATTGCAGAAATAACTTACCTATTATTATACAAACCAAGGCTAGACAGCCTATGAACAATGTTTAACGTCTTTGACATGACGTTTCACAAAGGATTATCCAACACATTTCCTCTCTGCCATATTTACCTTAATTAAAGGACAAAATGTAGGCGGTGACTCTCTAAGCGCTCTCACCCATAGACAATTAGTACTACTTATGGCATTGAGTACATAACAATAATCACCATATAAAATACCCCCTTTTTCTTGTTCTAACTTTAGCCCCTGTATGGTTAGCGCTTCCATCAAATCCTCCTTCAACACCTTAGACAATAGTCCTTCCACCATCTCATCACTCTCTAGTAAACTGACAGATGGCATAAATTCCGGTCCCGGATCAATCTCCTCATAATATCTCAGTCTCTGCCCACGTATCCTGAACCTTTTATCGAATACTACTTCTCCGCGGGGGTAAACCAATCTAACCTTGTGTGGTCCTTCCCATCTTTGACGGAGTTTACCTAGAAACACTTTCAGCTTTGGATTACATTGCCGTTTCCGGCCAAGCTTAAGGAACTTAAGATGAACATGCTTAACATGATGTACTCTTGTTCGAGCTATGTAACTCCGAGCATCCTTATACGCACAACTCCGTATCCCCTTACACTTATCTCTTAATCGCAAATCTTCCAAGGCATACAACTTATCTACCGTGTTTATGCTCAACACTAGCTCATCTGGAAAGGGATCCTTAAGATGGGTGTCATCCTTGATAGGCTCTATGATAATTCGTGGCACATGATCAGCTCTAACATTCTTCACACCTGTTTTATCTTTTAATTCATCATCCTCCACACGCAACACCATCTCAGGAAGATTACTTTCAGGCACCAACTTCTGTGGAGGAATATGTAGAGGTCCAAATGACTCTCTTGATGCTATCTCTGATGGTGAATATAATGCAACAATATCTTTCCAACTAGATCGCTGTTGGTCCTCTCCATTTTCAAAATTCACCTTCGACCTTTTCATCACAATCTTCAAATCATCTCTTACATTATTCTGATGTACAACTTCTTCAACCATTCCCTCTATGTTAAAACACTTAGCTGGTTCAGGTAGTTGATGGTTGGTATCAAAGACATTCATCCTCATGTTTAAATTCCCAAAAGATATGTCCATAACCCCTGTTCTTTAATCAACACATGCA
This sequence comes from Cornus suecica, assembly GCA_963922005.1. Taxonomy (NCBI): domain Eukaryota; kingdom Viridiplantae; phylum Streptophyta; class Magnoliopsida; order Cornales; family Cornaceae; genus Cornus; species Cornus suecica. The sequence goes on along the minus strand of OY998240.1, from coordinate 49,766,936 downwards.
TTCGCCGTAGCCAAAAATGGTCTTCCTAAGATAACAAAAATATGTCTCCTTGATCTATGGTCAGGTTCCATGTCTAATACTACAAAATATATAGGATAGTAGAACTTACCCACTTGCATTATGACATCCTCTAAAATTCCTCTCGGTTGTTTAGTTGATCTGTCTGCCAATTGAAGCACCACCGAGGTAGTATTGAGATCTCCCAACCCTAACTGCTGATAGACCGAGTAAGGTAATAAATTAACACTCGCACCCATATCAAGAAGAGCTCTACCAATCTTCTGGTCACCAATGACACAAGAAATAATGGGAGCACCGGGATCTTTCCTCTTAGGTAGAGTATCACTCAGTAAGATCGAACTCACTTGTTCAGTCAATAAAATCTTTTTCGGGACCTTAGTTATGTTTTTATGCTTTTGAGTACAGATATCCTTCAAAAATTTGGCATATGGTGAAATTTGGTGAACAATGTCTAGAAGAGGTTTATTAATCTTAACTTGCCGACATGGATCCAACATGTCCTTCTCCTTATGTTCTTTATACGGAATCGACTCTCGGAGACGTTGAGGGTAAGGTGCTCTTTCCTCATATGGTGCCCTTTCTGGTTCTTCATCTTCCTTCACTTGAGGTTTATTTTTTTGAGCTCGACTTGCCGACATGGATCCAACATGTCCTTCTTCTTATGCTCTTTATACGGAATCGACTCTCGAAGACATTGAGGGTAAGGTGATCTTTCCTCATATGGTGCCCTTTTTGGTTCTTCATCTTCCTTCACTTGATGTTGATATTTCTAAGCTTCTTCTGCCTTTCTTTGAACTTTTTTGACCTTTTACTTCTTCAGCCTCTCCTTATGCTGCTCATCAGCCTTACTATCCACTTCTCTTCCATTTCTAAAAAATGTGACTGTTTGGACTGTCTCATGATAAGTCTCAACAAAGGATCTAGGCTCTAGTACTTGTTGCGGTTTTGGGTTCACCACCGGTTAACTAGGCAATATTCTCACTATCTTATCCATAACATCCGCTAATTGTACCATTCGGGCTACCATTTGAAAAAGGGATTGAGAATGAGAGTTCAGTGTTTGGATGGTCGTCTGAGAATTATTAGATTAATTTTTAAGCTCCCTTAGGGTACTCATCATCTCTTCAAAGTCAGGTGGTCTTGATAGTAAATTTTGAGTTGGATGTTGATGTTGGAAATGATTTTGAGGATATGGAGGGTAAACTTGATTTAGATTGAATCCTTGGTTTTGGTTTCCTTGAGGCTTGGTCTGGTAGTTATATGGCTGGACAACTTGATTATTATTGAATGGTTGGAAAGCCTGAGAATTATTAGATGACTCTCTGGGTTGGTAATTTGATTGAGAATTTTGAGTCATTATTCTTAGCTGAGATTTGAATGATTGTTGACTCTGTTGGAACGTTGGTTGTGGATATGATTGTTGTTCCTGAATGAACCTTGGTTGACTGTTGGACGATTGTCCTTGTGGGACCCTTTATGATTGGTTTTCCACATTTATGGATGTATATGATAAGAATGGGTGATTTATGGCATTGGAAGTGTATGAATTTGTGGAAGGAGCATTATTTGAATAGTTCCACGATACGTTGGCATCAACGACCATTATATCATGACACTCATTTTGGGAATACTTGGCTTCTACCTCTGAGACTTCTCTTCTAGGTGAATGATTTTGCTTGAGAAGCTTATTTACTTTCTCTCCTAACAATGCCACTGAATATCTTACATCATCATGATTCACCTCATACGCTTTTTCAGATCTCTTGTCTAGACCACCCTTATACCTCAAATCAGATTCATATTGGATTCCATTCTCACTGATATTGTCAAACAAGTCTAAAAGTTCTTTTGTCGGCTTCAAGGTAAATTGACCTTGTGTTGACGCATCTATCAAAGTCTTATGTGCCTCTCCAAGTCCCATGTAAAAATTCTTAGCTACATCGTGTTCAGTGAATCTATGGTGGGGACACTTATACAAGATTTCACTATATCTCTCCCAAGCATCATGAAACTGCTCACCAGGCAATTCTCTAAAACTTTTGATTGTATCTTGTGCTTCTAAGATCTTTCTTATGGGATAGTGTTTTTCTATAAATTCTCTCTGAAGGGCTTCCTAATTAATTTTAATTGCCTTAGCTAATTTGATGTACCATTTTTTAGCTTTGTCTCTCAACGACCAAGGAAATATACGCACTCGCAAATCATTTTTAGTCACACCCTCAAACCTAACTGTAGATGCAACCTCTAATAAATCATTTATATGCTGGTATAGGTCCTCTATCTTAAGGCCATAAAATTTTGGAAGCATATTGATCATGCTTGACATGATCTCAAAGTGCTTCGTGCCTTCTTCTTTTGGGAAATCTGCATAGGAATCATACGCCTCCGGCACGTAGTATCCTTTCAGTGCCATCTTTGGTGCCCTCTATTGATTCAGTCTTTGGTCACACATCGCGCTTTCTTCTGTTCGACGATGATGCTCTTTAATATCTCGACGCAAATGACTTAGAGTTCTTTCGATCTTAGGGTCGTAAACAACTAACGTTATACTTGGATTAGAACGGGTTAATCTATCGGTCATACATTGAGCTCACAAAAAGTTTTTTTTTTAATAAGCACAAAATTACAGTTTTGAGGTCCTAAACGACGTTTTACGGCCAAAAATAGACTGAGCTCACTGTTAGTGAGTCTTTTTTAATGGCCATTTTCCACTCATAAACCTCACCTCATTTGCGAAAATAGGAATATATTTTTTTTAGAAAATAAAATTAACTACTTCTAAACTCTTCTAACTATTAACAAAAATAAAGCTAAAAATTATGTGGATAATTAAGTAAACTAAAACACACAAGAGGTCCAACGATGCAACTTTCATTGCTCTGCCAAATCCCCTTATGCTTCTAAGAACACCTCGCAAAAACACACGAATTCCAACTTTAGATACAATCTACAATAACGCAATGCAAATAAACTATTAAAGCTATTGAATAATGCCAAGTCCCCAGCAACGGCGCAAAAAACTTGGTGGGCGTTAGGTGTGTGCAAAATATGTGGTTAAAAACAACACCTTAACGACGCTTTAGGTTTTACCCTTCTGCAAGTGCACAGATCAATTGTATATAGTTTTGCTTGAGTAGGGGGATATCGATCCCACATAGACTAGAATTGTTCACTTTAATAGTCTAAAAACACTAAATTATAGTTTTTCGAAAAGAGTTTGATTTTCTGAATTATCTAAATAATAAGGAAAATAAAATAGAAAACAATGATAAATAATGGTTATGATTCAGAGAAAGAGAAAACTAGGGTTTCCTCACTCTACCACTAATCGCATAATATAGTCCAAATTCTATTTTAATTGCATGAGGGCGATCCATTGACTGTGAATCAGGTCGCACCGCGTCAGCAGTTTGACCCAAAAAAGGATTACTCTCAACCGGATCGCGACAACCCATCTCAAGACTAAACTGATTAGTGCATGCCAACTACTAACAAAAAGTAAATGCAGGAAAATAAATTAAATTAGTAAATTAAAGTAATAAATTAAAGTAGTAAATTAAACTAAAACATGTCTATTTCAGTTTGTCAGGGCATGGCCCGTGTCAACCTAGGTTTTCGAGTTTTGTGACCACCATTGTGTAGAAAATCACAGATTAAGCATCTGAGTTCCAGCCCATAGTGAATAATTTTGATTGTGTAAGATAAATATATTCGAAAAGTCTAAGACAAGAAATAATTCAAATATATAAACTTATATCACGAATAAAAATGGTCTCTCATTTAACACAATTATCACAGTATAGTCACAGTTTCTCCTCTCTACAATTGAATATAAAATCAGAACTACATTACTTGGCTAGGATTTTGCGTGAAAATCCTAGATACCGAGTTAGTTGATCATGGATGAGAGAATCTGCATTGTCGGTGTGGAAACGCTATCCATAGCCTTCTTTTCTGGATCTCTAGGTCTTTAATGGCGGTTCTGTTCAATGGAAGAACTCTATGAATGAACGTGTGTGAACCAGCCTCCCAAAAACAATACCAAACTTAACACCTCAACCCTAAACTTAACCCTCTCATATTTATAGACAAGTGAGGGAAACCCTAATGGTTGCCATTTTCTATAATTTCATAATATACGAATAATCTCATAAAATCATATGTAAATATGTGTATAATTCTGTATGTAGAGGTCTGGAATCACCGATCACTTGAAATATCAAAATAGGGACAAAATTGGAAAATTTTGAAATAACTTTGAAATAACTTTAGCAAGTAAAGGGGTCACGTGGCCACAAGGTGGGACCTATGCTCTTGATCTACGCTTGGGTGTAGGTCTTAGGTGTAGGGTCCAAACCAAAACATAGATCAAAAGCGTAGGTCAGGTCCAATCTGCCTCTTTTTCTCTCTAATGACGTAGGGTATTATCCATCTTTTGCTGTAAAAACTCATTTTTTCATATTTGAGTTAGACTTGTTGCCTTTGACTCCCGATGCTTTTGGTTGAAGTAATAATGTCTGAAAATGAAATTTTTGCCCTTCAATGAGATAACGATGTCGGGAAATGACCATTTTGTCCTCTAGTAGCTCTTCTTTGCTCTGACACACCTCTTGATTCCTTTCTCGAGATAGAAATGAACACGAACTCAATTAATTCACCGAGATTAGCTCTGTTTCTTCATTAAGCTCCTAGAAGATGCTTATACACACTAACGGGATAAAAAAAATACCAAGTAACGGAATGTAAAGACATAACAAACGCAAGACAGGGGCAAAAAATGACCAATATTAAGCACCTATCAGTAATATATGGTGTTTAAATGAGATGTATATTTGAAATGTAAATTGGGATAGCTTATAGTGGGTTGTTGGACCTGGTTGGAGTTAAAATTTGGAATATGGATTGTAAATGAATTTTATTTCATTTTTTTTTATATATGGGCAAATTTTTATTACTTCCGGGTGTGAACATTCTAGGGGATATGCCGCCATTTGTTTTTAATTACAGTTTTAAATAAACAATCTTTTTAAGAATTGAAATGAATGAATTTCCTAGATAACATTTATATTTTTTTTTTTCAAATTAAACCACTTACTACTTTTTAAAACCTTAACGACATAGATCACACCTCGAGTTTAGAGTCTTAAAATTTGGGGTGTTACAGTTTGGTATCAGAGAGTGTGGGGAGTACTAGTGTTATATTTACTTACTATTTTTGAATATGTTATTTGCTATGTGTTTAAGTGAAAAAAAAAACTTCGTGTTATTGTTTGATACGTGTTTATATTTGTGAATTGAAGTCTATCGTAGTGGAACTCTGTGTCATATATATGACTATTGTTACTTATCATTGTCTTAATTATATATGCTTTTAGTGAGAAATCAGGGAAAGATGAGAATAACCACTAGGGCACGGGCTTCTGGCTTTGCTATTGCACTACCATGGGAGAACTTAACAAATGTGTTTCAGGCTTTGCGAGGCATAATTGAGGTAATTCAGCAGCATGTCCATAATAATCAGCATGTGGAACCCGTACAACCCATATAGGAAGAGAATGTTCATGGGGAAATAACTGATCTTTTGAAGAAATTTCAGAGGTTGAATCCACCAGCTTTCCTAGGTAATCCAGATCCTAATGAGGTAGACAGATGGCTGAGACAGGTGAGAAATTTTTTAGATGTGTTGTATGTCAACGACGGGCAACGGGTTATCCCGACGTCCTTCTTGTTTGAGGGTGAGACTGATTACTGGTAGGACATGATAAAATGGTTAGATGATGTGGATGTAATGACTTGGGCTACATTTAAAGAATTATTTTATGAAAAGTATTTTGGGGAGGTAGTAAATAATGCGAAGATGGAAGAGTTATTGCAGCTAGCTCAGGGAAATATGATAGTGGCTCAGTATGAATCAAAATTTATAGAATTATCACGTTTTACACCCGATATGGTAGCGGAGGAGACTGCGAGAGCAAAGAGGTTCCAAAGAGGTCTTCGAGGTTCCATTCGTGACATGTTGGTGCCTCTAGCATTGACCAATTATGCAGAGGTGGTGAGAAAAACATCTTTGGTGGAATAAGGACAAGTGTAGTCACAAAGGACAATTGAAAGGAAACCACAAATAGAGAAAAAACAAAGAAATGCATTCAAACGTTCAAGGGAAGATCAGGGAAAATCAGCTAGTCGAGGAAAGTGTTTTAATTATGGTAAGGAAGGTCACAGATGGAGGGAGTGTTACTGGAAGAAACGGGAAACAAACAACAAGCAACCACAATCTCAAGTACAATATTAGCATCCGTTGTAGTTGGCATACCCTCAAGCTAATCTATACCAACCAACACAATGCCCTCCATATCAGCAACAACAACAAACACCTCCAAATCAGCAGCGCCCTCCTCTGCAGGAAGGAATAAATCAACAGAGGTCTCAAGGTAAATCAACTAGTGGGAATCAGGGGCAAATAGCTTAAGGTCATCTTTTTGCACTAACCCGGGGGGAGGAAAATATAGCAAATTCCTTGGTAGAAGGTACTATTCAAGTTTATAATTCTTTCGCTAAAGTTTTATTTGATTCTGGACGCACACATTCCTTCATCTCTGCTTCATATGCAAATATTTTGGGTTTGAAATCTATATCACTTGATTCATTATTATGTGTTGCTACACCAATGGAAAATGAGACAAAGGTTAGTAAAGTGTGTAAAGCTTGCCATATTAGAATTGAAAATCGGGAGTTAAAGGTAGATTTGATCCTTCTTATGATGTCGGGTTATGATGTGATCTTGGGAACGAACTGGTTGACGCCTTCTCACGTAGTTATTGATTGTTTCCCAAAGAAAGTGACTTTTGATATACCGATGGGGAGAAGGGTGAGTTTTATAGGGGATAGACACATATATCTTCCATTTCCTTTATTAGATCGATAGGGTGGTGGAGCTCAAGGGAAATGCAATGTTAATTTCTTGGCTTGTGTTCAAGGGGAAGTTGAAAATAATAAAGACAAACATCTTATTCCAGTGGTTCATGATTTTCTAGATGTATTTCCAGAGGAGTTGCCAGGATTCCCACCTCAGAGGGAGTTTAATTTTGCAATTGATGTGTATCCTGATACTTCACCTATCTTTATTGCTCCATACAGAATGGCTCCGCTTGAACTTCGAGAACTGAAGGAACCGTTACAAGATCTTCAAAATAGAAAGTTCATCAGTCTGAGTACATCTCCTTGGGGTGCTCGAGTACTTTTCGTGAAGAAGAAAAATAGGTCTTTACGGTTGTGCATCGACTATAGACAGTTGAATCGAGTAACTATCAAGAATAAGTATCCATTTCCAAGGATTGATGACCTATTTGATCAATTAAAGGGAGCAAAACTCTTTTAAAAGATTGACTTGAGATCAAGTTATCATCAGCTAAGGGTCAAGGAGTCAGATATTGAAAAGACAACTTTCCAGACTCGATATGGGCATTATGAGTTTTTAGTTATGCCATTTGGGTTGACTAACGCTCCAGCAACATTTATGAATCTTATGAACCGAATATTCAAGCTTCATCTATATTAGTTCGTAATAGTTTTTGTCGATGCCATTTTGATTTACTCGAGAATAAATGAGGAACATGAGCAACATCTCTCCATGACTTTGCAAATCTCGAGGGAACATCAATTGTATGCCAAGTTTGAGAAGTATGACTTCTGGTTAACTACAGTGCAGTTCTTAGGGCATGTTGTCTCAGAAGAAGGTGTATCTATGGATCCAGCAAAGATTAAAGCAGTGGTTCAGTGGGAAAGGCCAAAGAATTTTTTTGAAATCCGTAGTTTTTTGGGTTTGGCAGGATATTATCGAAGATTTTTGGAGAACTTCTCTATAATTGTGGCTCCATTGACACGATTGATTAGGAATGGGGTGAAGTTTGAATGGAGTGAACAGTGTGAAGAAGCTTTTCAAGAATTTAAGAAGAGGTTGACTTCAACTCCAGTCTTAGTTACACTAGTCTTAGGGGAGTTTTTTGTGATCTACCGTGATGCATCTCTGAATGGGTTAGGATGTGTACTTATGCAACTGGAATGGGTAGTAGCTTATGCCTCACGCCAACTGAAGGTTCATGAACAGAATTATCCTACACATGATATTAAGTTAGCAACGGTGGTTTTTGCACTTAAAATTTGGAGCCACTATCTATACGGACAATAATTTGAGGTGTATACCGATCATAAGAGCTTGGAGTATATATTCTCATAGAAGTAGTTGAATATGAGACAAAGGCGATAGATGGAGTACCTGAATGACTATGATTTTACTTTTCAGTATCATCCAGGAAAAGCTAATGTGGTTGCAGATGCATTGAGTAGGAAATCATATGGAATGCTTTCAAGGTTAGCCTTATGGAAATGGCAACTTTTCAACACCCTGAAGGACTTCGATTGTCACGCCCCAAATTTCCTAGGACTCCGAAACATGAGCCTAAGACTTTTAAGGGAATGACGTGAAAGTGAAATGAAACAAAACAAAAATAACATATAGTCGTCAACCACCCACACAAGGGTAAAAAAACGTCATTTCACACCTAAAAGATGTCAAAATGATCACTCGAAATCGAAATAGGAGTGAAACGAAACAAACGGCTCCTTAAACGAACCATTTAAACACCCCATGTTCACCCAAGGGTAAAATAGTCATTTCAAAGGTAAAATAGTCATTTCAAAGGTAAAATAGTAATTTTCAAGTACAACTACAAATTTTGGACCTAGCACAAGCCGTAGGAACAAACGGGACCTAATTCGGAGTTGCGAGGTGGGAGAAATGAAATTTTGAAAACGGTATCGGACAACGCCGACCAAAATGAAAAGTTGAAGTACCTCACTTTCAGCAAGGGTAAAACAATCATTTCACAGGCAAATATGTGATTTCAAATTTTATCCCATATATTTGACTTAGGACAAGACATAGAAATAAATGGGGCTCAATTCAGAGGCATGAGACGGAAACTACGCATTTTTGAAACTGCGCGCATGGACTTGGCTGTTGCAGCCCCTAATGTAGTCGACTTCAGTTTTTCAGTGTAACAACAATGTAGTTAACTCCATTTTCCAGCAGCTAAACCTCAAAATTGTGAAGTTTTGGAAAAAATGGAAATATGCTGATTTTGCATATGGACTCCGTTTTTTGCGCCGTTGATCCCGAAAAATCATAAATATTTAAAAAGTGATTTTTTCATTTGTGGAACTCAAAAATAGTCACCGAAACCTCGGGAAATGCGTAAAACGCAAACTTTGTATAAAAATGATTCTTTAAAATCTCGTAAAATTATCCGTCTTGCCCCCGGTCTCCGTTTTAACTACCATCGGCTTCAAAAATTCAAAATCTTTATAAAAATGGGTTTTAAATCATTTATAAAGAAAAATGTCATTTTTGGCCAAACTCCTAATAATCACATTCAATAATAATAATCCACTTCACAACTCCAAATGAAAGGATTTAAAGTCTACATTCAAGCGCTATAAGAAGAAACATGTTATAGTTTGAACAAAATACATAGTTTTACATTTCCTGCACATAAGTTCCCCAAAAGAATAGAATCCCCACACATAACACTCCAAGGGACATACATTGAAATACGATCACCCGAATAACATGCTAGCTGACAAAAGAAAGGTAATTCATCATTTAGATTACAAGTTTGCAAAAAAAAAAAGCATGTGAATACATGTATCACTTATACTTCACAAAATGCTAAAGTCCATCTCTATAAGTATAAAAGGACAGACAAAACGCCATAATCCATTGAGGGGCTACGAATCTCCCCTAGTGGGATCATCAACTGAAAAATATAATATGTCATGGGGTAAGCTCACTAACTCAATAGAGGAAACGTCATCACCTCAATCTCGGTAGTTCGAGTGGTATAACCCACCCATGATACATGCAACTAATCCTAGGTCGGTCTCTTGTCTCACATGTCTCTCACGCTAATCCGGAACCTCATCAAACCCAACAACCAATTTCTCAACATGCTCATATCATAATCATCCACAAATATAGCATGATTCAACATAAAAAATTTCACAATTACATATATGACAATTTAAGTGCAATGTGACTCAACATTACTCATAGTACACACGCACCACCACACACCCTAACTCTAAGGGTCAACGGGATCATTCTTTAACCATTCAGTTTTTAGGATACAAGCTTGTGAAGGAAAGTAGAGTGTCGTATCGATCATTCCTTAAGATATGCACTCTCAATGTGGAATATCGTAAACACGAACGCGGTCATGAAAATAGGATTTGGAACAAGTCCTCCCCCTACCGTATCTGTTTCTTGGAAGACTAGCTCCGTTGGAGTGAGAAGCACCACCTGGCCAGTTGTTACGACGATATGACACACGACAACTCACACATAGTTACGTGACCGACATAGACCAACGCCAATGTACTCACGCGACAAGGTGTACTCAATATGCAAAATTCTCAATTTAGTCATGTCTCATCATAATACATGCTTTATCTCGTTATGCAATATATTACGTCCAACTTATCAATATGCTCATAATCTCACATTTATAAGAAATAAACAACAAACATTTATATCACACAATCATGCTTTCAAGAGCCTAGTTCACCGTCTAAGTTATCAAGACTCAACTCTCATATATATATATATACGGCATATATACACATAGACGCACACACCCTCGTACAAAAACTAAAACAACTCATTTTTTCCCTACCTCAACACACCATTCAATGAACAACAAGATTACAATGGTGTCACAATAAACTGAAATAATTCAAAAGTGGCTCCAACCACAAGAATTAGACCAACCCTAATGATAACAAATTTTAGGGTTTCATGAAAGAATCAACTCAAGAGAATGATGTTGTGAACTCACCAATGATTTCTTCACAAGATAAGTGTAAAAGCTACCACAAGTGAACCTACTTGATGGTTAGAAAATAGGTTCAACCTTCCACAAGAATGCATAAATAGAAGAGAATAATCAATACAAGTATAAGGAACTTATGAACTTGAAAGTTAGGGTTCTTGTAAACCAAACCTTAGAGTGGAAGAGAGACTTACCCAAGAGTAGCTCAAGAACACCACCCTAAACCACACAAAGCAAAGAGAGAATGAGAGAGCAAGAGATTGTGTTGAAAGAATGGAAATCTTGTAAATGAGAGAAGATACACAAGTGTAGAGATTCTCCGCTATCTCTCCTCTCATCCAAGGGTTGAGAATAATGCAAGAAAAATGAGAGAATGATCCAAGGGTGGAAATAAAGTCTTGCACATGAAAGACCAAGAATAATGCATTCATGCATTTGCGTGTCTTTCAAACAAGGCCCTACTATCCAAGGGTTGAGAATAAAGATGGAAGAAGACTTAAAATCAATGGTGGAGAACTAAACAACACCAAATTGTGAAAAGACTAAATCCCTCTCAACTTAGGATTAATTACAAGAGTGCCATCATGACTCTCAATTACACTTTTACCCCATGTATTCCTCTCTATTTACCACAATACCACTCATACACCAATACATAGCTAAATCTCTACAATTTCCACTAAGTCCTCATAATATGAAAATACCAATCTACCCTTTGATCATTTATTTCCCGAAATCGTTTTCAACACTTTTCATTATTCTCAAAATAAAAGTATCACATGCAACTTACAAATTTAATCTCAAATGAATCATTCAAGTCATGCTAAGCACATAAACACATTAAGCACATAATCACATAAACACTTAATTGTTAATAAATTTTTTAATTAGGATGTAAAAATATTGAACGCTACAACCTCCATACATTAGGAGATTTCGTCCTCGAAATCAAGACGTGACTATAGTAGAAAATAAGTTAAGGTATTTTTCCCGAACTTCACGCTCACGCTCCCAAGTCGCCTCATCGACTTCGCGATGGGGCCATAAAACCTTAACTAACGAGATTGTTTTGTCTTACAAAACCTGCTCTCGTACATCCAAGATCCTCACGGGTCGTTCCTCATAGGACACATCCTCGGCAAAATTGACATCCACCCAACTCAAGACATGAGATGGATCCGACTCATACTTGCGAAGCATAGAGACATGAAAAATATTATGAACCCACGACAAATTCAGTGGCAACGCTAAATGGTACGCCACCTCGTCGATATGGTTTAGAGTCTCGAAGGGCCTAGTAAATCGTGGTGAAAGATTGCCACTCTTCCTGAACCGCATTAAGCCCTTTCGAGGTGAGACTTTCAGAAACATATAATCACCAACCTCAAAGAACAAAAGACGCCTACGTCGATCCGCATAGCTCTTCTGTCAGCTCTGTGCTATAACCAAATTCTATCAAGCAATCCTAATCTTCTCGACCGCCTTATAAATCATATCGGGTCCCAAAAGTGCGACATCACCAACCTTGGTCCAACAAGTCAGCGAATGACACGGTCTACCATACAACCCCTTAAAAGGTGTCATCTGAATACTAACATAATAGCTATTGTTGTACGCAAACTTCTCCAAATGAAGATGATCCTCCCAACTACCTGTGAAATCAATAGTACAAGCATGAAAAATGTCCTTAAGAATCTGAAGGGTACGCTCTGACTGACCGTCTGTCGGAGGATGGAGAGCTTTGGCTTAAGGAGTATGCAGGAGGGGATGATTTCAAATTGGGATTGTGGGATGTATGTGATGAGGAGGTAGTTTGTTGTGGACTATTTACTATATGAGTTTTGTAATGTGTGTAGTTAAGGTGTTATTTTTCTTCATTTGGTGGTTATTTGGTTACCACATTTGTGGTTGTAATAGCTAGGTTTTACCTAGTTCAGTTATAAGGCCTATGTGCCTATTCTTTTACTATTAATATTAAAGTTGATCTTTTTTTAAAAAAGAAGATGAATTTTGTTGATGATGCTACATGTAAATCTTGTGGGTTGAAAGAAGAATCTATTCTCCATCTATTTTGCTTTTGTCCAGTTGCAATCACAGTCTGGAAACTCAATGTCTTTCAACTTGACGCGAGTTCTTTTAACTGGACTTCTTGGAAGAGTTTTTAGGTTTGGATTGTTGCTTCTTTCTCAGATTCAGATGATGTCGACAAAAAAAATCAGCCTGTGTTCTTTTATTATGTGGTAAATTTGGAAAGCTAGGAATGATTGGCAGTCAATGCACGCAAGTGGGATATTCATCAAATTCTTGAAAGTGCAATGGAATGTAGCGTCCGGTATTTTTACGTCCTAATTACAAAATTTTATTAACACTTAAGTGCTTATCTGATTATGTGCTTAATGTGTTTATGTGCTTAGCATGACTTACATGTTTTATGTGATATTAAAATTGTAAATTACATGTTGTATTTTCATTTTGAGAATAATGAAAATTGTTGAAAATGATTTTGGGAAATAAATAACCAAAGGGTAAATTGACATTTTCATATTAAGAGGACTTAGTGGAAATTGTAGAGATTTGGCTAAGTGTTGGTGTATGAGTGGCATGGTGGTAAATAGAGAGGATGATAAGGGGTAAAAGGGTAATTGAGAATCATGATGACACTCTTGTAATTAACCCTAAGTTGGGAAGGATTTGGTCATTTCACAATTTTAAGCGTTGTCTCATTCTCCACCATTGATTCAAGTCTTCCAGCTTTGCTCACAACCCTTGGATCATAGGGCCTTGTTTGGATGGCACATAAAGGCAAGAATGCATTATTCTTGGTCTTTTATTTGCAAGACTTCATTTCCACCATTGGATCCTTTATTCATTTTTCTTGCTTTATTCTCAACCCTTAGATTAGAGAAATGTGAGTGGAGAATCTCTAGATTTCTTAGGTTTTCTTCACTTTGCAAGACTTTCATCTTCTCAACACAAGCTATTACTCTCTCCTTTCTCCCATCTCTTTCTCCACACTTGGTTTGATTCCACATCCTTTTGCTTGGGATTTGGAGAAGTGTTGAACATAAAGATTGGATGTGGTGTTCTTGCCTTCGTTTTAACCTAAAGTTTGGTAAGTGATCCTCACTCTTTTGGGTTATCCTCTTCCAAGACCTAATGTTTCATTTCTTAAGATTTTAGTTCCAAATCTTAGTACGTTGTTCCTTTATTGATTATATAACTATTCAAGGTGCAAGGGTTGGAACTTTCACCAAGTAAGCTTTGTTGAGGTGGTTCTTGGTTCTCTTGAGTGAGACTTTGGTAAGTTCATCCTTCCATTTGATTCTCTTTCAAGAACCCTAGTTTATCTACCATTAGGGTTTTGGTTGATTCATGTGGTTGGAGCCACTTTTGATAGTTTTTGGTTTATTGTGACACCATTGTAAACTTGTTGTTCATTGAATGGTGTGTTGCTAGTTGGAAGCTATCCTTTTGAGCACTTGAGTTGGTAACTTGGCTTGGACCTCTTTTGGGCATCCTTATGTTTAGCTTGCTTGGATTGAGGTAAGGGAAAATGAGTTATTTTAATTTTTGTACGAGGGTGTGTGCGTCTATGTGTATATATGTCATATATATATATATGCGAGTTGAGTCTTGACAACTTAGACGATGAACTAGGCCCTTGAAAACATGATTGTGTGATATAAATGTTTGTTGTGATTTTTGCTTATAAATGTGATATTGTGAGCATATTGATGAGTTGGACATAATATATTACATAAAGAGATAAAACAAGTATTATGAGGGACCATGGTTATATTGAGTACAATATATTATGAAAAGAGATAAGCATATATTGTGATGGAGCATGTCACGCCCTAAAATTCCCGAAACTCCAAATCGGGGAATCAACAAATTTCCAAAGGGTGACGTTAGTCAAACAACCACTAGAGTCAACAATAACAAGAAAATACATGGAATAACAATGAAAAATATACTCCATGCCCAAACGAATACTAGAAACTCAATAGTATCCTCCGATACCAACTGACACGCCCCTAAATTCCTAAGACTCCCGAACTGGGACATCCAAGGAATCTAGGATGTGATCCTTAATACGAATGACCAACTAAGATATCATCAACCACGAAAACGTATGAAAAAATGATGACAATGGTATATTTCATACCCAAATGAATGATAGAACAAAACAACGGAATCTAACAAAAATCCGGCAGAGTTCTGTTTGTAAATGGAACATCCGGACACACAACCACAATAGAATAACCTGCCAATAACAGTTCAATAATAACAATGGCTCATAGGCCCAACATTCATCAATCCTACTAGGGCCGAGGCAGTGGAAAGAAATCACCAACCCCTACACAACCCTCTATAATCAACAGAGCCACAAATGCTCGAATAAGAATACAGAAAAGCACATGCCAGTGCAGAATAGATACAATAACATCCTGAAATAATAAATACAGGAAATAAAAGATACACCAATAGGGATATGCCAACAGACTGGCTCCTAAAAGAATATATTACAATCCCATATAAAATGGGTAAAGAAACTGACAGCAGATATCTATCGTCCCCCAAACCAGTCGCGCTGCATCCGTAACCGCATCACCCTGCGCAACTTTAAAACCTGTAACAAAGAAAACAAAAGGGAACTGCCGTTGCACCGCATGCTGCCCATAACTGTAACATTTCCTGCAACCTAGCGTGGGAATACCAGGGGGCAAATGAAATACCCCTGTGAGCAAATAAGCTCAGTGGGAAAAGATATCCTAACTACCTCTAACTGTTTAGGAAAAAGCTAAACTATCTAGCAAGATATATAGTCCATCCATGAAAACCCAAGGCACGCGCTCATATACTACCGTACATAAGTATATATATATATCGGGGATATATATATACATATATATATATAAGTACATAACATAAGTCTATAAGGTACAACTAAGACTCGTACTCCAAGTACCAACATCGGTAGTCTACACTACTCTCACCAACGTACACTAGGTACACGACACCTAGGTCCAATCTAATAAAACATCAAGCGCTCACAATGCTAACCATAAAGTCCACACAGAGGGAAAAACACACTCACCTCTAATATCCATAGGGATCAGAATCCACCACTAATACCAAGGAATACTCATAACTCACTCCCCGAGAACACATAAGGAAAAGTACTCATGTCATTGCGTACTAACACAATCGTCATCTATATATATATATGTACAATATATATATATAACAAACCTCATCCCATTCCTGGAGAAAATCTACCTCTTAAGGACTAGATCATTCAATCATATCTCTTCATCAGTACCATAAATCACATCATCACATCGACCTCATAATACTATCATCAATAGGGTCAATCAAATCACTAACGCTCTCATTATAGGCGAGGAAAACCACAACACATGAACTCTACTCACATGAATGACCACCTAAGGGTCACCAAAACAAAGAAAAGGAAAAGAGTTCCCAATGCTAAACCAACAGGTAACCGAGATAACAATGTCAAGGTTAAGAACACTACAAGGGTTTTAGGAAAAACACCTAAACAAGGAAACCAAGCAAGGGAAAAGAAGTTCCAATACTAAACCAACAGATAACCGAAATAACAACGTCAAGGTTAAGAACACCACAAGTGTTTAGGGAAAACACCTGAATAAGGAAACCAAAAACGAATGGCCAAGAGTGAAAGTTATAAAAAGATGAATCCCAGGGATTCAATAATTTTTAAGAAAAAAAATGTTTTAAAAGCTCGAACCAATCCATTCGCCATCCATGAACATACGAAAAACTCAAATCACCTAGGTGGTGACATCAACAACCAAGAAGAATGGAAATGCAACAATATATGTGTGCATCGAACAACACCAAGCCTCATACCCGAGACTTAGAATGATAGGAAACAAAGGTGAACAAGAAAACACCTTTCAAAACTCTACAGGTCGAGGTCTTGAGAAAAAAGTCTCGAAACCTTAGAATCTTGAGAAAAGAAATAAAATAGTTTTCCTTTAAGAAACCACACAGTAAAAATGACCGTCTTGCCCCCGGTCTCCGTCAGTCGCCATCACCGGCTTTTAAAGTTTAAAATCTTTTTAAAGAAGATTCTAAGATCATTTTATAAAGTACTAAAACTTTTAGTTGCTACGGGGGTAAGCGAAAACGGGTTTTTTCCTTTTAAATACAAAGAGTTTATTTCAAGATTTAGGAAACACCATTTTCGAAAAACAGTCAAATAAGAGTGAACACAACTCCATGGATTCCTAAAATGTCCAGGAGGATAAGGAAGGAAGAATACTACATTGGGTTCACGGAACACAACTATTCATTTCCAACCCCACGAAAACAAATGATAACACAAGGAAGAGGTTCGGCATCACGCCGTAACCGACGACTCAAAACATAGAAGTCAACGATCACATACTAGTGTACAAAACACAGTACAAGGAATGCTTAGGAGAATGAACTAAGCATGAGAAACAACGATGCAACACTACAGTACTCCCAGTGCTTAATAAAATCACCTCAACCATAACCTCTTCTAACCCAATCAAAATCTCCAATACAATTGACAACCCATTCCTCAAAAGGTGAAAGACACCTAAGGTCTATACTACAACATCCACTAAGTCCACAATCTCATCACCCGCCTTCTCTAAGGCCTCAAGTCTTAATTGATACTAAAATCAATCCCTGACCTCAAATCTCTAAAGATGTCACACAACTAACCACAATCACGAAACAATTAACCATCTTCTCTAAGGCCTCAACCTTAAAATCAACACAACGGTCCACCACTAACCTCAACCAACCACAGAAGTCACTATGCCAATATACTTAACCTCCCCCAAGGGTAAAAAGTATATAACCACAAGTATAAAGATACAAGTTTCATTTGTACTTTAATAATTACCGCATTTAATTCATTCTTTCACATTATTCATTTTCAGTTAAGCATTTTATAAAATATTAATTTAATTCGCAATATTCATAATTAACATGCTCCAATATCCACAGGTAATAATATCACATATACATGTCAATGAAATCACATAATGTTATGCAATACAGTGTGACTCAATACCACCCTTTGCCCAATTATAGGTTAACGGATACATACTCTGTCCAATTACTTTTGAGGATACAAGCTCATGAAGTAATGTAGAGTACTACGCTGACTATTCCTAAGTGATTTTTCTCTCTATCACTTCAACGAGGAAGACGGTTGCACGAGAGCCCAACTTGTAACTCCGTGCGCCATGACTACAAAAGTCAAGAACATGAGCCTCTTCCAGGACTCCTAACTCACATTTGCCTGCTTATTAGTTCCGTAGGCGTGATACCTCCTGGCCAGTTGTTGTGACGATCCGCCACAAAGACATCCACACATGATCACACAACCCGCATATACCAACACCATGATTTGACACTACACGATGTTCTCGATATGCATCCCGGGCCTCAACATAAATATGTAATGCATCATATTTATGAAAATATCCACATGCTACCACATGAATCTCATAATCTGTTTCACATGCTTTTAAAACAATAAAGCAATAAATCACGACAAACAATTATATCATATAATCATGCTTGCAATTCATCAAATTATACTTTAATTCACAAGTATACAAGTTCATTCATTTAAACATGTTGTTAATTCCCTTAAAGCATATGGTCTACGTATTATAAGGGGAACCTAGCATAACGTCTAGTTCACGTCTAACTTTTACAAATTTTACTAACCCATTTAATTCTCAAGAGGTTACTAGGCCACCTATTATCTTTCAATTCAAATAGTACTTTATTTAATCTCGTAGGAATATAATTTAATTAATTTCTCAAATTAATTCCTAAATCATACTCCGATTCTAACCCAATTATAGATATTTAAATTCACAATTTAATATATCTAAATTAAAATAATTACGGGTTTGCACACCCAAATCACGTCAATGATACGGAAGTGAGAATAAAATTTCCCACCTAAATATACGCTTATAGAACAGCCTGAAAAGACCCACCGTGAACAGTACCGGCGCCCGTATATGGAGCCCGCCGACCAAAGTCACCCAAATAATATTTCAAATTTATTGAAACGTCTGCCTCGACAACCTATACGATATATACGAAGCCCATTAGCAATAAGTTAATCAATTTGGGTAAATTTAAAATAACCAAAATGGAAATCATAACCTATAAACGCGATTTTCCGACAAACCGTTCAACGGAAAATTACAAAATTTAAGTATGATGAACACTAAGTAGAGACAAAACTATTCACTAAAAATCGGCCCAAACCGACAATGGGAAGCCGACCAAATCGCCGGCCGAAGTTTGGCCGACCTCGTCCCTATCATGCGAACTGCGCCACTGCTATAGCCGCCGACCCTTTGCGCGACCACCAGCACCACCACCTGCATCGTTGTCGCTACTCAGCATCGCTGAGAGCTCCTCCATCGTCGCCGCTCCTCTGCCCAACGAACATCAGCCAAGCCGCAACCTCTTTCCTCAGCCAATCATACCTCCTCTTGCGCGAACCGTCGCCATTGCGCCACCACCTCGCCGCCCCTGCGTCGCCTCTCGCTCACGATGCCGTCGCTGTCGCTGCTTTAGCCGGTGACTCACCATGGGTCGCACCTCTGCGCGCGATCCTCTCGTCCAGCCCAAGCTCTCTTTCTCTCTCAACCTACGACAATGGAGAAGATGGAGAAGTTGTGGCTTTGCGTGAAGAGAAGAGATGAAGTGGCTAGGTCAACGTCTCCCAATCTGCAGATACATATGGGTATACACATATATATCTTAATTGCACAAATGACTCTCTAAACATCCATAATTATAAAATAACCCCACCTCTATATAATTATTTGCAATAATCTATATAGGCATAATTAATCCAAAATTATAACGGACCAACTCCCAAGTGTGATCACGCAAACTAGCAATTTCACGGGACACCAATTAACTGAAATAGTCCGAAATAAATACACTGGGGTAGAAACCCAAACGTCGGAACACCTAACAAGCCCGATCAAATAAAATGTGTCGTCGCCCAATCGAAGTACTAAACATTAAATGTCGAAATGATACTGCGTAGTCGATAACAAAATTCTCGAACTCGTCAAAGAGAAACCGTAATGTCATCCAGTCAACTTTAAAAATAAACATGAAAAATTTACACGTGAAATACTAAGGATAACCAGAGCGTCATGAACAAGTGACGTCATAACCGAAATTAAATCAGAAATAAATTTCAGGAAAAAAGAAAATAACACGGAGTGTTACAAAGCATGATTGTTATTGAAATCCTTGATGCATATTGAGTACATCATGTAGTGTCAAAAACATGGTGTTGGTCTATGCGGGTCGTGTAATCATGTGTGGGTAGTCTTGTGTCAGATCGTCGCAACAACTGGTCAGGAGGTGTTTCACACCTACGAAATTAGTAAGTCCGAAAACGTGAAACTAGGATGGGAGTCGCAAGCAGGGCTCATATTTGTGACCTTCGGGTCTAGGGCCACAGGAGTTGCAAGCGGGGCTCTAGTGCAACCGCTCTTCCTTGTTGAAAGTGAGAAGTGTCAAAATCACTTGGGAAGAATCGGTGCGGCACTCTACATTACTTGATGAGCTTATATCCTCAAAAGGGAATGGCCAGAGTATGTATCCATTAACCTGTATTGGGAAAATTGTGTATCATGAGGTGTATTGAGTCATATTACATTTAAACTATCATAGATGTGAGTGTGATAATTATGTTGATATATGTTATATTTGTGAATAACTATGACGTGAGTATGTTAGGGAAATTGTTTGTTGGGTTCGATGGGGTTCCAGATTGGCATGAGAGCCATGTGGAACAAGAGACCGATCTAGGATTAATAACATGAACCTTGGGTGGGTTGTACCACTCGGACTACCGAAATTGAGGCGATGATGCTTCCTCTACTGTGCTAATGAGCTCACCCCAGGACTTATATATTTTTTCAGGTGGTGATCCCTTTTTGGGAGGTCTATAGTCTCTCGATAGAGATACGGTGTTGATTTCGCCCTTTTGTGCATAAGAAGGTGAAGTACTTATTTTGTTAAGCATTAGTGTAATTTACATGTATACACATGCTCCTCTTTTTATAAATTTATAAACGAATGATTAAATACTTATCTTTTGCCGGCTAGCGTGTTAGTCGAGTAGCTTACATTAATGTATGTCCCTTGGAGTGTTATACGTGGAAACTTTATTCTTTTGGTGCACTTCGGTGCAAAAAATGTAAACTATGACATGTTTCGCTTTAGAGCACTTTAAATATTAACTTATGAATCATTTCGTTTAGTCTTGTGTAGTGGATTTTCGATATTGATGTGGTTATTAGAAGTTGGCCGAAAACAACATTTCTCTAGGCTTTTAAACAAAATCTTTCATTTTAAAAGAAAACCCCGTTTTCGCTCACCCCCGTGACTTTGACTAAAACTTTGAGTTTTAAAATGATTTTGAGTTATTTTTAAAAAGGATTTGACACTTTAAAAGTCGATGGTATACTAGAACAGAGACCGGGGGCAAGACGGATCTTTTATGAGACCTTAAAGTAATGTTTTTGGTTTAAAACTTACGTTTGATGAAACTAATTTGAAATATGGACCTAACTATGGGTATATATATATATATGCATAGGATTGTATACGTAGTTGTTTCGGTGATTTTCAGGCCAATTGGAGCATTTTTCGGGTCCGTAAGTCGACTGATGGAATTGCGTCAATCGACTGACAAATTGTCACGCCCCTAAATTCTAAAGACTCCCGAACCGGTACATTCGAAGAATCCGGGGTATGATCCATACAAAGAATGACCAATTAAGGTCCTAAACAACCATAAAATGAATGAAATATTATTAATGACAATAATTGCATACAAAACCAAGCGGAAGCTAAACCAAATGATACACAAGGTACATCAAGGCGCCGAAAGAATACATCTCTATAAAGATGCAACGATACCAAATATAAGGAAGGGATATGCCAACAGACTGGCTCCCAAGAAATACAACAACAGTCCCAATACAGGGGATAAGTAAAGGAAACTAAAATGGAACAACTTTATATACGAACGTCCCAAATCCCGTAACAACATCAGTGCCACGAGCCATCCCGCACTCCCAAGCTGTCCGTAGCCAAAACATTACCTGCAAACTGGTGTAGATCATCAGGGCAAACCAACGTCGGGGTGAGCTCATTGAGCCCCGTAGGAAAAAGGAATCGTAATTATCACATCCTCCGACTGTCCAAGTAGAGTATGAACCAACCCGTGTACATGCATCTACCCTAGGTCAGTCAAATGTCCCTCATAGCACTCACGCCAATACGAGACCCCGGAAACACATCCCTCTAGTCCTCTATCATGCATCAACAAATAAGGCAACTAGCACGTAATGAAGCCACGACACAACAACATATAATAAAACACACTTATATATATATATGCACATATTTATATATATAGATACACAATCAATACAACCCATGTAGTATAGACCACCTCATAGATCACTACGACTCATACCCGCCAATCCCACACTGACAATCCACACAACACGTATCACCAAATCAAGAGAGCAACACTTCTAATCATACACTCCAGGAAGAATAACACTCACACTTCCTATATCACGAGCATATCGAGCTCCAAAACCTCAAATCAGTATCAACTCATACTATCAATCACCTCACATGTCACTACTGACATTCGTAAACCCAACACAGGGTTAAAACAGTCACTTCAACCTAAGGTAAGTCACAAAGATTGCCTAATGCCAAAAAGAAGTGAAAGGGATTGAATAACCCATCACACCGACCACTCAAAGGTCACATGTTCGTCCTAGGGTAAAATGGTCATTTCAAGGCCAAAGATGTACTTTCAAAGGTTACCCCATCTATTTGGACATAGGTTAAACCATAGAAACAAATGGAACCGAATTCAAAGCTCTGACGTGAGATATATGAATTTTTTGAAAACGGTGTCCGACCACGCCAACCCAAAACAGAAAATTAAAATAAAACACGAGTTCGAGCGCCAAAACCGAGACGCTTTGTCCTCAAACCAAAAACTGAACATCTATGTGACAAATGAGACTCTAAGAAGCCCATATCAATAAACGGAATTGAATTTGACTAAACGAGCCGAAAAATAGGAATTTCTCAAGAAAGGCCACAACATGTAAACGTTTAAAATATACCGTCCCTTCAAACGAACATAAATCACTCCAAACTACGTTAATTGGAGTGATTCAAAAGCATAAACACAATTTCAAGATGTGATATTTCCAGCAAAAAAAATATCACCTCAATACGATAAATGGAGAATGAGATATGAATTTTCGAAAACTGTCGCGCGTGTAGGAAAACAAGGATGCTACAGTAACTTACTGTTCCAAATCTCCAAAAACACCAACTTTCTGCTGAAAATGAAGTTTCGAAAAACTACCTTTTCAAAAGCTTAAACACAAATTCAAGATGTTAGCTTTCTAACAAAAAACAATTCAGCTTGATTCGATATACGGAGAATGAGAAATGAATTTTTGAAAACAGTCGCGCGGTACGCAATAATTTGCGAAAAAAATAACCGTTTTGCCTCCGGTCTCCGTTTTAGCATCCTACCGAATTTTTAAGTGCCAAAATATTTTCAAATGACTCAAAATAATTTTCTAAAGTCCAAAGTTTTAGTCGGCTCACGAGATAGGCGAAATCAGTTTTTTTTCACTTAAAATCCGAAATACCAAAGCAAATTTATAGACACTCAAATGGAGCAAATGAATGAAGAACCGAGGTAAAAAGGCAACTCGAAGGGAAGACAAGTGACCATATGAAAATGCACTAACTCTAACCCAACCATATCTAGTTCGACATCCAAATCTCTAAACTCCACAACGACTTATTGAAGAATGTCCACAACTTCAATGATATTCCTATCCTTAAGCTCGCTAAAGGAAACCTAGTGGCCGTTGCCACGGAACCAACTAGTTTCAAATCAAGAACCTTTTCTGATTCTTTCAAACCTTAATTTCACATTCGAAACCACATCTCTTAGGTTTGTAACAATATCACATGGCCATCAATACGCAATTGACTCGGTTTATTCATAACCTCGTCTATCATAACCAAAACATCAAAATCACCATTGATGCCACGTTGCTACACCAACGCCAACTTAGACCACAAAACCATCACCCACCTTCTCAAGGCTTCAACTCATCTCAACTCAATAGCCACAACCGACTTTACTTATCACAATAAAATCTTTAAACCACTCATATCACCCCCCTAAGGTATATAAGCACATTTCAACAAGTATAAATATTTATTTCACATTATACTTTAGACAAGGCATGCAAATCATATTTCCACATCCTCCAATTTCACTTGAGCATCTTATTAACATATGAATTATATATTTTGAAATCCACATTAAACATGCTCCTCAATCACATATGATAATATCATGATCCACATGTCAACATAAATCACATATAAGCAACTTAAATGTAATGTGACTCACACACCTCATGGTACACACGCGACCACACACACCCTAACTCCAAAGGTCAACATGATCATTCTCTAACCATTCACTATTGAGGCTACAAGTCATGAATGAAGGTAGATTTATCGTACTATTCTCCCTAAGTGATTTTGACACTTACACTTTTAACAAAGAAGACGTCAAACATGATGCGGTCGTGCAATAGGATTTAGACAAGCCCTCCCCCTATCATCTTAGTTTCTCGGAAGAATAGTTCCGTAGGAGCGAGAAGCACCTCCTAGTCAGTTGTTACGACGATCCAAAACAAGTCTACTCACGCACAATACACAAATAGACGTAGACCACACCAATTGAATTCTCTGTACAAAAGGTAAACCCATATGCAATATGTTTCAATGGGCCATGTAATAACATAAATATGTACCTCATCATATTTATAAACAACATTTTCAAAATGTCAACATGAATGATTTTCACCATTCAACATGCTTTCAAATCTCATTTAAAACCATAACCAACAAGAATGCCTTCTTATGCAACATTCATGCTCCAATTCATCAAGTTGTCATTTTATTTCACAATGATAACATTTTTATTCATTTAACATGCTTAATTCTCAATTAAAGCATTTAAATCACAAAGATACATTATCATGCACAATTAATGTTCCAATTCATAAAGTTATCATTTAATTCACAAGAAAAACAATTCCATTAATTTAAACATGCTCTTAGTTCAATTCAAGCAAGTTTATCACAAATCACATATCAACCATAATATCAGTTCCCAAAATAGCTAAAGGTTACTAACAAAAAGAGCTAGCCTAATCTCATTCCAAGGCTACATCCCTACCACCTACATACACATATGTATAATACACTTACACATATACACAACTATACCCACATACATATATATATATATAGGCATACAAGCACACTTGAATATGGGAAATCTCAAGAACAACCACATAACTAGCATGCTTCATAATCATATTCAATATCATTACAAGTACTCCATACACAAGGTTTAATTCACATAAACATGTTCAAACCCTAATTCACAATTCCAATGATACATTTAGCAATTTCATCTAAGTTTAGGAATCATATAATTAAATTCTCATACCCACACAATCATAAGATGAGATAGTTAATAAATTTTCCCCTACCTTAAGTGAAGAACAAAACACCACCACAAAATGAGCTTCATGAAACTCTAGCTTCCACCCAACACCAAATTCAAAGAAGCCAATTAGTGGAAAGCTTCACCATGGTATCCTAACAATGAGTATAAACTATAACAAGATGAAACCAAGAATCAAATATGGTTCATCAAGAAAACCAAAACTAGGGTTTGAAGTATAAACTCACAAAAAGGGTAGAACACTTACCAATCTTTGGCTTAAATAAAATAGGAGAACACCTTGAACAACTTTCATGTTCAAGACAACATCAAACTCCAAACTTATGGTGATGAAATCCAACCGAAAGATGAGATAAAATGGAAAGAAATAATATATGTAATGAAGATTAAGTCTTCATGTGGAAGACTTATGGAAATCTCAACTCACGCGTCAACTAATCCAATGGTCCAAAACAAATATGGGTGAAAAGATAAATGAATCCAAGGGTTAAAAACAAGTCTTGCAAATGGAAGACTTAAACCACACACAAAACCCATTAATTTTCCAAACAAGGCCTTAACATCCAAGAGTTAGGATTAAAGATGAAAGATGATATCTAATGGCCATAAATGAGACACCACATAAAAGAGGAAATGACCAATTTCATCTTAACTTGGGGTTAATCACAAGAGTGTCATCATGCCTCGTAATTGCCCTTCTACCCCTCATCATCCTCTCTATTTACCACTATGTCATTCATACCCCAACACTTAGCCAAATCTTTACACTTTCCACTAAGTAGTCCAAATATGAAAATACCAATATACCCTTCGGTCATTTCTTTCCCGAAATCGTTTCCAATAATTTTCATTATTCTCGAAATGAAAATACAACAAACAATTCACGTAATTACACCTATCGAAATGCACCCGTTACATATGCTAAGAAAACAAGCATATAATCACATAAGTGCTACACCGGAACGTCTACAATAAACTAAGGTAACACGTTCAGGAACGTAACACGATTGCCGAAGCTCCAACGAGAAAACGTTGCACGAACCCACGTAGTCGCCAACGAATAATAAATCACAAAGCCGGAAACGAAAGTTCATGAAGTCGTCCCGCTAAGTCCGAAACTCAAACGCGAAAAAATTTACACATACCGAGAATACACAAGACGTCGTGAATAAGTGACGTCACAAAATATTAACACTTGGAAAAGAATTCTAGAAAAGAGAAAGGAAACGTGGGGTGTTACACAAATAGCTACAAATTTTTCTGTTATAGTTAGTCGACTAATGTGTATTGGTCAATCGACTAATGGCCCCCATCAGTCGGTTGATGGCCCTTGTCAGTTGACTGATTTCACCAGGGTGTCATAGTTCAGTCTCGTTTCGACATTGCTTTACTATTTCGGTCATATCTCGAGCTACAGGTGTCCGATTAAGGCATTTTTTAGCTTTTTGGAAAGCTGACTTCAAGCTCTTGAGTTTAGGATTTTGAATCGCAGCATTTTAGTCATTTTTTAGTATGTAATGGTCGTTTGAATAGGACATATAGTTTGGACTTTTTCACGTCGTAGTGCTCGATTTTTAAAATTTTGTTGTTTCCACCTCGCACCTTTGAATTTGGTTTCGTTTGTTCCTACGGCTTATTCTAGGTCTAAACTTTGTAGTTACACTTTGAAATTACTATTTTACTCCTGAAATGACCATTTTACCCTTGGATGAACATGGGGTCTTCAAATGATTCTTTTAAGGTGTCAATTATTTTGTTTCACATTCTTTTCAATTTCGAGTGATCTTTTTGGTATCTTTGTGATGTAAAATGACTATTTTACCTTTGTACGGGTATTTGATGACTAAATGATCCATTTTTCATTTATTTTCACTTCCGCATTCACTCCCTTAGATCTTAGGTTTGGGTTTTAGAGTCCTTGGAAATTTGGGGCGTGACAGACAACTTCCATGAGTTTTGGGAAATTTATTTTCGTGATCGTCCCATCTCTTGTTTTTCAATTGATCCGTCATTTTCAAAGTCATGGTTCCTTTCGCTTGAATGATGCTTTAAGCATAACATTGATGCTTGTTTTAATCGTATTTCTAAAGAATGAGGGGGTGGTGCTATTTTGAGAGATCATTGAGGTTTAACTGTTAGAGTTACTTTTTGTTTGACCCCTTGTGTTTTTAGTGCTGAAACAGATGTGGCTTTTATTTTGGAAGAAAGCTTGAAACTTCTTTCTCAATGGGGTTATCAAAATGTGATTATTGAAGGGGATTACAGTTCCGTGATAAATCTCAAGCTTAATGATGATCAGGCTGCCATCATTCTTGAATATGTGAACCTCTTATATGTTCATTCATCTTTTTTGTTAAGTTGGGCTCACAAGAATTGTAATCACTTTGCTCATTTGATCAGCAAGTGGGCTACGAGTAGAAAAGTGTCTGACTTTCATTGGCACATTTGGACTTCTTGGATTTATAAAGCCTTAGAGTCTGACTATGATGTTGGCCTTATAAATTAACTTACAAAAATAAATAAAATTAATGAAACTACTCTAATACCCTTATATGTTGTTTATATACCTAGTGGTTAAAAAGATTGTTTCACTTATTTGCAAAAGGAAATATTGATTGGAAGAAGCCAGTACAAAAAATAAAAAATTAAAATTAAGTTTAAGGTTTAAGAAAATAGATGGAAACCCGCACTACATGAAATATTATTTTTTAAGATGTGTTGAAACTGTTGTAAATACGTTTTTTACAACGCTTAGTGCTCTGTTCTTTAATTAGCTAGTATAAATACCCCCGACTTTTTTAGAATGGGTAATGAGTTTTAAAGACGTATTATTTTTGTTATTAATAATAGAAAATCGTTTTTGAAAGTCCTTTTTAAGATGGTAAATATAAGCCAAAGTTTGAGGTAATGGAGGGGGAAGGTAAATTTTGTTTGGCATGAACAAAATGAAACATTTGGAAACAAATTAGGTCATAAAGGTAAACCCTAATTGCCCAAAGTCATGCATCGGTAAGAAATTTAGAATTCAACTTTAGTTTTTATTGGCCTGTTTGGGGGAGCTTTTCAGAGCCTCCAAACGGGCTTCCAAACCCAAAAAGCCCGTTATTAAGTTTTTGAGGTGTTTGGTGAAACAATTAAGAAGGAATTTTAATAAACATAAAAGTTATAAAAAATCTGTTTCAAAGAAGCTTCATATAGTTGTTTTGCAAAATTACGTATCAAGAAGCTAAAATACAATTTTATATAAAATTTTAAATGGACATATTTATCCTCACTTATTTCACAATCGGGGAAGAGTTTTCCAAAAATCCTTCATCTTCCAACTGGTAAAAGAAATCATGCTGAACTATAGAAATCTTCTCATTCTATACTCCAAAATTTCTTCTCACTTATCGACATCTATAGTGTTAGGGTTTTTAAAGATAATTCAATATATATTAATATGTGAAATCGAGGGGAAATACATAAAGAATACCATGGATTATCCTCTAATTCCATATATTAATATGTGGTTGGAGTTCTAACCGATGATGAAATCAAAGGTGGATACACTTGTATTAATGGAATGATTCTTATTGAAGAGTTTGGATCATGAATGTCTTATCTGTATTGCTCATGAAATATTTATTTATGGCTATGTACATGTATATATATATATATATATATATATACATGCGTACATGCATAAGTGGTATATAGTAGTTTGTGATTTATTGGAGTGTCTGATTAGAGGTTATCTGTAGAGTATGTTGTTGAGTGTTCAATAATAGGATTTCTATTTACCAAAATATTATAGTAATTATAGTTCTATAAGGAATCTAATTATCTCACCAAAATATCTATAAAAGTAATATTGCTATTGTATTTTTTCTATCAAGATAACAACATGTAAGAATGTCTCACCCATATTGTTCATATGATAGAAGGTTGATTGTTGAATTGGTTTATAAGTAATAATGGAACTTAATTGAATTCAGATTTCTGTTAATTATTGGAAGTTGAATATATTTTTCTATTGATGCTAGCAAATTAGCTATTGTACAATATTTATTTCACTGATCAATATATATTGAGATGCACACCACCTGTTTGATAGAAATCTCAAACACAATATCTTCCTTTTGAATGTTTTTGATTAATAGGTATGCATGGAATATGCCATATGAGGTTGCAATCTCGATTTACTATTAGATGTTTGATTATGGTATTGTTCCTGATAATTTTACATTCCCATTTCTCTCCAAGGCGTGCTCAACACTCACTGCAATTGAAGTGCGACATGAGATAATAATCTTTTTTTCCAAACTGACTAGCTGATACCATATTATTTGGTTAATATTGCAGTGCTTGTGTAAGAACCTAAATTTATTATTTAGTACTTAGTTAGCTATTATATATTTATTGATGCCGATTTGAACTTAATTTCCATTTTTTAGTAGGTAGAAGATAAACATTTCATTGAAAAATAAATTATATATATATACACATAGAAAGGAATTGATGTGTTAGCAATTATCTTGTAATGTTCGCAAGTATTCGTGCATGTATGGACTATAAACTAAGGAAATTAAGATATAACACATGTATGTACTGGGTTATAGCATATCAATTTAATGTGATTAACTAGATTTGTTTTTATTATTGGTTTACTTGTGAATTTTTAAATAACATTATATTAATGTATGGAAAATCATTTAAAGCTTTTATTTTTACATACCAAGACACAATGGCTTAGAAAACCTTAATTGTCACATTTCCTCTCCGTGACCCACTTGAGTTACTTAACCATGATGTGGATATGTTGCATATGTATATTATTTACACTTGTGTTTAGAAGTGGATACATATATATATATATATATATATATAGATATAGATATCTTCAGTTTGGGTGACTCATTACTAATAGATGACTCATGGGTTGCCGTGTATCACAAAGAAAATTCCTTTAAGCTGAGACTTTCTTTAGAAGTTGGGTAACCGCCTCAGATAGAAAATTCCATTAAGCTACTGATTTGGAGGAGAGAAAAATGTAAGGTTTGTTTTGGAATTTCAGGGGGACGGCTAGGAGAGAAGCAAGACGAAACGAAAAGCTAGACAAGAGGTTGAAGCCGTGTACAGACTGGTGTCTACAAAAGGTAGGGGGTTTACACTTTCAAAAATTATACATATATATATATATATATATATATATATATATATATTGTAAAACTGGGGAAGTAGGTAAATTTTTAAATTATATAAATTTCATGATTTTTAAGCATATATTCCATTTTTGTTAATCTTATGGAATTTTGAGTGTAATTATTTTTCCTATGTGCAATTGAATGTCTACATGGGTTATGTGACGGTTCATTCACAGATATGTTGTAGGATCTGATTTATATATTATATGGCTTCCTGTACCTGCTATGGTTTTTTATGTTAATATTACTAGATATGAATTGGAATGCAATTATGAGTTGGTTTAACAGTACATGTGTTGAGCTTATGGAAACTTATATATTAATGCGACTAGATGTGAATTGAAATGAAATTAGTTGGACTAACAGTACAACTGCGGGGAAATTTGGGTAGTACGCTGAAGGGTACTGTCCTTGGGATTACAACATCCTTAAGGGCACTGTCCTAAGGTTAAAGAGTCCTTAAAAGGAAATTATAATTTACACCGAAGGGCATAGTCCCCGAAAGGAAACCAAAACTTATGCGTGGAGGCATGGTCCCAGGGTTAGAAGGTCCCTAAAAGGGTTCAAGATAGAATTTTGGGGCGTGGGGAAATTTATCGAACCTTATGGGTTCGGACATATTTGATTTTATTGTTGATATTATTCTATTGGTGTTTTAAGGTGCTATATAATTGGGTTGTATGGTATTTGTTATCTATTGAATTTATTAGATAGTATACCTCTCTACTAGGCTTTAAAGCTCACTCCTATTTGTTTCCCCTTCTCCAGATGCAGGTCCTAGTGGACGCTAGCTTTAGCCGTGTAGCCGTGACTTAATGTTCTTCTAATCACTTGTTAGTTGGTGTAGATGTGTAGAAGTAGAAGATTTTGTTGTATATTTTGTATATATTTTCTTTTTGGCTAGTAAACACTTGATAGTTGTAAAATACCACTGTTGGTAAACTTTTTATGTAATATATGGTGTATAAATGAGGTGTATATTTGAAATGTAAATTGGGATAGCTTATAGTGGGTTGTTGGACCTGGCTGGACTTAAAATTTGGAATATGGATCATAAATGGATTTTATTTCATATTTTATATATGGGCAGATTTTTATTACTTCCACGAGTGAACATTCTAGGGGATATGCCACGGATTTTTTTTTTTAATTACATTTTTAAATAAACAAGCTTTTCAAGAATTGAAATGAATGAATTTCCCATATAGCATTTATATATATATTTTTTTCAAATTAAACCACTAACTACTTTTTAAAACCTTAACCACATAGATCACACCTCGAGTTTAGAGTCTTAAAATTCGGGGCATGACAGCTTGGAACAAAAGTGACCAAAATTTTAGCTTTTCACTAATGAGGCTCCAGACGCATTTGGAGTCGCAATATTTTAATTTTTGATTAAGAATTGGATTTCTTAATTTTTTGCGAAATATAAAATTGAAATTTTTATCAATTGTTTGATACATTGCTTGAAGCAAATGATTTAGACCTGTAAGACTTGAATTGGGCATGCATTATTTTGATGGACTATCATTTTGAATGCTAAGGCTTTCTGTTATACAAATAGAATTGAAATTGGCCTTAGTTTTTAAATTACACAACTATTCATAACTTCATTGTAATTTAAATATAATTTTAATGATTATAAGTGTTGATATTTTTACCAAACTTAATGTGAAAACTAGTATTAACTTTTTTATGAAGGCGGAGAAGGTATTTTTATCGTACGGTTTATTTCTTTATGGAATAACTATGTACTAATAGCCTGAATGTAGATGTTTTCCTGTGTGTATATGTCATGCTTTATATATCAGTTTGATTGTAATTTTAAATTTTTTAATAACTTTGGAAATATATTTAAATTATTAGCATAACCTTACCATAAACAAGAATTGTGCATGCATTGTTTTGGCCTTGCGAAAAAATAACCACAGCATGCTCAATTCATATTTTACGTAAGAGGTTATAACTGTTACCAATTCATATTGGTATAAATTGTTAGCATAACCTTAATTGAAATTGTTGTGAATATTGGTAGAGAAAACAAGAGATTGTTATTCATATTTTTGGGAGCTTTTCGAACCACAACATTTGTTTTTATTGATAGTAGAATTTAAAAAATGAGGATAAAATTGTAATGTGAAATATATTTTACTTGTGAAAGGACTTCTAAACTTGTGTCACCAAACACATGATTGACTTTTTCAGCTTCAAAATGACTTATTAACTGATGTGTATTGATATATATCGATCGGGGTTAAAAATAATGGTTAAGAACGAACCCTTATGATAATAAGGTTTAACATATCGCAAGCGCATAAATCGTATTGTAGCACAAATCCGCTTGAGAAAGGGAATATTGATCCCACAGAGACTTGGATTGTTTACTCTAGCAATCTAAGATGATTGAATTATGTTTGAAAAATGTTTTGATTTGTTTCTAGATTTACAACTAATTAACTAAAAACAGTATTTAAATGAGTTTGTGATTGACGATTGATGATTTATTGTTTCTTTTGTCGTTGCTTCACCAAACTCCGGTCAACAAAATTTATAATACCTACAAATACTTTACTTAAAATAGTATAACAATAAGTAGGGTCGAACCACTCTCAACTTAGAAATCGGTTTGAGACTAGGATCCAAAACTATAATTTTTGAGATAAAAAGAAATCACTTAAAACAATTCTTGAATTTTTGAATAATAAACTAAAATAACTAGATAAAATTATCAAATGGTGGAAGAAATCTCAAGGGAAGAGAATCCACCACCCGGGTCTATATAAATAATATTATATATTTCTATTGCAAATTCTCCTCCAACCTATTAAACATAAACATAGATATTGGTAGGCATTCCCCGTATTTCCATTAATTGGTAATCACGGAAAATCCTCCCTCTAATGTTTTGGTTTAAAAATAAATAAATATAAATAGTGGTAGGCATTCCCCGTATTTCCATTGATTGGTAATCACGGAGAATCCTTCCTCTATTTTCAACCTCTATTGTAGGTTTTGTCACTTGAAAGAATTATTTCGGGAAGAGAATTGAACAATAAGAAATAAAATAAAATTATGTATATCTTACCCAAGGTGGCTTCATCACTCCCTTGAGAAGATGTTTAAGCTAACATAATGATGTAGAAATAAAACATGATGATAGAAGAAATTTTCATTAACTAAGAAATAGATTACAACAAAATAAAAACTTGATACAAGACTAAACTCTCTTCTACAATATCTCACTCTCTACCATCTAACCCCTTACAATTTCCAACTACTCTCCTATTTATAGAGAAAATTGGAATATAATGACATCTTGTAAAGTGAAGTTAGATCTACTTTTCTTTTCTTTTTCTTTGAATATTGATGTTTTCCAAGTCATTTTCTTCTTTCTTCATGTGCATTATATTCTTCATCTTTCATCCATTAGCATTATATTCTTTTTTCCATCCATGTGCATTCCTTTCTTCACTTTAATATATTTTCTTCATCTTTTCCAATTCAAACCTATAAGAAATAAAAAGATATATATAAGAACATTTATGCAATAAAATGGTGAATTAAAGATTTATTTTTGACATTTAAAATAGTGATTTTGTGAACTCATCAGTGATTCAAGGTAGAGAAAGAACTAGGGTTTTCATGCTCCACCACTAACCCATAATATAGTTATCTACTTGCTTAATTCCAAGAGGGGGATCTAGAACCATGAATCAAATCGTATCGCAAATAGTCGAATACGTCCCACAAAGGATATTATCCACCGGATTTGCTACAACTCATCTCCGGACAGAGTGTGACTAGTACATGTCATCTACTTTACTTTAATCTACTCCTACAACATAAAATTAAACTAAAGCATGTCTATATCACATCGCCGAGGCATGGCATGTGTAACTCTAGGGTTTCAAGTGTTAAGCACCGTTGTGTAGAAAATCATGATATGTTTAAGATAACATGATTGGTTGGGATAATGCATTCATTCAATCTAAGACAATAATTTAGAATAAATATAAAAATCTCGTATCACAAATAACTACTGTCACAGATCTATATAATCATCACAGATGTGGTCTTCAGTTTTCCCTCGTTACAATTGATGTAAGAACATTTATTTATGTAATGACATTATTCTGATAAAAAATCATATTGAGAGTTTTGTGTTTTTAGATCAAGTTGTTAAGTGTTATATGGTAATAAATTTATGTGTAAAATCAAGTACAAAGTGGTGAAGAAACAAAGGATATCGAGTGGAACAATGACTGAACCGGCAGTGCAAAAAAACAAAAATTTCAGAGGATTTTTGTATTTTGTTCCACCGAGTACTCGGTGGGAGTGTTACCGAGTACTAGGTAAAGTGCGAACTTTCGCACGATTTGCGCAAAAGTGCTAAAAACCACCAGAGGGTTTTCGCGAACTTGCGCACGAAAAGGTTCACCGAGTACTCGGTAAGTGGCTACGCAGATTTATTTTTGAGAGGTATTATAATGAGATACAATCAATTCCTAACCATTTTGGGACATGATTTGAAGCTATTATCAGTATATTGGACTATCATTGACATATTTATTTATATTTGGAAGATTTAAATGGTGGAAATATGAATCCTCATTGGAAAATGATTCTTACCATTAATTGAAAACTCTTCTCTCTATATATGAGTTAAACCTAAGATAAGGGTGTGACTTTTGAGAGATCTCTGCAATTCTTCTACAGATTCATATTCTTCTACAGAGATATTTATAGAGAAAAAATTATTGAGTGATTATATATTTTCTAGTTCTTTCTTAGTTTGAGATTTTCCAATTGTGCTTTTACATCGAAGATTGTTATGCACAATTGGATGATCTAGTTGCTGAAAAATCATCACATCACCTTGATCGAAGCAGGAGGCTTCATAGTTCTTTGATCCGTTGAGAAGCAGAGTCGTCAGAGTACGGAGATTGGAGCGAGAGCTTCGTAGAGTACGAGGATTCAAGATTATCAGACGTCGAGTGGAGAAAGGCAGATCAGAGTGATTTGTAACTTTAAAACTTCATAGAGTCTTGTACTTCTTAATTCATAGTGCATCGATACTCGAGCATATCCGTGGTTTTTTATTTGGAGTCTTTCCAAGGTTTTTCCACGTAAAAATATTGGTGTCTTCTCTAATTTATTTTCTGTACTTATATTTATTATTGCGTAGTTTATATTGTGATTGAATTGAATTAAAATTGACTATTCCGCAATTAAAATTTTAATTTGTCAATTAATTCATAAAAAACCTATTCACCCTACCTTTAGGCTTATTTCACCGTCTTCTAAGTAATTTCAATTGGTATCAGAGCAAGGTTTGCCCTAATTTAGGTTAACGACCTAGGGTTAGATCTTGAACTTAGACGATGGACTTACCTCATGAAGGAGGTTCCGTATCTAGGTCCCCTTTGTTTGATGGCTCTAATTATACGTATTGGAAAGCTCGGATGAAAACATTCTTAAAATCTCTTGATGAGATAGCATGACTTGCTATAGAAATAGGGTATTCACCTCCCACTGTGATAGACGCGACTACTAATAAATCTAAATTAAAACCGGCTAACGAGTGGACTATTGCTGAAACAAACAGTTCTAATTGGAACTCTAAAGCTTTGAATGTTTTATACAATGCCGTTACCTTTAGTGAATTTAAAAGAATTGTTATGTGGAAAAATGCTAAAGAAGCTTGGGATATTCTCCAAGTAACTCGTGAAAGAAATTCAAAAGTTAAAGAATCGAAACTTCAAATTTTAAACTCATAATTTGAACAGCTTAAAATGGAAGAAGATGAAATTTTTTTAGACTTCGAGGATAGACTAACTGACAAGTTTTCATAATCTAGGAGAGCCCATTCCAGAGACTACTATAGTAAAAAAGATTCTTAGGTCTCTCCCTGAACGTTTTCGATCTAAGGTTACTGTTATCTCGGAAGTTATGAGTCTTAAAGAAATTAAACTTAAAGAATTGGCTGGAAATCTAAAATCTTATGAGATGGAGATGTTCAAAAGTCCCCCTAAGAGGTCTAGCGACACTAAAGAAAAAAGCATAGCTTTTAAAACCATCAAGGAGGATCCTATTAAGTCTGATGAGGAAGGTAATAGTGATTCAAGACAGGTTGACATGATCATGAAACAGTTTTATAAGTTTTTAAAATCTTCTTATGGTCAAGAAATGATTAAAGGACAAAACTTTGGAGATAAATCATATGATTTTAAAAATAAAAATAAAGTCCAAATCAGAATGACAAGTTTGACCCTAAGAAGAAGAAATCTAAATGTTTTGAGTGCCAATGTTTTGGTCATATAGCTACGGAGTGTGCTAATAAGGTAAAAAGATCCAAAGGTCTAGCTGTCACTTGGGATGATGGATCAGATGATGATACAACTAGTGATTTGGATGATACGTATAAGGATTTTATTACACTTGCAGCGCAAAGTAAGGAGTTTGAAGAATTTGCTACAAGATGGACAATGTCTGGGGATGAAGATTCTGAGGATAATGAAGATCGTGGGGATTCATATGAAGATGCTTACAATAAACTTTATGAAAAGTTCATACATCTTAGTAAAGAATTCTCAAAATGTATAGTTAAACTTAAAAGTGTTGAAAACGAAAGACGATCCTTAAGAGAAGATTTAACCAATACTACATTTTAGCTAAATCAACTTCAGACACAAAAAGCTCAATGCTCTGAAGAATTGATTAAGTCTGAAAAAGATAGGAAACAGACTTTCACGAATGTAGATGATCTCAATAAGGAATTAACAAATCTAAGTTCTGATATAAACGAGAAATCTACGAGAATTGAGGTTTGGGAAAATGAATTGAAGGATGCTAACACAATTATTTATAAATGGTCTAGTGGAACCCTTAAGCTTAATCATATGTTGAGTGTAGGTAAATGATATGTGCTCATTATTGGAGCTTTTAAGCCCCTATCTTGTGTTTGTTATATCTCTACATTCCGTTATTCGGTATTTTTATTTCGTTTGTGTGTTTAAGCGTGTTTCAGGAGCATAATGAAGAAACAGAGCTAATCTCGGTGAATTAATCGAGTTCATGTTCGTATCTATCTCGAGAAAGGAATTAAGAGGTGTGCCAGAGCAAAGAAGAGCTGCTAAAGGGCAAAATAGTCATTTCCCGATATCGTTATCTCAGCGAAGGGCAAAAATGTTATTTCCAAACATTATTACTTCAACCAAAAGCATCGGAAATCAAAGACGACCAATCTAGCTCAAATATGAAAAAATTGGATTTTACAGCAAAAATGCATCATACCCTACGTCACCAGAGGCAAACACAGGCAAAATTGGTCCATATCTACGCTTTGGTTTGTGATCCAGAATTGGACCCTACGCCCCTAACCTACGCTTGGGCGTAGGTCTAGTATTTCCAGCACCAAAATTTTAGCAAGCTTCGGGCACTCATATCTCGCTCAAACAAGGTCCAAATGAGGTGATTCTTAAGCCTATCATCAAGATATTGAAGTTCTCTTTCCAAACATATATTATATGCCTCTATTCAATATGTGTAGCTCCAGATATGATCAAAAGAGTGAGAGGTACAGTGTAGAAAAACCTGGAAATTTCAGTTTCGGGCTGAAATCCTATTTTGACCCGAATTGATTTGTTTTCACCCGAATGACTTTATTTCGACCCCAACACCTCTATGCATGATATATACACATATTATACATTATATATTAGGGTTTTTCTCGGTTGGGTGTGAAATTACCAAAAAGGGTAATCCTATTCTCCAAGTTAGGGTTTCCCTCAACTTTGCCCATAAATACCAAGCTTTGCTACAGATTTTAGAGAGCTTTTTGGAATGTATAATTTTCAGAGCCGCCTCTGGAGATTCATTTTATTCAAAAGGGATGAGCCATTCAAGACCTATAGATCTGGAGAAGAAGGCTATGAAGGGCGATTCTACATCAACGATGCAATCTTCTTCTACCATGATCAACTAATTCGGTATCTAGGGTTTTATTAGCATAACCCTAGCCAAGTAATGTAGTTTTGATTTTGTTTTCAATTGTAGAGAGGGGAAACTGTGACTATACTGTGATGATTATGTTAGATGAGATACCGTTTTTATTCTTGATACAAGTTTATATATTTGTTCTGATTCTTGTCTTAGACTGAATGAATGTATTTATCTTACACAATCATGCTTATTCACTATGGGCTGGAACCCGGATGCTTAAGCCATGATTTTCTATACAATGGTGGTCATAAAACCTGAAACCCTAGGTTATACAGTCCATGCCTTGACAAACTGATATAGACATGCTTTAGTTTATTTTCATGCATTAGGAGTAGATTAGAGTAACATAATTTGCATGTACTAATCAGTTTAGTATTGAGATGAATTGTCGCGATCCGGTTGATGGTAATTCCTTTTTGGGGTCAAACTGCTGGTGCTGTACAACCTAATTCACAGTCAATGGATCGCCCTCATGTAATTGATATATTGATAGAACTATATTATGCGGTTACTGGTGGAGTGACGAAAACCCTAGTTTTTCTCTATCTTGAATCACAAACCAATTTACTTTGCCTTTTAGATTAATTTAGTTCATATTAGATAATTCGGTCTTTGACCACCAAGACAAACAATTTTTAGAAATATAATTCAGTACTTTTGAACTATTAGAGTGAACAATCTTAGTCTTTGTGGGATCGATATCCCTTACTCAAGCCGTTGCTATTCTACAATTGATATGTGCGCTTGCAGAAGGGTAAAACCTAAAGTGTCGTTAAGGTATCATTTTAAACCACACATTTTGCACACACCTGACACCCACCAAGTTTTTGGCGCCGTTGTCGGGGACTTGACATTGTTCAATAGCTTTAGTAGTTTATTTGCATTGCGTTATTGTATTGTATCTAAAGTTGAAATTTATGTGATTTTGCGAGGTACTCTGAGAAGCATAAAAGGATTTGGCGGAGCAGTGAAAGTTGTGTCATTAGACCTCCTGTGAGTTTTTGTTTATCTTAATTTTGCACATAATTTTCAGCTTTATTTTTTTTAATAGTTAGAAGAGTTTAGAAGTAGTTAGTTTTATTGTCTTAAAAAAAATCTGCAATTTTCTAGTAGAAAGTCCTATGTTTGCAAA
Source organism: Cornus suecica (assembly GCA_963922005.1). NCBI lineage: Eukaryota > Viridiplantae > Streptophyta > Magnoliopsida > Cornales > Cornaceae > Cornus > Cornus suecica. The sequence goes on along the minus strand of OY998240.1, from coordinate 49,727,015 downwards.
CAAATTGAGGTTTTTGAGTGGAAAAGGGTCATTGAATAAAACTCACTCCATTGCAGTGAACCCTGTGGATTTAAGCCCAAAAACGTCATTTAGTACCTCAAAACTACGATTTTGTGATTATCAAAAAAAACAAATTATGGATTTCGAGAAGATGGGTGACCAAAGAGTGAATCAAGAGAAGGCACCAGCCACATCGTGGAAAGGATATTATGCACCGGATGCGTATGATTCCTATGCAAATTTCCCAGAAGAAGAAAATGCAAAACATTTCGAGATCAAGTCAAACATGATCAATATGCTTCCAAAACTTTTTGGCCTTAGGATATAGGACCCATACCAGCACATAAATGATTTCTTAAAAGTTGTGTTAACTGTTAGGTATGATAATCTATTTAAGAATGATTTGCAAGTGCGTATATTTCCTTGGTCGTTGAGAGACAAAGCTAAAAGATGGTATATCAAATTGACCAGAGCGACTAAAAGTGATTGGGAATCCTTAAATCTGAATTCATAGAGAAGCATTATCCCATAGGAAAGACCTTAGAGATACAAGATGCAATCAGAAGTTTTAGAGAATTGCCTGGTGAGCAATTTCATGATGCTTGGGAGAGATATAGTGAAATCTTGTATAAGTGTACCCACCATAGGCTCACTGAACAGGATTTGGTTAAGAATTTTTACATGGGACTTGGAGAGGCACATAATACTTTGATATACGCATCAACACAAGGTCAATTTACCTTGAAGCCGACAAAAGAACTTTTAGACTTGTTTGACAATATCAGTGAGAATGGAATCCAATATGAATTTGATTTGAGGTCTAGGGGTGGTCTTGACAAGAGATCTGAAAAAGCGTATGAGGTGAATCATTATGATGTAAGAGATTCAATGGCGTTGTTAGGAAAAAAGTAGATAAGCTTCTCAAGCAAAATCATTCACCTAGGAGAGAAGTCTCAGAGGTAGAAGCCAAGTATTCCCAAAATGAGTGTTAGGACATAATGACCGTTGATGCCAACACATCATGGAACTATTCAAATAATGCTCATTTCACAAATTCATACACTTCCAATGCCACAAAAATCACCCATTCTTATCCTATACATCCACAAATGTGGAAAACCAACCAGAAAGGGTCCCACAAGGACAATCATCCAACAGTCAACCAAGGTTCCCTCAGGAACAACAATCATATCCACAGCCAAGTTTCACTGAGATACAACAATCATATAATCCATAAACAAGAGTCCAGTAGAGTCAAAAATCATTCGACTCCCAACCAACAATCATGGCTCGAAATCTTCAGTTAAATTGCAAACCAAGACAACCATCCAATAATTCTCAGGCTCTCCAGCCATTCAATAATAATCAAGTTGTCTAGCCATATAACTACCAAACCCAGCCTCAAGGAAACCAAAACCAATGATTCAATCTAAATCAAGCTTACCCTCCATATCCTCAAAACCATTTCCAACATCAACATCCAATTCTAAATTCACTATCAAAACCACCTGACTTTGAAGAGATGATGAGTACCCTAAAGGAGCTTAAAAATCAATCTAATAATTCTCAGGCGACCATCCAAACACTGAACTCTCATTCCCAATCCCTTGTTCAAATGGAAGCCCGAATGGTATAATTAGAGGAGTTATGGATAGGATAGTGAGAATATTTCCTAGTCAACCGGTGGTGAACCCAAAACCGCAACAAGTACTGGAGCCTGGATACTTTGTTGAGACTCGTCATGAGATAGTCCAAGCAGTCACAATTTTGAGAAATGGATAATAATGCTGAGGAGCAGCATGAGGAAAGGCTGAAGAAGCAAAAGGTTAAAGAAGTTCAAAGAAAGGCAGAAGAAGAAGCTTAGAAGAAAGAGGCTGAGAAAACTCAGAAAGATCAACCTCAAGTGAAGGAAGATGAAGAACCAGAAAGGGCACTATATGAGGAAGTAACACCTTACCCTCAACGTCTTCAAGATTCGATTTTGTATAAAGAGCATAAAGAGAAGGACATGTTGGATCTATGTCGGCAAGTTAAGATTAATAAATATTTTCTAGACATTATTAACCAAATTCCACCCTATGCCAATTTTTTTAAGGATCTCTGTACTCAAAAGTATAAAAACAAAACTAAGGTCCCGAAAAATATTTTGTCGACTGAACAAGTGAATTCGATCTTACTGAGTGATACTCCACCTAAGAGGAAAGATCCCGGTGCTCCCATTATTTCTTGTGTCATTGGTGACCAGACGATTGGTAGAGCTCTTCTTGATCTGGGTGCGAGTGTTAATTTATTACCTTACTCGGTCTATCAACAGCTAGGGTTGGGAGATCTCAACACTACCTCGGTGGTGCTTCAATTGGCAGACAGATTAACTAAACAACCGAGAGGAATTTTGGAGGATGTCATAGTGCAAGTGGGTAAGTTCTACTATCCTGTAGACTTTATAGTATTAGACATGGAACCTGACCATAGATCGATGAGACATATCCCTGTTATCTTAGGAAGACCATTTTTGGCTACGGTGAATGCATGCGTTGATTGCAGAACAAGGGTTATGGACATAGCTTTTGGGAATTTAAACATGAGGATGAATGTCTTTGAGACCAACCATCAACTACCTAAACCAGCTGAGTGTTTTAACAAGAGGGGATGGTTGAAGAAGTTGTACCTCAGAGTAGTGTAAGAGATGATTTGGAGATTATGATGAAAAGGTCAGAGGTGAAATTTTAAAATAGGGAGAACCAACAACAATCTAGTTGGAAAGAAATTGTTGTGATAAAAGTTGCGTTGTATTCACCGTCAGAGAAAGTATCAAGAGAGTCACTTCGATCTCAACTTATTCCTCCACAGAAGTTGGTGCTTGAAAGTAAGCTTCCTGAGATGGTGTTGCGTATGGAAAATGATGAATTAAAAGATAAAACAGGTGTGAAGAATGCTAGAGCTGATCATTTGTCACGAATTGTCATAGAGCCTATCAAGGATGACACCCCTCTTAAGGATCTCTTTCCAGATGAGCGAGTGTTGAGCTTAAACATGGTAGATAAGTTGTATTTCTAGGGAGATCCGCAATTAGGGACTGAGTGTGAGGGGATACAAAATTGCGCATATGAGGATGTTCGATTAAAGAGGCGTGGTCAGCAGCTGAAGGTTTATGAGGAAATTGATCCAGGATCGGAATTTACGGCCTCTGTCAGTTTACTAGAGAATGATGAGTTGGCGGAAGAACTGTTATCTAAGGTGTTGAAGGAGGATTTGATGGACACACTGACCATACAGGGGCTGAAGTTAGAACATGACAAATGAGGTACTTTATATAGTGATTATTGTTCTGTATTCGATGTCATGATTAGTATTAATTGTCTATGGGTGAGAGCTCTTAGGGAGTCACCTCCTACATTTTGTCCTTTAATTAAGGGAAGTATGACAGAGAGGAAATGTGTTAGATAGCCTTTTCTGGAACGTTGTGCCAAAGACGTTAAACATTGGTCCTAGGTTGTCTAGCCTTAGTTTGTATAACATTAGGTAAGTTAATTTCTGTAATTTAAATTCTTAGAGATTGTAGGCCCTTAAGGCCAAATCATTTTTTTATTTCATTTATAAAAAAAATCAATAAAATCCAAAAAGAGAAATTTCAAAAATTCCTTAAAAAATTGTGTGTCAATTTCTGGTAATTTTTATAATTTCTTTTCCCTTGCTATGATATTTCGGTATGTGTTTTTTGCATATATACAGGTGATCAGAATCAAGTTTGGGGGATAAGGTTGAGCATTTCGAAGAATCCAGGACTGCGCTTCAAGGGTAACTGTATTTATTCTCATTCTTTATTTTAACCATGATGACATGATCACATTTAAGTTTGGGGGTAAGGGTATATAGTTACAAGAAAGGAAATTTTTTGAAAAAAATTGAAAAGTTTGAGGAGTTCTTTGTTTTCATGCATGACTGTTTCGCATTATGAGTTGATTGGGTTTATGTTTATAATGTATAAGTAGTATGTGATGTGATGTTCCCGCTCATGAGAGTAATAATTATATCAAGTTAGTGAAGTGATGTGGTTTATATAGATGAATGATTAGTGAAATTGAAATTAAGAAGGACGACTTTGACCTATAAACACAAACACACATTCACTAAGAGAAATATGTTGATTTTTGACTATGTAGTTGAAAAATAATTTTGCCGCAATAAAAAGGGAGAAGGGGAGTTGTTATGGTTGAAATGGAGAAAATTGAAAAAATATTTTTGATAAAATAAAATGTGAAATACAGTTATTTGATCTAAGTAACCGGACTTTAGTATCACCAATATCACTGTTCGCGTTTAAAGGGGAGAAGACTGATGAGCATAAATCCTATGGAAGAAGCTCGGGCCCAGTTGGTTGGGACCAAAAATCCTCGCTGGAAAGTCCGGAGACTTAGAAAGACAAAAAGGGATGAAAAGTGGAAAGATGGAAAGAGTACGTTTTTACTAAAAATGGCAAAGTTTGATAAATGAAGTAGGAGAAAAGAAACTGAAATATTGTAGTTGAATGTTCACAAAATCACGGAAGATTGTCTGGATTTTAAGTAGAAAGTAGCAAAATCATTCACTTAAGTGGGGACCATTCATGACACGAAGCTCAATATAATTGTTGTTCGGTAGTGAGTGGAAATATTTGCATTCATATTATCTTGTGTGTTGTATCAAAGCTTATTTGACTTGTGTGTGTGAACTCATGAATGCGTAATTATAAAAGAATGGAGATGTTTGTATGTACCATCACTGGAAACCTTCACGAGACTTCACTCGTCTACTAGGGGTAACCTAGCGGTTTTAAATGCTTGTTACACATGCTAAGTGTAATCGTCGACCCTCACGAAAGCAAGGGATTAGTATGGAGTATTGTAGATTAGTATAGGTTAGTTAGAATAAAAATCATCACAGATAGTTTCTCTGAATTTATTGCTAAGGGACTAGTAATATGTAAGTTTGGGGGTGTGATAGGTGCTCATTATTGGACATATTAAGCCCCTATCTTATGTTTGTTATGTCTCTACTTTCCGTTTTTTGGTATTTTTATTTCGTTTGTGTGTTTAAGCATGCTTCAGGAGCTTAATGAAGAAACAGAGTAAATCTCGGTGAATTAACCGAGTTCATGTTCGTTTCTATCTCGAAAAAGAAATTAAGAGGTGTGTTAGAGCAAAGAAGAGCTACTGAAGGGCAAAATGGTCATTTCCTGATATCGTTATCTCAACGAAGGGCAAAAATGTCATTTCCAGACATTATTACTTCAACTAAAAGCATCGGGAGTCAAAGGCGACCAATCTAGATTAACTATGAAACAAATGGATTTTACAGCAAAAATGCATCATACGCTACGTCACCAGAGGCAAAAATAGGCAAAATTGGTCCATACCTACGCTTTGGTTTGTGATCCAGAATTGGACCCTACGCCCCTAACCTACGCTTGGGCGTAGGTCCAGTATTTCCAGCACCAAACTTTTAGCCAACTTCGGGCACTCATATCTCAATCAAACAAGGTCCACATGAGGTGATTCTTAATCCTATCATCAAGATCTTGAAGTTCTCTTTCCAACAATATATTACATGCCTTTATTCAATATGTGTAGCTCCAGATATGATCAAAAGAGTGAGAGGTGTCCTGCAGAAAAAGCTGGAAATTTCAGTTTCGAGCTGAAATCCTATTTTGACTCGAATTGATTTGTTTTCACATGAATGAATTTATTTCGACCACAACACCTCTATACATGATATATACACATATTATACATCATATATTATAGTTTTTCTTGGTTGGGTGTGAAATTACTAAAGAGGGTAATCCTATTCTCCAAGTTAGGGTTTCCCTCAACTTTGCCTATAAATACCAAGCGTTGCTATAGATTTTAGAGAGCTTTTTGGCACGTATAATTTTCAGAGTCGCCTCTGTAGATTCATCTTATTCAAAAGGGATGATCCATTCAAGACCTAGAGATCCAGAGAAGAAGGTCATGGAGGGCGATTCTACATCAACGATGCAATCTCCTTCTACCATGATCAACTAATTTGGTATCTAGGGTTTTATTAGCAAAACCCTAGCCAAGTAATGTAGTTCTGATTTTGTTTTCAATTGCAGAGAGGGGAAACTGTGACTATACTGTGATGATTGTGTTAGATGAGAGACCGTTTTTATTCTTGATACAAGTTTATATATTTGTTCTGATTCTTGTCTTAAAATGAATGAATGTATTTATCTTACACAATCATATTTTGTCACTATGGGTTTGAACTCGGATGCTTAAGCCATGATTTTCTACACAATGGTGGTCATAAAACCTGAAACCCTAGGTTACACAGTCCATACCTTGACGAACTGATATAGACTTGCTTTAGTTTATTTTCATGCATTAGGAGTAAATTAGAGTAACATAATTTGCATGTACTAATCAATTTAGTCTTAAGATGGATTGTCGCAATCCGGTTGATGGTAATTCCTTTTTGGGGTCAAACTGCTAGCGTGGTACGACCTGATTCATAGTCAATGGATCGCCCTCATGCAATTGATATATTGATAGAACTATATTATGCAGTTAGTGGTGGAGGGACGAAAACCCTAGTTTTTCTCTCTCTTGAATCACAAACCAATTTACTTTGCTTTTTAGATTAATTTAGTTAATATTAGATAATTCGGTCTTTGTCCACCAAAATAAAAAAGTTTCAAAAATATAATTCAGTGCTTTTGAACTATTAGAGTGAACAATCTTAGTCTCTGTGGGATCGATATCCCTTACTCAAGCCGTTGCTATTCTACAATTGATCTGTGCGCTTGCAGAAGGGTAAAACCTAAAGTGTCGTTAAGGTGTCATTTTTAACCACATATTTTGCACACACATAATGCCCACCAGCAGTGGGAAACACTAAAAGATTGGGATTCGCAGGAACAACGAATAATTCAAATATCATTCCCAAAACCACCTTTGTTAGAGATTCCCAAGTAGCTTCTAGTTCTTCTCAAGATAATTCTAATATAAGAAACATTCCTCCAGTTAAGAAGAATTTTAATGTCCAATCTTATGTTAGAAAACCGATTGATAGTAAACCTCCATTTATCTCTAAGTATCATAAAAAATTTTGATAATGGTTTTCAAAGGTTTGTTCCTATATGTAATCATTGTGGTGTGAAAGGTCATATTCGACCCATGTGCTTCAAATTAAGAGGAAGAAATTTGAATTCAATAACAAATCAGAGAACTTAAAGAAGATCTAATGTTGAAGATTAAATTAGGATTTTGAGTGAAGAGATAAATAATTTGTTTAATTTGGCAAGTAGAACACCTAAAATTAGACAGACATTGGTTAAGAAAGGTGAGTTACATTGTTTTGTTGCCAATACTACCCTTAGAACATGTGACTCTAGTTCATGGTATTTTGATAGTGGATGCTTTAGGCACATGACTGGAAATATGTCATTGTTTGGTTATTTCAAGAGTAGTAATGTTGGAACTGTTACTTTTGGTAATGGGAACAAGTCTAAAGTTTTAGAACAAGGCACCATTATTGCTTCTGGTCTACCTAGATTAGAAGATGTTTATTATGTTAAGGGCCTAAAGGCTAATTTGCTTAGCATTAGCCAAATATGCGATAATAACCATAATGTCAATTTCACTTCCAATAAATGTTCTATTATTGATTCTTTTGAAAATTGTGTTATGGAAGGTGTACGTACATCTGATAATCTTTGTTGCATTTTTCCTAAACCTTGTTCTGAGAAAGATTTAGAGTTTATATCCACAGATTCTCAGTTGACAGACATTTCTACAAAATCATTAGATTTTCAAAAACATGCGAGTGTTAGGAAATCTAGTGGTATGTTCTCATTAGATTAGATGTCTTCATATGTATCATTATAGGAATATCTTGCATTATTTTTTATCCTAGAATTGATACATTATTATGCATTTTATTATTTATGCATTTTTTTATTTTGTTGTTTATCATTATGCATGCATCATATTTTGCTACTATTAGGATTATTCATGCATGCATACATTATGACAAAAATCATAAAATTTATAAAATAAAAGTTCTTAGCATGTTGAGTTTAGCTAATCATTATCACATCATTCAAAATATGTGATTAGAGTCAACTATGAGTTGATTTGTGTACATGTTATGACTAGAAGTATATTATGTATACAATTACCTCACACATAATTATATAATAGTTTGATTAAATTGAATTTTTAAGATGTGGTCCACATGAGTGAATAGATGAGTGAAATTGAAACCGAGAAGGATAGTTTTGACCTATAAGCACATGGACATGCTCTATATGGGATAATTAATTATTCTTTGTCTATGTAGTTGAAAAATTAGTTGTGTAACCATGACTAGGTGAGAAAGGGAGTAGTATGGAGAAAAGTTGAAAATATATATAAAAATTAAAAAATGAAAAAATCAGTTCTTCAATCTAAAAAGGGAAGAGAAATGATGAGCATAAATCCCATGAAATAAGCTCGGGCCCAGTTGGTCAGGACCAAAAATTCCCGCTGGAAAGTCTGGAGACTTAGAAAGACAAAAAGGGATCAAAATGAAAAAATGTTTTTAGCATGACAAAGTTTAATCAATGAAATAGAAGAAGGGAGATTGGTCTACCATAGAGAATGTTCACAAAAACACGGAAAACTATGTGGACCGGCTATAGAAATTAGCAAGTTTATTTCACCACTGTGGGGACCATTCTTTTAAATTTAATTCATGAAGATTATTGTGTATGAGTGAGTGGGGATAACTTGTATGCATTTTATTCTAACAAAATTATATCATTTGCATAATTAATGATTATTTGATTTCATGAACATACAAGAATGAAGAATGAAAGGACAAATTTGTTTTTTGAGTATTTTGCATTCATGCATTAGAATTAAGTTCATGCATTGTAGAGATTTTTATTACCCGAGAATCTGGATATATTCTTTAGGGTTTGGTCGTTCTTGCTTTATTTTTCATGTATAGTTAATTTACTCGGCCAAGGCCAAGAGGAAACCCTAGTCATGTGCAACTTTATGATTTTCAATTATAGACATTATTGAATATTTTGGTTAATGAGTTCTTCTTATTATTACATGTATGTTAATGCTTTCGATTTTATGTGGATTAACTGAGACTAAAATTGAACGTATTTCATTCCTAGCATATATGTTACTTGTGTCTGACCATGAACATGTAATCTACTTGGCAATTTAAGAAGAAGACAATAAATTATAATTATTTATGCCTGACCACTAATAGATAGTTGTGATTTATATTTTCCTTCAATGATTTGTTTATTATTTATAGCCAAGATAATAAATTATTGAATTGAACCTATGCCCTAACCCGGATAGACCATCTATGAACTTAATAATTAATATTATTTAGATGTGTGAAAATTAATCAGATATTTAATTGGGTTAAAATTAGAAATCAAAATTGTGATCATTAGTGGTGGAATCAAAGCCTTGGTATTCTTTTTGTATCATTGTATTTATATTACTTTTATTATTATTTTCTAAAATCATCAATATTCTGTTGAATTAGTTAAATAATAAATTTTAGAACTAAATTGTCATAACCAATCCTCGTGGGAACGATCTCGCAATACACACCATTATTACATTCGATTTGTATACTTGTGAGTAAAATTTGATTTGGTTTTAATCTATTTATTTAGGTTGATCCAAATTACACATCAGGGTAATTTCCATATGCGTAGCTCAAGCGTAGTTTTTGATGTTTCTAGCCATTTTTAGCTACTGTATGCATAGCTCAAATGTAGCAAAATTCATGGAAATCACTTTTTCTAATTATTGCTCTGTTAGAACCCCCTCAACTCTGTTTGTATGTTTCTCGAAGTTTCAGCTCTGAAAAATGTCATTTTTGCGCTCCGGGAGACACTTTTTGCTTGAAAACTCATATTTTGCTCTCTTCTTGGATAGACACAAACACATCCTTGGTTAATTCACCAAAGTTAGCTCGTTTCTTCATTAAGCTCCTAAAACAAACTTTAACATGCAAACCACATAAAAATACCAAATAATGGAATGGTAAGACGTAATAATAGTGAGTTGGGGCCTAGAATGGACAAGATTCGACACATATCATGTACCAAATTTTTTATTTTATTTTGAAGGACTTTCGGTAACCTCAATTTTGTAAAGGAATTTTTATTAAAAGGATTTTTGAATCAAAAAGCCCTCCCAAACGCATACATAATTTTTTAAGATGCTAAAGCCCTTCTTAAAATGTGTCATTTTTTAGAACCCATATGGACCGTTTTAAAATGATACTTTAGATGATATATTTAATTATTATGTACGAACATTTATCTGTAATGGCATGTTTCTGATCAAAAACCATGTTGAGTGTTGTGAGTATTGTATCGAGTTAATCAGAAGTTGATCAGAAATGGTGTTGTAAAGAAATAAATAGAAGTTGAAGTTTCTAAAGTTGCCGAGTTCTCACCGAGTACTCAAGAGTTTGAGTTATCGAGTACTCAAAATGATCATTTCCGAGTACTCGAGAAATCGAGCCTTGGCGTGAATGATAGCGTAAAAATAGTAGGTTTGAAGTGTCATGGTACGTTATGCTGCATTATCAAGACATTTACTGAATACTCAAAGAATTTCCTACCGAGTACTCGAGATTTGGTTTTCGAGTACTCGAAGTGCATTTCTCGAGAACTCAAAGTTGCTGACTTCAGTTTTTAAAAAAGGATTATTCATATTCCTTAAAGACTCTTATTCACTTAAGGACGTGGTTAGGACTTATTAGTGGTATATTGGACTATCATTGGTATATTAGTCTATATTTGGAAGACTTAATGGTGGAAATATGAATCCTGAAAGGAAAATGATTCTTACCATTAATTGAAGACTGTTCTCTATTTATATGAGTTAAACCAAAAACAATTGTAACGTCCGGTATTTTTACGTGTTAATTAAAAATTTTATTTAAACAATTAAGTGTTTATGTGATTATGTGCTTAATGTGTTTATGTGTTTTAGCATGACTTACATGTTGTATATGATATAAAAATTATAAGTTGCATGTTGTATTTTTATTTTGAGAATAATAAAAATTATTGAAAACAATTTCGGGAACGAAATAGCCGAAGGATAAATGAGTAATTTCATATTTTGAGCAATTAGTGAAAAGTGTAGAGATTAGGGTATGAGTGGCGTGTTGGTAATTAGAGAGGGTGACAAGGGGTAAAAGGATAATAAAGAATCTTGATGGCACTCTTGTGAGTAACCCTAAGTTGGGAAAATATTGGTCATTTTACACTTTTAGAGTGGTGTCTCATTTTTAGCCCTTGATATCCTTCTCCCATCTTTGATATTAGCCATTAGATCATAAGGCCTTGTTTGGAAGATACACAAATGTATTAATGCATTAAATTTTGGTTTTCCATTGGCAAGACTAAGTTGTGGCCTTTGGATTGCTCTATCACCTTTCCTAGTTTTAATTTCCACCATTTGATTTAAAAGTCTCTTAAGGATCTTGTATTTATACACTTGTATGTATTTACTTCTCTTCCATTCTCATAATATCCAAGACAACACCAAGAACTCTTGTTTCTTCTTCTCACGTTCATTTCTTCTCCCTTGGTTCATCTTCAAGAACATCATCGTTGGGTTGGAATTTGAAGAACCTTTGAACATGAGAGTTGTAGAGGGTGGCCTTATCTTTCTTTTGATCTAGAGTTGGTAAGTGTTCTTCACTCCTTTAGGGTTTTTCGATTTCAAACCCTAGAATTTATTTCCTTGAAGTTTTGTGTTCAATTATTGATATTTGGTTCCCTTTCATTCTTGAATTTTGTTAAGGGACATAAGTTGAACCTTTTCACCATTGTTTCAGTTATTGAAAGGTTGGAGCTCATCTTATGATTATTGGCTCCTATTGTGGAAGAGTTGTGGTAAGTTCAAGAATCCCTTCTCTTGAAGTGTGTCATTCTTAAAACCCGAAGTTGTTATCATTAGTGTTGGTTTTGTTTTGTGGTTGGAGCCACTTTGATCATTTCGGTTTATAGAAACACCATTGTAATATTATTATTCATTGAATGGTGTATTGCAAGCTTGGAAGCTCTTCCCTTGAACACTTGATTTGATAGCTTACTTGGACCTCTCTTGGACACTCTTGAGCTAGTTTGATTGGAATTGAGATAGGGGAAAAACGAATTGTGTTCGTCTTTGTACGAAGGCGTGTGCGTCTATGTGTATATATGCCGTATATATATACGAGTTGGTCTTGACAACTTAGACTATGATTTAGGCCTTTGAGAACATGATTTTGTCATATAAATTCATGTTGTGGTTTATTGCTTAATAAATGTTAAATTGTAAGCCTTGTGATAAATTGTATCCAATATAATGTTATTTGATAGAAGCATGTATTGTGATGGCATATGGTTGTGATTGAGAACCTTCATGCATTTTGGGGTACACCATGTAGCATAAAAAACATGGGTGTCGGTTTATACGGGTTGTGTACTCATGTGTGAGTAGTCTTGTGTCGAATCATCGCAACAACTGGCCGGGGGTGTTCCCAACCTACGGAAATAATGAGTCTGAGAATGGGGTATAGGGTGAGTCGTCTCATTCTCAAAGTCACGGGTCGTCTCGTGCATTCGTTATACAAATCTTTAGGCATAGGTCGTCTCATGCAACCGCCTTCCTTGTTGAAAGTGAGAAATGTCAAAATCGTTTGGGAAGAATTAGTGTGGTACTATTTCTAGTTGTAAATGAGTAGAGTGCGCATTCGATAACCTGTATTGGGCAAACGTGTAATATGAGGTGTGTTGAGTTATATTGCACTTGAACTATCATATATGTGTGATTATGATATTGATATTGAAGCATGCTATAATTGTGGAAAATTAAGTTGTGAGCATGTTGGGGGAACTTATTTGTTGGGTTCAATGGGAATCCGGAAAGGTGTGAGAGCCATATGGAATAAGAGACCGACCTAGGGTTAGTGGCATGAACCTTGGTTGGGTTGAACCACTCGGACTACCGAGATAGAGGCAATGACGCTTCCTCTACTAGGCTAATGAGCTCACCCCACGCCTTATAAATTTTTAAGGTGATGATTCCGTTGGGAGAGTTCCGTAGTCTCTCCGTGGACGTGGCATTATGTTCGCCTTTTGTGTATGGGTGGCGAACCATACTTATATTTTGTTAGGCATTAAGTTGATAAACATGTATATATATGTTCCTTTTGTCCATGTAAATCGAATATGAAAAACTATTTTATCCGGCTAGCATGTTAGTCGAGGTGTTATTATTGATGTATATCCCTTGGAGCGCTATGCGCGGGGATTATATTCTTTTGGGGCACTTCGGTGCCGGATTGTGGAAATATGTATTTTGAATAAACTATAACATTTTTCACCTTAGAGTGCTATAATGATAATATTGATTCCTTTTATTTGGAGTTGTGAGTGTGAAATGGATTATTTGCCATGAAATATGATTATTAGGTGTTTGGCCTAAAACAACATTTTTTCTAAGTTTTCAAACCAACCATTTCCGTTTTGGATGGAAAAACCCATTTTCGCCTACCCCCATAAACCCAACTAAAAATTTGTGTTTTGAAATGATTTGAAGTTATTTGAAAATAATTTGAGACTTTAAAGTCGTTGGTATACTAAAAATGGAGACCGGGGACAAGACAAATATCTTTTACGAAAATTCAAGTAAGAGATTTCGACAACAATAATTGTTTCCCTCTAGTTCTTGAGTTTCAGAATATTATTAGCATCCTAAAATTTCCCTAATAGTTTTGAGGCTATTCCCCATGTTCCATAAAAGTTCAAGATGGTTTAGAGACATTTTTCCCTTTTTTCAGACCCTTGTAGTTGACTGGAGCTTTAGGTAGTCGACTAAGCCCTCAAAATTCCATTTCAGCGCATTTTTCTCTTAGCTTTGACCTGGTTTAGTCGACTGCCTACTTGGTTCAGTCGACTAAAGGCCTCCTTGTAGTCGACTCAAGGTTTCTTGTAGTTGACTATAGCTCGCGCACTTTTCGACCACTGTTCAGTATTTCGGTTATATCTCGAGTTACGGGTGTTGGATGGAGGTGTTCCTTAGCTTTTTAGAAATATGAATTCAATCTCTTGTGTTTAGGATTTTGAATCACTTCATTTGACTCAGTTTTGAGTGAGAAATTGTCGATTGAAGTTGATGGTAGATTTTGGACCTTAAACGTAGGAATGCCGATTTTCAAAATGTTCTAGTTTCCACCTCACACCTTGGATTTTGGTTCCGTTTGTTCCTATGGCTTATTATTGGTCCAAATTTATGTTTTTATTTGTAAATTATTATTTTACCCTTGAAATGACCATTTTACCCTTGGTTGAACATATGGTGTTCCAACATTTCGATTAAGGTATCGATTGTTTCGGTTTACCTTATTTTCGTTCCCATGTGATCTATTTAGCAACTTTGAGATTTTTTATATCTATTTTACCCTTGTACGGGTATTTTACGACTTAAAAGGATTTTATTTCATTTTTATTTCTTCCACATTCACTCCATTAGCTCTTAGGCTCGGGTTTTGGAGTCCTAGGAAATTTGGGGCGTGACAAGAATGGTGTGGCTTGTGATATATTTTTGTGAGAGCTCTACAACTATCATACAGATCAGATCCATTTATAGAGATAGAAAAAAAGAGATCACTTGATCATTCTATATCAAGAGTTTTTCTATTTTGTGAAGGTCATTCAATTGTGCTTCAACACTAATGATCTTTATGCACAATTGAATGATCTAGTTGCTGAAAAATTATTACACCACCTTGTGTAACTCGGTTGCAGTGATCTGTTGAGAAGTGGAGCCATCAGAGTACGGAGATCGGAGCAAAAGGCTTCGTGGTTCAGTGATTCGTTGAGAAGCGGGGCCGTCAGAGTTCGGAGATCGGAGCAAGAGCTTCGTGGTAGCGCGTGTGTTTCAAGACTTTCAGACGTCGAGTGATAAGAGGCAAGTCATAGTGATTTTGTAAGTCCTAACTTTATAGAGTCTGTGTACTTCTTGATTCATAGTGCATCAATACCAAAGGGTATCCGTGGTTTTTACTTTGAGCGTTTCCAAGGTTTTCCACATAAAAATATTGGTGTCTTCTCTACTTTATTTTATGTACCTATATTTATTATTGCGTTGATTATATTGTGATATAATTGAATTAAAATTGACTATTCCCTAATTAATATTTTAATTTGTCAATTAATTAATAAAAAGCCTATTCACCCCCCTCTAAACTTAGTTCATCATCTTCTAGGTAATTTCAATTGGTATCGGAGCAAGGTTTACCCTGATTTAGGTTAATGACCTAGGGTTAGATCTTGAATTTAGAAGATGGATGAACCTCAAGAAGGAGGTTCTATGATTACGTCTCCTTTATTTGATGGCTCGAATTACACCTATTCGAAAACTCGGATGAGAGCATTCTTGAAAGCTTTAGATGAGAAAGTTTGGCTTGCCGTAGAGGTATGATACTCACCTCCTACTATGATGTATGAGACTACTAATAAATCTAAGAAAAAACCGTTTAACGAGTGAACTCCTGCTAAGACTAACAATGCGAATTGGAAGTCCAAAGCTTTGAATGCTTTAATCACTATTGTGACCACGAGTGAGTTTATGAGAATTACCACATGCAAAATTGTGAAAGAAGCTTGGGATATTCTACAAGTTACTTATGAGGGAACTTCAAAAGTTAAAAATCAAATTTTCAAATTTTAAACCCACAATTTGAACAGCTTAATATGGAAGAGGATAAAGTCTATGCTGACTTTGAGACTAGACTAACTGACATAGTAACAGGCTGTCACAATCTACGAGAGCCCATTCTTGAGACTACTATAGTGAAAAATGTTCTTAGGTCTCTCCTTGAATGTTTTTTATCTAAGGTTACTGTCATCTCAGAAGTAATGAGTCTTAAAGAAATTAAACTTAAAGAATTGGTTGGGAAACTAAAATCTTATGAGATGGAGATCTTCAAGAGTCCCCCTAAGAGGTCTAGTGGCATTAAAGAAAAGAGCATAGCTTTGAAAACCACTAGAGATGATCCAATTGAGTCTGATGAAAAAAGTGAGTTGAATCTGAATGATATAGTCATGTTCGCTAAAAGGTTAAACAAATTTGTAAAGGCTAATAATAGCAAAAGGAGTGACAAATTACAGAATTTTGGGGATAAATTAAATGAGTTTAGAAATAGAAATAAACCCAAATCTCGGAATGACAAGTTTGATCTTAAAAAAAGAAAACCTTCATGTTTTGAGTGTCAAGGGTATGGGCATATAGCTGCAGAGTGTGCAAACACTTTGAAAAAGTCCAAAGGTTTAGCTGTCACTTGGGACGATGAATCTAATGATGAATCAGTTAGTGATGCGACAAACTCAAAGGTAGGTGATGGGTTTGAGAACTTCACCGTGTTTGTTGCACAAAGTAAAGAGGTTAGAGAAGTTGCTACAAGATGGGCGATGTCTGGAGATAAAGATTCTGAGGGTGATGAAGATTGTGATTACATGCCTCAAGCTTCTTACGATGAATTACTTGATAATATTACTCAACTTAACAAATATCACAATCAACTATTGACTAAAAGTTTAAGCATGGACAAAGAATTACATTCTTTAAGAGACGAATTAGCCAATAGTTTATGTTGAAGGTTCTTGCTATATTGGGTACAGGCCATCAACTTTTGAAATTTAGGATGTTTTGTTTTGAGTGTCAAGACTCGTTTTGGGTTATCTTGAAGGGTGTAAGTAAGGTGTTGAAGCTTGGGAAAATGGTTGTTTTTAAGCTATATGCTCTGATTTTCTCTATTGTTGATGTGCAAAAGCTATATGGGAAGGTTGAGAAGAATTCCTTTGTTGTTGTTTGCTTCATGCTATGGGGTTTATATGTGATATGGTAGAATGGTCCCATGATTAGGGTAGTTAGGAACTATATTTTCTTGTATGTTTTTTATTGTGATTACCTTGGGATATTTTATTATGATTTTGTTTTGCAAGAGTTTTTCATGTATAACCTCCAGTTTAGGGACTTCATTTTGCCTCTTTGGTGGGTTTGGGGTTACCACCCTTGGGGTATGGCCCAAGTTTTTGTGTAGGCTGATTGCATTTGGATTTATCTTATAAAATGACCTAACTTTCAAAAAAATAAATAAATTAGCCAATAGTTCCCAAACCCTAAATCTCTTGCAAACCAAAAAAGCTCAATTGTCTAAAAAATTAATCGAGTCTTAACAAGAAAGGAATCATGCTTTAAAGAGTGTAGATGATCTCAATAAGGAATTATCCACTCTAAGATTGGAAGTGATTGATGATAGGCATAAAATATTAGTCATTTTGACCCCTTAACTCACTATTGTTACGTTCTTTCATTCCATTATTTGGTATTTTAATGTTATTTGCGTGTTAAAGCATGTTTCAGGATCTTAATAAAGAAATTGAGCTAACTTTGGTGAATTAACTGAAGAGTGTGTTCTTTCTATCCAAGAGGAGAGTAAAAAAGGCAGTCTGAGACAAAAATGGCTCACGGAGGGCAAAAAGACATTTCCAGAAGCCGTCATCTTCAGCAAAAAAGTATCGTGGGTTCAAGACGGCCGTTTTGGTGCATTCATAGAGAAAAGTGGTTTTCCATAAAATACCTACGCTTTCAGTTTCAAAAAGTGGTTGGAAATCACATTTATATGCTTGGATGTACGTTTGGGACCTACGCTTGAAGAGTAGGCCATGTATGATACAAGCGTAAGTGCGACAACGTTTTTGTGGTTTTTCGATGGATTTTGCCTGTTTCACCCCTGGTTCAATTAGAAGACATGTCTGCAACTCCAAACCTCTATATACATGTATATACACTTATATATATCAAAAGTTAAGGTTTCCATAAATTTGAGAGTGAAAAGACTAAAAAGGGTCATTTTATACCATTGCCTATATATACACGATCGTATATCAGTATAAGGGTGGTTGGTAGAGACGTGGAGGGTGCGGTTGGTTTTTGGTGAGATGTTCATTCAGAGAGGTTCATTCATTCAAACTTTCTGTTGTTGAGAGTCATATTCAAACCTAGAGATTCAGAGAAGAAGACCATGGAAAGTGTTTCTATATCAACGATGCAACCATCTTCTTCTATGGCTACTCAGTATCTAGAGTTTTCTAGCAAAATCCTAGCCAAGTAATGTAGTTCATTCATTATTGTTTATTGTAATAAGGGAAAATTGTTGACCATACTGTGATGATTGTAGTAGTTAAGAGACCATACTGATTTGCAATATAAAATTATATGTTTGTTCTAAATTCTTGTCTTAGATGGAATGAATGTATAGTTTAACACAATTATGATTATTCATTATGGGCTGGAACTCGAATGTTTAATCATGGTTTTCTACATAATGGTGGTAGTGAAACTTAAAACCCTAGGTTGACAAAGGTCGTGCCTTAGCGATTTAATATAGACATGTTTTAGTTTATTTTCATGCAGTAGGAGAAGTAATATAATTGGCATGTACTAGTTAGGTCAATCATGAGACGGGTTGTTGCAATCCGGTTAATGGTACTCCTTTTTGGGGTCGTATTTAGCTATTTGTGGTACGACCTGATTCACAGTTATGGATCACCCTCGTACAATTGATACATGAGGGACTATATTATGTGGTTTGTGGTGAAGTGATGAAAACCCTAGTTTTCTCTCTCATTTGAATCACAACCAATTTAATTTGCTTTCTAGATAATTGTTAATTAAAATAGATAATTTGGTATTTGACCACCCAAACAAACCATATTTTAGAAAATATAATTCAGTATTTTTGAACTATTAAAGTGAACAATCTCAGTCTCTGTGGGATGGATATCCCTTACTCAAGCCATTTTCTATTCTACAATTAATACATGCGCTTGCGTAGGGTAAAACCTAGAGTTGTTAAGGTGTTGTTTTTAACCACATATTTTTATACACCTGACATCGCATCAATTGAGAAATCTACGAGAATTAAGGTTTTGGAAAAGGAATTGAAAGATGTTAACTCAAATATCTCTAAATGGTCTAGTGGAACCCTTAAGCTTGATCATATGTTGAGTATAGGAAAATCTATAGAAAATACAAAGGGGTTGAGATTCAAAGAAACAACGAGTAACTTTAACGTCATTCCCAAAACTACCTTTGTTAGGGCATCTCAAGTAGCATCTAGTTCTTTTCAAGGTAATCCTGATTGGAATCATAATGCTCAAGCCTATGTCAGAAAACCTGTTGAAAATAAGCCTTTCTTCACCTCTAGATATCGTAAGGATTTTAACAATAATTTTCAAAGGTTGTTCCTATATGTCATCACTGTGGAGTGAAATGACACATTCGACCCATATGCTTAAAGTTAAAAGGAAAAACTTTGAAATCAATGAAGAAACCAGTCACTCATAGAGGACCCAATGTTGAAGATCAAATTAGGATATTGAGTGATGAGGTGAAGAATTTGTCTAAGCTAACAAATAGAGCTCCGAAATTGAAAAAGGCATGGGTGAGAAAATGTGAGCTACACTATGTTGTTATTCACATTGCTCTTAGAGCACGTGATTCTAGTGCTTGGTATTTGGATAGTGGATGTTCTAGGCACATAACTGGAGATAAGTCATTGTTTGGTTTGTTTGAAGAAAGTAATGGTGGGATAGTTACTTTTGGAGATGGAAAGAAGTCTAAAGTTTGAGGAAAATAAACTATTGTGGCTTTTGGTATGCCTAGATTGGAAGATGTGTTTTAGATTGAGGGCTTAAAAGCGAATTTGCTTAGTATTAGCCAGATTTGTGATAATAACCATAATGTCAATTTCTCTCCCGATAAATGTTTAATTATTGATTCTTTTGGAAATTATGTTATGGAAGGTATGCGTTCATCTGACAACTGTTATTGCATTGTTCATAATCATAAATTGTCGTGCAATAAAGTTAACACTACAAGAAAAGTGATTTTTTACGACGCAGATTAACGACAGGCATAAGAGACATGTCGTCTTAAGTCATTTTTTACGACTTACTTTTAAATGCATGTTGTTAAATAATAATATTCATGACTAACAATTAATAATGTAGTCAAGTGTACTTTCTTAACATACAATTGTTGCTTTCACGACTTATTTCTTACATAGTTAAAACAATTCAAAAATTTTAATATCTCACCACGAATTTGAATTTGTAATGAGCTCAAAAAAAAATATTGGCGCTAAAAGAAAAGAAACATGTACGCATCTCTCTGAAACCCTAGCTTCTATTGATTGTGCTATTTCCATTACTTCAACCGTCCTTAGCCCAAACGGAGCCCATATTCCCATACTGTCAAGTTGGGGTTCTTTTGCAGAAACAACATCGCAAAATATTCTGCGTGTATCATAGGCACTTATTTGAAGCACCCAAAAAGAACACAACATCTCAGGAGATCTCTGCGGCAAGAGATAGGTAAGAATCACTGCAATTTAGGCTTTATGTATGCCCCAATTTCTTATATACAAATTTAGGCTTCATAACTCTCAGCAAAGGTTTAGTTGATTCAAGAAATATGTGTTAATTATTCAATCGCAAAAATTAGGGCTTTTGTTTACGGACGACTATTACGTTTTTGGGAGAAAATTATAGATGTGGCAGACAAATAATTACCATTCCATTACATTTTGTTGGTAGTTTACAATTACTTTATTCCTCCATTGTTGAAAAGATTACCCATAAAGAAGCCTGTATTGTTTTCTTTGTTTTAATGTCCAATAATTGTGTGTTCTTTCTATATAGCTTGCTTCATTGCTTTGTTGTAGATTTTTATTTTCTACATGTTTGATCTGTATAATTTTTCCTTAGCACGACTGGAAAGATGGACGGTTTCATAACTTGTATGGCTACAATGATCTTCCTTAAGTTTGACTGAAAATTATAATTTGCCTATTTAAGCCTAGCTAATTTGGTGAAAATTACTTTTCAAGGATATACCATTTCTTCGGTCATTTATTCTAGTATACTTGCATTAATAATTAAGAATTCAAAGTATGATCATATTTATGCATAAATATGGGATGTTCTTGATTTGGGGTTAATCGAGATGGGTTTTAATTACATGTTGTAGTACATGTATTATATGTGTTTTGATATCATTTGAATTTGAATAATATGTATATTTCATATATTAATTTTCTTGTGCAGTACATCTTGGCTTTATTAAGTATTTTACATGGCGTCATCCCATATTTTGCATTAACAAGGCTTGGAATTAAAGAGGATTTACTTTGACATGATCGAAATTGACAAGTTCTGAGTGAATATGGTAACTCCATGACTAATTAGAATAGAGTTGAGCCTGATAAATAATTTAGATGCCTCGATGGAACTTTGTTTTCCATTTCTATATGCTATTTTTATCGGTATTAAGAACTTAATAATCTAAAAAAAAAATTCTTTTTAATCTGATTATTGTAGGGTATTATCATAGAAGTATTATCTCTGGAAAAAAAATGAAAAAAAAAAAAGAAGAAAATGGAGAATATGTAAACATTTTCCACCTGAATAACTGGGTATCTGAACAGTAAAGAACACTTGCATATAATAGGGTGGGGAGTGACGTATAAAATAATGAGTGGAAAAAGCAAAAAGGAGAAGAAAGCCTTCTCCAAGAAAAGAAAAAAAAATATAAGCGGAAAAAGCAAAAAGAGAGAAGAAAACATTTTACAAGAAAATATATATAGGGATTTGCTGAAAACAAGAGTAAATTTGCTATAAAGAAAGTTTACTGAACACGGAAGGTTGTCGGCTTTGGAAGAAGAAATTAGCTAAGTCTAAACACTTGTGGAGACCACTCTTAACACTAATCTGAGATAGTTATTGTTTACGTATAAGTAGGATTTATTTGCACGCATTTATTTTATGGATTATATCATTACCTGATTAATAAATAAGAATATTCATGAATATGTGCAAATAAAGAATATAAAGAAGTTGTGAGTAGTCTATTTAACCCTCAAAAGACTTCACTTGTCCACTAGGATTTTCCTAGGGGTTTAAATAACTTATTACACGTGCTAAGTGTAATCATTCTACCCTCACGAAAGGAAGGGATTAGTTTAGAAGTACTTAGTTAAGTAAATTTATTTCTTTTTTCATATAAAGTTTTTAGTTTATTTATTGTTAAGGGACTAGCAATACTTAAGTTTGGGGGCTTGATGAGACCAGAATATTGGTTATTCTGAGTGTTAAATAACTCGTTATTAATCTCTTTATTTTATTAATTTGGTATTTTTATCCAAGTTGTGTGTTTAAGCATATTATAGGGGCTTTAATGCAAATATGAGTTAATTCCGGAATTTTAGCAAAAATGTCTAATTTGGAATGACACTTCGAAGAATAAAAACACTCAATTCAGAGCAAGGTACAAGTCAGTTATGCAGAGTACAAGTCATCAAAGCATAAATTCGCAGAAAATAAAATATTAGAAATTTAGAAGCCACCGAACGATCGGTGAGCTTCCCGATCAATCGGTCGCGTCGACATTGGGAACTGTGCGAACATACTGCTATTTCTTTGGCTCCTTGTGCAAGTACAAATGAATGACAGATTGGTTAATTAAAGCTATTACTTTTACACCAAGTCATCTTGGAATGCAAGCAAAGACATGTCATAATTACACCAACTGGATATGTGAAGACTTAGTGAAGAAATGGAGATTAGATTAAGCAAGTCTTCTTGACAATACATAGAATCTCTCTCTAGGGAGAATATTCCTCTTAAATGTCTTTGCTTGCACTCCAAGATGACTTGGTGTAAAAGTAATAGCTTGAATTAACATGAGTTGTTATTCCTCTTAGTACCCAATTATGGAGATGATTTCTACATCAGTGATGCAGTCTTCTCCATTCATGAGTTGCTAAGTCGGTATCTAGGATTTCTAATTAAACTATAACCGAATAATGTAGAACTTTAATTACTTTTATGGCCAAGAGGGGAAGCTAAAGAACACTCATAAGATTCTTTGTTAATTCTCTTCTTGTCTTAGATCGAATTAATAATTAATCTTGAACAACTATATTTTATCACTAGGGGCTGGAAACCCGAAGGTTTAATAATGGTTTCTATATAATGGTTCTTAATTGGTATGATAAAGTCTTAGGTTTACACATGCCATGCTAAGAGAAGATGATATAGACATGCTTTTAATTTAATATTTTAGGAGTAGTTGTAGAATAGATGCATGCACTAATCATACTTTAATCGAAGATGGGTTGTAGCGAATCGGATCGATTGTATCTCTTTGGGGATTAGGCAAATGCTTGTAACGTTACTAATCTGATTCATATGAGTTGTATCTCTCTCTTGCAATATTATAATTAAATTACTATATTATTAGGCTAGTGGTGGAGTTGGAACAAAACCCTAAACTTGTTTATCTTAAATTCAACCAAAACAATTATCTGTTTATTTATTTTTATGTTTAGTAGTTTATAAACAACAAACCAATGAAACTATTTTTAATATAATTCAATTTACTAATTTATGATTATTTGGAATACAACTTTGATCTTTTTGGTTCAATAACCCTCTCTACCTAACTATACTATATACTACTAGCGTATTTGCGATTGAGAGGTAAAATTTGATCATGCTAATTCACTATATTTAACACTTTTATTTTCACACGACCTGGACCGATCAATCGCTGATGTAGAAACGCCCTCCATGGTTTTCTACTCTGAATATTTAGGTCTTTACTGGGTCCCTTCTTGAAAAGATATAAATCTCTAGAGATTGTGCTATGAAAATTATTTATTTAGAAGCTCTCTAAATTTGGTCCAGACCTAGGTATTTATAGAAGAGGTTTAGAAAAGTCCAACTTGTATTAGACTTGTCCCACTTGGAGTAGGATTCCTCTTTTATATTTTTCTCTTCAATTATGAGTAAAAACCCTTCACTCTGATGTAAATATGCATCATATACATGCTAGAGTGGAGAACAAGTCAAAGGAAGTTGAGTTGCATCTAAACACAAATTCTGAAAATTGTAGGTCTGCTACCTACGCCTACCACTACGCCTATGCATAACATGTACTACGCCTAGGCGTAGCCATGTGCGTAGGTCATGTGCGTTGGTAGGCGCCAAAATGAACTTTCCAGTCACTTTTTAGTTGTTGTATGCATAGGTAGGTGAAACAAAAATCATGAAAACTTTTTTTCCAATCTTCCTTCCATTTGAACCCTCTTTACTCCTCTTACATGTTTTCTAAAGTTTCGGCTTTGAAAAATATCCGTTTCTGCCCTCCAAATGCATTTTTGGCTTGAAAATTCCTCATTTTTTCTCTTTTCTATTGGTCATAAGCACAACCTTGGTTAACTCACCAAAGTTAGCTTGTTTTCTTCGCTAAGCTCCTGAAAACACTTAGAAATGAAAACCAGATAAAAATACCAAATAATGTGATGATAAGACTTAATAATACCGAGTTAGGGGCCTAGAATGGACGACATTCGACACCTAGCAAGGACTATGTGGGACAAGAGGACTGACTTAGGATTAGTAACATGTACCTTGGGCAGGTTGTACCACTCAGACGACCGGGATTGAGGCAGTGATGCTTCCTCTACTGAGCTAGTGAGCTCACCCCATTTCTTTAAACATTTTTCAAGTGATGACTCCGCTACAGGAGCTCCGTAGCTTCGAGGTATTTTGTCCGTTTTTTGCTTATGGTTGGCGGAATTGTACTTTTGTAGGGCACAACTTGTATATGCCCCCCCCCCCCTTTGTTGTTGAGTTTTAAACATGAATTAAAACTCACAATTACCTTTCTTTTGATGGCTAGCATATTAGCCGAGTTATAATTCATGTACATCCCTCGGAGCACTTTACGCGGGGACTTTACTCTTTTGGTGCACTTCCGTACTGGAAATGCTATAGTACACCTTGTTTTGTAAAACTATGACTCATATAGCCATAAGATATTTTAATGTTAAATCTCATGAATTTGCTCTTTTTTGTGTTATTAGTATTGTTTTAAATACTATTGTTGATTTTACATTGTTTTTCGAAAATGACATTTTTTATGACTTATAAACAGAACCTTTCAATTTTGTTTTAAAGAAAAACCCGTCTTCGCTCACCCCGTAGCCCCGATAAATTTTCATGTTTCATAAATGATTTTTAACTCGTTTTTGTAAAGATTTTAGCTTTTCAGAGCCGGTGGCATAAAAAATGGAGACCGGGGGTAAGACGAATAATTTTATGGATTTTAAAAGAAATTATCCCTTCCATTTCTACAAAGTTCATGTTTTCGTTTGCCCCGTGATTTCGAAGATTTTTCATCTCTTTATTAATGTTTTAAAACTACTTTAAAGTAGGTGTCGATGTTGGAAAGAGTCCGGAATGACCAAAACCCACTTGAGTGAAATCTAAAGAAATCTTGATTTCTTGTAAGTTCCAGACTTGGGAAGGATCCCACTATTGGTCTCTAACTTCACTTGGGATCAATCTCGACCCCCTGGAATAGATCTCAACCTACAAGTAGCGGCTGTTTTGCTTTCCCTTTGGGATCGATCCTAGTTCTTTTGGAATTGATCCCATTATTGTGTACTGACTTGTACTTACCAACTTTTGTGTTGCAATTCTGATTTTGATTCCGCTTGTTTATATGGCTTACCCTTCATTTAATTAGACGACTTTAACTTAGAAATTATAATTTTTCCCTTGCGTGGGCGTTTTGTGGCCAAATGCTCCATTTTCACATCGTTTTTATTCCTATGTTACCCTTTTGACTTTTAAACTCGGGTTTCGGTATTCTAATAGTTTCGGGATGTGACAACACCCTTAGGACTTCATGAAATTCCTTTAATTTTCTAATGGTGTGTGAATTCTATAATGGTAGGCCCCGTAGGAATTATGCATAAACAATTCTGATACTAACTTGGTTCATGCCTTTAATGTGTATGGAGTCTTTGGTTGTGGCCCACTCTAGTAAACAACAATACAATCCCACCAAATCATGTGACTACCTAAGGTGTCTATGGTTTGATTCCTTCCATTAGTGTAGATAGGTGCTATGAGTTGTATATAATTTTATATACCTAAAATCTGATTTTTTTCATGATAAAACGCAACTATATATACATGTATATAAGATCATTACATGTATATATAACAAATAGCCAAATATAATTACTTATATATAAACGAAATCAATAAGGGACACAATATAGATTGATGTTATGATTATGAATGCAAAGGGGAAGAGAAGAACAATTAACTTGCCTGGTTGTTGGGCTAAGACACGCACGAACTATAGGTCGATCGATGCTTCCTCTCTCTCACTTTTCTAATAGAAATATAGAATTAGAGCTTCTCTTTTATTATATAATTATATATATATATATATATATAATTCCTCAAATAGGACCAAAGCAAATAAAAGTCCAATAGTACTTAAATAATAAACCATTGGACTTATAAGCCCAACCATTAATTATTTATTTATTACTCTTAATTAAATTAAAAGAATATTAATTAATTAATTACCCAAGTAGAATAAATCCCTTTTATTTTAAAATATTGAGGTATTACACATATGTTATTGTATTAGTTAATTTGTTGCAATTATGCATTCTTTATTGACTAAATTTGTTAATAATTAATTTGTTTAGCTTTTTTCAACTGGGCTTTACTCACCCCCCATAATTTTACAGATGAGATAGATGGTGATAAAATTGATTAGTGATCGGTTATAGGGCAAGGCTTGAATAATGATTAAGAATAACAGTGAGAATAAGCCCTTAAAGTTGACATAGTTTTACATGTCGCAAGTGCACGAATCGTATTGTAATATAGTATACTTATGATAGGGTTATCGAATCCACGGGACTAAGTCGTATTCTAAAGTCTAGCAAAATAATACTCTTGAATTTCTAAAATAGTTTTGATTATAAACTAATAAACAACTCAATTAAATAAAGCAAATAAAGAGAGATTAGAGATAGAAACAATAGAGATAGATTCTAGGGTATTTCTAACATCATCACTAGCCGCATAATATAGATTTATATTCATTCAATTGTAAAGGGCGGTCCATCATATGTGAATTAGATATAGGGTTGCAACATTGACAAACCCTAATCCTAGAAAAGGAATAATTCATACGACTCGGCTACAACCCATCTTCGGAAGAGCGTGACTTGTGCATGATATCTATATTACTCTGAACTACTCCTACAGTGCAATAAAATAAACTAAATCATGTCAAATTCACCTCATCTTAGCAGGCTTGTCCAAACCTAAATTGCATGTTAATGACCACCATTGTGTAAAAAATCATGAATTAAGCATCCGAGTTCTAGCTCATATTGAATAATTATGATTGAGTAAAATTAATTATTCATTCAAGCTAAGACAAGACATAGAATAAATAAAGAATCTCATATTGAATTAACATATTCACTCATCGACACAATCATCACATATATGTCCTTTAGTTTCCCCGTTTACAATTGAAATAAATAAAATGTCTACATTACTTGGCTTAGTCGCTTATAGTAGGAAAATTTCGTATTGTTGATGTAGAAATCACCTCCATAGTCATCTTCTTCGTTCTTCTATTCTCCTCCTCCTTGGTCTTCTAATTATCCCTGAATAATGTTCTTTAAGAGCTTCTAAGACTCCCAAAAGGAAGATTCCTTGGTCCAAGACCAATGGTGGAAAACCCCCTTTTTGTGAAGAGACTCCTATCTTTTATAAAGGTAGATAAATCTATTTTTGGATGTGGATTGCTTCACCATCAAGTAATTTATTTCCTTGTGTGTTTTTATCATAAATGAAGTGAAATTCGACCAATTATGGTATAAAATATGTCAAAAAATAGCCTAGAGTGCAAAACAAGTCAAACGGGGCCAAAACGGGATCCACTCATGAAGTTGAAGTCGGTCAATCTCGAGTATTGGAGAATAAAATCTCGAATACTCAAAGTTGATTTTCAGTTTCATCCTTGCTGCACTGTTTTGATCATATCTTGAGCTACAAGAGGAGTTTTTGCATGATTCAACATGCGTTGGAAAACTGACTTCATGAGGATGAGTTTAGGATTTTGAATTACTCCATTTAAATTTATTTTGATAAGGTTATGGTGGTTTGAATATGCTCAACTCTTTAAGTGTTTGAGAACTCGGTAGTAATCTCGAGTTCTCCAATTTGAAATCTTGAGTACTCGATGAGTAAAACCTCGAGTACTCGTTGATTGTTTGATGGTGCACCATGGCGTGTTAGTGGCGTGAAAGACTTTTGTTTTCCGCACTATCACTGGCACTAAGACGTGGATTTACCGAGTACTCGATAGTTCTTCATGCTAATTTTTCTGTCTTGACTTATTTGTCTTCGTTTATCCGTTTGGCTCCATTCCACTTCACATGTATTACACCTTTAACTTGATTTAGGTTTATTATCGCTCATTATATTTGGTTTCGGCTCTCGAACGGTCTCGAATCATTATTCTAGTTATTTCATCGAAATTAACTCGTTTTACATAACATGAACTTGAAACGTCTCAAAACACGCAAATCGGATAAAAACACTAAGATAATGATGTATGTATACTTAACAATGACTAATTAGGGGCCTAGAATGTACAACATTCGGCTCCTATTAATTAACATTATATTATTATAATTTAGAGATGGATTTTGGGTAATGTTATTCCTAGTTCGCTATTTAAGAGCGAAGAATGTTATTCATTTCTTTTATTGAAATTGATATCGAGTTTTGAGGATTTTAATATAGAATATTTGGACATTGTTTTATTAGAATGGGTTAACAGTTCAAATATTGTTATTATTTATTTATTATTTGACTATAAAATAGGTTTTTGGGTTCGGGGCGTGACATTCGAAACATAAAGGTAATGACAATGTGGAGGGACGACGCTAGATGAGTTGTTACTTGTGCGATTGGTCACATTTGATAGTGAATTGCCCCAACAAGAGGACATATAATGTGCTTTTGATGAAGGAAAATGGACAGGGCAAGAGAGATGATTCCTGTAACGCCCTGTAATTCCTTTCTCCTTTTTGGAATTCTTTTTCAAGTGTTAAAATTTTGTGACGTCACTAATTCATGACATCTTATGTAATCTTGGTACGTGTAAATTTTTCGCGTTTATGTTTTTGACTTAGCGGGACAATGTCGTGGACTTTCGTTTTTGGCTTCATGATTTATTGTTCGTTGGCAACTACGTGGGTTCATTGCAATGTTTTCTAGTTAGAGCTTCGGCAATCATGTTGCGTTCCCAAACGTGTTACTTTAGTTTATTATAGACTTTTCGGTGTAACACTTATGTGATTTTATGTTTGTTGTGTTTAACATATTTAACGGGTGTTTCTTGATAGGTGTAATTACGCGAATTTCTTGTTATATTTTTATTTTATAAATAATAAAAATAGTTAAAAATGATTTTGGGAAAGAAATGACCGAAGGGTAAAGTGGTATTTTCATATTAAGAGCATTTAGTGGAAAGTGTAGAGATTTGATTAAGTGTTGGAGTATGAGTCACATAGTGGTAAATAGAGAGGATGACAAGGGGTAGGAGGGTAATTAAGAGGCATGATAACACTCTTGTAATAAACCTTAAGTTGAGAAGAAATTGGTCATTTCCACTTTTATGTGGTGTCTCACTCCTGGCCATCGATCTTCTTCTCCCATGTTTATTCTCAACCCTTGGATGTTAAGGCCTTGTTTGGCAAATTAATGGGTTTTGTGCGTGGTGTATTGAGTCTTTCATTGCAATACTTGTTTCTAGCCCTTGGATTCATTCTATTTTTTCCCCATATTTGTTTTTCCCTTGAATTGTGAAGGGGGGGGGGGGGGGGGGGGGGGGGGGGGTGAGTGGAGGATCTCTACACATATGTGAGTGTAATTGTCTTCATTTGGCAAGACTTCATTATTTCTCTCCATTTTCTCTCATCTTTTTCCTCTTGGTTGTTCTCCACTTATGGGTTGATTTCATCACCCTAAGTTGGGAGTTTGATGTGGCCTTCAACATGGAATTTGTTCATGGTTTTCTCCTCTTGGATTTGAACTAAGGATTGGTAAGTGTTCTTCCCTCCTTGTGTGTTTTCTTTCCAAACCCTAGTATTGGTTTTTCTTGTCAAATCATTTGATGATTTTTGTTCTCCTCTTGTATTGGGTTTTGATTCATTGTTATGAGACTATAGTGAAGTTTTCCACTGATTTTCTCCTTTGATTTCAGTGTTGGGTAAGAGCTAGGGTTCCTTGGCCTTGCTTAGTGGTTTTGCTTTGCTTTTCATGAAGGTAGGGGAAAACTTCTTAACTAGCTCATCTTGTGATTGTGTAGTTGTGTGAATTTGATTATATGATTCCTAACCTTAGTTGTAATTGCTAAATGTATCCTTGAAAATGTGATGTTAGGGTTTGAACATGTTTATGTAAATTAATCCTTGTTTATGGAGTATTTGGTAATGATGTTGATAGGACTATGATGCATGCTAGTTGGGTGGTTGTTGTTGAGATTTCCAATATTAAAGTATGCTTGTATGCTTATATATGTGTATATGTATGTGGGTATAGTTGTGTATATGTGTAAGTGTAATTATACATATGTGTATGTAGGTGTTAGGGATGTAGCCTTGGTAGTTAAATTAGGCTAGCTCATTTGGTTAGCACCTTGGAGGTTATGCTATGTGATTGGTGTAACTCGGCATCACAACTTATAGCGACTCTCTAGTTTCCCTTTTGTGAATGATATTTACTATTTTGGGAATTTATGTTATGTTTGAGATGTGAATTATGGCAAACTTGCTTTAATGGAACTAAGATCGTGTTTAAAAGAATGGAATTGTTATCCTTGTGAATTAAAGGACAAATTGATGACTTGAAACATTAATTGTGCATGAGAATGTATCCTTGTGATTTAAATTCTTTAATTGAGATATAAACATGTTAAACGAATGAAAAATGTTATCATTGTGTATTGAATGACAACTTGATGATTTGGATCACAAAAGGTGTATAGAAAAACACATTTGTTGATCATTGCTTTAAATAAGATTTAAAAGTATGTTGAATGATGAATGACATTCGTGTTAGCATTTTGGGAATGTTGTTCATGAATATGATGAGACACATATTTATGTTGGTGCATGGGTCATTGAGGACATAGTGCATATGAGTTCACCTTTTATATTGAGAATTCAATTGGTGTTGGTCTACGTCCGTTTGTGTATTTATGCGCGAGTAGACTTGTTTTGGATCGTCGTAACAACTGACCAGGGGGTGTTTTTCGCTCCTACGGAACTAGTCTTTCTAGAAACAGAGACGGTAGGGGGGACTTGTCCAAATCCTATTTCACGATCACGTCGTGTTTGACGATCTTCCTTGTTAAAAATGTGAAGTGTCAAAAGCACTTGGGAAGAATTTGTACGATAAATCTACATTTCCTTATGAGCATAAAGGGAATGGTTTGATAATATCCCGTTGACCCTTGGAGTTAGGGTGTGTGTGGTCGCGTGTGTACCATGAGGTGTGTGAGTCACATTGCATTTGAATTGCTATTATGTTATTTATGTTTACATGTGGATCATGATAATATCCTATATGGTTGAGGAGCATGTTTAATATGAATTTTGATATATAATTCATTTGTTATTAAAATGTTCAAGTGAAATTAAAGGATGTGAGAATATGATTTGCATGCCTTGTTTTAAAGTATAATGGGAGATAAATACTTATACTTGTTGATATGTGCTTATAGTTACTTGTGTGGTGATATGAGTTGGTTTAATGACTTTTTTGTGATAAGAAAAAGTCGGTGATGAGTCATAGCATTGATTAACGTTGATTATGAATTGAAGCCTTGAGAAGGCGGGTGATGATTTTGGGGTATAGTTAGCGTTGGTGTAGCAATGTGGCGTCAATCGTGATATTGATATTTTGGTTATGATAGATGATGTTATGAGTGAACATAGTCGATTGTGTAGTGATGGTCATATGATATTGTTAGAAACCTAAGTGATGTGGTTTCGAATATGAAATTGAGGTTAGAAAGAATCGGAGGAGGTTGTGATTGAAACTAGTTGGTTCCGTGGCAACGACCACTAGGTTCCCTTTAGCGATCTTAAGGATTAGAGTGTCCTTGAAGTTGTGGTCACTCTTGGAGTTATGAGTTTGAATGTGGAGCTAAGTGTCGTTGGATTAGG
Source organism: Cornus suecica (assembly GCA_963922005.1). NCBI lineage: Eukaryota > Viridiplantae > Streptophyta > Magnoliopsida > Cornales > Cornaceae > Cornus > Cornus suecica. Next base: position 49,694,795 of record OY998240.1, on the reverse strand, counting down.
GTTAGTGTCGTTGTGTATAGCCACTTACCTTTTCTTTTGAAATGCCATTCACTTCTGTTTCTTCATTTTCTTACACAATTTGAGCGTCTCTAAATTTGCTTTGGTCTTTCCGTTGGTGTTTCAGATTATTTTCCCGAAAACGGATTTTTCATAAGACTTGTATTTTAAGTCTATTTGGTCTTTAAGTGAAAAAATCATTTTCGCTCACCCCCGTGACCCTGACTAAAACTTTGAGCTTTGGAAAAGTGATTTCGAGTCGTTTGAAAAGAATTTGACATGTTAAAAGTCGATGGTATGTTAAACCGGAGACCGGAGGCAAGACGGATAATTTTATGAGATTTTAAAGAATCACTTTTATTCAAAGTTTGCGTTTTTTGCGTTTCTTGAGGTTTCGGTGACTATTTTTGAAGTTCGTAAATGAAAAACTCACTTTTCAAATATTTGTGATTTTTCGGGACCAATGCCGCGAAAAACGGAGTCCGTATGCAAAATTGGAATATTTCCACTTTTTCCAAAATTTCACATTTTTGAGGTTAAGGGGCTGATATTTGTAGTAGACTACATCTCTTTACACTGAAAATTGTAGTCGACTACATTTGGGGTTGCGGTAGCAAAACTCATGCGTGTACTTTAAAAAATGCGTAGTTTTCGCCTCGGACCTTCAAATTGAGCCCCGTTTGTTCCTATGGCTTGTCCTAGGTCCAAAATACGTATTTGAACTTTGAAATGACCATTTCCCCCATGAATTGACCATTTTACCCTTGGTGAAATAGGGGTACTTAAACTTTCTGTTTTGGTCGGCGTTGTTCGATGCTATTTTCAAAAATTCATATCTCTCGTCTCGTTGCTTTGATTTAGGTCCCATTTATTTCTGTGGCCTATCCTATGTCCAAATTGTTGAGAGAGAATTTGAATTTTCATTTTTACCCCTGAAATGAATGTTTTACCTTGGTGCAAGAGGGGTACTTTAACTTTCAGTTTTAGTCGGCGTTGTCCGATACTGCTTTCCAAAATTTATATCTCTTGTATCGTGGCTTGATTTGAGTCCCGTTTGTTTCTATGGTTTGACCTATATCCAAATAAATGGGGTAAAGTTTTAAAGTACATTTTTGCCCTTGAAATAATCATTTTACCCTTGGACGAACATGTGACCTTGAAGTGGTTGGTTTGATGGGTTGTTTAATCCATTTCACTTCCATTTTGGTTTTAGGCAATCTTTGTGACTTCCCTTAGGTTGAAATGATAATTTTACCTTGTGTTGGGTGTACAGGTGGTAGGGAGTGACATGTGAAGTGATTAGTAGCATGGTTTGATACTGATTGGAGGTTTTGGAGCTCGGTATGCTCGTGATCTAGGAAGTTTGATTGTTGTCCTTCCTGGGGTGTTATGAATAGGAGTGTTTCTCTCATGATTGGTGGTTAGTGTTGTGTTGATTGTTAGTGTGGGATTGGCGGGTACAAGTCATAGTAATCCTTGAGGTGGTCTGTACTACGTGGCTTGTATTGGTTGTATGTCACTATATATATACATATGTATATATAGGTGTGCGTCTATTATATGTTGTTATGTTATGGTTTCACTACGTGCTAGTTGCCCTATTTGTTGATGCATGGTAGGGGACTAGAGGGATGTGTTTTCGGGATTTCGTATTGGCGTGAGTGTCATGTGGGATGTTTGACTGACCTAGGGTAGATGCATATACACGGGTTGGTTCGCATTCGACTTGGGTGGTCGGAGGATGTGACAATTACGATTCCTTTCTCCTACGGGGCTTTGATGAGCTTACCCCGACGTTCTTTTGCTTGATGTCCCCAAACACCAGTTTGTAAGAAATATTTTGGCTACGGACAGCATGCGGTGTAACGACACCTTTCTTTTGTCTTCTCGTTGTAGGTTCTGGATTTTCCCAGAGTGTTACGGATGCTGTTGCGGGATTTGGGACTGTCATACGTAGAGTTGTTCCATTTTAGTTTCCTTTGTTTGTTCCCTGTATTGGGACTGTTGTTGTATTTCTTGGGAGCCGGTCTGTTGGCATATCCATTCCTTGTATTTGGTATCATTGCATCATTGTACATATGTATTTTTTCGGTGCCTCGATGTGCCTTGTGTATCGTTTGGTTTAACTTTCACTTGATTTTGTATGGAATTATTGTTATTAATAATATTCTATTCGTTTTATTGTTATTTATGATCTTAGTTGGCCACTCTTTGTATGAATCACACCCCGGATTTCTCGGATGTCCCGATTCGGGAGTATTTGGAATTTAGGGGCGTGACAATTCCTCCCCGTCAAGTAGTAAACATGACATGTGAATAGGCGCTATGGCATAGGATGGCAAGATGAAAGGTAAGGCGAGGAAGTTAGCTGAGGTACACTGCGTAGACACGTAGATTGATGGCAAGGACGAGCAGTTAGTGATAAGACATGGGTGTCACACACAACTTCATCACCCTTAAAAAAGTGGAGAGGCTTGGCCTGGAGACACGGAAGATCGAGGGCTGGCTGAAAGCAGTAAACTATGACAAGGGACGCGTAAGTAGGGTGTACAAAGATGTGGAGCTGCACATGGTAGGATGAAAGGGTAAGGCCGACTTCCAAATTTTGTAGATGGATGACCACAACATGATACTGAGGTTGTACTTCATGGATAAGAACAACGCAACGCCCATACCATGCATTGGGGCAGTGATGATCTTAGGAAGCGAAGAGAGACAAACTGTACGCATGGTGCCTCTCACAAGCAGGAAGGAGAGTCCAAATTTTGTAAGGAGTGCAATAGAGGTTGTGAGACATTTCACCTTCCAAAGAATATACACACAACAGGACCAATAACTTATGTGTGCTAATAACCTGCGAAAGACTCGGACAGTTGAAGAAACCGTGATGAGAACGTCACATAATTAGGTAGGGGGGATGTCATGGCCCGCTTATGGAGGTTCTGCCACGCAGGTGACACACGCGCATAGGTGGAGATTATGTGGCAAGGAGTGTTTTAGGATATTCTAGTGTTATGTAGTGTAGCCTAAAATATTCTTGAATGAAGTAGAATATTGTAGTAGCTTGAAGATTTGTATGGATTTGTGCGAAGAGTTCTAGAAGATGATTCTCCATCATTAGATTAAATGCATCTTAGCCTTCCATTAGGGATGAAGATGCCTATAAATAGTCTTGTAGAGAGCTAGTCTTGTATAGAACACTATAGAGAGTTAGTCTTGTATGCGTATTCTTTGTAGTAATTGAAGTGTCTTGCATTCTTGCCAATCAAGTGTGCTTTTGTGTGTGTGTGAGTGAGCAAAGTGTGGGTGAGTACCACCACATCACCAAGTGTGCACAAGAGTAGTATGTTGCTAAGAGCAAACAATGTAATTAGGTTGGCTAAACCCTTACAAGAGGAGGAACAACGACTTGGCACCGCATAGGTGTGACTTGAGTAGTGCCAAAACACTAAGCTGTGACATTAACCTATCATCAGAAGAAGTTGGTATATGTCTAAAAACTTATTTTTCTTCCACTGAAAGTTCAATCTACACCCATGCACACTCTCAGAGTTGATTGATCAATTCAATTGTGTAAAACTTATGGATAATGAAGTAGTATTACTGTTGTGTTCGTAAATGATGGATGTTTTATTGTATAGAGATTGTGTAAGTTCAATGCAAAAAAAGAAGAAGAAGGAATTATTATTTATTATGACTAGAATGTACATTATGGATTACCATGAATGGTAATGGAACAGAATTATTCATAGTACAGAAGTCATTGTTTTGCTTGATATACCCAAGTTCTATTAAATTTCTGTATAGGAGCCAACTATCAACTTGAATTTATGGTCATACACACGTTCAATTATAGGGGTATTAATCATACACTAAATAATTAAGATTAATCTTAAGTAGTATTTGATGTAGTTATCTTTAGTTTTCATAATAGAGAGATCATAATCCTTAAAACGCAATTATATAACATGCCTAACCAATATCCAATTGAATGGGATTATACCATTTCTTATCTAATATAAAATATCATGTAAAATTTTTTAATTTGCACTAACTTAATAATAATAATATCAACAACATTTTCATGACAATTCTAGTATTGATCACGTAATCAAATGCCACCATGCTAAGATTTTACCATAACTTAATAAAATTTTGTAAAATTATCAAATTTTAATCTAAATGTTACACCATATATATATATATATATTTATATTCACACAATTTTTCAGAACCATATGGAACCTATAACTAATAAATCACATTTAAAACACAAATTAAAATTATTGTCAAACAAACATGTTTTCTACTTTTGCTTCACATTTGTTTGACTTACCAAAAATGTTACCAGTATTTTGTTTTAAGTTATTTGAACTGCATTACATTAACATTTCACATATTTTGTACTTCCAAAATATATACAACAAACTTACCTTAATAAATAAATTCATTTAAATTCTTAATTAAAATTATTTCAGCTAGAAGCAAAACAAGTTTCAAATGAAGTCACTAATAAATTATAGGGTTAATTTCAATAAATCCCCCTCTACTATGGAATTTAATCAACTAATCCCCCCTCCAGATTGCCCCATATGTTGTCCAATTTAATCAACTAACCCCTACTATGCATGGATTATCCCCTATACTTTTCAATTTCAATCACATTGCCCCCACCCTAAAAAATGTATATATATAATTCGAAAAAATAATATAAAATTTTGAAAAAATATATATAATTCGAAAAATTATATAAAATTTGAAAACATATATATATAATTCGAAAACAATATATAAAATTCGAAAAACAATATATTAAATTTAAAAATATATATATAAAACTTGAAAAACAAAATTTGAAAAAATATATATAAATTTCAAAAAACATATATAAAAATTGAAAAAAAATATAAAATTAAAATATATATATATAAATTCGAAAAAATATATATAAATTCGAAAAACATATATATATTTTGAAAAAAAATATATATTTCAAAAATAAAATATAAAATTCAAAATATATATATATATATTTCAAAAAACAAATATCAAAAATATATATATATATATATATATATTGGTAAAATGTCATATCTTTTCTAATGAAGTGAATCAAACTACTTACCACCAACATCAATTAGTGGTCTTCTTTTATATATATTTTTTCGAAATATATATATATATTTCAATATTTATATGATGTTTTTGAAATTTATATGATCTTTTCAAAATTTATATGATATTTTTGAATTTTATACGAAAAATTCAAAATTTATATATTTTTTTGAATTTTATATATTGTTTTCGAATTTTATATTTTTGTTTCGAATTTTATATTTTTGTTTTGAATTTAAATTTATATATTTGTTTCAAAATTCTATATATTTGTTTCCAATTATATATATATTTCAAATTTTATATATATATATTTTCAAATTTTATATATATATTTTTATAATTTTATATATATATATATATTTGAAATTTTATATATTTGTTTTTGAATTATATATATATATTGTTTGAGGGTGGGGGCCAATGTGATTGAAATTAAAAAGTATAGGGGGCAATCTAGACGTAGAAATGTTAGTTGATTAAATTTGAAAGCATAGGGTATAATCCAGACATAAGGGGATAAGGGGGTTAGTTGATTAGATTTAGATGGTGCTTTATTGAAATTAACCCTAAATTATAACACACAACTCCTAACATTTTGGATAATTTGCAGTGAGACCTCCTAAATTTTAGGTCAATTGCACCTAGAAATTGGTCAACCCAATTTCGGTCCAACAACCCCCTGAACTTTCAATTTTCTTGCAGTGACACCCCTTTGAGGGTTTTTGGGACTTAAAATTACTCTTGTACCCTTGCTTTAATGTAAAAAATATATATATAAATTTTGAAAAAAAACATATAAAATTCGAAACAAATATATAAAATTCTTACAAAAATATAAAATTCAAAAAATATATAATTTTTTTGAAAACATATATAAATTTCGGAAAAAGACATATATAAATTTTGAAAAAATATAAAAAATTCAGAATTTTATATATATATGTTTTTCTGAATTTTTTATAATTTTGCGAGATTGTTGGACCAAAATTGGGTTGATCAATTTCTATGTTCAATTAATTTAAATTAACCTAAAGTTCAGAAGGTGTTACTGCAAATTATCCTAACATATTTACAAACTTAATAATTTTGGAGAGAGAACTGCACCACTAGATGGGGGAAAGAGTCAGTTAGCAATTTCTGACACGAATTGACCCGTTTGACACGATTATATTTATTATTATATTTATTTGCTGATTTTTTCTATTCTCTAATTGGTCATGGATTGAAATACATTAATAAACTATTACTGAATCGTGTCAAATTCAATTTCAATTTCATTTTTATTTTTTATTTTTCGTGTTGGATTGTATCATATTTAAAATATTTAATTTTTGTCTCAACTAATATCAGATTGCCCTGTTGACCCGTGAGTCGATCTGTTGCCACGAATTTCCAATCCTAGGAAAGACATATTTTTCCTGGTTGGTAGAACAACCAAAATGATCCAACTTAAATCAAACGGCCCAAATTATCTCATCTTCTCTACCCATTTAACCCCTTATCCCAAGTTCCCAACGATCTCGGATAAGCCACGTGTCCAACTCAGGACATGCACATTTATGAGTACTCACACTCAAGTTCTTCCCAGATAAAAAGAAAGGAAAATTATAGAATAGTAACTATTCCTAAGGGTGCGTTTGGAAAGCCTGTTTTTTGTATTTGTTTTCTGTCTTAAAATATAAAAACTGTTTTTGTATTTGTCTTTGTTTTTTCAGGAAAAAACTAAAAACAAAAAAGCGTTTGGATGAAGGTGTTTTCACCACTTTTATTTGGTGAAAATTGTATTTTATGAATTTGGTGTTTTCACTATTTTTATCACCTAAACAGTGAAAAAACTCAAAAAACAACTAAAAGTTGTATTTGATGTTTTCACCACTTTTACACACTATTCACAGAAAACAGTTTTCTTAGGGAAAAAACAGTAAACAGTAAACGCGTTTGCCAAACGTGTTTTTTTTTTTAGTCTTGTGAACAGTAAAAAAATAAAAACAAAAAACAGGGTATCCAAACGGACCCTAATGTTAATCGGAGTAGATGAAAAGGGGCAAAATCAAAACTTAATGGGTAGAAAGGAATTATTTTATTATAATAACCGAAATACCCATATGTAAGTTGCTACCTTTCAAATTTTTATCACTTTTAATAAAATAAAGTTTCATATGTATATATTTGTCGATGTATAATATTATTGAAATTATATTTCAAGAAAGAAAAATATATTTGCCAGCATATAAATAAAAGAATTTGCCAAAAAAAATTATATAACCTTCTTAGCAATTGCGGAAAAGAAAAATAAAAAAGAAAAAAAAATTATATACAAAAGGACATATATATATATATATATATATACACACAGGACAGGCTATAAAACTAAAAAAAAACATTATAATTTGATATGTATATATTATACACATCTTACAAAACATTATATTATAATATGTATATACACTGGACATGCTATAAAGCTAAAAAAAAATACATTATATTAGTCTAGGATTACTGAAAAACAAAAAATTATATGATCAACAAGTAATAATAACCAAAATATCCATACCCAAAATCAAAACTTATATTAATTTATTATATAAGTTTGTTTTGTGGTCCGCTGTGCATAACAAGAAGATTATATATTATTTTTGATTTTTCTTTTCGATAGTCACTCAAAAGGTTATATATATATATTTTCTTTTTTGTAGTGGCTAAGTTTATATATAAAAAAATTTTGCAATTATTTTTTCTTTTTTGAAATACAATCTTAATAATATTATATATTACTTATATACATATACATATATATATATGAAATTTTGCTTTATTGATAGATATTATTAAAAAATTTGGAAAGGTTAGGAATTTTGAAAGGTAATTTAACTTATATATGGGTCAATTAAATTTTGATTTTGTTCCGTTTTTATCTTTTCATTCCCTATTCTATAATTTTCCCTAAGGAAAATAAAAAGAAAGACGAAGACCAGCTCTACTTATTCATTCATCCTTGTTTTTCTTCGTCTTCTTTGTTGTACTCTCTCTCTCTACTCTTCTCTCTCGCTTGTCTTCTTCACCCGAGAGAGACACAATCTCACATTCACTTCAATTTCTGGAATCGATCTCGCTATCTGTGTTCTTCAATCGTATTCGAGGACTCCAGAATCGGAATTGCACAGTCAAGCCCTATCGATCGAGGTACTTTTCGCGTTGTGTAGTAAAGTGAAGTGTTAGATCGAGAAATTTATCTGCTTTAGGGTTTTATTTGTGTTATACATGGGTTTTGTATGTGATTCTTTGAGTTTTATGTTGTAATTTTAGAGAATCTGATGTCAAAAGCAGCTGATATGCGTATCTTGAGCTTATGGTGTATTTTTTTTTTTTTTTTCTGTTGTTTGGGGTTGAGTTTTGATTGTACTGTTTTGGGTTTTCTTTTACTGGATGAGAACACACGCTGAAATTTAATAGTAGTAGTCTGATCAAAGTGAGGGAAGTGTTTGATGTTTGAGAGCAATACAAATATTAGGGTTTGGCATTAATGATGTTTTGCTGGGATTATGTATCCCATCCATGGTTGCTGAGAAAACTGAAGAAAAAGAAAATAAAAAACATATCTTTTACCAATTCATGTGTTGAGGGTTCTTTTTTAATTTTTAACTTATCAAAAACAAACTGCTCTTTTTTAATTTTTTTTTGTTCTTTTTGTGCAAATGAAAATTATCCCTCAAATGAGCCTAGACAGTTGCATCAATCAAGCTGAGTGCAGATGTGCTTTTGGGAATTTTTTGTTTGTGTGTGTATAGGTATGCGTATGTGTAATATTTTCAGGGCCTCCAAATAGATGAGATGTAATTTCTATTTTGAGAAAGCAAAAACAAAAAAAAAAAATGATTTGGTTTTGGGTTCTGGTAATTAAGACAATGAACCTGTACCTGAAGTCTTTGTTTAATGATTTGGTTTTAGGGTTCTGGTAATTAAGGTCTTAGCTTGGTCATGCTGATGCTGAAGAAATAGGGATATTTTGAAAGCTGTGCTGCTCTGCTCTGTTTGAGAAAATGTTGGAGGGCACTAAATTCACAGGTATTATAGGCCTTAACAACCACCATGATAATTATGATCTTTCACAAGGGTTTTACCGTAAGCTCGACGAGGGTTCAAACATGTCCGTTGACAGTTTTGGGAGTATGGGGATGAGTAATGGTGGAGGATCTGTTGCCATGTCATGTGATAACAGCAGTGTTGGGTCAAATGATTCCCGCACTCGCATCTTAGACCACCAAGGATTGAAGCGTGTCCGAAACAACTATTCTGGTGCCGGAAGTGTTAACAGAGGAAGAGTTTCTCATGGCCTGAGTGATGATGCGCTGGCCCAAGCTTTGATGGACAATCGTTTCCCTACACAGGGACTTGAGAACTTTGATGAGTGGACAATTAACTTGAGGAAGCTCAATATGGGAGCAGCGTTTGCACAGGGTGCTTTTGGAAAACTCTACAAAGGTACATATATTGGTGAGGATGTGGCCATCAAGCTTTTGGAGAGGCCAGAGAATGACCTAGAGAGGGCACACCTGATGGAGCAACAGTTTCAGCAGGAAGTCATGATGCTGGCCACATTGAAACATCCAAACATAGTTCGTTTTATTGGTGGTTGTCGTAAACCAATGGTGTGGTGTATTGTTACAGAATACGCAAAAGGGGGCTCAGTTCGTCAGTTTCTGGCAAAGCGGCAGAACCGATCTGTGCCTTTGAGATTGGCAGTAAAGCAGGCCTTGGATGTTGCAAGGGGGATGGAATATGTACATGGGCTTGGGTTGATACACAGGGATTTGAAGTCTGACAATCTTTTAATTTCTGCAGATAGATCTATTAAGATTGCAGATTTTGGAGTTGCTCGAATAGAGGTGCAGACTGAAGGAATGACACCAGAGACCGGGACATACCGCTGGATGGCTCCGTAAGCCTCTCGACTCTTAAGCTGCAAGATTATTATTTACTTTCTTTTATATTATCTTTATCTTTGTCAGAATTCTCTGCTATCTTATATTTATGGCCAGTCTTGTTTATTATTTATTGTACATTGGATAACTCTGCCACATAACTGTTTGACTAACATTAGCAGGAGTGTTTTCAAATATCTCACTGAATATGGTACATAATTAGTTATGTGATGAGTCTCTACCTAAAATTATTTTTGTAACTATTCTCCTTGAAATGGTATTAATCGTATTTCAGAACAACATATTTTTGTTTTTGTTTTTGTTTCATCATATGGAGATGATATGCTCATCGTATAATTTCTTGTCAAATCTCATTGTTTTTATTGGTCGATTGGCCTTGTCTCTTTCCCTTTTGGTTTCTCTCCTTGCTTCTATCTTACTTAAGTCTTCTTTTTTCTTTCTTTCTGTATATTTTTTTACTGCTTTAAGTTCAAAGCATCAGTAGTTTTGGCTTTCTTGTGTTTGTCTTGTTTTAGGCTTCACAGAGGCAGTTTTAAAATTTCCTTTTGGGGGGTACCGCCGGACTAGGGGGTGCTATTGTGTTTCTTCTGAATCGAGTATTTGGGATATGTTTGGAAGGAAGCCAGATAAAAGGAAATTAGCCTTTGTACTCCCATGTATCTTTATTGACCATCTTGAAATGTTGTTTTCACCTTTCTCTGATAGTAGGCAGCTAGTTTGTCATGGAAGTGGAAACCCTCCTTGCATTTTTTGGAGGCTCCAGAGAGTGCTGATCTATGAAGCACGGATACTTCTAGAAGAGCAATGTACCCATTGGGATACGTGTCGGATACCGATACTCCCCGGATACTCGCGGATACGTGTCCGATACTTCTTAAACGTGTCCAATTATTTAAATTATATTTTTTAATTAATAACACGTATCTGATACTTCTTAGATACTTCGTTCACGTATCTAATACTTCTTAGATACTTCGTTCACGTATCTAATAATTCTTAGATACTTTAATCATGTATCAAATACTTTTCATATACCAAATAAAATATTTTTCACAAGTTGTAAATATTAAAATTTAATTTTTCCAACAATAATATCATAGTATAAGAGTTAAAGATTTCTTATTTTTTTATTAAGTGTTGACTACATAGGCTTGTTTAAGGTACTCCGAAAGGAACTTCTATGTTATATTGATTATTGTATTTAGTTTCGTAATATTTTAAAATAATGACCAAAATTTGGATATATATATATACATATATAGAATGTAATTTCTTTTGCCGTATCCCGCCATACCCGTATCTTGTTTTCTAAAGTTTTGTCGTATCTCCGTGTCCGTGTCGTATCGAATCTGCCCCCGTATCCATATTGGTGATATGGAATGTCAATCTTTAATACCTTGTGTTTAGGAAACCAAAGTTTCAAGCTAAACACCCCCGCAAATATTTGTTAGTAATGAAGGAGAATGAGGAATATATGAAGTGTGAATTTCTAAGGGAGGGAAGGACTCTTATATGATGTTCGAGTGACTGGGAGAGCCACAGCTTTGTTGGACATGATTAGTAGGATGATCCGACTGTGTCGGGTTCTAAATGTTGTATAGTTGAGACAACATCATCTTGGTCGAGTGACGCGGTATTGCAAGATGTCTTGCGAGACATCTCACTAGACAACTCGGATGTATGAACTTTGAGTCTGGCAAGACCTGCATAGTTGGATACATTTCTGCATATTTTCGCATTGTTTAAATTGGCATCTAAGAAACTTCTCACCTTTTTTTTTTAATACAATATTGCTATTATTTCTGTTAGTGTCAATTTGAAACGGAGCAATCAAGACATAATCAAGAAAAACTGATACATAATAATGAAGCATAATATAGTAATTGAAAAATTAATTGCATTTAATTCGCAACGTGTTAGATTGGCTGATTTTTCTAGCGAACCTGAGTTATTATGGTCTGCATTTAATTATTGTTAAAAAAGATAGATTGTATCATTCATGATATCTCCATGGAGTTTCATTGTTCTTTCTTAGACTTTCGAGGTATCATTGAAAATCTCTATGAGCTCTACTCATGCAAAATTATTCATGGTTTAAAATCACAAGGGAAGTACATGGGAATCAGGAATATAAAAATACAACTCCATTATAAATAGGAGAAATGCTTAGGCTGGCTAAATCTGTTCATTCAGGAAGTCTGATTGGGGTTTTTTTTTTTTTTTTGATAAGTCAGGAAGTCTGATTGAGTTTTGTGGTGTGGTCAATTATAGATCTAATCTGTGAAAACTTGGTGTATACATTTTCTTTCTCTGAATGTTATTTATGAAGCACATTCTTAAGTAGTACATCTTTCTTATTTATTTATTTTTCATAAATTTTTGTCTTTTTTTTTCTAAACGAAAAGGGAATGTCATGAAGAGGGGACGATTTTACTGTCTTTCGCTAAAGCTTGGCAAATCTATTCCGGTTCTAAGTAGTACATTGAATCTGTTCATGATTGCTGTTAGGTTGGCTTAACCTTTTTGATCTTTCAATGGATTACTTGGGTTGATTGAAATAAAGTCAAATAAATGTGCATTATGTAAGTTTTATGCATTAGATAGGTCTCTTGCAAGTTAGATGAGTTTTAGCAATTAAATCTGCTTTGGACTGTTCCTTTAGGCCAAGCAGGTCTAAAAGCCAACTTGGATTAGGTTTTAAAACATTGATAATCTTGTGTCTCCTCATCAGAACCTTACTTTTTCTTCCCCCACTCTTCCTTTCTAATGGATACTTGGTGTAACAGTTCAATGCTTGTTCATGACTGGAGTTATGGCTCTCGTATCTTCTAGGTATTAAGGTCATATAGCTGAGCAAACCCTCCTCCTAATTTTTTGTGTCAACTTATTAACATTCAGTTTTTTGGTCATTTGGCCTACTCAGTGACATATTTAATGCTTCAGCTTGACTCGAGATGGTAACAAAAGATCATACTTTGTTTGTACTCCCTTTGAGTCATTTGACTAAAGCTTTCTGGTGCAATTCTAATTTGACACTTTCCTCTTATTTTCTTGGGGCTTGGGATTGTTAATGCCAATCCTAGAACTTGCACGTGAAAAGAGAACTAAAATCGCATAGGCGCTTTGATGGCCAAATAATCTAATAAGCAAATATGAGGGTTATGATGAGGTAGTATGCTGTCGCGGCAATGATGCTTAGGGAGTTAATTTTCTCTTTATCTACATCAAAGGAAGTGAAAGTTGATTTTTTTTGGGTTCTTCAGGTACTTAGGGTCTTTTTTTCTGCTTGTATTCTCCTTGGGATGTGTTCCCCTTTTGACGGCTTCTAATATACTTCTTACTTATCGGAGAAAAAAGAAGGGAATTGTAAACACCCTTTTTCCAATTTGCTGAAGAAATTTCCAGTTAGTGGACAACTGGACCTTAAGTAATTTTATAACAAATGGAACTAAGCAAACTGAAGAATATATTTTCAGGCTAGGGATCTTCCAATTGCAAAATATAAGAAGTCAAATCTTCCTTTGGTATCTGGTATTAGTTGTCAGAATTTGGTATCATAGTAGTAATGGGGCGAACTCCCTTATAACATACAGTCTACTTGTAGTATTGGCTGGAAATGGTGGTGGTGCAGTGAATTAAGGTGGTTGTGTTGGTGGGTATGAGGGCAGTGTTCTTCTTGTGTCATGGAGGTTGTGGACTTGAAGGTATTCAGGTGTTAGCTATGTTTCAATTGCAGAAATGTGGTGGAGTGAGTACTGATGTTTCAACTGGGCAGTGTAATATAAGCATGGTATGGTGGCAACAACGTAGGGGTGGTAACATGGTGGTCTCATGGTGGCTTATTCGAGGTAGATTGGTTGGTGTGGGTAAAGGTTAAGGCCATTATTGTTGAGATGACATGGTGACAAACTTGTGGATGTGGTAGCTCTACTTTGATGTCGGTGTGGCAACACTGAAGGCAGTGATGGAAAAGATAATGATGGCATTAATCAGTATGTAGTAATTACCCAGAGGTGTAGTGTTGGTAGGGATGTTTATGGAGGCAATATCTATTTTGATGTTACTCTTCTGTGTTTTTATTATTATTATTATTATTTTTTATTTTTTATTTTTTAATCAGGTTACACACACTTTTGCTCAGGCCCGGGCTCAAACCACTCCCTTCCTTTTGAAGATAGGAAGGTTATACCATTGGGCTAGAGGCTATGAAGCACAGATACTTCTCCGGAGGTGCCGTGGCGGTATCGGGGACGTATCCAGCACCGATACTCCTCGGATACTCCCGGACACGTGTCTGATACTTCATAGAAGTATCCAATTTTTTTTAATTAATTTTTTTTCCCGGATACGGCTGGATACGACACGGATACGCTAGGATACGTTTGGAATACGGCGGGGTTAGAGTGTAATATTAAAAACTTTTAAATTAAAAAAAAGGTCAATTGGTAATTTGCAAACAAAACCCTTTTATTTAATAGTTAATTTCAATAAACCCCCTATACTATTGAATTTAATCAATTAACCCCTCCTATGTCCGGATTGCCCCCTATACTTTCCAATATCATCACCTTGCCCTCATATTTCAATCAAAATATCTAAACTACCCTCAATATATATATTTCGAAAAATATATATATATTCGGGGAAAATATATATATTTCGGAAAAAATATATATATTTTGGAAAATATATATATTTCCGGAAAAAATATATTTGTCGTATCCCGTCGTATCCGTATCCTATTTTTTTGAGATTTGCCGTATCCCCGTGTCCGTATTGTATCGTATCTGCACCCCGTATCCGTATCCGTATCCGTGTTACATAGGCTAGAGGTAAAGGCCCTTCTGTTCAATGTTAACGTTACTTGAAGAGTTGATTAAAAGAGGTTCACTTTGACATTTGGGATTTTACAATTTCCAGCTGAAATGTTGTTTACAGAGTGTAGGGGAATTTATGATTTTGATTTAGAGAATATTTTATTCCAACAGGTCCTGAAAATGGAATTTTGCTAATATAGTTTCTGCAAAAGAAAATGGTAACGGGATCTGTTATGTTAATTAGTTTATTTATTTACTGTTTTAATAATTCCTATTGTCAAATTTATAGTGAGAGACTAAGCTCGCTTTTTTGTGCTCTCGAGCCTGGGGATCTTGTTATTTAGGAAATATCATGGGTTATCAATTAGGTAAGAGTAATATTGCTTCTCTTACAATGAACTTCCAACATTTCCATCTAATCTTCCAACAGAAATTACATCGATAGCGAACTGACTGACACTCAATTCAATTGTGTTTCACCTAACAGAGTAACTTCTTTATAGTAAAACAATTTACATAAAAAGTTTTTTCAAAATCAACTTCTAGCATCTCAAAAACCATTTTGTATGAAGTGACGCTAGTCAGCCACGTTCATAATGATGAAAGTGAGTCGAGCTCAAGATGCTTGTCTAGCAGGACGAGCTGAGCTCAAACAGTACACGTGTAATTGAAGCGGATCTAGTTCTGATTATGAGCATGCGTCTTTGACTTCTAATGGTCTTGAGCGGTCTACAACTTGAATCTGTTCGTCACCCCTAATGGGATAAAGTTGTCATGCAGGTAAAGACTGTCGTTTCTTAATTAATGGCTTCTGACATAGGGAGCAATAGTAAGTTTAATACTTCAATGTTCATATACTTATTCTGAAAAAAAAATGTATTTGATGTTTCTCTTAAAACTCTGGTAGCAACAGGGATGCAACTGCGTAGTGTGAATGCAGGATTCTCTATGAACTGCTACCGATTAAAATGCCCTTTTAATTCAGGATAGTAGTATTGTTAGAGGAAAGACTTGAGATTTTAATATCATACACTATTTCTTTGTGCTGAATGATGTCATGCGGCACTGCTTTGTAAGGTTTATTGAATAATTAGTCTTAGTGGTGAAAGATTGGAGTGCTTTGCAGGGAGATGATCCAGCACAGGCCCTACACGCAGAAAGTGGATGTTTATAGCTTTGGGATTGTTCTTTGGGAACTCGTCACGGGAATGCTTCCCTTTCCTAACATGTCTGCAGTGCAGGCAGCATTTGCTGTTGTCAACAAAGGTGTCCGTCCCACCATCCCTCATGACTGCCTCCCTGTTCTTAGTGAAATCATGACACGCTGTTGGGATGGCAATCCAGATTTCAGGCCGCATTTTACTGAGGTGGTCAGAATGCTTGAAAATGCAGAGACTGAGATCATGACAAATTCCCGAAAGGCTCGCTTCAGGTGTTGCATAAGCCAACCTATGACTATGGATTAATGCAGCAGCAGAGTATGAAAGTAAAGAAAGTGGTAGGAAGACAGGAAGAAGGAAATGGGAACTTTGAAAAGACAAAAAAAAAAAAAAAAGGTTGAAAAAGGTGATTTTATGTCAGCCTTGTGTATCTATCAGGTTTAATTTCTTTCATTAGATAGAAAAAGGGGAAAAGTTGTGATAAGAACCACTTGTTTTGTGTTTTTCTATTTAATGGATTTATGTTGCTGCTTTAGTACTTGGAGGAGATTTGATGTATATGTATACGTGCCTTTCTTTGTTTCCCTTTTCTCAAAAAAGTTGCAGGTTATGAGAATCTAATTAATTGGATACAAGTTATTGTCTTTTATTGCTATATTTGCTCTCTTTTTAGCAATTATATGTTAGAACCCTTTCAAAATACAGCGAATGCAGCAATGAAATGGTTCCAGATTCAATAAATGCAACATTGGCGATCGCTTGCACGATGTTTACTGAATTTTGTTGGGAATTAAGTCTGTTGCATGAGCATCATCATTTTTGCACTTAACTCAAAATGGCAAGATCAAAGAAAAACAATTTACATATATTTGACGTGATCACTGTGTTGATCTTGAATCTTGATCTTGTTAGATGAACTGTGAGCGAAGAGCCGAGCTAGCTGCACTATGCTTTATTCAGTTTAGAGAGCTACAAGGGTTGTCGAGAGTTGGCTTGAATGAACATTTCCGTCAATTTGACTAAAAATCTATATAATCATCATTGCCTCTGTTGGTGTTAGAGTGTCTTTATCCCACATCAGATCCGAATGTGAAAGCAAATCGCGGAATATCCAATCTAATATAGTTCGCCATATAAATACAACGATATATAATTGTTTAGGAAATGAAACAAATTTCTCTGTAATTGATGGAAACCATAAACCCCATACATTTCACTTATGCAAGTGTAAAAAAATTGCAGTGTTATACAACACTTTGAACGAACAGTATAAGCTAAGCAATCTTAAATGATACTGGAGTTGCCATTCTCACTGCATAGATCTTGCTCCCACTGACTGTTTCAAATGTCAATCCACAAGATGCATGATATAGCACTGCATTTCAAGATTAGATTCAATCAATACACAGAAGCATCTGTAACTATGCTTTTTGATGCATTGCTTCAATAAATTGCCCAATTTGAGTAATTTTACAAATAATCCTTCGCTTCAACAGCAGCTTATAGTAATTTCTCTGCACTAAATGGAAAATCTAAAATTACAACAGATGGTGTCAGACACATATAACATACCAACTCGTATGCTAATCTCGCTTCAATTGCCTCCATATGCCCGACACCAACTAAAACTAAAGAATAATTAAAAGATAAAACAAAAGAGAACGAGGAGTATGTAAGCTCCTGCCTGCCTCTGCCTCGCTTAAGAATGCATTAATTAAGCCTGATTGCTCTGAAAATTGAAAAATCAAAAGAACCCAAAAGGGAGAGAGAGAGGCCTAGTTTACAGTACTGGAGATGACTTGGACACCTCAAAAAAATTGCCTTCAAAGTGTCAGTTTACAGCAACCCCAGAAACCAATATACCAGTAGCTATAACACCAGCAAGTCAAATGCTACTGTCGTTATTTTTTCATGAGTTGAGTTGTACTGCCCATTACTGTTCCTTTCTACCCACTTCTTTACCATCTTCTAACTGGAGAGACTCGGAGAATTTATCGGATATTTGATTTATTGAGGTATCAGCAAGTATAACTGGATCATTTTTTATCAAACTTGCTCGTTGTCTGGCCTTCCTTTCCTGCAAGGTCTTCTCCCGCTCATCATAGATACTGAAATCATCTAGGATGGATGTATCTGCATCATGCTCTTTGAAAATTTTCAACATCTCGATGCCCTGTTCCAGTTTCACCTGAGAAAGAGCAAGAGAGTTTGAGTGAATGGGGAGGTTTAGTACTGGAACAGAGAATGCTTACAAAACTTGGTTGTTTAGTGACAGGGAACCGAGATGCCAACCCTATTTTGTAGTCCAAGGGCCTTACAATGAACCACTATGATCTATATTCTATACAAAAATCGTCTATTCTCACGGTCTAAGAGAAAATTTGAGCTAATAAAGGGGACTGCAGAAAGAAAGAAAAAAAAAAAAAAAAAAGAGTAAATATCATGCAGCTTCCCCACAAATAAATACATTGATGAGTTAACTTTGTTTATGAAGATGCAACGAATAAAGGGTAGGGATCCTTGTAATGTTGACATGAATCTGACAGTGCCAACTGCGGAAATCATAGAAAAGAGTTGACACCATGAAAATGGCAAACTGGCAAAGACATCACAGCATCAAAGTTCCTTGTTCTTACTACAGGCAAGATGTTTGTAAGAGACCATATGCACTGATGGGATTAGCTCTACACGGACATGGGTTGGGACACCTTGGCGTAACCCCAGGGTAAGAATAGAACAGGTTTACATCATTTGTGGCGTCTCTAATTACTTCATTTGCTTTTGGGCCATTCCTCAACATAAGGCCTGAAGCAACTAGGTAAACCTCCAAACATTTTAGAAGTGTATCTTTAATTGTGAGAAACACTAAAGACAAGAGAAGAAGAAAAACCATTGGAAGCTCAAAAGGAAGATGGAAAGAAGAAAGAAAGACAATAAGCATGGGTACCTCTTGAGTGTCTCGGCTATGGGTAACCGGCTTGTTGTCATTATTTTCAAGAAGTATGTGGCGGAACCGACTGTTAGGGACATCTTTGATAATATGCCACTGGACGGGGAACTGCCCACTCCACCTATCCTGCTGCCAATGGTCTGCATTATTTTCAAAATCTACTGGTCCAACCATTTCAGCTATTCCACAGAATTGTCCACTTGCATTGACCTACAATATTAGCAAGCAAAAAATTTAAACCAAGAATTAGCAGTTACAAAACAGTAATCAGAGCACAGCATTAACGAATAGAAAAATATTACAAATAAGTGTATGGAAATTTCAGAAGAATCTACCAATTTCTAGAATAAAAAAACTCATTTCTTTTCATATTGGGTTGACAACACTAATTATTCTGCATAAGCCTAGTATACATTGACAGCAAAGCGAAAGCAAACTCGGCAAACAGTCTACCAAGCAACAACATGACCAATATAGCAGTCAATAAACCCACTACTTAATTTATTCTTACTATTTCATGAAATCAACTAGCTATATGACCTGTTTATCACTACATTTTTCTCATTCAACATGCTCATATCCAAAATGAAGAACCTGACAACCTACCCAAAGAAGATAGAATGTGGATGACGTAAAGGATAGTCTTCCGAAATACGTGTAACCAAAGTATGTCTGGATTAGCCTGGTATAATTTGGGCCTACCAAATGAATAAACAAGGAGCTTGCTTATAGTGAGGAGGCCAAGCAACAACATCCAAGTTGAACAAAATTGGAAGTGCTTCCAACATCAGAAAATAACTCACAAAAAACTGTAATTCAGTTTTAAAGATGAGAAGTTTGTGAAAAAGGCTGATGTGATTAGGAGCTGTTGCTTCAAATGGTGGATCAATTTTCACGCCACATGGAGACTAATACAGCAGAACTATATATTTCTGGCAACTAAAGGAGGTGTTTTTATAACTACAGCCAAACAACAATCTCAGAGCCCTATTGACCGGGAAAAAAAAAAAACAATCTCAGACCCTACAGTAGACATTTCAATCCAACCACCATGGCTTTGGGACCGTATCTTTTAAATCCACGAGAATGTAATTTTCCTTGGAATAATTTAATCATCCAAGTCTACCATTATGACTATAGAGCAAAAATAATAAAAAATGTAACAACTAAAAAAAATGAGTTCTGAGTTCTAAGTAGTATACCGAAAAGAAGAGAAACACTGGACAATGTCCCTTAACCTCCTTCGCTTCATGATAAGCAGCATCGAGTTTTCTATTCCCAAGTGGAGTGCTGGCCCAGATGCTGTACTTGATACTTTTGTGAATATTGTCTTCACTAAAAGACTTTATGATAAAAAACTTGGCATTGTCATAATTTGTGATAAAATCTTGACGGTTGTACCGATCGGAATTATCCCCAGAAGTAGATGCAGTGTTTTTGCCAATAGTAGATCCAGTACTGCTCTTGTCCTTTGGCTTTGAAGCCCTAGGCCCCCGATTATGATCACCAGAGATACCATGTGAATAAGTAGAAACACATATAGAATCAGAGCCCCTTTCTGGCCTTCCAACTTTGTCAGGAGTGTGTCGGTGCTGTTGATTAGAACCCCATACAGGAAGGGAAGCACCACCATAGTTTGAGCTCAGGTAAGCGCCACCTGGTCGATTGCTTCTAGCATAGGAACTTGATTCCGATCCAACTCCATGAAACTGTCTATGGGATTGAGAAATCTGCAAAAGAATAACAATCTTTCAGAGCTCAAAGGGCTAATGAGTTTTACAGGATTACCAAACCAAAACTCATCACCAATTCAACTTTTCGAGCACGAGTTTTACCAGATTATCAAAACCAAAATTCAGTGCCAATTCATCTTTTCAAGCACAAAGGCTTAATGAGTTTTACGGGATTACTAAAATTAAAACTCGTCTAGCATCCGTTAAAAAAAGTGGAGATTATTAGAAAGTTCAATCAGTTAGTGACAAACTAGATACGCACACTGCTGCTATGCCCTAGAAGCACCCAGTAGAACCTTGAAATACAAGTTCACACATTTCCAAAATCAAAATTTATCTCACAGTCTATTTGAACATGGTTGCTGTTCCCAAAGTAAGTATCCATTATCACTGTACTATCTCCAAGGTACAAGCATAAAAACACTTCCAAGTTTTGAAATACAACTTAGAGATACATATTGGTTTACCTGAGTTCCCTATTCATATTTAAGATCCATAGTGAGCTTTGATTATGTAAAATAACTAGTAGCCGCTTGTAATATGGAAAACTAACGACAAACATTGTGTGTCATATCATCGCATTATGTAAACATCAAATGCTAAATAAAACTGTTACGGTGCTTAATGTAAAAACATACTTGATAACGCTTCTTAATCAAATCTCCAACGAAACCCACAAATTTTTTATTTTCTTTGAAAAAAACAACAATCAAATTGGATCACATTCGTGAAAATAGGAAGTACAGATGTAGATCCATAGAACAGCTTTTAAGCCGATCAAGTACTGGTATCCTCAATTAAAACATCTGGACCAAACCTTCTTAAAAGTATAAAAGTAAAGAAAAGACAAGTAAAATGAAAAATAAGATAAATATTTCAAATCTTACTTCAACTCATGATATTAAGATCAATATTGAATTATAGCTTTAAGATTCTTAGTTTTTTTTTTCTTTTTGATATGTAGTATTCCTTCCGTCCCAATTTAAACGTCCATTTTTCCTCTTTTAGCGGTCCCAAAATAAGTGAACAATTTGAAAAGTCAATACGCTTTATTTTGTCAATTTACCAATTTAATCTTCAAGCATTAAAATTATAAAACATCTAAACTATAAACCATCATATCACTATGGTGTGACCATGGGTAAAGTTGACATTTCACTTACTAACACTACAATCAAAGTCATCATCTTAAAAAGTAGGATTCCCCAAAAGGGACTTATAATTTGGGACAGAGGGAGTGTATAAAAACGCTCTCAAAAGGGGAGAAAGTAAGTTCCTTTTTTCTCTCCCCCACCCCCCAAGTAATAAATTCTAGGTTTAAATTGGCAAACTGATGGATAGGATAAATAAGAACAATAAGCAGCAGCATGCAAATATATTCACAAACATGCTCAAACACAAGTGTAGACTCTATGGTATTTACTTGAAATGACAATGCATCATTTCAAGACAACATCAGCTAATCAGTGCTGTTAAAGTCGCGCCTAGGCTCCTAAGACTTGCACCTAAAGTGTGTGCAGGTGTGCCTTTGACAACATTTGCGCCTTTGTTACTGAATATGAATGCATTAGTAATATTTCCATTGCGTTTTCCATTGTGCGCCTCACTTCACTCAGGCACACGCCTCGCCTTGCGCCTCACCCCTAGGCTTTAGAGGACCTTTAGCACCTTAGTGCGCCTTGAGCCTTTAATAACACTGCAGCTAATGCATACTAAAGTAGACCAACATTATATTATAAAGTGTAGTATGACTACCTTTGTTATACTGGTTACTGTTAGAATCACTGGTGATGACAGCAATAGGAAATACTTCTCGTTATAACCCACTGGGCTATATCTTATCTTACCACACTCATATTCATTAAACTTTCTTCCTGCTTTTGAGTTAAAAGAGTCGGAAGGAGGAAACAGAAAAATTAGGGAGGACAGTCGCAATATAAAAGAACAAAAAATAAAATATTAAAGATCATCAGTGTTAATAGAGGAAAAAGTTTTTTATTCTAAAATTACCAAAATAGGCAAGAGAATGTCATAGTTATGCAAATATACATCTGCTATTCAAATACAACTCACACTTTTAAGAAAGACCATCTATATGACTGAATCTTTCTTGGATGGAAGGGAAGCGCGGACCTAGGTTGAACTGAATCAACATAAAAAACGTCATCGTGAAAATATAAAAAGAGAAGATCTACTTATTCTCAAGCACTCTACTTACCCTTGGTGGTCATGATGGTACTATAGAAATTATAGTTATGTGAAATGCTTCAACCAATAAGTTTTACTATTAGAATGGCATATTCGGGATAAGAGGAAACAAACCTGTCCAACATTGTGTTCATATGAACCAAGTATGCCAACAGGTTGGGGATAAACTGTTGAGGTCATTGGGGACAGATACCTGCCTGTGTCTCGAGGATTTAATTGATTTGGCAGTAGTTCACCAGATCCAAACTCCCCCTGGTAGTTGTAGAAACCAGGGCTATAACCATTTCCAGAAAGGTCCCCTCCACCAAAAGATCCAAAATGTACAAAGTATCCTGACCCTGGCCCAAAAAGCATATTGTTATTGAGACTCTCTTGGCCACCGCTTCCCGGAGCCATCAGCTCAGTTTGCGAAATGGGGAGAGCTGAAGTAACATGTGGTGGACCAGGAGAAACTGCTTGTGGAAAATAAGGTGGAGACACAGGGATTTGATGTGGAGAGAACATCTGTCCATCTACCATTATTGGGGACAGCGGACTAGCCAATGGGGAATATTGTCCATATGCCATTGGAGTATCAAAGCCATAACCAGAATGAAAGACAAGTGGGAGATTGTCGTTGTACAGCCCCTAAGTACAGCCAAACAAAAAAGAAACAACTGGTGAGTTACATCTCCAAACTAGACCAGACCAAGTGCAAGGGAAAGGGATTTATCCTCACCGGAGGGACAATGTGCAAACCATTGGCATTGACATATTGAGAAGATTCATCCCAATTACCTGTGTTGTTATCATACCCTGAAGACAAGAAGAATGAGATAAACCATTATTTTTCATTTAATATTTAGACCAATTATGGGAAGAAGAAGCAGAGCCTGGAAACTCACATATATGATGATATTATCCACTCCCATAATATGATAGGTCAAGTGTCTCCAATTTCATATCTCATCTCAAACAAATACTTCGTTTGGTTGGAGAGATGGAAAAATGGATGGGGGCGGGAGCGGGAGGGATGGATGACATAGGGAAGGGATTGTGTCTCTCTTATTTTGTGTTTGGTTGAATGGATTGGATAATAGAAAGGATGAATGTAAAAATACCATATTCTTGTTTGGTTGAAAGGAAAACATCCATAATTTTTATATTAATTTTACAAATATATATCCTTAATATGTATAATATACTGTATAAGCCAATTGTTAGGAAGGCTAAGAATGTCAATTTCTATCATTTGAGAGAAGTTAGTTATTTTCTCTCTCCTTTTCCGCCCAAATTTGGGCGGATTGAAAAATGTGAAGAAGGGAGGGATGCTTCATCCCTCTTGGTCTCCTTCCTCTCTTCCCTTCCCTCCAATCAAACACAAAATAATTACACTATCCTCCCTCTTACCCCTCCCTCCTCAATCCACCCCTCCAACACTACATAGCATAAATGCCTTTCAAAGGTCAATATCCTACCAATAATCGTACATATTCGATTTCATTATCTTATTGACTTTCTGCACCAGATTGAAGTTATTGTTTGTTCTCTTTCTTTCATCAAAGACTATCTTATATTCTATCAAAACCAATTTTATTTTTTTGGAAAAAAAAAAAAAAGAAAAAGAAAACCTTGTTTGGGGTTTAATAAACGGCTCAAAGCAGAAAAATGTCAATATCGGTGAAGCTTCGTATAAAAGCATTCTATGGTCTACTTATAGCGCCCCCACCCCCTCCCCCCCCCCCCCCCCCCCCCCCCCCCCCCCAAAAAAAAAAAAAAGAAAACTTAGGCTCTAATTTAGTAACAGTCGGAAATATAATATGGAACTAACCTCCATAATAAAAAGATGGTTCTTGAGGAGCATAGGCATTTTGTGGATTGACGGTTGCAAGAGCTTCACTTCTATCTGAGGATTCTGGCTCACAGGTGACATCCTTTGAAGGCTTTGTGACGGCTGCATTCTGAGTAGCATTCTCAGAAGCAATCCTTTCATCTTTGGGTGAAACTGGCTGATAAGATTACAAAGGAAGTACTAACGGAATATAATCAAACCAATATATACAGAAAGAAAATACAAAATATAACAAGTGGATTGGAGACCAAATACCTGTTCCGTCAAGTTGTCCAGACTAACAGATCTCCCATCTGCAGTTCAGTAACTTTGTAAGATAGACATAAAAGCAAGCATTCAAGCACTATGCCAAGGACTACATCTTATTGCAAATGCGACAGAACAGCCCCATGGAGGCAGGGAGGGGAAGGGGTGGGGCGAGAAATTTTGTTCATGCCAAGCAGAAGATCGTATATATATCTAAATTGAATTTATCTAAAGACGTAGAATCTCATGCCAAGCAGAAGATCATTTGTACTTTATAGTGATGCAACAGTGGGTTTTTGTAAAACTATTCTTACATATCTTCATTACATTATATAACATGAATAATAGCCTGACAAAGAAACATATCCTCTCTAATTATCTATTATTATGTTTTTATTTAGAAACAGCAAGCAAATCAATGCACTGGAGGGGTAAGACTGAACTAACCCTGCTCCACACAAACATCCCAACTCACCACATAATGCTCTAGTTCATGCACCTCCTACTAATATTTATTGTACACTGGTAGAAGGCCCAAAGTGAAATAAAAACTAAGAGAAAACTTTGAGCCTTCTGTACAGTGGTCTTTGAGAATTTCAGAGTTTAAACTAAATGGCTATGTTAGGTTGCACTGCTTTGTAATTGCATTGAAACTACAATTTCATGACATTTTAGTCCCATCAATGCCATTCCAAATGCATTGCATGGATTAGTATTGCAATTCAAGTAATTAGATTTCAATCACAATGTGAATGTTTTGAACATAACAGATTTGGAATTAGATTAAACAATATAAAGATATATATATAATAAGTATGAAGAATGTGGCTGGGGTGTGTGTGTGTGTGCGTGTGCGTGTGTATGTATGATTGTATGTTTGTAACGGTGTGTAAATGTGTGTGTACTTATTTATATATATGTGGGTGCATATATATATCTGCATATGTATAGATGTGTACATATGCATATATATGTGCGTGTGTCTATACATGTGTGCCTGTATGTGTGTATATGTACATATATGCATATATGTGTAGGTATATATATATATGCGAGTGGGTAATGTATGTATATGTGTGCATATATGTGGGTGTATATATATGTACGTATATGTATTTAATTCTGTTTGTGTTTATGAGAAGACGAAAAAATCTGTAGTTAACTGTTATAGAGGTTATTTATTGGGTTGAAATTCTGAGAAGATTTGGTATCTGAAATCACAACGTATGTGTAGGATTCAATTTGTTTGATTTGAAATGTTTGGGATTAGAATGCCATCCCAAATTCACACCATTTTGTAACATCCAAACAGAGAATTTGGAATTGGATCTTCCAATTCCAATCCTAAAGCTCCAATACATTGCTGCCAAACACACCCGAAAAAATATTCAAAGAGTTTGAATTTGTGCTCAAAGCCCAAGATCATTCAGATGGTTAAAAAACAGAAAAAAGACATAAAAATAGAACAAACATAAGAAATAAAAGCAATCTCCAAAACAAACTTGAAGTCGCATTGCTACGACCAAAAGGTGAAGGCAAGGAAAAAATATGATATAAAAAAAAAAACTAAATTGACCCCACCCAATAATCATCAGACCTTGTATTCTTCTACAAATATAAGTAATATGTAGAACATGTACCCACTAAAAATTATGAGACGTCCTACTTTAATTCCAACACCTAACAACTTGCACTAGTGTTCGTCAATACAAGGAAAAAGAGAATCTACGACAACATATGTAATTTGCTTTCGTGGTCAAAGCCAAAAAGTATTATATAACAGAATGAAAATATAAAGAAAACACAATAGACAACTAGAAGAAAGATAAACATCATTACAACAAGAAAATTTGAGAGAATAACAAGGACGATTGAATAGATTGAGGGCAGAGTTCAATCCTGCATTAGAGAGAACAAGTGACCAAAAGAGGAAGAGTAATTAACAAGAAAGACTCTAATGTTCCTTATAACCGTTTGTGGCGTGATGCATCAGTGTCTGAGCATCCATATATTTGAGCACATTTATAGGAATGACTATACTCTAACAGTAAATAAAGGCCCTCCAAAGATAGGTCTATTCAATCATTTTCTGTGCTAAACACATGTTGGTCCTACACACAATAGGTCATTCATATGAATAAGAGCAAAGCAAAACTTATGTGGAGATGCCACATCATTGTTTGTGGAGCTGATAATACTCAGCTAGAAACATATAGGTGTATTTCTCTTATTTGAATCTTTCAGAACATAGGATAGACTTTTTGCCAAGTGAGAAGCACCCAAACTAGAGATCCTTGGAGCACGTATATTTTCCTTAACTATTTCTACCTGTCAAGACCATGGTCAAACTTTGCCAACTCTAAAAGCTTAAGAACTCCTTGTTTGAGTATCCTTTTCTTTTCCTTGACCAAAAATGGCTTGTCCTTCACATATCTCTATTATTTGTGGAATATCTCGTTTCCTAACGAGATAGAAAAAGAAAAAGGAAGAGCAACAAATGCCTTCTTTTACTCTCTCTCTCTCTCAAAAGATAGGTCTCTTATCTTAGACACAGAGGCAGGTTCTGTGACTAAATTATGAACATGCACAAAAATTGTATTAGTTAAGAGTTA
Source organism: Cornus suecica (assembly GCA_963922005.1). Classification (NCBI taxonomy): domain Eukaryota; kingdom Viridiplantae; phylum Streptophyta; class Magnoliopsida; order Cornales; family Cornaceae; genus Cornus; species Cornus suecica. Next base: position 49,667,180 of record OY998240.1, on the reverse strand, counting down.
GCTGGAAATTCTAATGGCCTTAAACTCAATCTACTCAAGTGGACATCTTCCTTCATTTATCAGATACTATTCAGATTTTATGAAGCATATGTGACTTAGTAATATGTAAAAAATGAGAAAGAAACACCATTTATCTAAGGAAATCTAAGCTACGATTTAGGTTGTCCTTTCTTTAATTTGGTCAAACATCATGCCAATCTACTTGCTTTCCATTATTTATCTTTGGGGGCTGACAAACAAAAGAATTTGCATAGAGAATTCTGTTTTCCCTTTAGGGGAGCTGGGTTTCTGAAGCACGTGGGGAAAATATAAATTCAGAAACACTCTCATCAACCGCAACCCAATATGCACTTCATTAGGAAACTGGGTTGAGCACTGACTAACACCACTAGGTATGAAAACTGTTATCCAGATGTGCATCATTTACGTGTGATTTGTGTTGGAAGATCTTGCCTTAATGCATTTAAAGTACTAACTAGTGAACCTTTTTTTCTTTTATTGTTCTAGGTAGATTTATTCAAACACTATGCTTTCTTATATATATACTAGCTAACCAAGAGATGGGGAACATATAGATTTGGAGAATGCAGAGACATCGGAAAAAGGATTTAAGAAATTTCCTGACTAATAGGATTAGCAGTTCAGAATCTGGAAGGAGAGCATCAGCTTTCACCACACACAGCATTTTCTGGGCGGTAATTATATACTGCCGACCTACAAAAATATGTCAACTCAAAATCGTAGGAGGAAGAGATGCCTTCGACCATTAAGGTCATTATTCCAACAAGTTGTTTCAGGTTATCGTACAATGTACATTACAGAGGCTGTGAAACAATTTCGACAACATATTTTGATGATTGTCTCAGCTACAGCAAAGGACAAAACCCCCAAATACATATATAGAACATTGTAAATTCACCAAAAGAGAATCGCCCACAAGTATAGGTGGTGGTTCATTTTCATTAAGCTAATTTGTTTCAAATTAATCCCAACTCTTCCATCCAACATAACTACAAAAACCGCATAGATTCCCAATTGCATAAAGCCCAATACTATAGAATCTGCAGAGAATGTGATGATGCACAAAACTCCCAAAACCCATAAATTTAATGACTTGAGCTGGTGTTGTAACGCATTCAAATTTCAATCCACGTTCCTAAAGCTTCAATCTTTATTCATGTTCATATAGAAGTAAAGTTCCCAATACAAGCAATCAAACAAACCTAATCAAGCTTTATCAATTTCACCCCACCGAGTTTGATGCATGTGAGTATGTATATATATGTGTGTATACATATATTTATATATATATATAAATATATGTGTGTAATAGTTAAGAGATGTAACATAATACACACCAGGAGATGCAGATGCAGATACAGAGACCGGAGAGGTTGACGTAGGATTGATTCGATCCTGTCCTTGTTGACTCGGCTTTTCCATGAATATGAGAACTCCAATCTAATCAAACTCCAATTGAATTAAAAAAAAAACCAAATCTAATCTATTTGATTTGATACACACAGAGAATTGAAACCAGAAACGAGAAACTCGGTGAACAAGGGTTTTGGGGTTTCGATGTCTATATCATTACAATGATGAATCAGAAAAAGAGACGAGAGTTTATATATTGCATAATATATAATATAATATATACATATATATGTTTACTTATTTATTTTTAAATAAAATACATATCAATATTAAATACATATATATATTTATATATATATAAATGTACAAAGAAATAACCTTGTTCTACTATATTAAATCTGGGCTTTGTATTGAGAAGCGGTTCGATTTCCTTTTAAATTCGGATTTCGCTGATTGGGTTGATTTGGGGTTTCTGAGAGATGCGGTGCTGACTCACTCGTTGTTACGGCGCGTGATTTGAAAACTACGAGCTGTTATTGTTTAGGTAATACATACGCGCCTAGAAATAGTGTGGGTATAGCAGTACTCGGGTTTTGTAATAAATACAGTGGATTCCTTTTCATGAAGGGTTATTTTACCCTTATATTATTTAATTTAATTAACTAATTTTCACTGTATTCACCTTACCTTATATACTATTCAATTTCATCACTATGCCCCTCCCCTCACATTTTGAGTCATAATACCTAAAGTTTCCTCAATAGATAAGGGGGTTTACTGAAATCAAGCCTTTAAAAAAATTATTTTTCAAAAATCAATTATATTTTTCGTAAAAATTATAAATTTCAAAAAAATATATATACTTCGGAAAAAAATATTTTTCGAAAACAATATATTTTTTGGAAAAAACATATATATTTCGGAAAATATATATATTTCGAGAAATATATATATATATTGGAAAATTATATATATTTCGGAATATATATATAATTCGTCAAAAATATATATTTTTGAATTATTTTCAAAAAATATTTTTTTTGGGAAAAATATATATTATGTTCCAAAATATGATTTTTTTTTCCGAAAAATATATATTATTTTTTCCAAAAATAATATAATTTTTTCCCGAAATATATATTTTTATATTTTGGAAAATAATGTATATTTTTCACACAAAAAAAATCATATTTTTTTAAAACAATTCGAAAAATATATATATTTGACGAATTATATATATATATTCCGAAATATATATCATTTTCCAATATATATATTTTCCGAAATATATATATATTCCAAAATATATATATTGTTTTCGGGAAATATTTTTTCCCGAAATATATATATATTTTAAATTTATTGTTTTTACGAAAAATATAATTAATTTTTGAAAAATAAATTTTTTAAAGACTTGATTTCACTAAACTCCCTTATACTATTAATGGTAATTTATGTATTATGACTAAAAATGTAAAGGATGGGGGTATATCGATGAAATTGAATAGTATAAGGAGTTTTATGAAATTAACCCTTTCATGAATGAGGGGGAAAAGGAAAGTATTAATACTATTAGTCAGATCTACACAAGGGGAGTTTGAAAATAAATTTAGGCAACATTGCAAAATATTCCCCCGATTTTTTTTTTTGAAGTGCATTTACTCATTTGCACTTATTGGATTGGCTTTTCAAACACTGCTTTGACTTTTTTGAGAAAATAATTGTTTTGAATAGTGCTTAATAAAAATTTTAGAAGAACATTTTAAAGAAGTTAGGGATAACAGCTTCTCAAAACGATTTTTACTTCTCTTTTTCTTCCGGGTAAAGCCTAAAGTGAAAACTATGTCAAACAGGACTTTAGTAATAACTAATTAAAAAAGTAAAATAATTTATATATTACTAAATTAACTTTAGTACTTATATTTCATACACATACAACTCATTTTTATCGATATCATTCATATATAAAATGTGTAAGTATGTTAAATGACTATTTTTCAGGGTATCAAATGTCTTTAAGTCATGTTCTAAAAACACATGTCTTAGGTCCTGTTTGGGAGGTGCTTTGTGCTCTCAAAAAAAGGAAAGCTGAAGCACAACAAAAGCATGTGTTGTGGCCTTAGTTTGAACTAGAAACATGTTTAGTACCGATACTTTTAGTACAAAAAAAATAAAAATATTTTATTTATTTATTATTTTTCATTTCTTATTATTTATCATTTATCATTTATTTTATTTTTTATTTTTATTTTTTCATTATTCATTCATTTATTATTATTATTATGGAATATTTAAGTTATTTTGTTTATTACGTGTTAATATATTTACTATTTTTTCAATTTATTTAATTTATGTATATATATATATTTTAAATTATTAATATTATTTATTCATTTATTTTTATTTAATTTATAATTATATTTAATTTATTTTGTTTATTATGTGTTAATATATTTATTATTTATTCAATTTATAAGGATATTTTATTTTATTTATAAAATATAATTTTTATATAATTTATAAATAAATTTTAATTATTTATTATTTCTTATTAATTATTATTTATTTTATTTTATTTATTCATTATTATTCATAAACATTATTTTAATTTATTCATGCTTGTGCCCAAAAATTTGCTTCCACTAACCCATTGCCCATTGCTATAGTAACAAAGCACATGACTTTCAAATTTGGTCATTTTGAAAACAAATATTTTCATGTGTTTTGACATTATTGAAAGCAAAACACATGTCACCAAACATACTTTGCTCTCATTTTTTTGAATAATAAAGAAGTAGAAGCACAAATTCTGAAACAGAAGGCCATACCAAACAAACTCTTAAAAGGCAAAGTGAGATATTATATGTATTATATTCACTATCGTGTCATACTAAAGCAAAAACACATATAACAAAAATTTAATAAACTAATAAAAACTTAAATCTTACAATTTTTTTCACAGTAAAAAAGAATTAAATAAATCTAAATGCATGTGAATCTACATTACTCATACAACATACAATAACAATTAATAAAATAAAATAAAGGCATATCGCCTTCAATCGTAAATTACGATATGATATAATTTCTGAGAAAAACATTACTACATGATATATGTACAAATAACTTAAAAGACATTCTGCCAATGCTGGACACTTTCACACTGAAAAATATCCATTAAATATACTTACACATTTTAAATACGAATGATATTCGTATGTGTATGAAATGTATAGGTTTTGTTATATTTTCTTTACTTTTTTATATATAAGAAAAGTACCAAGGTTAATTTAGTAATTGACAAATTACTTTATTTTTTGAATCAGTTATTACTAGGGGCAAAAAAGAAAATGCATATATGAGCGAAGGGGCCAAAGTGCTTAGGCCGAAAGTTTAGGGTAGAGAAGGCAACAACTCGGGTTTGGGATGAGTTTGGTTAAACTCATCACTACCCCGTTAAAAAATTATTAATACCATTATCATCCCAAACCCGCGACGGGTTTTAATTAATAATATCATTACCATCCCGTCGGAACAAATGAGTTTCATGAACCATCGGTACCTACTAAATTTTGAACCTTTTTTTTTTACATATTTATTTAAATCCACCACATTATGATCGGAGCGAGTCGGAACCCGACCGAGCCAGGTTAAATTGACATCCCTAGTTCAGGAGTGTAACTAGCTCACTTTAAAACATTAGAGGGATATTTTGCTCATTTTGCAAAAGTTCAGGGGAGTATTTTGCAAATTTGTCGATAAATTTCCATGATCTTTTCCTACCTACATTAATCTCAAAACAAATATTGCATATATATATATATAGCCGTTTTCAGTTGCTCCCTGGTGAGCCGGGAGTTTATACGCTAGATTACATCTAGTGCTTGTTTGGGAGGGCTTCATGATAGGTGAAGTATGTTTTAAAAAATGAAGTGTGAAAAGTAATTTAAATAAAATAATTTCAAAATAGAAAAGGTGTTTGATGGAAATGTTTTAGAAAGTTAATTCAGAATTCAAATATTTTTTAATTTAAAATATCAAAAAGTTGTTACATATAATTGGAGAGAGAAAGATTCCTAAACAAACCTCTAACTATATAATGGTGAGAAAAACAAGAGTAAATAAAAAGATATTTGAGGTTAGCATTGAAAATATAAAAAATTTAATGAGGTTAAATTAGTAAATTAAATATAATTGTAGATAAATATTCATATTGCTTCCGGAAAGTTACTCCAAAAGCAAGTTTGCTTGCTTTTATTAAACAAACTTCTAAATTATTTGTTTCCATTAAAAATTCATTTGATTAAATTTACCAAACACCCATATTTTGTTGAAAAGTGATTCTGGAATTTAAAAACCCATTTTGAGGTCTTTAAAAGCCCTCCCTAACGGACACCTAATAATTGGAATTAAAAACCAGATGTTACACCTAATAATTGGAATTAAAAACCACTCATTTAGTTTTTCGATTAATAAAACTGAGTTTTTTAAATTTTGCTCTTACAACATTACTAATATTTTTTATGTTATCTATAATTAAGAAAATATAAAACGAATTAGTGAAAACTTTCCAAATAAGAGACCTATTCACAACCTCCCTACATGTTATTGAATGATTAATCAAGTGAACAATTTGTATAGAACCAATGGGATACATATATACTATATAAAACTTCATGCTTGTAGAACTTTTTTTTTTATTCCAAAAAATTGACAACATATAATAACTACATGAAAGTTCATTTTTTTTGGAAGAAAGTTCATCTTCAAGTTATACTTGTTATTAAGCTTCGGACAATTTTTTTTGTCATGAGACTATCCATATTTGCCACAACCATGACAACGCCATAGCTTTAACTTTCCTTTCTCTCTCCATGACTTCAAATGTTTACCACAACCTTTTGCTCTAACATGAAGGGGATCATTGAGATTTCTTTGTTGAGGAATGTTACATTGCTTCTCTTTCTCCAACCCACTATTTTCACCAACTTAACTTGAATTCATGATTTTAAGTTGTTCGTAAATTGTTTCCAATGTCCTTGTTAATAGCTCACTCCCTTCTTCTAAGGTAACGACTTCTTCAATAACCCTTGAAGGAAGTTGTAATAATTTTGTACACCTAACCATAATTGACTTATCTTGCAAATATTTAATTTGCACACCATCTTTACCTACTACACTTCCAACTCTTGCAAACTTTGTCCATTGTTTCATTATATAATATTCCGGCAAGAACATTATTTGTTTTATTCTAAAAAATGCTAGAATATGCTTGCACGGAATACCTTCAAAATAAAAATATTGACAACTGCATTTCACTATTTCATTCACCTTATCATTGTCACGCCCCTAAATTCCTAAGACTCCTGAATCGGGACATCCGAGGAATCTAGGGTCGTGATCCATAAAATGAGTAACCAACTAAGATTAGGGATGGCAATGGGGCGGGTATTACCTTCCCCATCCCCGATTAATATTTTATTTTTTTGCTCCGCCCCGCCCCGTCCCCGGCAACTCCCTACCCCGTCCCCGCCCCGCCCCGATTACATATTATTTCTCCCAAATTCAAAAATCATAATTTTCTAAGGTTCGTTTTCATGAATCACAACCCTAATCTTTGATTCACAGCCACAATTATGGACGAATCAGGGGAGGAATTGACTCTGATTCACAGCCACAATTCGGCTTTTCTACGTCCGAATCGCCCCGTGCGCGGTGGACGCGGTGCCAGACCTCCTTACGCTTCGCCACCTCCGCCACGAGATCGGCGTCGCGCTCAAGATCAATGGCGTCCGTGTTCTCGCGTCCGAGGCGGCGTCTATTTCTCTCCGCCACGATCGGCTCGACAAGGGGTCGTAAGTACGGACGATGTTAGGGTTACTGACGCGCTTGAATTCGAGGTGTTCGAGGAGGAGGATGAGGAGATGATACTGTGTGGGTCGCTGGAGAGGCTCAAGGTTGGGTGGAGTAGTGGCAGTTGCAGTGGCGACTGACGGCGGTGAAGCCATGGCCATGGCCAGATCCAGTTTTATGTTTGTGTGTGTGTGTGTGTGTTTGACCGAAAAGTGGGTCTGTTACGTGTGTATATGTTTGTGTGGTGTGTGTGTGAATATTTAATTATAAGACATATTTGTGATATATGGAATATATAAGGTTATTAATATATGATATATGTATATGTATGGGTAATATATGATATATGTATATGTATTGGTGGAGTGCTAATCGGGGCGGGGCGAAGGTGCCCCACACCCGCCCCGATTAGCTAAACGGGGCGGGACGGGGTGGATAAAATGGGCGGGTTCGGGGCGGGGCGGATTTTTTTGCCATCCCTAACTAAGATCATCAATAACCATAAAATGAATGGAATATTATTAACAATAATAATTCCATACACAAACAAGCGGAAGCTAAACCAAATGTTACATAAGGCACATCTAGGTGCCGAAAGAATACTTCTCTACAACGATGTAATGATACCAAATATAAGGAAGGGATGTGCCAACAGACTGGTTCCCAAGAAATACAACAACAGTCCCAATACAGGGTGTTTGCCACATATTAACACCTAGAAGGGGTGAATAGGGTCAATGACAAACTTTGAGACTTTTTCGGTTTGACTTTATTTTATCAAAATTACACTTCATTAAGCTCTTGTTAAACACTTAGTGGTTTAGATAATCTCTTAAGTGACATTCACATTTCATGTTTATAATCATGAACAATGAATTACACTACCAAATACATGCATAATGGATTCAAGTAGACTAAGAACTAATTCAAGCATTCAAGTGTGCAATTCAGCTAAATATGTATAAGCACTTTTCTCACATATATTTAGACATAATGCAAAGTTTTATTTATCATAAAGAATACTTTAAAGATTTTATGAAAAGTAATTAATCATTTAGTGCAAATAAACTCTTAAAGAGAATGATATGTTGAATATTCATTTTTGTCAAACACTTGGGGATCTGTATGAACTTTTAATACTTATAGTTTATGGAAGATTCTTTTTATCACACACTGGGTGTGCACATTGATCATGGCTAAGTAAATGAAGTAGAAGAAATTTAATCTAAGCTATGTCCTATGAAGTTCATAATCTAATCAACCACAATTAAACATTTTACTATCCTCTTCATGACATCACAAGCATGTAGATAAAATTGCTTGTATAATAAAGAGGAATATGGATTTTGTCAAGCACATGGAATTAATATAAACATTCAAGGCATTGGTTTGTTGAAGAAACATTTTAAAATACGCATGTTGTGCAACAAGATCTATAGCAAGATAAAAGAGATGAAAGTCTAAGCAATAATCCAATCATGCTCACAATCCAATCAATTACTTTAACAAACATTTACTCATACTCCTCATGAATTTATAACCACAATCAATTTCATAGCATGACATCAATATGAAGTTCAAGAATGTAAATGACAATTGCTTGTAAAGTAAAGAGTTTAAGGGATAGAGAAAATGCAAACAAAGACACCAAGATTTTACATGGTTCAACCAAATCTTTGGTCTACGTCCATGCCTTAAGAAAACCTCCCAAGGATTCCATTATCGTGCTTCTCTTTCCGGGGATAAGCAAACCCTTACATGCTTCCTTCTTCCAGGTGAATAACAAACCCTAACATGCTCATTCTTGCGGGTGAAGAGCCAACCTTGCACACTCTTGCTGGTGGAGAGCTAACCTAATCCTCTCTTTTTAAGGTAGAGAAAAACCTTTACAAAGCTTCAACAAGCCCATCCCATGCCAAGATAACCTCTTGGAATTTCACTCACAAAGAATAAGAATTTTACATTTGAGTGGTACAACAATATCTCTTAATAGATAGATATAGAAATTCAAAGCTCACTTCCTCACATACTTAGAGTTATAGATGAAATAATCAAATGAAAATCTCAACTCAATGTGTGGAAGAATAAATCACAAGATAAAATATGAATGATGCTCATGGTGATTCCTATAGGAGAATTGTTTACCCAAAAATGAATTCAAGAATGAGACACAAATTATAGATTTCTTTCATACTCCTATCCCTCTCTTCTCCAACCCATTTTTGGCTCATATAAGGCATATATATAGCATATGAACACAATATAGCCGTTTGAGGGTGTTTTGGGAAGTTTTGGAACACTTTGGATCCGAAACTAGCCATTAGAATTCAAATTCCGGATGAGGCAGTCAAATGGGTGTTTTGGGGTAGTCGGCTGGGTCTTAAAAAATTCATTCTGAAATTTATTTTTAGTTCTCTGACTCAGGCAGTCGACTGGGTGGTTTACCCAGTCGATTAGGTTGTTCAGCCCAGTTTCGACGCAGTTAACTCTTTTGGTCATAACTGGAGTTTCGTAATTTGGATGAATGCGTTCTTTAGATTTTATGAAAGAGGACTTCAATCTCTTGATGTTAGGCTTTTGAATCGCTCCATTTAACCCATTGTTTAGTGCGTTATGATCGTTTGAATGAGACGCTTCATTTCGAACTTCTAACCCACTTGACGTTTTTTCATGAAATCTTTTGGGATTTTCCCGAAATGTCTTAGATACACTCCTAGGATGTCTTAGAGACTTATTAAGGTCATTGACATGCCTAAAGGCAATATTGAGATCATAAAATGATTTTCCAATTTAGACAAATTCTCAATATTAGACAAATTTTTTTCATGATTTAACAATTTTATTCAAAGCTTTAATATGCATCTAGAATCCATTTCAAGTGATATGAATTTTATTTATGGTTATATAACAACTTATTTGTTGATTTCTTCCATAGCTTATGGAAGTTTGAACTAACTCAACTTTAGCAAAGACTATATATAAATGTATCATCAATGGTGTTCATAGTCTAATGCTGATGATGTAAGGACTCATGAATGATGTCAATGATATGCATGATCCTATATACTAGTTGGTTAAGAGTTGAGCTTTCAAGTAAGTTATTGCAAAAATAACTTTACATTAAATCTAACACTCACCCAAGCCTACTTTACCCATTTTTTTATCTTCAATTTCTTTAAGCTTTTGAGTTGATGTCTCCATTATTGTCTTCAATGTCTTTTGAGCTCTAAGCACCTTTTCTTGATCCTTCTCATGGATCCACTAACTCTCTTGAGTTTATCTTGAATCAACAACTTATTAAGCACAACTCAAGTAGACATTAAATTCGCCACATTCAATGGTTTGTTATCATCAAAATGTCATGTTTACCCATGGTGAAAAAACTTTGGGTCAACAATCTCTCCCTTTTTGATGATGACAAACATTGATGTGTGCCAATAACCAATTGAGGGCATTTTATAATGATCCCCCTATCAATATGCAATCAATGAATATTATAATAAAGTATATGCATAATCTTTAGGATTTCTTCCCCTATCACCATGCTTTAAATGATGTTTACACTTAAACATATAGCATGTGGTCATCTCAAGGAGCAAAGCTCCCCCTAAGAATGTGCATACAACATATACACATCAACTAATCTTTCCCCCCCTTTGACATCATAAAAAAGAATAGATACAATAAAGTACAAGGAGAGGAACATCACATCAAGTTGCTTATATGAATTATGATAATAGAATATATCATTTGAAGTAACACAATCTCATATTGTCCATACATTTCATGAATATGATTAAGATAATACCAACTTACAAACATAGCTTTGCATTCATGATGGCAACAAGAACATTCTAGCATATGTAATCAATGATGACTAAATCATTTGTTTGCTTTTCATAGACAGATAGGATACATGATCAAAATAGATTTACATATAATAAGTACATGTATCAAGTGAATGACTCAAATGCAAGTGATTTAATTCTCAAGTGTGTGTTTGAATGAAAGTTCAAATCTATAGTATTCAACATACTATATGCAAACGAGAAACACACAATTACTAGATCATTTAAAATCACATAGTCATGTATGTAGATTCACTTAATATCACATATGAGCATTTAAGAACGAGTCAACACCACCTCCATCTCAACCATTTGAAATTCAATAAACACATATGCAATAATTAGTCATAGAATGTAATGAAAATCATAATGATGACTAAGAGATGAGTATCCAAAAATAAGCAAGTGAAAATTACACAAGACATATGCTAATACATTAATATTCAAAGACATTTTCATTTCTCTATGAATTTTACAAAATAAGTTCTCTTGAAGAAAATTGTTGAGAATATTGACGAAGAAATTTATAATCATGAAAATGAGCTCAATATCTCTCATAAATACATGTCTTTGTAATGTAATGTAATGACATTGTATACATTCTTTTCAAGTGCTAGAAGATATATATTTTAAATATTTAACATATACTATATCTCTTATATATATGGTAAAAATACTTATCTAATAATAATAAGAGATAAAACAAGATAATGAATGTATAAATATATATACCAAAAGTTAACACATATTATGCATCTTCATTTGTGTTACTATAAGTCCAAGAGTAGTCAACCAAGGAAGCCATATAGTCCCAAAACCAAAGTGTCAAATAGTATTTGAAATTATTTTCATGACACTTAAAATGGCTCATACCCAAGAAGGAAATAAGTTCATCTATCATGCTTATTTTGAATTAGTTTGCATACTTGTGATAAACTTCTTTGCACAACATATCAAATATTGGTTAACATAATATTTCAATAAAAGTGCAACAACCAAATTTGATAAGTGACAAACAAAAATAAATATTTATCAATAACGGTTCTAAGATAACCTTCATCCATAGGAAAATCACTTAAAGCCATTCAAAACACCATTTTGGAGCATATTTCAAGTTAAGCACGACTTATGATAGTTTTAAAACCCATTGTCTAAAATTTATACATTTCAAATCATTGTGATTCTCTACATGAAAAATTTTCATTGTGAAATCATGTAAGAATGCATTAGATAAAAACATTTCATGCAAAGAGGCATGTCACATTCTTAGGACTTTAATTATTTTCACATGTGCAAAGAGTAATCTATATCTTTCTTAGTTAATACTTTGGGATAACAATAGTCATAACCTTGGGTCACCACTCCTAGTCTTTAATGATAACAAATTATGCATTATAGAATATATATATAAGAATATGCTTGTATGATCATGATATAAAAATATAAAATATAGGAGATTAAAAATGTTATATATAACAATAATAATAAAATAAGCTACAAAAACAATATAAATCAAGTCTAAAGAAAACATGTTATGCTTGATGACCAAATGAAGCACCTTAATAAATGTAAATCTTTCATGATATATGCACATAAGACACATGATTCATGTTTTTCAATAATCAATCAAGATAATCACATATAAGCACACTATTGTCCAATTTTCAACATGCTTCCTTTAAATAAAGGACAATTAGATCCTTTTCCAACATGAAGAACCAAACACAAAATATCTAGCCTCAACCAAATTTTCAACTTTGAAACAACAATGGTTAAGCATCATTATATGACACTTATAAAGAGTTATACTCTTTTGAGGTTTACTAGTGTGGCCTTAATTGATTAATCATTTATCCCAAGTCCATCTTAAATCCACTTTAAGTTCAAATACCTCAAATCAATGTGCAATATGTGATATCAAGAAGCTTTAGATAAAACACAAAAATCATTGAATCACATAGACAAATGTCAAGAAATATCTACTCAAGAAATCAACCAAATTCAAGTGAAGTAGCCTTGTGAGTCTAGAGGTGGTCATGATTATATTCTTTAAATTTCAAGCATGATCAAAACTTTCTTTCATATAACCATGTCTCATTTCAAACCAAGCTACTTTCGATAAATCATCAAAGATAAGCATATTCAATTTGCATGCTCCAAGTAGCCAAACACCCTCATTACCAATTATCAAAATTTATTCCATGACATATCAATAAGGATTCACCAAACTTTAATAAGCATATTTATGTCATGTTTAATCTCATCCATGAAAGCAAATTAGTAATGGAAGTTAGAAAATGTGTACCATGGTGCTATCTCTACCCATTTTACTTGGAATTGCTTGTAGATGATTTGCATCCTCCACTCATCTTGTGAGAAACCTTGATTTCATCTCCCTTTGTGAGTTATAACATCACTATTGAGGAACTAATAGTTATTGAGTAAGGAATCAATCCACACCTACAAAACATACTCAAGTAGCTTTCTTTGGTACCCTTTTTGCTCTAGGGTCCATTTGTGTTAGCACATTTATGGGCATAATTCTCAATAAGCACATTAACACAAAATGAGTGATTCTCCATAAGCAATATGCTCTAATTTAATTTATCATTCAAAAACATTTTCATGAAGTGCATTTGTCAATTCAAATAGTAAGATATGCTCATGGTTATTTCACAAGTAAATGAACCATTATGAAATTGCAAATAGGAGTGAAACTCTATTTCATATATGGATCATATATGGGTCACAACAAACAACCATATGCATCATTCGTATTCAACTTCAAGAATTGACAAGAAAATCAAAATAACCCCCCTAGATTGGTAAGAATATATTACATGCCCTTTTTCAAAATTTGTCAAAGTTTTAGCACATGGGAGGATTTATTTCATTTCATTTCAAAATTCATTGAGCATTTGAAAGCTTAATGAAAGGTTTTCATAAAAGTCACATTTTCAAAATAATTTCTCTCTAAACCAAGGTGTCACTCTTCTCATACAATTTCAATATATTTAAAAGAATGTGATGTATAAACATGATTATTCATCAATCAATGAATACATTCATGAGATAAACTTATATACCAATGAATACATTCATGAGATAAACTTATATACCAATGAATACAAGTATTAAGTCAATACTATGCATAAAGAATCACATTTCACTTGGATGTCTCAAACATTGCATATCATCATCAAAATTCTTCATTTATTGCATGTATATATTTAATGGTCATTAGGCACTAGAGATCATCTATAATCTTTTTCCCTTCTATGAATTATAAGCACATTCTCCTTTAGCCTTTAAATGCATATAACTAACTTGAAAACTTCATAGGAGAATAAAAGGTCAAATAACCTTACGTAAGGGAAAAACCTTCAAAGTTTGTCATAGATCAACTCTAAACTGGTTAAGGCAAGAATAGAGCCGAGGCTTTGATACCAATTGTTAGCCACATATTGACACTTAGAAGGGGGGGGGGGGGGGGGGGGGTGAATAGGGTCAATGACAAACTTTGAGACTTTTTCTGTTTGACTTTATTTTATCAAAATTACACTTAATTAAGCTCTTGTCAAACACTTAGTGATTTAGATAATCTCTTAAGTGACATTCACATTTCATGCTTATAATCATGAACAATGAATTACACTACCAAATACATGCATAATGGATTCAAGTAGAATGAGAACTAATTCAAGCATTCAAGTGTGTAATTCAGCTAAATATGTATAAGCACTTTTCTCACATATATTTAGACATAATGCAAAGTGTTATTTATCATAAAGAATACTTTAAAGAGTTTATGAAAAGTAATTAAACATTTAGTGCAAATAAACTCTTAAAGAGAATGATATGTTGAATATTCAGTTTTGTCAAACACTTGGGGATCTGTATGAACTTTTAATGCTTATAGTTTATGGAAGATTCTTTTTATCACACACTTGGTGTGCACAATGATCATGGCTAAGTAAATGAAGTAGAGGAAATTTAATCTAAGCCATGTCCTATTAAGTTCATAATCTAATCAACCACAATTAAGCATTTTACTACAAGCATGTAGATAAAATTGCTTGTATAATAAAGAGGAATATGGATTTTGTCAAGCACATGGAATTAATATAAACATTCAAGACATTGGTTTGTTGAAGAAATATTTTATAATACGCATGTTGTGCAACAAGATTTATAGCAAGATAAAAGAGATGAAAGTCTAAGATATAATCCAATCATGCTCACAATCCAATCAATTACTTTAACAAACATTTACTCATACTCCTCATGAATTTATAACCACAAGCAATTTCATAGCATGACATCAATATGAAGTTCAAGAATGTAAATGACAATTGCTTGTAAAGTAAAGAGTTTAAGGGATAGAGAAAATGCAAACAAAGACACCAAGATTTTACATGGTTCAACCAAATCTTTGGTCTACGTCCATGCCTTAAGAAAACCTCCCAAGGATTCCACTATCGTGCTTCTCTTTCCGGGGATAAGCAAACCCTTACATGCTTCCTTCTTCCAAGTGAATAACAAACCCTTACATGCTCCTTCTTGTGGGTGAAGAGCCAACCTTGCACACTCTTCCTGGTGGAAAGCCAACCTAATCCTCTCTTTTTAAGGTAGATAAAAACTTTTACAAAGCTTCAACAAGCCCATCCCATGCCAAGATAACCTCTTGGACTTTCACTCGCAAAGAATAAGAATTTTACATTTGAGTGGTACAACAATATCTCTTAATAGATAGATATAGAAATTCAAAGCTCACTTCCTCACATACTTAGAGTTATAGATGAAATAATCAAATGAAAAGCTCAACTCAATGTGTGGAAGAATAAAACACAAGATAAAATATGAATGATGCTTATGGTGATTTCTATAGGAGAGTTTTCTACCCAAAAATGAATTCAAGAATGATGCACAAATGATAGATTTCTTTCATACTCCTATCCCTCTATTCTCTAACCCATTTTTGGCTCATATAAGGCATATATATAGAATAGGAACACAATATAACCATTTGGGGGTGTTTTGGAAAGTTTTGGAACACTTTGGATCCGAAACTAGCCGTTAGAATTCAAATTCCGAATGACGCAGTCGACTGGGTGTTTTGGGGCAGTTGGCTGGGTCTTCAAAAATTCATTCTGAAATTTATTTTTAACTCTCTAACTCAGGCAATCGACTGACCTTCTTGCCCCAGTCGATTGGGTCAATAGGCAGTCGACTGGGTGGTTTACCCAGTCGATTGGGTTGATCAGCCCAGTTTCGACGCAGTTAACTCTTTTGGTCAAAACTGGAGTTTCGTAATTTGGACGAATGCGTTCTTTAGATTTTGGGAAAGAGGACTTCAATCTCTTGATGTTAGGATTTTGAATCGCTCCATTTAACCCATTTTTAGTGCGATATGATCGTTTGAACGTGACGCTTCATTTCAAACTTCTAACCCACTTGACGGTTTTTCATGAAATCTTTTGGGATTTTTTCGAAATATCTTAGATACACTCCTAGGATGTCTTAGAGACTTATTAAGATCATTAACATACCTAAAGTCAATATTGAGATCATAAAATGATTTTCCAATTTAGACATTGTCAATATTAGACAAAAGTTTTTCATGATTTAACAATTTTGTTCAAAACTTTAATATGCATCTAGAATCCATTTCAAGTGATATGAATTTTATTTATGGTTATATGACAACCTATTTTTTGATTTCTTCCATAGCTTATGGAAGCTTGAACTAACTCAACTTTAGCAAAGACTATATATAAATGTATCATCAATGATGTTCATAGTCTAATGCTGATGATGTAAGGACTCACGAATGATGTCAATGATATGCATGATCCTATATACTAGCTGGTTAAGAGTTGAGCTTTCAAGTAAGTTATTTAAAAAATAACTTTATATTAGTTCTAACACTCACCCAAGCCTTCTTTACCCATTTATTTGATCTTCAATTTCTTTAAGCTTTTGAGTTGATGTCTCCATCCTTGTCTTCAATGTCTTTTGAGCTCTAAGCACCTTAGCTTGATCTTCTCATGGATCCACTAGCTCTCTTGAGTTTATCTTGAATCAACAGCCTATTAAGCACAATTGAAGTAGACATTAAATTCGCCACATTCAATGGTTTGTTATCATCAAAATGTCATGTTTACCCATGGTGAAAAAACTTTGGGTCAATATTGGGGACAAGTAAAGGAAAACAAAAGGAATAACTCTACGTGCAAACATCCCAAATCCCGCAACAACATATGTGCCACGAGCCATCCTGTAACAAGGAAACAAAAGAAAGTGTCGTTGCACTCCATGTTGTCCGTAGCCGAAACCTTTCCTACAAGATGACGTTTGGGACGCTAGGCAAAAGAACGCCGGGGTGAACTCATCGAAGCCCCGTAGGAGAAAGGAATCGTAACTATCATATCCTACGACCGTTCAAGTCGAGTGCGAACCAACCTGTGTACATGTATCTACCCTAGGTCAGTTAAATGTCCCATATGACATTCTCGCCAATACGAGATCCCGGGAACACATTCCCCTAGTCCCCCATCATGCATCAGCAAATAGGGAAACTAGCACATAGTGAAACTATAGCACAATAACGTATAATAACTCACACACACACACACACATATATATATGCACGTATATATACATATAGAGATATACAACCAATACAAGACACGTAGTATAGACCCCCTCATAGATCACTACGACTCGTACCCGTCAGTCCCACAATGACAACCAACATAACACTTGTCATCAAATCATGGTAGCAACACTCCTATTTATAACACTCCAATAAGAATAACAATCACACTTCCTAGATCACGAGCATATCGAGCTCCAAAATCTCAAATCAGTATCAACTTATATTACCAATCACCTCACATAGTACTACCCACCATCCTCAAACCCAACACAGGTTTAAAACAGTGACCTCAACCTAAGGGAACCCACAAAGGTTGTCGAACAACGAAAAGGAAGTGAAAGGGGTTAATAACCCATCACACCGACTACTCAAATGTCACATGTTTGCCCAAGGGTAAAATGGTCATTTCAAGGGAAAAAAATGTACTTTCAAAGGTTACCCCACCTATTTGGACATAGATTGAACCATAGAAACAAACATAACCTTAATAAAAGCTACGAGGCAAGAGATATGCATTTTTGAAAACGATATCAGACAACGCCGATAAAAACGGAAAGCTGAAATACCCCACTTTCACCAATGGTAAAACAGTCATTTCAAGTGTAAATAAATTATTTCAGATTTTATCTATAAATTTTGTACCTATCAAAAGACATGGGAACAAACGGTACCTCAATCCGAGTTACGAGATGAGAGAAATGAATTTTCAAAAATCAGGAAAAATTCACCTAAAGCTGACCCAGTCGATTGGCTAGTTCACCCAGTCGACTGACTGAGTGACCTAGTCGATTGGCTCAATGACCCAGTTGACTGGGTGAGACAGAGAGTTCCAAAATATTTACAGAAAATAGCTTGGTTGACCCAGTCGATTGCCTAGAAGAGGGCAGTCGACTGCCTATACCAGAAAACCTTAAAAATGACTTCCAAACAACTCCAAAGCTTTAGGAATCATAAGACAAAGTACTCAACTCATTTAGGAACTTTAGAAATGAGAAAATATCATTTAATCTCGGTTTAGTTTTATAAAAAATACTTTCTTGAAAATCCGTAAAACTAACCGTCTTGCCCCCGGTCTCCGTTTTGTACACCGCCGACTTTCAAAGGTCAAAATCTTTTATTTCATGACTTTAAAACCATTTCAAAACTCAAAGTTTTTGTCGGCATCATGGGGGTAGGCAAAAATGGGGTTTTCACTTAAAGAACGAATGAACTCAAATACAAGTTTTATGAAAAATCTGTTTTCGGGAAACAATCCGAACACCAATGGAAAAACCAAAGTGAATTTAGAGACGCTCAAATGAAGTAAGGAAATGACGAACCGAGGTAAAAAGGCAACTCAAAGGGAAGGCAAGTGACCATATGCAAATGCACTAACTCTAACCCAACCGTACTTAGTTCAATATCCAAATCTTTAAACTCCATAATGACTTACTCAAGAATGTCCATAACTTCAATGACATTCCTATCCTTAAGATCGCATAAGGGAACCTAGTGGCCGTTGCCACGGAACCAACAAGTTTCAAATCAAGAACCTCTTCCGATTCTTTCAAACCTCAATTTCACATTCAAAACCACATCACCTAGGTTTCTAACAATATCACATGGCCATCACTACCCAATCAACTCGGTTTACTCATAACCAAACATCAATACCACCATTGATGCCACATTGCTACACAACCGTTAACTTAGACCACAAAACCATAACCTGCCTTCTCAAGGCTTCAACTCATCTCAACTTCAATAGCCACAACCAACTTTACTTCTCACAAGAAAGTCCCTAAACCAACTCATATCACCCCCCCTAAGGTATATAAGCACATAGCAACAAGTATAAGCATTTATTTCACATAGCAACTCAAATGCAATGTGACTCACACACCTCATGGTACACACTGTTCCCACAACAGTTCAACGAATACGTACTCTACCTGTTTACATTGAGAAATAGTACCGCACCGATTCTTCCCAAGTGATTTTGACACTTCTCACTTTTAACAAGGAAAGCGGTTGCACGAGACGACCCGTGACAAAAGATCTGGATAACGAATGTTGCATGAGGCAACCCGTGGTGAAAGATCCAGAGATCGGATAGACGAGACGACCTGCAACTTTGAGGATGGGACGACCCAAACCTATATCAACAATTTTTGGCTTTTTAGTTCTGTAGGTGGGGGACACCTCCTGGCCAGTTGTTGTGATGATTCGACACAAGACTACTCACCCATGGTTACATAACCGAGCGTAGCCCAACACCAATTGAGTTCTCAATACAAAAGGTGAACCCATGTACTATGTCCTCAATGACCCATGCATCAACATAAATATGTATCACATCATATTTATAACCAACATTCCCAAAATGTCAAAGTAAATGTTTTTCATCATTCAACATGCTTTTAAATTTCATTTAAAGCAAAAATCTCAAATATGTTTTCTCATACACCATTCATGATCCCAAATCATCAAGTTATCCTTTAATACACAAAGATAACATTTACATTCATTTAACATGCTCAATTCTCAATTAAAGCATTTAAATCCCAATGATACATTTTCATGCACAAGAAATGTTCCAATTCATCAAGTTATCCTTTAATTCACAAGAAAAATAATTTCATTCTTTTAAACATGCTCTTAGTTCAATTCAAGCAAGTTTTCACATATCACATCTCAAACATGATGTGAAATCCCAAAATACCTCAAAGTTACTAACCAAATGAACTAGCCTAATCTCATTCCAAGGTTACATTCCTAACACCCACATACACATATGTATAATTACACTTACATATATACACCACAATACCCACATACATATCCACATATATATAGGCATACAAGCATACTTTACCATGGAAATTATCAAGAATAACCACTCAACTAGCATGCATCATATTCCTAGCAATATCATTACCAATTACTCCATACACAAGGGTTAATCCATATAAACATGTTCAAACCCTAACTTCATAATTTCAAGGATACACTTAGCAATTTCATCTAAGGTTAGGAATCCGAGAATCAAATTCACCCAACTACACAATCACAAGATGACTAGTTAGGAAGTTTTCCCCTACCTCTTGAAGAACAAAGCAAAGCCACAAGGCAAGGCCTATGAAACCCTATCTCTCACTCAACCAAAATCCAAGGAGCAAACCGGTGGAAAGCTTCACCATAGCCTCCTAACTATGAATCAAACTCCAACACAAGAGGAGAGCAAGAATTATCAAGTGGTTTTATCAAGAAAACTTAAACTAGGGTTTAAATGGAAAACACACAAGGAAGAAAGAACACTTACCACTTCTTGACTCAAACCAAAGACAAGAGCACCATGAACATCTTCTATGTTGATGGCAACACCAAACTCCCAACTTAGGATGATCAAATCCACCTCTAAGTGAAGAAGAACCAAGAGAGAAAAGATGAGAGGAAATGGAAAAGAAGAGATGAAGTCTTCCAATGAAATACAATTACACTCATACATGTGTACAAATTTCCCACTCACCACTCTCACCATCCAATGACCCAAAACAAATATGGGAAAAAAAATAAATGAATCCAAGAGTTAGGAATAAGTCTTGTCATGAAAGACTTATTACACCACACATAAAACCCATTAATTTGCCAAATAAGGTCTTATCATTCAAGGGCTTAGAATAAAGATGTGAATGAATTAACCATCCAAGGGTTGACAAGAAGTCTTGCCAAGTGAAAGACCAATAATAATGGATTCTTGGGTTTAAGTGTCATCCAAATAAGGCCCTATGATCCAAGGGTCTAGAACAAAGATGGGAGAATGAGATCAATGGCTAGGAATGAGACACCACTTGAAAAGTTGGAAATGACCAAATTTCTCTCAACTTAGGGTTAATTACAAGAGTGTCATCAAGCCTCTTAATTACCCTTTTACCACTTATCATCCTCTCCAATTACCAACACGCCATTCATACCCTAACACCTAGCCAAATCTCTACACTTTTCACTAAGTGCTTTAAATATGAAAATACTCATTTACCCTTCGGTTATTTCTTTCCTGAAATCGTTTCTAACAATTTTCATTATTTATAACATGAAAATATAACAAGAAATTCACATAAGTGCTATATCGAACGTCTACAATAAACTAGGGTAACACTTTCGGGAACGCAACGCGATTGCCGAAACTCCAACGAGAAAATGTTGCACGAACCCACGTAGTCGTTGGCGACACTCAAATCCACGAAACTGGAAACGAAATACGACGAAGTCGTCCTGCTAAGTCCAAAACACAAACGCGAAAAATTTACACGTACCGAGAACACATAAGACGTCATGAATAAGTGACATCACAAACGTTAACACATGGAAAAGAATTCTATAAAAGAGAAAGGAAAACGTGGGGCTTTACAATCATATACAACTCGGCGCACCTCAGAATCTCCATTTAACAACTTCTTAACAAGGTACAGACATTGATTATCATTTTTTATCTAAATAGTCAATATATATTCATTACTAGCATATAACTTGTCCTGAAACGCATGGAACAATTGTTTCGTATACACGTCTATCATTTGCTTCTCCATAGGCATAAAATATTTTAGTTTCGGTTATTCATTAATACCAACATGATCATCCAACACCTCCTAATGTCTTAGGTGTCCTAAAACTCTGTTAAATATTATAACGAAATCCATTAATGAATTATTTTTTGAACAATACGTTTTGAAGAATGAATGTGCACTTTCTGCTATTTGACTACTAGACATTCCGTCATAAAATTATTTATGAACAAATGAAGGAACCCACCTATCACGTAACACGTACATTGCATTAAACCAATCGTTACCTTCTTGTCCAGTTCTTTCCAAAACATCTTCCAACTTTCTTCAAATTCTTCCGTTGTCTCTGATTTCCATATACTTGTTTTATAAAGGTGATAGTGATCTCGGAACACTATTGAGTCTATCTTCTCTGGAAACTTTTTTAATATGTGCAAGGTACAATATCTGTGAAAAGTTTGTGGAAGAGTTTGAAGCCTTTGATATTGCTGGATCTTGATCAGTGATATTAACGTTTGGTGAACCTTTTGACATTGCCTTAAGCCATGTCTCAAATAGTCAAACAAATGAGTTAATAGTCTCATCACTTAAAAAAGCACATCCAAAAATAATCGTATTTCCATGGTGATTGACTCTTGTAAGTGGAGCAAATATCTTGGTATAAGGATTTGTGTTCTATGTCATATCAAACACAACTACATCATTAAAAAGTTGTACTCCCTCCTTGCATGTGAATCAACCCAAAAAATTAGTTGATTCTATTATTTTCATCAGTGTCAATCCCAAAAAAGAAAGAAAGATTTTTTTCTTGTTCCGCTAAAAAGAATTCGTGCAATATATCTGCATCATGACCCTTGAGTTTTTCTCTTATATCCCGTTCATAGTTTCAAAGGTATCTTTCTGTACTTCCAACATTTTGAATTCCTCTGGTTTGTGTCTCTAATATGTTAAATTGTTGATATGTGTGCACATTTACGCTTGTAAATTGTTGGGTCAATTTTTTATTTGCATCTGAAATATTGTGATGTGACCTTAATAAATGTATTTTACTTGGTGGTGTAAGCGGATGGTTATGACCCTCGATGAAACGAGTGACCACAAATTTATTTTCACATTTTACTATTGTTAACTTGCTTTGCAACTTTCACATACATTTTCTCGTATTCGTTCCAAGTTTTTTGAACCCTCTAGAAAATTCTCATCCATCTCTATTTTTTTATCCTTTTGTAACTTTCATCAGTTTCCCCTTCTTTAAAACAAACATATTGTTTCCAATATATTTCAGAGCTTCCGTGTTTTTTTTTCTCTTATCCATTCTCACACTAAAACCCGTTTCTCATGCATACATGTTATAAAATTCTTAAGATTCATCTAAGAATTTGAACTTTTGTCCTTCTACAGGTTTTTTTCTCATGTGCAACTTGAGGAGTGTAAATTTCCTCTTCTTTTTTCATCCCAACTTCTTCAACAGTATTCATACCTATACATACAAATAATAAAAAAATAAAAATAAAATGCTAAATGTTGATTATCAACTACAATAAATGTAGAGGAGACATTAATTTATCATGAGTGATCAGTGCAAATTTTTTCTTTCAATTTTATGTTTTTAATCCCTTCAAATAGGTATATAAATCTATAATGAGTATATAAAAGGAACATAAGGAAAAATGCATATAGTAGCGAAAATGGTGGTAAGAGACAAAAATAACTAACCTGTACTTGACATTTTTCAGTAACTCAATAAAAGCACTTGCAGATGAAGATGATTGAGGGACTATTGTTCTCTGTAATTAGAAAAAGAAATACAAAATTTATTTAGGAAGAATAAAGGTGAAAAAGTTTTATGGTATACGAAATTTAATTTTGCAATATTATATTAGTTTTTATTTTATTAAATTGAGTTGATATAGAGAAAATAATTTCTCTCAATAATGAATTTTTTCTTTCGTCATCAATTTTTTTAGCAGATTTATCGTGGTCTTCTATAATATCCGATCTAATAAGAAATAATTCAATATAAACGATGTCCCTTTAGTTTCAAATTAATCATTTAGTT
Source organism: Cornus suecica (assembly GCA_963922005.1). Lineage (NCBI taxonomy): Eukaryota > Viridiplantae > Streptophyta > Magnoliopsida > Cornales > Cornaceae > Cornus > Cornus suecica. The sequence goes on along the minus strand of OY998240.1, from coordinate 49,642,844 downwards.
TAGTTCCATTAATCATTATATTATTTCATATAAGTTAAGATGACCCATTAGTTTCAAATTAATCGTTACATTATATTATTGGAAGTAATAATAGAATAAAGCTAGGATGTACCATTAATTACAAATTAATTATTACATTATATTGTTATTATTGTAAGTGATGTGGTTCTTATTGTAGCTTTTAATTTGTATTTATAATAAAATGGGTTTTGTTCACATTAATTTTTTATACTTCTTATTATTTAATTATCATTGTTTTTGAAAGAAAAAAAAAGTTCTACTAGCATGAAGTTTTATATAGTATATATGTATGCCACTGCTTGCTATAAAAATTGTTCACTCGATTAAATCATTGATAATATGTAGGGAGGTTGTGAATAGGTTTATTATTTGAAATTTTTTCACTAATTAATTTTATATTTTCTTAATGATAGATAACATAAAAATATATTAGTAATGTTGTAAGAGAAAAACTAATTTTTTTTAAAAAAGTCACCTATATTGCTAGGTTGTTATACTTTAGAATTATCGGTTAATTATTTATATCTTATTTTTATTACCATTTTCTAATGATAAGGAGTTTATATTAATAAAAAAACTGAATGAGTGATTTTTAATAGCTGTAATACAAGACAACACGTTATGAGTGGTTTTTATTCTAATCTCTATTGGCCTAATGGTTTTCTTAAGACAATTTTATCCGTTTTGATGATAATAAAATGTTAGGACATGTTTAGTACTAATATCAAAATCGAGTTTATTATTTCAGAAAAATAGGAAACAAACTCGGAAATGAACGCTAACACAAGTTGAAGGACAAAAAGGTCAATTCATGGCAAACAATCTTGAAGATGAAGAACCAAGACTTGAGGTAGATAGGTTGGTGAGTGAATTGTACAAAAGGTTTTATGCTTTGATTTCACAACCTATAAGTTCAAGGGTTAAAATTAAAATCAGAAAAAGTTAAGCCTAAAAATTAAAATGAACTGTCAACTGACTGATAGGTCAGATCAGCCGACTGATGAAGGCTTCAGCCGATTGAAAGTTAACTTTTAGTCGACTGACGTATCCAGAGAGTTTTGGGCCTATTTGATAACCGACCGATGGTAAGCATCAGCAGACTAACGACTCTACTCTTAACCGACTAAAGTTCAACCTTTAACTGACCGACGAAACTAGAGAATCTAGGCTCTATTTGACAGCCGACTGATGGCTCATGTGTCAGCCAACTGAATATCCATTTTTAGCTGACCGACCGTACCAGAGAGTTTCACCCCTATTTGCCAGACAACTGATGGGGTGTATTAGCCGATAGATGAGAGTGTTTCAGCCAACTGATGAGGGTACTTTAGCCGACTGAAAGTAGTGGTCAGCTTGCTGAATGGTTGGCATCAACCGACTCGAATAGTAATATCATCCAGCTGATGAGGGACCATCAACCGACTGATGGTAATTTTAGTGGACTGAAAGCCTTTAAAAATGGCTAGTTCAGAGCATTTATTACACCCAACCACCACCCAACCACTACCATTCTCAACTCACTCTCTTGAAGTGAGTCTCACTTTCTTTGTTTTGACCTACGTATATATATAATGGTATAAAGGTGTGGAAGATATCTCTTCTATCTCTCTTGAATTCAAAGCTCATAACTCTCTCAATCATCCATCATTCTTTGAAAGCAAAAGCTTAAGCATTGAAAGCTTGTCTTTTCTTATTCAATTCCAATCATTGTGAGAAGCTAGATATAAAATATTTTGTGATTGTTCTCTTGAGTATAACTTTCATTTATTGTCAAGAGACTTTAAGATCTTTAGTGAACCAAACACATCACTTAAATACTTGAGCTAATACTTTGTGTATCTTTAATAAAACATAAGGTTTTTTTTAGTGTTTAGGGAGTGATAATCTTTATTGATTTAAGAATTGTGATATTTGGGTGAGTGAAATCCATTGATCTTCAAGAGGGGATTATCCTCTTGTTTGAGTGACAAGCTTGTTAGCTTGTTTGTAAAAGGCTTGCTTTTCCACATGTAAGGAAAAGTTATAGTGAAAGGATTGGGAAGTCTTGAAGGGGATCTTGAGCCGAGGAGCAGGAGTTACTGAACCTTGTAAAAATTGCGGTGTCATCTCTCTATCTCTTTTAATTTGCTATCTTGCTTGCTATTTTTATCTCCTAACTATTTTACTTGCTAGTTAATCTCTTGAGTAGTTAATCTTATATTATTGATCATTAGTTGAAGAGTTAGTGCATGCTTATTGATTGATTTAATTTATTAAATCATGTTTATTCGAAAAAGTTAAAGTTTTCTTTGAAACTCTATTCACCCCCCCTCTAGGGTCATTTAGTGACTAAATATTGGTATCAGAGCCTAATCTCTAGTGATTAAAGGCTTAACCGTCTTAGAGAACGATCATGGCATCTAATGTAGTCACTCATGTTGAAGGACAATCTAATAGTAGACTCCCTTAGTTTGATAGATCAAACTATAACTATTGGAAGACTAGGATGATAGATTTTCTCCAAGCTATCGACTACCAACTTTGGCAAGTCTTGATTGATGAGCCCTTTGTCCCAACCAAAGAGGTTAATGGACAACGCATCACTAAGTTGACAAATGAATGGGATAATGATGATAGGAGGCTCATTTCTTTGAATGCCAAGGCTAAGATTAACATGAATTGTGCCTTAAACCCAAATAAATTTAATCGCATATCTACTTGTTCTATGGCTAAAGAAATATGAGACAAGTTAGAGGTAACCTATGAAGGTACCTCTCAAGTGCGTGAGGCTAAAATTAACATTTTTATGCATGAATATGAACTCGTTGCAATAAAAGATGATGAAATGTTAATTCTATGATGTCTCATTTCACTAATATTTTGAATGGGCTTAAGCACCTTGGTAGGGTTATTCTAAAGTCCGACGTATCACGAAAAGTTCTTAGAAGCCTTTCGGTTAAATGGACCTTGATGAGATTTTCGACTCTCTTCTCACTTGGGAAGTTACCTTTAAGTCCTGAAAAGAATAACCAAAGCCAAAGAAGGGTTTGGCCTTGCAAGCTTCCACAAAGAATGATATCATTGAGCCAGAAGAGGAGAACATTGCTTTAATCACTTAAAAATTCAAGATATTTCTTCAACGAAAGAAAGCCAATGGTGGGAGATTCGTTAGAATAAATGAACCAAGAGGTGATTTAAGCAAAAGAGAGCCTCCGACTTGTTTCAATTGTGGAAAGTTGGGACACTACAAGTCCGATTGCTTCAAGCTCAAGAAAGAGCATGAGAAGAAGCAAAAGAAGGTTGCTATGAATGCAACTTGGGATGACTATGATTCATGCAATTCGGAAAAAGACAAGGACTCCGAGGAAATGACAAATCTTTACCTTATGGTAAAGGAAGAAGAGATACAAGTAGATTCATGTTCTTTAAATAGCTCAAATTTATCTTATGATAAGTTATTGTCATCTTATAATGACTTGCAAGATGCATTTGCGGACTTGTATGACGAGTTTGAAAAACTTGCATTTAAGCATGCATCACTTAAGAAAACAAAATGTTCATGTGATTCATCATGTTCTACCACTACATTACCTACTTTGTATGATGGTAAAAATATTGAGTTAGAAAATGAGAATAAAGTACTTAAAAAGACTATTGATGATCAAATCAATATCTTAGCTAAGTTTACTAAAGGGAAAGAGAATTGAAGTATAATTCTAGGAAGACAAAGAAGAGTTTTTGACAAAAGGGGTATATGATATGATGCTTTTGATAAAGATGTTGTTATTTTGAAAAAGAGAAAGTCTTTAAGACATACTTTCACTAAACAATCTAGATCACCATCCTTAAATAGTTAAAAACATATTACATGTTACTTTTGCAAACATAAAAGACATAAAGCCAATGCATGTTCCCTTAGAAAGAAGGTCGCAACTAAAATGATTTGGGTTCCAAAAGTAATCATTGTTTGTCTTACTAATCCTAGTGGAACCAAAATGAGTTGAGTACCAAAAAATGGCACTTAATCATTCTTTATAGGTATGCTTGAAGTCAACCACTAAGGATAAATGGTTCCTCGATAGCGGTTGTTCAAGGCATATGACGGGAGACAAGTTAAAGTTCTTTTTTTTTTTAAGCTTATGAAGGAGGAAATGTCACTTTCGGAGACAACTTAAAGGGAAAGATTGTTGGAATTAGCTTCATTGGTATATCTCCCTCTTTTTCTATAAATAATGTCTTTTTAGTTGATGGCCTAAAGCATAATCTCTTCAGCATTAGTCAATTATGTGATATAGGTTATGACGTTATTTTTAGGTCAAATGCATGTATAGTTGAGAAGGATGGAACGCAATTGTTTAATGCTAAACGAAATGGAAACTTGTATACTATGTTGTTGTATGATTACATGAATAAGATGTTAAATGTTTTGTCACGTCTAGCAATAGTAGTTGGTTATGGCATAAACATTTAGGACATGCTAGTATGGACCTCATTCACTGCTTGTCTCGAAATGACTTAGTCAAAGGCCTCCCAAAGACTAAGTTCACCAAATACAAGGTGTATAGTACTTGTCAATCGGGCAAGCAAGTTAAATCTTCTTTCAAAAGAAAGAAATATATTACCACTTCTAGACCATTAGAGCTACTTCACATAGATCTTTTTTGCCCGGAAAAGATAGCTAGTATTGGGGGAAAGTTTTATGTTCTTGTCATAGTTGATGATTTCTCTAGATACACTTTAGTTCATTTTCTTACTTATAAAAATAAAACTCACTACATTCTTGATAAGTATTATAGAAAAATTAAAAATGAAAAGGATTTGAGTATTAAGAAAATAAGAAGTGATAGGGTAGAGAATTTGAGAACCAAGACCTAGAGGAATTATGTGATGAACTTGGTTTGTCACATGATCTCTCGGCTCCAAAAACTCCTCAACAAAATGGTATTGTTGAAAGGAAGAATAGATCACTTCAAGAAATAGCTAGAACAATGTTTAATGAACACAATATTTCTCGGAGCCTTTGGGCTAAAACGGTCAATACCGTTTGCCATGTGATTAATAAAGTTATTATCCGGATGAAGTTAGATAATACACCTTATGAGTTGTGGAATGGAATAAAGCCCAATATTGAGTATTTCAAGGTGTTTGGTTGTAAGTGCTTTTTACTTAATGACAAATATAACTTAGGAAAATTCGAGTCCAAATCAAATGAAAGAATTTTATTGGGTTATTCTTGTAGAAGTAAAACCTTTAGAGTCTATAACAAGAGGACTCTAACCTTGATTGAGTCAATTCAAGTTGTTTTTGATGAGTCACCACTATTGACTTCTAGAATTAACGTAGGAGATGATGAGAATGAAAGGATTGAGAACGAGTTAAATGATCTCAATATCTCTACACCATCAAGTGAACCTCAGAAAAAGACGGAAGTTAATGATTAATCTAATGATGACTTGACAAACTCATTTCCTAAATCATGGAGGATTGTAAGAAATCATCCAATTGACCAAGTCATAGGTGATCCATCAAAAGGGGTAAACACTCGCTCTTAACTTAGAGACTTGTGTAATTACATGGTATTTGTGTCTCAAATTGAGCCCAAGAACATTCTTGAAGCTCAATGCGATGACTCATGGATTATTGTTATCCAAGAGGAACTAAATCAATTTGAATGTAATTAAGTTTGACATTTAGTTCCTAAACTCGATGATCAAACTATAATAGGTACAAAATGGGTTTTTCGAAACAAAAATGATGAAAATGGAGTGATTATTCGTAATAAAACAAGACTTGTAGCACAAGTGTATAATTAAGAGGAAGACATTTGCACCTGTAGCTAGATTAGAAACAATTAGAATGCTTCTTGCATTTGCATAATTTGAAATTTCATGTTTTATCAAATGAATGTCAAAAGTGTTTTTCTAAATGGTGTCATAGAGGAAGAAGTCTATGTCAAGCAACCACTCGGTTTTGAAAAATGAACAATTTCCTAATCATGTTTTCAAATTAGCTAAGGCCTTACACGGTTTAAAGCAATCACCTAGAGCTTGGTATGAAAAGCTTAGTGAATTTTTGCTTTAAAATGATTTTTCAAGAGATAAAGTTGATAATACGTGTCACGCCTTGAATTTTCTAGAACTCCGAAACACGAGCCTAAGAGTCGAGGAAGTGATAGAAAAGTGAAAAGAAAGGAAAAATAGAACGTTTACTTGTCAAACGCCCATACAAGGATAAAATAGTCATTTTACATCTAAAAGATGCCAAAAGACCACTCGGGATCGAAATGGAAATGAAACGAACTAATTGGTACTTTAAACGAATCATTTAAACACTCCATGTTTACCCAAGGGTAAAACGGTCATTTTAGGGGTAAAATAGTAATGTTAAAGTGCAACTACAAAGTTTGGACGTAAGACAAGGTGTAGGAATAAATGAAACCCAATTCGGAGGTGCGAGGCAAAAGTTACACGTTTTTCAAAATTAGGCATCATGGCATGCCATGACATGCAGCCACGCGCACCTGTGCCCTGATAGGTGCTCAAAAACATTCATTTAAAGCCCCTATCTTACTGTTGTTACGTCTTTACAATCCATTATTTGATATTTTTATGTCGTTTGTGTGTTTAAGCGTGTTTCAGGAGCTTAATGAAGATTACGAGCTAACTTTCGTGAATTAACTAGAGAAGTGTTTGTGTCTATCTAAAAGAGAGAGCAAAAGAGATGTTTTCAAGAGAAAAGTGTCCCCCGGAGGGTGAAAACATCATTTTTCGGAGCCGCAACTTTAAGAATCATACCGAGGGAGTCGAGGGGGTTCAAACGAAGCAATTATCAAGAAAAATGGTTTTCGGGGGTTTTGCTATGCTTGACCTACGCTTTCAGTTGCAAAAAGTGGCTAGAAAGTGAGTTTCTACGCTTGAAGCGTAGGTGCGGAATGCTACAGTGTTTTCAGCACAAAATTTCAGTTAACTTCGGGAACTCATATTTCAGTTAAAGAAAGGTCCAAATGGGGTAATTCTTGAGTCTATCATCAAGTTCTTGAAGTCATCTTTCCAACGATATATTACCAAACTCCATCCAATGTGTGTAGCTCCAAATATGATCAAAAGAGTGAGATGTGTCTTGCAGAAAAAGTTAGAAATTTCAGATTTGGGCCAAAATCCTATTTTGACCCGAATTGATCCGTTTTGACCCGGATGACTTTAAGTTTGACCTCAACACCTCTATACATGTAATATACACACATTATACATAATATATTAGGATTTTGCTTGGTTGGGTGTGAAATTACGAAAAAGGATAATCATATTCCACAAGTTAAGGTTTCCCTTGACTTTGTCTATAAATACCAAGCCTTTCTATAGATCTAGGGGACTCATCTTCACCCAATTTTGGGACTTCTCTACATATTAGTTTTCAGAATATTTTTGGAGATTCATCTATCATTCCAAGGAGGAGTCATTCAGGACCTAGAGATCCGGAGAAAACGACCATGGAGGGCGATTCTACATCAACGATGGAGTCTCCTTCTACCATGAGCAACTAATTCATTATCTAGGATTTTCTAGCAAAACCCTAGCCAAGTAATGTAGTTCTTTCATTGTTTTCAATTGTAAAGAGGGGAAACTGTTGACCATACTGTGATGATTGTAGTATTTAAAAGACTTTACTAATTTGCAATATAAAATTTTATGTTTGTTCTAAATTCTTGTCTTAGATGGAATGAATATATTATTTTTCATAACTATGATTATTCAATATGAACAGAAACTCGGATGCTTAATTATGGTTTTCTACACAATGGTGGTAATGAAACTTGAAACCCTAGGTTGACACAAGCTGTGCCTTGGCGATTTAATATAGACATGTTTTAGTTTATTTTCATGCATTAGGAGTAGATTAGAGTAACATAATTGACATGTACTAGTTAGGTCAGTCATGATACCGGTTGTCGCGATCCGGTTGATGGTACTCCTTTTTGGGATCGTATTTAGCTATTTGCAGTACGACCTGACTCACAGTTATAGATCGCCCTCGTACAATTGATATAGTGATGAACTATATTATGCGGTTAGTGGTGGAGTGATGAAAAACTTAGTTTTCTCTCTCTTCAAATACAACCCAATTTAATTTGTTTTTTAGTTAATTTAGTTAAGATTAGATAATTTGGTCTTTTGACCACCAAAAAAAATAATTTTCAGAAATATAATTCAGTATTTTTGAATTGCTAAAGTGAATAATCTCAGTCTCTGTGGGATCGATATCCTTTACACAAGCCATTTGCTATTCTATAATTGATACGTGCACTTGCGTAGGGTAAAACCTAGTCGTTAAGGTATTATTTTTAACCACATATTTTTGCACACCTGACGTCGTATCACGTGCCCATGCAACCTGCGCGACAACGCGAGATGTCGCCTAGGGGTTTTAACCCCTTATTTTGAAACTTTCCCATTTTCCCAAAAAATTCCAATTTTTCATACGAAGTCCAATTTTGACATTTCCGGTTCCGAAAAATCACAAATATTTGAAAAGTGGATTTTTCATTTACAGATTCCAAAAATATTCACCGAAATCTTGGGAAATGCAAAAAATGAAAACTTTGAATAAAAACATTTCTCTAAAAATTCGTAAATTATTTGTTTTTCCTCCGGTCTCCGTTTTAACTACCGCCGATTTCTAAAAGTCAAATTCATTACAAAAATGAGTTTACACATCATTTCTAAAATGGGAAAATTTGTTAGGGCTACGGGAGTAAGCGAAAATGGGTTTTTCTTTAAAAATCAAAAGGTTTCGTTTGTACATTGCAAAAAATGTCATTTTCGAGAAACAACAATAGTATTTAAAACAATACTAATAAAGTTAAAAGGAAGTAACTTCATGAGGTTAAAAATTGAAATGCCCCATGGCGTTACAAATTATAGTTTTACAAAACAAGGCGTGCATTAGGAGGTTTGGCAACAAAGTGCACCGAAAGAATAAAATCCCCGCGCGTAGCGCTCTAATGGACGTACATCAAACATGACTACTCGGTTAACATGCTAACCAACAAAATAAAAGAGTTAATCATTTGAGTACAAATTCACACAAAGAAAGCATATGTATATATCATCAATGCTCTACAAAAATAACGTAGTCTTCCACAAGTGCAAAAAGAACGGAACAAACACAATAAGTCCGTTGAAGGACTACAAGCCTCCCGTAATGGGATCATCACCTGAAAAATGTTTAAAGTCGTTGGATGAGCTCACTAGCCTAGTAGAGGAATCGTCATTTCTTCAATTTCAATAGTCTGAGTGGTATAACCTATCCAAGGTACATTTTATTAATCTTAGGTTGGTCTCTTGTCCCACATGACTCTCACACCAATTCGGGACCCCATTGAACCCAACAAGCAATTCCCCTAACATGCTCATTGGACATGTCAATGGATCGGATTCGGATCGGATCAGTTAAATCCAAATTCAATTTGTTAAGAAATCGAATTATCGGATTCGGATCCTAATCGAGTTATTGGATTTTATTTTCAATCCATATTCGGTTAATATTGGATTCGGATCGAATTCAGATCATAATCGAATTATTGACAAGTCTATTAATTAGGATGACAAAAACTCCCGATCCGCGATTCAAATTCGATAATTCGACGAATTTTTATTTAGTTAATTCATATTCGAATTTCTTCATTATATGATATCTGATCCGATTATTTAATTAAAAAAATAAAAAAATCAATAAATACTGAAACACTAAAATTATTCACACTTTTAATAATTATATTTATGATCAATCATTATTAATAAATAATAAAGTAATCAACAACTAACATTTATATACATATACATTATTAAATATATACACATAAAAATATCAAATATATATTTATATATATATAAATATATTATATATCGGATCGGATTATTATCGGATCGGATTGACATAAATCCAAATCCACTTTGTTAAGAAATTGGATTATCGGATTCAGATTATAATTGGGTTATCGGATTTTATTTTCAATCCATATTCGGCTAATCAGATCGGATTCGGATCAAAATCCGATCCATTGACAGGTCTAATGCTCATATCATAATCATTCAAAGATATAACATGCATCGATATAATATCATAGTTACATATATTACAATTAAAATGTAATGTGACTCAATACCACCCATGGTACACACGCTAACTACTAGGGTCATGGATATACCTATCATCTAAATCGTTCACTTAAAGAGGATGTATACTCTCAAGAAGGAAGATCGAATACACGAGACTAACCCGTGACTTTAGATCTGAAGTAGAATGCACGAGTCTGACCCGCGACTTTGAGGGTGGCGCAATCCAACCTTATATCACATGTCTCAGACTTACTAGTTCAGTAGGTTGTGGAAACACCCCCTAACGAGTTGTTGCGATGATCTAACACAAGTCTACTTATACATGGTTACACGACCGACATAAACCTACACCAATGTACATAACACAACAAGGTGTACTCAATATGCAAAAAGGGCCTCAATTGAACCATGTGTTATCATAATACACGCTCTACAACATATTGCAATATATTATGCCCAAAATGTCAATATGCTCATAATCATACAGATATAAACAAATTTTCACAACAAACATTAATCATCACAAAATCATGTTTTTCAAGGGCCTAATTTCTCGTATATGTTGTTAAGACTCAACAAGCATATATACATTGCATATATATAAATAGACGCACACACCCTCGTACACAAATTAAAATAACTCGGTTTCCCCTACTTCAAGTCCAACCAATCAGAAGTCCTAGTAATGAAGAGGGCGCAAGCTTTTGGTTCAAACAACGTCAATAACGAACCGAGCAAAAGACATTCAAGAGAACTTCTAAGAGGGAGATTTTGATAGTTCGGCTCAAAGGTCTCCAAGCCTTCAAATGAGCAAGAATATAACCATAACATTATCTTAGGGTTTTTCAACAACAATTGTCACGCCCCAAATTTCCTAGGACTCCAAACCCGAGCCTAAGAGCTAAGGGAGTGAATGCGGAAGAAAACGAAATGATATAAAAATCCATTTAAGTCGTAAAATACCCATAAACAGGTAGAATAGACCTACAACATCTCAAAGATGCCAAAAAGATCCCACGGGATCGGAAAAGAGGTAAACCGAACACTCGGTACCTGGAACGGAACATTTCAACCCACCATGTTTACCCAAGGGTAAAATGGTCAAATCAGGGGTGAAATAGTGATTTCCAACTACGCCTACAAACTTTGGACCTAGCACAAGCAGTGCGAACAAACGGAACTAAATTTGAAGTCACGAGCAAAGAGATATGAATTTTCGAAAGTGGTGCCAGACAACACCGACCCAAAACTAAAGCTGAGGTACCCCTCTTTCACCAAGGGTAAGATAGTCATTTTAGAGTTAAACTGGTCATTTAGAATTTTATTCCGATAATTTGGATATAGGAGAGCCCATAGAAATAAACGGGACCTAAATCGAAGGTGCGAGGTGGGAGAAATGAATTTCTGAAAATGGTCGAAACAAGGCTGAATGTCCGAGAGTAGACTGCCCGTGTACGAGAGTCGACTTCCCAATGGCGAGAGTCGACTCTCCAATGGCGAGAGTCGACTGCCCTAAGACGAAGCTTAAGGAAAAAGAAGTTGCAATGCCATATTTCCGGAAGTCGGCTGCCGGCTCTTCGGCAGTCGACTTCTTCAATACGAAGCTTCAAAAATGACCCAAAAAGTGATTGCATTCTCAACTAAAAACATTTCTCCAACCTATATTTGATTGATGCACATTTTATCTATGATTCAAGTCATCCTAACACAACATGAACTTTGAACAAAAATATTCATTTATAGTTCGTAAAGTTATCCGTCTTGCCCCCGGTCTCCGTTTTAAGTATCACCGGTTTCTAAGATTCAAAATCTTTGAAAAATGAGTTTAAGGCCATTTCTAAAACAAGAAAATTTACCGGCTACGGGGGTAGGCGAAAACGGGTTTTTCTATTCAATTCGAAAAGGGTTAGTTGAAAACCTAGAAAAACGCCGTTTTCGGCTAAACACCTAATATTCATATTTCATGGCAAATCATCCAATTCACATTCATAACTCCAAGTAAAAATACTCAAGAGTGACATTTAAACGCTCTAAGGCGGAACATGTTATAGTTGTTCAAAATTACATATTTCCACGTTTCGGCACCGAAGTGCCCCAAAAGAATATAATCCCCGCGCATAGCGCTCCAAGGGATGTACATTGAGAATAACACCTCGGCTAACATGCTAGCCGGGTTAAAGTAAAATAGTTTTTCAAATTCAACTTACATGGACAAAATGAACATTTGAATACATGTTTGTCAACTAAATGTCCAACAAAATAAGTGTGGTCCGTCTCATGCACAAAAGGACGGGCATACAACCACACGTCCGCAAAGAGACTATGGAACTCTCCCAACGGGATCATCACCTGAAAATTATAAAAGGCGTGGGGTGAGCTCACTAGCCCAGTAGAGGAAGCGTCATTGCCTCCATCTCGGTAGTCCGAGTGGTTCAACCCAACCAAGGTTCATGCCACTAACCCTAGGTCGGTCTCTTGTCCCACATGGCTCTCACGCCAATCCGGAACCCCATCGAACCCCACAATTAAGTTTCCCCAACATGCTCACAACATAATTTTTCTATAATTATAGCATGCTTCCACAATAACATCATATTCACATATATATTATAGTCTAAATGCACCATGACTCGACACCCCCCCCGAGACACACGGCGCCCAACTCAGGTTAACGGATACATACTCTGTCCAATTACTTGTAGAGTACCGCACCGACTCTTCCCAAGTGATTTTTCTCTCTATCACTTCAACAAGGAAGACGGTTGTACGAGAGCCCAACATGCAACTCCGTACGCCATGACTACAAAAGTCAAGAACATGAGCCTCTACCCGGACTCCTAACTCACATTTGATCGGCTTTTTAGTTCCGTAGGCGTGATACCTCCTGGCCAGTTGTTGCTTTGATCCGAACCCGACTACCAACATATCACTACACCACCCACATATTCCGACACCATGTATTTGACACTACATGACTTACTCAATATACACGTATGATTTTTCATCAACCATACTTCATCATAATATATGCTTTTTCTCTTTAGGCAATATATCATGTCAAACTTTTCACATGCTCATAATATTACAATTATGATCAATATACCACAACATTAATTCATATCACATTTATGATCAATAAATAACAATATGAATTTATATCACAATATCATATTATCAAGGGCCTAAATCATAATCTAAGTTGCCAAAAACCAACTCGTATATATATATACGGCATATATACACTTAGACGCACACACCCTCTTACAAAGACAAAGACAAGTCATTTTCCCCTACCTCAATTCCAAGCAAGAGCAAGCAAGAACAAGCAATGCCTCCAAGAGTGATTCGAATCCACCCAACCTCCTCCAAAGCCAACACTAAGCTCTACCCAACCGATAGCTAAGCTTCAATGGAGTTTCAAGCAAGAGTTATAAGTAGACAACTCCATAAACCAAAAATTGAAGACAAGAATCCAATAATAGAAGCTAGGGTTTGAAACTAGAAATTCTAAAGGAGTAGAATTTACTTACCAAGATTTGGCTCAAAAGAAAGCTTGGAGCACCAACATCCACTTTCATGCACAAACCCTCTTCAAATTCTCATCATAAGGATGAGAGAATTTGACAAGAAGAAGATGAAGGAGTGTAATGAGGGAGAGCAAGAGAGAAAGAAACTTATGGGAGATAGAGAGATATTTGTGGTGTATGAGAGAAGTCTTGCAAATGAGAAAGACTCATAAGTGTAGAGATTCTCCACTAACCCTACTCAAATCCAAGGGTCCAAAATGAAGCTAGGAAAGAAAAGAATGAATCCAATGGCTTGGAATAAGTCTTGCCAAGTGGAAGACTTTTACACAATTCACAAAACTCATTATTTTGCCAAACAAGGCCTTATCATCCAAGGGCTTAGAAAAAAGATGGAAATCAACAAATCATCCAATGGTTGAGAAAAAGTCTTGTCAAGTGGATGACCAAGAATAATGGATTATTCCATTTAAGTGCCAACCAAACAAGGCCTTATGATCCAAGGGCTTAAAACAAAGATGGGAGAATGAGATCAAGGGCTAGGAATGAGACACCACATGAAAGGTGGAAATGACCAAAATCATCCAATGTTGGGGTTAATTACAAGAGTGCCATCAAGACTCTTAATTACCCTTTTACCCCTTGTCATCCTCCCTAATTACTAAAATGCCATTCTTGCCCTAATTTCTACATTTTCCACTAATTGTTCCAAATGTGAAATTACTCTTTTACCCCTCAGTCATTTCTTTCCCGAAATCGTTCTCAATAATTTTCATTAATTTCAAAATGAAAATAAAACATGCTACGTACAATTTTTATAACACGTACAACATGTAAGGCATGCTAAAACAATTAAACACATTAAGCACATAAGCACATAATTGTTTAAATAAAAAAATTTTAAATTAATCCGTAAAAATACCGGACGTTACAACAATAAAGACAAATTGAAGCAAGAAATCAAAGTTAATCCAAAAATCCAAAAATGGTGAACTCTAGGGTTTTGAAAGTAAGACGAATCAAGAGAAGAAACTCTTACCAACAACTTAACCGCAAGATGGAACCTAAGAGAGAACCAACACCAAGAGATCAACAATACTCACAACTCTTCAAGAGTTAATAATCAAATCTCTCCAAGATAACAACAACAAATCAATGGGGAAAAGAAATAAGATCAACACAATGATTTCGATAATGGATTCAATAATTGAATTTAAGAACCCATGTGATTTCAAAGAGCTTTCTCAAAACAATGAAAGTTAGGGTTTACAAATCTACAAGAATCAAAGAGAGATGAAAATAGATTACCAAGTTCAACTCAAATGGAGAAGATCAACAACACAAGCTTAATAACTACTTCACTACCAACCAAGCAAAAGATGATCAAACATTGGAATCCATGGAGCAAGAGAGAGTGAAACAATATAGAGGAGATGAAGTCTTTCACATAGAAGACTAATAAAGCATGACATACATACATATATATATATATATATATATATATATATATATATATATATATATATATATATATATATATATATCAAGACCCATTAGATATCTTAGATCCAATGGTAGTTAAAAGAGTTATGAAAGTGGAAGAAGAATCCAAGGGTCACAAGCTAGTCTTGCAAAGGAAGACCAAGATTGTAGAGATCCTCTACTCACAATCCCTCATAATCCAAGGGTTGAGATTGAGTTAGAAAAAGAGAGAAAAGAATCCAAGGGTGGAAAAGAATTCTTGCAATTGAAAGACCAAGACTAATGCATTTATGCATTTGCGTATCATCCAAACAAAACCCTATGATCCAAGGATTGTGAGAAGTGGAAGAAAGATTTAAGATCAATGGTTGAGAATGTGACAACACATTAAAGTGAGAAAAAATCAAATCCATTACAACTTATAATTAATTACAAGAGTGCCATTAAAATGTCTTTCCCATTTAACCAAAGTCTTCCACTCTATTTACCTCTATGCCACTCAATTTCAATACTTAGCCAAATTTCTAGGATTTTCCACTAACTCTTCACGTAGTGAAAATACTGTAATGCCTCTAGGTCATTAATTTTCCGAAATCATTTTCAACACTTTTCATTAATATCAAAATGAAAATACAACATGCAACTTACGAATTTATTTATCAAGTAAAACACGTAAGTCATGTTAAACACATAATCACGTAAGCACTTAATCAAAAACAAAAGTTTTAATTTAGACGTAAAATTACCGGACGTTACAATATGCTTTTTACTAAAACCATAAAAAGTAATTTATTGTTTGTTCAAATATATGTTGATGACATTATATTTGGAGCAACCAATGAATCACTTTGCAAGGATTTTCCTAATAGCATGCAAAAAGAATTTGAAATGAGCATGATGGTGAGTTGAACTTCTTTTTAGGATTGCAAATCAAGCAAAGATTGGATAATATTTTTGTTTGCCAATTCAAGTATACTAAAGATTTGCTAAAGCGATTTGGTATGAAGGATGTCAAACATGCCAAAATTCCTATAAGTACCACTACTAAACTAGACAAAGATGAAAATAGTAAATGTGTTAATATCACTAAATATAGAGGCATGATTAATAGTTTGCTTTATCTTACCAATAGTTGACCTGGCATAATGTTTAGTGTATGTTTTGTGCCCGCTTTCAATCTTGTCCTAAGGAATCTCATTTATGTGTCGTCAAACGTATATTTCATTATCTTTATGGTACAATGAACTTAGGACTTTGGTATCCACGTGACACATCACTTGACCTTAGTAGTTATTCAGATGTCGACTTTTCCAGATGCAAAGTGGATAGAAAGAGCACAAGTAGCACATGCCACTTCCTAAGACATTCACTACTTTCTTGGCCAAAATTCCATTGCATTGTCTACCGCCGAAGCCGAATATGTTACGACCGATAGTAGTTGCGCTTAAATGCTTTATATAAAGCAACAATTGCTAGATTACGGTCTTACTTTCAATCATGTGCATTTAAGATGTGATAACACTAGTGCAATTTGTATTTCAAAAAATCTTATTCAACACTCTCGCACTAAGCACATAGAAATTAGACATCACTTTATACGTGATTATGTTTTAAAAGACGACGTTGAATTAGTTTTTGTCAATACAAATGAGCAATTGGCCGACATTTTCATAAAACCTCTTCAAGAAGATAGTTTTTCAAAAATTTGTAGAGAAATTGGAATGGCTATGGAAAATGAAATTGTAAAATGATTTTTTATTTTATTTCATTCTTTTTATTCTGTTTTTATTATTTTGTTTTATTTTACTTTTGTTCATTCTCTTGCTAATATTACTCTTTGTTATTGTGCATATCTCTTTTTGTCATGAGCTTAAGTGTTGCATTTCTTTTTCTATTTATTTATTTTATTTTATTTTTGATTTTTCTATTATTGTCGATCGACTAAATTTACCTATCAGCCGATTGACAAATACACTTAAATCGTTCAAACCTTTTGTCACCATCAACCAGCTAAACCCTGCTAATCAGTTGACTGATGTTGAACCATCAGCCGACTAAGTGTACCCCATAAGCCGACTGAAATATAAATTTCAGCAAGCTGACACACTCATATTAGCAGACTGATTTAGGAATATTCCTTCATCAGCGGATGATGGACTCCTGTCAGCTGATTGACGCGACTATTTAAATCGACTTATGGCTCTGCAACCGCTACACTTCGTCTTCCCCATTCATCTCCTCACTCTCTTGCACGTTTTCCCATATTTTCCTCCTCATTTCCCACTACCTCACCACATTAATCTCCTCATTCTCCCTCAATTTTCTATTTAAATCACTGTTCTCCTTCACTTTATTCATCTCTCTCTCAAACCTATACACATATACATATACACCTATATCTATATCTCCATCTCTCACCACCATGGCCTTCTCCTTCCCTATCCTTCTCATTCTCACCATTCTTATGGCCCCCAAAGCTCCACGGGCTCTTTAAAGAGGAAGAGATCCCGTTCCATCATTGGTGGTTCTTCCAATCGGCCTCCTCCTCAACCTACTGCCCATGCCATGAGAAATGAGGATGAAGAGGATGCCCCCATGAGTCTCAATGCTCTCTTACTGGATCCATCTCACCGTGCCGAATTCGTCAAGCATTTTCAGAAACGAATGATATGCAAAACCCGACCTGTTAAAAACTCCATCTATTAAGACTTGAATCTTCAACTCTTCTCCCATTGTCAAGCTCTCGGTTAGGCCTTTTTCATCTTGCTATCCTCGCCTTATACAAGCCTTCTACACCACTCTTGAAGAACATAAATCTTCAGGAAACCTCTCCATTCGGGTTACTGGTATCCACATCTCTTTCTCCGATGAGGATATTCGAAATTGGTTTCGTATCACCGAGATTGGCTAAACCATCTACCAACATTATGAGTGGTATAACAGAGCTGATTTCGAGCCCATGGATGCTATCAAGGTCATTTGTCTTCACACGAATCACATTTTGCCTACCACCCGTCTCGACACTAAAGACCTTAGCCTCGAGGCTCGTTTGGTCCACAAAATGATAACTTATACCATTTTGCCCAAATCCAGTGGCCGTAACTATGTTTCTTTATTCAAAATCTATATCATTTTTTTGTCTTCTCACCGATCGCCCTCTCAACCTTGCCTACATTCTCCGCAAGCACATGATGGCTTATAAGAATCAGGAGAATAAACATCTTCTAAAGTGCTTGCTTCCCGTTTGACTTTTGTTCTTCTTGGAATAATTTTAAAGAATCACAGTAGTTTCGTGAAGGGAAGAGAAATTGTAGATAACATTCTCCTTGCGCAAGAAATGATAAGTTTTCTGAATAAAAAATAAGAAGGAGGTAATGTAGCTATTAAATTGGACATGGCTAAAGCTTTTGATAGGGTGTCTTGGATTTTTCTTATCAAGGTGCTTTGTAAATTTAGTTTTTGTGAAACCGTGATTGATATGGTTTGGCGGTTGATCTCTAATGTTTGGTTTTCATTTATGATCAATGGTTGTCAATAAAGGTTTTTTAAATCCTCGAGGGGTTTACGGTAAGGAGATCCACTATCTCCCTCACTCTTTATTATTGCAGCTGAAGCTTTGAGCAAAAACCTGAACTTATCTAGCACCCAACGGTCTTACAGGGAATTTAAAACTCTTATTTGTTGCCCGATTATCACGCACCTTGCATTTGCTGATGATTTAATCATATTTTCTTCAGGGAAAAAAGAGGTTTTAAGAAAAATCATGGGTATTTTATCTCTTTACGAGCGATCGTTAGGCCAACAAATCAACAAAGGTAAAAGCTTTATTTTCATTTCTAACTATGTTTCTACAGCTAGAAGGAGAGACATTGTTTATTCTCTTGGCATGGAAGAAGGTGTTTTCCCTTTAAAGTATTTAGGTTGCCCTATTTTTTATGGTTGCAAGAAAATTTGTTATTTTGACGACCTTATCTCTAACATTCACCGCAAGATCGAGGGTTGGCAATCTAAATTACTCTCACAAGAAGGTAGGTTGGTTCTTATTACCAGTATTTTACAATCTATGCCTATTTACCTGCTTGCTTGCTCAAAACCCCCCTTAGGGGTTCTCCAACATATTGAAAAGCTGTTTGCGAATTTCTTTTGGGGCTGCCATGATGGAAAATTGAAATATCACTGGGCTAAATGGACAAATCTTTGTTACCTGAAAGAAGAATGTGGATTGGGCCTCAGAAGTTTCCTAGATGTGGAAAAAGCTTTTAGTTTCATACTTTGGTGGAAATTTAGAAGACATCTCTCTTTATGGGCTTCCTTTATGCATTCCAAATATTGTAAATCAAGTCATCCTTCTACTACTATAAGATCTTATGGCTCCTATACTTGGAACATAATCATTTCCATTCATGATGAGGCTGAACTTTGCATTGGGTGGGTGGTTGGACAAGGAAATTGTGATTTTTTCTTTAATGATTGGCTAGGTACTGGCCCTTTTACCCGCTCGGCTATTAGCACTGCTGATATAAAAATTCATGACATAAGAGATACCTTTAGCAACTGGGATATGCAGGCACTTTCCAATTATCTTTTCCCATCCTTATGCCACCAAGTTACTCAAGCTAATTGTATGAACACATCGGATCCCGATTTAATGATTTGGAAGCTTGAAACCAAAGGTAATTTCACTCTCACTTCTGCTTGGAATAAGATTCACTCAGTTAGATGTTTTTCTTGGTTTGCTAAGTTTATTTGGCATAAGCATATTCCTTTCAAAATTTCTATCTTCCTTTGAAAATTTTGGAATGGATTTCTCTCTCTTGATGATGTTATTAGAAAATTTTGATATCAAGGCCCCTTCAAATGTTACAGTTGCTTGTCTCCTAATTCAGAGATGATAGATCATATTTTTATTGTAGGTGATTTAACATCTTTTACCAGGGCTCATTTTGGGGTTTTATGGGATTATTTTTCCGTTCGAGCTTCTGTCCGTCACTATTTAGTGGATTAGTGGTGGCTTAGTTCTCAATACCCCCAAATAGAAACTTATATTCTCTTACCTGCATTTATTTGTTGGGCTCTATGAAAGCATCGTAATAGATTTTGGTTGGAAGGTAAGGTTAAATATCTAGATTTGATTATTATAGAAGTCTGAATGCTTACAAATTTGTATTGCCCTAAAGCTAACTCTTGCAATACCTTATCGATGCCAATTGTTATGGTTAAATGGCAGCCTCATTCTAATAATCTTCTCAAATTAAATACAGATGGTTGTTTTAAAGGTAACCCGGGCCGTAGTGGAGGTGGTGGTATTCTTCGCAATAAAAATGGGGATCTTTTGTTGGCTTTCTATTATTTTTTCGGATACTGCACAAACATGGAGGCTGAAGTCCGTGCAATTTTGGAAAGTCTCCGAGCTTGTTCCAATTTGCACTACTCAACATCATTGTGGAATCAGACTCTAAAATCCTAATTGATGTTATGAATGGTCTTTTAGCTTGTCATTGGTGTATAAAACCTTTTTGTCTCTAAAATTCATACAATGGCTACGCGGGATTTCATTATGGGATATTCTCACATTCTTCGTGAACGAAACAAGCCTGCAGATGTTTTAGCTAATCTTGGTTGTGCCTCAATTTTTTTTTCCTCTGTTAGTAGCATTCATTGTTTCCCCCTTTTGTTTTCATGGACTTCTCAAGATGGACAAACTTGGTTATCCTTCTTTTCGTTCTTAATTTTGTCAAGTTCTCATTTACTTCTTGTAAGCGCCATCGGAAATAGGCTTTTTATTTTCATTTCATAATTAATAAAATATGAATTTCAAAAAAAAAAAGAAAGAATAAACACCTTTTCTATCCCATTCCGATCACTTTCATCCTTCATCGCTTTCAAGTGCCGATTGAGAATGAGGACATGTCCAATGATAGTCTTCTCAATCAAATGCATTTGGATGATGATCGCAATGGGGTCATTTTCAACAAGAAAGGAATTCCACCTCCTCCATCTCAAAGCCAAAGTGAAGCTCCACCCGTTGACCTCTTGATTGCCCCTACTGGCCCTTTTACCACTTACTCCGATCCGATCACTTTCATCCTTCACCACTTTCAAGTGTCAGTTGAGAATGAGGACATGTCCAATGAGAGTCTTCTCATTGATAAGACTCTTCTCAATCAAATGCATTTGGATGTTGATTGCCACAGGGTCATTTTTGGCAAGAAAGGAATTCCTCCTCCTCCCTCTCAAAGCCAATGACAAGCCTCATCTATCCAAGGTCAAGCTCCACCTGTTGACCTCTTGATTGTCCCTTCTGGCCTGTCTACCACTTACTCCGATGATCACACATTATCCTTCATGAGATTTTAGGGACGATTAAGTGCAGTGAAGAGGCCATTTCCCGCACAGAAAGAAGAGTTCAAGACCTTTCGGATGATTTCGGTACCCGATTCTCTGCCCTCAACCTCTCCTTTGAAGAGCTTCGGAATTCTTTTCCCCATTTTGATGGTGACAAAAGGGGAGAATGATTTGCTTGGGTGTTTGTGTTGCTCTAAGTGGTAGTTGTGTTTTAAGTCGTATTGTGTGGTTTTTTAGTAATTGTTGCTATGTTTTAGTTGTGTTTTAGTTTTACTTTATTTTCTGTGTTTTAAATGTCAATGTCATTAGCCCGTACAACGATTGTAATGCATGAATAGAATGAATGAAAATGACACATTTTGCTTATTTTCTTTGTGTAAGTTTTTATGCTTATGTATGAGTTTGAAAAATGCATGTAAACATGGGGAGCAAAACTGTTTCAATTTTCATGCACATTCTGAGGGGGAGCATCAAACAACGCTATCCTATTGAGGAAAACACGTAATGATTGTCATCATAAAAAAGTGGGAGATTGTTGGCCTAAGGATTTTATAAGGATAATTTTATCCATTTTGTTGATAACAAAATGTTAGGACGTGTTTAGTACTAATATCAAAATCAAGTTTAGTGTTTTAGGAAAATAGAAATTAAACTCAGAAATGAACGCTAATACAAGTTGAAGGACAAAAAGGTTAATTCATGGCAAACAAGCTTGAAGATGAAGAACCAAGACCTTTTTGATTTCACAACATGTAAGCTTAAGGGTTAAAATTAAAACCGGAAAAAGTTAAGCTTAAAAATTAAAATGAACTGTCAGCCGACTGATAGGTCAGATCAGTCGACTGATGAAGACGTCAGCCGACTGAAAGTCAACCTTCAACCAACCGACATATCCAGAAAGTTTTGGTCCTATTTGACAGCCGACCGATGGTAAACAACAACCGACTGACGGCTCTACTCTCAGCCGACTGAAGTTTAACCTTCAACAGACCGACGTAAACAAAGAGTATAGGCTTTATTTGACAACCAACAGATGGCTCAAGCGTCAACCAACTGAATATCCATTTTCAGCTGACCGACGGTACCAGAAAGTTTCACCCCTATTTGTCAGCCGACAGATGGGGTGTATCGGCCGACCGATGAGAATGTTTCAGCTGACTGATGAGGGTGCTTCAGCCGACTGAAAGTAGTGGTCAGCTTGCTGAATGGTTGGTATCAGCTGACTTACACAGTAATGCCAACCAACTGATGAGGGACCATAAGCCAACTGATGGTAATTTCAGCCAACTGATAGCCTTTAAAAATGGTTAATTCATATCATTTATTGCATTCAACCACCACTCTCAACTCACTCTCTTGAAGTGAGTCTCACTATCTTTTCTTTTGACCTAAGTATATATATGATGGTATAGAGGTGTGGAAGATATCTCTTCTATCTCTCTTGAATTTAAAGCTTGTAACTCTCTCAATCATCCATCATTCTTGGAAAGCAAAAACTTGAGCATTGAAAACGTATCTTTTCTTATTCAATTCCAATCATTATGAGAAGCTATATAGAAAATATCTTGTGATTGTTCTCTTAAGTATAACTCTCATTTATTGTCAAGAGACTTTAAGATCTTGAGTGAACCAAACATATCACTTAAACACTTGAGCTTATACTTTGTATATCTTTCATAAAACCTAAGGGTTTTTGAGTGTTTAGGGAGTGATAATCTTTATTGATTAAAGAATTGTGATATTTTGGTGAGTGAAACCCATTGATCTTCAAGAGGGGATTGTCCTCTTGTTTGAATGAAAAACTTGTTAGTTTGGTTGTAAAAGGTTTGCTTTTCCACCTGTAAGGAGAAGTTATAGTGAAAGGATTGGAAATTCTTGAGGGGGATATTGAGCCGAGGAGTAGGAGTTACCGAATCTCATAAAAATCGCGGTGTCATCTCTCTATCTCTATCTCTTTTAATTTTTTATCTTGCTTGCTATTTTTATCTCCTAACTATTATACTTGCTAGTTAATTTCTTGAGTTGTTAATCTTATATTGTGGATCATTAGTTGAAGAGTTAGTGCATGCTCATTGATTGATTTAATTTGTTAAATCAAGTTTATTTAGAAAAGAGTTAAAGTTTTATTTGAAACCCTATTCACCTCCCTCTAGGGTCATTTAGTGACTAATAGACTCCTATTAGATTCGCATATAAAACTCCCTGCTCACAAGGAAGCAACTGAACACGGTTGTATATATATATTTCATATTTTTCTTTCGTCTGTGTCAACGACACTTGTACACTAAAATTTATTAGAAGCTAATTATTTTAATTAAATAATAATGGTTGTTGATTTGATATTTATTAGTGATAAGTGTTGCAATATATGCTTTTGAATCTTTTCTACAATTTGATTAGCAAATTATTATGTTTAATATTATTTGTATGAGATAGATTAAGAAACAACAATTTTAGAGTCAGTATTACAACAACAACAAATTTCAAAAAGTATTTACATAAAAAAGCTAATGGAAAAAAATAATTATGAGAAAATAAAAAATAGAGTTTTGTTCCATAATGCCCTTTGAGTCTTTGACCCATGATCTTAATGTAAAAGTTTCATTTCACCAACTAAAACTTTTGACGCACGATTAGGGGTGCACAAAAAAAATGTAGAACTGGTTCAAATCGAACTGAATCGGTACTTTGATTCTGGTTTCGAATTGATTTGGTTTAGTTTCGATTTTAGACTTCTTGGAACCGAACCGAACTGAATGGGTGCATTTTACAAAATGTTCGTTTTGTAAAATGTTACTACTTGTGTAATTTTTATTTTTTTATTTTGAATTTGATAATGCTTCGTATTTTACTCTTTGGTGTTGAAGTAATACGATAAAATTTTGATTATGGAAATCAATAGTGTGGTTTCTTATTTAAAAAGTTCTTGCTCTTAGTTTCGAAATTGGCCGGATTACTTTTCACAACTTATGCTCATATCTGTAACATATATTTTAAAAGAACATGTTTATGGAAACGAGGTTCGGAACCGAATCGAATTGATGTTTGGTTTAGTTCCTTCGGCAACGGTTCTGGTTCTGGTTCCTACTTTGAAGGAACCGTTGATAATAGTTTTGTTCCAAATTTATTGAGAACGAATGAAACCGAATCATATCCACCCCTACACACGATGTAAAACTTTTGGATTCAATGTGGAAAACGTTTATTTCACTCGGTAGAATTTTTACTTCAACATGTAAAATTTTTATTCACCACGTAAAACTCTTACAATTACATTACAAATTTGGACATTTTAGTCGTACATGTATACTAATTTGTCAAATATGTAATTATTTTTTATTCAAGAAATTATGATTATTTATTGACTTTTTCCTACAAGTATTTAAAAAGTTTTGTAATATTAACTCAACACGTTATTATTTTTCAAATTAACTCTTTGTATTATCAGATATTCACAACACAAATTACAATTTTGTTCTGTATTGACAATTTGATTTTTTTTATTAAGAAAGTGCTAACAGTATAATTCAAATCTGGAGGCTCAACCATTGGACTCCATGAAATCAATCATACTTATCCCTTGGTTGCGAACTAAATTATTGTATGTTTGGCTCAATATCATAATTTCACTAACTCATCACTTCTATTGACCCTGATATTAGATATATAATAATAATTTCATTATCTTACTGTGGAATGAAATTCGTAAACTATCCCTTATGCTCAAACTCCAAATTTTCGTTTGGATGGTGAAGAAAGTATTATTAGTCTTGGACAAGAATTCAAGACTCGAACAATCAATCTTATATTTTAGAAGACGATAAAGTATTCTGAGAGTAATTTGTGGTCTTGCTTTCACAATATTCACTCCTCAACACACCACAGCATGTGTGGACACCTTTGTTTCTACTTCCACATGCCCAAGCCACTTTTGGGCCCCATTCGGAAGACCCAAATTTGATGATCTCTCATGATTCGGGTAGTGTAGTTATAAAATACCAAATTGAAGTCAGACCAAATAATCCAACGGCCGAAGCTGAAATTTAAGAACAAAAACAATAAATAAAATAAATAAATAACAATAATTAAAAAAAAAGAGTAATAAATAATAAATAATAAAATAAAATAAAATGAATAAATAAATATTTAAATATTTAATAAATTTAAAGAAATTGAATAAATAAATGTTTTAATTAGTTTAAAATTTTATTTATTATTTAAAGATATTAAAAAAATTTGATTAAAAATAATTAAATAAATATAAATACTAAATAAAATTTATTTTGATCCAATATTAAATAAATTTTATATTGATCCAATATTTAAATATCAAAATTTGTGAAATCACCAACTCTACAAAACATGCTCTGCTTTCTTCAACTTTCATTTTTCACAGACCAAAACCATCAACACCAAACATGCTTCCATTTCAGAATAAAACCAACCAATATGCTTTGCTACGCTTCGGTCTTCATTTTTGTTTTCAGATCACGAATCACGCACCATCTCCCAAACATCCTCTATAAGTGTTAAAATTTTATATTTAGTAGTATAGAGCATGTGCAATTCACGTGATTTACAAAATAAGAAACGATAAAAATATTTTATAAAATAATAGTATAATAAAAAAATATTATGGTAATATATATTTTAATAATTGGAATAAGAATTAAAAAAAACTTAATTGTTGAACTTCAATCATCGATAATTTTTTTTGATTTCTTTTCTAACATTTTTAAAAATATATATATAATCAATCAATTAAATGTATATTGCAATTATATAATCTTATTAATGTTATAAACCTACAGATTATACATACAGAGAGAAATAAAGAAAAAAAACTCGTTTACCTAGTCAAACTCCATCTCTGGCATTACAATAAGAAAAATGAAAGTCTTATTTGTTGAATAGTCCATGTTTTTTCCTCCTTTCATCTGAGTGATAAACTTTCTTACTCTTTTATTTTTTGCATATTTATATCCATAGTTGTATCCATAATTAGTAAATATGCAAAATTTAAAGGTGATATCTTGTGTATGATGGTTGGGCATAATATAAAATGAAAAAATGATATAAACAAAGAACAACCGAAAAAGTAAAGGATCAATAAATGACAAGAAAGTTGTAGTTTGAAACGTTTGAGCAATTTATAAAAATTAAAAGAGGGTTGGAAGGTTAAGAATTGTGTCTCTTGAAATAAATGATTATGTATATGAAAAATAGTGTATAAATAGATGGGAAAACTAATAAGAGTTATAAGTCTTAGATATTAGTAAAATCTTATAATAAATGACAAGAAAGTGGTAGTATGTGACGTTTCAATATCTTGTATAAAAAACTAATGAGTGAAATAGTAATTGATCCTAAAAGGACAGTTTAACCTATTTTAAATATATATAAAAAAAGTTCAAGGATATATCATCATAATCATATTTAGATTGTACAATAATAGATCCCATTCAATGTGCATTAAATGATATTTAAATTTCCTTTTTTAAAATTTTCTTGAGATATGTTATCAAGCCAAATAAGAATTAGGTTTTTGATAATATTTTATGTTACAAAAATAGTGTTCACTTTTATTAATACCTTTTTATTTATTTTTTATACAATAAATAATGATAAATTTATAAAAATAATCAAGTTATATCAACATTTATAACTAAATAAATAAATGTTGTGAAACATTACGTAAGTAATTTGTCTTAGACTTTTGGTTGCTTGTTTTATTTAAAAAAATATTGATACACTTTATATTTCTTTGTTATTTTAAAAATAATGATTAATGTATAAAATAAGAAAGACCCTATGAGATAACTTTATAAATAGATTTTATGAAATATTAAATAAACATTTATAGAAATAGGTTTTTGGATAGTTTTTCTTTTTTTCGTTTAAATATTATTGACACTTTAATTTCAGTTTTATTCAATTTTAAAAACATTAACTTCAATGTATTTGTAAGAACATTTATTGTAATTGTTTATGTATGACATGTTCTAGACAATAACCATATTGAGTGTTAGATAGGTCGGGTTGGTTTCAACGACATATACAAGCTTTGATAAAGGCGAAATCAAGTGTTGAAGTAGTGAAGAATACAAGTGAAGTGTAAAAATGAGTGTATTGATAAAAATGTATCCCGGAAGGTAAAAACGGCATTTCCCAAAGCCGTCAATTCAAACAAAAAGTCTCGGGGAGTCAAGAGGGTCATTTTGGCGCATTTGCGGAGAAAATTGGTTTTAACAAAAATATCTACGCTTTCAGTTTCAAGAAGTGGCTGGAAAACACATTTTTACACTTGGACCTACGCTTGAAGCGTAGGCCCAGTACGCTTCAAGCGTAGATGCGGCAGGTTTTTGTAAAGTGTAGGTGCAACATTATGATTGCGTGACTGGTTGTTACGTATCCTATTATGACTTGGGCTACACTCCTATATATCCTAGGATGTGTATAAAGGATATATACACAAAAGATGACTAGATTCATTCCCAATTACAAGAGGATTAAATAAGGGAGGAATCATAGTTCAGAAAGGAAACAGTGATTTCAGCAAGATTTTCATTCAACTTCGCGAGCTCATATCTCAATCAAAAAATATCCAAATGAGGTAATTCTTGATCCTATCATCAATAGCTTGAAGTCAGTTTTCGAACAATATATTACCAGTCTCAATACAGTATGTTTAGCTCCAAATATGATCAAAAGAGTGAGAGGTGTCCTGCAGAAAAAACTGGAAATTTCATAATCGGGCTAAAATTTTATTTTGACTCAAATTGATTCGTGTTGACCAGGATGACCTTGAGTTTGACCCAAACACCTATAAGAACGTGTGCATCACATATTATATATTATATTGAAGGGTTTGACTCAGTTGAGTGTGAAATTACACAAAAGGGTATGTTAGGGTTTTTCCTCAGCATGGTCTATAAATACCAAGTTCTACAAGAGAGGAGGCTATGTCGTTGAGAGATCTCTGCAGTATTTTATTGTTCATATTATTCTACAGAGATATTGATATATATAGAGAAAATATGATTGAGTGATTTTTCTAGTTGTCTTTTGTTTTGGAGTTGATTCTATTGTGCTTCTACATCGACGATCTTATACATGATTGAATCATATAGATTTTGAAAAATCTACACACCATTGATTGCAATGAAGTTGCTTTGATCCGTTGAAGAACGGAGCCGTCTGAGTGCGAAGATCGGAGCGAGAAGCTTTGTGGTTATTTGATCTATTGAGAAACAGAACCGTCAGAGTACAGAGCGGAGCGAGAGTGAATCTAAACTTTCAGACGTCGAGTGAAGAACAACAGATTACATCGGTTGTAAGTATTATTTTTATAGAGTTTGTACAAATTATCTGATTCATAGTGCATCGATACCCGAGCGTATCGATGGTTTTACTTGGAATCTTTCCAAGGTTTTCCTCGTAAAAACATCGTGTGTCTTTATTGCTTTATATTCTGCACTTAGATTATTCTTTGCATGATTTATCTTGATAGATAATTGGATTAAAATTGACTTTTCCGCAATTATTGTTAATTTGTCAATAAATCCACAAAAAACCTATTCACCCCCCCTCTAGGCTTATTTCATTGATCGTCTAGGTAATTTCAGTATTCAAATAACTAATACTATAATGACTAAAATTCATGGCCCAATAAGGAGAAGGCCCAAAGGCTGTTGTCCAATTGAAGGATGAATCCAGGCCTATAAAATGAAGAGCAAGAGCATATTGAATAAGACCCATAAACCGATTGGTGAATGAGGTCATTTGATTTAAGCCCAAAAGTTATCTAAAACTTGGGGCTAAAGCCAAAGATTTTGTTAGATAAGGAACCAAACTTGTCAAAGGAAACCAAATTCCTATAATAAAGGGACTTGATCCTGAACACAATGGGCCAAGACCTATCTACCTTTGTATAAGTATGGCCCTAGAGCCTCAATGAAAGGGATTCGAGTGTTTGTGCAAAAATACGCATCTACACTTTGACGCCGTCTGTGGGAAGCGAAGATTATTTTTCATTGATCTTCTTTCTCACCTACGATTTTCGCCTTCCTCCATTCCATCTTTATTCCCTCACCAAAAAATAGCCATGGTAGACATGAGAACCTCCGCGCTGGATGAAGCAAGCAACGCCCAAGCCGCCCAGATCCAAGCCATCATGGAGAGATTGGCAACAAGGAACTAGAACAACAGAATGCCGAGCTAGGCAGGATCAGGTTCCGAATCTAGCCAACCTAGTAGATCTGAATAACGCCGCTGACAATAGGGTAGTTAGCCGTGATCCACCCAGGAATGAAAGAGACGAGAACAACAATGATCAAGAAGGATGGGCAGCAGAGCAGCCGACCGCTAGCAAGAAGAGAACTCTGCCCTTCATGCCCAAGTCCATCTGCCTCAACAGCTTCCAATTATGAAGGATTTGGAGGACATGGCCAAAAGGATCCAGAGGCAAGTGCTTGAAAACATGAAGAGCTAGACTCCTACCATGAGGACCTAGAAGTCCATGCCACTGTTGATATGATTAGGTCACCCTTCACAGATAAAATAGATCAGGCAGAGTACCCGAAGAAGTTCAGATTGCCCACGTTCACCTTGTATGATGGGACCAAGGATCCATCAGACCATATTTACCAGTATCAGACAAAGATGACCGCCTAGAAGAAGGATAAAACACTCCTGTGCAATGTGTTCCCCACCAGTTTGATAGAGGCACCACTCTTATGGTTCAGGAAGCAACCACCCAGATCAATTGGGAGTTGGAACAAATTGTGCGAGGTTTTCATAGCGCAATACTATGGTAACCAGAGGCAAAAGAAGACCATTTCCAGCCTATTTACAATGACCCAGGTAAAAGATGAGAGTCTTCAGAGCTTCTTGTCCAGATTTACAAGGGAGATGTCCTCCATCGACAAATGTGATTAGTTATCGGCAGTATAGGCGTGCAGGATGGCCCTGATTCCTGGCACCAAGTTTCATGCCTCTTTGGTGAAAAGGCCCCCCAACAACATTGGATAGTTGAATTCCATAGCCCAAGGTTACCTCAGAATTGAAGAAGAGGAAGTGATCAGAAAAAAAAGAGCGATTATGGTCATTGTGAAGGATAACACAAAAGATCGGATCAAGGGTCAGAAGTCAACTCGTCTAGTAATACCTTCCTCATAAAATAGGACAGTTAACAAGAAGTAGAGGGTGGACGAAAAGATAACTCCCCTTAAAACAAGTCTCAACAAACTCTACCTTCATAAGAAGGGAAAAGGGATATTTAGACCCCCTCTACTAATGAGGCAACCCATGGAGTAGAGGGATATGACTAAGCATT
The DNA here is from genome assembly GCA_963922005.1 of Cornus suecica. Classification (NCBI taxonomy): domain Eukaryota; kingdom Viridiplantae; phylum Streptophyta; class Magnoliopsida; order Cornales; family Cornaceae; genus Cornus; species Cornus suecica. The sequence continues at coordinate 49,612,041 of OY998240.1, read as the reverse complement.
GTGCATTCCACAGTGAGTATATCCACCACACCAACTATTGTCAGAACCTGCGCAGGGGAATTATCTGAGTATGAGGCGAAATATCAGATCCGCGTAGAGCTACAAACGAATCCTCCTCAAAATAACACTCAGGTAGGACATCTAGTACAGGTAATCCACATGGTACAGGGCGGATACATCGAAGAAGAGATCAAGGGAGCTAGGAGGTCCCAGATGCGCCAGGCTCACAAGCTCAGAAGAATTGGCGAAATATGCTAGACATCCAATAGAAAGAAGGAGTCACATATCAGCTTCAATGACACTAACCTGGGTAACGTTCAGGTACCTTATGAGGACCCTCTAGTCATCTTACTTCTAATGCTTAACTGTTTGGTCAAAAGAGTCATGGTAGACCCCGACAGTAGCACAAACATCATGACCAAGTGGGCTTTTGACAAATTTGGGGTGGACATCAACCAGATGCACCCCGCTAGAGTCCCCCTCGCTGGGTTTGATGGGCGGAGGGTGGAGCCGATTGGGGTCATTCAGTTGTCCGTATCAGTAGCCAGAAGAACATTGAAGCAGAACTTCATAGCGGTGGATATTAAATCGTCATATAATCTCCTGATGGGTAGAGGATGGATTCACAGGATGTAGGGGGTGCCTTCCACCCTCCATCAAGTCATGAGATGTATTGATCCCAATGGGGTAGACATAGTGGATATCCCAGGGGATCAGGTAGCAATAAAAGAATGTTATGCTGTAACCATGAAGAATCTTAATACTTGGAATAAGCCAGACGAAAAGGGGCAAGAAAATTCCAAGCAGAAAGAGAAATAAAAATTATAGATGAACCATTTTGAAGGAGGTTGGGAAGGTCAGGTTACAACAGAGCCACTCTAGGATGTGGACATTAGCCCTTCTGGATATGCCAGAACCACATTCATCAGCTTTACTCTTTCGACCACTGAGAAAATAGATCTGATCAAGCTACTGCAAGACAATCTAGATATTTTCTCCTGGTCGCATCTGGACATGCCAGGTATAAATCCCTCTGTTGCACAGTACAACCTCCATGTCGATCTTAAGGTCAGACTGGTAAAGCAGAGGCAACGATGGTTTAAGGTAGAAAGAAACCAGATCATAGCTGAGGAAGTCAACAAATTACTGCAGGTTGGGTTCGTTAGGGAGGTCCACTATCCCACTCGGCTCTCTAACGTAGTCGTCATCAAGAAAAAGAATGGGAAGTGGAGGGTTTGTATTGACTTCACCATTCTAAACAAGGTTTGTCCTAAAAACTGTTTCCCCTTACCCAAAATTGACCAGATGGTGGACGCTACAGCAGGATACGAACGACTGTAATTCCTAGATGCCTACTCAAGATACAATCAGATCCCCATGAACTCAGCCGATGAGGAGAAAACATCCTTTATCACAGAGGAATGTACTTTTTGTTTAAGAGTAATGCCTTTTGGACTGAAAAATACAAGTGCTACCTATCAAAGGCTTGTGAAAAACATTTTGGTCACCTAATGGGCCAAATGGTGGAGGCATTCATCGACAACACGGTGATTAAAATAAAAAAGAAGGAGGAAATCTTTCAGCACCTATGGGAGATATTTGAAGTGGTCAGACTCTATGGAATGAGGCACAACCCATCCAAATGCTTGTTTGGGGTCTCCTCTGGCTAGTTCTTGGGACATATCATGAACAAAACAGGGATAGAGGCCAGCCCAGCTCAAGTCAAAGTCCTAATGCACATGGAAGAGCCCAGAACCCAGAAGGAAATCCAAACCCTCATAGGAAGGGTAGCCGTACTGAGCAGATTCATCTCCAAACTCATGGACAAGTGCAGACCTTTCTTCCAAGCCATTAGAGTAGGAAAGGGCGATGTCTGGGGACCAGAACAGACCTATGCACTCTGAAAACTGAAAGAATACCTAGTGAGCTCCCCATTCCTAATTTTTATAAAGTCAGGGGAAACACTGCACCTCTACCTCGCAGTATCAACTTCTTTGATGAGTGTTGCACTGATCAAGCAGGGAAGGGCATGTCAGAATCCGGTCTTCTACACCAACAAATCTTTGTCTGCCCCGAGACAAGATACACCACCACTGATGCCAAAAAAAGACTCAGACATTACTTTGAGACACACCCCATAGTTGTCCCAACAACATTCCCCATCAAAGCGATAATGTCTAAACCTGACCTGACAAGAAGAATTACCAGATGGGAAATTGAGTTAGGAGCCTTTGACATTACTTATGTTCCAAGGACAGCTATTAAGGGGCAGGCTCTAGTAGATTTCCTTCTAGAAGTAGAACCGAAGTTGGAACATCAGGAGCCAGAGGAACATGAATGGAGTCTATATGTTGACGGGTCAGTCGGAGCATCAGGGGCTGGTGTAGGTCTGGAGGTTATAACACTAGATGGTACAATAATTCAGCAGTCAGTCCGTCTGGAATTTCCAGCAATGAAACTGAGTACGAGACGCTGTTACCAGGTCTCAAATTTTGCTAGAACCTCCAAATCAGACGCCTCAAAATCTACAACGACTCTCAAGTCGTTGTTAGATAAATCAACGGGGATTGTGAGGCTGGAGAAAGAATGAAACCTTACAAGGCCTTAGCCATGGCAGAGTTGGTCCATTTCGATCGATTTAGTCTTCAACAAATACCAAGGGAGCATAATGAAAGTGTGGATAGGTTGGCTAACATGACCTCATCCAACACTTAGGACCTGACCAGGGTCGCTTTGATTGATTACCTCAAAATCCCAAGTATTGAGCAACCGACCAGTGTCTGTGTAATACCTTGGGAACCAAGTTGGATGGACCGTATTATGTGTTATTTTTTAGGGATGGAATCTTGCCCAAAAACAAACCCGAGGCATGAAAAATTTGTATGAAGTCTGCCAGATATTCACTAATCAACGGAAAACTATACAGAAGGTCCTTTGGAGGACTATATCTCAGGTGCCTGATCCCTTCAGAAGTCAGAGCCATTATGAAGGAGATACATGAAAGGTCATGTGAAAATCATTCAGGATGGAGATCCCTCACACATAGGTGATGAATTAGGGTTATTTCTGGCCCTACTTGTCGCAAGGCACAAAGCCTTTTTCAGAAGGTGCCACAAATGCCAAATACATGGAGATAACATTCATCCTCTACCAGAGTTCCTTAATCCCACGCTTAATCCACATCCATTTGCTTAATGGGGAATTGACATAGTGGGACCACTCCCACAAGCCTTAAGATAAGTTAAGTTAGCATTAATAGCCACAGATTACTTCATAAAATGTGTGGAGATAGAGTCCTATGCAAATATTACTCATAAGCATGTGATCAAGTTCATATGGACAAATATTATATGCCGCTTTGGGGTACTAAGGGTCATAATGGTGGACAACATATTGAACTTGGTCAACAAATGGACCAGAGAGTTTTGCGATAAGTATAACATCCAGCTTAGAACATCCTCAGTTGGTTACCCACAAGGCAATGGGCAAACAGAAAGGTTAAACAAGACTATCCTAAACAACCTCAAGAAAAAGTTAGAAGATGCCAAAGGGGTCTGGCCAGATAAATTACCGAAAGTCTTGTGGGCGTATAGGACCACTCCAAGGTTCCCTAATGGAAAAACTCCATTCTCCATGGCCTATGGAGCAGAAGTTGTCATCCCCACAGAAAATATAATGCTAACTATAAGAACTGAAGCCTATCAAGAATACCAGAACAATACAAACTTGGTTCATGCTCTCAATACCCTAGAGGAAAAATGAGACAAAACAACTACCAGATTAGCTGAGTATCACCAGAGGATCAGAAGAAGCTATAACAAAAAAGTGAAAATGTGAGAGTTCTAGGTAGGGGACATGGTATTCAGGAAGGAGATTGGCATCGTGGGTAAAATTCGCAAAAATTGGGAAGGACCCTACACCGTGACCGAAGTCATTGGCAGAGGGGCTTACCGATTGAGGAAATCTAATGGTCGTAAGGAGCCCAATTCCCAAAATGCTTCCAGGCTGAAGATGTATTATCCTTAGTTAGATTCTAGTTTTGCAAGCCCGACAGAGGCTATTTATGTTTAAATTTAAGTCCTTGTGATATCAATAAAAGAGGATGAAGCCTATTTTTGCCAATAAAGCAATTGACTACAAACGTTTACTTATGTCTATATTATCTCTAACACGCGAAATTTTACTGTAAAAAGGGAAAAGAAAAGAGGAATTTATTCCTAAGATATACAATGGCAGAGGTATATGCTTGACCCATTCAAAAGAAGAATTTATTCCTAAGTCGTAAAATGACAGAGGCATACACTTGGCCTATTCAAAAGAGGAACTTATTCCTAAATCATAAAATGGCAGAGGCATGCGCCTAACCCATTCAAAAAGGAATTTATTCCTACGTTATAAAATGGCAGATGCATATGCCTGATTCATTCAAAAGAGGAATTTATTCCTAAGTCGTAAATTGGCAGAGGCATACGCCTGACCCATTCAAAAGAGGAATTTATTTATAAGTCGTAAAATGGCAGAGGCATGCACCTGACCCATTCAAAAATAAATTTATTCATAGGTTGTAAAATGGCAGAGGCATACACCTGACCCATTCAAAAGAGGAACTTATTCCTAAGTCGTAAAATGGTAGAGGCATACACCTGACCCATTCAAAAGATGAACTTATTCCTAAGTCGTAAAATAGCAGAGGCATATGTCTGGCCCATTCAAAAGAGGAACTTATTCCTAAGTCGTAAAATGGCAGAGGCATACATCTGACCCATTCAAAAGATGAACTTATTCTTAAGTCGTAAAATGACAGAGACATACGCCTGACCCATTTAAAAGAGGAATTTATTCCTAAATTACAAAATGGCAGAACCATATGCCTGACCCATTTAAAAGAGGAATCCATTCCTAAATTACAAAATGGCAGAGGCATATGCCCAACCCATTCAAATGAGGAATTTATTCCTAAGTTATAAAATAGATTATTCATGTGTTAGAGGTATGTGCCTAAACCACGAAAAGAGGAATTTACTCTTAAAGATTGCCCCAAAAATGAATTTGCAATCAAACCAAAAACTTTTATGTTGGAGGCATAGTATGTATATGTACTGGTAACAAAACAAGTATTAGTTAAGGCATACAAGCTTTGGCATATTCAAATCATGAACAAAAACATGAGACAGTTCATGAACAAAAGCAAAAGTTTTCCATTAAAATAAAACATGTGTTACAAAATCTGCCCAAGGGGCTACAAATGCTCAGATGTCCAATAGACTATAAATGTTCAGAGGGAAAACAAAAAAAATGCTCGAATATAAGAGGGTCAAAGTGGTCCTATTACGGAGGAGATAGTGCCACAGATGAGATATATTGCAACTTAAGGCGAGAACAAGATCCATATTGTCGTTTTATCAAAATCCCTTGCACACGCTGGGGAGCGCAGAGGCTAGGTTTTTGGCTTAACACTAAATTCTGGACCAAAGGCATCCACGGTTTTCGTATCAAGAAGCGCTAGAGGTGGAGCCTCTGGGCTCGGACGGTCAATAGAAGGGTTCCTAGCAAGGAACTTCAAAAAATACACTTCAGCTGGGCTCGGCTCAGGAGCATTGCAAGGAGCCTCAACACCTAGATGGGCATCCATACCCTTAGGGTCAGCAGACTTCCTCTACTTAGGCTATTTCAAAGCGATGTCAAAACCATTGCGCTAGAACTGACTAGTAACAAAGTTGTTGAAAACTTTATAGCACGAATGCATGGACAGGCCCCCCTGGTGGCATATCTCTAGCTCAGAATGGGCAAGGGTCAGGCAATACTTGAGGTCCTCGTTTTTGGCATTCACCTGGGCTCTGCTCTCCCTCAAAGTCATCTCCTCTTTCAGAGTGGTAGCCACTCGCGCCTGGGCAGTTTCCCTCCCATCTGCAATGGCCAGAACAACTTTGAGATGGGTTACCTCATCAGCCTGATGAGCCAACTCGTCGGTACAGGACTGGTGATTGTAGCACAAAGCCCCCACGGTATAAAATGCCTACAGAGAATTCGAAGAAATGATAAGGGGTTAAGAGTATCGACAAAACGGAGGAAGAGAAAGGTGAAAGACGAGGGGAAGTTTACCCTCATCATCATGCCCATTGTCCTATCTGGCAACTCTGGACCATCAAGGACCTTGAAAGCATCAAAATGTCCCTTTTTTCAGATGGACTTGGCCCTATCTGTTATTGCCTTCATGGTAGTAGGAACTTGGGTTTCCTCCCATTCCTCACCAACTTTCCCTTTCAACTTCTGCCTCTTTGAAGACCTACCCTTAGCAGAAAGGTGATGATGAGATGAAGGAGGTTGAGATAGAAAAGGTGCAGTAATCTAATGACCAGTAGATCCGAACATTACAACAGACCCAGACGCCAGAGTTACAACTCCGACCTGGGCAGGAGTCCCTTTAACGGTAGGTTCTGGGGTAACCTACGAGTCGGCATAAAAAATTCTAGGATGTGATAGGAGAAACATGTCTACTGAGGCACCTAATCTGGATATATTCTGCAAATTAGCAGGAGTCAGATGATCAGTACATTGAAGAGGCTTAGACCAAAATGTGTTCCTCAAAAGCTTAATCCTTCTACAAACTTTACTGGAAGAGGCCCCTTCACTACTAACGCCAAAAGACTCATAAATATATTTAGCCCTATGGAGGTCGCAATCACGGAAAAAACATGAAAATGAGTGACCACGACGAATTATGTAAGGATTGAATTTGCTGGGACCGAAAGTGTGGGGAATAGGAAAGGAGGCGGAATGATGATAGAACCAGGGGCCTTTGATTAAAACCATTCTTTCTCTCCACCCCTTCTCATAGTCATTAGTACCCCAACATATGTTTCTACCTTTGAAGAGGTATAGGATAAACCTGCCTACGTGATGTGGGATCTCCAAGATTTGATAACACAAGAGAAGATCGTCAAAACCCAGATGCAAATCCTGATCATGATTTGCTAAGATGAGCATATAAACTATACGGAAGAAATTGGGGTTGACTTGGAGTGGGGCTAACCCCAGAATGAAGAAAACAAAATGGAAGAGAGGGTGAAGGGGAAATCTGACTAGTTTAACCTGATTATAAGATATAAGAAGGTCATGAGGGCCCACGGCCTCCCCCTGGGTAAAGTCTAACTCAGGGTTGTAGGCCTCAAATGTTACCCCTTTTGGAGGCTTCACCGTTTTGCTATAGGAATTGAAATTGGGGGTCTTGCGTTGACCAACCGAGAGTTTATCATAATTATATGAGGGCAGCTCCTCAAAATCACCAGCATGTTCATCCTTCTCAGGAAGAATAGGGGGTTCCTCAGTATGGCTCTCAACAAACTCATCACATGAAAGTGGGGCTAGTTCTTCATAGGCAAAACTAACTTGTAATTCAGACATAGAGAAGAAAAGAAAGGGTGTTGAAATACTTACTACAATAATGAGAGAGTTCACCGGAGAAGATGACAAAATATAGGGAATTTCAGGAATGCAACGAACTTGAAACAAATGCAAAAGGGAAAACAATATTCCAAGAATAGGGATAACAAACAATGTTTTCTATGAATGCAAGGATCTTAAGTGTTAGATGAAACAATATATATATGAAGGATGAGAGGGTGCGTCCAAAGGTTGCATTTAATGAGGCTGAGGCACAGTGGTTTTTCAAGGCAGACCGACGCGTCAATTAAGGGAATCAAGCCGTTAAATCCAGTTTGAAATTCGCACGTAATCAAAGAAATGATTAGCTGACGTCAGCCCACTTGCACATATACATGTATCTATGTATACATAAATAAATGTATGGATGTACCAGTTGAAGACAAAGAACCATGGGTCAATTATTTGGGTCAGACCCATGAGCCATTGACTCTGACCCAAATGGGCTAGTGTAATGACTAAAATTCATGGCCCGACAAGGAGAAGGCCCAAAGGCAGTTGTCCAATAGAAGGATAAATCCGGGCCTATAAAATGAAGAGCGAGAGCCCATTGAATAAGACCCATAAACTGATTGCTAAATGAGCTCATTTGATTTAAGCCCAAAAGTTATCTAAAACTTTGGGCTAAAGCCAAAGATTTTGTTAGATATGGAACAAAACTTTTCAAAGGAAACCAAATCCCTATAATAAAGGGACTTGATCCTGATCATAATGGGACAAGACCCATCCACCTTTGTATAAGTATGGCCCTAGAGCCTCAATGAAAGGGATTCAAGTGTTTGTGCAAAAATACGCATCTATAAATACCTTCATACTTTTATAAATAGTATAGATTGGTAATAAAGGAATTTCATTTTAAACTTGTATTTAAATTATTAAATTGAAAATTTCACCTCTTCAAGTTCAACTTTTTAAAATTTCATAGTTCAGTAAAAAATTTAAAATTGAAAAGTGTATATAGATATAGGTAAGAAATATTTTTCATGTAACTATTGAAAAAATCAAGATGTAATGACTCTAAATTATTTTTCATGTGCGTCTAGTATTTGTGTGCATGTATTTATGTATATAAATAAGACAATACAAATATATTAGAAGTTAATATTTTTTATTTTTAAATATCTGATTTGCAATAATGAGAAGTATGAGATTAAAGGTAAAAACAATAATTATATAATAAATAACATTCAAGAATACTAAAAGTTTAAAACTAAATATTTAATGAAAGAATAATATTTTTTTATATATTTAAAAAATAAAAAATATATAGAAATAATATGGGGCCTTAGACTTTCATAACATTATTATTGATTGATAGATATAGTTTATAGATTATAGATATAGATGTAGATGTAGATGTAGATATAGATTATATTATTGGTACCACAAGTACCCGATAATTATCCAAATTTATTATTTATTTGTTGAAATTTAGGATAATCAAGAATTCAACTTCCTAAGGTAGGAGACTTGAACAATCAATTTTATATTTTTAAAACGATAAAATGTTACTTCCTCCATCCCAATTTAAGTGTCCACATCCACTATTCAACCCATTCCAAAATAAGAAAAATCAATGCCACTTTATTTGGACAATTTATCAATTTACCCTTCAATCATTCAAATTTTAAAATATCTAAACTACAAACACCACATCACTTGGTGGGACCAAGGGAAAAATTGATTTTTCATTCACTATCACACCAATAAAAGTCATCATCTCAAAAAGTTAGATTTCCCAAAATGGACATATAATTTGGGACAAAGGGATTATTATACTACAAGTCTATAACTTAGTGTTAAAATCTTATATCTATTTATTATTAGTAATTGATAGGTGTCAAATATTAGACATTTTGACCCCTTAACTTACTATTGTTATGTTCTTTCATTCCATTATTTGGTATTTTTATTGCATTTGTGTATTAAGGCATGTTTCAAGAGCTTAATGAAGAAATGGAGCTAACTTCGGTAAATTAACTGAAAAGTATATTCTTTCTATTCAAGAGGAGAGTCATAGAGGCAGTCCGAGACAAAAATGGTTCCCGGAGGGCAAAAATGGCATTTCCAGAAGCCGTCATCTTCAGCAAAAAGTATTGTGGGTTCAAGATGGTCGTTTTGGTGCATTCACGGAGAAAAGTGATTTCCCACAAAATACCTATGCTTTTGCCTACACTTTCAGTTTCAAAAAGTAGCTGAAAATCACATTTCTACGCTTGGGACCTACGCTTGAAGTGTAGGCCTGCTACGCTTGAAGCGTAAGTGCAGAAACTTTTGGTGGTTTTTCATGGATTTTTCCTGTTTCACCCCCCGGCTTAATTAGAAG